>OX467091.1:25906459-27269382 GCA_950106755.1 Climacium dendroides
TGACAATCTCGGGGTACTTCAGTCGGAAGGTAGTGACGTCGGGGCATCTCCAGAAGGCTTCTAGAAGTGGCCACAGATAATGCTTGAGATATTCCTTGTCGTCAGCCAAGGTGCGCAGCCACTTTATATAAAATGGATTGGTGATGATAACGTTCTTTTCTGCATTGCAGACGACCCTACATAACTTACTATCTACAATTAACGTGTTCTCCGCAATGAACTCCGGGTACAGCCCATACACTACAGATAAATTTTTTTCCCCGTTGTTCCCATTGCCGTGCTCCCCTCCACTTGCAGCAGTTTCGGTACACGACCAAGAAAAAAGTGGATCCGCGTCACAGGCATGACTGTAAAACCCTCCCAGCATTGCAGGAACCGCATCCGACATGTATGGAGCACTCCTACTACCCCAAAATGCGACTTTGAAGTGTGAGAAGCACCGGTACAGGAAATGCTTCAGCCAGGGACGGAAAACTACTCTATGGGACTTGGTTGTCAGGCTAGTATGAATGCTTGTATTCGGGTTTGGAGCAGCAGTCAACCTACAGTCCAGAAGGGTTCCTTGAACATTGAAAATGATCAACTTAGGACCATGCCAACTACCACCGCCCATCCTATTAGTTACAAGCTCTTGCAAGGTCAGGAAAGGAACCCCGGGACTGGATGGAGAAGGACTCGGGGCCTGCGACATACAAACCTTAGAGGGAGACTTGGGAGCTTTCTTAGCCTTCCGAGACGGCGCACCCGCAACAACAGTTGTAGTAGCGCGGTCATGGGAGGCATCCTTGAAACCTCCCTCGCCTCCTTCATTTGGACTGACCTCCACGTCACCAGGACTGACCTCCGCGTCACCACAATCAACAGGAAGCCCCTCGGAAGAAGGGGTATCACCAGCAGCAACCGGGTTCACTTCAAGCACCTCGACAGGGGAAGCGGAAGCGCTTGCCTCTCTTGAAATTGGTACTTCTGGTGTGGAGGTGATTGTATTTGCCTGCTCCACAGGGCCAACACACTTACATGGACTACTGTCAAGTTCAGTTTCGACCTCACACGCAAGACTTGCAGGCAACGCTTTAGGGTCCACCTCACATGCAACCTGGATAGGCAAAGGTTTCGGGTCTGGCGACAAACTGTAGCAGTCTACGGCACCTTCGTCGTCCTTAATTAGAACCGGCTCTACTGCAGCATTATTGGACCCAAGGACAGCAGAAAGGATGACCCCCGACGACAGTATTGGTGGAGATGGTTCTTGGTCGTCCACCTTCGATCGCGGGGACAGGGGTTTCCGAAACTCCACCTCCGACACTTCAAACTCGGACGATAATGTCATTGCTGCCTTCGAGGCCAACTGGTCACCTTCGCCAGAGTCCGCCCTCTTACCCTTCAACTTACCTGTAGGCTGGGCACTGTTTTTTTTAATCAGGTGTCCTCTCTTGCGTGGCTGTGGCTTGTCTAGTAAGCTGCCACCATCTACGCCCCCGACAGAGTCCTCATTCTGAAGCTCTGATTGAGTGATGGATGGGCTTCCTGATGCAGTCCCCTTCGACTTTCCCATGAAGTCGGCAAACATGAGCTTGAGGTCGTCAATTGTTGATGCCTGGGCTGTGGCGGTTGCTACCATTTTAGCGAATTTAGTGTCCACGCTACGCTTCAAAGATTCCACCGTCGATCTTAGAGTGGCATCACCTACGTCCGACACCTATTCCACAAACAATAAGACCAAATTCTAAAATTAGTCATCCAGAGATGTCGGTTTCTGCTACAATCATTCCATAGTCATGCTTCAGTCACAACGGAAAAAAGTGACTTTGACGCCACAAGAATCTAGTAATACGACTTCAAGGTGACTAGAAAGCATCTGCTAAAATACGAGACCAGTATGGACTAACTTCGATACGATTGGTGGGGATACAAGGGTCTACCAAATTTTTTGTTGCAACCACGCTTCCACCGTCAACCTCCAGCGTTAGTCCAATAAGATTTGCAGTGCTGGAATACAGACGACAACATTGCTTCTAATACTATGGCCACGACCAGATGCCTTCCAACACAACAGAATGTGAAGCAGGGTTTTATAATTATCATATTTGATAGACACGACTAAAAGACCAACATGGAGGGGACCCGGAACTTACTGTTGTCCCTTCAAAAGTGGGGGGACTGAAGTTCATTCCTTCAACTATATCAGTGATACCCGGAGTTGTCTCCCGGGATTCTCTCTGGAAAAGTGAAATGGAAACAAAAACAAATTACTGTCGTTGATTTAGTTCTCTCCATTTCAAACAAGTCCACACATCTTATAAGAATCAAACATAGAAAACAAACATAGCAAGCACCAAGCAGCATGAAAAATCAAGGGAGCTGGGTACTTACTAAGGCTGCTTCCTTCCCAGCTTTCCCTCTCTTGCCGAGGACGTGGCTTGGCTTCACACTTTGCCGAGCAGTTTTTATTTTCAGCGCCTTCAATCGCTGGGCAGGTGTTTCCCAGTAATCTTTGAGCCTCCCCCACTGCGTACCGTTGATATGGTCAGGGCACGCCATATCAGCGCATGCCAACCACTTCACCTTCAAGCGAGACCGCTCCGACTTCATGAACTTGATTATGGAGGTTTTGAAGCCCACCATACTAAGGGGTTGTCCCCGGTACTCAAACTCACTTTCCAAAGCATCTCTGAGTTTACGAACTGCAAATGGATCCTGCTTGCACCAAGTAGTGCAGGACATATCCAACATTCTTGGTGTATAGTCCCGAATTGCCTCATCCCAGGCGTTCTTGCCCCGACACCCTGGATCCACTTCACCACCTTCGCCTACAACAATATAATTCGGCTTCTTTCCAGCGGCATGACGATTGCGGCTCCCTGCGTCGTACGCTTGACGCCTCTTCCTTCGCGAAGCCCTGTCTTCACTGTCTTGAACACAACCTCCACCACTCTCGGACCTTCGTGGCCCAGAAGTGGGTGGCTGAGGCCCGTCCCAAACGGGTGGTGGTTGCGACGGCTTCGCGGGCATCCATTGAGCCGGCTGCCATGTCCACCCCTCAGTGCCTGATCTCATTCTAGGTGGACGCTCTGCCCGCACAGCCTTGTCCTTCGCTGGCGATTTCGACGGCCTACGAACTCTCGGCCGCTTGGACCTGCGATTCAGCAGAGGTTCACTCTCTTCCATGTCCTCGTCACTTGAGTCTTCTCGCAACTCAAGAGGATCTGCACAATTCCACGACCACCGCACGCGCTAGTCAGCTTCTCTGCCACCTGAAGACAACCATGGCTGCTGGGATCACAATCCCGGGGACGCAGAAGCACGCCCCTAGGACGCTGACGCAGAAGCACGGAACTGGGATGCTGGTAACACAAGCAGGTCGCAGTGATCAGTGCACTACGTCCTCCTACGCCAACAGAAAATGCTGGGGCTAGAACCGTAATCCCACAACAGAGAATCCCTGTCGTCCAAGAAATTACCTGCTACCTTCGCGCCCTTGAATTGCTGCTCAATATGGTCACAAGCGATTGCAAGGTGCAACATACCTTCTGCGATGGCCTCTTCATTGGACTCCGTCGCCTCGGAGGAGTCCCGCTCACTTGCCATGTCAAAATATTGTCGACCTCCTCTACCCTTAGCACGTCTTCGTTGCTTCAACGTGCGTCCTCGAAGGCCTCGCCGCGGGGGAAGTCGGCGGCGTGGAAGAAGCACTTCCTTCCTTTTTCTCTCGGCAAGTGTATCAGGAGGCGCCTTCTTCCTCGCGACCTCGTCGTCCCTAAAATTCCAACGCGCAGCAGCTATCAATCCGCCGCATACAGAACGGAGACGATTTGAAGAAACTAAAGACGGTAAAGCTCAGACACGGACCCTTCTCGCTCAGCCGAAATCTGACGTTGCAATGAACAAGTCTTCACAGTGCGCGCCTGCGACATTAGGGTTAGACGCGAAGCCTCCTGAGCGGCTGCAAAACCGACCGCACACCCAACGGCACAAGGTTCCACGTGGACCGGCAACGGAAAAGGCTTAGCTGCCCATTCTTGCGGCCACGCTACTATATGAGGACTGCAAAATGACTTCACTGTAGTAACATTACAGTCATCAGGTATTCAACTTGACATCGTGGTGACTGTACAACGACTTCGCGCCCCCCAAGAAAAACTCCGGTGGCGGAATTAATTCCTGGACACTAGAAAACCCTAGGATGCCGAAACACTAACTTCTCCAAAAACTATGGATTCAACGTACCATTAGAAATCCTACAGTTAGAACATGACCAAACGGTCGTCTTGGCATACACAACAAGGAAACAAGTTTCTGATTTCGCCGGCGTTCGTACTGTAGTTCTTCGGAACTTACTGTGACAAGGGGGAAGTAGTGCATGCATGCAGCAAGCAAAGTTTGGGAGCGTTCATGAGTTTGGGAGGGTCTACATGCATGAAAGAACCTAAACTTCTAGAATTGATACGAGTTGCACGGGGAACTAGAACTCACAACTCCTGCCTGGCGCGTAGTACGGGTTCGAGCGCCTTCAACATCTCCGCCTTCTTCTGATCTCGCAGGAGCTCGTAATCGGTCTTCGGATGCGGCGGGCTATCTGGTGGTGACTCCATGACCTTCGAAGACGCTTTCCTTCACGCACTGTGTTGAATTCCATATGATTGTCTAAACTGCTTTTATTCAATGCAATTTTTGCCCGAATTTATTTGTACAGAAGTCAGTGACCCATACATTTCTGTCTGTGCCTCCCCTGTACAGTAATTTCAATCATATCAGCCATCTTTGAATGAAAGTAATAGCGTCAAGTAAATTTCTAGCCATCACATGATGAGATACTAAATGGAATATATAGAAGCTTGCGACGTTCGTGGTCGAAAGCTGAGATTGGAGAACAGGACGTTGAAGTCACTATTGAGTCATTTAACAGTCATTTTGGAGTCGCTTTATCCCAAGTGAAGTCATTTTCCATTAGACTCAGTCATACTGAAGTCATGAATCAGTTCGTAGGAGTAATGTTGGAGTCACGGTCATTGAGGAGAAGCTGCCTTCGGTCACCAGAGTACTACATGCTTGCAAATTCCTTCTGACTAGCACAAATGTCCTTCTAACCTGTAGTTGACAACCATACAGGTGTTGTCCCCGACATACAATGATGCCAGCACGCTTGCCTCTCTCAAGCAATCAGAGGCAACGACTACGTGACGACCGACTATGGATTCGGGAGCATCAACGTGCGACACAATGCAATATGACAAGAATGCACTGCCCATGCAATCAATGTCGGGGTCGCCGAAAGATATTAATACGCAACGTCAGAGACCATCTTATAAAAAATGGAAGACATCCCAATTGTCGGATCTGGAGAGGACCAGGCGACCGAGACTCTTCCGATGACGAGTGGGAGCAACAATTCTGGGAACCAGTCGTGGAAGGCGCACAGGAAGTGGACGTTGCTGTCGACACGCGAGGCATGATCGACCAAGCAATACCAGATGTGCCTACTGTAGAAGCTGCAACAGAGAGGGTGCAGCGTGAAGTAGCTGAAGCTTTTGCAACAGCGGATTCCATCCATGATCGCATAATGGAAGAGTGCGATGACGTAGTTGGCAATCTTCAAGAGTGTGGCGAAATGAACGTGTAGGGACCACTTGATGAAGTCAGTTTTGACGCCACGGCTCTGGAGGAGTCACTGCACGTATTGTATGATAGTGCTCGATGCAGCAAGTTGGCAGCAACTGTCTTGCTCATGAATCTGTGCACTGTGCATGGAGTGAGCAACAATTGTGCCAACGAACTCTTCAGCCTCCTGAACCAACATATCCTCCCGGAGCATAATACTTTGCCTAAGACGTACCATGCTGCTAAGACCGTCACTTCAAAGTTGGGTTTGACTTACAATAGCATACATGCCTGCGAGCGAGGATGTGTGCTCTTCCGAGGTGAGCATGAGAACGCCCTCCGATGCCCCAAGTGCGGCGGACGCCGTTACAAAGATGAAGAGCGCCGGTGCTTTCCCTTGAAGGTTTTGCGGCACTTTCCAATCGTACCGCGGCTTCAACGAATGTTTCGAAGTCTAGCCATTTCGAAGTTGATGCTATGGCATGCTGAGAATCAGAGTGACCAAGATGGAGGGGACGGGCTTGTAAGGCACCCTTGTGACTCGAAGGCCTGGAAGCACTTTCACGAAAACGTAGATCCAACTTTTGCTACTGATCCCAGAAATGCTCACTTTGCACTAGCGGCTGATGGAGTGAACCCATTCTCTCAAAACAGGTCTTCGTGGTCCACGTGGCCTGTTCTCTTGTTGAACTATAATCTTCCCCCATGGTTGAGCACAAAGAAGTTTTTCATTCTACTCGCCCTATTAATTCCAGGGAAGGAATCCGTGACCTCCGAAGTGTTTGATGTATATTTGGAGCCATTGGTGGATGAGCTTTTGGAGTTGTGGGCTGGAGTTCCTACATACGACATTACAAAGGATGTGGGTCACAGGTCATTTCAACTTCGTGCCATGCTCCTCTGGACTATTCATGACTTCCCTGGTTATGGCACAATAGGAGGATTTTTACACCAAGGTTATGCCGCTTGCCCATGCTGCGGCATGGATTTGGATGCTGAGCATTCTCTTGAGCTTGGGAAATGTACATACGGGGGCACAAGGCGCTGGTTGCCAGTCGACCATCCTTATAGATCAAATGCCATGAAAGAGCACTTCAATGGCCACACGGAAGACCGCCCTCCACCACGTCCTGTTTCAGTTGAGGAGCAAATGCAACATGCTGTAGACTACGCAGCTTGGAAAGAAAATGGCAATAGAGATGGAGCGGCAAGTGACCCCTCCAAAATCCATGGTGTGAAGCGCCTAAGCATTTTGTACAGATTGCCATACTGGAAGGTGAGCCTTCATCCGTCCCCGAAGTCATGTAACAATCACACCCGAGAACTAAAGTCATGTACCAGTGTTGTAAAAGTCATTTTCTAGTCATTTGGAAGTCGCACGACTTGAAGGCAACTATAGAACAACTGCTGAGCAGCATGACTATAATGGAGTGGACAAGAATTTTCACGCAACAATGACGTCGACACAGATTTCAATCTTAGAATGTCGAATTCTATGGGCAGTAACTCCGAGCTCCTGCAAGTAACATGTTTATAGTAAACAGAACTGTCTACCATGGGAAAAAAAAGGAATGGAAGAGAGGAAATGGTTTCTTTGTGGCACTTGGCCTTTTGCAAATGGACCACAGTAATCCACGTTGTACAGTTAGTATATGCTTACCGTTTCTATAGAGAGCATCTAAGGTGCCGATTCATGCGAGGTTCCCGGACGACTGAGTCATGTCATTTCAATAATGCGTAAGTCAATGTGTAGTAACCTATATGTCAGTATCAAGTAGTGCGTAAGACGTACTATGCAACAGTCACTTGTGTACGACTTCACAGTGACTTTGGTGTGAGGCGGCGGTAAGAACTAAGTGTCTCTGTACTTGCATTTTAGCCTTCTGTGAGGACTTCCTGATTTTTGATTGCCTTTGTGTTTATTCACCTCACAGAATCTCCTTATACGGTACACACTGGACGTCATGCACTGCGAAATGAACCTGTCAAAGAATTTGTTGAAGACCATAACTGGGAAGAAGGATACAATCAAAGTTCGTCGTGATCTACAGAGGCGCAATGTTCGACCGCACTTATGGCTGACTGCAAATCCTCGAAGGCCGGGCAAGATGGTGAAGCCAAGAGCGTCCTACGTCCTAACAGATGATGAGTTTCAGAAGTTCGCGCGAACCTTGGAGTTGTTGAAGACACCTAGTGGCTATGGATCGGATTTGGGCAAGTGCATTCGGAAGAAGAACTTTGGGGGGCTGAAGTCACACGATTACCACGTCTTAATGCATGAGATATTGCCATTGGCGTTGAGAGGCCTCATGCAACCTGGTCCACGTCTAGCTGTTATGCGCATGTGCAAGGTCTTTCGTCGCCTTTGCACAAAGGTTTACAACCCAGCGGACTTTGTGTCGCTGGAAGCGGATGTTGCAGAGAGCATGGCGTTGTTGGAGATAGAATTTCCACCATCATTTTTTGACGTAATGACTCACCTCCCCTATCACCTAGCAAAAGAGTTAGACCTTTGTGGACCTGTAAGTGCGAGGTGGATGTACCCCGTCGAAAGGTACATGAAGGTACTGAAGAATCACGTGCGCAATTTGGCACGTCCGGAGGCTTGCATGGCAGAGGGTTACCTCAAAGACGAGTGTATAGGATTCATTACTGAGTACCTCCATAAATTTGAGTCCACCCAGAGACGAGTGTGGGACGAAGACGAAGAGTATGGTGACGCCAAGGAGGTCCTCCAAGGTGGTGGGAAGCCATATGTTATGACACCTGAGTTGCGAGACATTGCCCATCAGTACGTGTTGACCAATGCCTCGGTTATGCAAGATTTGTATGCGTAAGTTCCCATTCAGCCTTCTGAGAAGAATGTTCTCTCTTCTTAGCACGCCGCACTACATCATCCTCAATCATCTCACTAAAACCACACTAGTCATGTAGCTGTTGTTTGATGAATAGTCATTCTAAAGTTGTCTTGAAGTGAGGATGATGTTATGTTCTGCCTTGTGTAAGTCAGTGCGACTTGTAAATGACTCTGTGAAGTAGTGTTCAAGTCTTGCTTTCAGTGACTTCTCCGAAGTCCCCTAAACCACATGACGTTCCTTTGAGTGACCCTAAATACAGTCGTTTCCCTGTTCTACATCATGCACAGCATTTAATGGTTGAAGTTCGTGCATACAGTAAGTGGATGGAGGAGGAACGAATAAATCCAGCAATAGCGCCCCTTGCGGAGTGAATTGAGAACGTTGTGCTACAGTCTGACCCCCAGTGGCGCAACAATGAGGATCTCGATGGTTTCTTGTTGAGCAAGAAACCTTCACAAAGAGCAACTCGGTATACACGAGTTGCAGCTTTTGGAAACCACTTCCGTGTCGAAGATGACACAACCGTCCGACTTGTAAGCTACAACAGCGGTGTAGCATCCATGTTTGAAATGCCTGCAGGAGCAACTACTAAGTCCACTGTGAACTATGTGGGCGTGCTGAAGGATATATTGGAGCTAGATTATGGCGCATTACATACGCGCATCATTCTCTTGCGGTGTGAATGGGTGAAACCGCATGATACGCGAGGAAACCCTACATATGTGCGTGATGACGCCGGATTCCTTATGGTGAACTTCCGCCATAAACTCCCGCGCATGGCAGAGCCGTTCATCTTCCCCAGTCAAGCCACACAAGTATTTTTCTCCGATGTAGTGGATAGGCCTGGTTGGAAAGTGGTCTTATGTAAAGAAGCCCGTTCCAAGCGTCAAGTTATCGACCGTACAGATGCCTTCATCACCACTACGGGGGAGGCCGTAGGGCTCACTGCTCCCCAACGACTACCGAATCCAAGCTCCACGGCCAGTCTAATAGGAGCCATCGAATTATCTGTTGAAGAGAACTTACTTGCGCAGGAGACGTACTAGGTACACACTTCTTTGGACTTGTTGCCGTAATGTTTGTGAGGATAGAAGCATTATTGATTTTTCAATTGCCGCAAGTGCCCCAGCAGTGAGGCAAGTTCACATTTTAGAGTCGACGAACACAAGCATGTGGTGCAATCCGAATCTTATTCGGAAATCCAGTCAGTTGCCTAGAACCATGACTGAACCGCTGCAGTCATACTGTAGTAACATGACAGTCTCACCGCAGTCATAGAGTAGTGACGTGAAAGACTCCCCACAGTCGTATTATAGTGACATCGCTTGCAATGGCAACCTGAACATCTTGTCTTACGAAATCCTAAATGTCTTGCCATTTACTATGTAATGACATCGCCATGTTCACTTGAATCTTTTCATTCACGCTGTATGTAATAGCCCCATGTTTTGTCCTCGACGACTGTAAACACTTCCTTACATCACGTGACGAAATGCAATGCAAGGGACCTACCTGTCATGGTGGGCAGCGCCCAAAACGAGTGCGTTGAGCATGTGTTGAATTCCCCTACACCCAAAGGAATAAATCGAACGCAGTCCCTTGCATTCTGATATTTGCATTCAATGTCTATCATATGTGCAATGAGTCTCGCAACCATAGCTCTACTCAAATTAATGCATTGACCCTAAACCGTAGCACTACTTCTCAGCTGACATACATTCGTTCATACATTGGTACACTCCAGTATTCTAGAAGATGACCGTAACGAAACCATCTATGTATTTTATTCGTAAACCCATGCCAGTCATACTGTAGTTACATACTCGGAACTATCTTTCCTGTGCCACGAGGACCCATCTTTTTCTTTATCCATTAGTAAAAGAAAACGCCGACTCAGTGAGTTCTGCTGGCACTACAGTCATTTTGAAGTCACTTTGGAGTCACCTGACATCGTGGAAATTGCTGTCGCATGACACGTACGTGACTTCCGCCTTCTGCAGTCACGTTCCACTTCGCCACGTCACTGCATCATCGCCCCTGTGAACGGAACGCTGCGGATGAAGTATCCAGCGCATTCACTGTTCATCCGGCAGTCACAGAACGACTGCAGAATGACTACGTGGCCCTGGATCTCTGCCCGCTGGTGCAATTAGGGAGGTGAAACACAGGTGAAGTCGCAAAAGCGGCGGAGTCACGTTTTTCCAGTCACATATATGGCCGTTTTCTTGTAGTGTTAAGAGCTTTCCAATGGTATATTATGTGACCAATTTGGACAAAAATTCACACGGTGGGACCCCTCTAAAGATTAGGGTCCGCCTAGTCGTTCACTTGTCTAGCTGTCCGCCCATTTGCTTGTTCGCTTGTTGTTGTGTGCCTTATAATATACCATTGAAAGGTATCTTTGAGAGCTTTCCAATGGTATATTATGCGTCTAATTTGGACAAAAAATTCGAGATCTCTCTAGAGATTGAGTTCTGCATAGCCATCCACCTATCCTACTAGCCGTCTGCTTGCCTATCTGCCTGTTGTTGTGTGCTTTATAATACACCATTGAAAAGGTATCGTTGAGAGCTTTCTAATGGTATATTATGCATCTAATTTGTACCTAAATTGTCACAATAAGACCCCTTCAAAGATTAGGAGCTAGTCATTATTTAATCTTCAGCACTCTTTAAGTCCTTATCTTCACCTAAAAGTATCGAGTTATTTATTATTCAAATAAACGGGAGGCTTGCTTGCAATTGTATAACTAGAGCCTTAGTATGTTTGATTAGTATTATATTACTAAGAGGTTGACCATGTAGTTTTCCTTCTTTCAAAATAAACAATATTGTAATCTCTAATATTGTAGATTACTTAACTTTCTATAAAATCATTTGTACATGCACTATTTTTTATTGTTATCACATTTCTTTGGGTATAAGTTTGTGGCATACATTTATAATTCTATTTATGCTAATTTTTTCGGTCTTATTAGTTGATATTGACTAATTGACATTAATATTGAAATTTTTTTGTGAAGTTAAAAAAACTATTTCTTGTGATGAAACCTACTTGTAATCAATAAAGTATGATGTACTTGCCCCAATCATTAGTTTCAAGGTACCTTTACTACAAAGTGAGTAAATAACATTGTATAAGATTTTAAAATACAACATTTTTTTAAATGTCAAAATTAGGTGTGATAACATTAATACATGTTAAAATGTGTGTCATAAAATTTTGAAAAAATCCACAATGCATGTCCATTGCTCAAAGTAGAATAGATCACTTGCTATAGTAGGCAGTATATAGCTAGCATATCCACCTTTAATTCTTAGAATGATCTTCAATCAGAAAAGTCATAAACTAGTTTTGGACTAAGAATCACCCAATCCTTCCAAAAGTCCACATTATAAATCCAATGTTCTACCTAAAACTTTGAATAGACTCACAAGATTTATCATGACAATATATTCCAAAATACAAATATTAATTATATATGTGAATGATATTCAATGCCATCATTACTTGGATAATAAGTATTCAAACATTTTTCTTTGTTTAATTAAAGCCTATTGATTTACTCCAAGAAATTCATATTCTCCTTTGAAGTACTAGAATGCAATTGTTTTGAAAAATCAATGAATATTACATAATATACATATTTGGTCTTGAAAAAATTCACGAGCTCATGTGGACATGGATGATTCTCTATTTCTTCAATGTAGTACCATCTAATAAAATTATAAAATTGCTTGTATATTTGTAGACCTGTAATATAATAGTATTAATTCTTTGAATTTTGCATGCACCTTAAGGCTTAAGCCCAAATTTAAAGAAACCTTTCAAATTAGAATTGCACATTTCACATTTGCATATTACAACATGCATTGATGATATCATTTTTGATGTAGAAATATACTACAAATTTACATAAATGAGGTCCATAATTGTCATACATGAGGGGATATCATATTTGAAGGTCAATCACATTCTTCACTATGCCACTACCTAAGCACCAATATTTTTCATATGGGATATATTATTGATGGTTAGTAATTTAGGATGTTGATAAAGGGATAAAAGTGTAGGAAAATAATTTGATTAATTTCTATTATATTTTTGTTGTATGAATGTAATATTTAAGTTTGAGTTACATTAAACTACATTAAAGTGCTTAAAGCATTTTCAGTAGCATCTTCTAATAGAACAATAAAATAATACAATTGCTTGTATCATATATATACCTTGATGTTTCAAACTATCAATGCATTTTACAACAAAACTTAAAGAAACACTTCAAGTTATAATTGCATGTTTTACATTTGTACATTGACACCTAATATATCAAGGAAAAAAATTAAGAATACATTGGATACATAAATGAATAAGTCTATGAGGTTCATATGTAGTACATTCTGATAACGACATTTAAAGGGAATTGAAGGTCAAATATATTTCACACATTGCACCAATATTTTTGATAACTAATGTAAGGTTTAAAGTTTAAGTAATCTGGGTGGGTGGAAGGGACATCCCCATACAAGGCCGTCCCTATGAATTTAGTAAGAACCATAAACTTTACAAGACTATCAAATCTCAAACTAGTTTGAGCAGGATAGAAACAACTCATATCATGTCAACTAAGTCCTTAATACCATTATAACCATTAACTCAGCAAAACATTCTAGTTAATTTTGCAAAGATGTATTTCCAATAAACCAATATAGGTCACATTAACAATTATGCATAGCAAAATTTCTACACTACTTTAAGTTTTAATGAGCTATAGACTATTAGTCTAATTATGGTGAAAACTAAATCTATTTTACAACGAGATTTAAGAACCCAACAACCAGGTGAATTGTCAAAGTCTTGGAATGAGTTGCAAGGTAAAATAATTCTAAAGAGGCTATGAACTTCACTTGCACCTATACAATCCAACAAACATGAAATTAATTAAATTGTACATGTGAGGTGTCTTTAGCTCACAACAACTTATTATTGCAATCACAGTAGAAAAATGAATCAACAAAACTCAAAACATCACAAGAACATGACTAGCACATTATTGTTTTTAACTTAAAAAGTCCAAGCAACCTATGAAGAAGCCAACACTAATCAGCATCTTCCAAACTCCAAAAATACTCCCAAACCACTTGTGCAAGTCTCCAACAAGAACCACATATAAAGGTTGCAAAGAAGTGAGCCCCAAGTATTTATATGCCAAAGTTCCCTCCATAACCATGGCCAAATTCAAATATGAGAGGGCTACAACATACACTAGCATCCACTGGGGCTAGTGAGGTCAAGCTGCCTTGGACCTAAAGTAATTTTAATTTGTAGAACCTAACTCTATCAACTTTTGAAAATTTTCCCCTACTTTCAAAATTGTGAGCCGCCATCCAATAATATAGCAAGACATCAAAATGTCATCCGTCATAGCAAATAGAATACCAAATGTATAAATAGACAATTATGGATGTGGTATTGAACATGTCAAAACTTCCATACCAATATCCATGAGTCTAATTAAACTAAATGTTCATCCTAATGTGGTACAACCATGTCAAAAATAGTCCTAGATAAAGTATACTATTTAGAATCTAAATCAAATCTATGTTTGCTAATTTAGATTCAAAGCATGAAATGAGTACATATCCAAATTATAAAATTATGAGGTCATTTAAAAAAAAAAAATCCTTATCTAGGAGGAAGGGAGGGTCAGAAAGCAACACATGGACTAAAAAGGTAATTTTAAAGATCAACACCATTACCAATTTTATCTAGAAAATTGTTAAGCCTTAAAACTATGCTATAAATTTTCAAATGATTTTATAAAGGGTACTTTCTTTCACAAAATATTATCCAAAATCTATCCAAAAGGAAGGAATAAAATTATTTTTCCCTAACATAAAACATAGACTTAGGTAAACAAGATGAAACCTAGACTGAGGGTTTAGGGTTTAAAATATAGCATTTAGATAGTAGGTTTAAATTTGTGAAAGAATAACTTGAATTACCCTTTCCAACATACATTAATGCTACACTGGATGCTTGTAGCATTGAATAGTAGTCTCTGAAAGTAAATTTGTTCTTTTTAAAATCCAATGTTTTTATAAAGGCGAACAATTGAACAAATAGGCAATAATCATCAGGTGGATGGAATGGAGATCTTGGTAGATGAGCAAGCAGTCATCAAGCGGACAAGGTAGATAGTCATTGGATAGACGGGATCTGCTGTCCGTTGTTTGCCCTCTGCCATCCTTTGTAAAACACAGAAATTGTGGTTGAAGTAAATTTTCAGACTTCATTTTAGCATAGAAAAATATATTTTTTTAGAAGACTTTGAACTAAAAAAAGTTTGGTTATCAGGCTAAGTTTTATCTTCAAAAATCCATTTGAGGTTTTTACACTTCAAATAAAAGTTATGAACAAATTTTGGAGCGGGTGTTTGAAAATGATAAAAAAAAATGGCCCTTCCAACCTTTCTCTGAAATTTGTTCATAACTTTTAGTTGAAGTGTCAAAACCTCAAACGGATTTTTGGAGATAAATCTTAGCTTGATAACCAAACTTTTTTTTTTGGTTTAAAGTTTTCTGAAAAAAAATATTCTACTATACTAAAATGAGGTTTGAAAATTTACTTTGACCACAATTCCTACGTTTTTATTTAACTATGAGCGGTTGAGCTCCTCTGAAGCCTAATTCACATATCCCATTTGGGTTGTTTTACCTATGACTACCCTACTTGTATAAACATCTTTTTTTTTAATCTCCTAATACACCAAATTAAGTGACTTTTGATTTGAAGCTAGTTTCTCGGCTAGTTGCCAATTGAACTCAAATGATTTTGGCAACTAACTTCAAATCAAAAGTCATTGAATTTGATCAATTTTGATGATTACAAAACAATTGTATTAAGGTTTGGATTTAAAATACTACTTTTCTTGTACTTTGATTATATGGGTTGACTACTTTTGACACAAAGTAGATAATGTGAACTAGTTGGAACAATTCTATAGAGCTCATATTTTCTCTTATGTTGTTGTTTGCTACTAGCTAGTTGTCTGCCATTCATGAGGTCATCCACTGTCCATGAGGTTAACTGTTGTTTGTCAAATCATTCCGTTGTCTGCTAGGAAGTCCGCAAGGTTGTCTATGAGGTCGTCTGTTAGGCCGTCTATAACTCACCATCCACTAGTGCACCTATTACTCTATATATCGCCACCAGCCATGCTAAGTTGTCTACCCGTTACACTAAACTCAACATTGGATGGTCCCAATAGATGCAACGTCCACATTTTTTGAACGTCAAGACGTTCGAACATTCTAAAAATGGACATGATTTTGCCCTGAACGTAACAATCGGTCAACCTTGACATGATCTAGTGTCAATGCATCAAGATGATTTGGACTTTGCTAACCTTGACCTAGCCTTTTTGCATGCCAAGTCCAATATGCCCAACTGCCTTTTTCTTTAGCTTAAACATAGATTGATCAAGCTTCCCAATGTTTGATATTTTGGATGATTTATTTCCCTCTTTTAGATGTAGTTGAAATCTAGAACTCTATCATTCACATTTTGAAGAAATTACTTTATGTAGAAACCATAAACTGTTGAAAAAGGGCTATGTACAAGACTTTTCTTGAAGCTAGTTGCCTATTGAAATTGTTTGGTACGTATTCCCCAATGCAAAGTGTTGTGAATTTTTTGGAACATGTGCCCAAATTTGTCACAAAAAGAGAAAAAAACATTTCAAGAAAAAAAGTGAAATTCACTTGTGCAAAAGGTTTCCCAAATCAATGTTGTTTGGAATTTGGATGCTCCCTTCCAAATCATTTTTTTCTACTTCAAAAGCTATAATCTCACAATTTTTTTGGTCAAAACCTTCCATTTTTTTACTACAACCTAATGAAGTAGTCTACCATTAGATTGTACACAATGATGCAACAAGTTACATTTGTCAATTTTTGGGAGTCTTTGCCATCAAATGATCCATCTTGAGTGTTTAGTGGTGAAACATAGTCAAAGAACTTTAGGGATTAATGTACTCTAAGAATGCTCAACAAACAATACCTTATAACTTTCCAAGATTGAATTTTAACCAATATTCAATTGATGATAGTATCCCAAAGTGCTTAAAATGAATGATCTATATTTAAATGGTCAAGCTGCTAGGATAGAAGAAGAAAAGACCTAAGAATTGTATAACAAATTCTTTGTTGAGTAATACCAAATTATATATATATATATATATATATATATATATATATATATATATATATATATATATATATATATATATATATATATATATATATACTAAGATTGAAAAGGAAGAAGAGAGTGACAAGTGCCCTACAAGCTTCTTGCTTCCAATTTCATTGTCACTCGAGGCCATCTACTTCAATGGGACAGATTAGACATCATTTTAGGGGCCTCAAGCAATCAAGGACGGAGGCCGCCTCTTGTCTCATTTTATAATGAGCCTTGATGGTACATAATTAGTCCCCAAACATATCAATGGCTTGTCAAACTTATTGCTACTATTTAATGGATGTACCAGTTGTCAATCGATAATTTGTTGTACCAATTAGATGGTCTTAATGAAAGATTAGAACGTCATGGTTCATGTGAATGATTTGAATTACACATTCTAATGGCTTTGGTGAGGGAAAATGTATAAGTTCATTTTGTAATTAGTGCATTGTGAATTTGCCACTGCTTTCTCCCTTGAGTTGGATGGCCTTGGTTTGCAAAAAGTTTTGCCTTCTAACATAGGAAGAAATAGTGCAAATTTTGTAGCATTTTGTAAATGAATCTTTTCCCTTGAGTTGGACAAACTTTTTTCTTTGAGCTAAATGGACCAAGTTTATAAAAAATCTTGCATTCTAGCTTTGGAGTGATCAATTGAAACATGGAAATGGAGAAGAGGACTTTAAATTCCTAGCATGAGGATGATATATTGGTGAAAAAGAGGAGGGAAAACAAGGTTGCAATTGATTGGAATGTATTCAATGTACATGACCAATTGGCTAATGTTGGATGGAAATGTCAATATGAATAGTAGAACAAAGGCATTTGTGCCCAATATGTGGATTGGATACTCATCAACTAGCATTGGCATCTCCATTGTTTTGAAACTTGTATAAAGACTAGGATGGTGAACATCAACTTATGTGAACACAAAGCCTTCAAGATTAGATTGATTGAGGTGGCGCTAGCATTATAGGGCAAGAACTTGAAGGATGGTATGCTTTCATTACAAGTGCCAAATGGTGTATACTAAGGTATTTTTGGTTTGGGAAGTGAATTGGGAGGAATTTCTATCCAAAACACAAGATGGAGTTTTCCCATACAATACTGACGCATTCCTATGAATGATGATGTGGCTTTGAATGGGATCATGATGACAGGTTTTGAGACGTGAGGATGATAGGTAGATGGAGCAAGCTTCACAATTGTAGACATATAATAAAGTCCCATAGACTGAAATAACGTTGACCTTGTCCTTAGAAAGGTGGATTTGTTGAACATGGTTATAGGCTATGAATGCATGCATTCTTCTTCTAGGAGAATGCATGAACAAAAACCTGTTGCATTTAATAGATGTTTCTTGCAATCACTTTTATAGCTCCAAATAATTTTAAAAATTAACTTCTATAGGTTTTTGTTTCCAAAAAGTGGATGCACCTTGGTTAAAGTGCAACATGGTAAGTTGTCTTTCTACTTCATTTCAAAACTTTGAAAAAACTCAAAAATTCGTTGAATTATTGCCAATAGAAGCTCTATTTATTAGAATCTAAATAACAAAAGATTGTATGTATTTCATTTGTAGTTTCTTCTTTAAAAATAATTTCAAATTATTAACTACAAATCTCGGGGGGTGCACTATATAGGAACTCCATTGATCACATACAAACAAGCCCCTATTATTTGGAGACTATGTAGGTAATTTTTTTAATTTATGAAGGGCTTTTTTTACCTAAATTTTCAAAACTTGTTTATTTCATATATGCTATATTTTAGTTGAAATTTTTTTGGGTGTCCATTTTTTATACCCTATGTTCATTATAAATACAACATAGTGGACAATGTTTTACTAATACTTAGAAGGATAGGATGCACACTTTTTCACAAGAAGGTTTGCCTAAACATTATACTTGTACTTTGTAGTTAACCTTGAATGCTGAAATTGCAAACTATATTCACAATAGAAACACAGAATTACATCACTTGCAATAAAACAAATTAAATCTGAAATTTGAATCAAAACATAGTACTAAGAAAAAACAATGGATAAACAATGGAACAATACCCAAGTTCAAGGTTTAGGTCTACAAACAATTCTCAAAATTGTGGTGTATGTGTTCACAAACACATAACTCACCATGAACAAGTTTCCAGAAACAAAGGTTTGAACAATGTGCTTGGTCTAGGGTTCCATGTCCAAGCAAAGCGAATCTCAAAACTCATATACAAAACTTGGACATTCAGGGACACTAAATTGATTCTTGCAAGAAAAATTCTACTGTTGCTTACCTATATTTTTGTAAAAAACAACATCAATGACTTTGCATAACAGAAATGCACAGAAAAGGAGAAAACTAAAAAATGATCCTAATCACAAATGGTTAAGGATCTTACCTCATCGACATCCAAGGGTTATCCAAACGTTAGGCAAGTTGGCCTACCCATCTCCCTTGCACACTTCGATTTCGACTTGCCACCCACTGAGAAGGATAACTTATAGTTGGTGCAGCACCAAGCTCATTTAGGGGGACCATCCATAGTCTTTGTGGGACAAGATTGTTCAATCTCTAGGACTTGCCGAAGACAACCACGTTGGTCTCGAAAGCATTGAATACCAAATTTGCCTTCTCCTCAGGTTTGATGTCTAGCGCTACGACATCATAAGATGCCACGCATTGCACTACAAACTGCAAAGTAAAACTTGCATTCAAATTGGTCTTCTTTGAAACACATGCAACCTTAGCCAATCTTGCAACAATAATGTCTTCTTCACATGTCGCCTTTCAAAACAAATCCAACCACAGAAAGACTCACAATTGAATTCCAAAAATAGCATTGACGGCCTCTATGATCTAAACCCTTTCTGCAATCAACTGCTTGTGATCCTAGAGAGTTACGGTGATAGGCCACCCATTCTTGGACTTTGACTGCAAATGATCCTCAAAGTTCATGTTCTTAGTCGTACAATAGCTTCTAACGTGCGCTACGCTTATAATGTGCAATCACTTGAAATTATGGAACAAGTTCTTGATTTGCGCTTTCGTGTGGTCAGTGCTATCTTCTCCTCCCACACTCCTTCTTGCACTCGGCACACTACAGTTTCATGATGCCATAGCCATTTAGGGCAAAAGTCTTCGCCCACTAGTCGTAGTCATTGAAAGCAACCCGCTTCAACTCAACCCTTAACTTCTTCACTCTCTCCAAATATCGATCGATAACAACAGTTGGAAGAAGCTTAGACTACAGAGGATTATTCTCAACCTCGTTGGAATTTGTATTGCCACTCACTCAAGATGAGCTACTAGATGGAGCAACAAGATCTTCTCCTTTGACTTCAACAGATTGCACTGCTTCCTCTAGTGGAACCGCGTATTTTGCAGTAGTTATAGTGAATGATCTATCAAGGAGGTGCCGCCACTTGTTGCCATCATCATCTGCTTCGTAAGCTGCCCTGATCACATGAACTTCTCTCAAAAACCCGTTAAGCCACTCCAACTTTTTCCTCACGCGCTTTCTATCTTCTACGTTCCCAAAAATCGAATGCCCACTTCAACACGTCATTCAATTCTAAAGACAATCTTAGTGTCTCCAAAGTAGAAGCTCCTCCAACGTCAAGCTTCCCAAGGTATTCTAGTTCAAACGCATCAAACTCCAACGTCCATATTGTGACCTTCTTGACAGCCATGTGAACGCCAAATGCGAAATCCTACCTCCAACCTCTAACTAAAAGCATCTGCGGGCTCAAACATAATCCACAGTACAATCACCTAAACCGCTCACCAATTTGTAGTAGAAGTTTACAACAAAACTCTTAACCTGAAGCATCTGTAAGCAACGTATGGCCTACAACTTTGAGTTGTCCATGAATCTGTCGCCCGAAATCAAATTTTGAAAAAAATGTGGAGCAAAACGAATCCAAAAACCTCTAGTGGCAACCCTAACAATTTCTCACTAAACCTATGGTATTGGACGGAACACTCACTCATGCATCCAACATTCTTCATCCATCGGTTGTGAGGACAAGGGATTCCACCCTCGGTACCTCCGTTATATTTATACTGTATTAAGTATAGTAGTGGAAAGTTCAAATTTTTGGAAGGGATTTTGGGGGGAGCTACTTTAGAAAAAATATTTGATAAAATTTAGTAATATATAACACCCTTCATTATTTATAATGACTAGTAGCCCATTATGTAAATGCTAATTTACTTTGAATAATTGTCAAAAATTGAGGTCCAACACAATTAAAAATACCCTTCATTTGTTCACATGCTAACATCAAAAAAGGGGAGTGCACCTCCAAGGCTACAATTTTTTTTTTCATTCTAACCTACTCATTCAATTAAAATTTGTAACTAATATTTTATATACACACCTATATATGATAATTGATATAGTTTTATGAACAATGAACAAATTATACTAAAAAAAGCACAATAATTTGATTTTTCCATCAAAAATTCTAAAATATCAACATTATATAGACTTGTATAAAAGTATTTGTTCACACATGAAATTTATCAGAATTTTATTTTGAAATTACATAAATCTAAATTCAACTTGATGGTGTTGATATGACTTGAAGGTCAATCGTAAGGATTTTTTAATGTAAAAAAAGAAGACTATTAAAAAAAATTTAACACTATGTCTATTTTTGTAATTTTCAAATTAATTTAAAGGTTTTTGTTATATTCAACAATTTATTTTCACTGATTAGTATAAAAAGATAAGATTTTAATTTATTACAAAACTAAATTATATTTTTTTACATTGATAGAATGATAGATAATCTATACTCTCATAGAACAAAAATATTACATTAATTCTCAAATATGATTTAAAAGGATAAAATGAGCTCAAAATTAAAGTTTGATCACATGGTAATAGAAGTGGTGGTTTAGAGGTTAACCAATTTAAGTTCCTCGACTATGTTTTCACCAAAAACATTCAAAAACTACCATTTCTAATCTAAGTGTCAAATTTGGGAAAAAAAACATTTTTGGACATATGTAACCATAGGATCTTGGAATATGTTGACTTGGAAACATGTGGAAAATTTTCAAAAAATTTCACCTCGTGGATTGCAAGATATGAGCTTTCGAATTCATAGGAATCTTTTTATTAGCCTTGCAAAAACTAGGCAATTGCACTTCACAAGCTCACATTTGTATGAAAAAATATCCCAAATGGTGGTGCTTCTTTAAATTCATTCTTCAAGGCAAGTTGACTATATGCTTGAAAATTTAAAACCATTTGGAATTATAAAACATATAGGAAAAAAGTAGAAAATGATTCAAAATACAAAATTATTAAGAATTTGGTTATGGAATTGAAAATACCACTACCAACATTTGTAATGTTGAAATAATAAATCTACATTCTATGATTTTTTTTCAAAAAATATTGAGAACTGACTAAAATAAAGGACTTCAAAGTTTTTTTCAAAGTAGAGAATCCATAATTGCCTACAAACTAGAACTCCTTGTAACTTTTGACTCATTGATTAAAATGGAACTATTTAAAAATTTCCTTGTGTGTATAAATCTAGAAAACCAATTTCAAATTTTTTGTTTATGAAAAAAATGATTTTAAAAATTTACTTAGATTATTCATTTACAAAAAAAAACATATTAGACCATAATTTTTTACTCACATTTTCAAATGTCCTAAATTTTAGTACACATAAAAGACATTCTTTGTCCACACTTTCTATTATATGTTGAAAAATATAGAAATCACTAGTCACACATACCCGCCCTAAATTTTTGTGTTGCCAAACTTAGGAAGCTAGTCCTTTAGGGGTTAAAAAGTTCTTTAGAGTACTAGAGCTTGGGTACAATGATTCTAGCATATGAGTTTAGAAATGCAAGCCTATGAGCCTTGAGCCTTAGGATAATTAGGAATCCTACAACCATTGAAGGTATCTATAATAGATGAACCTCTAACATAAGCACCTTATAACCATGGAAAATACCTTTAACTCCTAAAGTCCCAAAGTCCCTACAAGGGACTTCTGGGATTTCTGACATGATTTTTTGAAACTATTTTCAAATATTGGAAATTATATTAGCTTTTTGAAAATATAATTTCAATTTCAATTGGTGCTTGGGAACAAAGTTATGCCACCATGAGTCTAAAAAGCACTTCAAGGGGCAATCCAAAAAAATCATAAGAAGTTGAATTCTTTTAATTTTTAATTTTTTTTCTCAAAATTATTTTTTTGTCTACATGTAAAGCTTTGACTCATTCTATTTGGACTAGAAATGAACCATTAAAGGTTATGTACAATTTTATTTTTTGGACAATTTAAGCATCTTCTTGAAAAATTAACTTATAGAATCCTTTCTTGAATGCAATTTTATAATTTTAAAGAAATTTTTAGGCAAGGTTAAAGTTGTTTTTTAGAACAATCTTATTGTTGGGATTATTGTGTTTCAATTCCATCTTAGAGCTATTAATGGTTCAATTGTCCCTTCAATCTTGAACCTACTTCTATTTAACAAATTTTTAATGAGTGATTATTTGTTTTTTTAGTAAATTTTTTATATTAGATTTTCAACTCAATTCTTCATAAAAAAAATTAGAAAATCAAAATCACTAGTACAGAAATTTTAAGTTAAGAAGATTCAAAGTCAAAAAATCTAGTTGATCAAGGTGTAAAAGAAACTTGTTTTCTTCAATTTAAATACAAATATCATGCAATCTAGGTAGTTAGTATAAGATCATAAAGTTAAATGCAAAAGAAAATTTAATTTTTAAAGTGTTATTCTCTTTGCAATAGAAATGACAATTTTAAGTGAGTTTTTGATGGAAAAAAGACCTTGCATTTTTAGGAGTTAATAAAAGCACTTGTAACATAAATGCCTAGGTTCACATGCCAATACCCTTGGCTTGGACATTATGATTCCTCATACTTTTGGACTAGGCAATCAAGTATCTTTAATAAGCTATGCAAAGTCAAAAATTACAAGCAATAACTTTAAATTTAAAAAAAAAGTTAAGGCTCCTTTAATCCATGTACTCAAGCATGTACTTAAATGCATTTTCAATGCATTTTGCTTAAATTGAATATATGGGTGAAAACTCAAGACACTTTTGATTTTGTTGCATTTGGCCATTTACAATGAAAGTACTAGTGGTACTATGAACTTTTGGAAAAAATATTTAAAAATAAAATAAAATTTGGATTTTAGAAAAAAGAACTCCAAAAATTAGGTACAAATTTATACAATTAAAAATTTCAAGCAAACAATACTTTGATGTTTAATTGTTAGAAAATAGTAAAAATATTTTTTTTAAATTTATTAGGCGTGACCATAATGGATAAACTTTCTTTTTCAATATCTTAATGAGATTTAACTTTTTGGATACTTTAGGTTGTTGAAAACCAACAAACTAATAAATTTCTACAAAATAAGAAACTATCTATTAAATAATATATGATTTTTCAAATTTTTCAAAAAATATAGAATATAGTTGGTATTTCATACCATAATTCCAATATTAATTTCAAAAATATTAACTCATAGTTCTAAAAGTTATATTTTCATTTATATTAGGTACTCAATAAATTACTTATAACACGACAAGAGTTCTTACTTTCACCCACATGTCCAATTAGCACCTAAAGTATTTGTGTGATTTGAGGTCCAAAAGTACTTCAATATACTCATATCCAAAGCAAGTCTATGATACTCATCTATATTTATTCTCTAATAAATTCAATTATAGGATCTTTTAGTTAATTTGTTCAAGTACATCTTCCCAAAATTTAAATTTTAAAATCCCCACCAATTGCAAGAACAATGTGCCTAAAGTTTTAAAAGAAAGTTTTGAAGCCCTTTTTAGAGGTAAAGTGTGGTCTTCCAACACATTTAGGAAAAAACCACATATGTCCTATAATTTATGCAATTTAGTCAACATGTTACAAAATGGGAATACATAAAAAAAATTTAACTAAATTTTTTTTCATATTTATCTTTAAGAAAACTATAAAATAGGTAGTATTTGATGAAAGAAAAGATTAAATTGCTAACATAAAGCTCATAACTTTTACTTTTTAAGTTGAAATTGAATGGTTGAAAAGATTTTTTTGTAGATATCAATCTAGCCAACCAAATGAAATTAATCAAAACATATTTTTAGCTCTTTGTTTTGACATCAAAATTTTTAAAAATTATAATTTTCGTAATTTTTATTGTAATTGTGTACAACAAAGCTTCAAACATGATGAGTGGGAGCTATATTAAAAGTTTTATCCAAAAAATCTAAAATGTACACAATAGAGTCTTTTCAAGTTCTCAAACAATCTAAAGTGGACTCTTTAGGACTTTAAGGGTAAATGATTTGCTATAAACAAAATGACTAATAGTAGAAACATCTACAAGAAACACTTTCCATCCTTCTACAATTAAAAACGAAAATTCAAAACCACCACAACTTTTGAAAATCAACCAATGAGAGGTGAAGAGTTATTTGAAGCAACCATTGAAAGTTGAAACATTTAATGCTTCAAGAGTGAGTGAATGAGTTCGACTAGTGTTAAATATATGATATAGATTTCTCAACTTTAAAAATTTATGAACTATTATTAGAGTGGGAAAAAATTACAAAACCACTTAAAGTGCATTTCTCTTGAATTACTTAAGAATATCATTAAATTTTCTTGGTTGTAGGACCATGGTAGAAGTAGAGGATTAGAAAAAATGTCTCCTTTTGGTGTTGCTACCTTTTGAAGTTTAAATCTATCAATAGTGATTTGCTTAATCTTCAAATATATTTTTATATACACATCCAAAGATATAGGCACCTCCAAGGCCAATTTCTATGCCTACTTCATAATTGTGCACTCTAAATGGTTCTTCAATTTGAAAAATCATTTCCTTGGATTTTTTCTTAAGTATGATTTGAAGTGTAATTCAATATTTTTTGTCTATTAACTGTCTTCTAATGAGCTCTATTTTGATTGTCTAAAGTCCTAATCCAATTTTATTGTGTATGCAAAGAAATTTGTGATATGTTGTTAATGATAGTGTATTTTATCTGATTTTACACCAAGAAAGAGATAGCAATATTTAAAGTGAGTCATTTAAAGTGATCCATGGATGATGCTCTTATAAGTGCATCTATAATATTAAGATACACAATTGTATGTTTTGTGGTGGTGTCCGGATCTTGGTGATTGTTAGACTGTTGATAGTGGGTATACTCAAAAGAGAGTTTACAACATTTTGACTAATAGGGCAAAAGATATTGAATTACTAAGGTTTATTCTCATAGGAAAATTGATTGCAAAGAGCCATTGGGACACTGGGCTATGTAACACTTTGGTCATTGTGACATGAAGTTCATACTTTTATTTATAAAAGTGTTTGTCAATATTTTTACTTATATTTAAGAAAAAGATTTGCTGATATTTGATTTTTACCTTTATTTTGTTTTTAATTTTCATTTAAAAATTTTCATTCCAATATATTTTTATTTGTATGCCAAAAATTTATATATAAAAACATATAATAAAAAAAAAAGATTAAACACATGATATTAAATGCTACAAATGATTATCACATTGAAAAGATTGAAATGGGTAAAAATAGAGATTAAAAGAAAAAAAGATTTGGTTTTGATCTTGGTTTTTGAAAAAGAAAATTTCAAATTTTTTAAGTTCCCACTCCTATGTGGCACACTAGGTCATCACACAGTTCTCAATAATTAATTTTAAATAAATTTATTAAATTTATTCATTTTATTTTGTAATTGTACATTTTCATGCAATCAAATAACCCTCATCAGGGTCCAAATTTCCTCTAATGTCAAAATTGCCATCTTCATTAGATGTATATCTAGTTAATAAATATCTAACTCTAATGAAGAAATGATTTTTGAACATCTACCAAAAAAATTGGCCCTTAATACTTTTGCATGGAATATCCAAATGAAACATTTTTTGGTGAGTTGAAATTTTCTTTCAATTGCCAACATAAAAAATGTAAACATTTAACAAATTTAATAATAGTAACTATTATCTACAACAAAAAGTGACATTTGATGGAGACCCTAGCATACTAATAGCTGTGACAACAATATTGGGCATATTAGTGTGCAGTAAGATAAGTTATGTCATACTGTCTACCTCTAATAGGCCATTTGGAAGTACCATGCATAGCATTGGCATCCCCACTAGAGGCTTATGTATTCCTTTCCCCATGTAGATGAAGGAGCTAATACTACAAGAGATGTGGGTGTTTTAAAGAGGGAAGATTTGTAAAGAATTGCTGAAACCTTGTTTACTTTGTTGGAAAGTCAAGTTGCATAGTACAAATGAGTACATTAAAGTACATAGTGCAAATTGGTCGACAAAACTACTTGAAAGATGGCATTTTCAATTGCCATTGGAGGTTAGTCTCCTATGGAAAGTTCTCGGTCGACATAACTACTTGAAAGATGGCATTTTCAATTGCCACTGGAGGTTAGTCTCCTATAGAAAGTTCTAGATAATACAAATAAAAAAGAAATGCAGTATAGTCCATCTTCCTTTTTAAATTTAATTGTAAGTAGAATAAAAATATGTCAAAAGTGAACAATGTGGCTTGTCTATAATTGGCATTTTTGGGAGATCCATTACTTCGTGGGACAGATTTAGAGTCCTCCATCCATTACTATTCTTGTCACCATGGGGTAAAGCAACTACAAAATGCATTGGAATTCAACAAAGTGACACAGGATATCGTGATTGTCATGCACTTTCTATTTATTTTTTGAAACATTTTTCGAACAATTTCATTACTTCCTTTCAGAATTATCTTGAAGGTGTTTGTTAGAAAGTAAGGAGAAGAAGACGCTTGTAGTAGTCATTGCATTACAAGTATTAGGTGAGGAATCAACAAACAAGATCAGTAGAATGCAGGTGAATTCTATTTTTTAGATGTTGTACAATTGATGCATTTTTTTCAAGCAAAAGATAGGAAACCCTAAATTTGAAGTAGTAGTTGTCTCTACGGAGTGATTAAATTTCAATCATTTTATTATGCATGAGGTGGTAAAGAGAAATGTACATGAGAAGGATGATTGTTTCAATTGGACATTACCAAAGCGTAGTTGTTGTTAGCATATTGTGAATTAGTTGGAAGTCATGGAAGCAATTTAATATTTGAATTATTTCTCGGTAGATCTCTTGTTTCTTTGAAAAGCAAATGTATGAAAAGTATATTATATGTTTTTAGGAAATGTGGCACATGTATTCACTTAAGGTGAATTTAGTACATACTACCAAGCTTTTGAATATAGTTGCCAAACATGTTTGACATTGAAAATCAAAGATACTATGTGTGCTTGACTTTGATAGTGACTTGCTCATTCCCTTGTTGAAGACTGTAAAGGTGGACTGAATGTCAGTGATACAGATAAAAAGCTTGTCTAGTGTCGACAAGATAAGCAGACCAAGTTAAGCATTAGACACTCAAGAAAGCCAGTGGTTGAATTATTTTGTAGCTTGACATACTCTATTGCACATGTAACATGAAAGGAAGAATTTAAGAGCTCAACATAGTTGATGGCGGGGTTGGTCCAAGATCCTTATAGATTGAATTGCTCTACAAATGCCAATCTACAAGAAAAAGAGGGCAATGTACAAAGACTACTGAATTAGGTAGAAGTGTGTATGCGTTATAGTTTTTAGTCGTTATCATTGAAGTTGCATTGTTGCCAATGCATGCTTTGACGATTAGTGCATACAATGAAATTATGATAAGCAAAAGTGCATTGAAGAATGTACATTCAACAAGCAATTTCAATAATCATTTTTGAAAAACGATGTTGATGGTATATGTTAGAGTTTCCTGAAGTGTTCATGTGACGGACATGTGGCTTGTACAATATAGTGCTTCAATAATATGTGAATCAATTGGCTACTCAATTCATTGTAAAACAAGGATTAATCTTCCTATAATTTGCCAAGAATCAAGAGTACGGACAAAGTATAAAAAAAGAAGTAAACCCTAGTATCAATCATCTACAGTCAGTGTCATCTACATTTAGTAAGCTTGACCTTTTGGTTTTATAAGTCATATTGTTTTTTGTTAAAAGGATGCCCTATAAGCTTTTAGGAAAGCATATAAAGGCAAGTCCTAGACACAATCTTTTAGGAATTATTATTAAAAATAAATGACCTTTAAATATACATTTTTTTGCCTTAAAATCATACTTAAAACACAACTTCCCCTTCTAGTGTAATTTGGAGATACAGAAGATGAATTGCACTAGTTCTTCCCTATATGTTCAAAATTTCAAGTAATACATGCCATAGCAAAAACAAATTCACATGTAGTAACCAAGCAAGTATTAAGTAAGCAAAGTCAACAGTACAACATCAAATGAGAGAAGTACACATCATACATTGTGAATAAAAGCTCATATAGGATTTACCACACCCCAATTCCATATAGCACATCCCAATATCCCATATACAAGAATGGACCCTATCATCTCCAAAATTCACCATAAAATAACTATTTTTTTATTATGTTTAATTCAAAATACTCACTGTTTATGACCAAAGACATGATGTCCATGGAGACATTGAGATGTCAAAGGTGTGGTTTGTGGTTTAGGATAGATTTTTGTAGATATTGTACATGACGATAGCAATTTATAGTAAAATAAGTTGGTGCTACCATTGACATTGAGATTTTTCTTAACATGAGTAAAGACATATTGATGTTTTTAGGAGCATCTAGATAAACATTGGTTGCCACATTAGCTTACTTGACCTAGTTTTATTGAAGATAATTTTGAAGAAATTATTATAGCTATGGGTTAAACATTTGCCCAAATTTTTAAAAAAAGAAAGAAAAGGGCAATCACAAAGTAGGCATTAGGGGAAAAATATGAAAATTGGGTGATGTGGAATTGAATAATGGTGATATGGAATGCAACATTAGAGTAGTGGGTTTGTACTTTATGTATGCCATGATTTTTTTAAAGACATTGACGAAGATGTGAGCTTGTTTTTGATGATGTCAACAAAGACAACTAGATGCTTTTGAAAGATGTCAACAAAGGTAAAGATACACTCTTTGAGATATAGAGTGATTTTGCAACATTTTCGGAGATGTAGACTACAATGTTGTGATCTTGTTGGAGATGTTTACTAGTACTTGTTGGACATATTTGCCAAATATGGTGTATGGCATATTGTATACAATATATGACATATTGTATATAGTGTATGGCATATTGTATATGGTGTATAGCATATTGTATATAATATATGATGTATTGTATATGAACTATTATGTATAATGTATTGTGTATGGTATATTGGACATTTCAAGAGGTGTGCACAATGAAATATATACATCTAAGTGGTCATCACAAAATGATTGAACATTACCCCCTGAACGTCACAGGGGACGAAAAACGTCCTTACAATCTAAAAGTCAAATTCAAAGGGTTGTAACTTTTGCATCAAATGTCCAAATTCAATAAAACTTGTTGGAAAAGTTGCGCATACTAGTCTAGTTTGTGTGATAAAATTTTCAAATCAATACAATATGTATAATAGTTTTGGAAGCCAATCGAAGTTCACAGGTTCAATTTGAGCTCACCAAATTGTATTTGATGGCTACAACTTTGGGGGCTTGTATCTTTGTGATCTAATGTTTGTTTTCAATAAAATTTGTTGTGTTTTGTTTCCACTGAAGTCTAATTATTGTGTTAAAGTTTTCATGTCAATCCGAGTTGTTTCGAATGATTGGGAGCAATTCAAAGTTCAAAATCCAGACATTGGTGAATTCCAGTGAACTTCGGCGGCCTATAACTTCTTCATACAATGTCCAAATCCAATAAAACTTGTTGGAGAAGTTGCGCATACTAGTCTAATTTGTGTGTTTAAAATTTAATAGCAATACAAGAAGTTATGAGTGACTGAGAAGCATTTTAGTAGAAGGAGGTTCAATTATAGATATGATCTTTTGTTACTTTTTTCACTGTATTCTGACATTTCAAATCCATTTTGCAGACACAATGATTCATTTGAATGATATTTTTTTTCACCAAATTGTATATATTCTGATTTTGAATCACTTTGTAGTTTAAAGATTTTTCATTTGAGTAGGTTTAGAAATCAAATTTCACCTCTAAATGAAAATTTCAGCACCTTTTTCCAACACTAAAACATTATAATCTTTCAATCTATATGGTCAAATGACCCCAAATTTGTTCCACACCATCTACAACATGCACACTACAATATTACACAGTTGAGATCTTCATACCTTATTCTAATTTTGACTTTTTAGACTTGCAAAGGAAGGCAATTTTTAAGCCTAGTTGGACCTCTGACGTTTAGGGGTTAAAGTTGACATTTCAAAAATCATTTGAATGCCTACATAGACATTCCAAAAAATGTCTTAGAAAACATTTAGATGTCCAAGTTGACATATTACAAAATGTCTAGATGTTTGCATTGACATCTCAAAAACACATGGATGTCTTAGTTGATGTCTTAGTTGATATCTTTGTTACAAACATTAATTAAATTCTCAAACAATAAAAAAACTATGTTGACTAGGCATGCCACATTATCATGAGTGATGCTACATCACTTTTCCCGTGCCATGTCAAGTGCCACGTTAGATGCCATGTCATGGATATGACTGGATGAAAAAATTCCTATATAGCTTCTTGCACCTGCATGGCGCTGACATGGCAGCCATATGATGACTTTCTAAGCCCCCATTTACCCATATTTTTTGGGATGTCTTGAAGAAAACATATTGACATGTTGAGTGATGCCCGTCAAGATTTTGGATGTTTTAGGCACATTTCCAACAACGCAAAATTTTGGACATCTATGTAGACATTTGAAGACATTGCTTGAGACATCCTGATACAAAATTCTACAATATTAAAAACCATAATTTTCTTATAATGACTTTAGAAATACAGATGTCTACTGAAGTGTAGGTCTTCCCTACCCGGATGGATTTCATCTAGATGAAGATAGGGGAGACCCCTGTGGGAATAGGAAAGGCATCTCTACTAGTGGCTTCCCTATCCCTATTTCCATATGGATGAAGGGGAACAAAGATGGGGATAGGGGAGACAAACACCCACTAGTTCTTCCCTAAATTTTCAACTTATTGCTAAATACATGCAAGGAGAAGTCAAATCAAAACTACAAAATAGTAGCAAGGCCAAATAAATAGTATTCCTATGAATCAATGAAGTGCAATTCATATTGAAAGGGTGAAAAAAGATTTAGGGATTACTATATTTGAGTTCCCTATCCATCATCCCATGTGAAAAATATAGACCCCCGCTTCCTAAATTTTTAGGGATAGCAAATGCTAATGGTGGTGTTTTCTTCCCTATTTGGATGAAACTCATTTAGATAGAGATGCATGAATTCTTAGGTAGGGATGCTCTTGTTACAAGTACAAAACAAACTCCTATAAAACTTTTTTTCAATCAATGGTGTTTTCAAAGTAATTAAGGAGAAGAATTTATATGCTCTGGCCTACAAGTAAATAACAAGCCAAACTTGGTTTGAATTGACTACCATAAGAAATTTAATGCAATAATTTTATTTTTGATCGATATCAATCAACAACTCATCAATCTAAAATAGACAAATCCTATGCAAAATATTGAGTCTTGCTCTCTACACATCCATCACTCATTAACATAGAACCATATATTAGTTCCTAGAGCTAGCATGTTAATAGTCTAATTTGCCTTTCATCACATGGATTTCATTGAATTTGTGAAATTCTAATACTTTGGCATATTTCAAGATGCATGGCTTGAATATAGTATAAATCTATATCCTTTTTACTTTGAGGCTTGAAATTGAAATTAGACCTTTGGCTCTACAAATCATGCCAATTTAACCAAATTGTGGTTTACTCTGGATCCCTTGTAGCAATTGTTCTTTATGTACAAGTCTTTCTAATTTGTATCAAAATTTATACCCCAAAAACTGCTGTAATAGGAAATTTATATTGTTAGTTAGGTTTATATCGTCACCCATAAGATCCAATTTGAACGTCCCACTCACAATACATCAATTGCAAATCACCGTTCATACACTTTAATTCACAAGATCCACCAAGTGCATACTTATGGTACTTTCACACATATTTTTTAGAAATAGTAGGTATAAGAAATTAACATAGTCAATGAACGGAGACCACAGGTTTGAAGCACGTCATACTATTCGGGTTCCATCGGAGTGTCTAATGCAGCAAGGTCCAATACGTGCTTCCTCGCCGTTGTTTGTAGAGGGCATATTCTAGGAATTACTCCAAGCATTAGGGAGTGGCACTAGTAATAATTGTATAGCAGTCACACCAGGACGCATATATAAGAGCGGTCGTTGATGAACTTTCCAGTGCTATTGTTGTGACGAAGAGAGTCATGCCTATGGACAGTATTAATTTTTTCCTCTACGGTTACGTTGTAGCGAGGACATCTTCTAGAACGACACAGGCGCTAGGTTGCTTACTATTGCTAGATCAAGTTGAAGTAAACAAGACTACTCAAAACTGGAACACCCGATACTTGCAAATTGACACGGGTGAGTTATCCTTCTAAAGTCGATATAGAACTGCTATCCTACATTGAGAAATTTTTTCTTTGAGCGTCGAAAAACAATCCAAATCTACCTATTGCAACTTGCATCGCCAACTTAAGTTAAGCATTGATTTAACTTGAACACTTAACTAATATTGCTTATACATTTCCAAAATCTACGTTCCTGTGGCGTTACTTTATTGCAGGTGTCGAGCGTTTCCGTAACACAACTCTAGCTCACTGCCACACATAACAATGCCTTTAACATTGGCCAGGCAGGACACCATGTTGGCTCCACATTTACGATTGCTAGTTGGTGTGAAACCCCGACAATAGATGGCCCTGCTAATACTTATGACCCTCCCTACAGCTTGGTGTGAAAGCACTATTAGTAATCTCTTCTATTAAGACAGGTGTTTTGTTTTGTTTTGTTTTGTTTTGTTTGTCACGTTGAGATCTCCCGGACCGTGCATCCCCCGGTCGCGTGCTTGGTACCGCCGGAAAGCCCTCGATGGGGAGGGGTGCACCAACTTGGTTTCGTGGCCTTCAGATGTACGGTGTGAAAGTTGTGCATTTTTGAGTTATTTTTTGTTCTAAAAAATTAGAAAATTACTTTTTCTTATATTTGGGTCGCAATCTTGGTTCCGTGGGAAAGCCCTCGGCGAGGAGGGGTGCACAGTCTTCGTTTCGTGGCGTTTGGACTCACGGTGTGAAAGTTATTGAATTTTGAAGTATTTTAAAAAATTAGAATTTTTTTTTTATATATATTTTGGTCACAATTTTGGTACCATCGAAAAGCTCTCAGCGAAGAAGGGTGCACAGGCTTGATTTTGCGGGATTCTGACTCACGATGAGAAAGTTATGAATTTTTGAGTTGTTTTTGGTTCTAAAAAAATTAGAAAATTACTTTTACTTTTGTTTTGATTGTGACAACGTCACAAGGCACTCTAGTGTATGTTATAACATGTCCCCTACATCACTGCAACTGGTGGCAAGAGGCGTGAGTACCTCATGGTAGGTACTGCTAGGGCCAAACAATAGCTGGCCACGGCCAATTTTGAGCAGACGGCTAAATGGGGCATCTCACAAAATGGGCTGACTCTGCTTTTGACACCAATTCCAAGGTACCGACCACCAGTTGGCGCTCAGGAGAGTTCAAAGACATTTAAAAAATAAATACATTGGAAAGAATGTATAGCTGAAAGTACTTCACTTTCATTAAGTTTCCATTAGTAGAGTTGGAGCGCAAGTCAGAAATGAATAATCAATTTATTTTGAAGTTTCTTGATTGAAGAGAAGCTCACTATATACACATGGGGTGATAGAAGGTAGAACAATCCTTGTGGGATATTTTAATTAGAATTAATAAGAACTTCACTGCTCATAGTCATAGTGAAATCAAATTAACAAATCCCACATGGGTTGTTCTACTTCCTACGACCTACCATATACATGTACAGTATATAAACATCTTGTCTTCACTTGCAAGTGTCCGCGGCGGCGTTACAAGATGTAAAGGTACTCTAGTTCTCAATGGATTCGAAGTTAAAATTTTCATATTTCTATTTTCAAGCGAGGAAACTTCGTCAGATTGCATACTGTCCTTGGCGCCCACTCTTGCCGTGTCAGCGTAGGCATTAGGCAAAGGAGGAGTGGGCCGGCCGCGATCGTCAAAACCGCACGGCAACTGGCCGTTCCGGAAGTCTGCCGTGGGGATGCTCTTTAGTACACTCGACATGGCTTTAGTGGTCAACACATCAAACTGACCATACGGTGACAAATTAAGTAATTAATCCCTGGCAAGATTATCTCGGGCATAGGATACTGTCTGTACAGATCGACACATGACTAATTTTATTGAAGCATTTCCAGCCGGCATGCAATACACCGACACCAACGCGAGTGACTCAGCACGTACACTACTACGCTGACTGCCCAGAATCTTGCTTGTTGGTCACGTGAATTGAAATTTAATTTTGCCGGGGAAGAAGCGCGGTCCTCTGTAAAGATTCCTCAGAATCACGGTACTGACAGGCCAGCTAGCATATATAAAAAAGGGCTCGCAGGATGACCGTAACAACTCATTCATACTGGAGTTCTGCTATCCATGACCACACCCCTATTCCTTAGAGCATTGTTAACGCTGTAAAGGTGCAGAAAGACGTTATCTTTTGATCGCTTCTGTCTTTGGCAATGTTCCCGCACGCAAAGTCGGCAACGATCTAGCTGGAGTTCTCACCTTCGGATTAATTCTACGTGGTAAGCTTTCTGGGTTAGTCTAGTTGTGACTCTTGTATGAAGTTATCAGACTTTGAATTGCATGCTCCTTGACACTTCAATCTCCATATAACTTATCCTTTGCTTGCTGAGAATTGCTTCGATCGATCAGCTGAACGCTATGGTCTAGAAACTTGTGAAAAGCCAGCTACCTAGGGTCATTTCCCGGAATTGGACTCTACTGTAAAGCTCGTGAGTGAGACCGATTCCAAGCTCTCTAAGAGTGTCCAGAATTTCTCATTTTATCATTTCCTTAGGTTGGTTCCAAATGTAAAGTGTAACTGCTTGTTTCCATGCTTGTCTTGTGTGGTTCACGCATGGATGGTGGTGTCCACTGTTCTATCAATGCTTGTGTCGGGAATTCTCGTTTCCCACATCTAGCTTCACTGTTTGTCCTCGATCAATGCTCCATTAGCGGTGAACGCCACTTGCAGAGACAGTTTTGCGTACGTGAGGCTATTTGTACTGGCCATGGCGGTTAATGTAATAAAGATGGCTCGGCTCGACAGCGTCCTTACAGAATCAAATTACTTAACCATGATCACAATCAAACATTTCAATCCAACTTGGCGTACGATAATTGTACGTCTCTGTGTTCTACGTTACCAGTTCTAGAGTCTACGTACTCGGCGCGCACTCTGTTTGCAACCTTCTAGTCTCGTCTCGCAAGCTCTTTGCACCTAATGTTGCTGCAATCCATGCGAGATTTCATGTGAGTTGTAGGAATTTTGTAATCCAGGTCTTTATTGCGGGACTTTGTTCTCCCTACTAGATTGCTTGAAGCAGAGTTACGATTTGTAATTGGAATCAGACTTCTTGCCATGATTTTGGTTTAGAAAGAAGACTACATTCGAATTGCTAGCAGCATTTGTAGATTGGATTTGCTGCACTTCTGCCGGATAAATTTGAACTGGGAGGTGGCAAGGTTTGGAAATTCAGTACCTCGCATCAGGTAACAGACTCGGGCTCTGCCTTCAGGTATTCTGTGTCTGTCACACAATTGCAGAGGCTCTAGACAAGGGATACATTGTGAGTGATGGATCAGGGTGTACGATTCCTTAACCCTAAACCCTTCATTACTGTCTTTGTTTACAATCGCTCATGGAAGTGTGCTTTTGCACAGATCATTGCTCCTGCTTGTTGACAGGAATGTGGTGAGTTTTGAATGAGTCGAGCGTGGCATGAAGATTGAAAGGCACGGAGGTTTATATTGAACTGTTCAGTGAATTTTGTGAACGCTTCGATTGGTCGTTGTTTTCTCCAACTCTGAGGGTGGAGACACCGAGGGAAGCAACGAATTTGATTTTCATTCGGTGATTTAGGGTTTCTTTCCTTCGGATAAACAGCCTTCATTCTTCTTCTTTTCGGTATGGCGTCAAGCAGCACGAGTAGTGAGGGCGCTAACAAAATTCTGGAGGATCTCGTTCTGTCGTGGAAAAGACATGCAACCACCAGTAAAACATTTGAGACACTCGACGAGAATGATCGAAAGCTCCTGGAGAAGCTCATTCGGTGTGTGCACAAGGACAAAGACTCGAATGCCACCAAACAGAAGCTGTCGGTATTGTTAGGCACAGGCAAAGATCGAAAATCCGTTGTAACTCGTGCAAGAGTACTCACCAGGTTGATAGCAATCGCTCTAGGTCTTCAGCCTGATGATATTACAGTTGACTCTGAAACTGGAAAAGAATCTTGGCACCCGTCTGAGGATTTCCTAACTGCTCTTCGTCCGAGGTTGGTTGAAGCACTTCAACATGACAATACTGTTCTGAGCTATCTCTGTAAGGACGCACTGGAGGCAGATGACGAAGTCATGACTGTGATCCTCTGTGAACCTCGTTTTTTTAAGAAGTACCCGGTTCCTTACTTCCAAGGGTGCGACCTAGCCGCTGTTCAAGAGATTTCAAACCTCTGGATGTCGCAGGACTTTGTAAGAGGGTACTACTATAGAGTCGTGGAGCCCCTTTTTAACCACGTGAAAGCAGAGCAATTTGAGGTGAGGGACGAATCTGTCAATATATCAGAGGAGAATTTACTTGAGGCGAAGATGATGTTGTGTGAGCTTTTGCAGAGACGTACAGTGAAGGCTGGAGCTCGTCTCCTTGAGGTTATGTTATCATTTCGGAATGACAAAGCGTACCATGTTCTTGAAGTAGTCACAAGGTTGGTTATCCTCCTGGTACCGAATAAGAACGGCAAGTTCAGGAAATGTATTTTTCGAGACTTTGATCGAGAAACGAGGCGGCATTTACGAGGCTCCGATCAAGTGCCTGGACACCATCAATCCATTACCGTTGGACCTTCTAGTGATCAGACTGATTCAAATCTCCTTTGCTGGGCAGCCCGGCGTAACTGTTGGAACCTAATTTCGTGCATTTCTACAGGATACACGAAAGCATGTCAGATGTCTTCCCATGAGAGTCTTCTTGATGATGCAGCTGAAGCGCTGACGGTTAGTTTGTTGTGGAAGGTGGCCCTTTGGTGTGCCACTCGACACGGGCAGGATTTGGTGGTCATGGAGCTCACACGTCCTGAATGGGTGAAGAATATCGACTTTAATGACTACAGTGGGATTCAAGGGTGCTTGCCCCCTTTGCATTTGGTGTCTCTTCTTGGGGATAGAAGCTTGTTGCGCATACTGTGCATGAGTAAGGTGAACATCGAATCTGGTGCCCATAAGACGGATTACTTGGGGAAGACTCCTCTTGACTATGCCATGCAATTTCAACTGACTACCAGGAATTCCAAGGAAGGGATGCACTTTCACGTTTTCACCAACGATATCAAAGAGAGGATGCAATTTGAAGCTCCCAATGATGAGTTTAAAGAATGGATGCGATTTCATCCTGTAGCGAGATACACCACTCCAGGGCCGGAATATTATTCTTATGGAGGAGAGATGCTAGATCGCCCCTATTACACTGGAGCATTGTCAATGCCAGCTCCAGGATACCGAAGTTGCATACGAGAACTATTGCAAATGCCTGGTGTGGCAGATCGTTTGAAGGAGCTCAATGACATGTATACCACCCAGGCCAACTTTGTGCTTGTTGGTGCAGCACTCATAGCCAGTGTGGCATTTGCTGGATGGTTGCAACCTCCCCTTGGTTATGCAGACTACTTTCAATTCACTCAACCTAGTCCCCCAGCTCCAGCAGGTTCATACGAACAATATGTTGCTGTGCAAGGACATCTCAAAGTTCAAATGTTTGTGGTCTTCAATGCCTTGTCATTCTTTTTGGGCATTGGCACCATGTTGATTGGAGCTGAGGCAACTTTGTTTTTTCATGACCACGATGAACGAACAATAGCCTTGATGAAAGTTCGAAAATCAATCAAGTGGATGCTTGGCTTCTTCATTACCTCTATGGTCTGCGTAATGGCGGCCTTTATATGTGCAGGATTGGCAATCCTACCTCCAATTCGAAGATTGGAGTGGAGTATGATAGTTTCTTTATGTTTGGGTGCATGTATTTGTTTAATCCCTTTGAGTTGGATATTCTTCTCTTTGGTTGAAGAGCAAATAGTAATGCTGAAAGATTTGATGGTGTTCATCTTGCAACTTGACAAAGAGAAGAATTTAGATAATTCCCGCAATTGCTCAAATGATTATCTCAACGATTTGCATGGGTCACTTGTAAATAGAGAAGATGTGAAGATATTACATGATGAGATGGAGAGGAAATTACAAGATGAGAAGAACAGGAAAATACAGGATGAGAAGAACAAGAAAATACAAGATGAGAAGAACAAGAAAATACAAGATGAGAAAGAAAGAGAAGGAAAATACAAGATGAGAAAGGGAAAGAAAAGGAAAGGATATGGAAAGTGATCAATTAGCAATAAAAAAACTATTTGATCATTGGGAGATGAATCCTTAGAGTATGGACCGTTGAAGTTATATAGAAAACTAGTCACTCATTCCCATGTACTAGAGACCTTAGTGAAGATAAGTATCTTTGTTGAATATAATTGTATAATTTTTGTATATCTCTTTCTATATGATTCTTCTTGCAATCTTCTATGTAATTTTTTGATTAAAAATTTAGTACATTTCATTTGACAATCTTGGGATGCTACTATTCCTATAGCTATACATTACAATTCTACTAGGTATAAGAAATGAATTGAAAATAATGATGGACCCAATCATGCTACTATTGATTTTCACACTTATCTTGTTTTTATGCACAAGCCTTGTACCTTTTTACTTTCATGCCTCTATTCCTACAATCACTTGGATAATATTCTACTAAATTTAAGTACTTTCTTCTAAATGATGGGCTCCAAGATGATGTGATACATGTTTGATTTTCATTCAACTTTGTACCATTAGAACTTTCAACTATAATTGTGCACCATTGTTGAGCAAGGTAAGAAGTTCTAATATTGATTAGACTTGAAAAGTGTCATGTTAACATTTAGTAATGTACAAGTAGACTCCATGTTGCTTTCTTTAATGCACCATCAATATACTAGTTATGTACTATTTGAGAAGGTGGACACTTTTCATGACCATTGTGCTTTGCCTTCAAAACATTTGTTGCATTAAGGTAAAACATCCCATTGCGGTCAGATGACCTATAGTGGACACCTAAGGACCCCATGACATTTTTTCAAGTCATAATCAATGTCTAACCTGACACTCATGGAGTGATTAGTGACCTCATTAGGAGCACCCAACTTTTTAGTGTAAATCATGGTAAAATGTGACTTTTTCAGGGCCTTCCACATTAGAAATTATTGTGACTGCTTTAGTTGATTAAGATGAACACATTAGATATAGTTTTTGTTGGTTATCAAGTAGCCTATTGACTCTTTTGGATAGATTAGTTCAAAAATTCATAACAAATTCATACATTGTTTGAAAAATAGAATTTCAATTGCTCTCACTATTTCTTACAATTGTCTTTACATGGGAAAAAATTTGAAAAATTTCAGCAGTGGCATGAGGGCAGACTCCAAATTCTGACCACAATGGGCTACTTTACCTTAATTCATGCGGGATTTCATTTAAGTCGTATAAATTTGGAAATGGAAGTCTCTCTTGTGGGACCTTGATTTCTGTACAAGGTTCTCTACTAAATTGCTTGGAGCAAGGTTAGATTTTTTAATGGGAATTTCATTTCTCCCTGCTGCGCTTTTGTTTTAGAAGCAGACGCGATCTTAATTTCAAGCAGCATCTGTAGATTGGATTTGCTGCAAGGCTGCTGGATTGATCACCTGATGAAATTTTTGAACCGGGAGGTGGCTAAATCTGGTACCCTTGCATTGGGTAACGACCAAAAATCTAGTTACACTAAGAGATCTGTTATATAAAATGTTGGAATGTGACTTCTTAACATTGGTTTCTATACTAAAAATTTTGAATTTTTTTGGAGATTTATTTTGATAGGAAAGATGTTCATATAGATGCTTTATGATCAATATGTGTTCACTGTTGACTCTTGAAAATTCATCACTAGTGGTTTTCAATCAATTATCTAGTGGTTCATTGAAAATAGAATTTCATTTTTTTGAAATTGAAATTTGGTATGCTTGGCTGAGTTTGTGTAAGAATGCAATGTTTATTTTGCATTACAAAAAAATTCAATTACATTTCATACAATGATTCTTTTTTAATTGAGCAATAGGATGTTTGTAAAAATATTGTTCTCCATTGTCTACTGTCCAAGTATTTATAGGCGAACTTCAACCCAAGATTTTCTACAATGAAAAGAGCTTCAATTTTCAAGAAGCAAGGAGTTCTTTACTATGATATTCAAAAATATCTTGAGCTACATTCGAGTGGAAACTAAAGGTATGTGCAACCATTAATATCACAACAAAAAATGGGATACCTACAATTGTACCCAAAAGAAACTTAAAGCCTAGATACTAATGACAATAAGATGTTTACAATCAAAACATGAGAGCCTTGGAGAGTCTAGTGTCACTTTTTTGTACATGTGCAAACAACACTCCAAAATTTCATAGAAGAAAAAGAACTCCTATTCTTTTAGATTGGCATAAATTAAATGCTTGTTCATATGGGGTCTTACTTCCAACTACAAGTAGAAGGAAGAATGACACCAATACTACATACCTTGCTTTCAAATGAGGTAGTTTATATTCTATGAAGATAATTATAATATTGTGGTAATTGGTGTGGAACACACGTGAATGTGAAAGGTAGAATGGATGAAGAGTTATGAAATAGATGTATAAGCATTGGTTGAGTATTGAGTAGTATAGGAGAAGAAAGTAGTGTCAATTATTCGTATCAAAGAGGGTTTGTTGCAATTGGGAAGCTTTTGATTGTTTTAAAAATTTCATAACTTACTTAGACTGTGTCCAAATGATCTCTTCTATTAAGACAGGTGGTTTATTTTGTTTGTTTTGTTTTGTTTTGTTTTGTTTTGTTTTGTTTGTCACGTTGAGATCTCCCGGACCGTGCATCCCCCGGTCGCGTGCTTGGTACCGCCGGAAAGCCCTCGGCGAGGAGGGGTGCACCTGCTTGGTTTCGTGGCGTTCGGACGTACGGTGTGGAAGTTGTGCATTTTTGAGTTATTTTTTGTTCTAGAAAATTAGAAAATTACTTTTTTTGATATTTTGGTCACGATCTTGGTACCGTCGGAAAGCCCTCGGCGAGGAGGGGTGCACCGGCTTGGTTTCGTGGCGTTCCGACTCACGGTGTGAAAGTTATTGAATTTTGAAGTATTTTTATGAACTAAATAATTAGAACATTAGTTTTACTTATATTTTGGTCACAATCTAAGTACCATCGGAAAGCTCTCGGTGAGGAGGGATGCACAGGCTTTGTTTCGTGGCCCTCCGACTCACGATGAGAAAATTATGGATTTTTGAGTTGTTTTTGGTTTTAAAAAAATTAAAAAATTACTTTTACTTTTATTTTGATTGTGGCAACGCCACAGGGCACTCTAGTGCATGCTAAAGTATGTCAGAATCCTGTTTCGTTTGCCAATAAGATCCAGTAAAAGGAATTTCTGATCAAAATAGTAAGTATGCACGGTAGCTATTCTGTCGGTCATGGGTGCACTGACCCTCAAACTGATAAACTTCATGCTCTATTAGTTGGACCCAAATCCAATAATAACTCATTCAACACTGCATGCATTCACAAGTCTTCCTGGCCTTGTGTGTGTCCCAATTGCGCCACATCCCCTGCTTTGCGCATTAGTTTACATGTTGCAAGATTGCGCAAAGTATCAAAGAGATTGTTGCATGCAAAGCCTGATTGCCATTGCGTCCTCCAACCCTAAACCCTAGCTCATGCCATCTCTTGTGTAGCGGTGAGACTCTCTCTGTCTCTCTTCCTGTCTCTGAAAATGTTGTTGTGAAGCCATTTTCATTCATCTTCATCTCTTCCTCCAATCTTTTAGTCGAAATCCGTTTTCATCTTTTGTGTCCCGACCTTGAGTTTGACGAAAAGACTTTCTTCCCTTTTAATGTCTGATAATATTTCAGTTTAGATCTCTCTCTACCTCAACTCTATTGCGAGCGTTCTCCGAAGCCCTTTGGATTCTTTGCCTGGTTGTGCAACTGTCACTAGTTAGGGTTTCCAGTTTCTATCTAGGAATGTCATGGTTCATTGAGCGTTGGAAGATTATAATTGAGTTCATCTGGGAATGTCTGGACGGCGCGTATAAGTGGGAAATACTGGGTCAAGCCAAGCCTGTAAGGTAGACCAACCCACCCCAATTCTGTTTGCTACCCAATTTTGTCATCCTACTATTGGTCACAACTTTTCTTTGTATGGATTGTTTGAGGTTAGAAGTTTTGTGAGCAATTCTTGAGATGTGTTTTTCTTCAATGTTGAATCTAGGGAATGTATAAAGTGAGTGAAAAACTATTACTTGACTTTAACCCCTAATGACCCAAGCGACCATTTTCTTGTTGCTATCTTTTTTTTGAGCTACTTGTTCTCAATTTTGAGATACTTGTTCTCAAAAAATAAACTACACTTTAAATCCAGTGGCAATAGTTTCATCAAATTCCAAGTTAAACTTCGCCTTGTGGAATTTTTCTAAATTAAGTGTAGTGTAGTTTATAGCTCATTTTGGGGGGGTTGATTTAGGTATGATTGAAAAGTCAACCAACCAATGTGATTCTTACCCATCTCAAAAATGGTAGATCTACTTCAAAAAAGAGAAGATCCAAGGAATTTTTTTTGGGGGTGGATAGGACACACTGTATTTTTTTATCAGCTTCAACACGTTACGATCAAAGATAGGACTCTTGTTGGTTTAGTTGGCAGCTCATGATGAATAGGATTGAAAATTGTGTTCTTTGGAATGGATGCAGATGACATTTCAAAAATCAATTGTGCATAAATGTAGTGCAGTTGGCCAATTAATTGAGACGGTTGATTATTTATATTTGGGTGATTAGTTTTTATCATGTTGTGGTTGGTAAAGGTGCCACAATTATCACTTTAAGAGGATGAAGCATTGTTGATTTTATAATTAGCATTGTGTTGGAAATATGGTGACCTATACAACAAGAGAAGGTTGAACCAAATTCATGGTAATTTTATTTTCGAAGAAAAAAATGTTAAAAATTATATAATCCTTTCAAAATTTCTTTTCTTACACTAGGAATTTTGTTCCCTCATCATACTATAGATGTGTTAAATTGCCTAAGTGATCAAAAATGGGCCAGCTACCTTAGTTCAATGGATGCACAATGATGCTCACACACTCCATATTTTTAAAATGAACTCTTTGCCTTTACAAGCTTATTCATCTAGACTTATTCTATAATTTTCTTACACTAAATAGTGAAATTAGGTTGCCCCTCACTAATTTTATTCTATATAAATATTTATTGGCAGTGTATAAGAATGAAGTAATTTTCATCAATAATTATTGCAATAAACGTTGGCTGAGTTAACTCTTTGATATCAAGAATAATTCAAAGGAAAGCATACATGTCTACATTGTCAAGTAATGAATCATGTGGTAAGTTTTCTCTATAAGGCAACATAATTGTTGACTAAACCTAATTTCACTATTATATGTATCAAACACGTTAGTGCCCAATATGATTTAGCAAGTATATCCTTTGATGAACGGTCCTAAAACATTTTGAATGAAAGCTTTGAACTTCTAATGCTTTGTAAAAACTATAGTATTTTTTGGTCACATCTCTATCCCCTTGGGGTGCCCAAGGTGCCTTAGTAAGCAAGGAAGACCTTGGGGGTGACTTCCCAAGCCTTGCAAGAGCCTAAAAAGAGAAAAATGGGTGTCCTTCACGCAAAAAGGATACAATAGTGCCCTAGATTTGAAAGGTATGATATATATTATACATTCTAGGAAATTCCTTAAGAATACGCATTCAACCATCTAATGAATGCTTGATTTCAACTTGTGAGTTTAAAGTTATGGCTGTTCAAAGTTGGTGTTGTTCCAGTGACGGCAAGACATTTATAGGTTAAGAGTGAGAGGTTCTTAATGAATCATTCATGAAAATATGGCATGTAGAATATCATTAGAAAGCTAAAACACAAGGAAGCTAGAATGGCAAGCATTACGAGGTTTTAAGCTACAAATCAAAAGTTATGGCCAAAAGATGGATTGTGGTAAAGGTGTGACGCCTCTTCTGGTGAACCTGAATCTTTGAAGAGTCATAACTTTGTGAAAACTTATCCAAATGAGACAAGAGAGCAATCCATTAGCATCCACTTATTACTTAGATATTCAAAATGGGCTTGCATGTGGGATTAAAAGTTGTAACTGCAAAGTTACTTTGTTTGGAAGTTTAAGAGTCCAAATAGTGGCGTAACATTGTGATTGTGGTTGGAATCGAGTGGTCTTCCACAACCAAAGTGTATTTGAGGACCTCTTTTGACCTCGAATTGGGGGTCTATCAAATGCCATAGAAAGTATTATAGGAGGGGTTGGTCTCCTTCCTTCCTTCCTCTTGGAGCTTTGGTGAGTCTTGGTGATTTAAGATAGAAGGAAAATTTAACAAATTTTGGAATTTTCAGATTCCATAAATATGAATTCTGGAATTTAGGGTTTAGGTGGTTATTAATTTTCGTTGGTCACTATTGACCAACTACAACATAACCATCTTGCAAATCTATACTTTTCTACTATGTATACTACATAATAGTACCTATATGTCAGCTACCCACCAATACTTCTATTGATGTGTTCAGGTTTTAATCAAGGCTTTTGGCAATGTCTTCAAAATGTTTTTTTGGTCCATAAGTCCTTAATAACTCTATAATTTGTTAAATCGTTGATATAGGTGCATTAATAGAAAAATAATGACCACTAATAACAAAAAATTAACAAAAAAGTATTGATGTTGTTTGTATCCTCGATCGTGTTGTCTTAGACAGTACCTAACAAAAACTATTGTTCATTTTATTATGGTGATAAATTCAAAAAAATAATAATATTAATTCATTTATAAATTTGGTCAATGAATGGCCGCCATCTGGCAAGTTAAAAACCAACTCAATACAAATTGCCACATAGGCAAAAAAACAATACATAGACAAGACTATAAATTAAATTTTAAATAATTTAATTTTAAATAATTAAATTTTATAATTTAATTTTATAATTTAATAAGAAGAAAAAAGATCAATTTCTCATAACTTGAAAATTAGTGATTGCAGATAGGTGACTTTGGTGATAGAAGAGAAGACAATCTCTTTATAAAAATACACATCCCATATAATTTGTTTGACCTTTCATCACCCATTTGTATAAAGAGCTTCTTCCATCTTAGCCGTTCACATGGATCCACAGTTATGAATCACCTAAAACCTATGAGTGAAATGAGTAGGGTTTGGGCTTGGAGCGGAGCGTCGGCAGGTGCGTAGCTTTAGCAATCAAGGCATGGAGCACCAGTTAGGATAAATATAAAGGGATAATTTTATTTCTAGCTAGGATTTTGAATTTTATTTATTTTTTAAATTGAGATCCTTCCATCTCCACCGTGGATCCATCTGAATGGTTGAGATGGAAGGAGCCCACATTCAAACTCGAGGCTGGTTGAAGACGAAGATAGGATACTAGTGTAGGTATCCCATGGTACCGGTTGGGTGGAGTCCCACTTCTTATTAGGCCTTTTTCAATGTGTCTTGAGGTATGAATCCCAATTATCCACAAGTACGAGTAGCAAAATATACTATAGGCTTAGAATAGAGTTGGGAAAGTTTCGCCCCATGTCACTAAGTGACATACCCGGTGTCATAAGTGGTGTGTGTATTAGCAGTTCTAAGGATTGGAATTTGATAATATGAGTTGGAAAATGAAAACTAATGCTGTAGGTGTATGGTACGTATAGTGTTAATGAATTGAGATTCAAGTGACACTGAAAGTGAAGCATGGTGAGTCCATTAGTTGTTGTAAGGTGTTATTTGGATTGCGACACTTTTAATACACAATAGATGTTCATATTCACCCTTATTTGTCTCAAATGTTGAATTTGAATTTTTGAAACAATATATGGTACAAAAAACACCACAACCACTAATATATATATATATATATATATATATATATATATATATATATATATATATATATATATATATATATATATATATATACTTTCAAAATTTAGCATCTGTACTCAACTACAATATTATCTTTAAACTAAATATCCACCCTCATATACTTATTATACAAGTAGCTCATTTATACTACCAAAAAAAGACATCATTAGTTCTAATACATGGCTCTCTAAGACTACAAGTATAACATTTTATCTTCCAATAGGTAAGATAAAAAATAAGATAAAACTTTCATTCTAGCTTCTAGGACTTCAAAACAATTTACATTAGAAAATTATGGCAATCAACATACTTGTGTTTCATCTAAATACAAATATCTTAATGAACTAACTTATATTTTACAAATAGCTTTAACCCCATTTACCTCATCAATATACCAATACATCAAACATCCATTCACTCAAATAAACTATTCAAACAAAATCATCTTTAGCTCCATAACTCAACTGCTATACTCATACACATTCTTTCTCATGATACAAAAGTCGATGTCTATACTAACATACAAGGAAATAAAAAAGTAGATAATTTTATCAATTTTGGAAATTTCAAGGAGCACTATCTCCCAGAGCATGACTCTATGAACATGCCCATACTAACTCCTACTTCTTCTACAATGGACACTATATAAAGGTCCAATTTGCTTTCTAATGCATAACTTGCAATACAATCCCAAGCATTGACAAATGGGCAAATAATCAAAATATCAAATCTTCCTTATCTAATCTATTTCTTCTATTTCATATCTTTATATCACACATCTTATCAAATTTCAATATGGACAATACATAAATCAAGTCCGGAATTGATACCAATTAGAGCAACAAAATATTCATCTCCCTATATATACTCTGCAATTTATAACAAATAGACATGTGGATACACATTCTCCTATATTGCATCCATTTAAATATCAAAGCCCTTCATATACAACAACATAACAATACAATACATATACAGAAAAATCAAAATACATTGTTCTACTATAGTTATATCCTTGTCAACACCCTAATTCCATGAAATGTACATGTAAGGTCTGTATATACTATGATATTCTATGCCCCCAAACAACACCTTTTAAAATGATTCTTCAACTACTTCATTACAACAATACAAATTCAATTTATTGACTGTACATAATGAAATGACAAATTCTCCCACAACTTTGTGGCACATAGGCTCAAGTTCCTACTCCTTACCAACATTTACAATATAGGTTGGAATACACAATCATTAATGGTAATCGCTACAAATCCCAAAGTCACAAATCATACACCATACATAGAATCCCTTCACCAACATCATGAAATCCTCATTTGAGTTATCTAAGAAACACATATTCTAACATTTATAACATTGCTACTAAATTTGTCACTTGCATAATACTATACAAATTAAAGTTAGAAAACAACCACATACTTTCCAATATACATGAATTGTCCTAAAAAAACAATACTCTTTACACTACCTCTATCCCAACCCTATGGTCATCATAGTCACACCCTTTATAATTCAAACAAATTACCCAACTCTCAACCTACTCCCCCTTCCTTCTTGTATCCCCACCTGTCTTATAAATTATGAGATCATTTTTGGCAAAGTACTTTTGGTGATAGGCCTTGCCTTCTAAGGATTAATCAATTTTCTTGCACTACGCTCTCAATTTACATGGTTGATGTTTTAAAATCTAGAGTGTAGCCTTACCATGGACTTGGACAAGTTAAAGCATCCTCACCTCTCTTGTAAAATGGATGGCTTTTTCAAGTCAGCTTGCAAAATTGCCCCACCAGACTTGCAAAATGAATGAACTTGTTAAAAGGCCAGTCCCAAAACCTCAAGCAACTTGCAAAATGGGGGTGTTTTTCAAGCCAGAGCTTGGTTTGCAAACCGGCTTGCAATCTGCATACGACAAACACTGACGCTTTCCCAACAAGACCAGACTTACTGAGGTGAAAGTATTTCAGAAAATACAACCTGTGAGCTCTGATCGTCATGGTGGTGGTACAGTAAACAAATTAATTCTTACCACTTCTGAATGTAATTCATGAAACTTCTTTGATTGTATTTTTTCAGTGAAAGGTTTTCGGTAAGAATCCGTTTTTCGAAGATCATGTGTACTGTGAATGGTTAAGGGTTGTACGTGTGATCCATCAAACATAACTCTGACTTATTTCAAAGAAGACAGCTACTCCAGAGCTGACAGTTCAACGAAGCCAACTACTCAAATTTTGTTGGGAAGAAGTTACAGAAATTCAGTTGGAAAGAAGTCACAGAAATTCTTCACAGATTACAAAAATTAAAAGCAGAAATCCCCTTGCCTGTGGCGAATTAGCAGGTTATGGGTGGGGCGAAGCATTCCAACCCTGCTTGGAAAGTGGATACCCGCACTATTTTGGAAGCCAGATCACCACCCCATTTTGCAAGACAGGTGGTGCTGCTCTTATAAAACAACCTAGCTACAATGCTAATGTACAAATGGTAAGAGTACGTAGTCATACCACAGACTTGGAGTAAAACAACCTAGTTGTTGTGCTGACACGCAACTAGGAATCCATGTGGTTTGACTTGGACAAAGTTGTAAAACAACAAGGCCAGCTGCAGTGTTGGTGTACAATTAGTGTTGGTGTACAATTAGTCAGACAAAGGTAGAACAACCCAATTCTCACATCGGGAGTTTTGGCCCCTCCCATTTGCATCAATTAAGGTAGTATGCTCCAAAAGCGACCATTGGGGAGCTAGTTTGCCTTTTTCATAGTTTCCATGGACAAAAGTATTTTTATATCATTTTTAGAGAAAGAAAAATAGACTTGGAACCTAACACAAGTAGTTTTGTATTTTTCCAAGCATTTTTGAATTACTTATAAATTTTCAAAGATTTGGGGTATAGGCACCTATTTGTGACTATAGGTCTCCCAAAATTCGTGAAGAGATGTGTAGAAATCAAAGACTATGATTGGCTCTTGCAATAGAAAAATAATTTTTGCCTAGATGCATTCAATTGCTAAAGTGGTTCATTCAAGGATCACCTCATTTCCATTCTCCCCTAAAGCTAGTAAGGGTCCATTTGAAGGAGAGGGTCTGTTTTACAGCACACTACCTTACTCGTCCATTACCGACAACCTCCAATAGAACTGTGGCAATTTCTTTGACTTGTTGTGTTCATGTGAAGCTGAAGGTCCCACCTTTGTAACAAATTATAAAATCACATATGTGATTTTGTAATGTGGCAACCATAAGTTATGGTGCACAAGGTGCAATTGATCCAAGTTTTGGGTGATGTGGTAAGGTAGGTTGCTCTAAAAGCGAGTGGCCTCTTCAAATTGCCCCTATATTTAGGCCTAAAATGGATACTAGGTGGTCCTTAAATGGGCCTCTCAAGCCATTGAGAGAATCGAGAGAAAAGCATTATTTATTGCAAGAACCAATTGTTGGCCTTCATTGTACTCAAATCACTTTAGAAGCTTCAAGTGATCGGATTTTGTAAGACCTAGGGTTACAAATGGGTGCCTACAACAATTTTTTTTGAAAATTTGTAAGTATTTCAAAAATGATTCAAAAAATATGAAAACCACTTGAATGTGTGACGTTCCACATCCATTTTTCTTTCTCTAAAAAATGATCCAAAATATTTCTATTCATGGAAACCTTAAAAAAGGGGACCAGCCGGTAAATTGTCACTTTTAAGGCCATACTACCTTACAGGCAAGAAGTTGTGAAACATACTGGAGAAGCAAGAGCTCTCTATGGAAGAGCAATTAAACTCAACAACAACCTTAATTGCTCTCCACAAATTTTTTTCTTCTCTCAACTACATATATGTATAGAATATAAACCATGAAACCAATAAGAATCAATTCATTTCAAGAAGTGTTGACCAAGTGGCAAATTTTAATAACAAGTTTACCATTGAATACTTTAAAATCCCATTGAAACTATTCTAAAGACATCCCATTCAATATGAGTGTATTTAACCCCTAAAGGATTTGACTATGTTTTCACTAAAAATGCTCCAAAATTGCCATCTCTAGTACAAGTACCAAATTTTTGAAAAAAAACATTTTTGGACACATCTAACCATAGGATCTTATACTACTTTGGTTTGAAAAGATGTGGAAAAAATTTCAGAAATTTTCACTATGTAGATTGCAAGATATGAGTGCTTGAAGTAACAAAAGTCCTTTTTTTGGCCTTGCAAAAAACCAAGCAATTGTACTTCACAAGGTCAGATCATTATGAAAAAATTCCCTAAATGGTGGTTATTCTTTGAATTCATTTTTCAAGGCAAGTTGGATACATGCTAAAAAAATTTCAAATCATTTGGAATTGTACAACATATAGGAAAAAAAAAAATAGAAAATAGAAAAAAATAGAAAATGATTCAAAATACTAAATTGTTAACAATTTATTTATGAAATTGAAGAATGCCAATCCCAATGATTGTAATGTTGTAATAAACCATCTATGCCTATTTAAAAACTACCTGCATAACTTTCATCTCATTAATCAAAGTAGAATGATTCAAAGATTTCCACCTATATATAAATCTAGAGAAGCAATTTCAAATTTTTATTTTCTTAAAAGTGATTTTTAAAGAAGTTTTTTTGTTGCCCGGACTGCCCACCAAATGTTGAAAATTACATATCATACAATAACTTTTTAACCATGTAGTCAAGAGTTATGAAAAATGTTGGACCTTAAAGCTACTCCTTGGGCACATGTTGTGTGAAAAATTTAATGGAAAAAAAAATTCCATTTGTAAAGAGCTGCCCAAAATTGCTATATTGCCAAAAAATACCGTTTGGTCCTTTAGGGGTAACACATATGGATTCAAAGATTGAAGTTAAGTGGGCTATAAACTCTATCCTTGTGTTGTACAATTTTCAATTTGTTGAACCCACTAAGGCAAACCTCCCTATTTGTGCAATGTAACAATTTCTACCACTCATAGTCAATGTCTTATATTTACGTTTATTTTTTTGACATATACACTACTAGTAGCGTGGCATAATTTCAATCAATTATCCTTCGTCATACATTTTTTTGACTATGTTCATTTTATCTTCTGCATGAAGTTATCTACCCACATCTATAATCACCATTCTATAATAAATTTGTACAATCCCTATTTGTCAAAGCTAACTTATTGATAAAAAATCCTATTATATGATATTTTTATATATCCTAATTTATATATATTAGAGTGTATAGTATTTCATAGACCCTATAATAGCCCTACATATTATATAAAATTTCCCCTCTTTGAATTAAATGAGCCCTACCTTTTAACTAATGTAGTTTTCTAAATTTTTTGTAGCAATCTCCCTAAGGTCAATAGTTTGGAGCAAGTCAAATGTTTAGGGGACTATATCAGAATGACAACCTATTTCCAACCACTTAAGCAATGCAACCTATCTATGGCATGGAGAAGGTTGTGGAATTTTTTTTCCCTACGTAGAGAGATAGATTTAAGAAGGATTTCATAATTTTTGACATTTTTTCCCTCAAAAACAAAATTGTCACAAATTTAAAAAAAAATTCTATATGTCCCATTCTCAATTAGTAGGCAAACCAATTTTCAACCATAGGATGTTTTCAAAATCAATATAGGTGATCATTGTGGCTTTCAATGTACATATTGTGATCATTTTATGCTTTCAATGTACATCTATTGGACATTTCTGCTACTCTTGTTGCCCATGTTACATGTGAGTTATTACCTACAATATAGTTGATTGGAAATGGAAGAGCCTAAGCTATAAGAATGGGATGATAGTTGGAAATGGGTTGACTCTTTTAGCTTGACATGTGGTGATGAAATTTTGTTGTGGTCTATATTGAAAAATTAACAAATCACCAATTGGTGGGACAAAAGAAATCAACAAACTTCTTTCCCAGGCAATATTCTAAGCCCTAGTGGAGATGCTCTTAGTAACTCTTTAGCATTGTTAATGACAATGCACTTGGAGAAGGGACATATTATCATATAGTTTAGCATGGGTCTACCGACAATTTATCAATTTAGTCCCAACAAACTTTGAAAAATCATAGAAAATTAATTTCTTGTCAAAACATTATGAATCTACTTGCAAATGGCATGACTTTTCTCAAATTTTTTAATCTCTAAAAATTATGTAAATTGATAAATAGCTTTTCCAAGGTTCCTAGATAGAAAATTTGTTGGATGGTAGGCATATTTATCTTAAGTCTTTACGTGCGCGGGCTTAGATAAGTTGTAAAATAAACTAGCTACGGTACTTGAGTACAATTAGTAAGAGTAGGTTTCTACAAGTTTGTACTATTTGTAAGGCTACTATTTGTAACTTGCAATTGCACCCATAGATTTTAATCCTATAATAACGTGGCAATTTTAAAGTGTTCGATGGATGATAGAAAATCCTTCTATGTAAGATAAATATAGAAATGTTCATCCTTGGAATTTTGTGTAGAAGTAAATCTTGTATAGTAGTTTGACGTGCAATGAGTGCTTTTTTATTTTTATTTTTAGCACATAATTCACATAGTACAAAAAAGGATGAATTCTACAATGACTAAACCAACATTTCAAGATTAACCTTGGAAGAACATGATTCCTATGACTAAGATAGTCCCCAAAATATTCTAATTATTGAACTAATACATGCATTCTTTGTTTGTACAAGACAATTTAAAGAGAATACAATATGAATAGAGTCCGAATTAGCAACCAAAGGCAAGCATCTTTATCAAATTAAACTCTATAGTTTTCCTATGTTTCTATTGAGCCACATTCTAAATATTAGAAATCAATTTTGACAAATAATGGGACCAAACATGCTAGTACAATAGAACTTCTCTAAAATGAACTTTTTTAAAGCAATGACCTTTCTAAAGCAATGGAGTATTGATTGCCCAATTCCACACTAAACCCAATCCCAAACATACACATCAAAGAAGTTCTTTGAGATTCTTGAGCATGGGACTTCAACCTCGTCCAAGGCCTATTAAGGTAATAGGCTTTGAATTCGCACAAACTCTACAACCGCCCATATCCTCAAAATGTACACTATGCATACATGTTGCTTTCTCATAGCCTTTAACAATGTACAAATTGTGTACATTTTAGGAGGTGGGCAATTTTAGAGTCCTATGCCATTTCAACTTCAAAATTTTATAACTAATTCCACTGAGCTCCAGAAAAATATGAAATGACTTGGATTAGATGCCAATTCCACTTGTCTTTCAAGGAAAATTTACTGAAAATCATTTCAAGAAGCTTATCATCCCCAATATTCAGTTTCAGCTCTTACGTGGGCAATTTCTGGACCTGTTACCTTACTTCATAGAAGTTAATACTGTAGTATTACTTTCAACACATGTCTCATTCTCATGAGGCCTTGAACCTTTTTGACTTCCATGCCACCTATTTAGCAGGCTCGAATGTGCTGTGACACATGTGTGATTTTCATTTGATTCAACAAGTTTTGAACTTTTCACAGTATAGCCTCCCTGTGGGTAGAGATATGAATATGTTACTTCATTTGCACTGTGACTTCCATCACCTACACTTTTCCCTGCAATTAACTTACTTAATGGGAAGAAAATCAGTGCTGTCAAACCATGCTGTAGGTTGAAATACCTCCAAACTCTGAAGATATTTTCACTCTCAGTCTGAAGAAGATTCTAAACTCGCATGCGATGCATCTTCGACAATCTTTATAACAATTGTAGAATTCCACTGACTCACAATAATTGCACGGCTGTGTCATACAGTCCCACTTCTTCAGTACATCCACGAAGCAGCGACAGATAATTGAATGCACCCTGTTTGCAAGCTTCTACGTGAACTCTTACATCTAAGGTATTGTTGCTGCAATCCATGCGAGTTGTAGGAATTTTGTAATCGAGGTCATTATAGCTTGCGTGGAGAAGAGTTACGGTTTGTAATTGGAATTAGACTTCTCCTTGTTATGATTTTGGTTTAGAAAGAAGACTCCATTCGAATTGCAAGCAACATTTGTAGATTGGATTTGCTGCACTTCTGCCGGATAAATTTGAACTGGGAGGTGGCAGAATTTGGAATTCAGTACCTCGCATCAGGTAACTGACTCGGGCTCTGCCGTCAGGGATTCTGTGGCTGTCGGTGCACCTTTGCAGAGGCTCTAGACAAGGGATACATTGTGAGTGATGGATCAGGGTGTACGATTCCTAATCCCGAAGCCCTTCATTACTGTCTTTGTTTTCGATCGCTCATGGAAGTGTGCTTTTGCACAGATCATTGCTCCTGCTTGTTGACAGAAATGTGGTGAAAGTTTTGGATGAGTCGAGCGTGGCATGAAGATTGAAAGGCATGGAGGTTTAAATAGGAGCACCTTCGAACTGTTCCGGTCAATTTTGTGAACGCTTCGATTGGCCTTTGTTTTTTCCAACTCTGAGGATGGAGACACCGAGGGAAGCAGCGAATTTGATTTTCATTCGGTGATTTAGGGTTTCCTTCCTTTGGATAAACAGTCTTCATTCTTCTTCTTTTGGGGTATGGCGCCAAGCAGTACGGGCAGTGAGGGCGCTAACAAAATTCCGGAGGATCTCGTTCTGTCATGGACAAGAGATGCAACCACCATTAAAACATTTGAGACACTCGACGAGAGCGATCGACAGCTCCTGAAGGAGCTCATTCAGTGTGTGCACGAAGACAAAGATGCAAATGCCACCAAACAGAAGCTGTCGGTATTGTTAGGCACAGGCAAAGATCGAAAGTCCGTTGTAACTCGTGCAAGAGTACTCACCAGGTTAATAGCAATCGCTCTAGGTTTTAACCCTGACGATATTACAGTTGACTCTGAAACTGGAAAAGAAACTTGGCGCCCGTCTGAGGATTTCCTAACTGCTCTTCGTCCGAGGTTGGTTGAAGCACTTCAACATGACAATACTGTTCTGAGCTACCTCTTTAAGGGCGCACTGGAGGCAGATGACGAAGTCATGACTGTGATCTTCTGTGAACCTCGTTTTTTTAAGAAGTACCCGGTCCCTTACTTCCAATGGTGCGACCTAGTCGCTGTTCAAAAGATTTCAAACCTCTGGATGTCGCAGGACTTTGTAAGAGGGTGCTACTATAGAGTCTTGGAGCCCCTTTTTAACCACTTGAAGGCGGAGCGATCGTATTGGATATCAGAGGAGAATTTACTTGAGGCGAAGATGATGTTGTGTGAGCTTTTGCAGAGACGTACAGTGAAGGCTGGAGCTCGTCTCCTTGAGGTTATGTTATCATTTCGGAATGACAAAGCGTACCATGTTCTTGAAGTAGTCAAAGATCTGGTTATCCTCCTGGTAGGGAATAAGAACGGTAAGTTCAGGAAATGTATTTTTCGAGAATTTGAGAATCAGGATCGAGAAGCGAGGCGGCATTTACGAGGCTCCGATCAAGTGCCTGGACACCATGGCCAATTCATAACCATTGGACCTTCTAGTGCTCAGGCTGATTCGAATCTCCTTTGCTGGGCAGCCCGACGTGGCTATTCTAACCTAATTTCGTGCATTTCTGAAGGATACACGGAAGCACGTCAGATGTCTTCCCATGAGAGTCTTCTTGATGCAGCTGAAGCGCTGACGGTTAGTTTGTTGTGGAAGGTGGCCCTTTGGTGTGCCACTCGACACGGGCAGGATTTGGTGGTCATAGAGCTCACACGTCCTGAATGGGTGAAGAATATCGACTTTAATGACTACAGTGGGATTCAAGGGTGCTTGCCCCCTTTGCATTTGGTGTCTCTTCTTGGGGATAGAAGCTTGTTGCGCATACTGTGCATGAGTAAGGTGAACATCGAATCTGGTGCCTATAAGACGGATTACTTGGGGAAGACTCCTCTTGACTATGCCATGCAATTTCAACTGACCACCAGGAATTCCAAGGAAGGGATGCACTTTCACGTTTTCACCAACGATGTCAAAGAGAGGATGCAATTTGAAGCTCCCAACAACAATGAGTTCAAAGAAAGGACGCAATTTCATCCTGTACCGAGATACACCACTGCAGGGCCGCAATATTATTCTTATGGAGGAGGGATGCGAGATCGCCCCTATTACACCGGAGCATTGCCAATGCCAACTCCAGGATACCGAAGTTGCATACGAGAACTATTGCAAATGCCTGGTGTGGCAGATCGTTTGAAGGAGCTCAATGACATGTATACCACCCAGGCCAACTTTGTGCTTGTTGGTGCAGCACTCATAGCCAGTGTGGCATTTGCTGGATGGTTGCAACCTCCCCTTGGTTATGCAGACTACTTCCAGTTCACTCAACCTAGTCCCCCAGCTCCAGCAGGTTCATACGAACAGTATGTTGCTGTGCAAGGACATCTTAGTGTGCAAATGTTTGTGGTCTTCAACGCCTTGTCATTCTTTTTGGGCATTGGCACCATGTTGATTGGAGCTGAGGCAACTTTGTTTGTTCACGACAACGATGAACGAACAATAGCCTTGATGAAAGTTCGAAAATCAATCAAGTGGATGCTTGGCTTCTTCATTACCTCTATGGTGTGCATAATGGTCGCTTTTATATGCGCAGGATTGGCAATCCTACCTCCAATTCGAAGATTGGAGTGGAGTATGATAGTTTCTTTATGTTTGGGTGCGTGTATTTGTTTAATTCCTTTGAGTTGGATATTGTTCTCTTTGTCTAGAGATCGAATAGTGAAGCTAAAAGATCAGATGGTAAAGTTCATCCTGCCCAAAGAGAAGAAACTAGATGATTCTGTCAACGATTTGCGCGGGTCGCTTGTGAATGAAGGGGATATAAAGACATTACAAGATGAGAAGGAAAGGAGATGTCGGAAGCAACCGTACGCGGAATCTAGTAGCCCATACGTAAGACCAGACATGGAAAATCGATTCCCGAACCTAATCAGGCGAATGCCCTCATTCAAGGAACATGAAAGCCCATCCCGCCTATCCCCCCCACGAGTGATACTTCCAAGAAGTATACGACGTCGCCGCTCTTGGGCATGAAGGAGGTTTGGGATCCTGTACATAGTATGTTGAGCAGAGTAGCAGTTTGACCAATTAGCAGCATTAACTATCAGTTTAACGGCAGAGGTCCCTGTTTTCGAAGTTGACTCCGTTGACTCACGAACGGCGAGCTCCCAGGCGAGCTGCCAGGAAACCTAAGGCGTTCATACTACAGATAATTGTAGAGCTTTCTTCCAATCTTGACCTCCAATGCAGACCTTGGTTCTTGGAGGTACGATTTACTGTAACACATTGTCCATATTAACATACGATCATTATAGTTTTTTTCTATTAGCATGATTGAATTTCGTAGTAGCATTATCGAATTAAGCTCAAGAGCAGCATCTGTAGTTCATCGTGGTATCAAGGGAGTGGAACTGGATCTAGCTCCTTCAATTCCGTGTGGCTAAAGGTGAAAGTCATGAATTCGTTTTGCCATTGCAAATTCAGTTCCTTGATCTCATTTTACCCCACTTGACTTCATAGGCCTCAGTGGGAATTAAAGTATCTGTGGATCACCTTACCTCTCGTTTTGAATTTGCGAATGTTATAGCTGCCAACACATCCACCATTGGAAGGACCCATATCTCAATCTTTCTTGTTTTGTTGAAGATTGTACAAGGTGGATTAAGGTCTTCATGTTCTGCTGGCTAGGGGATGGACCCTTCTCAATCGATTTTGCTGTGCAACTTCTTTCATATTTCCAGAATTAGGGTTTTATCTGCATGGTTACGATGAGGTTGTTTTTGACTCTCCTTTGTTGCTTTTCGTGCTGCTCTTTGATTTGTTCTCATCAATACCTCTCTTGGAGTTAATGATCGTTGGTTTGTCGTGTCAGTTATAACTTTGGTTTCCCTCATTTCAGTTCTTTCTGATGTCCATGTGTTGCAGGCAGAAAACCAATGGAGCACATTACTGTACTACTGGCAACCTGGATGCGCTTTTTTAATGTTGGAGCACCGATTCTGAATCTACATCATAAGGTTGGTGGCTTGGATCTTGGATCGATTTTGACACAATCATCTGCATACCTCTCAACAGGCCCTTACATCTAGCACGTAAGTTCTGTTTTCCATGGTGATTCTGTTTCTGTTTTATATCGAGTACTTCCTGAAATTTCCTCTCAGAAAATGATGGATTCCACTTAAACTGCCAAAGGTGGAGGCTTCATCAATTACCCCCTACAGAACCTCTAGTGAGCTGAAACTTGAAAGTCTACTTTGGAAGCTAACTGTCAAACATATTTCAGTGACTTTGAATTACTAAAACGGGCCAGACCTATGAAAGACTGATTTCTGAACCTCTTTGAAACTCATTGGTGAATGTTGGCAGCAAAGATGTTTCACCGGACATCCACAGATTCAGAGTGGCTGCAAAGATCATGCCACAACTAGCAGCTGTCACTCTGATAGAATCTTTGTTCACCTCCTCCTTCACCAGTTTATCACTCAGAGAAGGTTTCTTGGCAAAGCTTCCAACAAAAGCGTCTCCAACACCAGCATGAAGTCTCAGCCAGAGTTCTGGACATTTTAAGAAGGGTAATATCGGAAGAAAGACCTGCATCAGGGATGGAGAACCAGCACAGGCCACTGTTCCTCATCCTGAAGATGATGCACTATTCCTCAAATTCCTCATTTGAAATCTTGTTGATTTATTTTCAATGGCTGCCGTGACTTGATCCTTGCAAAGCGTTTGAGTACAAACGAAAGTGATTGTCCACATCGCTAAGCTTCAATCCTGTTATCATTGGTATGCATAGAATTGGAGCTTGATAAGCGGATTGGGAAACCGCAGAGGAACACTTCAGTTGAGGACATTCTGCATCCACAATTTTGAATTTGGTGTGACTTGGAGTGTATTGGTCCACTGTTTTGGCTTGGGTAGTTTTGTCATTCTCTTCGTATAAATGGATAGCATCGTCTTTGCCAAATTTTGAGCAGTGTGTATTTAGTTACAAGTCTTATTTTCATTCCTGCTTGTCTGTAGGCTAAATCTTTGGTGGGTCCGCTTCTTTGTGGGGTTGAAAAAATGGTGCTTCTGGACATTTAGCATGTGTAAATCCATCTTTCACAGCAAATTTGAGTTTGATAGAAATGGATAACCCCACCTTATACCCTGTTTAGCTTTTTCACAAAAAAAACAAAGAAAAAGAAGGCTATATAATGGAGGACAAATAGATTGAATGTGAGACAAGTTTTATAAAAATAAGACATTATGGATAGTGTGACAACCGACTGTAGAGGATGTCATGTAAAAGAGGTTTGAGGGTACTTACTTGCGCAGTTGCGCAAGAAGCATGTGCACAACTTTTTCAGGTTCAAAGTCACGAGGAAATGCTGGCTTTTATACATTTATATTTATATATATAACGTGTTCAAAACAGTAACTGCAGACTATTGGCAGCCGTCCTTCTATCTGCTTCAAATGAGCTGCTCGTACAAATCGGGTATCTGCTCTTCCACCACTCGAACTCATTGATTCCGCATATTGTACGAGTGACAAGAGGATGGATGGACAGGAACTCCGATCCGTGGCTTCGATGTAGTTTGCAGCACTATCGAATTGCATATACGTGAGCGGATATAGCTATGGATGATGCAGCAGCAGATAGAGTGGAGGTTTACGGTGATACGGTGACCAGACATGGAGGCGAAGAGAAAACGACGAAGGTTGCACGAGCCATAGCTGGGATGGCGGGGGGCACAGGAGAGTTCAGCTACACCAGAAACTCATTGATGCAATCTCAATCCATAAATATCTTGAAGCCCATCTTGGAGCAAGAGATTCAGGAGCTGGAATTATTCAAGGACTGGAACGGGAGTGCGGTTCGTATGGCTGATTTCGGATGCTCCGTGGGAGCAAACACTCTTCGATATGCGGAGATCTGTTACCGAAATGTTTGCCGAGCAAGGTCGAGCAGTGGCAGGAAATTTCTTGATGAGGTGCAGTATTTCTTCTGTGACTTGCCTTCCAATGATTTCAACACTTTGTTCCTTCAAGTGGAGGACTGGAAAAAAACGCAAACGAGCATGGAGGATTTCTATGTGACGGCAGTAGCGGGATCATTCCATGGACGCCTCTTTCCCAGGGGGAGTTTGCATGTCGCAATCTCTTGTTTCGCGGTTCAATGGATGTCACAGGTGACTTTACTTACAGTTTCTCGATGCCATTTCCTTAAAACTACTGCACAAGAGCACGTTTATTTGACCTAGTTTATCAAAGTCATATTATTTTGAATAAATGTTGATTGAAATGTCACTTTATTATATCAATTTTTACAACAATGACACTAAGCTTTTAGGTGATACTAATTCCCCCCCTTCCTAATAGTACAAATCAGTGTATAGTGAAGGCACCCATAATTGATCAAGTAAGGAATTTGGGACATGATGAGGAGCAGTAGAAGGTGAAGCAAATATCACAAGATGTAGTGACATGATTGATGGGGATTGCAAAAAGTATGGTAATTTTTGTGCTGAAAGTGTAATTACTATGATTTTTGAAAGGCCAAAGTTCTTGTCAACCCATGTCCAATGCTTAGAGTCATCCAAAACTGCTCACTAATAGACTAAAGGCTACTTATAGTGGCACAAAAATATGGCATGCTATAATTCTTGTGACAACTAGTCAAACAGGGAAGCTTTTTGCAACCTTTAAAATATTAGAAAAACATAAATGAGTCCCAACCTCTCCATATTTAACACACTCTATTGATTGCTCATGGGGTTTCGGTTAGGAATGGGTACCTCTACCATATTAAGAATTCTAGTTCCATTGCCATAATTATTGTTTAGTCATGACATAAACTATAACAAGTTTAAAGAAATCATCATAATAGACTTGAGTCAAGTTCTCTTATACATTGCGTGGCTACTGTTGCATTGTCCAGGTGCCTGATGCAGTGTTGGATCCATCTTCACCTTCTTATAACAAGGGGAAAGTGTGGATAGATGATAATAAGAATGTTGCAATAATGCATGCCTTCATACAGACTGCAAGGCAAGATCTTTGTAATTTTTTGCTATCTCGAGTAGATGAAGTTGTCCTTGGTGGTCTTGTTCTCTTTTACGCTCCTGGTCGTGCTGATGGACACCATCCACAGATTCAATGGGCTAAGGAGGGGGAATATGTGGGGCCTTATAGTAAAGTCTTTGAGGTAACGTGGGAAGAACTTGTCATTGAGGTATTCTTTGGTTCATTTTAGTAGATTTAAAAGAATAAATAATTGCAATTGTCTCTACCCCAAATTATAAAAATAAATGAATCATTTTCCTATATATCTTTCCATAAACAATATATGAAAAATGCCAATGACCAAATACTTATTTATCCTTTAAGTCATATATTATTGTTTGGTGAAGGTTGATTTGCTACTTCAACTAAAAGGATGTCAATGCTAATATTTTATCTTGGATTGAAACATAACCCTTTGTCAAACTCTTAACCTTAAAGCAAATGTACAGACTAACAAGTTATAATTTTATGAATAATGTTGTTTGCCAAACTCATTCCTTTTGCATGAGTTTATTGATATTATAATTTCAAGATAATAACCAGCATGCTATCATTGCTTTCAACACATATTTTTTTTATTTCATTTGGACTCCAAAACTTTCTACATGTTCCAACAATTACTTAGGCTCTCCCCTTGGAGAAGACTCAATGAAAATATTCCAAGGTTGTAGAGTTCCATTGTTCATGTACAATAGGGGATCTAGTCCATCACTATTTAATGACTTTCTTACCAATCTTTGGAGAGGTTTTGATGCAGGGTGTAATAGAAGAAGAGAGAAGAGATACCTTCAACGTTCCAATCTATTGTCACAGTGTGGATGATGTTAAAGTAGTCACAGAGTCCACAAACGCTTTCCACATCAAACAATGTGAGATCAAGCGGCAAAGCTACTTCCCGCTAGATGAAGTGGAACAGATCCTTGCTGACCCTGAGGCATATGGCCAGTTCACAAAAAATTTCACAAGGAGACTTTTGAATTCAATCATGGTGGAACATATTGGTGAGGAGAGGTGCCACAAGTTTTTTGAACGCTTGGAGAGAAATGTTGCTACAGCTGTGCGGGAAAAGAAGGTATTCAGCTTGCCCATGGATTGCATATTGGCGGTTTTGATCCGAAAATAGGTTTTTGTTTGATCTAAAAATAGGTCAAATGGATTTGAGACAAACCAATGGATTAAAATTTATATCTCTAATTATTTCATTGATATGTTTTAGTAATTTTGTACATGCCTCCTCAAGTAGAGAGTAAATCTTGGTAATATACGAGATTAATATATTACCTCCTCCATCCTCGCATCATCTGATTGATCCCGCTTTCTTCCTAAGGAGACAATGTTGAATTCAGCTGCCTTAGATGTTGATCTGTTCATATAACCTTAAATATCCACCTTTGCCAAACAAGCTTCCAATTGAGCGACCTACTATAGGCCTACAACCTTATTGAGAACCTTTGCGATTCTAATGCCACCTCTATCTCTGAGTATGACCTCCAAAACCTCTACATCTTTTAGTAGATTTTGAATTGTTGCAACTAGAAGATTGCTTATGCTTCTTGAAGACAAATCTGGTGATGAAATTTATACAAACAATAGAGCAACAACACATGTGAATAGAGACCGCATTTTCCATAAAACCTTTGCATTGTTGCTTGACGAGACGTAGGGAGATTTTCAACCAAGTAGTGAGTCACTTGCATCAACACATGATTCCCAACTGTAGTAAGCTTAATTAACACTCAACGATCAGTTTTTCAAAACCTTACATTATAGTCTCTTCTTTTCAGGTTCTGGATTGAAGTTTGCAACATAACGTGGCAAGTAACGCATGTGTCTGTGATTGTACTTCATGTACAATTTTCAAATGGTACCACATGATTCACCATTGCATGCTTCATGTCTTGGTATCCATAGCCTTGCTTCACTACATCACTACAAAATTGAATCTAAACTTATCTGCAAATTGTAATTGCAACTTCAGAACCCAATGAGCAAATTAAACCACATAGCGTGGATTTAGTATATGATGTTTCAGGGTAGAACCTACATGCTTTGAGAGTTCAATTCAAACAAAGGTCCTAGCCACATTAGAACCTTGCATTTGAAGTGCTTCAAAGTTGATATCATGGTAAAAAGTTGATGCTCCCCATTGTACAATGTCAATCCTAATCGACTAATAAGTGACCGAGATGCTCTTTTCCAGAAGAAGCTTTCGCCCAGCCGGCAAAGTAAAACAATTTCTTAAACTCGAAGAAATTAATCGGTTTGAACCTCGGATGCTCTTTGGCAACCAGCACCTCAAGGATGGGACCTACAACTATCTCGTCTGAAGTGGCAATTGATATACGGGAATTTGAGCTCTCGCAAATGTGTGGTGCTCCACACTTTTATACCTCATGTTGCTCAAAATCTGCAACCATAAAGTGACAAGGATATCAAACCACCTTCATGGGCACTCCCACTACCCTGTGGACGTTGGTGTGGGACCTGAATAGACTGTTGAGGGCAAGAATGTTCTAGAGGATCGACCATGACAACCCAACTTATCCAAAGTGTACAGAACCCTAGGTAGCTATTAACACCAACCGTCGATGAGATCAACCTCTACGGAACGCCTTTTTTGTAAATTTTTAGTAGACCCTAAGAATGGCATCCTCAGTTGCAAGTCCTCAAAGGCCATCCTGAAACTCAGATTTTCATTTGTAGGGAGCTGTTAAATCCAGTATGTTTACGAGCACTAGTAGAAAATTACGTCCAAATCAACAAAAAAATCAACAAAAACTTGTTGATTTGGGTACTGCAATGACCATTTTTACAGTTTTTTGTTGATTTGAACACTAGTTAACAAAATGGTTAACAAATTTTTGTTCATTTGAATAGTGTAAGTGTGCAACAACCAAATCAACAGATTTTTGTTGAATGTTTTAGGATTGTTTTAGGATTGTTTTTGGAATGTTTTTGGATTGTTTTTGGAATGTTTTTGGATTGTTTTTGGAATGTTTTTGGAATGTTTTTGGATAGTTTTTGGATTGTTTTTGGAATGTTTTTACATTGTTTTTGGAATGTCTTTGAAATTTTTGGGAATAATGAATTATGAATTTGAATTGTATTTTATTCTCAATTAGATTTTGAATTTCAGTGAAGTTCTAATTAAATTTAGAATTGAATTCAACTTTGATTCAAATAATTTGATTATATCAAAAATTTTAATTTTATAATAATCAAATTTGAATAGTTCTAAATTCAAATTGAATTGTTTAACAGAATTATTCAAATTTGAAGTATTAATCTCCATATTCTTTCATATGTTAAGGCCCATAATTGCTTTTAAATATTAGTCTTCATAGCAAGGCTGAAATCTTCATTTATATTTATTTTTTCAAAAAATTTAACTAGATAATCTAGATTATACTTAATTTGACCTATTACTCCCTCTTGAAATTATAAAATAGTTTTTTTTTCCAATTGCAACATCATGATGCTTGATTTCAAAAAGCGTAGTGTTTCATTCATCCCAAATAATTAGATTTCATTTTTTCAACATTTTATCCAAAAATTAATGTATATATCAATTCTACAATTGGCAACTTCCTATCATATGCTTAAAGAATATGTTAGAAAATCTACATTAAACATTGCAACAAAAAATATCTCATATTCATACTTCAAAAAATAGTAAGTTGAAAGAAATTGAGAATGATTTATAATATTCAATAAAAAGAATTTTAGTTATGAAACTAAAGATTTCCAAGCCCGATGGTTGTAATATACTAATGTATATATTGTAATAAACAATTTGCATCCTTTTTTTTAAATTGGAAAATATTTAAAATTGCATTCAATAAATAATTTTGAAGTTTACTTTAGTATAGAGATTCCATTTCAAATTTCAAATTAAAATTCTTCCTAAGTTTCACCTCCCTAATCTATATAAAATAATTTGAAACTTTTCAGAAGATTAATATTTTAAAAAATATATTTCAAATTCCTATTTATTTAAAAATACATTTAGATCTACTTGGCTTACATGCACACAAAGCTGAAAAACTTATACATCATACAATAACTTTCTCATGATGTAATCAAAAGTTATCCCTTCATCACATGCTGTGCAAAAATTTTAAAGGAAAAAAAATTGGAATTCAATGTCTAAATATATGACCAAAAATAATAACTATTTAGTCAAAAAAGGCTACTTCATTTTTAAGGGGTCTAAACTCTACTTTTAATTTTTTTAAATTCAAATTATAAATTCATAAATATTTAAATTCTATATTAAGAAATTTCAAATTCAAATTTAGAGCTATTCAAACTCTATGTTCTAAATTACAAGAACTTGAATATAAATTGTGAGCAAATCACCTCTTAGTAAAATATTTGCCAAATACTCATAATATCTTAAATTAAATTGAATTTTTTTCTACTAGAATTTCATGCAAGAAATGTTTAAACCACCAAGTTTGACAAACTATGTGCAATTAGAATGTTTTTTATGAACTTAGTAATTTTAAATTCAGTGTTTTTTCAATTCAGCCCACTTTGGGGGCTGTTTTCGCATAGTGCAGTACCTTTTCTCAGAGTACTTTGAACTAAGAAAAGTTGGAGAATCAAGTTAACTATTATCTCCAACAATCTGTTTGTGATTTGGAGTTTCCAATGAAAAGTTATGTACAAAATTCAGAGAGGGGTTGGAATGAAATTTCTTTTTGACATTTGTAAACACCCTCTCTGAAATTTGCCCATAACTTTCAATTGGAGACTCCAAATCACAAACGGATTGTTGTAGATGAAAGTTAACTTGAATCTTCAACTTTCCCAGTTTAAAGTTTTCTGAAAAAAGACATTCTACTATGCAAAAACAGCCCCCAAAGTAGGCTGACTTGAAAAAATGAATAACAAAAGATTGCACAAAGCCCGTAAATAATTTTTAGTTCATCAAATATTCATATGTTATTACATGTGGTGCAATGGTTAGAACCTTGCACCCCTAAGCAAGAGGTGCAAGGTTCAAACCTCCTTGCTTGCACCGCGCCCATGTGCGGATTTCCACACAGGCGTTTGCCTACGTGGCAGTCCACCATGTGGGCAATTTACCATGCGGGCTGCCATGTGGCAACCTCCATTGATTGGTTTCTAAAAAATTTCAATTTAAAAAAAAATCAACAAATTTTGTTGATTTTTTTCCAAATCAACAAGTTTTAGTTGAAATTTTGTTCAAATTAACAAAATTTTGAACAAAGTTTTGTTGGATTTTGTCCAAATCAACAAAAAATCAACAAAAAATTGTTGGACAATGTCCAAATCAACACGTCCTTTTTAACAAAAATCAACATGTCCAAATTAATATTTTTTTGTCAATTTGGACACTGATTTTTCTAGTAGTGGCAAGCCATTCTTGATCACCCTCCATTCTGGCAATGTAGGTCACTTCTTTTCCGTGTAGGAAGAGATGAGCAACCATAATTTCACAATTGGTAGCATGCTTAGAGTGGTCCACCATAATCCTTAAAAATAAGCAAATGGGAATTTTCAATTGCTTAACTGTATGATCAATAGTGATTTTTTAATTACCAGAGGAGCCTAAGAATGATTACTCTAAGGTTCCAATAGCTTACTGAAGTAAGGCTTACACAACAATGGGAGTCAAATTAAGGAATTGACATTTTGATAGTATTTGACATACTAGTGCAAGTATTTTTCAGCCTCATGTTCATACTTGGACTAAAGCAAAGGGGGAAGGCCATCAATAAATACAAAAAGTAAGGATGGAAGCTAATCATCAACTTTGGAAGTTGGATCTATGAGCTCAATAGTCTTGGTCCTTGAGCAAAACAAATTCAATATTTGGATATTTTTAATTGACTTAAAACAAGAGGAGTGATTAGTCCCATATTCTTCAATGAAAGATGAATGTCTCAAGATTTTATTGTTACTTGTTTTTATAATGAAAGATTCTTGACAAGTCGATAGAAATTTTGATATGCAATCAACCCTTTTTTCAGGCACTACGAAGGATGACAAATTGCAACATTGCAAAATAATTGTCCACTTTGGGGAGCAAGAAATAGTCTTCTTTTTGCTAGTTTTTGTTCATGTCTAGAAAGAAAATTGGATGAACTTTGGATGAGAAGGGACTTGAATATGATTTCAAAGTAATTCACTATTTTAAAGTTGATAAACATAGAAATATATTGTTGCATATATTATCATCAACTTCACATGGAATATGAAAAGGTTTTCGCAAAGTGAAGTTGCAGGTCAATTGTAGTTACATCTCTGCTTCTTATGGAGTAGCCACAGTGCATCCAAACTTTGTCCCTCAACAAAGCCTTATAAAACTTACTTTGCATCACCGAAGATGTTATGAAGAGAATGATTCCTCCACAATCAAATGATTTGAGTCATTGTTTGATTTCAAGAAATTGAAAAGCCATAGCAGTGATGCAGAGCATCACTAAACCGCCGCTTCGGCTACCTTTATGCTGCAATAGTCATGTGTGACTTTGCGGTGGAGCTGCTCTGAGTGTGCTTGCGCAGCTTCTCGAGATTCAAAGTCACGCAGAGATGTTGGCTTTTTCAGAAATGTATAAAAACTACACAACAATTACAAACCCCCAGGTGTTCTTCCATGCGTTTCAAATGAGTTGTTCGTACGATTCTGGTATTTGTTCTTCGAACATTCTAACTAATTGGTTCAGCATATTCTGGTTCTTATTACAGAGTATCATGTTGAAGTATGCATGGATAAGAACACCGCGGCTTTGATATAGAAGCTTAGGTCATCCGTTGCAGCACTATCGAATTGCATTTGCGTGAGCTGTTTTAGCTATGGATGATACAATAGCAGGTGGAGGTGAGGTTTATGGTGATACGATGGCCGGGTTTGGAGGTGAAGAGAAAATGACAAAGGTTGTACGAGCCATAGCTGGGATGGCAGGTGGTATAGGAGAGTTCAGCTACACCAGAAACTCATCGACACAATCTCAGTCCATAAATATTGTGAAGCCAATCTTAGAGCTGTAGAAAAACATGAACACAAAGATCAGCCGATGTTGATAATTGTATTTGAGAGATAATCTAGAGGTAAAGATCCCTGGTTTATATATAAAGAGTAACCTTAATCAGGTTTAATGGATGAGGGTCATCCAGATCAATATAATCCTAATAGAAAGTCAGTACCCCTTCTCAATTAGTAAAGTAATTGAATCGAGGTGAGCATATCCTAAATAGATGCCAAGAAGTGGCTTCATGTCGCGATTGCGAAAGTTGCAGGATTGGTCCAAGAGTGTGTCACTGGGGCAAGTGACAGGTTTGTTGATGTAGTTGTTGTGTACACTCGTAATTCAGTTGGCGAGTTGGTGGCATGACATCATGGGGATGTGTGAGATGGAACTACTGGAGGACACTAGATCTTGTGAGTTGTGTGAGGGAGATGAGCAACGAGGTCGCCTGGTTGGTGTGGTGCTCATCCAAGTAATTGGTCCACCCACAAGAGTGAAAACATATGCTCCTATGGATTGTTTTGTTTTTGGGCAAGAACCCTAGTCAGTATTGGTGTAGCCTAAAATTGTGATGGAGGAGTCCAAATAATAGAGGATGCCGAGGTCAAGTGTTCCCTATAGATATCGTAGGACATATTTGGCAACCTCGAGATGGGCTTGTTAAGGCGTTGCCATGTAGCTGCTGAGCCTGCTTATAGCATATCCAATATCTGGACGGGTTATTGTCAAGAGAATTAGCTTACCCACTAGTTTGTAATAGTGAGTGGAGTTTGTTGTGGAAGAGTGCATATCTGTTATGAGTACCTGTCCTTCGGGGAACAGGGTGGACGTTGGCTTGTAGTAAATCATATCAAATTTGTATAGAATTGAGGTAGTGTAGTCTCATTGGTGTAGGAGAATCCCAAGGACTGTTTGCTTGAAAGAAATGCCTAGGTAGCACTTGATCCTTCCTAGATCAGTCATAGCAAATTGCTTGTGGAGAAATGCCTTGAGCCAAGATATGAGTTTGGCAAAGCTGCCTATAATAAACAAGTCATTGACGTAGAGCATAAGGATAAGTGTGCTGCCATTTTGGTAAAGGTAATACATGTTGCCATTAGATTGACTGCGTTTAAGACCTATGATGAGATGTGAGGTATCGATTTTATAATACTATGTCTTGGAGCTCTGCTTGAGTCCGTAGAGGGATTTGTATAAACGGCAAACTAAATGTTCTTGGCCATGGATCCTAAATCTGGAAGGTTGGTGCATAAAACTCATTTTTTTCAGGTGACCATTCAAAAATGCAGTGCGAATATCCATATGATGGATGTCCCAGCACTTGGTGGTAGCTAGAGCCACGGTAGTCCAAAAAGTTGCCTATTTGATAACAAAGGCAAATGTTTTGTTAAAGTCAATTGAGTGAAAGTACTCTAGACCCCATACACTTTTGGCAAAATTTTGGTGTACTAAAAGTACAAATTTACTAAAGAAAGTAAAATAGAAGGTGGAAAAATTTCAAATTTCAAATTTTGTTGTTTAGCCATTTTAGAACTAATCAATAGCATCTAGAATCTTTGAGGCAATTTTGAAAAAATGCACTTCTCACCAAATTATCTATTGTCAACTAAAATAGTTCTATTTTCCTATATCTTTGCTACAAAAATGATGTGTTTGTGAATATAATAGTAGATTCCAATAAATTGATAAAAGATCCTTTGTTGTCTTTTCTAAAGAAAGGAAATAAAAATAAAAGTTTCCTAAGGCCAAAAATTGTATTTTTCTACATGATTGTAGTACAAAATTGAATGTGACTTTTTTTTTAAATCCACAAAAATACAAATTTAATGCACTCAAAGAAGTTTCCCAATAGACTCAATAATGCACATGTGGACTATACATATGTAGCATCTAAGAAAATAAAACAAAACTTGTAAAAACAATTTTTAAGTTTGAGTATAACCAAGTGGAAAACCATGTTTTCTAAGAAAATTGAATTGTGACATTATAAGGGTCTAGTGTACATTTACCCAATTCCATGTCTCTCTTCAAAGCTACAAGCGACAAGTTTGGCTTTCTTGATGGAAGGTTGTCTTGGTGGTCCTGGTTTAAATTTAAATAACCATTTGCAGGTGATGGCTTTCTTGGTTAGTAGCAACGGTTGCAGATCCCATGTGTTGTTTGCCCATATGGAATCCATTTCTTGTTGCATAGCTTGTCGCCATTCTAGGTCATGTTGTGCTTGTTTGAACATGATGTGAGCTTGATCTTGTCCCAAGGATGGAGCTGGGGTTGGTGGAGTAGGTGTGATGGTGCAAATGTTGAAGTCTTTTGTGGATAGGCATAAGACATATTTGTCCAAACGGATGTTCTACTGAGAAGGTCATTGGAAGCGGCAAGGAGCAAGGATGTTGGTGTTGGAGTCAAGTATTGTGAAGTAGGGATCCACATCGGGAGGAGAGGATGCTAATTCGGAAGAGAACTTTGGCTCAGGTGGAATGAGGCAGCTCTGTGGAGTTGGTATAGGGGAGCTCGATGGGGAAGGGATGAGAAGATCAGGTATATCGATAGGATTTGGAGATGGGACGGATTTGTGAGGTGTTGGTATGGAAATGACTACTGTAGGTGGCTTTGTTGATGTAGGAATGACTGCCGTTGTTGGTGCAAGCTTGTTATTTGTATTGTAGCATTCAAATGGAATGTTTGCAGTTGGGGTGAGAAGCTCAGTGAGGGAACGGGATTCTTGGGATAGACTAGACAACTTAGGAGATGGGATATCGATCCCTTGTTCGTCAAATTTTACGTCCCTGCTAATGAGTATATTTTTGGTTGGTGGGTGGTAACAACGATAAGCTTTACTATTTTCATCATATCCGACTAAAATGGTAGGTATGGCTTTTGGCTCAAGTTTGGTGCATTTGGCGTTTAGGATGTGGCAATAGGCCGTGCAACCAATGACACATAGATGTCCGAGATGAGGTTTGACACCTGTAAAAGCCTCTTCTGGTGTCTGTAATTTTAGCGCCATAGTGGGACATCGGTTTTGAATGTAGTTGACCGTGCGGGCAATTTCTTCCCAGAGCATTTTGGGTATTTTGGTGCTGGTGACAACACTCCGGATACCCTCTAATAATGTACGATTTATTTATTCAACTACTCCGTTCTAGTGGGATGAATAATCCACGGTAAGTTGTTGAGATATACCATGTAAAGAGCAACAATCTTTAAATGCGATAGAAATGTATTACCTCCTTTGTTGTTGCACAGGGTGAGGATGCGTTGTCCAGGTGTCTCCATGAGAGCCCGAAATTTCTTAAAGTAGTTCAGGGTTTGTGATTTATCGGCGATGAAGTACAACTAGGTTTTTCTTGAGAAGTTGTCAATGAAGGTAAGAATATATTTGTTCTCTATACATGAAAAAATAGTTAAGGGGTTACAAAGATTGTTGTGTACTAACTGTAGACTATGGGTAGTAATTTGGTTATGTTTTTTTGGAATTCTGTCTCTGGGAAGCTTTTCTAGCATATAGGATTCACAGATGTGACAACTCATATTTTTGATTTTTTTTCGTTTACCTTTTTGAGTGGAATGGAAATTAGAAATAGGTATCCGGATCCAGCTAAAAGGAAAGAGATAAATCAAAAATATTCACAAGAGAACCTTACGGAACTAATCCGGTTCTAGGTAGAAGCGGATCGGATTAGATTTTCAACCGGAATGGAATTCCACCCGGATTCTCCTTGACCGGATTGGAGAGAACCGGATGACAAGGACCGAACTGGATGTCCGACCTGTCATAATGACCAGTCTAGGGCGTCAGGACTATATAAAGCCTGACCCTGCCCATTTTCAGGTCTTTGGTTTTTACGTGTTGTCGTTTCCTGTCTTAGCGCCTGAGCTTTTCCGTTTACGGCAGTGAGGAGGGAGAGTATAAGAGGGCCCGGTAGTGAGTGAGAGGTGTGAGACGGAGAGGTCGCCTCCGGGCGCGAGTGGGTGAGACTTGAGCGCGAGCGGATACGGAACAGTGAGAGACTGAGAGTGTGAGCGCTCCCTTGTTAGGTCAATAGAGAGTGAAACCGGGTAGAGCCGCCTTCATGCCGCGGCTGAACCGGAAGAGACTAGGCTCTAGCACCCCACCCCCGAGTGAAGTAAAGCTGAGGAAAGTGGTTCCGGTCATGCCGACCAAGGAACCGGAACAAGGAGAACTCAGGGAGGACTTAGCGTCCATGGGTTGTCAGGGATTAGCCTTGAAACCTTGGGATTTCAAAGATGAGAGAATGATTAGGGAGATCTTGAGTGGCGTATCGAACCAATTCGATAACACCCTGAGAGGGAATCCGGTCCAGTGGACCGAGGATTTGTGGTGAGACGTATACGGATTCCAGACGAGAGGACTCGGGCTTGCCAGCCGGAAGGATGATTTCATCCAGGGCAAGTTCGGAAGTGTCGTGATTCCGAAGGATGGCTACGCGGTAGAGGACTGTATCGATGACCGGGAGCGTCGCCTACTGTAGTTCCTTGTTCCGGTCTTGCATCCGGAAAAGCCCACCAGGGTGACCATCACCCTGGGTAACACAATCTTCGGAGCGCTGAGCAGAAACCGGAGAGTAGACTGGGGCCGGATCTTTTTCGATCTGGTGTCCCAGCTTACTACAAGAGTGGGGAAAAGTAGGACTACCCCACTGTGCCCTTATGTGTACCACCTCTACCAGCAACAGGAACTGCTGACGGAAGTGGAGCTGAATGTTTGGAAGGCCCAGGAGCGGACCATGAAGTATGGTGAATCCGAGTCCAATCAAGAAGCGGATTCCGGAAACGAAACCGAGGAGGAGGAGGAAGAAGAAGAAGAGGAAGAGGAGGAGCCGCAGTTCACCTCCAAAAGGCAGAAGACCACGCCGACCCGGAATCGAAGAACGCCTCCGGTTCAACCCCAGCCGCGCAAAGAGGAGGCTCCAGTCGAACCGGATGTGCCATCTGGATCGGGAACTGGAGATCCGTTCGACGAGTTGGTTGGGATCCTCTGCGGAATCCGGGCGGATTGGGAAATCAAGAAGCGGACGATCGGGGAGATCGCGCAATTGATTGGAGCGGAACCGAACAGTCAACTGCCACAGCGGGTAGTTGAGAGTGTCATCAATCCGGATGAGCTCCAGAAGATAAAGGCGGAAAGCAAGCGGCAGCATGATGAGGTTGACACCCTCAAAGCTGAGCTTTTTGCCTTGCTCGAGAACGCCACCGCGACAAGGAAGATGACGGAGGAAATGAAGAGGTTGGCCGCGGAGGTGAAGGACGTGCTCGGAGGACTCGGAGCCGCGATCACCAAGGCGCGCCTGTTTAAAGAGGAGGTGCACAAGGACAAGAAGATATCCGGAACAAGGGTGGTGCACATCCTCACCGATTTTGAGGAGCAGATGGAGAAGCTCCTGTCCAAGGCACGGGAGTCAGCGGACCGGATCGTGGAGAGCAGCTAGAAGTTGACAGAGATTCCGGTCCGGCTCTCTGAACTTTCACTTCCGGACTTGTTTCCGGAAGAGGCAGCTCAGCAACCGGGAAAGGACAAGACGCCTAAGTCAAGCAGGGTACAGAAGAAGACGCCCTCGACTGGACCGCAGCCAATCGATTTAGACTCCCCGGAAACTGATGAAGAACACCCGGTTCCACCTCCGGATGGGGAACGGAACCGGAACCTAACTAAGGTATTCGAGTAGTTGGAGAGACCTGACGAGAGTCCTACCATTGGATCTTGAGTATATGAGGCAGAATAGGAAGTGTTGTAGAAGTAGGAGTTATAAGCAGGAACCGGATTTATAGAGTATGAACCGGAATAGAATCCGGTTAGGATAAGGTAGGACCGGATTGTCAACGCCTTCAGAGGCGGAAATCATGTATTCACTTTTTGCTTTTTGTATATAAAACAATCTCTGAGCTGGAGACTGGGAGAGTTCTTTTGGCATTTCTTTGCGTACTTTCCATTGACCTGACTTTGTGTAATTTTCCCGAGTATTGGCAGGAATGTACGGAGTTGGAGTAAGAGGGTATGTACGAAGGGGTTGGCAGAGTTCTCCCTTTGATATGTCTTTCCGATTCTAAGTACATGTGAGTAGGTTATGAAGAGTTAAGAGTGGATTCCAGATCCTCAGCATCTGCAGGAGCTCTGCAATTCGGGTGAGAAAGCCGTTGATTAGGCTAGGCGGATAGGGAGGGATTCTTTAGTTGCGCTAGAACTCCGGGTGAAAAATCCGGTTGAGTATCCTGACTCCTGTGAGGTCTTGCCACCGTTGTTGGTAAACGGAAGAGCTTGGTAGAGGTTGAATGGACGGATGCACTTATATCCACCTAACTTCATACAGAACGGATTCAGCATCAAGGTCGTTGTAGTATGAGAGGATCGTACGGAGGGTCTTTGTGTAACCTGTAGTCCGGATTGCCATCCGGATTGCTATGAAGGACCAAACCGGATCCGAGTTAGTTAGGGGATTAGCAGATAGGAGAGTGGGTCTTCAGCCACTATAAGTCACGGAAGAAGTGGTGGGCCTACCACTTCCAAAAGCAAGCGGCGAACCCTCTGATGGTAAAATAAAGGCAAAACTAAACCGGGTTTAGGAAGGGTGGACCGGAACGGATCTGCCCAGGAGGACACTTAGGACCGGAAGTTGTAGGGTCTTGAGTTGGGAAGTTAGTCAATAAACCGGAAAACTAGCGAAACCGGAATTAGGATAAAATTTGGTCGTAGTCTTCCGGTTGGTTTTGGATGTTCTGGTTTTCAGAGGTAGAACCGGAAATTAGAATTTAAGGGTTAATTGGGTTTAGCTCCTTGTTAGGGTTAGCTACTTCACAGGATCTCGTGGGTTCGATCTTTAGGGTCATTTTGTTATGCTCTAGAGTGATTTTTGTGAGTATAATAGGGAAATTGCTTACTCTGTGCTGCGACAACAGACATGTTTGATCAATGGGATTGATGGGACACGAGCTACGAGATTTTGTAAGGTCATGTGGTATAAGCTTTGGAAGTTTACATGACCTATTTTCTTGTGCCATAGTTTGATTTTTGAGTCCGATGGTCTTGTAGGTTGTATGCAGAGAGTCGAGCCGATATCTGTGTTGAGGCGCAATGTTTCGAGAGCAAGATGGCATCAAAGTTGATTAGTAAGTTGCAGGAGAGAATTAGGGGAAGGGATGTTTGACGTTGAGTCGCAAGAATTGTTGGGTTGTCCGAAAACAAATGAAATGGTTTGGGCAATCAGTCCAGACTATTGGAGAATGTCAACCTTGTATAAGTTGTTCTGAGAGTCCCGAGTCCCTTGAAGAAAGATATCATGTGGATGATCCTTGTCGTAGATAGCACAAGTTTGAAATTTGAATAGAACTCTATAGTTGACATCTATAAGTTTACCTATTAAAAATAAATATGTGGTGACTTCAAGAACATAGAGAATTTTGTGCACTTTTTTTAATTCACCTAAACAGTTTGTAATTTGTACAGAGCCTTGGCTAGCTACTAGCATGGCGTGTCCTCCCGCTGTTCTAATGTGTGAAATAAAAGGAGTAATCTAACTAAGGAGCTCAAGGTTGTCTGTCACATGTGAAGAGGCTCCAAAGTCAAGGAACCATTCTAATTCAGTGATGGAGGGGTAAATACAAGTGTTGATGACCTCATTCAGTGTGGGTTGGTTGTCTTCAAATGCCTCCATGCAGGCTTAGACGGTTGGTGATGTGGGATCAGAAGTTGAGTCATCATCATCTACAATTTTGGTAAGATGAACATGGAATTGTTGTTGCCTACGTGGTTACATGTTGCTAAGTTGGATTTGCATGGCCTTGATGCGTTCTTCAAGTGTTACTCTTGCACAATCTCATGCAAAATGTCCAAGTTTGCCACGATTGTGGCCTCCATTGTGGCAGACTAACAGTAAACTATTTAGGTACGTTGTTGTAGATACTTTGTCCGTTGCAATCGAGGAGGTGCGGCTATGGTGAGGTTGCCCTTGAGCTGGGTTGTGGTTGCCTTTAGTCTTGATGAAATTGACTTCATTTGTCTTGTCCCGTTGCTTGTCCACGTTCCAACTTAGTTTTTCTTGCAGGAGTAGGCCCTCTAGCTTCGGAAAGGAAGGTATGTGTTCCCTCCCTTTTGGGATTTGCTTAAAAGTTGGCCAACTCTTGGGTAGACTATTTAGGGTCAAGTCCACAAGATCTTTATCTAAGGTGTGGATTCCTAGGTTTGCTAGTTGAGTAACAAACAAATTTATTGCCTGTAGGTGATCCCCTATACTTTTCCCTTTTGCAAGTCTCAGTGAGTAAAATTGTTCTTTCAACGACAGTCTTCTTGATGAGCTGTGCATGTCGCACATGCTACTAAATCGTTGCCAAATGGCCTGAGGATTGGTGAGATGAATGACACTTAGGATGATAGAGTGTCTTACCAGCGATAGGATTACACGCCCCGTACAGAAGCAAAGTTCATTGTTGCATGTTATGTTGACATTTGTTGTTGCAGACGTGTTGTGAGAAGTTACTGTTGGTGGCTTTGCCATAGTAGTTTGTGAGATAGCTTCTGTTTCACTAGCAACTGCGACATCGATGTAGGTTTGGTAGGGGCTTGGGTTGATGAACCTCCAAAGTCCCTCTTACATCAAAATCATTTTTACCTTGTAACTCCAAATGATGTAGTTTGAAGAACCTGCAAGTTTCATTGACTCAAGTATATCTCTAACTATAAGGTCCATTGTGACTATGTCGACAGATGAGATTCTTGTTGATCAGATTGATCAGGTTCCGACTGTGATGCCACCAATATTCTTGTGCTCTTACTCAGCGTATATGAACTACTATATTTGAGCGAGATTTGTTCTAAAGTGTGTACATGACCTTCAGTTCAAGCAATGGAACTGGATGATGATTTAGAGATCTCCGTTCTAAGTGCAATGGCTGACTCGTAGGAACTCGAGGTATTGATCTATTCTCAATGGATTGTAGATCTAATCTCTTAGGCATCTCTGACTACTTAGAGGATCTAGAGTTGCTAGAGTGTTGGTCTAACCTAGCTCTAATACCATGTAGAAAAATATGAACACAAAGATCAACAAATGTTGATCACTGTATTAGAGAGATAATCTAGAGGTAAAGACCCCTAGCTTATATACAAAGAGTAAACCCTAATTAGGTTTAACGGATGAGGGTCATCCAAATCAATGTAACCCTAATAGAAAGTCCCAATAGGAGCAAGAGATTCAGGAACTAGAATTATTCAAGGACTAGAGAAAAATGCAAATGAGCATGGAGGATTTCTATGTGACGGCAGTCGCGGGATCATTCCATAGACGCCTCTTTTCCAGGGGAAGTTTGCATGTCGCAATCTCTTCCTTCGCGATTAATCGGTTGTCACAGGTAACTTTACTTGCAATTTGTTGATGCCATTTTCTTAAAACTATTCATCAGGAAAAAAACATGCATTGCCTCAATATTGTTGTTGTATAGCTTCAATGGTAATACAATGTTGTATTGAAAGTATATTGCTGCAATATCATTTGTAGTGCTACAACAAAATACTTTTAATATAAAGTGTTATATTGTAACTCCATTGAAACTATGCTGCATTAGTATTAAGGTAGATCTACTCATGATAGGTTTCTAGAAAATGACTCATGAGAGTCTTACATCAACCCAATCCTGACAAACTTTTTTATTGAATTAGATTAGGGCTACATTAGATTGGTTAGGAGACAAAATCAACACCTTGGATGATGGTGATGGAGTTATTTGTGGTTGATTTAGAAACTTCTATCTTTTCAATAAAAAAATTCATCAAAAGATACAGGCATGCTTGGGGTATTCCACAAGAATTGTTAGAATATATTTCATCATTTTAACATAGGTTAGATTACAAATCTTATTGTAAAAGCATGATTCTAATAAAGCTTTATTTGCTTCAAGTAGAGTACAACATGGAAGAATATTAAAAAATTGTTATTAATTGATTAAAGTTGTTAATATGATTCCTGTTGTAGTATACATTTAGGACTATGTCATAGCTTGTGTCATGCTCGGTGTCATGGTGTGAGTTTTTGTTCAAGAATCAAATAGGATTGTAAATACTTAATGAAAAGTGTTTGTTATTGACTATACCAATTTAAGATGTTTTAATAATCAATTTTAGTATTTTTACAACATGACATGTGGTATGTAACTATTTATTATTATTTTTACAATCCTCTCAGATATTATGAGGAGGGGCAACATCTAAAAGGACTTCAAAATTGAAGATTTTTTGTATTTGAAATTTGGAACATAAAATGTAAGTTGTAAGGTGGTGAAGAAATAAAAAATTCATAGTAACTGAACTCTTATATATACGTGTTTATTTTCCATTGATATGAGATCAACTATTCTATTGATACAAACTCACTTCCAATTTCAAGGTTTGGTTTTAATTTAATTCTATCTTGCAAGGTTTTATCCAAATTTGAAGGATAAATGTTACTTTCATCTAAATTTAAACTTATCCAAGACCAAAGTTCTATTTTATTTTATTTTATTTTATTTTCTAAATATAAATTATTTATAAAATCTTCTAAATATTTTCTAAGTGATTCTTAGTTTGAATTTGTTCTTTAGTTGTCTTCAAAAGATTTTCATTGATTTTCTACTTATTACTTATCACTTTGAATTTTTAATCTCAACTTATTACTTTGAGATTTTACTATTTTTAGTTTTCAAAGACTAAAATTGAATTTCTATATAATATTAAGACACTTAAAGTTTGGACTTCCTTATCAAAAGTTACAAACAAATGAATTTTGGTGACTAGTTGGTAGTCTAAAACTTCATCCAGCATTTTCTATTGACATTCCACTCCAAATTGATATTTCTTTCAAGTTTGACATTTAACTTTAATCTTAATTCTAATATTCTTATTGGACTTTTGGGGGATGTTTTTTACTAACTTTCATCCAATTCTAACTTCTTTGACTATTAAACTTCAGCCACTCATACTTTATTCAATTTTGTATCTATTTTCAAATTTTAATATGTTATTGGGAACCTCAAAAAATTAACTAATGGATCTTGAATTCAAATTTGAGTTTTGAATGGATTACTAAAGATTGAATTAGTGTTTTAATTGTTAATATCTTAGATTAATATTCGTACATAAAAGAACAACTTTGGAAAGGGCAATTTAGGTACATACCTTTAGTTTTGTTGATATCATAGTTCCATCTTTCTTGATCATTATTATGATTTTTTTATAGTAGTCATCAAACTTCATCTCATTAGCTTTTGAAGTTGGCATACCATTTAAAACATTGGTTACAATGAAATAAGAAGTTACTTTGTAAACTAATTCTACCTCTTCCTTTCAACATATTTTCTTTTTAAATTATTTTTTTCTATTTATTATTTTTTGAGATATTTTTGAAGCTCAACCTATTGACTTTTAGACACTAGTAGGAGCCCATGTTTAAGTTGACGGATTTAGTTCTACATCCAATGTAACAACCTTGTTTTTTTAGTAAAAGATATAACATTCCCTTAATTAACGGGTTCCCTTTTTTCTTCCAAATTCTAGCTTGAGGATTTTTTTTACTTTAACTACATTTAGATTCTACAAATCAACAAAATCATTCATTCTTAGTCATTCCTCTCCCTTTGGTTGCTCTCAGTGTTTTGAGACTCTTTCCAAATCTTGCAATAGCTTTCAATATTTTGAACCCCTCTTATAGAACTCCTTTTGATAGAAAAATGGTTGTAGGACTTTCAGGGTTAAAAATAAATATTTATTTTTTAATTTAATATAAATAATATAATACCAACTAAAGAAAATCATATCAATAAAAATCCTTATCAAAAGTCCCTTCTAAAATTAGAAACAATTCTAAACATTTCATGAATCAATGAATAGAAAAAAATGAGAACTTGCTCTAGGGTTGGATAATATGGAATTTAAAATTATTATGAATAGTAGCCGATATTTTGACAAAAGTCTCCAAAGATGCTTTAGAGTCTCTAGAAACCTTGGGGCACATTTTAAGTAATTGTGGAGAAACAATCCATAGCAACGACACTAGCGTGCGAGCATGAAGCAGCAAGCTTGTGAGCTACGAGCGTGGAGCTTGTGAGCTTGGAGGCTTAAAAAAAATTTGAAGATTTTTTTCCAAAAAAGAGATTAGATTATTTTTTGGGTTCAAAAAAAGAGTTGAAATTGCTATTTATAGTAGGTTTTGGGACCTATGACCGCTACTCCTATCACCATGGATGTTATCATTAATTTTTATTTGCTCTAATATTAATCATTTTCAATAGAGATAGACCTTAGGACTTTAGTGCATAATTTATCACTGTGTTCCAACACTGCAATTGTACTTTATATGCTATTAATGATTATGTATAGAATACAATATATATAGTTGAGTAAGAAGTTATAAGAAGAGAAGGTTAGTATTAGCTAGCCTCCACTTCAACTGCTCTAGATGAATGATGAATACTACATTCAATATATAAACCGTGTCTACTACCATAATTGGAGGCCTGATGGGATTCAAAACTAGGACATCAACTTCCATCTCATAGTCCTCTAACAAATATACGCCAACCTGATTGAGTGATCACTCTTTGCAAAGAAGAAAATATGTGATGTAGTTCAGCTCTTACACAAAAAAAGTGAAATGAAAACAAATTGGGAAAAAAACAAAATACAAATTAAAAAAACAAAATGGAAAGTACATGATTATTGAAGGGAAAAAATAATAGAAAGAAAAATGGAAACTAAAAGATAGAAAGGAAAATGGAAACTACAAGAAAATAAATTGAAATGCTAAAGAAGTTCATAATAGAAAAAAATAGGAAAAAAAAATCCCCCAAAAAATGATTTTATATGTATATTTTAGATACTACATTAGTAGTCAATATTTCAGGACTTCGGCACTCAAGTCTTCTTATTTCCTAACATTTTATAAAATAAATGAAACATACTTCATATACTTCATGAATGTATAAATTTCTTGGATTCTATACGCTTCAAATCACTTAAATTGTATCAGATTTCAGTCAATACAAGAGAAATGAAGTATCTTCAAGTATCTGGCCATGCCTATTCTGGTACTGTGATGATCCCTACTCGAACTAAAAGAAGTTTCACCTCGTTCAAGCTATAACTAGATGCATGAATGAATTTGTCATCATGAATGTCCATCTTATAGAAGTACCAATACAAGTAGTACAAGTGCTTGCAATTCACATACTGTTGACGACCCCCAATAGCACAGATTGCCATACGAATGAAGTTTGGGCATGTGCAAGTAGGAAACATATCCACCGTAATTCAATAGACATTCCTATTATGGTTTGTCCCGGTCTCCAATGACACTATTGCACCTAGCCCTGGAAAAAGAAGCAAAGTCACTCCTACAATTTGTCCTTTGATGTTGCCTGCACTCTCCCACTTGTTGCATTGTTTTACTGTTGGTGCATTTGCATTCCTTTGTATAGTTTGATTGTTCCTAACCGTTGGATACACATTTGCATCCTAAGGTGGTGCTTGATGATACAAGACACTCTGGAATATGTTAGACATGTTGAAGAGTCGTCGTGGCGACAATATAGGGCACTCTTGGAGCTGGAATCCAGCATGTTGTAGCAACATAGTTTCTTCCCGACTGAGGTTCGTCCCAGTCAAAACAGGCCAAAGTTCCGGCACCTCTGGCCTGTCGATGACATAGTTTTGTTTGGTACCTTTCACACATTGTTCTATGTCATCTCCATAGAACCAGAAGTCTGCTAGGACCTCTCGCTTACTCTCGTACTCTACCTTTCTACTATGATAGGTGGGAGCTAGAGTTCCCTTTTTTCCCCTTGCGATTTTTGCAGTGTTTTTATGTTTGACCCCCGCTGTTGAGCTTGACAAAGCACGTTTGATTTGTGGCTAAGTCTTACAATGTGCCACTTCGACGTATCACAGTCGCTTTTAAATGCAATAGTCACATGTTTGAACAGTTGCACTTCATGCTCTTTTCCTTTCTTCTGGGAAGTGTCCACAGAAACTGTTGTAGACCTCGTTCAAACACGAGGTTGAGAGAAGTTAACTTTGTCTAGTCAACGTGAGTCTCTTGAATCACCAATGGGAACATCCAACTTCCTCTTCATTCTTCCAAAGATCTCTTTTCCTTCCAAATGCGGTATGCAAGTTCCAACTCCCTCAACTTCAGGTAATGTGTTCAACGCCTCTGCAATTTTCTTTGGGTCTCCACTTTGTCTTGAAGCTCTCAAATTCAACTCCCCCTTTGATGGCCCAGATCCACATGTATGTCCTCTTAAGTAAGCATGATAGTTAGTCATTTGTATCCAAGCACAGATACTATCGTCACAAGTAGCATCAAACAAATTGTTACCTCGGTTGCCGGACATTTGAAGCCACTTGTTATGAACTATTTCCGACAAGTTGCAGAAGGCATATCCGACAATTCCTCCAAACTCAAATCCTACAAAGCCATACAAAAGAAATTGAATTTCTTACATCAAACTCTACAACAATTGCAAACTTTTAAAACTTAGTTTACATTTACTTCAAATAAATTCAAGAAGAGAAGGACATTCAAATGCCATACAAGAATTTATTTATTTACAAATAAACATTGGAACAAGTATACAAGTTCACTCTTAGAATGCTAAAATAATATTTTTCAATGGTAATTTTTTTTGGTGTCATTTTTTTCAATAGTTTAATGAGAAATGGGGGTACCGTGATGTAGCCCAAAAGGTACCTTCAGATCCGAAGGTATTTTTTGGATTCCCTCACGGTATCCCCATTTCTGGTTAAATTGTTGGAAAAAATGACAAAAAAAAAAATAGGAAATAAAAAAATTGGAAATCAAAGGTATTCCTAACCCTTTCCTTCAAATATACATATGCAATTTTAAATTTTAAAATGTATTATTTGACATACAACTTTCAATTCAATATAGACTTACCATTTGTATGAAGCCTCCCCATTGATGATACCGAAAATGCCAAAATGCTAGCCAATGGTCTAAGTGGTGAAGTGTATCTTCAGTGGCAGCTTCAGATGAGAGCCATCACGACCAAATTTCTAGGTAACGTGTCTCAGCCTCCTCCATAGTTTTTGCATCTTTGTATTGTTTGCATAGTGTATTATATTGTTGCTGGAATGCCATCTTAATGTGCTTCTGAGTGTGTTTTTGAAGAGAAGTACTCCAATGCAACAAGCACGTCCTTTCACGATTCTCCATTTTTTCATTGGCAGAACACTACTAGAAAACCACAACCAAATCAACAGAAAATCAACTAATTTCTGTTGTTTGGAGCACTACAATGACCAAATCAACAAATTTTTGTTGATTTTGTAAATGCCAACAGAAAGCAAACAACTTTCTATTGATTCAAATAGTGCAATGATCAAATCAACAAATTTGTATTGAATTCAAAATCTTTTTGGAATCTTAGAGAATCTTTTTTAGAATCTCAGGGAATCTTTTAGAATCTTAGGGAATATGGATATCTCTAGAAATCTTTACATTCAATTTAATACATTTTATAATATTTTGGAAGATTTTAGAATGTTTTCATATCTTTAGCATTATCTAAGACAATTAAGGTTGGTTCATTGATGTCAAATAATTAATTAACTTTTACGGCCTTGAGGCATGTTTCAATCTACTTTCTACTTTGGAGTATGCCCTTTACAATGCAATATTTGTTGAATTTGATTCATATAAATTTTTTGCCAAAAATTTGTTTTACTACTCATTCAATGCCTAGAAAACTCAAACTATTCAAAGTTGCAATTAAAAGTTATGTCGCCAAAGGGTTGTTTTTTAAATGGATAGTTTCACGTAGCTACAACAAATAGATCTAATTGGTTTGAAATTTTTTTCACATACTTTCAAAAGGATTGTTAACAAAGTCTCCAAAGTTAGAAGTCATAGAAACACACAATTTTTCTTCAAGTTTTAGTGTTTTTGAGAATTATTTCCAAGATTACTCAACAATCATTAGAAAATTAAGATTAGAAATGGACACCCTTACACAAAATATTGAATAGAAAAATCAAAATTGTTAATTTTCAAAGTCAAATTTTTGATGATCAAACTACACTTCTAAGAGAATATATTTTTCAAAAATATGAACTATCAAAAATAATAACTTCAAAACTTTTAGTTTAACTTCAAAATATTGTTGACACCAAAATTTGTTGCCTTGGTCATTTAGTAGTGAAAACACCATAATTGGAATTCTATGTACAATGAATTTTGTTTTAGCTCAAACATTCAAAATTCAGTGTTTTTTCAATTCAGCAGACTTTGGCAACCATTTTTGCATAGTAGAACAACTTTTTTTTTAAAACTTTCAACTAAGAAAAGTTATTAAATCAAACTAAATTTTAACTCCAAAAATCCTTTTATAAATTTGAGCCTCCAATCAAAACTTATGAACAATATTCAGAAAGAGATATCAAGGAACATTTTTTTTGATATTTTCAAACAACCTCTCTGATTTTTGTTCATAACTTTTTATTGGAAGCTCAAAATCACAAACGGATTTTTGGAGGTGAAAGTTAGATTGATTTAACAACTTTTCTTAGTTGAAAGATTTTCGAAAAAAGTTGTTCTACTGTGCCAAAATAGCCTCCAAAGTCTGTTGAGTTTAAAAACATGAAGGAGTTAATGTATAAATAAAATTAAAATACCACTTATTGACATGAAGTTCTAGTGGTGGTTTGTTGGTTAGGTCTCTGGATGTTGGGCACAAGGTCGTGGGTTCAAACTTGGTTGGTGTGTATTGGCCGGCTCGGGTGGGAAAATGGGTTGCTTGGAGGTTCTAGTCAACAAAAAATCAAATTTTTCTCTATTGCCCAGAAAATTCGTTTCTTTTGGGGGGGGGTTCAATTTTTTTTTTGTTGATTTGGCCCAAACAACAAAAAAAAACAATAGATTTCTGTTGATTATTGACCAAAACAACGCGCCCGAAACAACAAAAGGGATCAACAAATTTCAGTTGAAATTTTGTTGTTTTGGCCACAGATTTTGTAGTAGTGGAACTAGTTCCGTACACAATACGAACTGCATTCCAATTGGCCATAACGCTATCTGCCATGAATCCCTTGAAGTTCGGGTGGTCCACTCCATGTCGTGCCATGACAACATTCAAGCACTTCTAGAATTGTACTTGTATATTGGTATCTTCAGATTGTATGTCGCACGTTGAAATAGCCATCACCTTTTTGTATTTTGGATCGTACACATGGCAAGCCATTGTAGTCCATTCTTTTACACACTTGATGTGGTCAAACATCATCCACGCGTTCTGTAGATTCACTAGTAGAAAATACAGGAATTTCAACAGAATTCTGTTGTTTCGATCCAATTGATTCGATCACTGAACAACATAAATCTATTGAAATTAACAGAAATCTGTTAATTTCAATAGATTTATGTTGTTCAGTGATCGAATCAACGCGATCGAAACAACAGAATTCTGTTGAAATTCTTGTATTTTCTACTAGTGATTCCCTCCTGGTTACATGCTTCTCACCAGGTCCACTCCACTTCCAGGTCCTTCGGTGAGCATCTTAAAAATATACACCTTCTCCTTTCCTTGGCCCGAGAAGACATTGTCATGAATATATTCGAACCTGGACTCTTTCTTCATGGTCATAATGTTATCAATCACACCTCCTCTATTGTTTGAGCAAAATGAGGATATCACATTTCTTATATTCGGATTGCTCAAATACTGGAAGCGATCCATGACTTCTTCCATTTCCTCTCCCTTCAACATCTCTTTCTGTCCCTCTCCATTGTGAAATAGGTAGTTTGTCAAGAAGTCCTTGCTAGTAGAGAGAGCAATTGCTGAGTTGGTAGCCATTGGGGTTTTCGCAACCTGATGCACAATAGGTCCACAGATTGTTTCTGTAGAATCTCTATACATGCCCTTGAATCCTTTGCTATAGGGTGAGCATGCTCTCCTAAGTGAATTACTGCTCTACTCATTTTAGGATTATCACTATAGCAGTAGTAAATCCTAGCATCGCAAGTGTTTAAATACGTTGGTGTTTTCTTACACAATTTGCAAACTAGAGTACAATCTTTTGGAGAACTATCTCCTACTACAAAAGGGAAGGTTGTGTAACTAGTCCACTCCATTTCATTGCATTTAGAAGTCCTCTTCAAGTATTCACAATTTGGATTCTCACAAGCAAGATGGCCAGTACAGAATGACTTACGGAACTTCAAATTGTCAGAGTTGTGAATGTTTGTTGTCACCAACTTGCACCACATATGTCCATCATGTTGCTTGTTCATGCCTTCCAAGTTCTTAACCGCCGATGAAGTTGAAGATGAACGACACGGTGACAACTTGAAGATAACGTTCCCGTTAAATACCGCCGGAAAAAACTGTACGTGATGGTGTTTTATATTTGTCAAGTCCATTGTTGATAGTTCATTCTGAGAACGATGCATACTGGACAATCTCTTCAAACATTCCATTATGCTCTCTTGATCGGCAACATTTGGATGCAACGAAGGATGGGACAGTAGAGATTGAACTGGACTATTGGATGGGGTGCAAGATATTGAATTCTGAAGTGCAACGTCCTCTAATGCAACTTGGATAAGAGATGGTTGCTTCCTAAGTGTTAAGTCCCGGGACTCTCCTTCAGATTCACTAGACAACTCAATGATAGAATCTATTTTTTCAGTTTTTACTTTGCGGAGAATTCCATCATCCCGGGGGGTGCACTACAAAGGAAGTTCATGGATGAGGAGCAACCAAATTTTGGACCCCCTATATCATACTACTAAAATCACAACTCCCTCTGTAATATCACAAATGCTACCATTAATACTAAGGGCTCATACTTGCTATGCTACGCATTCATTGTATCACATTTTGGTAAAATTTTGATATATTTGAATAGAATGCATGATAATGATTTCGATAAGTCTTTAAAATAATTATTTTAAATATTTTGTAAAAATATTTTCAATCATGAATACATAGAAATTGTATTTTCACACAATGTGATATTACAAAAATAGAATAGCAGTTTGCAATCACTTTTGTAATATCACTTTTTACAAAGGGTGATATTATAGAAATAATATAGTTGATACAATTAAGGTGATATTAAAAAGGATCCATAGGATGATATTAGAAGTAACAAATCCATTGTTTCTCTTGGCTTTACACTTCTTTGCACTTCTATGATATTGTGCTTTTGTGAACTTTGAGCTTTCATGATTTCAATTTTCTATTGGTACTACCAAATGATTTTGAGAAATTTATTCAATTGAAGCGATTTTGGATTCCACAACAATTAAGTTATTCACAAAGTTTTTGAGATTTATAAATTTTTTTTTTCAATTCTTCAATTTGGGTTGCCATTTTTTGTAACAATGGAATCAAATTTCTAATGCATTATAATGTATGTGTATCTCTTTTATAGTATTTACCATTGCATATGTTTCATTCATCATTCAATAAATTTCTATTGTACATTTCAATATATGCTTACTTACAAAAAAAATTAGACAAAAATTTTTAGTCATTTTTATTTGAAGATTTATTGAAATTTTTGTTTTGCATTCTATCTAATACATAAAATTCTAATGATGAATGCATATCATAGCAAGCGCCAAACGCTAGTTATATCCTAAAATTTTATTTTTTTTCTATAAGAAAAATATGAATAGATTTTCCTACTTTAAAAATTTATGTTCTAAATTATCGATATTTTTTTATGTTAATAACAATTAGTTACAAATTTTAGAAGAAAAAAGATACACTATAAAGCTAAAAATAACTTTCACACTTCTATATTATATAAGAAAAATAAAATTGAAAAATAAAAAAAAAATTCTATAAAATAGCTTTCTACTAAAAGTTTATTTTGGCTGAATATTGATACAATAGTCATCTTCATGTGATCTCTATAAATATTTTAGTTGAAAAACATGCCATTTTAGTTCATTTTTCAATCCTTTCTAGACAATATATCATGTGTTATTTAGGATTGAAATTTTTGGCAATAGAAACCTATAGACATTGTTAAACAAAGCTCAAAGTTGTAGGTTGAAATTATAGTTTATTAAAAAGTAATTAGGAAAAGTAGAAATGGGTAGTTTGGATTTGGTCGCTCCTCACCCATGAACTTCCTTTGTAGTGCACACCCCGTATCCATCATTCAAAAATACAGGGAATACTTCCCGACTTTGAGTAGGTGAAATTGTGTGAGTAATATACGGCATGTCCACAGTTGATGCATCAGATTGATGACTTTAAATCTCTGTTGAAGCAGCTAATATAGACAATGGAAGCCCGTAAGCTCTATAGTTTCTAGATTGAAGGTAGCAACACTGTCCATCTGCATCCATAGACTTTACTATGCGAATAGACTGCTCAACTTCTCTGGATTCAGACATCTTCTCTTGTTCAACATAGATAGAAGACTCTACAAATCTGAACCAGACATGAAGGAGATGACTAGGTACTCTTGCGCGGTCGTCTTTATCTACTGGAAATATAAGCGGAACCTCATGACCATCTACACGTATACAAGCCATTATGTAGCCTATGTGCACAAAGAATAATACAAAACAATGAAGTCAATCCTCTGTGCAAATTCAGAAGATAGCTTTGTTGTCAAGTACTTTAGCATTCCTGATACCTTGTTTATGAGTTCAGGGAGTAGACAATTGCATTAACTAAGTGGATGAATAGTCACTTCAATTTTAGAAGACAGTTGTCAATCTAAAATTCTTAATACTCTTTTCGTAACATCATTTAGAATAACAATAATTGACAAAGGCGACTATGTCAAGCACGTTTTGGTTGCGTTCATTTGAATAACTGGCGCACAATACTAATTACTATAGAACCTCATTTTGACAGCGACATTTAGGAAATTGTCAGTGTAACAATCATAAATAGATTTGCCGATGGAACAACTTTCCACAAGTCGACGTATTAAAAAAGTTGTGAGTTGTCATGGTTGTTAATTTTTGGAGGCGGCTTCTTTGACAGACCTACTCTAGTATTACGCAATATAGGCTAAACGTGCAAGCAGATGCAGCATATATAAATGAAGCTCACTTCTCCAAACCATAGTCTTCTTCAATGCTGTGTGCGATGAACACCATTTTCATTTCATAGTGATAGTTTGTTCTATTCTTTCACTTTATGCTTGGTGATTGCCACAACTCTCCTTCACATAGTCCAATTGAGTCAAAGAAGCATAGGAGACGTATAGTGTTATATTTCTCATCTCGCAAAGCTCTTAGAAGATCTAGAATGACTCAAAGAAAGAGCCCCGTGTCAAAATCAAAACAATTAGCATTTGAGAACCTCAAGAAATCACTTCACTTTGGAATAGGAGGGAGTACTCAAGTAGAGGATGTTGGCGCGCACAACTTGGATTCTGTAGAAGCAATATCCGATGACACCACTGCTGTACAAACAATTGTACAAGAAGAATATACAAACATAAATGTAAGCATCTTTGTATTCCATTTACCTATACTAAAGTCATTTGTATGAAATTCAGAATTGTTTGGGCTATGCACTTTGTAATAAGACATTTTCCTTCCTCTGTTGCAATATTTGACATGCATTCATTAATCAATAGACTTTGTATGCATAGATTAATATGAGAGTTCTATGAACATCATATTAAAAGTCGGTTCAATTCTACAAAGTCTACAAATGTATATAGAATTGAAGATTCCCCTTGAATTCTTGACATCTAGTAAGGAAGAATGTTTTCTAAATATGCTTTCCTAAATATACTTTTCGTCATAGCATTACCGGGCCCCCATTTTGGACAATGAAACCACTAGTGCCTTCATGTGCCGGTGTCGTGATGTGGGCCGTCTACTATTTGAATTAGACATCTTGTTAGTTGAAAAATTAGTTTTTAGTATTGTGTGTTGTGAGTTGCTAGTTGTGGGGTATGTAAGTGTTAGGAGCCTTAGTCTTGACTATGTTGTTGCCGGTTGATAACCGGTTGTTAGTAGTTGATACTAGGGTAGTGGAGTTAGGGTTAGGGTTAGCCGGTAGGGTTTGTGGTAGCTACTAGAGGCAAGGGACTGGTCCTTTGCTCTTCTTTTTTTTCTTGTCTCTTGGGGTTGGAGGAGGTGGGGGTATTTGAGTGAATGAGTTGTGTTGTTGTTATGAGAGGTTTATTTGAAGTAAAGTATTGATTTGGGAAGCTTTTGTGTAACATTTTGCAAGAATATTGGTTGAGTGTTATATTTTGGATCTGGACTTTTGAAGAGTTGATACATAAGTGTGCCAAGTTTCAAATCTACGTCTACTATCGAAAAAAAGTTATGAGGCGTTGAAGTGGAGGTGTTTGGATTTCAAGGCAGCTAAGGAGGGTATATTGAGGAGCGTCATTCTTATTGGATTTTTATGGTATGAACGTGAAACTTGAAGGGTACTCTTCTTATCTTATCTTCTATTTTGTGCCAAAATTTTAGCTTCAATGGACTTGAGATCTAAAAGTTATGTACAAAATACAACTGGGGTGTGGAGGCAGTGAAGGTTTGAGAAGTCAGTATTGGAGAAATGTTCACCAAAGGTGGAAAGTATCTTGGATTGAGTTGAAAGTTGGTATAAGAGTATTTAAGTAGTTGATCTACAAAGTGGAAAAGTTTCAAGTCATTTGGAACTACTGTCCAATAGTTATGGTAGATCAAAGTTAGGTATGAGAGTTTAGGGAAATTTGACAAGGGTTAAGAAGTATTGACGTAATGTCCACCAAAGTTGAACAGTATCTTGGATTGAGTTCAAAATTGGTATGGAAATATTTAAGTAGTTTATCTTTAATGTGAAAAAGTTTCAAGTCATTTGGAATTATTGTCCAATAGTTATGGTAGATCAAAGCTAGATATGACAATTTATAGATTATTGAAGAAATTATAGAATAGGGATTTGGGAATATGGGGACCTTGAAGGTAGGTTTATGATTATTTAAGGTGTTTAGGGAGATTATTGATGTATACAAAGCACTTTCACATCAAAAGCTCAGTGCTATTCCAAACCTAATTACAAAACCTTGTGACACCGGGTCACAGGCTATAACTTTTTGCAGTCATGTATTTGCAAATTACATGTGCAAGACTTGCAGTACCTTAGCTTCTATGTGTCTTAACAGAGACTTGACTATTGACGATTGAAATTTTGGCTGACGGAGTTTTGAGGAGGCGCAGCCTACAAGTTTCTTCTATCGGACTTCCTTTCTTATGTGTCACTTGTCCCGTATAGTACTCTAGGTTTGTAGGAACCTTGACATGAACCCCACAAATATTAGTGCCCCTGTGAGATCGAAAGCAATGTCCCATGAGCTCAAAATTTTCAAGCGCGTGATGGTACTAGTATACTATCCCTGGCTAAATTCTAAGCATCAGTAACCATTCTCTCTGCTTTTGAACGCATGCCAAAGTGAATGAACGCAAAGAATATCTCCAATCTTGTGGAGCTCAACGAAACTTGGAAACAGGATACGGAGTGATTGTCCACAAGTTCAAAAGTTAGGATTTCAAAGTTTGAAAATATGACAAGTTGCGGGATCCACCTCCGGGCTCTATAGCAATTGGTCTGACCTACATGTTTTGCCAGGCCTTGGAAGGGAAACCAAGTCAATTTTTTGAGTTTTTTTGGTAGACCACTTTGCATTCCACCACTCCGGGTAGCTTGAACCATTAGATGCAAAGCTTGTTATGCGAATTCTAAAAGAGCTGCACCAACAATGCAAGAATTGCTTCATCCATTGGAGGTACTGTTATTCTTTTGAATAGTAGATGAAGATGACGAGCCTTGTGTGTATCAACCATGTACTTGTACTTTGTACTATTTAATGCATGCTTACTTATCCAATTTCTTCTTTTATTAAAATTTGTCTAATAAACTAAATTGCAACAAATTCTCATTCAATCTAGCAGATATTTTATTTAACACCCTATTTTGTACTATAGTAGAGGGTTCGAAAACCACTCAGGCTTTAGGATCACCACTACAATGGTCCTTTGAATGGTGCACACTAAAGTGAAAAGGGTCCAAAGTCTTTGTAGTCTGAAAGTAAGGTCACAAGTGGGTCGTTTTATAGTAAAATGTGGTTAGGAAGGTTGACAACAATGGCTACTTTTTGCGTATACAATATTCATTTTTAACATGATGTCTCCAAATAAATTACAATTCAAAGAATGCAAAAACATCAAATTCTAAGTGGATACTGAATTGATAAAACACTGTACAGACAAGGAAAGCAGAAGTGCACATTTTGAAATTTTGGGACTATGAAGACGCGATGGCAACAACGATGGCCATGTCCGGAGCAATTGTTGTCAGCGGGGGTTGACTTCCAAGTCCATTTTGGAAAGATCTGATGCCCCTTTCCTTCTTTGGGTGGATCCGAAAACCAAAAGCTTTTCTCCAAAGATCCGAATGCCGAATGTGTATGAACCTGATTGGTCTTGCTTGAAGACGTTTACCGCATTTGTGGACAGTTGTGTAGCTAGATGGAATCACAGGGAATACCTTCCCCCCTATACGTCTGTCCTACAAAGTTCAATTCTTGGGAAAAGGCGACTTCTGAAAGAATTTGCTAGTGATTCCTATTGCTGAGTTTGAACTAGGGATAGTTCTGACATTCCTACGCATTCAAGGACTTAGTGCGTGAGTACCAAGTACAGAAATTGAGTGACAGGAAGGAATACGTTGCACATGTGGTTCTTGGCTGGATACAAGGTGCAATACGTGCTCATAGACGGACTTAGATCCTCAAATTTCTAAACCTCGGTAGCTTTCGGAGGGGATCCAAAGCTATGCTTTCTGCAATGATCATGCAGCTTGCACCACATCATAAAAAATGTTCTATTTTGAAAAAGGAATTCTCTCGCTAAAGTGAACAATTGTTAAGCGACACCTGTCGAAGATTGCACAGCATACGTGAGCTCAATTTACCCATTACCAAAATAATTGAACCCATCACGAGACACCGCCGAATTATCAATTTGATTTATTAAAAGAAATTACCAAAAATGTCGGGATCCCGAAGTCCTCCACTTTGTTCCTACCAAGCTTGCAAATAAACTTCTGTGTGGCGTTCATTTCTATCTGCCGACTCCCAATCTCAGTGTCTCGTTTAAGTTAGTTTCTTATTTTTGAAGTATTTGTAGGAGGAAGATCGAGTTATGTCAATTTCGACCAAGATCTTAAGGAGATGTGGTCGGGAGCATTCCAGGGCTTCAGTGGAGGTCGAATCCGCTACGAACCAAGCTTCAGTAAGTTATTCAACTTTCTTCATTGTGCTCTAGTAATCCTAGGTTACCAATTTCATTCATGATTCCTGAGTACCCAGCTGCATTTGAAGACATTCAAATTCTACTCATTTTGTTAATTGCCTAATTTTGGAGGTGCAAGTATTTCCTGCAAAACCACCGTCGCAACGAGATCGGTGAAAATCGGTTTCTGGCGGTCGAGCTTCTCCGGGGTTGAACGGATAGATCCTGTGGTTTGTGGATCAGTTGAGCTACTTGAACTAGTCTAAATAGCTTGATCCCGCACTTTTTGGTTTGTTCGAATTTCTCAAACTGGGCTAAACAGATAGATCCCTGGTGAAGTCACAATGACATCACAATCTATGGTAGCTCTTCTTCCATCAGAAAATGTGAGCTATGAAGATAATATGTGCTTCAATTTTAGATGGAACCGGATTCTTGGGGTGCGGGGGGTTCCCGTAAAACCACCGTCGGATCCGATGGTGGTTTTGCGGAAATTCCCCGCACACGAAAAATCTGTCATTGAAAGTAGGTAGTTTGAATAACTCAAGATCCCGAAGTTATTGGTTTCTTCCAGATTATGAAACTAGGATCTTAAGGAGACGAGGTTGGGAGCATTCCAGGGCTGCACTGGAGGTCGCATCCGCTCACGGGGAGGACACTATCTACGTTTTGGCAACCCACGTGCGGCTGAAAAAGTAATACATGTATTACATCTTAAAATTTAATTTTTTAAACAAGACGTGTGGGCCCTAGATAGTCACCTAAAAAAACAATAAAGTCCAAGGGAATCACGAACATATTTTTATTGTAACCACATGCTTTAATATAGTTTTGAAATGGAAGCTATCACATACTTGAAATACTTGAGGAATATTCTAAATATATTCTAAATAGTGTGGGACCTCAAGAATTATCCGCAAAAATAATATTATAAATCTACATTAAAGAACTAGTTTGTGCGATTTGTAGATGGGGATTATATTAGAACTTCTAATTTTAATTTTATTATATATTTTATATTCAAATAAAATGAACCACATTGCAATGCAACTACCATTAAAAGATTAATTGTCATCAAACTATACAATTTCATAGTGAAGCTATAGGAATATCATTAGGATTATTTTAGGAAGAATTAGGGGTTGTAAGATTGGATGGAAATTTTGATGATGGAAAATAAATAAATGAAAAAAATACAAAAATAAAACTATTTTGAAAAAAATTAAAAATAAGTAAATCAATGTAGTAACAAATATATCAATAACTAGATTTGGAGAAATATAATTATTAGAATGTTAGGTCACATCTAGAAAAAAAAACATAATTGAATTTTGGATGAGACAACATTTGGATGACATTAGTATTTTTGTGACATAAAAACAAATTCTTGCCTAGAATGAACTACCTCTCTTCTATTCAATAGTCTAAGATCACTTTTGAATACACCTATTTTTAATACTTTGAAAATTCATAGTTTATTCATATATAAGATGTCCTAAAATTGCATAAGTAGAGAATCTAAAATACACTTTTGACTTCCAACAAGGTAAAAAAAAAAGTAGGCAATTCAATAATAAAAACAACTTTCAGTTAACTTACATTGACATTGAAGTATAATTACCTTGTAAATAATACCTTTTTGAAACCCACTCCTATATATTCTTGCCTAAAGTAAATTGTGACTATTAATTAAAGTGAAGGATGAGGTGAAGGATCAATTTTAGAAACCCCTATTTTCACCACTTTGAAAATTCATAGTTGATTCATCAAGTGTCCAAAAAATGCATTTAAAAAAAACTAGAATCCTGTACCAAAAAGATCGCACACAAAATATTCAAAATAATAATGAGAATCATGTTGAATGGCTTATTCTGTCAATTTTAGGTGAAGTTAACTTAATTGCACTACGAAAATTTTGATGAAAGTGAACATGTCAAGTGATGATTGCCTTCACGGTGATATTTTTTTGCCTGTCAGGGAGGATTGGCCCTTCTATTGCCCCTCTGCAGTAAAAATGTAAAAATTGCCCCCTATTTTGTGCCGCTCACTTTTCCTAAATAATTTGGGGTCAGTGATTCCAAATATGAATTCAGAATTTGCAAATTATATCATATGAGTCAAATAAAAAAATTCCAGGGTTTTCTGCAGGGGCAATAGAGGGGTCAATCCTCTGGCCTGAAGGCAAGAATGGGTTTCACGGTCTTAGACTCTGGTACTACCAACCTAGATGAAGCTGAGGCTGTGGACAGACCCTAAATGCTGGTTGGAGTCGCTTGAATCAATTCAAAACAGTTGAAGTCGATGGACTGAATTCTCTTATCAGACCAAGGACACAGTTTTGGACTTCTACTGATTGTCTGTGGTGGATTGATTTTGAATTCAAAAAAATATTCTGAAATGGAAAAGTTTCGCCTTCATTGCGAGTTCTGGAGTGGGATTGAGTGCATGGCTTGAGCTAAGGTGCGGGGAAAAGATTGATAGCATTTGAAACTGGGCTGAGAATTTGTGGAAGCGCTGGTTGAGAAATTGGTAAGTAGCACCAAAACATTTGTTCAGTATCACTTATGTTGCGGCAAAGTATGCTTTCTTAATTTGAGGGTGGCGAAGCAACAGGTAAGATGTACATGTAATACATCTTAAAATTTAATTTAAAAAAAAGAAAATTATGGATAGATTTTACTACTTTAAAAGTTTATGTTTTGAATTATTGGTATTTTTTATGCTAATAGTAATTAGTTATAAAAATTTTAAGAAAAAAGATACACCGTAAAGCTGAAAATAACTTTCACACCTCTATATTATACAAGAAAAAAAATTTGAAAAATGAAAAAGAAATTCTATAGAATAGCTTTCTATTGAAAGTTTATTTTGGTTGAATATTAATGCAATAGTCATCTTCATGTGAGCTCTATAAATATTTTAGTTGGAGAACATGCCATTTTAGTTCATTTTTCAACCCTTTTTAGACAATATATCTTATGTTATTTGGAATTGAAATTTTTGTCAATAGAAACCTTTAGTCATTGTTAAACAAAGCTCAAAATTTTAGGATGAAATTATAGTTTATTCAAAAGTAAATAGGGGGTCAAAAAATTACTCCTCCACACGTGGGTACCTCAAATGTAGTGAGTGTCCTCCCCATGGATTATATCCATTTTTTGGGAGTGTACCGATTCTTGGAGTAGGAGAGGTTCCCATAAAACCACCGTCGGATCTGACAGTGGTTTTGTGGGAACCTCCTCATAGTCTCGTACCCCAGGAATCAGTCACGCAAGTAGATAGTCTACATCATATGTGTAGATAGGACGAAAAAATGTACAGAGGATCATTAGACTCTCACCGATGTCTAAGGAGAGGGTATTGTGAATGTGAATAGATATCTTTGATGGTCGAGTTCGTTCACATGAGTCCCATCCTTAGTAGAGGAGGTGGATTTTTTTATCTGGAAAGTAAACAGACGGTCCCTTTCTCCCACTACTAGGATTTAAGTGTTTTATGACTACAAAAATATGATTGAGGATGACTGGCAACTACTCGCAGTCATATTTTTGGATCCCACAATGTTGGAAAAAAACATGACTGCAAATGTGACTGCCAATCATATTTTGCCTTTGTACTTCATGGGTGTATAGTATACATGCATGGGGAACGGCAAAATTCTTTTTAGGGAATTGTAGGGAACGTATTATGGGAACACTAGTCATATTTGTCAATCATATTTTTGCATATATGACAACATGCAGTCATATTCTATAGTCACATTTTTGTAAGTTCACATTTTTTTTGAAGTTTTTTTTCCGGGCAACCCCCTAAAAATTTGGGCAACTTAAAAAAACGTAAATAAATTATTGCTCAAAATTGTAAAATCGTAGCCGTTGTTTTTTGAGAATCTTGAAATCCTAGCCGTCATTTTTTAGGGTTTTAAAACCCTAGCCGCCACTTCATATACTTCATCCTCTTACTTTTCAACTCTTGTTTCTTCTTCCTCCTCTTGTTTTTTGAAATTCTAATTGTTGTGTTGTTGTGTTTTAGTTGTTGTTGTTTAGTTGTTGCTTTCTAACTCTTGTTTTTTCTTCCTTCTCTTATTTTTTGAAGTTCTAATTGTTGTGTTGTTGTGCTTTGGTTGTTGTATTGTTGTTTTTTAACTTTTGTTTATTTTTCCTTTTTTGTTTTTTGAAGTACTAATTGTTGTGTTGTTGTGCTTTGGTTGTTGTATTGTTGCTTTCTAACTCTTGTTTCTTCTTCCTTTTTGTTTTTTGAAGTACTAAAAGTTGTATTGTTGTGCTTTGGTTGTTGTATTGTTGCTTTTTAATTCTTGTTTCTTCTTCCTTTTGTTTTTTGAAGTACTAATTGTTGTGTTGTTGTACTTTGGTTGTTGTGTTGTTGCTTTCTAACTCTTGTTTCTTCCTCCTTTTATTTTTTGAAGTTTTAATTGTTGTATTGTTGTGTTTTAGTTGTTGTTATTTAATTATTGAAGTTTTAGTGTTTTTTTTTTAGTTATTACTAATCTATTGTTGCTTCTTACATCTTATTTGTTGTTAGTCTGTTGTTGTTTCATAGTTATTAATTTGTTGTAGCTTTATAGTTGTTGCTAATCTTTTATTGCATCTTCACTTGTCTTATTTTTACTTCTTATTGGTTTTTAGTTTTAGTTTTTGTTGCCTCTTGTTGTATCTTAGCTTTTACTTCTTATTATCTTTTAGTACTAACTTGAACAAAAAAATGACTCACGATAGTCATATACTTCATCAACCAAAATATGACTCCTGATAGTCATATATTGCATCAATCAAAACATGACTTACAACAGTTATACTTCATATCACTTAAAATATGACTCCAAATATGACTCACCGCAGTCATACTCCATATCACTTAAAATATGATTCAAAATATGACTCACCACAGTTATATTCCATATTTTTTTAAATATACTTCATATCACTTAAAATATGACTCGAAATATGACTCATCGCAGTCATACTCCATATCACTTAAAATATGATTCAAAATATGACTCACCACGGTTATATTCCATAATTCTTTAGAATATAACTCTTTGTAGTCGTATTGCATATCACTCAAAATATGACTTACCACAGTCACATTCCACGTCAGCCAAAATATAACTAGGCAAAGTCACATGCCACGTAGGTTTTTTTATTTTTGTCCGAGCAACTCATGAGAAAGTCAAGCCTCCAAGGGTGGTCAACATATACGCCATGTTGGCAAAATATGTCTAAAAATGGTTTGTTATACTTTCAAATCCATATGACTGCAAATATGACTCACTAGTCATATGATTGAAAGTGAATGACTCAGCCATGACTCATCCTAGTCATATCTCGACCATCTATAGTGATTTTTGCTTGAGTCATATTTTATGATTTTGTAACTCATTGCAGTCATATTTTGCAGTTATAAAACATTCATTTTCTTGTAGTGTCCAAATCCGTAGTCATCACCAAATTTGACAGATTTAGAAGTGCTGAGTTTAGGAATGAACTCATAATGTTTAGTCTTCTAACATTGACAACGAGTTGCTCTCCTGCGCACACCAGATTTGTAGTGTTTGATTTACAAATATTCACTTCTGCTTTCTTTTGTGTACAACACATTTGATGACTTTTTTGATTCGGCTATTTAGCATGGTGATCAACCATTGCCAGTTTGGCCATGGAGAATTTAAATAACCTTCAGTCGATCGTGCAAGGTCTCAAATTTTTTTTTTTGAATACCCCGCTTTCTAGTCCCTTGTGTAATTTAGGGCAACGTAAATACTCGTCTGCCTAGTACTATGAACCGATTTAAGGGGTAGGGGTGAACTACCCCCAAAACCACTGTTGGATCCAGCGGTAACTTATGGGGTAGCTCGCACTACCCCTTAAAGTGGTAATGGGTGCATTTTTATTTCAAAAAATGGATTGCATTTTTTTTAAAGATTTTCTCCTTTGAGCACTATCGGTTCCCACTGCGGTTTCAGGGTGCTTCATGGTACCCCTCATATTGGTCATTAGATCATTTAAGTTGTTGTTCGTAATCAATGTCCGTAGTTTCCTATTTTTTCATGTATTGCATTTATTTTCAAACAAAACGTAATTCTATATTGCAACCTTTTTGCTTGCACTCAAATGTTTAATTTGTAGTCAATTATACAATTGTCATTGCATTTTAGGGGAAGCCTAAGTCATTTAGATGAGTAGTTGTTTTAAATGGTACAATGAAATTGACTTGAAATTGCGATTTTGTGGATTTAGTTCCATAATTATGTCACCTATTTGTAATGTGTTAGCTTTTTGCAAATGAAACCCTCTAAACTGCATGGTAAAACTCAGCTACAAATGTAAAACAAGATTAAGTAATCTAGAATAGGAAAAATTATTTATTTGTTAATTTTAGATATTAATCTATAATTTGAAGTAGAATTGAAAAACTTATTGTGCACTCTAAACCTTTGTAGGATTATTTGCATTAAAAGAAAGAACTTTAGGATAAGTGGATTGAACTAGTATGAACAAGATTCAATGTATATAATTTTCTTTAACTTCAAGCTACCTTTAATACATTACGAGACAAATGATGTTGTCTCTCTTTTCTTCTCCATTTCATTATGAGATAAAATTTGTGAAGGTGACATAAATTATGTAATTTGTACAGATGGAGCCAACAATTGATATCATTGGCAAGCTTCTTTTTCAATGGTATGTGGCACAATTGGCGAGGTTGGAGTTCTACCGATACAATCCCTACCAATGACTCCAATACCAATAAACAATGACAAAATCGTGGAGTCGATGCCACATGGAGTTAGTGATGTGGTAAGTCTAGGATACATCCTAGATGCTTGCGATCGGGCTGCTGATCGACTAGAAGAACCTCATGTTAGTCATTTTAGTGGACAAAAGACTCAAAAACAAAAACAACCAGTTTTTTCATCTGAGAGTTCTAGTACAGAGTATAGCCCTGATTCAGAGTCAGACCTCTTAGTTTGTAGTCCTGAACGTAAGGAGTTCTATGATCGTGCTTGTATTACAACTGTAGGAAGGCACGAGGTCATTATTATTCATGTGAGTTCGGACTTTGACTGTAGCGTGGATGTAGATTCCATTTGATTGGAATAGCTTACATGTTAGACTCTCACTATAAATCCATGATCATTGTAGGCATATTGTTAAATGGTATTTTTTATTTCATTTTTGTGAACCAAGTTGTATTGCCTATGATGCCATTCAAATTCTAAAAAATGTTCTCCTATGAAACTTTGACTTCATTGTTTTAAGTAATTGCATTTCATGAAGATGTAATATTGAATTTGAATTTTGTCTTTCACTATGTAGATTGAAGAGTCACCTATCGCTTTGGCACAACAAGATCAAACAATAGTGACACCAGGGATTGATGACACAATGCAACTAGAGATTGGAGGCCATGAAGATGAAGACCTTCTTATAGATGATGTTGATGATGAAGACGAGGAGAAAGAACTACTAGAGGATGAACTCCAACGTTCTCAAAAGGTGGATTCAGTATCAACCATCGCTAGTTTGAGGATGAAGCCTGAAAAGCTCTCGTGCTTCAACATACCGCTTTGCAGATTAGTGCCAATGCCAATGGTGAGACCGACACTAGCCTCTAACATTGTGAAACTTGAGCAAGATTTTTCTTGTGGGTACCGTGAAGGAGCTGCAGTGTTCTACGTATCAACAACAAATGAGGCCGGTGAGAGCTCAAAGTTTACAGAAGAAGAGATGAATACATGGGATTCACTATGGAAGCAATGCAATGCTCAGTTCGAGGAATACTTGGAAACTGTACCAGAGTTGCAGTTCATGAAGAATTCAAAGTTCTTTGTGTGCGGCGGAAATTACCATTGCATCGCTTGGATGAATTTGATTGATAGGAAGTATTCAGAGGACCCTCTATTTCACAAAGTGGTGGATTGCATTGTTTTGGAGACGAAGGGAAAAAATGAGCTTGTTATGCAAATAATGCATGACGTCAACAAGTGAGTCTTTGTTTGACAAATTTTATTGCCTTTGCTTCTAGTTATGGTGACTTTTAATTATGTGTCATGCATTGTTTATAAACGTCAAAGATGACTAAATACATCACGTTAATTTGTGGAAATGTTGAGGCCTTCAGAAAGGAGACGGTGTATTGGTCAACCAACAAGGAGGCATTGGTACTCTATGCCAATTGATGTTTTTACAGTTTTTGTATTCTAGGTGAGAATGATAGTCGTGGAAGCCTCTAATATTTCAATTTCTTGAATTTCAATTATTTGTCATTTTTCATTATTTGCTTTAATATATTATGATGTACTGTAATGAAAATGATGTTGGAGTTTTGCAGCAAGAGGTATCCAATGCAGAAGACGCAGCAGTACGGAAGTACACCAAGGTCACAACATTTGGAGGAGAGAAGCGAGCAAGGTGTTGCTAATGCAATGAGGGTTGAAGTAAAAGAAAAAACTACGAAGTTAATTGCAAAGATGGGAAAGTTGTTGGCTGTTGCAAACCCTGCACATGGTCCCGGATTCATTGAAGAGGTGCAATTTCCTTTGTATACAAATTATACACATAGATTAGTGTTAATTGTCTTTTTCTTTTGGTAGTGACAACCAAATGTATTGTTCTGTAGATTGAAAAGCATTGGAGCATAAACGAGGTCCCTGAGATGACTTTTGAGAAGCTACAGCTGATTGCAATATGCAATACATCACCATTTCAAAAGATCAAATTCTTGAAGTGGTGGAATTCCTCAATGCCCTCTAGAAATGCTCGGCGGTTTCCAGCTAAGCCTGTTTCCGAGGAGAAGCTCTTGCCTTTTCTAAACAAGTGCGTTTGGTGGGCAGGGGTAAGTGTATTTGTGCTTTTATATTTTGCAATATGTATATGTGATGTGAAGATCAGAATTGTCTACACTTTTGAATTCAATCAAATGTAGTTGCTCTTTAGTCTTATTTAACTTCATGAATGTATGAAATTGATGCAGATAGAGGAAGCTGTTGTGGAATATTTTGATGATGTGGTACAAAAGAACAACCTATACATCAATATGGCATCCCCACTTGAGCCGGAAACTCTACCAGAGTATATTGAAGGATGGAGAAGGAAGATTTGGGACCAAGGTTTTGGCCCCACATTGAAAGGACAAAATGCTTTCAAGAAGTCGGACTCCTTCTCAAGTTATGATGGAACCACTATAAGAAAACCTTGTTTTACGTGACGGATTGACATCAAAAGGAACGGATTTTAGGTGACATCAAAGGTGACATCAAAAAAACAAACCCATATTTTTATGTCAACAACAATGTCCATTGATGTTATATTGGACATCATTGTTGATATAAAAACATGGGTTTGTTTTTTTCAATATCACCTAAAATCCATTTCTTTTGACATCAATAAATTTTGGTTTCTTATAGTGAACCGAACTAGTGGTTCGAAGAATTATTTTTCGGTAGGAACCCTAAATTTTATTTTGTAATTATGATTTTGTTGATTGATATGTTTGGCCCATGGAATTTGTACCATGATTACTTTCAATGAACTATATTTGGAGAGAACTTTTTCAAATGGTCAGTTTGAACCAAAAGTAGGGGTACTGGGGTACAGTGAGGTAGCCAAAAAACAACCGTTGGATCTAACGATTGTTTCTAGAATACCCCTTAGAACCTCCATTTTTTATTTCTCACTAAATTTTCGTGAATGTTTGAAATGTTGTACTTTTCTTGTATTTTTTCAAACTAATGATGCATTTTATTGTTGTAGTTACTTCAAGTATGAACTTTTAGCAAAAAATGCTATTGCTCGAGAAGATCTACCGCCATTTTTGTCAAGTTGGCTAGGCCAGAGCTCTACAGAGTGCATATACACATCGAGCCAACTTCGTACATTCATGACAACAAATCTTTCCAGTGGAGGATGGTATATTGATTGTCCCGTCACATATACTCATCCATCAGAGATTGCACTTCGCAAGTCATTTGATGGCCTTGGGGTTATTGACATAGAAGTCCCCGAGTTTGTTGTCTCTTCGCAAGTCATTTGATGGCCTTGGGGTTATTGACATATAAGTCCCCGAGTTTGTTGTCTCTTCGCAAGTCATTTGATGGCCTTGGGGTTATTGACATAGAAGTCCCCGAGTTTGTTGATCTCAATGACATGCAGAAGAAGAGGGCCATTGCGTGAAAGATGCTTGCAAATAAGAAGGAAGACAAGGAATTCGAAATTCGGGCAAACAAGGACAAGAAGGAAGTAGAGCGGTTGCTGAAGTTGGCAAAGAAGGAGAAAGAGGCAGAGAAGGAGGGGAAGGGCAAAGGCAAGAAAAAAGTTGAGGGTAGTGGCCAAGTCCCAGCATCTTCAACGGTGGACCAAGGCTCTCAAATGCAAGGTGGATCTCGTAGTAGAATGAAGAGGAAAGCGGAATGAAGAGGAAAGCCGTACTGCCGGAGCTCACAAAGGACATCATTACACAAAGAATCCAAGTAATAGTCATAGGTGAGGAGGAGGAGGTCAACTCCGAGGAGTTGATCCTAAATTTGTCCATCATTAATGTTGTTGAGAATATGGATAATGACGAACCAAATTGCTACACAGAAGTCATGGACTTCTTGAAGAAGGTGAAGTTCTATTTAATTTTGAATTGCAATTGGATTATATTGTTCAATGACATAAAGGTGTTATGAAGTTAGATTTTTCTAATTCAATGAAAATTGTTCTTTTGTTTTTTATAGATGTCAATAGGAAAGGGATGCACATACAATGGTATTCTGAATTGTCAAGCAGGAGTGGACCTCATTCTATTTGATTGCCAAGAAAATTTGTCTGTTCATGAGGTTTCTATTCCGCAAGATTTGGTGCCACTATGGAATTGTGACCCAGAATACAAAGCCATTCAAATGGCATTTGTCTTTGCGGAGATGCATTTGCAAGACCATGGGTATATGATTGTGTTTCACTCGTGGTGTGCCGCTTCCAAGGGCATCATTGCAGGATTATGTGAAGCGTATCCCATGATGGTGCAGAAAGCCAATTGGTTGGGTATCAACCATATGCATTTGACCTCTATTGTGGACAAGATGGCCACGGTATGATTTTTGAAAATGTATATGATTTGATTGGCATGTTGTAGTACAAATTCTTTAGTTTATTTATCTCTGATGTTTATTTCAAAAAATGCTTGTAGACTATGAAGTTTGAAATCACCGTATTGGTGAAGGATCCGGGTGACAAAGGGAAATCCATGTTCTCTTTCAAGCAGATGGAGGCGATGCGGAAGGCAAAAGAGGACCTTCGACGAGACGACATGTTTCTAAATTATACCACAGAAGACACCATGTTAAAGAACGACACAACATCAATTCCATGGTGGGGGGCTCGTGAGAAGGATGCAAGGTTTTTGTAGTTCCTCATAGAAGGGACAACCGAAGAAGGGGATTTGGTATTGGACTGCATAGCATCTACGGGTAAATTCTAAATTCAATGATTCTGAATTGAAATTTAATTTCATACATTGAATCATCAAATTAATGAATTTGAGATTGGATATTGTAGGTGCATCGATTACAGCATGTCGCAGCACAGGGCGCCACATTGTGGCTTTGGAAGAGGACAAGGATATTTTCAATGTTGTCCTCCAATCCATGAAGAGAGTCATTCCAACTGCAATGACGCTTGAAGTGACACAGCCTCCGATTTCAGTGGTGGCCTCACAAGATCCGGATGCAATGATCGTGGTGCCTCACAAGTTTGCTCGGAAGGATAGATCTAGTAAATAAGTTGAGTCTTTTTAATTCTTTGTATGCATAGTACTTCTTATATTTCATGAATCTAACAATGCACAATGGTATTTGTTTATAGGCATGAAGGGTTGAAGTTGGCTCATATATTGGTGAAGAAACGAAGACTTATCTTGAGTCCAGAGAAGTCTTCTGATCTTCCTGAATATGCCGAGAAAATGGCATCAACAATGGTGGACTTTGGTTGCCCTAAACCAAAAAAGCACCCTAAACCTTATGCTTTAAATGTTTTACAGTTTTTAGATGTTAGTGCATCAGAGGACAGAGAGACTTTGGATTCATATACAAATGATGATTCCGCGACCGAGTCCACTACGACTTAGACTTATGAAATTGATATATTTCGCGAGTCAAACTATTATGTGTTGATTTCCATTATGATTTGATTTGTGTGTTTTATGGCTACATCTTGTGCGTCACTTATTTCTTTGTACACTTCTACATCTTATGATTTTTATGAAATTTTTATGAAATTTTAGTACTACATTTGTGGTAATTCTAAACTTTTAAAAAAATGGTTGGATGTCACTTGTTCTCTAAAAGCAAACTTACATTTCAAAAAAAATTACCTACATCAACGGTCATAGGTCCAACATCCAATTTTTCAAAAAAAAGTTTTCTGCTCACAGGCTCATGGGCTCACGGGCTCATGGGCTCATGGACTCATGGGCTCATGGACTCATGCTCACACACTCACATGCTAGCAACCTTGCAATCCATAGTATCTTTTCTAGAACTTCCATTGAATGAAGAATTATTTTTTTCCAATTTTTGTTATAGAGATTGAAAATATTTGATTGATATAAGAAAATTTAGTAAAAGATAGGTTTTATTTAATTCCTAAGGGTTGGAGGATATTTTGGAAGAGACAATCTAAAACTACTAATTTGTGATGCATTGTCAAAAATCAGAAACTAAAAATTCCAACCAATCAAAAGTGTACTAAATATGTAAGGGAATGTGTATCACACCATTTGGCCTTGTATATTAAATGATTATTAAAATTGAAGTGACTAAGTGGATTGAAAGATTATAACATTTGAAGCAAGAATAATTTTTTTTATTTCCTACAAAATGGGGTTTGTAGGCTTTTAGCCCTCTTGGAGTAAAATTTTTTCTCCACTCAAACATGAAAATTTTCACGATTTATAAGTATATGATGTTAGGATCACTCATGAAAATTTCAAAAGCAAATATAGAATTTAGCTTACTCTAAATTACCCAATAATGCAAGGAGGTTAAGTAATTTGGCAATATACTAGTCATTTCTTGATGATTTCTTGTGCAAAAAATTGAAATTAAAATTCAATCAATGATCATTTAAAGACAGACATTTGGAATATGTGGGAAAAATTTCAAAAACTTTGACTTCATAGATTTTGAAGATTATAGGGCTAGAATCTAAGTAAAATGTTTTTTTCTTGAAACCGCCCTAACAAAGCTAACAAAGTTTGACTCCTCTTAGAACGTGATTTGAGGACTAAATTTTTTATTTTTGGACAATAGTATGCCATATTTTATTAGTTACATGTATGCCAAATTTTAAAAGTTGATGAAGGCTTTCACAAAAGGTATCCGAAAGATGCCCAAAAGATATCCAAATTATCTAAGGCTCTAAGCTACAAAAAATGTTTAGGGTAGCATAACTTTTGATTTGGGCACCTAAGTAGGAAAAAAAATTATTTCCACTAAGAAAGTATATGTCTACCTCTTTTTTCAAAATTTCATATACATCCGACTAGAATTACTTTATAAGAACCTATTTGGATTTTCAATTCAAACAATTCTCCTTTAGGGATTAAATTACCCCCCAAAATGGAAAAAATTAGCAAAAATTTCATGGATATCTCATAAATAATTGAAAATTTTATATTTTGAAAATGGAAGTTTTTAAAATATTATTAATATTTTAGATTTTGCCTACAAGACTTTGTTCACTCTTCTAATGCTTGTTTAAGGTCCTTCAAAACCTAAAAAAACCTTTAAATTAACTCTGTAGAAATTAGACATTTGATCATACAATGTTGTTTAGCTAAATTTCAGCTTTTTGTATATTTTTTTTGATGTTTACAATTTTGCAAATGATTTGAATCATCCTTGAGATACCAAATACTACTCCTACCTTGAATTAATTAGTCTAACAAGGCATTCTTCCCTACTCCATCTAATTGAACTTTATTTAACCACTTTTAAACATATGTACCTTAATTATCAATTGCAGACGGATATCATTAGAGGAAGACTGGGGCTTAAACATGGCCACTAGATCTAGACCACCACTTAGACCACCACTTAATAGAAAATATCCCCTTAGATGTGAGGAGTCTATTAATTTGAGGGGTTATCAAATTTCTGATTAAATTTTATCCTAATTTTTTTTAATTCAAAAAATATCTAATCAAATCCAAGTAGCTATTTTGTGTCAAAAGACCTTTCTTCTATTAATTTTAGGGATTATTTGAATTCCTATTCAATTTTTTCAATTTTTTCTCCTTCATTAGAAAGATTCTTGGATACGAGGAGCCAATTCTTGATAGCACATGATTGTCTTTTTAATAATTTGTCGAGTTTTTTGAATTTTTTTAATCCAATTTTTTTATTATTATTTTTTAATGCAATAGATGGCTTTCGGATAGAAAAAGTCATTTTTGGTGTTAGAGGACCTTCTTTCTATTAATTTGGAGAATTATTAGAATTATAATTTTTTTAAATTCAATTTCTTTTTATTCAATATATGGCTCCTTGGATACCAAGAGCCATTTCTTAATGCCAAATAACCTTCTTTCTATTATTGAAGTGGGGATTTGAAGATCTTTGATTCATTGTAACATCCTCTAAACCAAGCAAATGCTCTTTGGGGCCCAAAGAAGGCTCCTCAACTTCAAAAAGCCCTTCTTGAAGGATTGTGTTTAAATTTTTTGGATATATCATAGATAAATTCTTGGTGCCATAGAAGACTCCTCATATCAAAGAGTTATTTCTTAGTACCAAGAGACTCTCCTTTAATTCGTTTTGGTATGCCATTAGATAGATTCTCGATGCCATAGAAGTCATTTTAGAACCCACGGAAGGCTTCTTGAGGAGCCCTTCCTTGGTTTAAAAGGAACTTCTCAAAAAAAACTCCTTTGATCTCCAAAGTCCTTTTTTGGTGTCAAATGGCTCTCCCAAGGAAGGCTCCTAAGGCTCCAAGATGCCCTTCTTGCCTTCTTGGTGCCAAAGGGGTGAAGGGTTCTCCCAAAGAAGGCTTAATCACAGTTTGTACTTTTTAAAGTACTACCTCTGTTCCAAAATGATCTTGTTGAACCAAATTTTCTAAATAAGGCTAAAAATAGAATTTTAAAAACCAATCTTATGCTATAAGTAGAGTTTGGTGCAATCTTAGCATTCTAAAAACTTTGAGTTTCATAGCCCTTTTTAAAGTGTAGTTTTGGAATTTTGAAAAGTAGATTTTGGAGGGCATTTTCAAAGAGCACTAGTGGTCAAATTAATTATTGAATGTGAGTTTTCCATTTTGTAGGAATTTAGCATATGCCCAAGACTATGTATGACCCTTTGTTCCACCTCCTAGAGCTTCATCCCCTTCAATTAGGCAATATTCGAAGAGATGCAAAAAATATGAATGAACAATGTTGATTGATCACAAATTTGGGAACAATTTGCATCTTTTTTTTAATTTCCATATCTAACTATACCATATTGCACTAGACTATTATAAAAATGTGTGGAAAAAAATTCAAAAACTTTGATTGCATAGATTGAAAGATATTTACATTTACAATGAAGAAAGCAAGTTTTTTTTGTTACTAGGCTCAAATAGAATTTTTGCCTTTGAATCTTTTTAACTTAAATTTTTTTCAATAATGATTTTGAATTTATAATTTTTTTATATTGAAGAATTGAATTAAAAGTCTAGAAAAAAATTTCCAAGAAAAAACATTTAATTTTTACTCATTAAAAATTGTTAAGTACAATTAAGTTCAAGATTGAACCAAAAATGAAATTGTTAATAGCTCTAAAATGGAATTAAAATAAAATGATCCCATTTGTAAGATTGTTCTAGCATGCAAACTTAACCTTGTCTAATAAATTTTTTTAAAATAAATTCTGTAAGTTATTTTTTCAAAAAGATGATTTGATTGCCCTCCAAACAAGATTGTCCATAACTTTCTCAACTTACACTTACACTAGTACAAATAAAATGAATCAAAGTTCTTTATTTAGAAAATAATATAATCTATGAAAAAAAATTAAAAATTAAAAAAAATTGACTTTTTGTGATTTTTTGGGTGTTGCCTCTAGAACTACATTTTGGACTTAGAGTGCCATAATTTTTGCTCCTAGGCAACATTGAAATAAGAATTATTTTCCTAGAAAGTTAACATGATTTTCTATCTTCAAAAAAAAATTCAAAAAATCACTCAAAAATTCAATTAATACAACCCCATCCTAAATCCCAAGAATTTGTCGCAAGGACTTTGGGACTTTAGAGATCAAAGCATACAATTGAGGTTCCATATACAATGTGAAAAATTCAAGTTTTTAGCTCATAGACAGTAATTAGAAAGTCTATAGATTGAATCTATTTTTTTCAACTGACAACATGCTAGTTCTCTCATATGGTAACATGTAATTCAAACTCATAAATGTTGGTATTAGCATAGAAATAAATTTAGTCAACCTTAGACTTTAGTAATGCTTGAAAAAAATTATAAATTTTAACAAAAAATGGTACCTTCTTTGAAATGTTTTTGTAATTCCATATGAATACAAGTCTCTAGTTTCTAAAAATCTATCTATCTTCAATTAAAGGTACTTGGACATCAACCCTTATCTTAAATAAGTAAGTCCCATTCAATAGTCATCCATCATCCAATGCAATGAACAACAAATGTATTCACCAACAAGGTCAACTACAAAAAATTCATCCAAATTTGTTCATCCCCATTCATCCTCTTTAAACTCATTTATGGCCATATTTTTTTACCCTAAACCATGAATTTGGGAATTTTGTGTTGTAAAGTTTTATAAAATTTCCAAATTTTTCTAAAAACACTCACCATTCACTGCTCATCACTCATTGTTTTTTGCTTATAATTTAGCAACTCTCCACCTTGGATCCAATGATGGATGAAGGACCATTTTTTTCCTCTTCCCTTCCTTTGAGCCTCCCCTAAACTAGGTATAGTCTTTAATTTCTAAATTGTTAAGATTTTTGCAACTCATTAAGAGCCTCTTTGGAACAAAAGAGGCTTATGGGTTTATATATGCTTATATCTTGGTAGAATATGAGAGCTTCCTTGGCATGGGTGTTTAATTAGCCACCCTTGGTAATTAGACATACACAATCATGTTTTAATGAAATGCAAGTTCTATGCTACGTAGGTGCCTATATGTCAATCCATTGTAACCACCAAGCAATGGATCTTTTCTAATTCCTAAATGCCCTAACTTGCAAGATAAACTTTACAAAACCCTGTTTTAATATGCAAAATAAGCTTAGCAACGGACTAGCCATGCCCATAGTGGTTATTTAGTTTGGTTCAATTTTAGCTTGAAATTACATACACAAAGCTAAAGGGTAGGTTATGAATTTTCTAAAAATATAAAACTTGAAAGGATTTGACTTCTCTATCCCAAGTTATGAATCGATGAAGTTTAGTCCTTAGAGGGGCTCTAAAAACTTCATCTGCTCTTTTCGATGGGCTCCTAATTCCAAAATACCCTAGGATTTTGGCTACTTCTTTAAGTGCGCATAGGCTACCTATAATGTGAGGTTGGGTACAAGTGGACCTTTCCTAACGAAGTTCATCCATTCTACTTCCCAAACTACATCCCTTGACAATTCATGGATTTCAACTTGGTTTTGAAAGATGAGGTGAGTGTTGGATTTCTTAGGAGCTAATTTAACGAATGAAGCACTAAAATTACTACTTGCTTGTCTTCAAAAGATTGGATCCTACATCTTATTGCATTTTTGAGATTCAAAACTCCTTTTGTTATTTTACTATTTTCAGACTTTGGGATTTGGTTTCTTATAGGGGACAAGATCATCTATTTGGAATGCTAAGACACTTGAGATTTGGACCTCCTTAGTGAAAGTTATGGGTGGATGAAGTTTAATCATTAATTGGTGCTTCAAAACTTCATCTGCTATTTCCTATCAATCTATAATTTGAAAATAAGTTTTTCCTTCACTTTTAAACTCTGAATTTTCACCACTAACAAAAGTCCCCTCTCCCCCACTTGTTCCTTTTGGATGAACTTCCCCAACTTTCATCCAACCTAACTCCTAAACTTCATCCGTTCAAATTTTGCTCATTCTAGGTCAGTTTTTGGTGTATTTTATGTTTTCGAAACCTCCTCAACCTCGACTTTATGATTCTAATACTTCCCTCCCCGCCATTTGGCCTTTGTAGAATTCTACCAATTCCTTGATGATTGTTTGGTGGCAATTTCTTTTCACAACTCAAAGCGACCTAGTGAACTCCCACCTCTTACTAACTTCTCATTTCTTTTGATCTCTTATCTTTTTTTTCTATGCTACTTCTTGTCACACATTGATGGGGTGGTTGGGGTGGCCACCAACTAATTCACAAAGTATAAGGCGAGTTTTAATCACCACTTACTCTTGGGCTACCACTTACGCCTTGGATTACTCCTATGATGTCCCAATCTACTATCTAATGGTTGGAGATGATCAATAGGATTGCCCTCCCCAATCTTATCCTTGTGGCCTCCTTCCCTTCCCTACTTGGTGCACCATGTCTTCCTATCCATCATTCTTTCTTCTACTCCTACTTGGATGCTTTGAGTGTGCTATTGTTTTGTACAAGGGAGAGAAGTGGGACTTAGTGTGCGCTACTTGTTATTCTACTCTAGACCTTCTCTTCTATATCTTGTTTCTATCTAGTTCATTTCTCTGGCCACTTCTAATCACTTGACTAAACTACTATACCTATGCTAAATTCCATTTTTGTTTTTATGGTCTTGATAAGCCCCCATAGGTCTCCTCCTAATCTCCCTTACTAACCCCCTCTTTTTTCTCAATACCCCCTCCAAAAAAGAGTCATGCGGCAAAGAGCCCCCAGGTGGTTGGCTGGCTAGATGAGGCAACACATACTAAAAAAACACAATGACAACAAGAAAATAAACATAAGGACTTAGGTGTTACCTGGAAGGAATTTTAAAAAAGGGTGTCCTAGCCTGAGGTTCTAGTATAGAGGTCTTTTTTTCTATTGGTCTAATTTTAGTGTTCTATGATTTTGGATACTAAATCTTGAACTAGTTCTCAAATGTATTGGAACCTAAACTTTGAAGCTAGCTACATTGTAGATTCAAGGCTTTGCCATAAAATTGGCTTTAATACTAAATCTAAGACTTTTTTTATCACTAACATTCAAAGCTTTATTGTTCACTGGATTTTTAATACACAATGTAAGACTTGTTGACCCTAAGGGGGTTCAAGGCTTCACCATCTAGGTGAGGCTATGAAAACACACTAGAAGTAAGAGAAGGGTTAGTTTCTCCTAATAACTTGGGACACCATGACACACTAGTCTCCCACTAGTTAATACAATGTTAAATTTCCACACTAAGGGCCTTCTAAAGCAGCATTGCCAAGGTATAGTGGAAGGTTGCCTTAGGATTAGTACAATATCAATTGGAGAATCTTAAAACCCTTTACAGATTGTGACAACCTGGAACTCTACGAGAATTAGAAGAAATGAGCATCCAAGGCTCTCAAAGGACTTATAATGCATAGCACACAAAGACACACAATGCAAAGGGTACTTGAAACTTTTACAAACTTCACACAACAACAACAACAACAACAACAACAACAACAACAACAATGAACACTGTAGAAGTTGCTTGACTAAAATGCCAAAGATTTCAACATAAATTGGACCCAATGGATCCAAGTACAATGTTGGGAGGTGGTTTGAGAAGAAAATAGGTTCCATATTAATATATTCCTCTGAGGCACTCACCTTCTTTTTTTTCCTACAATAACCCTATTACTTGTACTCCAAATTCCAAATGAATTGTGCCATTGGCTTTATAAGGACATTTTTAACTTGTAGGAATCCCCTACCTTTTTTCCCTTGGCCAAAAGATCAAGGAAAACTATCACTAACTTGAAACAATAAAAAAATAAAAATCTGACTCTTAGAGGTTACCTTTTTTGAAAGAGGCGATTGGCTAGGGTTGTCCAAATGGCTCAAGGGAGTGAAAAAAGACCCTTTGTTGACTTCATTTTGATTTTTTGTACTCTTAGGATGCCAGACAATTCGACATAAATTCCTCCACGGTGTAAATTTAGAAGAATCTTGTTGATACAAATACCTTGTGCTATTGGAATGTCTTGAAACTTGTTAGGACACATAATTAACATAAAAAACCTATTCTAATTTTTTGTGAGATTTTACCACCACCTAGATAATTTCTAAGAATTTCCTTTGTAGATTTTAGCGATTGACTATCTAGAATGAATATTTCTACAAGTCAGAAAACTTTGAAACTTTTTATGGATCCTCTCATGAAATTCTTCAAAGCACAGGCAAGCTCAAATTTTTACTTGCATATTCCAAGGAAGATAAAATCTTGCTCCCTCTTTAAAACGTTGGTAATCCAAAAAAATTCACATACAATGGAATCTTGGCAAATTGATTTTATTTTTGATTCTTTGGCATGATCCCAATCCTAAATCATCCTTCATTGGCCATAGATTCCTCCACTGACCCATCTTTGAGGTGGTAACTATTGTAAGCTAGCAATTAGGATTTCTAATATTTCGTCAATGTAATGGGAAAATTAAAACCTATCTTTGAGAATGTACCTAGGGATCTCTCTAGACTCTCTTCAAACCAATTTAATCATGTTAGGTCATATGCACTAGTAGGTTTAGGCCATTTTGGGCCATCTCATGGAAACTTTCTAACTTCCACCAATTCTTGGATTTTAACCCATAAATAGATGGATATTTGAGGTGTTTTAAATAATAAGCTCTAATTTAGTATGTAACATACCTATTTTGGTTCTACAAATCTTGCTCCCTCTTTAAAATGTTGGTAATCCAATGTTTGGTAATTTAGTATGTAACATATCTATTTTGATTCTACACTCGTTTGGAATTTTTTGTATATAATTATTACTTAAATTATAAAATTTAAAAAAAGACTAAACTTATGAGTCCCAAGTGACAAATTGGGAGCTCATACTTGGTTCCGAGGAGGTGTTTAGGCTATCCTTGTTCTTTATTATCATATTTCTATGAGCCTTTTTGGAATTGAGGGAGCTTATGGGTCCATATGCGCATGCCTTGCTAGTATATCCCCTAAAGGATTTTGACTATGTTTTCACCAAAAATGCTCCAAAACTGCAATCTCTAGTACAAGTACCAAATTCTTGAAAAAAAATCACTTTTGATACATCTAACCATAGGATCTTATATTATTTTGGTTTGAAAATATGTAGAAAAAATTTCAGAAATTTTCATTGTGTAGATTGTAAGATATTAGCGTTTGAAGTAATAAAATTCCATTTTTTGTCCCTACTAAAAATCGGGCAGCTGCACTTCTTAAGGTCAGATCATTATGAAAAAATGTCCAAAATGGTGTTTACTCTCTAGATTCATTCTTCAAGTCAAGTTGGCTACATGATTGAAAATTTTCAAATCATTTGGAATTGTACAACATATAGGAAAAAAATAGAAAGTAGAAAGAAGTAGAAAATGATTCAAAATACAAAATTGTTAACAATTTTTTTGTAGAATTGAAAAATACCAATTCCAATAGTTGTAATGTTTTAATAAACAATCTACACCCAATAGTTTTATTTTTTTTCCAAAAATATTGATAATTGAGTTAAATAAAGGACTTCAAAGTTTATTTTAGAGTAGAGATTCCATAACTACTTTCAAACTACCCACAACTAAAACTCCTCATAACCTTCATCTCATTAATCAAAATGGAATGATTCAAACAAATTTTTATATAAATAAATCTAGAAAATCAATTTCAAATTTTAATTTTTTTTAAAAGTGATTTTTGAAGAAGTTTTTTTTTGCCCAGATTGCCCGCAGAACAAAGAAAACTAGATATTATACAATAACTTTTTAACCATGTAGGCAAAAGTTATGAAAATTGTTAGGCCTCAAAGTACTCCTTTGGCACATGTTGTGTGAAAATTTCAATGAAAAAAAATGAAAATTCCATTTGTAGTAAGCTACCCAAAATTGCTATGTTGCCAAAAAATGCCGTTTGGTCCTTTAGGGGATATGAGAGCATCTTTGGTTCCAATGAGGCATTTAAGCCATCTTTGTTCTTGAATATTATCTCCCTACAAGCCTCCTCAAAAATTGAGGAGGCCTTTAGGTAAGAAAATTTCACTATCCAATCAATTTGTAGGAGTGTTTGGAAGGGCTTTGCTACCCCCCACACACACCCAAATGCATGTGAGTTTGGGACTTCACCAATCTAATTCAAGCCATCCATACTCATGATCATTGTCCTTCTAACAACCTCCTTAGAACCAAAGAAGCTCTTAAGATCCCATAGGAACCTAATATGTGAGCATGATAATGCAAACAATTTACATCACTTGCATCCAAATCAAATGAATGCACCTTATTCATCTTTAAATTAGATGCAATATGATGTTGACGACTTCATTTAATATGAAAAATTCAGGGCCAATTTTTTTTCATCCACCAATTTTCATTTATATTCAATCGTCATCATTTTCATCCATCCAAACCAATGGATGAAATAAGTGACCTACATCCAAATTTTTATTTATTTTTAAACTTCATTTCTAAGTGTAAAATTAATGATAATTATGAAACCTAAAAAATAAATTAAATAAAAATAATTTACCGATCAAGTGCAATTCTTCATTGCTTCTTGCTCATACTTCAACAATTGTGGTTTAAGGCATCTTCCACACCTTGTTCATCCGTTGGTTAGCCATTGCTTAAGTGCTCTACCACTGTGTCGAACTGAACATATAAGTATCTATGTCATCAGTCTTTGATGTAATCAATAATAGTCTAGCGACTACAATGAACCAAGAAATAGTGAAAAAAATGATGATTGCCAAGTAACCAATCATAGCAACAAGAAATCATGAATTATTATGCATCAATGAAAATAGACACACAAGGAAAATCTATGAGCTACCTAAGACATGCAATTTTGTGCTATCAAGAGTTGTATCTAGAGCTATAGGACTTTATTCGTGACACCAAATATAGTTTCAATATAGTGCCAAGTGATGCCTTCAATTTGATCAACCACTAATATAGGCTTCGTGATCCCCCATAATGGCTTCTCAAAGAGTTCTATGAGAACACCTCTCGATTCCATCTTTCTTCCTATGATGTTGCACCAATCAACTACATGAAGTTGTTCAACAAAAAAATAAAGTACTAAAAACAAACCAAAATGCACAAGACCAAGAGTACAATTGTCTATTCATCAAATTTAGCATTAAATAACAAATTGCTTCATATTTCCTTTGTTGAAAGTAATTGATAGTAAAATCATTCATAGTCCATATTGAGGCCTATTGTTCACCTAGTAAAAGTGTTTTACTAGGTGAATTTCCCTTTGTTTGTGATATTGCCTCAACCACTACTATTATTACTGTTGTGATCCAAAAATAGGTTTGGGAAGAATTTGAGACCACCTAATGGATCAATATTTGTATTTCTCTATTTGTATTTAGTATTTCATTGATATATTTGAGTGATTTTATCATTGCAATGCTCTATAAAGAGGAAATGATGAAAAATAAGGGCCCTAGTTATGGATGAAACTAGACATGCCTTTATTTTATTTTAAGTTAACTATTTAAAAAATATTGTTCAATTTTATCTCTAAGTTTTTTAAATCAACAATTTTGAAAAATGTACTAGCTCATTTTGATAGTAGTTATCACTTCTCCTTCTTTATTGTATATATTCTAGTCATTTTGTGTATTTTTTAAGTCAATACAAATATATGTGAATGCCGTTAATAAATGGGATAGAGAGTTCAAATAGAATATGGAAGTATTTCTTCAATGTGCATGATTGTTGAAGCTAAAGTTTAAAAAATGATTTCTAGCTAAATTTTGAAATAGAGTAGTACAATTCTTAGAGCCTATTTTCTCAAATTAATTCTTAACCCACAAAATCAAAAGCCCCATTTTCACATATCTTATACAATCTTTACTTTCTCATGAGTAGTTGTTGCAACATTGTAGTTTTGGAGGAATATTGTATTTAAAGAATATACAAATTAAATTGACGGTGTTAACATTGAAAATGTTCAAAAAGGCAATTTCAACATCCATTCCAAAAAGTCATTCCAAAATTTTATAAAGTACATCCTGGAGCAGTACTCTATGAAAGATAAATTGAGTTCTATCCAATTTTCTAACAAACTTATAATTTACAAAGCAAATTTTCCTAAGATTTTAGCACACCATTAATCAAATTTCTAAAATGTAATAGAAAGTGAATTGTTACAAATATTGATGTCTCTAATAACATAACATTTTGCTTTGCCATCTTTTTTTTAAAGAGGCTAAAGTTTGCTATCATGAACTAATTAAACACAACATATTTCCCATCTATGATCACTTAATCCAAAAGATATGTACATACATGCACTACACATCTCATGCGGCCCATGGGAGGCTTCTTATTTCACCTTGATGCATGGAGCGGGAGTTTCCTGCGGGGACTTGGTAGAGGCTGCTGCTGGCCTTGAGGGGCGTTCGCTGCTTGCTGCCCTTCTCCCCTTCAGCTAGTAGTAGGTTCTAGCTGTATTGTTTGCTTGTGACCTTCCAGGCCACCTGATCCTTTGCAATGAGATTTCGTTTCATTTGTTTAAAAAAAGAAAACAGAAACGTGCAGCACACTGCACTCAAATAGAAGCGTTACAGAAGGTCCAAGATGCAATATTCCTTTTGCTGATATCATAATTTTCTCATGCCGTATTCAAACGTGCTGGCTAACTGCACATCAATGGCAAATGTTCTTCTATCTGCTTCAAATGAGCTGTTTGTACAAATGGGGTACCTGCTCCTTTAACACTCTGACTCATTGATTCCACATATTCTGCTGCTTGTCATCATGTTGCACGACTGATAACAGGATGGATGGACGAGCATGTCAACATCGGTGGCTTCAATATACAATAGAAGTCATCTATGCACATAGAGAGGATATGCATTTAGAGTTATTTAAGTCTGTTGGGTACTTGTCTTGTTCTGAGTTTGAAACATTACTGTTGGATCAACTCACTTGTGATCATGGCCTCATAAGAGTAAAGTTCAACAGCCAAAATGATTGCAAGCAAAGAAATTAAAATGCGCAGGAATGAAAAGCTACCCCATTCAAACAGGCGAAGCTGCATGTGAAGACACCTATTCTAATTGGTACAGAAGCCAATTTCTTTTCCACCCTACAGAGGATATCCAGTTAACTCCCTAGCATGCATGTGGGTCAAAGTTAACTCCTGTCCTTAGGGCTGAAAATTATCTTGATGGGGAATTTCATTGAAATGGCAATTATTCCATGAAAATGGCACAAAGGGGGACTACAAAATGGAAGAAATTCATAGAAAGATGGCACGGGGTGAAGAAACATGGGAATTGTATTGCAATTTGAACTTGTTAGGGATAGAATTGGCACACCTATGAGGTTGACATGCTTAAGAAACGTTGTCGTATGTGTTCTTGACTCAAGTAAATGGCATGCAAAATATTGCCATTTTAATGAAATTCCCCATCTTCATAGAAACGTGTTTAAAATGAGACCACCTACTTTATGCATACTTGACAGTAATGCAATAAGACTGCACATAGACGAGTTCAACTATAGTTTGCAGCACATTCATGCTGGCTTTTATTTTTATATATATATATATATATATATATATATATATATATATATATATACATATATATATAACGTGTTCAAAACAGTAACTGCAGACTATTGGCAGCCGTCCTTCTATCTGCTTCAAATGAGCTGCTCGTACAAATCGGGTATCTGCTCTTCCACCACTCGAACTCATTGATTCCGCATATTGTACGAGTGACAAGAGGATGGATGGACAGGAACTCCGATCCGTGGCTTCGATGTAGTTTGCAGCACTATCGAATTGCATATACGTGAGCGGATATAGCTATGGATGATGCAGCAGCAGATAGAGTGGAGGTTTACGGTGATACGGTGACCAGACATGGAGGCGAAGAGAAAACGACGAAGGTTGCACGAGCCATAGCTGGGATGGCGGGGGGCACAGGAGAGTTCAGCTACACCAGAAACTCATTGATGCAATCTCAATCCATAAATATCTTGAAGCCCATCTTGGAGCAAGAGATTCAGGAGCTGGAATTATTCAAGGACTGGAACGGGAGTGCGGTTCGTATGGCTGATTTCGGATGCTCCGTGGGAGCAAACACTCTTCGATATGCGGAGATCTGTTACCGAAATGTTTGCCGAGCAAGGTCGAGCAGTGGCAGGAAATTTCTTGATGAGGTGCAGTATTTCTTCTGTGACTTGCCTTCCAATGATTTCAACACTTTGTTCCTTCAAGTGGAGGACTGGAAAAAAACGCAAACGAGCATGGAGGATTTCTATGTGACGGCAGTAGCGGGATCATTCCATGGACGCCTCTTTCCCAGGGGGAGTTTGCATGTCGCAATCTCTTGTTTCGCGGTTCAATGGATGTCACAGGTGACGAACTTTACTTGCAGATTGTCAGTGTAACTGACAAATGTCGTTCCATTGTCGAAACTGTTGTCGATCACCGCGTAAACTATAACTGTAAGCTGAACGAAATCGTCGCAGTCGACTTGAGTCAATCTGTCTCATGCATTGCGTGACTATTGCTCCGCTGTCCAGGTGCCTGATGCGGTGTTGGACCCATCTTCGGCCGCTTATAACAAGGGGAGAGTGTGGATACACGACAACAAAAATGTTGCAGCAGTGCAAGCCTTTACACACACCGTGAGGCAAGATCTTCGTAATTTCTTGCTATCTCGAGCAAATGAAGTCGTCCCGGGTGGTCTTGTCCTCTTATATGCTCCCGGTCGTGCGGACCAGCGCCCACAAATTCAATGGCCTAGGGAGGCAGAGTACGTGGCGCCTTTTACTAAAGTCTTTGAGTCGACATGGGAAGAACTGGTCATTGAGGTATTCCTTTAGTAAACTCAAGTCAATCTCAAAAAACTAGCTAATTGCAATTGTCTATATTGAAAATAGAAATAAAAGAATGATTTTCATATGTGTCTTTCCATAAACAAATAAAAACTAACAAGTACATTACAATTATCTAAAGCAATATTGTTCACAAAACTCATCCCATTTGCATGGGTTTGATAGTATTAAGATTTCAAGATTCTACTTGAAGTTCATTCTTTGGAATGATGGGAACCAACATGCTATCATTGCTTTCAAAACATTTCTAATTTTCTTTGGACACCAAATTTTTTTGCATGTTTTAACAATTGCTACTCTCTCCCCTCTGGAAAGACTAAGTAAAGAGATTGGGAGTCTTTAGAGTGTCGTCACATGCTTAGCTAGCCATCGAGGTGATTTAGTCCATCACATTTCAATGACTTTCTTACCAATCTTTGGAGAGGTTTCAATGTTGTAGGGGGTTATAGAAGAAGAAAGAAGAGATACCTTCAATGTTCCGATTTACTATCCTAGTGTGGACGATGTGAAAGAAGTCATAGAGTCTACAAATGCTTTCCACATCAAACAATGTGAGATCAAGCAACAAAGCTACTTCCCGCCAAATGAAGTGGAGCAAATTCTTGCTAACCCTAAGGCATATGGCCAATTCACAAAAAATTTCACAAGGAGCCTTGTGAATTCAATCATGGTGGAGCATATTGGTGAGGAGAAGTGCGATGCGTTTTTTGAACGCTTGGAGAGAAATGCTACTATGGCTGTGCAAGAGAAGAAGGTGTCCAGCTTGCCTATGGATTGCATATTGGCCGTTTTGATCCGAAAATAGGTTTTTATTTGATCCAAAAGTAGATCCAAGGAGAATTAGAGACCAAGCAATGGATCAATATTTGTATTTCTCTACTTGTAGTTGGTATTTCATTCATATATTCGAGTGATTTTGTACAATGCAATACCCTGTGAAGAGGAAATGATGAAAAATAAGGGTCCTGCTTGTGGGTGAATCCAAACGCGCCCTAACTTTATTTTAAGTTAAGTTTTTTTTTTAAATAGTGTTCAATTTCATCTCTGAGTTTTTATTTTAATCAACATTTTTGGGAAAAGTAATTGGAGTCGCCCCAACTGAGACGCTCATGAAAAAGCCAGTAGCAGACACACCCATTGCAAACGGGGGCGAAGAAGTAGAGACTGCATCTTGAAGCAGCACCCCCACCTCAGAATTTTGAATCTCTCCACTTCGACATGGAATTTTCAATCAAGAAAACTCCCAGATAGAGCCTGTAATTCCAGCAATTCGAAACCTCTCCAACACGGTTTCCCACAGCAACTACTCGAAATGATCTCAAGGACATGCAGTCACAGTTACTGCTGATTGCCAATTGCTCTGCTCATCTATCACTAAGAAGAAACAAGGATACCGTCATTCCTGTGATCGAAGAGAATTGCCAGATCTCAACGATTTCTGTGTTCGCAAGAATGCCGTACTATGAAAAAGAACCGAATGCTGAAGACTTCACGTCCGGCTAGCTTACAATGTCCTGGCTAGCTCTTGCCTCTTGGCCCCTAAGTGTCAAGAAAAATCATGTAATATATCCATGGAAAGCAAAACTTGAATGCTCAGATACATGAAAGAGTGATACAAATGTGCTGGAGGATTTTCAAGTTTTTATTATAAATTTTCAAAGTGTTACTCTCTTTTGGTCGAGCACGTAGGGCAGAAGAAAATCGTGGCACTACGAAATCCGCCACTTTACAGGTACGACCCTGTAAACCAGCAATGCCGACAGTGACCATTCTTTACAATAACCAAATCACGGCACACACCGATCACTTCACAGGACAAAAAGTGAGAATTAAAGCTATGAAAGAAGCAGACTCTAGCTCTTTCGCAACATACTCTGAAGACATACAGTACACGTTTCATTTGATACTGACCGCCCTCATACGATACGGAAGCAAATTCAAACTTTTGGAGATCAAACTTTTGGAGAGCAAACTTTTGGAGATCAAGCTGACGGAGAGTAAGACTCGAACCGCCAAAGAAAATTGCCAAAACCATGAAACCCTTTGCCAAAGACGATGGAATTGAAGCCTACACACCTCCCCTTCAATTACAGAAACTCCCGTGGCACCTCTCATTTCGAAATTTATTACCTCAGAGGTCGAGCTAGGAACGGGCTTTGCGAGCTTTAATTTGTAAGTCTGATATACTCCAACTCCTAATTGCTAGCAGCGCAACCAAATGGGGGTCAAGATAGTCAGGGCTCATGCTGGACTGTAGCGGACTTCATGGATTGCAAAGCTGCAAAATCACCCACTGCTGGCAATGGAGGAGACGGCGCTTTCCAATTAGGGTTTTACTTCATTTATTTTAGCCAGTGCAGAAAGTGATAATCAATGGAAGGATGAAGCTATTTACATTCATGGAAGTGGATGAAACTTGCAATGTATGGATTAAATTTCATATATTCATCCATAATAGAGCGATACTATTGCAGATTTGGTAGAAAATTGGTGATTTCATTCACTAAAAATAAGAAAAAATATTTTGCCCAAGATTCCCTATCAAAAAATCATCACTTTTTAGTGAAAAATCACTCAAATAAAAAACCTTGGGTTCTATTGGAATTCAAAACATCCCCAGTCCACTCCAATAAAACAATTTTGTATAGGAAAATCACCGAGGCCAAGGGAATTTGGGAAAAAAATAGGTTGACAAGGAGGGTGAAGCAAGACAAGGAATGCCTAGGTTTTTTCCATAATTCCCAATAACAAGGAGATTGCCACATGTAAATGCCCTTCTAGAAATGGATGAAATATGTGATTGATATATGATAAATTTGTAATTACCAATTACATAGATTTCGTGTATTAGGAGGAGATTATAAGAAATATTTTGTCCGCCTTTTGAACAAGACATTTCTTGGTAGAGTTTTACATATAGTGCAATGCTTAATAAAAAAGAAACTATAAAAAAAATAAGGGCCACAAGTGAAGGCAAATATAAACAAGCTTACAAGCCCGACTTTATTTTAAGTTAATTTTTTAAAATATTTTCCAATTTTATTTCTAATTTTCTTTTGGATCAACATTTTGGGGGAAATGAATTGGCTCATTTTTACAATAGCTATCACTTCTCCTTTTTCATTGTATATGTTCTAATTTTTTTTCATTTTTACTTAAAATATACAGGCTTTCCCTATAAGTGCTAATAACTTGTCTTGTTAAATAGCAACACTAATTCTATGCAACATGAATGTATGTAAATGCCCTCAATAAATATGATAGAGGGTTCAAATAGAGTATGGAAGTATTCTTCAATGTGCATGATTGTTGAAGCTAAAGTCTAAAAAATGATTTCTAGCTAAATTTTGAAATAGAGTAGTTCAATTTTTAGAGCTTATTTTCTCAAATTAATTGTTATTCTATGGAATTAGAAGCCCCATTCCTACATATCTCATGCAATCTTCACTTTTTCATGGGAAGTTGTTGCAGCATTGTAGTTTAGGAGGAAGGTTGTACTTAAAGAATATACAAATTATTTAATTTGAGGCCTATTAAAGAAGTCAATTTCAACATCCATTCCATAAAGTCATTCCAAAATTTTATAAATGTCCCGTAGAAGTACTTTAGGAAAGAAGTATTAGGTTGTTCTATCCAATTTGCTAAAAAACTTGTAATTTACAAAGTAGATTTTTGCAAGGTCTAGCACACCATTAATCAAAATTTTAAAATGTAGTAGAAAGTGAATTGTTAAGAATATTGATGTCTCTAAATAGCATAACACTCTACTTCACCATCTTTATTTTAAAGAAGCTACATTTTACAATCATGAGCAAATTAAACACAATATATTTTCCACCTACGATTACTTAATCCAAGCCAAAGAGGCCATGATTGAAGAGCAAGCCATGCCACTTGCAATAAAGTCCCTCCATCCCAAAATTAAGTAACCCCTTTAAGATAAGGGCCAAAATGTGTGCCCAACTACCTGCAATGATAGCTATTAAAAAAGTATCGTTGCCATTTTCAGCACCTCAATTGGCAATCTAAGGTTGGTTTGGCAAGTTCAATAATTTATTCTGCCTTTTTATCCTCTCTTTAGAAATGAAACAAAGTGAGCAAGTCCTAGTATGTACAAAAATGTTGATATTCTATATTCACCATAGGCCAACAAGTTGTGTAATCACCAAGCAACCTTCAAAGTTGACATTGTGGTGCAATTTTTTCTTAAAGGTTGCAAGGACTTTTCCTATTGTGGACAATGTCTATTATTAGACTCATAAAATTTTTAAATTTTCTCATTAGCACTTAATAAGAGATTCCAATACATTAAAGAATTACACATCATTTGGATATTGTATATCATTAAAGAAAATATGAGCCTTTGGCTGGGCCACCACAGAGTGACAATCTAGTCTATTTTTTGAGGTCTAAAAAGCCTATAGAATACGTCACATATGTGCAATCAAGAGTGTGAATTTCAACAAATGTAGTTGAAAAATTTAAATGCAGTTGCATTTAAATTTTCATTCTAACATATTCTAAACAATATTTCAAATACATTGGGACAAATGAGTACAAGTAGTTGAATACAAGGTTAATTAGAAGATTACACAAATTATGTTGAATTAAACTGAATTTAGTTAAATTTAGCCAAATTAAATGGCTTTTGAAGCTAGTTGCCAAAAGTTAAAGGCAACCAACTTCAAAAGTCACTTACTTAATTATGAGTGTTTGAATAGGAGGAGATGAGCCATTCTTTATACAAGTGGAGTAGTAGTAGGTGCAACTATCCATATGGGATATGTAAATTAGGAGGAATAAGAATTCAACCGCTCATATTTAATCCTCCTAATTTACATATCCCACATGTGGACACTTTGCTCTTGACTTTTGAACCATTGACAACCATCAAACATTATGATTCAAGGTGAGCGATGATAAGGGAAAAAAAATTCAATAACCAAAATGCTTATTGTGGGGTCCTTCAAGGGCTGTGGAGCGGCCCTCTCAAGTACCGTTTTTTTCTCTAATGCAAAAGTTATGAAGTCTCGAAAAAGTGTGAATCTTCTAAAATCATTTCTACAAGAATAGGTACATGTTGATTTTGGAGATGTTTACAACATGAGCATGTGGCACTTAACCCCTAAAGAACATGCCTATGCCTACAAATTTGATTTATATTTGGGGCCACATTAAAGGTTGTTCCAAACTCTCCAAGTTTGAACTAATAAAATTGCTCAATTGTTTCAAATTTGGTTCAAAATCTTTATACTAGGGCCAAGCTAAAACTACAACTCATTCTATGAGGGGCCTTAGGTGGCATTGATAGTTTTGATGCCAAACCTTTGGCCTCCAAGGATGAAATTAGAACAAGGTTTTGGGTGGTTCAAACTCCCATCTTGGGCCCGATTGGCTCCTCCCGTGGATTTAGAACATCTCTAGCATCAATCGTTGAAAGTTATTATTTGAAACTTTAACCATTCATAACTTTTGCATACAATATTTAAATGTCACGTTTTAAGGTACATTGGAACCACCTTCCACTTGCCAACAAGAAAACTTGAAGATTTAATTAGTCTAATAATAGTAATTAATCACAATAGAAAAAAGTGTCTATACCCACCTAAATTTCACAACTTTTGGATTCAAAATAACAAATTTTAGCTTTCAATTAATTTAGCTCCTCAATTGATCAATTTATAGTTAATTTTCCTCCTCAATTAATTTTTACAATTAATTGAGCTCCTTAATTATTTTTTATAGTTAATTTAGCTCTTTATTTAATTTTTAGAGTTAATTCAGCCCCTCAGTTAATTTTTACAGTTAATTTAGCTCTTGAATTAATTTTTGGAATTAATTTAGCTCTTAAATTAATTTTTATGGTGAATTAATTCTTACAGTTAATTTAACTTTTGAGTTAATATTTATAGTTAACTTAGCTCCTCAATTGATTCAGGAAAGGAGATTTTAGCTTCTTAGTTACTTGAACTTCTCAGTTGATCAGTTTTTATAATGTTTGAATTCTGGGTTGAATGTTGGTATGTTATTACATGTTTGCCAATAATTAATTATTGAACTTGCAATGTCAAACTTTTCTTAGGATTTAGTAGTTTGCAAGGATTCAAAGATGGATTCATTTCTAATTTGAGTCAATCTCTCATATTGGGATGATGAGTTTTATTATGGGTGGATGTTCACATGTTACATAGTCTTTTATTTTTATTTTTTTACACATATTGCACAATTTTGGGTGCAATGATAGAAGTAGTAAAAGTTGGATGGATTTGGAGGATAGTGTTGAATAATTATTTGAGGAACTACTGTGAAATTTTACATGTTGCATTTGTCATTTTCAAGCTCTATTTGAATAATTACTTTTCAAAGAAGAAATCCTATGGCTTGTACAAATGCTAAATTTACAAATACTAAATTTTCAAATTTGGGGAAGAAAATTTGAAATTACTGTGAATTTTGCAATGAAAAAGTGCAGAAAATTGATATATAATACAAAATATGCTAAAAAATCTGAAATTTTTAACATAGGTATATTTTGTAGTGTATAACATCATGGTATAAAACAAAATTATTATATCATTCTAAAATTAAAGAACCAACAAACCATGCTTATAGGTCCAAAGTTCTATTGCAATAAAATATTGGATTTTAAGATTTTTTCAAATTTTTCAATTGGAGTAGAAACTAAAATTGATAAAATTTCATTTCATTAGTTGGCCTCAAATTCAAAAAATATCATTTTTATGGCTAAAATTCACATCAAGAGTAAAGAATAAAAATTAGCCAAAATACACTATAAGGGTGATTTGTGGATTAAGTACCTTCTTTTTTCTTAAAAGTCAATAATATCATAATGAGGAATATGCAATGCTATTCATTAAAAATGCATTCAAGCAATTAACCTTAAAAAAATTGGATGAAAAAAATGTTTTTTTCATCCTATAGGTCCCATTTGAAGTTATCCAAAGGACAAACAACGTCCATAGTGGCCTTTTTAGGGGTTATAGGCATAACACAATTTTGGAAGAGCCTACCTTTCTCCCCTTGAAGGATTGGCCTTGTAGGTGTAATTACCTAAACCCCAAAGAGGGCATGTAGATATGTGGCCTTGTTTGTAACTTTCAAAGCATTCTATGTGGACTCCGTATGATTCCTATGATTGTGGATCTCCATAACTACTCATTTTAGGCTTAACTCTATTTGCTACCATTTTACAACTAGATATGAATGAAAGATTTTATATTTAAATTTCAGAGATGAGGTCATATGTTTACTAAGAATTATAAATTTTTCAAATTTTTGGAAGAAATTTTGAAATTTTTGTGAATTTTTTTAAATAAAAGAATTCATATCATATACAAAATATACTCCAAAAAATCTGAAAATTTTAAAATAGATATATATAACACTATGGTATAAATCAAAGTTATCGTGTCATTGCAAAATTAGAAAATCAACAAACCATGATTATAGGTCCAAAGTTCATATTGCTATTAAATATTGAAATTGAAAAATTTTCCAAAATTTTCAATTGGAGTACAGACTACACTTGATGAGCTTCATATCATTAGTTGAACTCAAATTCAAAAATTATCATTTTTAGGGCTAAAATTTACATCAAGAGTAAGTAGCAAGAAATGGCCAAAATACTATAAGAGTGATCCATGGATTAAACATCTTCTTTAGAAAAGTCTATAATACTATAATGAGGGAATTTACAATACTATTCACTAAAAATGTACTCAAGCAACTTCAAAAACAAAATTAGATGTAAAACATTTTTTCCATCCTACAATCTTAGGTGAAGTAATCCAAATGGACACTTTGTTTCCGTATCACCATTAATCCTATAAGGATGTTATGGATTTAAATGGTCTAATGGACAACTTCACTACTAAATGTAAAAACAAAGAATGCACCTATTAGTCCAATAATTGGAAGATTTTGGTGACTACCTTGATCATGGGGAGCTACTTTCTTTTAGAGTTAAGATCATCACTACCCCATTGTACCATCTTTACTCCAAAGAGGCTAATTAATCATGACTTAATTAGAATATATTTCCCACCCACTATTAAGCCAAAGAGATCATGACCTATCAAGATGATCACCCATTTCCAATTACTTAAAGCAATTTAGCCTATTTGTAACATGGGGAAGGTTGACTAAAAAATTTCCCTTAAAAACAAAAATAGATTTGAGAAGGATTTCATAATTTTTTACATTTTTCCCTCTAAAACAAAATTATCATAATTTTTTTTCAAGAAGATTTTATTTGTTCCATTCTTGATACTAGACAAATCTATTTTCAACTATAGGTTGGTTACAAAACCAATGTAAGTGATTATCATGGCTTTCAATGTATATGTTGTGATCATTGTATGCTTTCAATATACACCTCTTAGATATTTCTGGTACTCCTACTAGTCCTCCTCTACATGACTTGTCACCTACATTACAACTGATCAAAAATTAAGAGCATAGTTGGAAATGGGTCATCTCCTTCAATCCTCCTCTTGGGAAACTTTTATTTTCTTATCCAAGTTTGAGAAGATAATAAGCAAGATATTAGCCCCTAAGTGCTCAAGTGACCATTATTTGGTCGTTGCTTGACTTCGGACAGCATTTTCAGACAAAGGAAAAAAATTCAAATTTTTTATTTATGAAGATTTTTAAAGATTGGATTGTCTTTCAATATTTTTATGCAAGACTAAGATCACTGTAGTCAAACAAAATTTATAAGAGAAATAGCACAAAGTGTTTAATTGGCTTAGTGTTGAAAAACTTACTATTTGGGGAAAGTGTTGGTGTTCTCATTACTAGATCTTATGCATGCTTTTACAAATCAATAGAAACCACAATTTTGACTAATAAAAAAATTCAAATGCTAAAGATAGAAATTATATTTTTGGTGAATTTTTGAAGATATATCTTCAAAGTTCATTTAAAGAGAAACAAAAAATAGTTTTAAAATTTTGACAATATAAATACTTTCTATTTTTCATGCTTCACATTATCTTCTTTGATATAAACTTCAAAATAGTTATAGAACTTATATTTTATAACATATTGGTGTTTTGTCCAAACTCCTTGGGCTTTTAGGGGTTAGGGATTCAAGTGACTAAAGTGAGTAGGATAGACAACCCATTTCCAACCACTTAAGCAATTAGGCATATTTGGAGCATAGGTTTTGTGAGTGAAATTTTTCCCATATATAGAAATAGTGTTTAGGAGGATTACATATTGTTTTAGAATTTCATTACCCAAACATAATTACTATGAATTTTTTAGTGAAAGATTTTCTTTGACTTATAATGGTCATATAGATCTTTCTATTTTTGACCATAGGTTGAGTGCAAAATCGACTGAAAGATAATTGCAATATTCACAGCCTTTGCTCTTAACCCCTCACCGCCCAAGGCCTAACCATGTCAAAAAACAACCTTGCTTTTCAAGGGCTATAAGTCTAAATGTGAGCAAGTTATGAAAATCTCAACCGTACAATATTGTAGTGTGCATGTTGTAGATGGTGTAAATAGAATTTGGGGTCATTTGACCGTATAGATTGAAAGATTATAATGTTTTAGTGTTGACAAAAGATGCTGAAATTTTCCTAAAAACACATTTGGAGGTGAAATTCGATTTCTAAATCTACTCAAATGAAAAAACTTTAAACTACAAAGTGATTTAAAATCAAAAGACAAACACTTTGGTGGGAAAAAAAATCATTCAATTGACTGATTGGTTTTGCAAAATGGATTTGAAATGTCAAAAAACAGTGAAAAAAGTAGCAAAAAAACACATCTACGGCTGAACCTACCTCTACTAAAATGCTTCTCAGTCAATCATAACTTCTTGGATTGATATGAAATTTTTACCACAAGAACTAGACTAGTATGCGAAACTTTTCCAACAAAAATTATTGAAAACAAACCTTGTCTGAAGAAGTTATAAGCCGCCGAAGTTCATTGTAATGCAAAAATGTCTGGATTTTGAACTTCGAATTGCTCCCAAGCATTCAAAACAACTTGGATTGACATGAAAATTTTATCACAATAAGTAGACTTTATGGGGAACAAAACCCAACAAATTTTATTGAAAACTAACATTTGATGAAAAAGATACAAGCCCCCGAAGTTGCAGCCATCTCATTGCAGTGTGGTGAACTCAAATTGAACCTGCGAACTTTGAATGGCTTTCAAAAACTCATTACATCTTGGATAGATCTGAAATTTTTACCCCAAAAAATAGACTATTATGCGCAACTTTTCCAACAAGTTTTATTGAATTTGGACATTGGATGCAAAAGATACAGCGCTTTAAAGTTGACTGCTAGACTGTGTGAGGACACTTTTGGTCCCCTTGGGCGGTGAGGGGTTAATACACCACAACTATTCCTCAAGCTATGCCACAACTTCACAGAAAAGAAAGCTGTCTATAGATTGGAATGAGGGGGGGATGGGTTGGCTACTATATGTGTGTTCTTTAATCCTACCAGCCCAGGGATCACATTTGAAGGGGATGGTGATTCAACTCCAGTTGCAGTGGTATTGATGTCAGTTTGTAGAGACGGAGGCATGCTCAAAGCTGGTAAAAGCTTTTGGTCAGTTGCGAGGGTTGTCGGTGCTCAAAAGATCGTAATAGGAATCAAGTTGTCGACCGCCGCAATTTCCTTTCAAGTTTGATCCTGTGCAAAACGAATGAATCCCGCATACAATGCTTACAAATTTTCTGCTGCATACATTTGAAACACACATATGAAAACATATTAACCAGTACACAGTGGTAATCAATGCGAATGGAAACGGTTTATATACAAATGTTCTCAAATGTACAAAGCCAAAATTGATAGTGTACTTGCTCAGCGCTTCTCCAGTGATCACCGTGGGGATACCAATTGCTTCACTAGAAACTCGCTGTGTCGTCAAAAAGAAGTATCGGCCTTATGCAGTTCCCGCCTCATGCTTATAAGAACTGCGCTAAGAATGTCTTACCCAGCATTTGTTCGTCAAAGCTCCAGTATATGCAAAATTTTGTATCCAAATATGTACAGCTCTAGTTCTGAAGCCCTATGGCAAAAGCTACTGCATTTGTATCATCCTAAGAGGTATTCATTAGAGCCTACAACCTAGACCCGTCGATAAGCTCAGATGATGCAGCAAATGTAAGGCACCAGTTGAGGTTTAAATTCACTGGAAGCATTAAGCGACACCTCAAACTCGAGTAACCAAACTTCAACGCCATTTGTTCCACACAGATGACATCCGAGTAGATCAGTGAAGTTTCAAAATCACGTGCCATTGAATGGCATACCTTCTCTATGCACCAATTTCGGGAACAACCTGCAGACTTGTTTGCAAATTGTACCAAGGTTCCCTTTCAGCTACTGCTCCGGAATGAATACCGAAGTCATTGGCAGGAGGTGAACTCCAATGGCAAATTCCGTCTCCACTTACATCAAGGGAATCACATACTGCGGCCGTGGCGAGAACAGTGACCATGGAAAACCAAGCCTCGAAGTCGCCATAGCAGTGGTTGCAGCTGGTGATGAACGAGCTCCGACCATTGAAAACAGCCATATACCAAGCAAGATTAGCATCCAGAGGCCTCCGTAGTCCATGAAAGACGACATCGAGCCCTGGTCGTAGTAGCTGTTGTTGTATCCATCATAGTGACTGTTGCTGTATCCACCACGGCCAGGTGGATACATGCTATCGCCATACCCGCCAGCTACACCTCCTCCATAGGGAGTCGTTCTCATTCCTCGTCTCCCGTACCCGTATGATTTGGAACTTCCTCCAAAGAACAGAGTCGCAAGTAAAACTAACAAGGGAATCCAGATCAGGGCTGATGGAAAACCAGAAGCCTGGTATCCAAATTGGGAAGCATCGGGTGCCATTCTAAATGGCGTGTTCGCTATGAGTAAAATCACGCCAAGAATCGTTGCGGGCACCCACGGTGACGGACTGCGGTCATAGTAATCACCCGAACGGGCCATCACAATAAACCTTGAAGTGAATTTACGGCGACGGGAACAACTTCAACCTCTACTTGAAGAGAATTCGACTTATCGCCACCTCAGAAGAATTTCAAGAAACACAATATGCAACAGCAGAAACCTACCTTCCGCCGCTCCGAAACAGAGCTTAGAAAGAGAAATAGACAATGTCGTACAAATAAAAAATAAAAAACAGAATATCAGAGAACACAGCCGTAAATGCGTTCATGACAGTCTGCTACACACATTTCTCACTTGCTCTAAAATCAGGAAAACGCAGTAACAGCAGTAACGTCGTCCCTAGCTGCTCGAATTATACAGCAATAGCGCTCACAACCCACGAAACCTTGCAAGAAAAGGCGACGGTTCTCTGGAACGAAACTAAGAGGAAAACTTGCAAAGGGAGAAAAAACTAGATGACATCGAGAAGAACACGCAAGAAGCACTATAAGCACGGTCTGGAGCTAGGAACAGGAATGCAAGCAACGCATACACAGACGAGTGAAAGATGACGAAGGCAGGGATTGAAGGCTTAAGCTTTTAAGTTCTGGACTTCTGGCGACGCCTGCTTTAGTAGAAGGCCATGTTGGACAATGTTACTGAATTTATTTATTTTATTGATGAAAACCTTCTTGGGGCAGTTCGTCAAATTTTGGCCGGGTGGGTCTGGCTTTCAGCACCCTCTCCAGTCACAACTTAGGATGCTTGGGTCAGAATTGGAAAACATTTTTTGAGTTTTCCAGAGTTGGAATTGCCTCTTGTGAGTTTTTCCAAAGTTCAAAACATTTTCAAAGTAGCAGTGAGAAGGACTACCCTCCCTTGGACAGAATGGTGTGGAATATTTCACACCCATTAGTAGCTAAAAAGACACATGTCAAGAATTGTTAAAAAAAATACTAAATTGGGGTTTGATGTGATTTATTTCAATTAATTTTGGGAATACAATTGTTGTGCTAGTATTCATTACTACTCTCCCTTTAAATAGAGTTGTTGAATAACGTATTGAAGGAACTCCTCAATCTGGCAATTATGTACATTTAAAATGATCTAAATTTGGGCTTGCTTCAATGTGGACTTGCCTCAAAATCTAAAATAGTAATAACAATGTGGTCAAGTCGTCAAGTCTTCAATTTTGGTGCTTCAATTTTGGATGAATATTCATGACAATTGCCTAAAGAAGGCAATGGCAACCTTCCCCCATGCTATTGAATGTTATTTTAGAATTTCCAAAGTTCCATTATGCTTTCACTTTAAAGTGAGTAGGGAGAAACTACATTTGAAGGAATAGCTTTTCCTTGTTGTCCTGCTTTTCATGAGCATCTCCTTCAAATTCTATTGACCAACAATTCTAATTCTCTTCTTGTAAATATTTCACATTTCTATGTAGAATTTTGGAATTCTTTTTGCCTTTTCTACCAAGATTGGCCATTTTTTGTACATGGAAGTCTATCCTTATTGTGTGGATGTTGTTTAGCGGTAATTAAATATTTACCCAATATGAATTTTTTTGAGATTGTACATAAAATATGCAATTCAAAGTACCCAAAGTTGAGTGTTTCAAAATTTAGGCATTAGGATAGCTCCCTTGAGTTATATATGATTTCATCATCCTTCCAAAACTTTAAAATTTTCAAAATGTTCAAGAGTAAAATAAGTTGTACAATCAATGACAAAAAGGCAAGTGATAAACTTAGAATTACAATAATCAACTTAAAATGCATAGTAAAGAAAAAGAAATAAATCAAATAATCCAATCCAATAAAGAATCCATTTTCAGTTTATAATCCTAAGTTGATTGGTATCTAACAATGATGCCACTATGATAAGTGAAAACAATTTTAAGCTATAATTGTTAAATTTTTGTGTAAAGAGTAGTCAAGGCCCATAGATAATTGATCCTTTCATTGCCAAATGACAAGGTCAAATATAAAAATCTGCTCACTATTTTGCAAGGATTAAGTTTTAAATTTGATTTTATACATACACACACACACACACACACACAGATATATATATATATATATATATATATATATATATATATATATATATATATATAATAAAATCTTTTCTTTTGCTTGCAAGTGAAAAAGAGATCTTTGAAGGGGTCAATTTTCACTCCCAAGCTTGAGCCAATGGTCAACATTTGACACCAAAGTAACTATTTATTTTGGACAATTTATTGCAAAAAACCACCACCTCAAAAAGGTTTTTGCAAGAAGAATATAGGAAACAAGGAGTTTCTTTTACTACATTTCGCCCAACCCATTAAAGTGAGGGGTGGGGATTTGCCAAATCTTTCTTACTATAGTAAACTATGAAATCAGTGGATGAAATTGCTAGTTTTGCTTCATATTTCAAGGACAACTAATATCGCTTTTTTTTGAATGAATGTACATTCTTTTGGATGAATAATTTGAATTTCACCCTCCGTCGACTGAATTTCACGTTTCATCCAATATACACAGATGTAAACAGCTGCATCCCTCCACGAGCGGAAGATCGCTTTTGGCGCTGCCCAGGCCCCAAAAAATCCCTGCTGCCCGGCCACAAGGCCTGCGCCGCAGCCTCTAATGGTGGGGGCTTGGGTGACCTGATGCGCTGGCACGACAGTAGTTTTTCATCTCCGGTAATTTTTCCCGCAGTCCCCCCTTTTGACTCTACAATGTGTCCTGGTGTCAGCCCGAGACGGAATTTAAAGCCAGTTTGGATATTTAGCCCATTGGAACGATCTGGCAGGGCGACATTTGGCAGTTTCATGACTGGCCTTGGCTGCATGCCCACAGTGAGAAAATCCAACAATATCCAACCCTTTGTTGGTGTTTGGAAGTTAGTTTTTCCAACACGACTGAAGGAGATGGGGCATCAGGAAGCTCTTCTTGGTTGTGGCAGCGTGACTCATGGGGGTCAAAGTCAGAAGTCACCGACCCACAGCTTCAGCTCTTTTTTCAAAATTGAGGGTAAGACTTCGGAGGCTTCGCATTGACAAAAGAGACATGTGAAGGAGTTTGAGTATGGGCCTAATTTGAAAATGGAATCACACCTAAAAGAATCTTGGTATAGATTGTAGACTAAAGAAGTTTATGACTTATTTGGTGACTTTGACTACTTGCAAGTCTTTGCAAAGGGGGTTTGGACTCTAGTCTTCTAGCATTGAATTTTGATAGAATTTTTGGGGGCATTGTAGTGTTTAAAAAAAGTTGCAAAAAATCTTTGTTTTTTGACACTTTCAATGGTGTTGAATCTTAGTGTCTAATGTGATATGTCAAAAAAAACTTATTGATTAGAGTATAAATCCCCCATCAAAAAGAGTGTAAAAAACAAATTTAGAAAGAATGGTAAAAAAGCTTTGAAAAAAAATTCAATTTTTTTTCACTACAACAAAATCGGTCTTTAATGACTACAAAATATGACTATAGTAAATCAAAAAATCAAAAAATATAATTGACGTAGAAAACACCATAGATGATGTGTGACATGATTGGATCCAATCATTACTGAAGAGTCGCTTTGGACATGAGTCATATTAAGAGTCATATGGGTTAGGGGTATAATTAGCCATATTTTGCCAATATGGGGTATATATTGATTATCCTTGGGGGCTTAACTTTTTTTTCAATAGCCAAGCAAAGTACGTGGCATATGACTCCATGTAGTCATTTTTTTTTGCTGATGAAGAATATAATTGAAGGGAGTCATATTTTTGCCGATGTAGCATATAAATATATGACTTTGTACAATCATATTTTTTGTTGATGTAGAATGTGATTCTTTTGAATCATATTTTCTACTAATCTAGAAATTCACTCTCTTCAGTCATATTCTTAATTGATGTAAAATATGACTTTTAAGTCATATTTTGGTTGGTTGGTAGTTCATGTGGATGTCATTGGTAGTTTTATGATTGACTATAGTGATGTCTTTAGAGGTGCAAAGTCACATTTTGGCACGCATAACTACGTGCATTATATGACTATAGCTAGTTATATCTTGGCCAATATATATTATGAAATATAACTCAAACAAGCGATATTTAGATGATTGAAAGTCACATTTTTTAGATTTGTGTATACGGTTTGTGACTAGAATGACTAAATTTCAAAATAACTGTGGTTACAAACTACAATCACATTTTCCATGCATTTTAAATGGACATGATATATTGCAATCATACACCAACATGATTTAACAACTAAATGAAAAACTTCATGTAGTTAAAAAAAATGTATATCATAAAACATATCATTACAAATGTATATTATATATATCACACACTGAATCATTAACATAAGCCAATAGAACCTATTTTCCTTACAATTATGTGAAGATGATTCTATTGGGTTGCAAGTAGCTTCCAATAACTTTGTTTTAGCTTTTAGTGCCTACATATATAATTTTAAAAAATGGGAGGTTAATTTTTAGGAAATAAACAACAAAGCTTGACCTTCAAAAGCTTACAATAATACAAAATATGTAGCACAAGTTTAAAGTAAGAAGAATACTAATGATGATGGGGGAAACAAGAATGAAAAAAGTGTCGAGTGCTAAAATATAACAACAAATAAGAGTTAAGATGCAACAACAAGAAACAACAAAGAGCAACAACTAAGAGGCAACAAGAAACAACAAGGAGCAACAACCAAGAGACAACAATAAATAATAAAGAATAACTAAGAAACAACAAGAATTAAGAGTTAAGATCAATAAGAAGGAACAAGAATCAAGAACTCAAAAGCAATGAAAGAAAACAAAAAACAAGAACCAAAAAAACAACAAAAAGTATAAACTAAGAAACAACAAGAAGAAAGTTAAAGTTAAAATGCAAGAGAAAAAAAATTTAATGCAACAAGAAAAAACAAGAAATATAAACTAAAGAGTAACAAGAAGCAAGAGTTAAGCATCAACCAAAGAGTAACAAAAGGCAACAACCAAAAAGCAAAAAAAAAAAAAAAAAAAAAAGAGGTAGGAAACAACAATGTGCAAAAAAAAGAGCCTCCAAAAGTGGCAGCTAGGATTTTAAAACCCTAGAGAAGTAGTAGCTAGATTTCAAAATCCTAGAAAAATGACAATCAAGGTTTTTAAACCCTAAAAAAGTGGTGACTAGATTTCAAACTCTTAAAAAAAAAAGTAGCTAGGATTTCAAAATCCTAAACAATGGCTTATTTATATTTTTTGGATTGCCCGTATTTTTTCAAATTGTTCCAAAAGAAAAAAATGTCACTATCATGAAAATATGACTAGCAATATGACTCAATGTTATCCAAACACGTTCTCTATAGTTTCCTATGAAGTATTTTGGTATTTTCAATAGGCATATAATATATGCCCATGAAGTACAAGGCCCCAAAATGATTGGTAGTCATATTTAATAGTCATATTTCTCCCCAAGGTGTTGGCCTCCAAGAATACGATTGTAAGTAGTTGCTAATCATCTTTAGTCATATTTTTGCAATCATAAAATACCCTTTTTTGTAGTGTTTAAATTTTGGGGAATTGTCTGCTTTGTCCAAATAGATGTTTTCCTTGCTTGCCCCTCTTGATCAATTGTTTGTCTATTTGCAAGGCTTGAAATCTCCATTGGGATCCATAGAAATTGATATAACAAGTACAAAAGTGTAGGAAGGCCTAAGGTTGAGTCTTTTGTAAAACCACATACTGAACTAGAGCGCAACAAGGAGACATTACAAAACAATGGCAAATAGAAATAAGGCAAATATGTCAATGATACTCAAACCAAGAAAGCATCTTGCCAAAAAGAATGAAGCCAAAATAGTAGAAAAAACACTTAAATAAGTCACATTACAATCTTGTTTGAATGAAGCATCAAGATGTTCAAAGCCTACTTGGATAATGAAGTCTTAAATTGAAATCCCTCAATCTCTCATACATCTATTGAATGTATTCGTCAACTAAAAAATATTGAGCAACGATGAAGTATACTTAAAAAGCAAAAATGGCCTTTAATTTTGGTATAGCCAATGCCACTTCAAAAACTTTAAGAAGCTCATTATTAGTGAAGTAGGTGGTATTCATACAAACAAACAATTTAATTTCTATTCTACAATTAATTGAAGACTACAAAGTAAATGCTACAAAAAGGTCAAACTACAAGGTATGGGAGGTTCCAAGTAGAAATGTTTGATCCTTATATTTACCTCCTTTTTTAAATCGTCCTATAAATGAATAGCTAAGCAAACTATAGACTAGAGTTTTTTAATAATTCTCCAAACACCATGTGATGTATAACAAGTGAGAGCATGTAGTGAAGGCACATTGTAGCCAATCTGCATAAGAAGGCAACTAAAGAGATCAAGTGAAGTGTCACAATAGGAAAAACTCTTGCATTGGCTTCCCTGACGTAACAAACAAGAGGAGTTTTTATTGAACCATCACTACTAGAAGCAAGGGCCCTAATCAATAGGAGATCAACTTATATATGTTAGAGCTTCATAGATTCAAAAATTTGCATAGAATTCAAATACATTAAAGATATAGATATCTTCATAGATTTAAAAAATTCTCCATTGATTTGAAATATTTTATATCTTTAGAATTCTTTAGATGTACAAATTTTTACATGTTTATAAAGATACCAATATATAATGGTACATTTTGCAATATTTTATACTGTCAAAATCCCTCAAAATGTTGATTTCAAGTTTGTTTTGTGTGTTGAAATTTTTAAAACTATCATTATTGGACATTTGAAAATCTTCCATTGCAATATTTTACAAAATTTTCTACAAAAAACACCATACATTGCCATGTCATTTTCCATGTCAAATTTTAAAATATGATATGGTATGTGCACAAGAAAATTAAAGCCTACATAGCATGAATGAACACATATGTGTTATCCACTGTCTAAATTGAGGCATCCAAATTAACATGGCTTTTTAATATGTATTTAGTCTCAGTTGTTGTTTCGGACATCAAATTTTCAAATAGTGCTCTTGGGATTGTTGTTGTAGCCATGTGAAATTCCAAATTTGAAACTCCAAATTCTAAACTCTAAGACCTCCTTTTTTATTTGAACATCAATCTTTGAGGCCAAATTAATTTTGTTCTCCAATCCATCAAGGTATTGGTTAACAAGGTTTATGAGAATGTCTAAAAAAAATCAACAAGATGATTAGTGACCAACTCAAATCTTTAATGTCATTGATGAGGGGAGTGCTTGGGAGTTGTGGTAGATCAATGTAAGGAAGAGTGATAAAAGGTGGCAAAGAGAGTGTGGATAGATATTATAGTAGAAAACAATGAAGTAGTATGCATAGGCACTAGAGTGAAAATATTTCTAATTTGTCCATATATATTAAAAAATATTGGTTAAATTATCTACTTTTGGGTTTATTATTGAAAGTCAGAAGATAGAACTCCAACACTCCGTACCCATTAGGAAAAAAATGAGCCCTCCAAGGGGCTCTGAGTTCCCCCAGACAACAAGGAAATATTAGTGGAAAAAGCAAAAAAAATTGAAAAAAATAAAAATTTGGACAATGAAATATGGGCCTAATTAGAGTGGGATAGTTCAATTCAATAATTGAAAAAATAATTAAAAGCTCTTCTAAAATCCCTCAAAGGGGATGTGAGTTTCATTGAGGAAAACTCTCCAAAGGAAACAACACCTTTGAAGGTTGATTTTTTTCCTAATGAATATGTATGGTGGTCTTTTAAGCTTGGAAAAAAGCCATGTTAAGATTTAAATGAACTTAATAGGCTCATGTTGCGTTTTTGCATTCAAGTATGCTACATAAAGCAACTCTTTGAAATTTCTTAGACTATATTACAAGTAATATTGTACTTTGGTCCTTAATCCTAATAGATATCTTCATTGTGAATGATAGAAATATTAGGTTCCTAACAAGTTGAAACCGAAAAAAAAACAAAAAATCATTAAATGAGATTCACCTACTCAATAAGGCTGGGAGTTCCGTGGAGTTTGCAGATTGTGGGAACTTGGCCACAACAATAATTTGACATGGCACAGCAACTACCATGTTAGATATTAATAAATAAATAAAAATTTGATATTTTTTATAAAAAATTATTATTTTTAATTTTTTAATTTTAAATGTTTTATTTTTATTTTTAAAATTATCATTTTATTATTATTTAATCCTGTTCATTAATAGTTGGTTCACAACATGGGGAATGGGCTTGAAACAATCCTCTAATGCCTTCAATAAACATCTAATCTTGCATCTAATGGACCATGTAATGTAGAAATTATAGAAGGTGGCTCACTGCCTCACTATCAAAAATACTTCCACACTTATTTTCATAGTAGGTCAATAAATCATGTTCTAAGACTTTCCATTTTAGATGGATGGCAAGTATGGCACGATTTCTTCCAACCAACAAATTTTTGTCAATTGACAAGATAGAGACAACTCTTAGGTCTCATGGAAGAAATTTATTGAGAACATTCTATAAAGTAACTCTTTTTTTTTGTTCATTGATTAGATGAAGCTAGAATATTGCATTTCTATTCAAGGACATAGCCTCACATTGTAATTCATTGGTGTAAGGTGGCAACAATCCATTCTTCAATATCGCAAAATTTAAATTTTTTTGGCAAAACAAATTATCATGTTAAAGCCTTAAATGGAGCTTCAAATGGTGACATGACAATAAAATTTGGTGATTTTTGTCTATGAAGAATTTGATACGTTATAGATTTGGCGGAAAAAAATTTATAAAGTGCAAACGATCAAATGTATAGAAAACTTGATCAAATTAAATTAAGCTTGAACAAGTTGTCATCATGCCAGGGTTGCTATTTGGCGAGCCTGTGAGCCTGTGAGCTTGTGAGCGGGAATAAAAGAATTGAAAAAATTTGTGTTACGGACCTATGACCGTGGATTTAGTACCATTTACAATGCGGTCTTAGAAAGATGACAACCCTCCTAAGAGTCCTTGGTGGTACTCCAAATTTGGGTACTTAATAGAAATCCAAACCCTCATTTTTGGTCTTGATTCAAAATATATTTGAAAAAAGACTTTTGAAAATGTCAAGGGTATCTAAATGAGGGATACCACCAAGGACCCTTAAGATGGCCATTGGATCCGACGGCCCTCCTAGAAGTCCTTGGTGGTACTCCAAATTTGGGTACCTAGTAGGATTACAAATCCTCATTTTTGGTTTTGATTGAAAACAAATTTGAAAAAAGATTTTTGAAGATGTCAAGGGTACTACCTAATTGAGGAGTCTCACCAAGGATCCTTGAGATCTCAGTAAGATCCAACTAAGCTTCCAAAGGTCCTTGGAGGTACCCCATGTTGGTACCTTGTAGGGTTCTAAAACCTTCTTTTTGGTTTTAATTGCAAACAAATTTGAAAAAAGGCTTTTGAAGATGTCAAGGGTATCTAAATGAGGAGTCTCACCAAGGACCCTTAAGAGCTCATTAAGATCAAATTGAGCTTCCAATGCTCCTTGGTGGTACCCCTCATGTAAATACCCTACAGGGCTCTAAAACCTCATTTTTGGTTTTGATTCAAAAAAAATTTGAAAAAGGTCTTTGAAAATTTCAAGAGTACCTAAACTAGGGGTACCACCAAGGACTCCTAAAAGGTCCGTCAGGTCCGACGGACCTTTTAGGAGTCCTTGCTAGTACCCCTGATTTTGGTACCCTGTAGGACTCCAAAAGCTCATTTTTGGTCCAAATTCAATTTTTTTTGAAAATTAATTTCTTGAAAAATGTAAAAGTAAAAAAATTTGGGGTAGAAAGAAGGAAATTTAAATTCTCAAAAAAAAAATTTAAAAAAAATTTGAATTTGAACTAAAAATGAGCTTTTGGAACCTGATAGGGTACCAAAATCAGGGGTACTAGCAAGGACTCCTAAAAGGTCCGTCGGACCTGACGGACCTTTTAGGAGTCCTTGGTGGTACCCCTAGTTTAGGTACTCTTGAAATTTTCAAAGACCTTTTTCAAATTTTTTTTGAATCAAAACCAAAAATGAGGTTTTAGAGCCCTGTAGGGTATTTACATGAGGGGTACCACCAAGGAGCATTGGAAGCTCAATTTGATCTTAATGAGCTCTTAAGGGTCCTTGGTGAGACTCCTCATTTAGATACCCTTGACATCTTCAAAAGCCTTTTTTCAAATTTGTTTGCAATTAAAACCAAAAAGAAGGTTTTAGAACCCTACAAGGTACCAACATGGGGTACCTCCAAGGACCTTTGGAAGCTTAGTTGGATCTTACTGAGATCTCAAGGATCCTTGGTGAGACTCCTCAATTAGGTAGTACCCTTGACATCTTCAAAAATCTTTTTTCAAATTTGTTTTCAATCAAAACCAAAAATGAGGATTTGTAATCCTACTAGGTACCCAAATTTGGAGTACCACCAAGGACTTCTAGGAGGGTCGTCGGATCCAATGGCCATCTTAAGGGTCCTTGGTGGTATCCCTCATTTAGATACCCTTGACATTTTCAAAAGTCTTTTTTCAAATATATTTTGAATCAAGACCAAAAATGAGGATTTGGATTTCTATTAGATACCCAAATTTGGAGGACCACCAAAGACTCCTAGGAGGGCCGTCGGATTTTTCCCATCTTTCTTCTTATCATCTTATCTTTTTTCCTTCTCACCCTATGTACTTTACTCTAAATTCTGTGACCTCCTATTTTGAGTAGTATAGAAAGAAAGTGATTTAAATTTGCAAATAATTTGAAAAGCCTTAATTTGAGTAAACAAATCACTAAAATTTTCATATGGCTGCGTTTAGAGGGTCCTTGGTCATAGGTCACAAAATCACTATAAATAGTAAGTTTTTGGATGATAAATTTTGGATGAAAAAAAATTCCAAAAATTTGCTCTTGGTGCTCATCGCTCACAAACTTCATGCTCGCAGCTCACAAGCTCACCGCTCCAAGCTCGCCTCCTAGCGTCGTTGGTCATCATGCCATGTGCAATAAAATTGAGACAATATTCTCATGAATCTTGTCAATGAAGCATTTAACATTCAAGGGAATCTAGAACCAAATTTGCATCATTCATAAATATCAACTATAATTCACTTCTACATTGTCTTCTCACAATTCATTACACTTATTGATCTCAATCTCCTAGTCAACACCCAAAGTTGGTTTACAATCTAAAGAATGAACTCAAAACAAAAAGGCAATGTAAAAATATAAATTAATATAAAATATTGTCTACAAGGACTCTCATTCATTATATTAAAAATTTCCTCAATCCACCGCTCATTGCAAAATGCCTTGCAATCTCAATAATGATACATAAGGGAATGCCAAAAGTAAAGATGTGGAATTTCATTAAAATGGCGATATTCCATGTGCCATTTTCACAGTGTGGCATTTCCACAGTTCAGACCAGACGGTCTGAAATCTATTAGTGTCTAAGATTTGTGAACTCTATACCACTATTAGATGTATTAAATCTAGGAAAGATGTAGATTTCAAACCAATCGGTTTTTAAAATCTACATATTTCCTAGATTTTAGATATTTAATAATGGTATAAATTTCAAAAATCTAGGATGCTAATAGAGTTCAAACCGCCCAATCTAAACTGTGAGAATGCCAAAGTCACAGAATAATCGCCATTTTAATGAAATTTCCCATAAAGAAAGTCAAAAATCACAATTGTAGAAATTTCATCTTCACAAGGTTGAAAAATCCTCACAAATAATGAAATCTCACAACATGGAATGGTTGATAGGCTAGTGAGCCAATTAATAACTTACCAATATGTATTATGCCAAAACAAATTATTGAGTCCACAAAAAATGGGGAATCAAGAAAAATAAGATTTATCAAAATACCCTAGCTTTGATTGATTTTTGCCTGTGATCAAATACAAAAACATGTTGAAATGATAGAAACAAATAGGGCTTAGATCATTGTTGCTTGCTATATAATCACTATTGTCAACCTAAGCATTCATTAAAATTGTAGACACCACTAGATCATCTAAATGAACCACCCTTATAACTCTACACAATTAGTCCATACCAATTGTAAATATTGTCAATCTAGCCAAATTTTATGCCTCCAAAATAGCTAATTCATGATTCAATTCTAGTGAAGTCCATGCACTTACCTTTTGAAATATATATTAATAGACTCTCATCCCTTAAATTCCTACTTTTGAAGAATGATTTTAGTACATATATAGGGATACTAATAGGAAGCTACTACCTTTCACTTCAAACACTCATAGAAAATTTAAAAATTTTAATTTCAAATTTCTTTTTTCATTGAGAGTTTTTAAAGGTTAATTACTACAAACAAATTGGTGATGACTCTTGATAATAGAAAAAGGAGGTTTGCTATTATGCGAGCCTAAAAGCATGAGCCTATGAGCTTAGAAGAGTATACACCTCTATTATAGGTGTTTACATTATAAGCACCTTCAAAGGTTGTAGTATCTCTCTCTCTATATGTTCAAAGATCATATGCTCACATATTGGTATTGTTGATATTGAGTTTTATCAAAAGGAAGTTATGTTATCAATTTTTTTGAATTGTAACCATAAAAATTCATACTAACATGTTAGAGATCACATGGTAAAAGAAAACACAATTTTATTTATAGATTGAATAATTACAATGTTTGATTACGAGGGTGTTAAAACTCTAAAAGTGATTTGAAATTTTTTCAATCCTCTTTTCATATGAAAAATCTAAAAAATTGGTAACTAAAAACATATAAGGTGAAAGGGCATAACATGCATAACCCCATTCAATTTATGGCTTCTCAAAATCTACTCTGCATTTTGTGAATGCCCATGTGTTAATGTTACGGCTTACTTTCTACATTGGTGATTATTTATGGAGAGTTACCTACATTTGAAAAGTAGGATACTTTTAAATATTTGTACGAGCCTTCAATTAAGAGTTGTGAATTGGTAGCAATTGAAGAAACTTGGATAATTAGGTTGTTTGCTAATATGAGATCATGCAACATTATTGTGGATTCCATTGAAATTTGCTAAAGTTACTAAGAAGATAAATGTCATAAGAATAGAAATGAGGCGAGAAATGAGACAAACACTTGGTCTTAGGTTTGGTTAGACAACTCTATAATTGTACTTGTAACTAAAGTAGTCGCACCTTATTTCGTTTTCTAACCCAATTGTGTGCAAATGAAGTCCTTGCATTCATTTCAACACAAGAATATAGGAAAGTGTATGATCTTTTATCTCTTTTGGGCTAGGTGATAAGATATCATGTGCCCTTCTAGATTCTTGCTTTGAAATGAATGCAGGGACTTCATTTGCACAAAATTGGTCAAGGCATGAAATAAGGTGTGGATACCTCATTGACCTTATTGTGACCCAAATTTCAACTATTCAAAGAATGCTTGCTTTGGATTGAATACATCACAATAATGCATCTAGCTACTTGAAATGGACAAAATATTGCCAACAAACTCATCTACATTGGTTTGTCCTATTAAGTAATTGATGGAGCTGCTTGTGCCCCCACAATGTCTCCTCAATTGTAGTTTGGGTGCTACCTTCTCTAAGAGATTCATGTTCTTCAAGGCCACCTTCTCTATGTCATTCAATTGTGATGGCACCACCTTCATGTCTTTAATGCATTTCTTGTAGTCCACTCTGCAATGGTGTAGGGTTTTAGGGAGCCAACAATGAATTTTGGCTATGCATTCACAACCACTTAGTACTCTCAATGATATGTTTGAAGCCACATAATGATTCATTTCCACTTTGTGTAGTGTGTGGCTATATTTTATGTTATCTCTGGGGAATTATGGTTGACTATGAAGTTTGTTACCGTTGAGGGCTTAGGGTTGCTGTAATTTTGCATATTGTGTGAGTGGAAGTTATGGGCTCAGCACAATTTTGCAATTGCGCAATGACTCTTAGTATCTTGCTCTGAAATTTTGTTGTGTTTGCTTTGTGTTTGCTTTGTGTTGCTTTGGTCAAGTTGGAGTGTGGGAAGTCTGTTTTTTTTTGTTCAACTTGGCTCTTGTATCAAAGATTGGTGGGTGACGGATAGTTCAGGGTTCTCTTAATCAGATGGTGGACTCTCCTTCTATTCCAGTGGACATCAAATTCGTAAGTGTGGCCAAGGCCACACAGAACAAGAAGGTGGTAGAAAGGCGGCAATAAAAATTGGCCCAATTGGAGAAAGAGGCGAAGGTAGTGGAGCGAAAGGCTCAGGCATCAAAGCAAGCCCTTCAAGTTGAGGCCAGAAAGAGAGCAAAAACTAAAATGACAATGCACAATTATTTCACGTCCTCCAAAAACTCTTTTCATTGCAGACCTTTGCAATGTAGAAATGTTGGTGGCTTTGTTGTGGGGTCCTCCAGTGCCCAATTGATGGATACAGAGATGGGGACCTCCCAATCAATTGACACTAAGATTCTTCTTTCTTGCCCTGACGTTGTTCCTTGCATTGTTCCAGTTTCTAATGAAGAACTGACTTCCAACTTGGAGGAAGATCCGGACTTGAGTGTAGGTGACATGGTGGATTCTGATGATGATGTTTTTGTGGACCTGTCAGGTCATGGTGGTAAAAAGAGGAAGAGTAGAGATCTCAAGCTTAAGGGTGCAAGTGCTACGGGATCGTCTATGTTCTAGAAGTTGAAGAAAAATTACGACTTGTAGCGCAAATTTCACAACAAGTAGGCGGCAAAGGAACCTTGGAGCAAGGCTATGTTAACGGAAAGTGGCACCATGCATTTGGTGCAGTGCAAGCCTTGATCCTTAGTCTATGGAAAATCCATCTACATGGCTCCTAAGTGGAACACAATCTCGAAGCACAACCAACAAGAAATTTACAAAAATGTATGGTCTTGTATGCAGCTCGTGGTCCTGTATTTATGGTAGAGTAGATCCGCAACACGTTGGAGTTGCATAAGAAATGTGTGCAATTTGCGATGTTGTTCTAGTTGCTTGTAGGTAAGCAACCAATAACTGAATTTGAAGTACAATTTGAATTATACGAGTTTCTCAATGTTTCTTAATTGCCTCGCAAGCATTGAGTTGATGGCTTTGGCTGGATCGTGGTGGACATCTCTATGACTTTGTGAATCAAGACACTTGTATGTAATGCCATATATTTTGCCCTATCTACAACCAAACTAGTACCTATAATAATACTAGTTGGATCGTGATTCACGCTTATGTGATGGTGAATTGGTGCTACGTATTGCTCTTGCTCTCGATCCAATAGATGAATGTTGATGGTGCTACCATTAACAAACTCACTGCTGTAATCATGAATGCTTTGAGTGTCGGAGGTGGTATCACTGATGCAAATATTGTAGATAAGTTGCTCTGTTTTGGCGTAGACGAGGTGAATAGTTTCCAGGGCTTGAAGTCTGGGGTGACAGTGCAAATTAAAGATAAGTTTGCTCCTTTTGCTACAAGAGTACATTATTGCATCCACCGGTTAAATTTGGTAGCTCAATTATTGTCTTCACTAATGGTGCTGCACGTTGTCAAAAAAGTATTCCACATGACTCATGCCTACTTTGCACATTCTTCAAAGAAGGTAACCGAATTTAAAGCTTTGGCATAGCACCTTGAATCTAAAGGCTTGAAGATGTTAAAGAACGTAAAAACTTGTTGGATGAGCTGCCTTGCTCTGATCCGGAGGCTCTTGGTAGAATACAAAGGTGCTATCGCAATGATGCTTGCAGACAAAAATGACAAGAAGTGGGGACAGAAGGCATGGATGAGTTTTTGCTCTTATTCCTCTTTATTTTTGCATTCTTACTTTTGAATTCCATATTTTTTTGGTTCACTTGTTTTGTATTGCGTATTTTTTTGTTGGCTTATTTTCTGTTTGATCCCTACGTGCTGCTTAGAATGTTGGCTCTCTTGCCAATGTTGGAGGTTGGGGATACTCTCATTCAATGGGCTCAAAAACAAGATGCTTTCATATGTGATTTTGTAGGAGCACTAGGGACATGCCAAAGCAACCTTTTTACGTTTTACTTAAACAATGATACAACCTTCCGCAAGGATGAGTTCCATGCATTTAACCAAGTTGTTCAATGTTCTCACAAGCAGATTTTGATGAAGTGGTAGGCAAATTTGAATTTGCCATATGAGAGTTTGACATTCGTGGTGGGCAAAGAGACATTGTATGCCCTACACAATAGAAACTGGGTGCATTGGGAGGGGTACGCGGCAATTATTTCCATTGTCCAAACTGATTGCAAAGGTAAGTTCTTTGCTTTGTGTACTTTAATTACAAATGGCACATTTGAAGTATAGCGTGCATGGATCAGGGGCCTTCAATTTTTGTAAATTTTTTTATTTATTTTGACTAATTGTTGTAATTGTTCCCTTCATTTTCAAACAAAGGCTGCACAAAAGCTCATGGATGAAATGGCTAGTCAATTCCTTGATCATGGCTTGATGGACGCATTGGGTATTGTATACCTGCAATATTGGCTACAAGGGGATTGCACTGCTAGCTTCCGAAAGCATCTTGAGATCATAAAAGATTTTTACAGAGAGCCCAAGTGGGTTGGAGAGGGTGAGAGCAAACATTTTACATTGTGTGCATGTTAACTTGTGGTCCATCTTTTCAACATTGCACTAAATCAAGCATCGGAGTACTTGTGTTTGTTTTGTAGGTCATGTTGTGCTAGATGTAGAGTTTGCAGAACTAGGAGCATGTTTAGGAAACTTACTTTTTGACTCTAAATTTTTTTTTTCTAGCAAATTTGTTTCATCTTCTATGTCAATAAAATCGCTATTTTGGTGTTGGATGTTTGCATTGTATCACTTAAATATCTACGATATTTGAAAATCCTTAAGAAGTGTAGCCTAAAGCAATTCGAAATTGCACATTGAGCAGCCCAATCTAAAACAAACATGAATCCTTAGTTGCCACTTCCTTCAACACTGAAAATTCACAAGAAGCTACTGTCATCGTATTCAATGCCAAAAAAATTCTCTGAAACCAGCAACTTCTGGAAATAAACAACAAATTTCGTTAAAAAAAGTCCACATAGCCTGTCCATATTTGGGATCTGGCGAGAAAGCAGCACCCCACACTAAACGAAAAAAACAAACCCTGCATCGAATATCAAAACACCGTCGTGGAAATCAACTCTATTTCATCCGACCATCGTCTCTTTCATCCATAAAAACCTGGAGCACCTCCACCTCACAGCGATTCCGTCGGTGCGAAACGCAGCGCAATCGCGACACGCCCAGAATCACTCATAACCAACAGACGCAAAAATATGTGCGCGACGGGAATCAACAGAGTCCCCAAGAATCCCAAATCTCAATCGGCAATTTGCGGAATTTGAAGCTTTTCGTTGCCCGAAATTGGTTGAGCTAAGTTAACGGTCCCCCCAACAAGAAACCATGGCGATCGGGCGGCGGTTAGAGGTGTGGCGGATGCGCGGTTTGGTGAAATACGCAGAAGCCGAGCTTTTGCAACACCAGCTGATAGAGCGGCGTCGACAAGGGGGCTCTGATGTGGTCCTCTCCTTGCAACACCCTCCCACCTTCACCGTGGGCAAACGCCGCACTTTGCACAATTTGCTCGCCTCACCCGCGACTCTGGAAACCCTAAACGCGGAGGTTCACACCACTGAGCGTGGCGGAGACATCACGTATCACGGTCCAGGACAACCAGTACTGTATCCGATTTTAGGATTACGGGATTTAAAAATCGGGGTTCGAGCTTACGTCGAGGGTTTGGAGGATGTGATGGTGGCGGTGTGCAAGATGCATGGGGTGGAGGCTCGTGGGCGGATGAAGAAGGAGACTGGGGTTTGGGTGGAGGGGATGCGGAAGATCGGCGCCATTGGGGTTAGGGTTTCGTCGGGGTCGATTACCTCTCATGGATTGGCGTTTAATGTGGATCCTGATCTTAGTCATTTTGATTACATTGTGCCGTGCGGGATAAGGGATAAGGAGGTGACGTCGTTGCGGAAGGAAATGGCGCCGGATGTGACAGATGTGGATGTGGTGACGGAGGAGCTGATTCAGGGCTTGGCGATGCAGTTTGGGTTTGACGCTGTGGACATGGAGGTTACTTAGGTTTCTGCGCTCTTGGATTTTTATGAGGTGATTGACTGAAGGAGACGAGGATGACAAAGCGGAGGAGTACAGCTTTTTGCAACATGTGAGTAATGATACCTTCGACTTTGGTGTTCCATGCACAGAATTCCAAGAACTCTTTGGAGGGATTCATTTTCAATCTCTAGTTAGGACTGGAAGGTGGAGTTGAAGTGCTGATCTATCACATTACTTCTGTCTTGTTTTTCGAGGATTTTGAATGTTAGAACTGATCTTTGTTGCTACAGGAGTACTGTACCCATGTAGCAGGCTCGTCCCTTCAGTTTGTAGAAGAAGTCATGATTTTATTTGTGTTTCCGGATCACTTACTTAGGTTTCAATTAATCAGGGAATGGCTAGTGTCACTTTTTTGAGTTTGTTGGGAGGCTATGTGACTACGGTAGAGTGGGTAAGGTGCTTTAGCAGGTTCCTCATTCAGAAATGGCTTGGTGCTGATGCAGGATCTCGGGAAGGCTCTGTTGTGGCAATCCCTTCTACAATGCCACGAGATTCGATGGCAATTGGGAAGCACTCATTCGAATGGCGAGTGCCGTTGGTCCGCTTTCGATTCAATGTGAAGGGCACAATTACTCGCATCCAAAGACGTGAAAAATTATGACGGAGTAACTTGTCGGTACTTGTTTCTCAACTCTTCTCAAGTTTGGTACATAACCTTGAGGTTCAACTCTGGAGAGTGTGTTCCCAAGTCCATAGAGTGTGGTACATGACCTAGAGGTTCAACGCTGTTGCTTTGCATCCATTTAAAATAAACACAGCCAGAGTGGAACCGTTTTGTGGCCACCGTGGTGCATATCTGACTTGTACTATCTTTTCCGTTGTTAAATGTAACCATGGCTTTCATTCCAGGGTTACAGCTGTATCTTCCGAGTCAACCAATTTTTTCGAACGAAGTGATCAAGAATACAACTTGTGCGCACGAAGCTCATTAATTTCTAACTCCGAAGTCTGATTGTATTAAGTGCCGAAATGGTCAAAAGTTTCTGCTTCCACACCTGTAGGAGTCGAACTGAATCACGTGGGAAGCTCGAGGGAATAGAAAGAACTCTTGCCCTACATTTTTGACTTCATTAGTCCTGTTGCAGTCTAATCTTGAACCAGTTGGAGTATCCTTTTTGGAAGAAATATTGTGTAGGTTCACGTGGAGCTACTGGAATGATGGGTAAAGTAACTGTGAGTATGTTGGAAGGTGAAAACGAAAGAGACCTTGTAGAAAGAGAGAAACTCCAACCAGTTCATATGGTTGAGAGTCTAGTTCCCACCATTGACTCCGAAGAGAAAGAGAAAGACTTGTAGGAACTTATATGTGATCTGCGTGCACATTAAAGATTCTCCTAGAGCATTCATTCTGTTTAGGAAGTTATCATATTTGACCAAAAGCTTTGAGAGTGTGTTTGTTGTATCAATACAGCATATGGATATTAGAGTATTACCAGGTTGAGTTCATGTGGGAGTTTGTATTTAATCTGAGGTACTCGGATTGTGTGTGATTGCCACTGTAACGTGTGTTTGATTCGTCACCTAAAATGTACTCAATTCATTCGTTTCAAGTGGCAGTTTTGGGTGCGCAAGGCTAACCGGAAAAGGAATCATTTACTCTTGAGCGAGAGTTGTGGACATCTGCCAGCAGAGTCGGTCTGAGCCCTGGTGAGTTTCCAGCACTGCTCGATGCTGTGTAGGGCACTCGCACCCAGTCGGGCACTGGCAAGTGTCGGATATTCTGGGTATCTGGTCTAGTGGTATGATTCTTGCTTAGGGTGCAAGAGGTCGGGAGTTCGATTCTCCCGATACCCCTTTTTTTTTTTTTATCTTTCTACTTTGGGATTCTGCGACTCTCACCGTAAATTGACCACGACTTTTGTTTTTTTCGAGCAATAGCTGATAAGTATGTGCACATCATCTCAATCACATAGTTTTCAAGCTATGTTTAATACCTAGTAATATTTCATATATGGCATCACATTCACCTTAGTATATAGTATACTAGGCCCACAAAAAGGAGATTTTATATCACATTCTACATAAATATTGTTCACTAGGCCTACAAAAAGGAGATTTTACATCACATTCCACAACTCTACAAAGGAGATAATATTTCAAAGAACAAAGAATCTCATTGTGTCCAATTTGGTGGAAAACCTACGAATTGAGGTAGGAATTAAAAAATATGGTGCCCTAATAAAAGTGTATTGACAATAGTTTTTATAATGAATAATATTCATACCATTCATACAATATAATGAATAATATTCATACCATCCATATTCTCTATCTCTTGATGGTGAAATTATGGTGAATGTTCTTAAACAAGGTGGGAACCCATCTTATTGGAAGAATCTTGTGTAGACTTATATGGGGAGTTATGAGAATGATAGGTAGTGGATAGGATGGTGGAAGAATAAATTTATTTTGCTAAACGAGAACTTTTGGGAGCTCAACCCCTAAGTGCCTTGAATGATTAAAGGTGTCCCCATATAGTTTCGAAGTCTAATTCAAAGTGTAGTAATTTTTTGCATTTGATGTTTGAATTTAATAAAACTTGTTGTAAAATCTTTACTTTTTTCTATGTATGATAAATTTTTTAGATCAATCCAAAATGTATTGAATTTTTGGGAGTCATTTGAAGTTCAATGGGACAATTTGAGTTCACCAAACTTATTGCATTTTGATGGTTGCAACTAAGAGGGCTTTTATTTCCTTCATCCAATGTTTGATTTCATTAAAATTTTGTTAGGTTTGATTCCCCTTGAAGTTTAGCTATTGCAGTAAATTTTTATGTCAATTAAAATTGTTTTGAATACTTGGGAATCATTTAAAGTTCAAAATCCAAACAAATCCCAAAGGTATAAAGTGTTATCCACAATTGCCAATTTGAGAAAAATTATTATAAAGTACTATTTGGAAGAATGTTTTGAAATTTACATACAAATAAAAGTTAGACTTTGAATTTTAGATTTTATCTATTGATGATAGCATTTAAAATATTAGTAATAGCATCTAAACTTGAATGTTTTTATCTATGTGGTTTAAGGTGATAGCTATTACCAATGCTATTACCAATATTTTTTTTTATAAATTTAGAATTCTTGCTAAACTTGATTAAGTAACAAAATATTATCATTTAAAAAAAATACAATTTGTTAGAAATTATTTGAAATGAAGTTATCTTGACATGGTGATTTTTTGAAATTTTGGGTCCTTTATATCTATAACCTCATTTTTGCAAATTCAACTTTGAACTAGAGTAGATGCAACTACTTAACATATTTCCACATTTGTAATTTTAGAAAAATATGTACCCAAAATCCAACCATAAGATAAGACAAAAACTTGACAAAATATCTCCACAAATTAAGATGACTTTCATCCAAACAATAATGAAAAAGAAACATGAATTTCAATCTATTTGTTGTCCAAAAATTGAATGTTGGAGTGCAAAAGGGTTGAAGCATTGTAATTGCAATCTATGTGGCCAAATGACTCTAAATTTGATTCACATCATCTATAACACATATAACACATACACTACAAAATTGTATGGTTGAAATTTCTATACCTTAGTGGCATTTATGACATTTATGGCATTTACACCTATAACACTTCAAGTAATCATGTCTTTAAATCCAAAAATGCTAGGGACTCTTAGGGGTTAATTTGAGGCAAATAAACTTATCTTCATGCGGAATAAAGGCACCCCTACAGAAAGAATAGTCCTCTGTTCAGGAATGTCATGGAATGAACTTTACAGCAAATCAACAGGGAGTTAGCAATACAGTATAGTTTCAGTAACAGATATTGAATTGTTCAATCCCGAGTATGACTAGTGTACAAGAAAAGATTCATCACAAATCAGATATACTGAAATCCCATTTCAAATGTGCTAGTCCCTTGAAGTCTGGCAATGGTAGACGATACTCATCTGAAATCATGAGAGACAGACCTTCAGTGTATCTCATCAACTCGGGAACACTCCTCAACAACCTGGCAAACGCGGATGCTTGTTGGTCGCTAGAGAGTTTAGGATCCACCAGCAGATGCCTCAGCTTCAGTTTTTTCCTGACTTCTACTTGAAGATCCTCAATCCTTTTCCTTGCCTCCTCGTGCTTCCGTCTGTACCAAAGCGCCTCGTGGCCTCGCTCCGAAATAAATCGAGATACAACCAAATAACTAGCTGAGATTGGCACAACAATTGCGCCCGTGACTTTATCAACAGAGCAGCCTGAAGCCTGGCTGCTTGATGCGGACAAATCAAACACTTCTCTGGCCGCTATTGCACCAGAGAATACAACAGATTCAGAATGTGCCACTTACAACGAGTCCTGCATTTGAGCATGACATGCGACAGAATTCTTTGATGCTCGAGAATCACTATGTTGAGTTCATCAAACGCCCAAATAAAAACTAGAAATTCCATTTAGAGTTAATAATCGATTTTGGTAACTTCCAGAACATATTTCTGTTGTTAAAAAATGAAGGCACGATTTCTTCTGACTTGGTACATTTTGTACCTTCTTAGAAACTTCTTGAATGGTTTATCTTAACTCTAGTAGATATTGAAGTCGCCACTTTTGACCAGTTTTGGTCATTTGGGCACTTAGCGGCTAAATACGAGCTTCCTTTACAATATTGTATTCTAAATGACCCTTCCTAGAAGCATCCAAATGACTCATTTGAAATCCTACAAATATGATATGGAGATGGAGATGGACACTGAGGGGTTAAAACACAAATCACGGGGCGGAAGGAAATATTACCGGCAACTCGGACGGGAAGCTCGTTAAACCTGCCAGCACTTATAGGGCCATGAGTCTTGGCACCTTCAGCCATTTCGGAAAGGAAATGAAAATACGCAGGAGTAGTTGCCAGCGATGCGTAGGTGAAGACCATTGCCACTTGCATGGCTTTAGCAATCTCGAACTCTCTCGAACGATACTCTTTTACTGCAGTTTTCCGAGCTGCTGCATCCGCTAGATCCACCTGCCAAAGTAGATCAAGGATAATCAGTCATTGGTTGCCAAATTTGGAAACAAAACAGAGCCATTGTCCATCCTAACCTTCAAAAAAGAAGGATATAAGACAATCACGCAATTATAAGACGAATGATATAAATGTAGGATAAGGACCCACAAAAAACATTCAAAGCAATACAAAAGTAGAAACCGCACCTGTCGCAGAAACTGAATCCAGGATTCGACACCATCATTACGATCTATCCATAGATTCCCAATAGCATCAATTCCATAACAGTCCCCTATCATAAGTGCAAACCCAAACAGTGGAATGTCTCCGCATCTGTCCAAAACTTGTGCAAGTCTTTCCAAGGCCTCCATTGATTCTACACTAGAATCAGTTAGAGGTGGCAGGAAGGAAACGGTAATCCCACTTCTCATCTTCATTGCATTCTTTACCATAAGGACCTGCATTTTAAACAAAGATGATTACGAAGACATTCATGCCCCACTGCATGTCCTGATAAATCTGCCTCAAAAAAGAATATCAGCTACATTTACAAACACATTCTGATGTTAAAAATGACAAATTAAGGTGTCGCAAGATATGTAGCTTGCTGTGGTAGAGATCCACTTGGAACAAAAATTATCATATAAAAAGATGCAACTTCACAGGCAACTTCAAAGTCAAAATCAGACCCCACCATGCTTTGAGGTGAAGGTATCGAATTACCTGCTGTTCACGATTTAATACTGAAGCATCTTTCCGTTGTAACTCTGAAGCTTGTTGGAAAAAATCTGAAAGACTAACATGATCATCGCCAACCCAGCCTTGAGAGACTTCAGAAGCCAAGCCACAAGCAGCGAACAACTTCCCAATGGCGACTTTCGTTCCGGGTAGCATTTCAGCCCCTCTTTGAGGATGAAATTTGACTTGTGGTGGTGGAAGGGAGACCTCGACTCGCTGTAACGTCTTGTCATCTTCGGCCTCATCATCACTTGAGTCCTTAATAAAGAACTCAAAATGGTAAGAGAAACGACTGGAAGTGTTCCCACCCCTGGCAGCGTTCAAATATTCCTGAAGCAACTGAAAGGAACGTAGGTTCGTTGCCTGCAGCATGAAGTGCAAGAAGCTCAACCTACATGAAGTTTCAAGAAGATCTGAAAAATTCAAATTTCAACACTCTAGTCAAGTAAGGATCAGTACGGACTTCTGTTGAGTGCTAAAAATACTGCAGTTCGCAGAAAGCTCTAGAAGTTCAAAGTATTCACCCAAAAAATTTCAAAACCATCCTCAATTCTCACCAAAGAAGTTACTCGCTAAACCACGCTGCATACTGACCTGTTCGGTAGGAAAATTATGGAGTAGGTCAGGATGAATAAGCTTGTAAAGGCGGCGGAGTTCATTTTTAAATTTGGGGAGCGTGTGAGCATCGTCATGCATCCATCGAGCTACTTGCAAAATGTGATGGGCTCCTTGACCCAAAGCTACGCCACGTCTCAAGAATAACTTACATCCGCATGCCCACATCTGACTGTCATTCAAACGCGCAGCCCCCCTGTGGGCACAAAGCAACAAACAAGTCACATGTCAGAGAGTCATGACGGTATTGAAACATTCAGAGAACGATGAGAATTTCCAGTCAAAAGACACCTGTGCAGCATTGACCCCTCATGGACCAAGGATTCAAGGACTCGAGGATTCAAGGAATTTTCTGTAACGAATTACCAGTTAGGATTCGGGATTTAGGGTTTCGAATGACTTGGATTTAGGATTTAGAACAAATAAAGGCGTGGCATGGTCGTCCATGCAAAGGCGCAATTCCTCCAAGTCATTCGAAATCGGATATCTTGCATTCAGATGTTAAATAATGAAACTCCGACGTCTTTCAGAATTGAAAACATTCAGTACAGAGAAACGTACGCTAAAATTCAAGTAATAATTTTTCGCTCACTCTGTGTAAGCCCTAAATTCAACATTGAAGAAAAGAACCTCTAAAGGACTGCTCACAGAACTCAAACCTCAACCATTCTATACAAGAAAAGTCGCGAATAGGTAGACGCTTCGAATTATCGGTGAAAATATGAAACAGAGAAAATTCTAACAAGATACAGTCATTGAAGCGCACGAACAAAGCAATGGAACAGAGGGAAACGATGACAGGCATCATCCAATATTTCCCACTTATACGCGCCTCCGGACATTCCCAGATGAACTCAATTATAATCTTCCAACGCTCAATGAACCATGACATTCCTAGATAGAAACTGGAAACCCTAACTAGTGACAGTTGCACAACCAGGCAAAGAATCCAAAGGGCTTCGAAAAGCGCTCGCAATAGAGTTGAGGTAGAGAGAGATCTAAACTGAAATATTATCAGACATTAAAAGGGAAGAAAGTCTCTTCGTCAAACTCAAGGTCGGGACACAAAAGATGAAAACGGATTTCGACTAAAAGATTGGATCGAGGAAGATATGAAGATGATCGAAAATGGCTTCACAACAACATTTTCAGAGACAGGAAGAGAGACAGAGAGAGTCTTACCGCTACACAAGAGATGGCATGAGCTAGGGTTTAGGGTTGGAGGACGCAATGGCGATCAGGCTTTGCATGCAACAATCTCTTTGACACTTTGCGCAATCTTGCAACAAGTAAAGTACTAGTAATGCGCACAGCAGGGCAATTGACACACACAAGGCTGGTGAATGGATGAAGTCTTGGATGAGTTATTATTCAGTTGGATTTGAGCCCAACTCATCCGGAGAAAATTAGTAATTGCAACAGTACTTTGACAACATTGTTGCAATATTAAATAAAATGCTGAACAGTCTAATATTGTTGCTAACTGCAACAACACTGTTTACAATTGGAAATTGTAGTATTGATGTAATTTTGAAGAGGTATTATAATTTTGTTACAAACAGTTTACTATTTTGTTTTGTTTTTTGAAACACATGGACAATTTCCATTGACAAACTATAGACTTTCAATATTAATATTAATATTTTATTCAAATTATAGATTGATTTATGGCTATCTATATTTCAAAATTGACATCTCTAATGTCAATCAATAAAAATTATTTGAAACTTTGACCCTCTATAACTTTTGCATGCAGTATTCAAATGTTACGTTCTTTGGTGTGTTGGAACCTCTTTCACTTGCCAACAAGAAAATACAAAAATTAGACTAATCTAATCAAAATAACTACACATAGTACCAAAAACTATTGGTTTGGAGGATCCATCTATATTTTAGAACCTCTTGATTCAAAAAAAGTTGATTATGACATTTATTAATCAATTAGGCTCAAGTGAATATCATGACTCATGAGCCATGTCAACAACTTAATTTATCTCGTTAGTTGATTAAAATTTACAATGTTTGAATTTTGGTTTGAATGTTGGTAGGTTGATTACAAGTATGCCAATAATCAATTCTTGAGCTTGCAATGCCAAACTTTTTCAAGGATTTAGCAATTTGTAGGGATTCATTTCTATTGTTTGAATAAATTACTTATATTTGAATTATGGATTCTACTATGGGTGCGTTGCATAATTTTTTATTTCTATTCTTTTTACACATGTTGCTAAGCATGTTGCATAATTTTGGGAGCAATGACATAGTCATTAGATGCTAGTTGGATGTGGGAGAAATTAATGAATAAAAATTTGAGGAACTTCTCTAGAAATTTTATACAATGCATTTGTCATTTTCCAAGTTCTATTTGGTTGCACATAAGGGTCTAGAGCATTGCTTTTTATTTGCAAAAGTTTTAAGCTAAGAAGATTCAAAGTCAAAAAAAGTAGTCAAGCAAGGCATCAAAAAACTTGTTTTCTTTACTTTAAATGCAAATACCTTGCAATCTACTTGCTTAAAGTTTCTGAAATTTCTTCTACACATTTTTACACTAGCCTAGTGTAAGATCCTACAATTAAATATGCCTAAATAACTTAAATTCTTTTTGCTCTTTGCAATAGAAATGGCAATTTTGAGCGTTTTTTGATAGAAAAAAGGCCTTGGGACTTTCATAGTTAATTAATTCCTTCATTTTGGATTGCAAGGTACTATAATTAGGGCATGAACTACTTCTTTAGTTTCTACAAAGAAAAACACACATATTTTAGATGCTAAAGAGACTTTAGTGTTGGGAGAAATTGTAATGCTTCATACACCAAAATTTGGACTCCAATTGTATGAAAATGATTAAGTTACTTCACAAGTTTTTCGAAGTTCAATACTACACCATATGTTGTGGACGAAAGCGTTTTTAAAAGGCCTTAACAATTCTGAAATTTCACCAGAATCTAACCCCAACATTTGACCCCCAAATTAGGCACCATCATTTTAGATGTTGTAGAGTAGAGCGTCAAATTAGGTCAAGATTAGGGATTTTCCCATTTTTTACAAAATGCCAGAGCGGCAATATAAAATATTATAGTGGTGCTCTAAAATTTAGCATTCATTCACATATTGGATACAAAATATCACATTAGCATATATCACATCTCTATAATTATGTTTTCACATACAATCCAACAATTTCATCCAAGATTTTTTTTTAATTTGAAGTTTTTGGGCAAAAAACTTCATGGTTTTTTTTGTCATTTTTTAGACAAATTACTATTTTTCTAGTGCAATCTAGCATTAGAAAGCCCCCAAAGCCCTACTTAGGATTAATTGCTTGAACAACATGAAACCAAGCTGGCCTTCCATTTAGTCCCAACTCAAGTGTAAACTTGGATGTTGATGTCAACAAGATATCAACAATTAGAACATGAGAACCTAAGAGAGCCTAATATTGCTTTTTATACCCCCTTTGAACAATACTCTTGAAATTTTATGACTTACTTGTATAATGTTTTAATAATTCATACTAAAGTACGTTAGAATCCTCTTTCTTTTACCAATAAGATCCAATACAAATAAGTCATGTTAATAATAATAAATATGCTTAGTCTCTATTTATGTCAATCATACATGCACTTCATTAGGAAAAAAATAGGAATTACAACAATACTGTGACAACATTGTTGCAACATTGAATAAAATGCTTAACAATCTAATATTGTTGTAAATTGCAACAACATTGTTTACAATTGAAAATTGTAGTATTGATGCCATTTTGAAGAGGTATTATAATAATACAATTTTGTTGCAAACAATACAATCTCAATATTTATATTAATATTTTATTCAAATTATAGATTGATTTGTTGCAATTTGTATTTCAAAATGTATTTCTATTGTTAGTTAGTGGTATTTTTCAATATTGCAACAGTATTGCAACAGATCTAAATGTACCAAAATTCTACATTTGGATAGTCCAAATGTCTTGCAATTGTAAATTTTGAATATTTTCATATATACAAAAGGTCTAGATTTGTCTATTTTGAAATGTCTAATTGTAGTAGATTGCAAGGAGTTGTAAATGTACAAATGAATTAAATGTTGTTGCATTTAAAGTTGAATTTTTTTTAATAGGTCCACATCTACATATGGACTAGATTTCAATATTCCAAAATGTATCACATTAGTACATACCAATTAATGCTAGATATACATTCAAATTGGTTATAATCTACAACAATATGTAATGTTTTTCTAGCAAAGATTTCTACTCTAAATCATAGCACCTTCAACAACCTCTACTTCCACCTATTTGGAGTTGAACAAAACCAAGGTTCTCTTGCTTCTTAGGAATTGAGTCTATGAAGACACCAATTTCTTGCAAAAAAACCACCAAAGAATATCAAAATTTTGACTTGTTTCAAGAGACACTTTTTCAAAAGACACTATAAAAAAATGTTAAAAACATACCAAGTAGTTAGAGACCAAACCAAATTGTGATACATAATTCAGAGAGCTTTGTACTAACACTCCTGCAACAATACCCTACCAAAACTCTAGCATCAAAAAAATTGTTTCATAATATGCAAATTCTAGTCATTTGAGTCACTTGCTAACATTCATTACAATAATGAAATACAAAACCATCTCACTTTTGTTCTATTAGTAGGAAGTTATAAGATAGAAAAAATCCAAGACCTTTCAATTGATCTTAGAATTGTCTTCATTGATAAGAAATTACATACAATGGGAGTTTTGTTTGCATTCATGCAGAGAACACAAAATAATATATTTTTAGATTTATTTTGGTAGAAATATGCTTTTCTACTATGTAAATAGACCATGAAAACCTCAACTCCATATCGTCATCCATATCATTAAATTTGAGGACTTCTAACTTAGTAAAAAAATCTTAAACCTCATAATGTGATAAGTAAACAAAAATGATTATTAAATATAAAATGATTTTTTTAATTTCTAAAAAATATGGAATTCGATTAATAATTATCAAGTAAGACATCTCTAATTAAATTTCAACTTCATGAGGTTTATGCTTCAAATGTTATAGAGGATGACAAGAAAGTATACCCTCATTGTGACTTGAAATAGGACCGGTCTTTCTTGCAATGAACCTCTACTTAACAAAAATGTGGAATAAAATATCACACACCTACACTTGTGAGAGATTGACAATTTGAGAGCCGATAGTGGTGAGTCAATTGGAGGTCAAATCCAATTCTACAAGCTTAACAAGCAAATCCATGCCCGTCAAGTCATGTAATTGGAAGCTTGTCAAGTCTAGGATATTCTCTTCATTTTCCTCCTCTGCATTCACCCTTATGCCTCTTGTAGCCACTATAGAAAAATCAGACTCCATCACCACAAAAATGACAAGCTTCATGTGCTCTCCGCTTAATATTACAATGGAAACATTACTAAGAATGACTTCCAAAACTTCTAATAAAAACAAAACAGAAGTGGAATCATTAGCTCCAAGAAGATTGTGTGGTGGTCATGAAGGTGATTTTTCTATGACAAAGACAACGTCACAATTGATCAAAGCCAATTTTCAGTTCAACCGCAACTGAATTGAAGCTTTCAATTAAGGCAGGCACATTATTCAAGGTTTCAGATTTGCAAACTATACATGAACGCACTCACGAGAATCTCATAACTCATTAACTCTACAAATTTGGGATTCAACTTTGCACTCAAGAGAAGATCAATAGCCAATATAAGAATGATACTATTTCCAACCTGCAATGAAATTTATCACACAATTGCAAGGAGTGTGGAGCAAATTAGGGATTCCAACTTACCATTCCCTAAACAACTAGCCAATACATCATAAGCATTGTTCACAACTATCTAAGTTATCATTTGAAATTCCATAATTGGTAACCAAATTGTAAGAAACAAGAAAGAAATTCCTCATATATTACTAAAATACACGTTCTCAAACACCTTCACTTCAAGGAACTCCTTCAAAAAAAGCCTTTTACATAGTTAATCTTCCAAAACTATACATCAAAACAATAGTTAGAGTTATTAGGACATGTCAATTGAACCTTCTCTAAACTAAACCAGATGCTCTAATTTCACAACATTCTTTTGCTCATCAAAGTCACTGATTTTGATTTACATGGTACAAATTCCAAATATGCCATCAAGAGTTCAATCACTCCAAACTTCAAGCCTAAACTTTAGCATTGAATAGGAACTATGGCATTTCACCTATGAAAAACTTGAATGACAATCTCTACCTTAGATATATAAGCTTATGAATTCACTAAGTTATAACCATAAAAGACCAAGTTTAAACATTAACAATTTGATTGTAAAACATATATTGTAGATGAGATCAAATCTAATACACGAGAATCAACAAAGAACAATTCATAAGATGATTGATAGATAAATAAATGAAAGTCTCTACATGACCACACTACTAGAAAATTTCGTATTTCTGTTGTTTTGGTCGAGTTGATCCGGTCAAAATCTGACAGAAATCTGTTGAAACCAACAGATTTCTGTCAGATTTTGACCGGATCAACGCGACCAAAACAATAGAAAAATGTAATTTTCTAGTAGTGGGCCTACTCACAGTACAATTGAGCAAAATCAAAGTACAATTGAAAAAAAAGCACTTGCCACCATGTTGTCATTAATATTCAATTGTAGTGAATTTTGACAAGAATATTTAACTTCTACATCAAGTTATCTTTCCACTGAGTACATCTCCTAGTTCTAATATAATTGGAATGTAACTTGATTTAGCAATGTACATAGGTGGGCCATAGATACCTTGTACATCCCCCAAATATTCTAAGATCCAATTCAATACCAACAAATTTACATGTAGTGAAATGAATCCACTAGTCTGCATTCCCTTCCTCTCCAAAACCCTTGTTTGCATTCTCTTTATATAGCTCCTTCTTTAGCTTCCCCTCCAAAGCCAAATCAATTTTTGCAATTCCTTTATGTTCCTTCATGATGTCTTCATTGTATCTCTCCATTTTAATACCATGATTTCCATTGTTTTTGAGATTGGAATCTCTTTGTATTGCCAAGTCCAATTAAAAAACAATAAATGCATCTATGCTACAAACATACCACATAAGCAAACCATGCTAGTTGTCCTGGTAGTAATTATAGCCGTGTTGAATGGTTGTAGTTCCTTCCAAACTTCACATAGCCAATTGCTCCACAAAATGCCTCTGCTCAATATGGATCATTTTCCTCAACCCTCCATGACATATCTGTAGATTATTGAAAATTTTAAATATTCAAAACAAAATGAATATAAATTACATGTTCTAAACCCTAAGACAATATAAAAAAATTCTTAAAACTTTGCAAAAACCAATTACCATTCTCAAATGCTCTCAAGGTGTGTATCTAGTCTTGCATTTCTTGTTGACAGATTTCTGTCAGATTTTGACCGGATCAACGCGACCAAAACAACAAAAAAACTAAATTTTCTAGTAGTGCTAGCATTTATGGGTTTTGAGACTCCCCAAAGCTTGTAAAGTTCAATGCACGCACTTGTAGAGAAACGGCCATGGCGATTGTCTAAGGTCATCAATACATTTTTCTTCATTTCCCTTACCCACAAGTTGTTAAAGGCTTTGCATTGCTTCTTATCATTCAATAGAACATCAAAAATTTCTAAAATAGTCTCTTTTAAGTGTTCTTCCAGTGGCTTCATCTTACATTGTTCTAGATTAAGTTCCAACATCAAGCGCTTCAAGATTATATGCATGTGAGGGCTTATGTGTTTCCATAAACACACATGATATTGAGCATGTATAAACTTTTTTGTTTCAATTTGCACTTGTTATGACTGCAAATGCGATCTCAAGTTGTTTGTTTGTTGTTACAACATCATAATTATTCCGTTGCTTGGTAAAACTTCTATACAATAACTAGGATTGCCACTTCAATTTAAAGCATTGCCTATACAGGTGCCTTCGTCTCCAATACCTTGGTCCATATGATTGTCCCTAATAGTTCTAGGAGGAGTAGATTTGTCTCTTGCACTTCAAAAACACAATTACACTTCAAAATTGTCTCTTGTATTACTTTAAAATAATACAATTTCAAACATATTGATTACTAATTTGCAACCTTCAAGTGCTTGTTTACAAAGCCTTGATATAGCAATGTACTTTTCACACACTTCTCCAACTTCTATGCATTATCTAGCATTCTGCACAAAGGTCCACACACTTTAAGAAAATTGTGCTTTATGCGACGTTTTATAATTTTTGCAGATGAACTTTAGGTGATATCAAATAGAACAACTTGTATTTTTATTTCAACAATAATATGCAATGTAACATCTAGATGTTATATTGAACATTACTATTGACATAAAAACACAAGTTGTTTTATTCAATGTCACCTAAAATCCATTTGTGAAAATTATAAAATGTCACATAAAATATGGGTTTCTTATAGTGACAAAGATGTATGAGACAACAACCACAACTAAACACCAAGTCAAATTAGTTCCTTATGCCCATACAACCTAAAAGGCTCATACAATTGCAAATACTAATTGACAATAGGGATTACATAAACAATTCAAGCTTAATTGACCATGAATAAATTAAAATGTGAGGTGTTTATATGTAATAAACACACTACCAATAGACTAAGTGTATGCAAATACAAGAGTCAATTCAACAAGTCGATTCACGAATATAAATTAAAAATTTCAAAAAGACATTTATTCAATTGACTTTCTTACTTGTTTGTAAGCTTTAAATTTTGGAGAGACAATTTACTTAAGGTACACATCAAGTTGTCCAATAGCATAATTATGAGAGTCTCCTTGAATATAACATTGAAGACAAAAATTAAACAATACAGTAACAGGTGATAGTAGAGTAGCTATATGCAAGATGCGAGTCACTTGAACCCAAAAATACTAATCCGATGAATAAAATATAGAATACAAATTTGTATAACAGTAGTAAGTTTTAAAAATCTATATCTTCTATGTAGTTTAGGCAATTGACGAAAGGTAGATAAAAGTAGAGCAGTCCTCAAACTAATTTGAATTGATTCTTGTCATCTCACTAACGTAGGTGTCATTGATTTTAATTGATGTACTTGAAGACTTGGAAAAACAACATTGTTAATTATTGTTTCCAAATCAACTCCCAAGATCTCTCCTTTTTTAAAGATCATCATTCCCCCTCTTAGACCTCACAAAGATTGTTGATTGGAACAAAGTACACCATCCATCAACAAGATTATGTCGTGATTAAAACAAAATTTAGTATCGATTTTAAGAAAACCTAGGCAGATAATGCACAACCTTAGAAAATACAAAAGGCAACAATAAAGAACCACCTTACAAGCACTACGGTTTGCACGAGAAGTTATCAAAAATTGAATGAAATTGTGCAACATGACAAGCTTACCTTGTGGTTAGTGGCAACATCACAATAGTCAAATGGATTATTTAGAGAACCTTTTAAAACAAGACCACTAATGTGTATCATATCCATCATCAAAAAGATTCTATGCTATCTACAATCTAAAATGTACAAATAAACCTTCAACCATGAAAGTTCTAGAATATTGGGAAGGATAAAACACATAAATGATTGATTGAAAATAGCATTGGTCATTGAAATGCCGATATACCAACTTTGCAAAAAAAACTATCTACAAAAGGGAGGATACAAACTTATACCTTTTGCATCCATGGGTAGTCAAAGTCAGAAGTGTAGGCACTTGCTTCAGTGATGATGACCTTCGGTCTAAACAAGGTAGTTATCTATTGCTAGACATCGTAGTCAACCAATGCTACATGCCCTCAAGTACAATTAATCGAAAGTATAAATATGACGCTCCTATGCTATGTAAAGAAACTACTAGTGACACTAAGCCTTGTCCCATTCCCAAGCAAACAAGATGATATGAAGTCAATCTCTTCAACAAAGAAAAATTACACTCTCAAAAACAACCTTCGCAAAAGTGAGAATAGAAAATCTCCTCAAGTCTCAAGAGTAAGGCATTGTTTCAAAGTAAACTGAAGTTGTAGAGACCTGCCATTTGGGTGTCAGAAATCCATTAGTCGGATGCCCTCTATGTGCTAAATCTAAACCTTGTAGGAGTCAAGGCGACTCTAAAGATCTGACATTGATCTTCAAAGCTACATTGGTCAATTATTGTTTGCTCGTTTTAAATATATGTTTGGTCAAACAACATTGTGAGACTATACCAAGGATTGTCTCATACTATTTCTTTAGATCACCTACAAATAACATTGATTGGAACCATTAAATAATTACATCTACCATAACATTTGGACCCATAAAAACTACATAAAAGGCCTAAAACCTAGATCACTTCATATTAAGGTCAGAGTTTAGAAATTGCAATCATAACTATCATATACTTTATAAAGGTTCATTGTTGTTAGGAAGAATTGCTACAAGTAAATCTACACAATTGCCCTTCATGATCTTGTAGACATTGATCATTGATGAGCTGATACAAAGCTTTCTTAGAGTGCTTAAGATGCACACTTTGTACTAGTACAATAGGATTTCTATTGAATTGCTACAAAACAAAGCTACAACTAATAATGTTATACTAATTTCTCTTGATCAAAGAATAAACAAGGATATATTAGTAAGAAACAAAAAGGTAATGTGTGAACGCTTATTTACCCATCTTTGGTAAATACATGAGTACAACCATGTTTTTTAATTATGGTTGATTTTTATTCTAATGGGTGCCTAATGTCAATCCACTGTGCCTTCCAAGCAATGAATCTTTTCTAAGTTCTTAAAATTTCACAAATTCAAAAAGAAACCACCAAACTAACCTAATTACAACAAAATATTCGAACAACCTTAATCCTTTAAGCTGTTGTGATTTTCCAATAAAAATATTTATAATCTAAATTTAACATCTCTAAGTTATATCTCAGATCATTCCATTTTCAAAAACATAATATTCATTGAATTTGAATATTCCCACAAAGAGTTATGACTAGATGAAGTTTGAGCCTTTAGAAAGTTATTTAGACTTCATCCACCACTTTAGACTCCTTTCCTATTCCAAATGACCTTAAGTTTTGTACCCTAATCTTAAATTACTAGTGTCTACACAAGATCCAAGTTTGGACTTGGATGGACGATTTTCAACTGACTTCATCCATTTCTTGATCCAAACTTCATCCTTTTATAACTATTGGAATTTTGGGTATTTTCTTGAGATTGAAGTGATTTTGAATTCTTCTAAGTTTATTCTATCTAATTATAGCTCTAAATTCCTAATTGTTTTTTTTCAAAAGATTCTATTCTACTTCCTACCTTGTTCTTAAGACTTGGGGCTTCTTCTATCAGTTTATTATTTTTAAATTTTGGAATTTTTTCCTTGTAGAGTCTAGTTTTCTCTATTCAAATTGCTAAATCACTTTAGATTTGAACTTTCCTAATGAAAATTATGAGTGGATGAAGTTTGACCACTAATTAGTATTTCAAAACTTCATCCACTATTTTCTACCAATCTACAATTCAAAATCAGCTTCCATTTTCACTTTCGACTTTTAAATTTCAAAACCTATCTTTGTTCCTTTTGAATGAAATTGTATAATTTTCATCCAATTTAGCTTCTAAACTTCATCCACTCATATCTCACTCATTCTAAGTCTATTTTCTACAAATTTTACGTTTTTGGAAACCTCTAGGTCTATCCTATCTACTTCAATTTTAAACTTTGTAAAGAAATCTAATCTTAATACTCTGACTTGGACTTGTAATTAAGCTAAAAGTTAAAAGTAGCTAATTAAAGAAATTAAATAGAAATTGGAATAATTAGCAACTTACCTTAGATTGAGCCTTGTCTATAAGGTGGTTAAATATGCCTTCAAATTCTCTATCATTCACTATTTTTGAATCCTTCTTGTAATTTTGCTCACCGCTTAAAGTTGTACAATTAATACAAGGTGGAAAGTTTGAACTTCCAACTTCTTTTCTTTCCTTCTCCACTTTTTCCTTTTCTTTTAACACTATTTTCCTTCCATTATTTGATTGTAATGGTTGACCTTTGATGGAATAGAATCTTAATGCTTCAAATTCCAAATAATAACTCACTTTTGAAATTCCCTTATCCCTATCCATTGCTAACCTTCTAACTTCTAAATTCTACTTAACCCCTAAAGTCCCATAGCCACTTTTTTGCTAAAACCACTCAAAACTACCACTTCTACTACAATCACCTACAAAATAAATTAAATTAAATACGCTTTAGAATCTAATTGTAGGATCTTGTTCTACACTTGTCTTAGATCATGTGATAATTTTTTTGTGATTTTTGACCGTATATAATGAAAGATATTAGCATTCAAAGTGAAAGAAAAAAACTCTTTCAAGAAGTCGCTATGATTGCCAGCAAAACAAGAAGCTCCATAACTTCCACATCTCTAATCCAAATGGAATGAATCAAAGCTTCCCATTTACAAAAAAATAATCTACAAGAAAAATAATCTACGAGAAAAAAAATATTAAAAAAATTTATTTCAATTTTTTGTGGATTTTTTTTACTGCCCGGTCTCCCCCATTTTGAGGGTATTGTGGCATAATTTTTGCTCCTGGGCACTGATTGAAATAAAAATTATATTCCTAGAAAGCTCTTAAGTTTTTCTATTTTATGAGAAAGTTTCAAAAAAATTCATTAAAAATTGAGATCATAGGAGCTTGCCTAAAATCCATTTTGTCTCCCATAGGGACAATGGGACTTTAGGGGTTAACTTAAGTGTCATTCAAACAACTCCTCACCTTTCCTTATCTATTAATTCAATTTTAGAATTTTGTTATTTGACTCATTCTAAGTGTGAGAGGTTGCAAGTTTGAGTGTGACTTTGATTTTTTCTACCTTCTTCTCCTAGTTCTAGGCTCTTTGCAATTTGTGTAGAATTTTGCAATTTTCTATTCTACTCTAACTTATCCTTCTATTCAACTTCTTTTCATATTTTGGCAAGAAACTATATGTTTTTTCTAAGTTCTAGTTTTAGTGTCTAAGTTCCAAGAGAAACAAATAACAACAACCAAACTCTAGCTCAAAGCCATTCAATCTAGACAAATCGTACTTAGGGTTGCTTAGTCTAGTACAAATCTTGCTCGGGCCATTTAGTCAATGCTTAGGCCTAGCACCCCCCAACCAATCCTACTACATGGCAGGCTACCATCACTACCAGAAAACAACGTCCAAATTGACATGTCCTAATTAACAAATAGTGTTCGAATTGATAGAAAATGACAGCATTCCCTTGTAGTGCATTGGTTAGGACTTGTAGGGTGATTGAGCTCTTTTATTTTCTTTCCACCTAATACATGTCGCTCTTTGATTGTCTAGACTTGTCCTTTAATGGATAAGGGCTGATCCGCTGATGTGACCTTGTTCACATGGCACTTTTTGATTTGGCAAACCAGTCCTTGTGTATCAATTTAGCGTGGTGTGAAGGCCCCCATTGGGCTAGTAGTGACTTCCTTTGGACCAACAATAGCTTCCTTGGATCAACAGTTGGCTCCTTTGGACCAATTGGATCAAATCTTGGCTCTCTTGATTGTTTTTTCTTGGGATTTTTGAAAACCAAGAATTATCTTTTTGGATATTAAATACCAAAACTAACATTGGAACATTTGAGGACTAAAATCTTTTGGAAACTAAACTTGAATTTCCAAAACTAATGTTTTGAAAACTAAATTTAGTGAGATGGTAAATTGTTGAAGAACTTGGATCCTATTTGATAAGAATCCAAAGTATAGTAAAATTCATTCTAAAGGAGGTTTTCAAATAGGGATGCTTCCAATCAATTTACCTACTAGGTCATTGCAACCAAACAAGAAAGAAAATGTTCCTTCCAATTAGGTAAATGCATATCACAAAGGTAAAGATACTCCCAATATTTTAGTTTTCTTTTTATGTCTTTATATTCTTTTATCTTTGTCTTTATCTTTTCTCCAAATTGGAATGCCGCTATAAGAACTATTTGACTAGGTGCTTCAGCTTCCAACTTGGTACTGGTCATGTGTCAGTCTTGAACTTGTCTCCTTATTCGGGAACTACAAAATCTTCTTCTTCCAACTTGGAATCAAACATTGAATCACAATTTGATTTAAGCTTCTCCAACTTGGGACACCACTTACAATCACTTGCGATCCTTTCAATTAGGCACTTGGTCCTTCATAAACTTCCAATCAGGGCATTTTTTTTTGGCAAAAAAAAGCCAGAATGCACCAAAATAAAACACCTGGCGAAATGGCCTTTGAAAAGATTGAGGGGAAAATCCGCGTGTTTCGCTAAGCTAGCGGCGGACTCAGACAAGTGGGTGCCAAGCCGGCGGCCATCTCGTCCGGCACTTAGGGTTTTATCGCCAGTAAGTGGCCGTTCTTGCGTTGATCATGGCAGGATTTATCGCCACTAATTTGGGTTTAAGACCACTTCGTTCTCCACTCGCAAACCTGGTGTCGCCATAGATTTCTTCCTGATGCGCTGCTTTGATTCCTGTCTTTGCCAACGGAGTGGAGTACTGTAGCGATCATTTCGCCAGTGAAGGACTTCATGGCAGTAGGGTTTTGCTAGTTCGAGCGCGAGGGTGTAGAGTGATTTCGCCATGAAGAGCTATGCAGGGTTGTAATTGTCACTCTTTTTTGTGATTGATTTTAATTAATCCGGCCATCTCATTGCTTGCATTTGAATTCCTTGAAATGGAGGCGTACTTGCATGAATGTTGTGGTGCTGCTTTGGTTCCCTTGAAGTTTGCTCACGTTGCATGTTTCCACCGTAACATTATAAATCATTTTCATTGTGTAATTTGCTTCGTGATTTGCTTGGGCTGCACTGGAATTGGATTTTTTCATTTCTTCTGTGCTTGTCTGTTCTGTGGTCTTGCGAGAGTTTACTGTTGTCGATGGAGTCCGAACGTGCAATGGCAAATGAACATGGCGATGGAGGCGAAGATGCAGTTGCGAAAGCACTGAAGGCTGCTTCTGCTGCAAAAAGTGTTCAGAAAAAAGTAGAGAAAGCGGCCAAGGAAGCATTGGAGGTGGCCCGCCGAGAATTGAAACGAAAGGGGAAGATCATCGACTCGCGTAGGGTTGAAACGCACAAGAAGACTATGCAATCGTATTTCCAATCTTCTCGAGGTAGTGGTGGGGGGCAGCCGCTTTGTTTTGTATTCGACGGTTGCATGCCAGAAGTACCAGGCGCTGATCCAATGTCTGCAGACGAGTATCTCAGCGAGAAGGAGGCCGAGCAGTTGAATTGAAGCAAGTCCATGTCTGTGGATACTGCTGCGACACCGGGTTCATCGTCTGGATTCGGAGATACTTTTGTTTTGAGCTATAAGTCACCGATGATCACTCTCTCTGAATCCTCCTCCGACAAAGATAATTCAAAATTTGTAGAGGTTCCTATACAGTTCGAGGGCTCTTCCTCCGACTCTGACTTCGAGTCTCCTTCCTCGAAGAAAGGTGGCACAAGCTGCAAGAAGACTCGCAATTCACGTTCCACAGCGCAAACTCAATACGATCGATACCGAAAATTTTAGACCATTTGGGCCGCGAAGCTGCCATGGGCGAAAGGAGTGATGGCAAATGACAGAATCCTCCATATGGTGAAATGCAAAGTCTGCAGCGTGATCGACAGAAAGCTCTGTGTGATGGCGCCCAAGAGCGACACGCTTTTCAAACATGATGGAAAACACACAGCACAAAAGGACATGTCGAAGTACAAAGTGAAGGCTGGAGATCACTATGTGGCCACTGACTGCAAGCATAGAAAAAACATGCGCCTGTACGCTGCGAAGCCGGCAGCAACAATTCTTGATCAACTGAATCAGTGTAGCAGCTTAGAGGCATAGAGAAAGAGGTTACAATTTGCCACATTGTTTCAGTTGCTTACTGATGGTCGTCCTATGCCAGAGTTCGAGTCACGTCAAGCTTTGTACAAGCTACTAGATGTCCCTAACCTTCCTAGTGCACATTGGTGCATCTGTTCTGGCTGGATCATGGCGGGATACACTACTAGAAAATTTCGTATTTCTGTTGTTTTGGTCGCGTTGACCCGGTCAAAATCTAACAGAAATCTGTTGGTTTCAACAAATTTCTGTTAGATTTTGACCGGGTCAACGCGACCAAAACAACAGAAATACGAAATTTTCTAGTAGTGATATATGTACAGACAAGTTGTCTAAGAAACCAAAAAGGTTGATTGCCACTGCAAGGTATGTAGCTTTTACTGTTGACGAAGTAACTACGGTTGATAACAACAACTTTCTCTCAGTTCATGCCTACATTGTACGGGACTGGGTCCGCATTCCGCTTTTGATCTCATTGCAGAGAGTTGAGTCAGCACCCAACGCAGAGAACATTACTCAGCTAATCGTGGAAGCCATGCATTCTAGTGCGGTCATGGATAACGAATCTGTGGCCATGAAGTTGATTAGCTTCGGTGCAGATGGTGCCTCTACGCTGCAAGGGTCTTGGTTCGGGGTCACTCTCCAAATTAAGGAGAAGCACGCGCCCTTTTCAATTGGTGTGCACTGCATGGCCCACCGCTGTAACTTGGCGTTTAAGGCTTTATCTCAACTTCAAATCTTCTCTGATATAGAGAAGTTGCTACAAGTCTTCTATGCTTATTTTTGTAAGAGTCCAAAACAATTTTCGGAGTTCAGAGTGTTGACCGAGTTGACAGAGACCAAAGGTCTAAAAATGCTCTGAAATGTTCAAACAAGGTGGGTGAGCCTCATTGAGCCCTTGCGACGGTTACTTTCTGAGTACCAGACTCTTATTTATAAGATGACTGCTGATTTAAATGAGAACAACAAAGTTGAGGTATTTTTCTGTCCTTTCTTTTTACTTATTTCCATTTTTTTGGCGTGGATTCTTGTTATCGCACCGAGTTGCCTTCATCTTCTTTCTCCTAGTGTTGTCAAAGATCTTATTCAGTTTGGTTTCAATGTAGACGGCAGGAAATACGTGATCTCTGATAAGCTATTTGCACTACTGCAATAAGCTTATAGAATTAGGATTTGTTCCCTTGAATTTTGATGAGTCGAATACTTATGATCGATTGATTTCATGAATTGTGGTTGTTATACAATGTTGCAGAGGCCAAATCTTCTCTTGTTTGATTCTATGCCATTTGGGAACTTGACAAAAGCAAGTGGATTCTTGCAGGCATGCTTGCATCTCGTCTTGGATCCCTTCACGTTGCTCGGAATGTGCACTCTCCTGCTGCTTTTTGAGGCCGTCGATTCTCTTGTGCAGTTTGCCTAGAAACGGGATGTGTATGTGGGGGATTTTATAGCTGTTGTGAAAATCTGCCAAGCATCGTTCTATCGAATGTACGAGGATAGTGCGACAGCCTATAGCACAAATGAGTTTTGGAGTTTCAAAAATTTACTTCATTGCAGTCACGAACAAATCTACATTAAGTGGATTACTGACTTAAACCGTGATGACTATGCTGTATTGTCATTTATCTGTCATGGAGAGCAAATACATGCAGAGCACAAGGGATCTCTAATGGACAGAGAAGTCTGGGCTACGCTCCTGGCCAAGGTTACGGTGTAATGCACCGGTAAGTTGGCTTCAACTTCTTCCAGTTTTGTATGATGCTCATGACCTTGTATCCTCTTTTTTTTTCTCCATTATTCTAGAATTCTAATTTGTTGCCTTTCATCTATGGTAGGTACTGCAAAGATGCTAGTGGCTGAACTAGACGGCCAATTCCCAGCCCACAACGTCATGACAGCTTTTGGTATCTTTTATCCTTAGTATTAGTGTCAACCAAACGCGGAGGACACATTTGACAACCACTTGTGTACACTGATGGACACCTATGGTCATAGTAAAGTGTTGGGTGAGGGCGACAAGAAGATTTTGATTAAACCCCTGGTTGATTGTGATACTTTGATTTCCCAGCATGCGTTGTTCAAAACATGCATGAAATCTAATGCACGGGCAGCCATGCTCCCACCTTTTGATTTGAATCCATTGACAAAGGTGTGGCGTGTCCTGGATTCCAATAACAGCCTCACACAAAATTTTGGTGAGTTTGTAAAATTCGCAGAGATGGCGATCGTTCATGTCCTGGGATCCGTTGAGGACGAAAGACTCTTCTCTAGTGTCGGATTTCTGAAGTCGAAGTTGCGCAATAACCTCGAGGAGAACTTGCAGGTTGTGGTGGGGATGTTCTCTCAGAGGTTGTTTACACTGGATACCTTCCCTTACCAAAAGGTGTTTGACGACTGGTTCGTTACTGGAGGGCGGGGGAGGCATTTGGCTTCAGTTTAGTGCATGTGTGCATGAGTCTTTTCTGCTTTAGTGCATGCATGAGCCTTCTCTTTCTTAGTTCATACAAGAGTGTTCTCTTGTAGTCAGGGCAACTTAGTGGGAAGCATGAAGGCCAATCGGCAGATAGTTTTTTTGTCATGTAGTTTTTTTCCCAATGGTACAAAGTAGGATCCTCTTGTACCTCTCATGTTTATGTTTTGTGGATTCCTTTCACAATGGACTTGAATATTATCAGCTTTTTTTACTTGATTTTTGAGTAGCCTTGAAAATGTTTGCTTCTTCTGCAGGTAAGGTCTCTTTGCATTGTAGGTAGTGGATTTTCCTTATTCCATTCTGCAGTTACTGTATTTCACTGAAGCCAGTAATTGACTTTGGCATCGGAGTGCATTGGATGTGGATGCAGGTGATTGTGCACTCACAAGGTGTTCTTGTCTGAGGCATTCTGGCTGTTCTTCTGCCAGAAAAAAACATTAGGGCTTTTTGGTTTACTAAGGTGATTCTTCTTGTAAATATTTGTATGTTTTGTTGTTCAATCTTGTGGAGTCAGAAAGTTTCTAACTTAGGCTTCGGAGGGGGTTTGGATTGGATGCAGGTCCAGATTTGTTTTCCGTCAAATTGTATTACTCAATGTTTGTTTTATCTCTTTCATTAGTTGTTGTCAATGTATGCTAAAGTTTGCAGGTAAACTCCCTTTCCACAGTCATGTCCGTTTTTTTAATTCTCTGGTTACTTGATTGACATGAACACATTACCTCACTTAAAATTTTCCAACAGATTGCGGGTGGATGCAAGTGATTGTGCACAATGTTCTTATAGTTTTCCCTCTTCATATTGTGCAATGTTCCATTGTTTGTTTATTCTTATTCTTATCTTTGGAAATTTTTACATGCTCTCTTGTTTAATTATTTCACTGAAGAAAGTTTCTCACTTAAGCTTCGGAGTGGGTTTGGGTGGGCGCAGGTTACGTTTTCTACTTGACTGCAGGGAGTCCAAAATTAAACCGCATTTGGCAAAAATAGAGCCCATACTGTAAAAAATGAAATGAAAATTCAAAATATCACTAATTACTACACAACTAACTTCTGCAATTCGCCAAAATAACAGCAGAATACACTCCACTTTCGCCATGCAGAACTTACCCTTAAACCAAAATTCGCCAATAAAACACTACGAAGAAAAACAGAGTTCGCCCAGAATAGTTTCCTCGATAAACCATCATCGCCACAGGTGAACTGCATAAAGCAACGAAGTCATCGCCAATTTTTCGGGCATCTTTACAGAAGGGTTGCCTTTTCATTCATTCAAAAAAACTGAAAAAAAATGCGCTGCTTCCAATTAGATTCACATAACTCCTGCCAACATCAACATAATAAATTCATTTCATATACACCAATTAGGACTTCACTCTATAAATTCCACAATTCCACACTTAATTCCAATTACATGCTCAACAATTAAACACCAATTCAGACTAAAACATTTACTTCCATATATTTCCAAATTGATGATTAAATCACCATTGTACAATTTAACTTTGTTCACATTACTTTCAACTAACTTTACATACACTACATCTCAACGTTCCAACTTAACATATCATTCACATTGATCATTATCACTCTCCAATTTGGTCTCCAAAATATCCTCACAAACTTTATCTATCATCAACACACTTCTTATACATTCTCCAATCTCCATCTTCTAAACATCCCAACTAGAACATAATCATCACACATTAGATTACACTTGCACTCTCAACATAATCAATTACTCACACACACATCAACTTGGACACACACAAAAATGAAAATACACAACCACTCCGACTGAGACTTGCATTGGAACTCTCAACAGTGGGTGAGATTAACTCTGAATTGGACACTCAAATAGGGAGCCACAACAAGCGGTTATCTAACAACTTAGAACTTGCACCCAAATTGTCAACAACTACCAAATATTAGGAATTACCATCCAACTCAGCTTCATCTCTAGATAGATGCCAACTAGGATCAATGCCCCTAAAGATGATTTCCTAATCATTAAATCCCAATTTGCAAACCACAAATCGTCAACATGACTCCTACTTGGAATATTATTTAAATATTACACTAAAATTAAACTCAAAAACTGTACTTCCAATTTGGCAAAATATCTACAAAACTATTGAATTGGAATTTAAACTTCAAAATATCCTGCAAAACAATGAAAAAGAATATTAAAAAAACATATAAAATTCCCTAAAAGATTACCAAATTGTCTATCTACATAAACACTCTATTTTGGAGGATTTTCTAATATTCTATGGTTTAAATCTTCACCATATTTTTGGAAATACACAAATTTCTCTCAACTCCTAAATACTCAAAGTTAATGCTTCACTATATTTTTGAAAATACTCTAAAATTCTCTCAACTCCTAAATACTCAAAGCCAAAGCTTCATCGTATTTGTCAAAAAAGACCATATTTGTTATATTGAGACTTTTCGCAGATTTTGAGACAAAATTCTAGATATTATAAATTCACTTTAAAAATAATAATTGAAATAAAAAATAAATAATGTTCAAATAATGATTCTAAAATAAAATTCTAAAAATTGGTGTTGTTATCTATTTATAAAAAATTACTAATAAGGAAATAAAGTGGTTTATTTTAGAATCGAAGATAGAAATGAGACTGCGAAAAGTCTCAATATAACAAATATGGCCTTAAAACCACATGTATACAAAACAATTTCCACAAGATCAACTTGAATGTTAGTCAACAACCACACATAAATATGTTAGAATAAGGATGTTAGTACAACCACTTATTGATTTAAGAAGACAAGAATGTATTACTACAACCACACACAAACTCTAGAGGATTTCTCAATTGAAGAATTTTCCACTTAGAAGTTTAGAATTCACAAACATAAACTAGAGGGCCCCCTAAGCGGCATCACTAAGATATTGAGGGGACTTTTCATTAGGGTTAGTAACAAACAAATAAACTCAACTAAAGTTAGTGACAATAACTCAAACAAGTATATACAAGAGCAAATGTTGAAGCGACCCCAATATCCTTTTAAAAAGAACTTAGAAAACAACAACAATAGAGCTTGAAATGTTCTAAAAATACACAAAATTGGCAACTTGGCTTAAGTTGGCCAAAATTCAACTAAATGGATCTAATGATGTGACAAAGCTAAAAATTGGCTAGAAACACTATAAGAACCCCGTGTTTTAGGTGACGAGCCTAATTTTTTAAATACATTTTAAATGACGTCCAATGCAGCAAATCCATGTTTTTATATCAAAAAAACATTCAATGTAACATCAATGTTGACATAAAAATATGGGTTTGTTGTATTAAACATCACCTAAAATCTGTTTAAAAAAACTAAGATCGTTACCTAAAACATAGATTTCTTTTAGTGAAATAGTGTTTTGAGAGGAGAATGAGTGCCCTTATATACTCTTCTAAAGGCACCCCTCTTCTCATTTCTACATTATAATCTTATCAATTAGAATTTTCATTCTAATTTGTTAATTTTAGACTTTTTACATTGGACCAAATTCTAACTTTTGGAGAAAGATTCCAAATCATAAATGGATTGTGCCATTGGATTTAGAAGGTCATTTTAATTTAAGAGAACCCTCAACCCATTTTCCTACTTCAAAAACTCAATGAATCGTAGTGCCAACTTAAGATTGAAAAAAGATAAAAATCTAACTATTGGAATTTATCTTTTTTAAGAAAAGTAGCTAGTCAAGGCTCTTTAGTAGGTGAAAGGGAGTAAAAAAATACCTTGCTTCAACCCAATTCCACTTTTGTATGCCACTAAAATGCCAATCAACTCCATGGACCTTTTTTAATTTGTTGGTTTTGAAGAATCTTGCTAGTTCAATGTCTTTTAGATTGTGGAATGTCATAAAACTTGTTAGAGTGTCTTATTAGCATAAAAAATCTATACTAATTTTTAATGAGATTTTACCACATTTGGATAATTTCTAGGAATTTTTCATCATTGGTTTGAGTGATTGACCTTCAAAAAGAGCATCTTCTAACTATCAGAAAATTTTGAAACTTTTTGCGGAACCTCTTGTGGAATTCTACAATAGATGTGTAGACTCATATTTTTATCCTACACATTTTTCAAAGGAGAAGCAAAGCCCACTATCTCCTTTAAATTTTGATAAATAAGGAATCTTTTACACAAAGGAAAATCTTTGCAAATTGATTTTGCTGTTGAGTCTTGACTATGATATTAGCTCAAAAATTCCTTACGCCACCTATAGATGCCCCCCACAAGTTCATCTTGAGTTTGTATCATGTATAAGTTAACAATTGGGATTTTACTAATCTTTAGATTTGATTGGAAAATTGGAATTTCTCTTTGAGAATCAGTTCAGGTTCTTACATAGGTTCCTTGGGACCAATTTAGACTTATATTGTCACATGTACTGCATGTTTGACTATTTGTACAACAATCACTGAAAGTTCACTATTTACATGATTTTTGATTTTTTATCCTTTTTGTAGGCCAAATTTAGATTTACTTTGGAAAAAAATACTCAATCTATGACCAAATACTATATTGGTATGTAACATATGTATTTTGGTTTTACACTCTTTTTAGGGTTTTTTGTATAGAAAACATAACTTAATTTTATAAAAATGAAAAACAAAAATCATAAGTCCCAAGTGACAAATTGGGAGCTCACATACTGTCATTGCTATTTGATTGAACATACATTTTTATTAAAAGTTTACTTCCTATTTGATTAAACAAAGTAAGAAATTTTATTTCTGTATTTTCTAATAGAAATGTTTTTCACTCTGCAAGCACCTTCAAAATCAACACGACACAAATGATTTATGATTCCTACTCTACAAGCCTCTAAAGTCCAATGTTTATCCAAGACCAAGACCAAACCCTATGTAACTAACGTGCCTCAAAAACCTAATCAACATGAATGCAATCCCTGAAAACGTATATTGAGGTTACTACACTAAATAGTGAAATTAGGTTGCCCCACACTAATTTCTCAACATTCTACACTATATAAATATGTACAATTTCTGTAGAAGGATGCACTAATGTAGGAGCCATGTGTGTTGCATGGGTTGGTACACTGGTTCATGGCTTGGGTTTAAAGAATTGCTTGTGCCTCCATCTGGAGAAGTAGTGAGTCATGAGGTAACTTTCCTGAGTAAGGCAACCTAATTGTTAAGGCAACCCAATTTCACTATTTAGTGTAGAAGAATCTCGTATCGAAAAATCAAGGTAAAATAGATAGATCAAAACCAAATTTTTAAATTTGTCCTATGTATCATCTACACAGATGAGATTCAAATTGCAATTAAGACATTTCAAAAGAGGAAATCCTTACCTGCTGAAAAAGCTACACAACAATTTTATGCTGCAATGTCAACTAGCTTGCCATAGTAGAATCAAACCTTCACTACAACAATGATAATGTTTTATGACTGTAGAATTATGATTGAGGATGACTGGCGATTGCTTGTAGTCATATTTTTGAAGGTAAAAAAAATATGACTGCAAATATGACTGCGAGTCATATTTTAGCCTTATACATCATGACCATATAGTATATGGCCATTGGAAACACCAAAATACTTTATAGAGAACGGTAGGGAACATATTTAGGGAACGCCCAGTCATATTTTTTAATCATATTTTTTCTTTAGTCATATTTTATAATTGCATCTGTATAATAGTAAGATTTTTTTTAGGGCAGCTGAAAAACAATTTGGGTAGGGAATATATTTAGAAAGTACCTAGTCATATTTTTTCACGTAGGATTTTTTTGTAGTCATATTTTTTTAAAGTCATTTTTTTGTAGTTGCCACTAATTTACGGTTTTGAAACCCTAACCGACACAAAATAGGATTTTGAAACCCTAGCTACCACTTTTTATAGTCACTCCTCTTTTTGCCCCTTCTTCTTTGTTTTTTGTTCCTTTTTCTTTGTTTTTGTTGCTTCTTAAGTTTTGTTTCTTGTTGTTTCTTAGGTTTTTCTTCTTTTTTCTTCTTCTTTGTTTTTGTTGCTTTTTAAGTTTTGTTTCTTGTTGCTTCTTAGGTTTTTCTTTTTCTTGCTTCTTCTTACTTCTTTTTGCTTTTTAGGTTTTGCTTCTTCTTCTTCTTTCTTTTTTGTTCCTTCTTCTTTGTTTTTGTTGCTTCTTAAGTTTTGTTTCTTATTGCCTCTTAGGTTTTCTTCTTCTTGCTTCTTCTTACTTCTTCTTATTTCTTGCTTTTTAGGTTTTGCTTCTTCTTCCTACTTAACTTTTGCTTATTCTTCTTTCTTAGGTTTTGCTTCTTTTTGCCCTTGAACTTTTTTTTTCCTTCTTAAGTTTTTCTTTTACTTGCTTCTTAAGTTTTTCTTCTTAGATTTTGTTTTTTCTTCCTTCTTAGATTTCTCTTTTTCTTCCTTCTTAAATTTTACTTTTTTTTCCTTCTTAGATTTCGTTTCTTCTTCCTTCTTAAGTTTTGCTCCTTCTTCCTTCTTAGATTTTGCTTCTTCTTGCCTCTTAACTTTTGCTTTTTCTTTCATCTTAGGTTTTATTTCTTCTTCCATCTTAAATTTCGCTTCTTCTTGCCTTTTAACTTTTGTTTCTTCTTCCATTTCAGGTTTTTCTTCTTCTTGCCTCCTAGTCATATTTTGTAATCATATTTTGCAGTCATATTTTATAGTCATATTTTGTAGTCATATTTTGCAATCGTAATGTCACTTAGTTTTTGCTTCTTTTTTTTTGCTACTTTTTGCTTCTTAGTCCCTCTATCATCATCATTATTTTTTTTGTTATTTATAATTTTTGAATATATAATGATTATAATTTTTTTTATCCTAAACATGTGTACATATTTTGTAGTGCTTTAAATCTTTGAAGTTTGAATTATATTATTCATTTATTGAAAACTAACCTTCTTGTTTATACATGTAGGCATTGGAGGTTGAAATGAAGTTATTGAAGGCTATCTGCAATACAAAAGAGGTAGCATCTTTAACTTTTTGTTGGAATATAGGTTCTACAAGTAAGTGGAAATACACATATATGAAGAGCCATTGTGATATATTTTGTGTTAGTAACTAATAAATGTTATTGAAAAAAATCACATTTTTTCTTATATTTGACTTTCTAATGTTATTAATTTTTGCCCATTTAAGAAATCATATGTATTCATTTTTTATTAAAAAAATTCTCTTATTTAACTATTAAATTATGTTGATGTATGACTACACATAGTCATTTTATAAATGATCAAAAAATATGACTGAAAAGAATTGTTTTACACATCATTTAAAAATATGATTGGAAAAAGTCATATTTCACGTTAACTAAAAAATATGACTCACCGTAGTTGTATTCTTCATCAACCAAACATATAATTCATTGTAGTCATATTCCATATCATCCAAAATATGACTCACCATAGTCACATTTTACATGAACAAAAAATATGACTTACCGCAATCATATTCCACATCACTACAAAATATGACTCACTACAGTCATATTCTATATCATCAAAAAATATGACTCACTGTAGTCATATTCCATGTTATCAAAAAATATGACTCGCCACAGTCATATTCCACATAGGATTTTTTTGTTTGCCCGAGCAATTCAACAAAAAGTTAAGACCCCCTTAGGAGAGTCAAAGTATACACCATGTTGACATACTATGGCTAAATATGGGTATTTATACCCTTCAACCTATATGACTATCAATATGACTGATGTCTAAAGCGACTGCTTCCAAACGACTAGAGTCAGTCATATCCTGAATCATCTACAGTGATTTCTGCGTGAGTCATATTTTTTTATTTTACGACTCATTGTAGTCATATTTTGTAGTTATAAAACACTACTTTTGTTGTAGTGTTTGCAATCAATCGTGAAAAAGGTAACTTGTTACATTTGATTTCTTCTCCAATCAAATCCAAAATGAAGAATTGTGGAGGGGTTGGGCAAGACCTTGGAGATGAAGAGAAAGTTGCCAATGGATCTTTGAAGATGACTCATTAGCTCTGTTATGTTAATCACCACACTGTTCCATGGCTTTGTTAAGAACCTTCCCTTCAATCGTATTCTAGTGTCATACCATCTACCAAAAGCTCCCATTCCATGCAAATAAATGAGTTCTACACATACGCATCAAGAATTAGATTGTTTAGGGATGCATGAAATTTTCCATAGTGGGCATCTAGCATCAAGATGAAGTCATTCAAAGGAGTACAACACACAAATGAAAATGTCATATGAAATCCCACAATTCAAAACCCTAAAAGAAAATGTAGGATTCTACTATTGGCATAATTATGAAATTCAATGTGGGATTTAACACTATGCCTAGCTATCTAATTGTGCAATTGTTCCGACATCTCAAAGCCAAAAGTAATCTACAACTACCCTGAGGATAGTTCTCCTCTATAATCTTCAATGCAGCACTAGTTTGTCAAACCATCGCCCAAATAAAAAAGATTCAAATGAGACCACACTTCATATCTTTAAAACAAGGTAAGCTTTGAACTAGTGAAATTGAAGATATTAATAAAAAAATGCTTAGAACAACATAAAGCCCAATTTGGGCTACATCGTCCTCTAGGTGTTAAAGCAACAATAATCCTCTAAAACAAATTTAATTAAATGCAAGTAAGCAAGAAGTATAGTTTTAGATTACTTGGCAATGATGACATTCAAAGGGTGCAACATATAGGGTTCTCTACTAGGATATTCCATTGCCTAAGCTCTTCAACAACTACAAAGTTTAAAAAAAATTCAACTATGTAAATGAAATACAAAATGTCACTTATCATTCCGTACCTTTTCACTACAAGAGAAAGTGTCCAAATTGATAGAAACTGGCCTGAATCAGCTAGTCCTAATTGACAAAAAATTGACAAGTTTTTGTCACTTTGGACAAAAAAGTGTCCGAATTGACAGAAAATTGTCCAAATTGACAAAAACTTGTCAATTTTTTGTCAATTAGGACTAGCTGATTCAGGCCAGTTTCTGTCAATTTGGACACTTTCTCTTGTAGTGTTTGTAATGCTTGGGATGGAGATTGCCTTCAACTTGGAAGTGGATGCAACATTTAATAAGAGTACATTTGATGCCTTGCATGCCTCACTTTGTCTCCACTTTTGTTGCCTATGTTATCATCTAGAGTAAGCTACTCTTACCACTACAACTAAGTGAATTGAACAGCCTATCTTAGAATCCCTAAATTGTCTACTATAAGTGAGCTTACGAGATATAGTACCTAAAAAATGAACCACTAGTGTGTCCTCCAATGGATATAGTAAAGTACGAAGTCCATAAATCACCCAATTAAGAGCTAAAATTGAATTTGGGGAGGTGAAACTTCTTGAAATATTTCTTAGTAAATTTTCCTTGAAAATTAGTGGAATTGGCATCTAACCCCAAGTTGTTTCATTTTAGTTAAGAAATTTTGAAGTTGAAATGGTACAGGGCTCTAAAATTGTTCACCTTCTCAAATGTACATTGTTTGTACATTACTAAAAACTACAAAAAATCAATATTTACAAATATTGTACATTTTGGGAGGTAGACAATTTTAGAACCTATGCACTTTTAGAACCTCTTAGCTTATAAGTGTCATTAGATTAATCCTTTGGTCCTTAACCCCAAAGAACTTAACTGACCGTTTTTGGGTCACGTCCTACTTCAAAGATTTTCCAAGTTCATATAAATAACATTTTTTGAAAGTTAGTATTTTTTATGTAGTTCATCTGGCTTTCTTTCCATAGATGAAAAAAATTCTCAATTTGGACAAAAACTTTGCCTTTGGTACTTCTCCAAAGTGAATAACTCCAAGAATTCTCTTTGTATTTTGTCATAAGAAAGAGTCCTAGCTAATCAAATATCATACCAAGAAAAATTTATGAAAAATATAGAAAGGGAGTTTAATGTTGTTATTTGTACCATTAGAAGGTTTTGAATAAGGAGGCATGCACAAAGTTTATTTTGTTGCCTTTGAAGCTATTCTATCATAATTCCTAATCTTTAAATGAATCTTATTATAATAAATTAAATTATTCTAAAAAGCTAAAGCAAAATTAAAAGGACTAAAAATACATGAGCATACAAGAGGGTACTAGTGTTTTCTATGGCCAATGGCAAAGAAAATCATATTAGTAATACTCAAATAGGAGTACAATAGTGGTAGCAATAGCAATTGTCTGTAGGTATCTTTAACTTCTTTTTTTATAATTTTCCTAATTTTTAGTAGCCACAAAAAATTGGGAATCCCATGACTTTTGGATTGTAGATCAAAACACCACAAAACCAAATGTATACATCCCTTCTCGTTGAACACTTTTCAACAATACAAAAAAATGCCCTTTGTAGACACCCGTTTTGAGAAGTATGACCATAGGTTCAAACAAAACAAATGAACAAAACAAACAACCTCTTTTAATGTGTAGACTAGTATAGCCTTTGCTATTGGTCCAACATGACACCCATGTACAAGATATGTCCCCTGTGTATAGGATTGTGTTAATAGAAGTGGTAGTAGTCGACTCTAAGTGTTAATTCACTACAAGAAAATAGTTCCGAATTGACACGTCCTAATTGACCAAAATGTCCGAATTGACAGAATTATGTCAAAAAAATGTCCAAATTGACAAAAAATTGACAAAATAATGTCAAAATTGACACTGCTTCCTTGTAATGATTACTTTTTATTTTTCACACTATGAAATTCCATAACTTTTGCAGCGTAGGTCAAAAGTCAAAGCACCACAAAACAAAGTTCTTGCACCACTTCTAATTGATCACTTTGCAATGGTACCAAATCATGAGAATATGAGATTAACCCTTTAACCCTTAACTCCAAAGAGCTCAAGTGACCAAAAGAAGTATTAGTAATAGTTGAGTCAAATTGGTAGTAGTAGTAATTGTCTCAAAGTTTATTGTATTTTTTATTTGCCTCAAATAAAAGAACTATTAGTACTTGTCCAATAGAAGTGGTAGGAATAACACTTGTCTCCAAAACTCTTTTACGTTTTAATTCCTTTTGAATAGACAATCTCTATATAAATAACGGAAGGGCTATATTTCAAGGTCATTATGTTGTTTGCATTATATATATATATATATGCACTGCCCAGTGCCCAGATGTCTAAACATGTAGATTTTGGATGCAATTTTGTTTAGAACATTTAATTTTGTCAACCCTATGCATAAGAAATGCCCTACTTTATGAAGCTAAAGAAGATCCTCTACAATTTAATAAATTGAAACAAGGATTTTGGCCTCAAACTCAACAATATGGGGATCTTATGACAAATTTCATGCAAGATGGAAGGATGTGAGAAGAATTTAAGGCAGAAGACCTTTACATCAGCATTCTAAAGTAGGGTTGTTCTGGTAGACAATTCAATAACTTGATAGATACAACATCAGAATCCATGTCTGTCTAATAGGGTCAATAAGTAGGTTGACTTTTTTACCCTACCCGGGTCGCCGCATAGCATCCACTTGGCAACATTTGGATAATTGTAAGTATGGGCGACCACGTGTAGGGCGACTATTAACTAGGCAATAGATCGAGTTACAATGTGTTTAGGGGTTTAGGTTTAGGTGACTTCTGAACACCCGCAATCAACCCCTTTATACTTAAACTCGCCCTCTAGGTACCTGCAATCGCCCCCTTTGGTACTTGTAATCACCTCCTGGTATCCAAAGTTGCCTTTGTAGATTCGTAGTCGCCTTTCTAGACCCGAAGTCGCCCCATTGTTGGACCCGAAGTCGCCTTAGGCCTTTTGAGCCGTGGTCACCCACTCTTTTCGACCCGCGGTTGCCTATGCTGATGTGGATTGACCTTTCCATGTAGGAAAAAATTTCTATCCATCAGATAGAAAATTTCTAAAAAATAGGTGACCGCGTTACGAGCTTGTCAAATATGACAAATACACGTCCAATATAACATACGACACTCGTCAAACAACTCAACACCAAAATCCAAAATCCTATTCAACAAAACAATTATAATCTAGAGGAGAGGCCTCTACCAATATACAACGTGGTCACTGATGTTCGTGAAGGATCCTACTTCTTTGTAAGACTAAGATTGGATTGTCTCAAGCATGTGTAGCTTGGGAGGTCAGTAGAGGATCTGCAATTTGATACTACAGCAGCCTACTTTTGCAAAGTTCTAGTGCAATAGTACACCCCATATGGAACATTAAAGGATATGCAACAGTTGTATGTAGGGTGGGACATGAAGCCTAATTTCAGATGGAAGATTAACTGAATGGTTGACAAAGCCAACTATGTTTCTATGGATAGCATCATGACATCATTGAAACCAAAGAAGAACAATGAGAACAACTTTATTGCCCTTCATCAATAAGTGCAATTTCTAGTGGACCATTTATGTTGAATTATTGAAGAAGAACAACAATGCTTATGAGTATGAAATCACTAGAGAGGGCTGTTCCAAAAATCATATTTGATGCTTGCGATGCTCCCTTGCATTTTAGAAGGTAGACCTTTACATATTATGCAATAGGTTGTGATAGTTTTTCTAATTCAATGATATTATTTTGGATTATGTAGTTTTTTGGTAGACTATAGGCATCATAGATTGCATGCTTTTTGATATTTGTACACAACTTAACAAGTAACAACCTCCATTCAAAAAGATGATTTTTTTCCTTTTTATTTCTCATCCATTTCAATAGGGCATATTTTGAATATGTGAATTTGCTAACCACATGCTTGTGAATGATGAAAATCTAAAAAAATCATCCAAAATTCTACCCATTAGAATGGCGAATACAAATAAATCCCCCCCTCCGTTTCAAAGATCAACAACACTCATGTCAAACACCAACAATTCCATGATAATTCCACATTCTACCCATTATTTTCCCAAGACTTTCATTAACGACATCTATAGTCATTGTCCTTCCCACAACTCCTACATAAAATCCATCTACTTATATGCAAAGGACCCATTTCCCATCCACCACCATCACACCAAACCAACTACATAGCACAATGCAAAACAAGCTCACTAATCCTTCATGTCAAAATAGCACATGGAATACCACCATTTTAACAAAATTGTCCATATTGGTACATGCCTATTCATGTAAAGGTGGACTTATTCAGTGGAATTGAGCCTCACCAAACTTCAACACAATTCATTTCAAATACATATCAGTTACATATTTCACTTCTTTAATGGACAATGAATGGGATTCTAAATATGCTAATGGAGAAGATGTCATCAAGTGTATTGCATTTAGACCTTCAATGATATTCAAATATCATCTTGGAAGAAGCACATTGTATATGAACTTCATTTACAATAGACAACGCATAATGCCCTAGTTTACAAAAATTGGGTGGATATTGAACAGGCCCAAAGAATTGACAATATTCAACTTGAATGTGAACTTCTAGATCATGTTGACAAGGTCATACTCAGTAACTCGAAGAGGTTGGATTGATGTGGATTCTATCCAGAATAAGACAAGAGATACTCATGGTTCTAGGATATGATTTCTTGGAGGATTTTAATATGCAGATTATGGAGATTGGTGATCATTAATATAAACCCGTTTTTCTTCCAGATGCGTGTTTAATTGTAAGTTGGGATTCCAAAACCTCACATTGTTTTGGTATTGATTGTGTGTACTTAGGTGAATAATATTCGCAATGAACGAAAGAAAACCGTAGCAGATATGATGCCTTTCCACCAAAAGTTCTTCGAATTGTTGTCTACCTTATGTTGAGCTGGTAAGTTCACAAATCCTTACATGCAGATTCATTTACCATTTCAGATGAGTTTGGAACCCACATTGGGCACGCCACGCTGCTGAATATACTGCTGCACGCACTTGAGTTCAGAGAAGCCTCTCTTCTTCTCTGGATTATTTTGATTTAATTGAATCGATGTTGCTTGAGTCTGGTTCTGTATGTTGATTCTATAGGTTGTAGAATCTGTCAGTAGGCTCTCTCACCCTGGTGCCGTTTTCTGGCCGGGATAGTGTGGCCTGTAATACAGAGCCCTCATCACTTCAATGTTTTGAGCCAGTCGCGCCGTTAGCAGGAGAGCACACAAGCCGGCTTCAGTTTGACCAATTCCCTGTTAGGAGGTTCAACCCAGAATGATCGATGATTTCAGACGATTTGTGTCTGTTCCCCTCCTCTCCCACAGCCTGCGATTTGCATATATAAATTCCTCTGTCAGTCTCACTTCCCCTCTTGAGGAGGAGAAGAGGCGGTCTCAAATGGGCGAGTGGCTTTCGAAACGGCCGAGGTCACAGCACCTGAACTTGGCCGTAAATCGGAAGTCCCTGCGAAGGATGCCGATGTGCACATTTAATTTCACATGTAAGCCTCCAACCATTCAGCCGGCCCTTGTTTTGGGGGCAAAATTTTGCTCAAAATTTTACAAAGAAGTAGCTGGACAGTATTGAGGGAAGCATGCCAAAGTACATCATTCTTCTCGACGCATCGTGGAGTTCAACCCTGAAACGACACCGACTGAGGACACAAAGTGTCTGATGAATAGCTTTCTCTGTTACTGTAGAAACAAAGAATGCATGTATTGGTCCAAAAACTGAATCATACTCCGTATTGGAGTGAGTACCAATCACAGAGGCAGCGGTTTTATTTTGCCAGGGCCCTGTACTGTATTGTACACTACAAATACAGTACAGTACAGGGAATTTCCCTTTTGGGGACTTTGTTGGGTATTACTGATTGTTCACTTGAGTGTGGTTGCAAGCATCAATTCAAGGCTTTGTTTGTTGATCTGTCAGTGCAGTATCTTCAAACAGTTCCTACTTCACCTTTGAAATTTGACTGCTAAACCAGAGTACTATTGCATTCTGTAGATGCTAGCGTCGCAGTCGAAGTAGACGGTGATCTACTTTCCAGTTTTCAACCAAGGTCGTAGTTGTAGTTCTTCATTACTCTTTTACTCATGAGACTGAGAGCATGATGGCATCATGGTCTAACTGAACGAATTCTATCTTATCAATTGCAAGTGAACGGTATCGTTGGATTCCGGTCACTGGGATCACGGAGAAGCAGCGGTGGTATTTTGCTGATTTAGGATATCCATCCCTGGTGACAGCAGCGCTGATTTTGGGGCTATAGGACTCAAACCAGGCCTAATGAATGTCAGTAAATCGCTTTAATTCATGGAGACTAGCTGGGAGAATCTGTGACCAGCAAAAATAATTTAATACGCACTCCAACAAGTTCCTAACGACATCGATAATTCAGTTACTAAATTTTTCTCCCACTCACGTACACGTCTACACATGCATCATGATTGCATCCAACTACTATGCTGAAGAAATGAAACTAAGATTTTCCGGTTACTGTTTAAAGGATAAATTAATGTTCCTTCTAACAAAACGCATTAACAGGTGACGCTGCAACCAGTAATTTTTTTCGGCAAGGACACAGCTACAGTCTTAACAAGTTGAAATTCACTTCAAAATACGAATCGTAGTCTTCAGTTCCAGAAAAAGCCTCGATCAGAAAACATCACATCTGATCGTTCAGGTCGGTACGTATCCCGCGTCTAAGAAGAATCAAACTAGCGCGACGCATCTCATGAAACTTTGAATTCAACTCAGACGTACGTACATGACACCAAATTCATACGAACCGAAACGACTAATTCACACGGGAATTCACACTCCTAGTTGATGACTCACGACTGCTCCAAATACCGCGCGCTCCTTAATCAACAACGATACTCCGAACACTTCTCATGCAGCAAATTTGTCGTACGCAGTGTCCTTATTCCCGGGCTTATTCTATTCTTATGGGGAATTTCATTAAAATGGCGATGTTGCATGTGCCATTTTCACAGTGTGCTATTCCTACAGTTCACAATAAAATCAAACAAAAAACGCATCAAATTGCAGCAAGAGAATGCTCGACATGTCTTCACGATTGGAGATTTTGAAGGAGTTCCCGTGATGTAATACCAGATTTTAAAATATATTTACTATCTGTAGTTCCTGCACTTCAGTTAGGACTAAGTAAGCTTTGTCAATTTTGCTGTCCTTCTTGGATACGGGCTGCCAAGCTAAATGCAGAATCTAAACGACACTCAATTCAGACTGCGCCTTCAGTGATGTAAAAGTTCAAAAAAGTCGTGGAACACTACCGCAGAGTTGCTGCATGGCATGCATGTAAACTTGAACAATATTTTTTTAGAAAGGAATTGAAACTTAAGTAAAGTCGTGTCTCGTCCGAATTCGCACACCCTTGAGGGCCGTTACTTTTCATAATTTCCTCTTCACTGGGTAATGCCGTGTACAAAATCACTGAAACATATTAATGAAAGAATATCTATAAGTAGAGAAAGTCAAATATCGATCCAACTAGTTTTGTCTTAAATTCTCCCTGGACTTAGCCTATTTTCGGCTCAAAACAGCCAATATGCAATCCAGGGGCAAGCTGGTCACCCTCTTCTCCCGCGCAGCCGTAGCAGCATTTCTCTGCAAGCGTTCAAAAAACTTATGGCACTTCTCCTCACCAATATGTTCCACCATTATCGAATTCAGAACGCTCCTCGTGAAGCGTTTTGTGAACCGGCCGTATGCCTCAGGATCAGCAAGAATCTTCTCGACTTCCTTTGGCCCGAAGTAGCTTTGCCGCTTGATCTCACACCGTTTGATGTGGAAAGCGTTTGTGGACTCTGCAACTACTTTCACGTCCTCCACGCTGAGACTGTAGATCGGAACGTTGAAGGTATCTCTTCTCTCTTCTTCTATTACACCCTGCAGCATTGAAACCTCTCCATAAATTGGTAAGAATGTAATTGAAATGTGATAAGCTAGATCATCCTGCTGGCCCGCTTTGCATGCAACTCTGCAGGCTCGAAATCTCTTCATTGAGTCTTCCCAGAGGGAAAGCCTAAGTATTTGTTAAAACATGCAGAAATTTTTGCTGTCCAAAGAGAATCAGAAAGGTGTTGAAAGTCTTTTTAAGATAATTTGACTTGAGTGAAGTAGAGAATACCTCAATGACGAGTTCTTCCCATGTCGCTTCGAAGACTTTACTGTAAGGCCCCGCATACTCCCCCTCCCTAGTCCATTGAATCTCTGGATGGTGCTCATCCTCACGACCCATAGCATAAAAGAGAACAAAACCACCCGGGACAACTTCATCTGCTCGAGATAGCAAAAAATTACGGAGATCTTGCCTTGCAGCTTGCTTGAAGGCTTCCAATGTTGCAACATTCTTGTTATCATCTATCCACACTCTCCCCTTATTGTAAGCGGGTGAAGATTTGTCCAACACTGCATCAGGGACCTGAACAACAAAGCAATAGCCACAACTGACTTAGTTTCAGCCTGCACAGTGTATGAGAAAGTCTACTGCTTGTTGTAGTTTATGCCCTGACCAACAATAATTTTGACAGTGGAACTACATTTCTCGATTACACTGACTTGCCCTATTAGTAAGGGAGGAATATTAGTATCATGTAGAAGCTTTATGTCATATTTTTGGAAATTAATACAATGGAGTAAAATTTCAATCTACATTTATTCAAGATAGTATGGCTTTGAAAAACTAGTGTTACACACGCACTGAGGACAAATAAGCGTTCTCTTTCAGATGCAAGTGTTTTAAGAAAATGGCATCGACAAACTGCTTACCTGTGACAACCAATGTACAGAGAGGGTCGAGATTGCGATATGAAGACTTCCCCTGGGAAAGAGGCGTCTATGGAATGATCCCGGGACTGCCGTCACATAGAAATCCTCCATGCTCGTTTGCGTTTTTCTCCAGTCCTCCAATTGAAGGAACAAAGTGTTGAAATCATTGGAAGGCAAGTCACAGAAGAAATACTGCACCTCATCAGGAAGTTTCTTCCCGTTGCTCAAACTTGCTTGGCACACATTTCGGTAACAGATCTCTGCATATCCAAGAGTATTCGCTCCCACGGAGCATCCGAAATCAGCCATACGAATAGCGCCACCGCTCCAGTCCTTGAATAATTCTAGCTCCTGAATCTCTTGCTCCAAGATCGGCTTCACGATATTTATGGATTGAGATTGCATCGATGAGTTTCTGGTGTAGCTGAACTCTCCTGCGCCACTCCCCATACCAGATATGGTCCGTGCAATCTTCATCGTTTTCTCTTCGCCTTCGCCGATCGCCATCCCAGACATGGTTCGTGCAATCTTCATCGTTTTCTCTTCGCCTTCACCAATCGCTATCCCCATCCCAGACATGGTTCGTGCAATCTTCATCGTTTTCTCTTCGCCTTCGCCACTCGCCATCCCCATCCCAGATATGGTTCGTGCAATCTTCATCGTTTTCTCTTCGCCTCCACGCCTGGCCATCGTATCACCATATAGCTCACCTCCACTTGCTGCCTCATAAACCATAGCTAAAACAGCTCACGTATGTGCAATTCAGTAGTGCTGCAAACTGCAAACTGCAAACTAAGCTTCTATATCGAAGTCAGGGTGTTCTTTTCCATGCAAACCTCGTGTAAGTCACGTTAAGAATGACCCTATTATCGCTTACGCAACATGATATATACAAGAACCAGAATATGCTGAATCAAGGAGTTAGAGCATCTGCAAAGGAACCGGCTTCCAACACGGTAATGGCAAAATGAAAAGGCAACTCCAAACTCCCGAATGCAGTTGGTATTATTCCCTTCCTAAATCCGGCATCTCCTTTCCAAATCCAGCAAGTTGGCAAGTTCCAAATCCCGCAAGTTGCCAAATATGAAGGGCCTGCAACTTGCTTACAATAAGAAAATTCTTAATTGTCATACCTTTTCCACCAGTTATGTGTGCCAATAAATTGAACCTTCTCTCTTTTGTATGAAAAAAATCTTTTTTTTATGTAGAATCTTTTCCTCTCCTTTTTATAATGCAGAAAAATTCATTTGTGGTTTGGATTGCTTGCTTTGAATTGAGTCAATTTTCTTCTTAAAGTCACCATAACAGAATGAGATCTGCGACCCCCCCTCCGCTTGGAGAATTCCGGTACTGTCCCTGCTCCCGGTCATGCACGTACTGCGGATGCTCGTAGAGCGTTCGAAAAGCAGATACCAGTTTCTCACGAACAGCTGATTTGAAAATACATGGAAGAATACCTGTCATTGACGTGCAGTTACCAAGTTTACACACGGCACATGCTAGATGCCCTTCTTTAATGCTTCGTTTTATATACATATATTTCTGAAAAAGGGAGCATCTCTGCTTGACATACCTGCTTGACTTCGAATCTCAAAAAGCTGTGCAACTGGCCTTCCACCACTAGCTCAGCCTCCTCGAACGCTGGAACGCTGGGCCGGTCACGGTGCAAATCATCCTGTTTGGTACCCAGCGAATCATAATAATCCAAGAGCATTTTCAATTGAAGGTCAAACTGGTGTGCAAGATCTCCCATTTTCACACAAAATTCCAAGAATGAACATTTGCACTTTTGTCTTATGTAGAAGGATTGTCTAACATAGAAGGATTCTCTATCATCCACTCTACAATTTTAAGCCGCCGCGTCGTTAATTTGACCCTCCCCTTACGAGACATTCTAGAATATCTTGCTCATTTGCCATTCTATTCAAATGTCACACTTGGAGCACACTTGTCACACATTCAATCTATTTGACTTCGATGATGACGGTCTCCTACGTAGCCAGATTCAGTGGGTTTCAATATAGCGATGGAAGCAGGCGCATGGAAGGGCATTTTAAAATGTCTTCGTAGGCAACAAAGTCACAGGCCTAATCTCAATCAGCATAACCAAAACGACAAACACATGGTGTAAATAAAGCATGTGCACGTATAATCAACACCAACAAAAGTGTCATGAGAAACGAGATGTTGGTTACACAATCAAAACATATCTGCATTTCGCGAACAAAAACCATCAGCCTTTTTTTAAGCAAAATATTGTGGTGTGCGCAGCCGGGGAATCGAACCCCGGTCAGTACCGTGGGAGGGTACTATGATACCACTACACCAGCTGCGCCAGCTGCACCGCTGATCCTAACACGGATCTCTCACATGAATTCTTATTTGCGCAATCAGTTTATGATGGGAGTTAGCTCTTCGTACTCAATACCATTCAACTGTGCATTGCTATCCAGATCAGACAAATTCTGCCCTGTATCGAGATTACTGAGATGTCATTGACAAACATTAAGTTGACATTAAGTCAACATTGTCTTAATGCCATGGCTATTAGATTGATGTGAACTTATCATTGTCATTTGAGTGTCAAAACATGATTTTGAATGTTGAATGTTTGAAATGTAGATTCAAATTTGGATGTTATATAAATGTAGACAGCATCATAGGAAGTTAATCTCTTCTATTAAAATCTCTTCTATTAAGACAGGTGGTTTGTTTTGTTTTGTTTGTTTGTTTGTTTTGTTTGTCACGTTGAGATCTCCCGGACCATGCATCTCTCGGTCGCGTGCTTGGTACCGCCAGAAAGCCCTCGGCGAGGAGGGATGCACCGGCTTGGTTTCGTGGCCTTCCGATGTACAGTGTGAAAGTTGTGCATTTTTTAGTTATTTCTGGTTCTAGAAAATTAGAAAATTATTTTTTCTTATATTTTGGTCACAATCTTGGTACCATCGGAAAGCCCTCGGCGAGGAGGGGTGCATAGGCTTGGTTTCATGACATTCCGACTCACGGTGAGAAAGTTATGCATTTTTGAAGTATTTTTATGAACTAAATAATTAGAAAATTAGTTTTACTTATATTTTGGTCACAATTTTGGTACCGTCGGAAAGTTCTCAATGAGGAAGGGTGCATGAACTTGGTTTCATGGCATTCCAACTCACAGTGAAAAAGTTATGCATTTTTCAGTTGGTTTTGGTTTTTTAAAAATTAAAAAATTACTTTTACTTTTGTTTTGATTGTGGCAACGCCACAGGACACTCTAGTAGTTCTATTAAGACATCATATTTGTTTTGTTTGTCACGTTGAGATCTCTTGGACCATGCATCCCTTGGTCGCGTGTTTGGTACTGTTGGAAAGCCCTTGACGAGGAGGGATGCACCGACTTGGTTTCGTGGCGATCGGACCTACGGTGTGAATGTTATGCATTTTCGAGTTGTTTTTGGTTATGAAAAATTAAAAAATTACTTTAATTCATATTTTGGTCACAATCTTGGTACCGTCGAAAAGCCCTCGGCAAGGAGGGGGCACCAACTTGGTTTCGAGGCGTTCTGATTCACAGTGTGAAAGTTATTGAATTTTGAAGTATTTTTATGAACTAAAAAATTAAAAAATTATTTTTACTTTTGTTTTGATTGTGGCAACGGCATAGGGTACACATACTTGGTATTGTCGAAAAGCCCTCGGCGAGGTGGTTTCGTGGCATTTGGAAGTACGGCGTGAAAGTTATGCATTTTTGAGTTATTTTTTGTTTTAAAAAATTAGAAAATTACTTTTTCTTATATTTTGGTCACAATTTTGATACCGTTGGAAAGGTCAGAAAGCTCTCGGCAAGGAGGGGTGCACAGGCTTGGTTTCATGGCATTCCAACTCACGGTGAGAAAGTTATGCATTTTTGAGTTGTTTTTGGTTCTAAAAAAATTAGAAAATTACTTTTACTTTTGTTTTGATTGCGGCAACACCACAGGGTGGTTAAATTAGCATGAAGTCCCAGTCGATTTTGAGGTTCCCAATTAGACTTCTCTCTTTGCCGTGAGGCATCTTGTGATCGCTTGCGGTCATACACAGGTGCTGCTTATATATGTGAACGTGCTGTTGATGCGAACAGTGCTGGACGATACACTGAGTATCGGAGCTTGCGATGGTGCTAGATGTTTTGTGTTCCTTCAGTGCAATTTGGGCTCGTTCTGATTCTGAACCTCAGATTCTCATTCCCAAATGCTGCAGTTTGCATTGAGTTTTCAACGTGCATTTGCATTTGAAAGCGCCTCTGTTTCTGAACAAAGCTCGCATTTTTGGCCCCTCTTGCTTGTATTCATGAAATACATGATATTTTTCAACTTCACAGTGATCTTCCTCTGGATAGACACTCAGTTACGACACCTAAAACCCGCATCTTTCTAAAACCAACATCTACATATTCTTGCTTAAAATGTAACTCCCATTGTTCATGAGAGTGTAATGTTGGTTTTAAATGTTGGTTTTAGAAACATCTATTTTCAGCACTGACAACATCCTTTTGACTACCACCAAGACCTGACAAAAAAATTTCAATATAGTAATAAGAACCATGCTAAATTGCTTGTTTTAGGTGTACTTACTTTATTTTGGTTCTTGCAAGTTCTCCTTTGTCTCTTAGTCATTTGAGCTGTATATAAGTCTTCTATTATCCTCTCGCTAATAATCACTTTATCGTTCTTATGAATCCACATAAACCTTCGCATGGTTCTTCCTTCAACCTCTAAATGCACAACCAACCATTTTCTGGTTTCTTCCGGGCTGCTTAAACCAAAAAAATGAATTTTTCTACAAAGCAAGATCATCGGGTTGTCATACTATGGTGTCCTTGGGGTGAGTTTTCGAACTCAAAACACTTCTGAGAATGTTAATCTAAATTTGAAAACGAGAAATCTGAAAATTCGTCTCTCTTAAGTTAGAGAGCTTTTCAACCAAGCAGTCACTTGCATCAGATATGTTTCCCAACTAAGCTCAACAGACACTCAGCTATCAGTTTTCAAAGCCTCACATTACAGTCGCTTCTTTTCAGGCTCTTGACTGAAGTTTGCAACATAACGTGGCAAGTAACACATGCGTCTGTGATTGTACTTCATATAAAATTTCAAACAGTGCCACCTGATTCACCATTGCACACTTCCTGTCCTGATATCCATAGCCTTGCTTCATTGCATCACTACAAAATTGAATCTAAACTCATCTGTAAACTGTAATTGCAACTTCAGAACCCAAAGAGGAAAACCACGTAGCGTGGGTTTAGTATATGATCTTTCAGGGTAGAACCTGCATGCTCTGAGAGTTCAATTCAAACAAAGGTCCTAGCCACATCAAAACCTTGCATTTGAAGTGCTTCAAAGTTGATAGAGGATCTGCCATGACAACCCAACATTCTATACGACATCAAAGCCAGCGAAGTCCTGTCCAAAGTACCCTAGATACTTTGGACAGGACCCTAGGTAGTTATTAACATCAACCGTCGATGCGATCAACCCCTACGGAACCCCTTTTATGTAAATTTTTATTAGACCCTAAGAATGATAATCTGCACAAACTAGCAGCTGTTCCAATCTAAACACAAACCCTTCTCACTCTGCTTTGTACAATTTGCGACTTGCAAGTCTTCAAAGGGCATCCTGAAACTGGTATCTTCATCTGCAGGGAGCCGTTAAACCCAGCATGCATACCCTTGTGGCCATGGAACTACTTTTGATTGGTGGCATGCTAGAGTGGTCCACCATAATCCTAAAAACTAAGAATGTCACCTTTCGACTGGTTAATTGCGATCAATAGTGATTTTCTAGTTACCAGAGGAGCCTACGTTTAAAGCATCGAACCTAGAGGAAGAAACCTTATAATATGCTTGGTCTCTTCCACCAGACCCTCAATAGTTTCTAGCCGAATATTAGTCCAAAAGAGACCCGAGTTCTTCTCATGGGGATTCAACTCTGTCCACTCCCAAACTTCAACAATAATGCAGTGGAGATTTCCAATGATGTACCTCGATTTGATCACCGACGTTGACAACGAACCAACCCTCCATAGGCTTCACAGTGATCCACTCTTCGTCCTTCCTCACTTGCAACCCTACAATTGCGTCTTGCAACAAAAGAGTGATCAGGTTGTTGTCGGAATGCTTCCTCAAACCTATGGTTACGTCCGGCTGTGGACAGGGAGGGTAATAGTTCACTTGCAACACTTGCTGGGATTTCCCAGCGAAGTAGTCATTCAGGAAGGAGGTTTCCAACCCGAGGCCCTCCGAAATGAGCTCCGAGATCAGACGTACCAGCTTGTCTGTTTCCTCACAGTAATCCTCAACTGTTTCTCTGCAATCATATGCATCCGAATTTTCGTGACATTTTTCTCAAAAGGCTAATTCCTCAGTCAGAAATAACTTTCCCCTATTAAAATCACAATGTTATTAAGGGCAAGATAATGCCAATCTAATAGGTCATTAGATAAATATTCACGTAATATTAATACTACTGCCAAGTTCATGTTGCCTAATTGTGGAGTACCGTAGTTGCCAAAGTAACGCCACTGACACGAACATCACACTAACAGAATTTCGCACCATTTGCATTGCACTAATATTATCATACAAGTAACTGAACATTAACATGAGGACCATATGAATCTAATAAGTATTAACTGAACATTAATAACTTGGTAAATCTAATGGTAGTTAAAGCACATTTTTGACATTTAAAAGAAATTCAAGTACCCTACGGAACCTCTTTATATATGAGAACATTCTAATCTAGGTAATTATTTATGCTTGATTAATTTTGGTTTAAATTTTATTGAAGAACCAGTATTTTCTAACTTGTTATTAGCCTATGATGGTTCACCTGAAAGAGGGAGGATGCGTAGGCCAAAGCTCATATCGTCTTCCAGAAACAGGAAGCGTATACAACCGCAACCGGTCGCTCCAATTTGCACTCCTCCTCCCCTAGCCTCCAAACCTATCTCCATAGCCTTCATCAGGCAGCGCATCTTCTTCCGCTTCCGCTCGAATCTTATTCCTCTCCTCGTACGGAAGCTCAAAAAACTCCCGAAACACCTGTTGCGTCCGTGTCATCAAAGAGAAAGGCATGCCGTGATTCTTCACTTGGAAGAACCCCCATTGCTCGCACGCCCTTCGGATCTGCTCCACTACAAGACCTCGGCGTTCAACATCCTCCACTCCGTCCATGTCAATCACGGGAAGCTCCAGTCGATCAATCGTATCAAACGTCACATCAAACTTCACACGATCGTTCTCCGAGACGAGAAAGTCCTCAGGGACGCTGTCGAGATGGCCATTCTCCACGAGCTCTTGTAAGGTCACTCGGGGATTGGACGGCATGGCTGAGGAGCTCAATCCACGGAATCGAGAAAGGCAAAACTGAGAAACTCAAAACTAGAGAGACAGCAAATTACACTGCAAAATCCTTACACTCAAGCCTCCTTAGGTTAATCTAACCACTTAATCTAACCACTTAAAATTTTTCACTATGACTGAGTTTGAATGTGGCAAGACACCTATAGTTGACGGTAGTGTGGCAAGTGTGCAGGATATTTAAAAATGTAACGCTACAGGTGTAAGCGTCAGGGACAGAGGTCTCCTCAAGAGCTAACTTAGAGATCTAGAGTCAATCATGCAGACTAGGCGAGAGAATCTATTCAAGTGTAAGCATGTTTTCTGCAAGGTGCCCTGACAGCAGTACCTAGATACGGGGAATCAAGGAAACCATAAAACACAGATTTCGGATAAGAACCTTTCTCTTTCAATCTCATGTATTCTACTTCTTTTTTTCTTTCTCTCTGGGCTTAACTTGGACAATCTATTGACGCACAATACTCTCTCATTGACTGAGTGAAAATCATGGTAGTGTCCTCCTGGAGTCTTAAACCCTGGGCTCTTAATATTCCTAATCTCCCCAAATTGAACTCCATGCACTTGCAATTGACAGTGTGCTGGGTCTTACATTTGCACTTGGTAGCGATGACTCTAAATATTTTCTCTTGCCTCAACAGCCAATGAGTTTGGCTTGGGCATCAATCTCCTGAAGAATGAACACCACTCAAGCTGACAACTATAATCTACATCTCTAAATGTTGCAATACTCCCGGATCACTGTACAAGACCTCAAATTCTCACAAATGAACCGTTCTACACTTTTATGTATGCCAAACTTTAACCCTAATTCCCTTGGAACGGCAATACGTAACAGTAACTCACTGCCTAGTGGGGGATTCCTCACTTCGACTAAGCTACTTTCAATTCTCACCTTTCATAATCTGCACCGTCAAGATTACGGTTGTAACACAGGCTGAAGATGCAAGCAATAGTGCTTGGCAACTACAATTTCAATATCTAAATGTTCCAGTGCTCCCGGATAACAGAATTTAAGAAACCTCTATTTCTGAAACCATGTATGGAACTGAAGCCAAATTGAGCCTTCTTCTGGAGGTAAAGCCAAACTTTAACCCTAATTCCCTTGTAATGAACAGACCCAGCAAAATACTGTCTGGCCAGAGGCTTCGTGGACCCAAACCACTTGTGAATACTCTCCCTTCATAGTCTAATAAATGTGTACGTGTTCCAGTGCTCCCGGATTACGGTAAAACAGCCCATTGTGGTCAGAATGAGAAGTTTGACATCATCTTGTCGCTGAAATTTTTCAATTTTTTTTCCACATTAGTACAAGTGTAAGAAACAGCAAGTGCAATTGAAATTATATTTTTTTGACAAAGTATGAATTTGCTAGGAGTTTTTGAAGTGTTCAGTCCAAAAGAGTCTATAGACTATCTCATAACCAACAAAATCTGAATCTATAATGCTCATCTTACTTCCTAATGAAATCACAATATTTTCTATCAAGGAAGGCCTAAAAAGTCAATTTTTACAATGAATTCCACATTGAAAAGTTAGAAGTTCCTAATGAGATCATTATTCACTCCATTATTGTCATGTAAGACATGCACTTTTTTCACATACTAAAAAAAATCCACAATGGGGGCATTTCCTAGGTAACTGCTATAGGTCATTTGACCACAATGGGTTGTTTTACCTTATGAGAGGCACCCCATTCTTAATCAACGCCCCATTCTAGCACAATACTCTACAATAGTGGATCAACACCCCATTTTGACACACTACTCTATGGTGGTGTAATTCTATGCAAGAGGTGATTACCCATTCCTGATCAACGTCCCATTCTGACATAGTACTCTACGGTGGTGTAATTCTGTGCAAGAGAGTGATTAACATTAATTAATGCATAGTACTCTATAGTGGTGTAATTTTGTGCAAAAGGTGATTAACAGTGATTAATTATGGCACAGTTCCTAGCATAGTTGTGCTACATTATAATTGACAACAAGACTTTCAATATTGCAATTAACCCTTTGTTGAATTTTGCAACCAACCCTTAGTTAGAAATAGAAAGGTCTATATAATGAGTATGGATTAGGACTTTTTTTTCAACTTTCTAAAATGCATGAAAAGGCGATATGTAAACGCTGTGAAGTGATGAATTGGTGATTCTTAACAGTAGTCCACAATTTTGAGGTGAGGACATTTGGATTTTTTTTCAAAGTACTTAGCAAATTCTTTACACTACATTTTTTTTCTTTGGGCAAACACATGCAATGGAGAAAAAATTTATTGGCGATGAAATGAATTTGACTACAGTGAAATGGCAAAGTGAGTCCATTCAGCCCATTCATTAGGGTCAGTGAGGCGAACTAATCAAAGACATTTTTTGGGAAGTTGGCAATACGAAAGACTTGTCATTCAGCAATGGTAGAAAATATGTAAGGCAAGCACAAAGTGAAGCAAGCAATGTAAGTTCTAATTCATGCAAGTGGTCCATGTTAAAATCTAAACAATTGGCGTTTTAGGGTGAAAAATGTGCAATCCTACAACACTTACCTCACAATGTACCTAAAAGAGGCAACACATCTTGTCCTGCCATTGTTTCCTCTCTCCTCCACCTTTCAAAAATTGAGAGCCATTGATTTTTATTAAAAAAAATCTACCCCCCTCCACTGCCGTTGATCTTCAAAAAACAACTTGGGATATGAATACGGAAAAGGGATATCATATAGGTATGGATATGGACATAGATACAAATGTATGTATGTATAGATATAGGTATAGATGTAGATGTAGATGTAGATAAGGGATACAAATTGGATATAGATATGGATACAAACTTCGGAATATATCCCATATCAAATGCTAGACCCCATTTCACCTAAAAATTACAAATAGGATAGAAGGGAGGGAGAGGGTTATGATTTCATTTCATTTCATTTAAATTATTTTTTTGAGCTCATTGGGGTGGGTAGGTGGGGATTTTGGGGGGTAATGAGGTAAATCAGGGTTGCTAGCATGCGAGCGTAGAAGTGTGAGCTTGTAAGCGGGAAGAAATTAATTGAAAAGAAGAGTGAGGTTCCTATGACCGTGGATGTACCTATGACCGTGCATGAAGGGAATTTGTATATCCATGAATGGTGAAGTCAGTGTTCTTTCAAATTTTGAGTGATTTATGCATGGAAGGAAAAAAAATATGATTTGGCTATTCAAGAATTGTCCATGCCTCACCTTGTTGTATTGTATTAATTTTGGTTAACTAACATTTGTAGGTGGTTTTTTATTTGAGGAAAAGAATATTTTCTTTAAAATTTACCCTTTGGTTTGTATGAAATGTTTAGAGTTTAGACCCTCTCTTTTGTCTTGAAAGCTTAGTAGATGGTGTGAATATATGGTCTATTCCATTCTTGAAGGATTTTGTGATGGTGTGAAAATTATTTTCTTTCTCACTCGTTTTTTATATGAAATTCATTTCAGGGTTCAGGGAATACGTTTAGGCCTACGGTACTCTATATTTTGGTAAGATACAATGATTGTTGTAAAGTGATCTCATATCACATACCATCTCTCTTTAAAATAGTGTATTGCTATAGTAGCATCTTTCCAATATCTCTTATGTTGGCAAATACATTTAAAATAGCAATCTGTATTCTCTACGGCAGTATCAAGGTAAATGAATCACACAACATGTAGCCATAAAACACACAAATCCAATGATCATGAAAATCAAAGCATAATGGTTTGAGTCATAAGATACGTCGATCTTATGAGTCTAATTTGCTGTAGACTCTGTCACAGACTCCTTATCACTAGAAGAATCAGAAGTCTCTCTTCCCTCGGATGCTGATCCGTCTATAAACTGCAAGACATTCCGACAATACGAAGGTTTACGGTGTTTGGGCTTTGAAGTACCAAACTCAGCAAACGCCAATGCCACCTGCTCTACGTAGATTGGAAGATCAAATGACTTCTCCGGGCTCAAGATAAGTCTTCGTCTTTTCTTCCTGGAACCTACTGCCATCAATCCCTTAGTGCTATAGACAGAATGACTGAATGTTAGTTTTAAGAAACCTTACAAGTACCAATAAGACCAATCATTTGAAAACGAAGAAACTTACTTACTAGGTCTATCTCGCCGGACAAACTTTCGTGCTTTCACAATCATTGCATCGGGATCTTGCAAAACGACAACCACTGGCGCTTGTGGAACTACAACTGTGGCAACCGGAGGCGCAGTCTTCTTCATAGGCTCCAGGATGTCTGCAAAAATATTCTTATCTGCCTCCAATGCCACAATGTGGCGCCCTGTTGCACGACATGCCGTAATAGAGGCACCTGGAAAGAACCAATATGAATCACAATTCGACCTCATGTTTTTGGGTATGACATGACTGATGGAATGTACAAACATTCAAATGAGAACTCACCCGTGGATGTTGTGCAGTCAAGGACCACGTTTCCTTCACTAGTGGTTCCTTCAATGATGTGTTGTAAGAAGCGGGCATCTTTCTCGCGAGGCCCTCGCCATGGCCTTTTTTCCTTGTCGTTCATCAATATGGAATCCTCGGTGGTGTAGTTTATGAGCAAGTCATCACGCTTGAGGTCCACTTTGGCCTTCACCATGGTTGCAGAGCGCTTGAAGGAGAATTTGGATTTCTCTCTCACATCCAAGTCTTTCACCAAGAGTGTGATGCCAAACTTCAAAGTCTGCAAATATTAAATGAACATAGACATTCAAAGAGTGAATGAAAACATTAAATGCGTATCTAATAGTCCATTGTGAAGGGTTTAAAATATTGTACCGTGCTTGTGTGGTCTATGGCCAAAGCCAAATGCACCCGATTCATGCCCATCCATTCTTGGAACTTCACCATTGTAGGGTACTCTTCACATAGTCCTGCAATGGTGCTTAGAGAGTCTACGCTCCACGAATGGAACACGACAACGCAACCATGGTCCTGCAAGTGTTTTTCTGCAAAGAAGAACGCTTCATTGATCATGTTGTAGTCTGGGTCCAAGTTCCAGGATGGCACGGCAGTATCGGGAACGGAAACCCTCGGTACCGGCAAATTCTCCTGGCAATCAAAGAGCATGAGGTCGAATCCCAGCCGATGCTTCACAATTGCATCATTCACCCTGTCTTTCTCCAGTGCCATCTACACATACAAATTGTTAGGTCAGAAGTTGTCATCATAAGGAAGGCATGACTTAATAATTCTGAGGTGTAACTTCTTACTAGAACTCATGAAACTAACCTTCTTAAGGAAATCCATGACTTGGATGTAGCAATTGGAGCCCTGTGTCGTTTCATTGTCAACCACCTCTTCAATAGAGACGTTGAGCAACAACTCCTCTGAAGTGACATTGTCGTCATTGCAAATCCTCATTGAACTCCGACAATACAGCCTTCCTCTTCATCCCACTATGAAGTCCACCTTCCATTTGCGAGCTCTGATCCACTGTACAGGATGCTGGAACACTATTTGCATAGTCTTCTTTCATCTTTCCTTTTGCTTTGGCCTTCTCTTGTTTTTCCTTCTCTTTTTCCTTCTCCTTCTCTAGCAACTTCACCACACGCTTTGCCTCCTTCTTCTCTTTTGCTTCCAAAGCCAATTGGAGTCGAGCTACTTTCCTCTTGTCATTCTTGTCCCTCTTTGCAATGGCTCTATTCCTCTGTGCATCATCCATACCTGCAAACTCATCAACGTCGAAGTCAATCACTCCAATGCCTTGCAAAGAGTTCCGAAGTTCCACCTCTAACGGATGAGTATATGAACTTGGGCAGTCAATGTACCATCCTCCGCCATTGAGGTGAGCCGTGGTGAAGGTCTTCAGCTAGTTTGGCATGTACATGCAGTCTGCGGAACTTCGGTCCAAGAAACTTGAGAGAAATAGGGGCAAGTCCTTTTTTTGAATGGCCCCTTTTGGCTCCAGCTTGTGCTTGAAGTACCTTCCAGATATGAGAATAGAATGTGAATCAGTGATTAGTGATAACATACTCAAGAAGACGAACATGCCATGGTAATTTCTTGCAGAACTATATCAATATCAAATTCTGAATGTTCCAAAGAAAATAGGACGACTACAATCAAATTGTACGCGCATACAACAAATAGAATGGCGGGGTCCGTAAAGTACCAGCTTGTCCACAGTCGGATCCGACGGTGGACTTGTAGGTACCTCAGGGACTCCCATCCTTCTGGACCTTCTATCATGTTTACATTATTTTTGCGACATAAATACATGAAAGACAACCGGAGAGATGGATAATTTCAGAATGATCACATTCTATGAGTAGCATTTTCATGAAGGCATTTTCCCATACCGGAAAAGCACCCTTCGCACTGCTTGCTTTCCACCCTCGTAAGTCATGAAGTTGTCACTTTTCTTGAAGTACTTCGTTCCTCTGAGGTGGGCTATGAAGCCCTGATCCCAGATCTTCCTCTTCCACCCTTCCAAATAATCCGCCAAGGTTTCAGGTTGTAGAGGAGTGTCCATATTGATGTTGATGTTGTCTTGGGTCACCACCTTCTCAAAATATTCAACAACTGCGTCTTCAATCTATAAGACGTCCACATTTTTTAGTGACAGTAAACATATATATTTTGTTGCAAGAATTTCTATGATAAATTATTTCAATTATTCTGAACCCACTGGTTCTAAAATTCAAAAGAATTTCTATTCAAACACTTACCCCAGCATACCACTACTAGAAAAATTCGTATTTCTGTTGTTTTGGTCGCGTTGATCTGGTCAAAATCTGACAGAAATCTATTGGTTTCAACAGATTTCTGTCAGATTTTGACCGGATCAACGCGACCAAAACAACAGAAAAATAAAATTTTCTAGTAGTGTACCAAACACATCTGTTTAGAAATGGGCCCAACAATGTTTCTGACACAGGCCTTGGTGGAAGCCGTCTAGCCTCGGGAAGAGTTCCACCACTTGAGGAACTTGGTCTTGTGATAAGGAGTGGTGTTGCAAGTGGCTACCATTTGAAGTTTTTCAAGAGTCATCTCGGGAATCTCATTTGCACTCCAATGTTTCTCCACCTACCCCCAAATGTTCAAAATGCAAATCATTATGTGACCTCCAGCCAAGATTATTGCCATTCAATGATTAAGTTTGGACTCATCATACCTCTGCTAGGAATTCCGGTTTGAGAGCGGGATTGGCCACCGTGACCAACTTCGTCATCTTTACATTCAGCTTCCCTGTTTTTTCTTTAGCGGCGGCTCTCATGGCATGCGAAAGTCCACCATGACTCCTCTCTTCTACTGGTGTCATCTCATTGTATCTTCTGACTGCAGCATCCATTGCCTGGGAAATCTCTTGCTGCAACAATCCGATGAGAAGATAGATTTCAAATCATGTGCACTGAAGAAGATAAATTAAATAGTAAAAGCTTACTCCAGACATAGCCCAAATGGCACACTAAGCCCATTAGAGTGGAAGCCAGAACAAATGACACTAAGTGAATGCAAATAAAAAACTCACCCTGAAAAAAAAAGTTGTGAAAACCTCAACGGGCATAAAGTACCAAGTCCTCTTAGATTTATGGGCCCTGCATCGTTTGAGCTCTGACGGCCTTAGCATTTCATTGAATCGCTCAATGGGGAGAAGTCCATACTTTTGGACGCGGTATAATGTGTGGACCAGGTTTGTCTTCACGTGTGAATCCTTCGTGGACCTGGAATTCACGCCAAAATAATATTTGAATAATTAAATAGCAATAGGAAACTTATGAAAATCACATTAATTGCCCTGTCACGAAGTTGACAAGACATACTCACTTGTTTATGTCATGCATGTCATGCATGACATGCATGACCAATTCAATCTTGCCCTTGGTATCCAAAACTATTGAATCCACTGCAGAGTGCCAGTCCCAATCATTGGAGTGCTTCCTGGTGATATAACTCATCCAAGAAAGGAGTCTGTGATTTCCGTCACAAACAAAAAACTTCAAGTTCTTGAGAAATCTCAACTCCGGCACGGCCTCCACCTCGGAGTTGAACATGTCATTCTTCTTTCTCCACAGCAGATCCCACCCCTCCATTTCCTCGTCTGTGAACATTGAAGCCTCTCCCGCTTCATTTGTTGTTGTCACATAAAATACTGCGGCTCCATCTCGGTATCCTGTGTTGAACTCTTGCTCGAACAACTTCAGGTCACAAGCAAGCGTTGGCCTCACCATAGGCATAGCCACCATTCGGCAGAGAGGGATCCGTAATCGGAAGAGGTGGTCGGGCTTCATCCTCAGAGACGTTATGGTTTTTACCGAATCCACCTTGTGATATGACTGCAATTCATCTTCATCTAAGTCCTTATCTTCTTCCTCCATGACGTCCATGGCCATGTCTTCTTCTATGGACTCCTCTTCATCTTCCCCTCCAAAGTGCGGTTGAGATGTGTCACCGTCGACTTGGGTCTCTAAAATGGTCTCATCTTGAGACATTGATAAAGGAGATGTATCCATCTACCAGTACAAGAATGTGTGAATAACAAATGATACTTCTGAAATATATTGATAATAAGACGCAATCATTTAGATCTCCATGAAATAGTAGAGGACGTCTATTAGAATGACATGTTAGTATGAGTTTGGGATTGACTTCAAAAATGCTTCAAAGAACTTTGTGTATTAGACATATAAGGTTGTAGATTGCTAAGTACACAAAATGATTCTAAGTGACTAGAGTCAATCAATGTCACCATCACCCTCCGACTCGGAGCTGAGGAGAATGATGACCGCTTCTTGCCTACCCTGAATACTGTTACTATTGTGTGCTAGAAAATCCTCCATTGGTGGACCATCTATGGAAATTGAAATTTGACTCTCTGAACTGTACTCAGTGTCTGAACTCTCCGGAGACATAAGTCTGAAAACCCCGTTTCTATCCCTGGCCACCTGCATGACTCTAGCCAGACGTTGACGACGTCTGCGTGCCTCGGTATCACTCACACGACTCAGTACTGAGGTCTCAAAGGCATCTACTGCATGATCAGCAACATCCATGATGTCATTGAAATTTACTACGTCTTCCTTGTGGACCTCCAAGTCATGAAACAAGGCGGCGGCGGACAAGGCTACGTGCAAAGACATACATAGGGGTATTGGATGAGGTCTAAATTCCACTACAATACTAATGATGGCTTGTAAAAGACGGCATATTACACTAGTAGAAAAGGGGCTATCAATGACTGCTCTCTATGACTGCATAACCAGTCATTTTGGACACTTATGACGATAGTATGACTGAAAGTAGATTTTGGACTTAGAGTCATAGAGGACGAGTGATTATGGACAAGATAGTCATTTATACCATGATCATTCTTTTTCATCCTATGCTAATGTGGAACTTCATTAGGGTGTGATTATATGGAGCACCTCCAATGGCAGTTTGCCACGTGGCTACAGATCTAACATGTTGAGTTGGCAGTTTTTTATTCGTTGGTATTGGAGTGATTCTATTTGATGTCAAAAAGGTTGTTGGAGTCATATTATAGGCTGCTGGAGTCATTTTGCAGGTTGCTGGAATCATTTTGTAGGCTATTGAAGTCATTTTGTAGGTTGCTAGAATCATTTCGCAGGTTGTTGCAATCAGTTTGTAAGCTGCTGCAGTCTTTTTATAAGTTGCTGGAGTCATTTTGCAGGTTGCTGCAATTAGTTTGCAAGCTGTTGCAGTTATTTTGTAAGCTGTTGGAGTCATTTCGCAGCCTGTTGCAATCATTTCGCAAACTGTTGCAGTCACTTCGTAGGCTGTTGCAGTCATTTAGTAGGTTGTTGTAGTCATTTTTCTGGCTACTGAAGTCATTTTGTAGGTTGCTGGAGTCATTATATAGGCTGTTGGAATCATTTTGTAGTTACTATGTAAGCTATGGTAGTCATTTTCAAGTGATATTCATTCCAAAAAATGATTAGTTCGGTCACAATATTGTAAGCATAAATGACTACATTTATACTATTACTACACTATGTTTGCACTATGACTACACTATGACTATACTATAATTGCACTATGTCAAAATCTGAATTGCTTAAGTTGCCTAAATTGCATGAACTACCTAAACTCCTTGAATCGCCTAAGTTGCTAGAAATTAGGAATTGCCTGAGTTGCTGAAATTGCTTAAATTTTCTAAACCACATGCATTACCTGAACTATCAGAATTGCCTGAACTTCCTGAATTGCCTCAACTGCCTGAATTGCCTGAACTACCTGAATTGCTTGAACTACCTAAATTGCCTGAACTGCCTGAATTGAACAACAACAAATAACAACAAACAAGAAGTAAACAGTAGAAAGCACTAAAAAAAAGTAAATTGCTACATTCAAGAGATAAGGTTGGAGGTAGACCTGAACCTTCATTTACAAGCAAGAGGAACAAATGAGAGGAAGTTGATGAACAAGAAGCAAGAAGGAAACAAAAACAAGAAGAAAGAAGCAAAGAGGAGGCAAAAGCAAGAAGAAAACATGAAAGAAGATGAAGCTTGAAGAAGAAGGCAAAAATAGGAGGAAAATATAAGAAGAGATGAATCTTGAAGAAGAAGGCAGTAGCAACTGCAATGTGTGTTTGACAGCTGCAATTACAATATGTCACATGTCAACCTACATAGAAATAGAAAGGCAACTGACCTAAAATGTGGCGGCTGACCTAAAATCTAAACCCTCCATTTACTATCAAGATACAATCTTATCCATCCATTTAAAGTCTAAACTATTCATTTTCAAATTGTCCATCTGATTCCACCATTTCAACCGTCCATTTGATCTATCCATTTGATCCATCCATCATTCATCTAATTCATTCATCTAAGCTGTCCATTTGAAAAGTAGTTTGTGACTTAAAAATGACTACAATGCAATTAGCATTTTATAGAGAAGCAAATAATAAATTTAATAAGTTCAATTTCCATGGTGTCCTATTGTCAGTCATTTTTCAGTTTTACTGTAGTCATATATTGTGCTCATTTTATGACAACACAATTCAAATATGATTCAACGAAAACTGCATCAGCAATAAGGCTACAGAATACAAACTGAACTGTGGATGACACTAGTTCTGGTCGTTTGTTTCATCTAGTTGCCATCCACTGCTCTGGGAAATCACTACTAAATGACTGCTAATTGTGACAGGTCAGCTTTGGCACCATTTCCATGACTGTCAGTCATTTTCCAGTAGCCTTTTAGTCACCAGTCATTTCTTGATTGGTCACATTTGACCCTGTTTTCTACTAGTGTTATGGCAATTTAATATACCTCTATAAACACTGATGGTTGTGCATAGTGAATTTAAATGCTTCCACCTAATGGTACTATCATGGAAAGAAGGGGCGACGTCTGGGTATACAGTAAAGGACTTTAAAACATCATTTGTTAATTGAAATAGAAATGACAAGGGGACTATATAAGGCAATGGCGGATTCTGTGAGGATGTAGAAGGTAAACTATTTGTCATGCCATTCTTGGGATTCTGGGTACATGTCTGTATCTACGGCTACATGCATGATTTGAGTGGATTGTCATGAGGTACCTCTTTTATTTCCTGTGGAAGATGGAGGACAAACTAGAGTTTCCAGTCATCTTCTACACGTCCGATTTAAGTTTGTAGAGTCCTCCATCTATATTGAGGAAGAGCGGATGTCAGAGTCGGGTGAAGTGATACAGTTTGTTCCTGTTGTGAAATCCGCGGATGATGGAGGACATTGTTGGTATCTTTCTCCAAGGAACTACAGGGCATATGGACTTCCTCTTTCCATGGCTGTTGCCTCCACTGAGATTTTGAGTCGCCAGTCAGATAATTCAACAGTAGATATGCCGTATATAGAAAATCCTACTCCATGTTCTGCACCTTATGTTCTTTCTCCTATTCTACCCAAGCCTTCGGTACTTCACGCTGTGAAGGTAGAGAAATTAGATCCAATAATAGAACTATCCAGTGAATCAGAAGGAGAATCTCCCCAATTCAGTCGTAGGATTTCAGGAAGTTATCTACAAATTGCACATGGAAAGAAGATTTTACTGAACTCAGAGGGTAGGAACTCTTGCAATGGACACTTGGCTTCTACATTGTCTCCTAGTCCAACATACCCACATCCATGTGCCAAAGTAAGTATATTGGAGAAGCTCAGGAAACTAGGCAGCATGCGTCGATGTCGAAATGAATTGTCTACAATGGATCTCAACATCATGAAACACCATCACGTTCAATTTCTGCCGGTGGCTTATGATGGCAATGTCATCTTCGAATTGCCACCATGCTGATCCACTTCATCTTTTTCAGCGGCAAGGAGCTTAGACGGAATGGACAAGCGTTATGATGGACACCTGTGGTGCCGGCTCGTGACTACAAACATTAACAACTCCGACAATCTGAAATTCCGCAAGTCTCTCTGTGCTGGCCATCTTGCTTGTGTAAATCCCAAGTGTGATTATTTACAAAGAGCTTCCAAGAAGAATGAAACAGAGTGGACTGGCTTCACATCATTTCCTTTTATCGCTGGAAATGGTCCTCCTAAAGATTCTACTCTAGTCTGTAAAGTGTGCAAGATACCACCTGCATGTCTTAGCACTTGCAATGCTAGGATATACTATTGCTTTGGCGATAATCCAGAAATGAGTAGGACTGCTATTCATTTTGGAGAGCACAACCACCCGGCGGCAAAGGGGATGTACAGAGATTCTACGGAAGAAATCTTTGGACTCATAGAAGAACAAGTTTCTAAGACACCATCGGCAACAAACTCAGCAATTGCTCTCTTTGCTAGCAAAGACTTCTTAACTCATTATCTATTTCACAACGGCGAAGGACAGAAGAAGATGCTGAAGGGAGAGGAAATGGAAGAGGTTATGGACCGCTTCCAAAATCTCAGTAGTCCAAACATTCAGAATGTAATATCCTCGTTTCGCTCAAACAATCGAGGAGGGATCATTGACAACATTATGACAATGAAGAAGGATTCAAAGTTCGAATTCATACACGACAGCGTCTTCCCAGGTCAACGCAAGGAAAAAGTTTATATTTTCAAAATGCTTACCGAAGGACCTGGAAGTGGAGTGGACCTTGTGAAGCGCATGCAACCGGGAGGTAATCTACAAAATGCGTGGTTGATGTTTGATCACGTGAAGCGTGTGAAGGAGTGGACTACGATGGCTTGCCACGTGTATGATGTAGAGTACAAGAAGGTGATGACCATTGCAATGTCCGATATTCAGTCAGAAGATACCGTCATACAAGTACAGTTTTGGAAAAGCTTAAATGCCGTCATGGAACAACATGGACTGCCTCATCCGAACTTCAAAGGATTTATGGCAGATAGTACTATGGCCAATTGGAATGCGGTCCGTATTGTTTATGGTAGTGGCTCTGCCAACGAGGTAATGGAAAATCGTGAGAGAACATGTTTGCTGCACTGAAATACTTCCCTTCAGAAGCACATCCAAAAATATATCAAGCAAGCACTTCAGCACCAGCATATTTCTTTGTGTAAACAATACAAAGATTCCAAGAATATGGACAAGGCTGAGACACGTTATAGTGCAATACGATTGTGGTGGCTATCATCAAGAGCTGCAGATGAAGAATCGCTTCATCATTTAGACCATTGGCTAGCATTCTGGCATTTTTGGAATCGGCAATGGGGAGGCTTCATGGACATGGTGAGGTCATTTACTATTTCTATACAAGTGCATGTAGCAATAGTACAAGGAATATTTTATGAATGCAAACCGTGGACCTTGATTGGTGGACCCTGATTTCCTTTGTTTTTTTGGTATATGACATATTGTTAGGAAACAAGTAACTTTTCTATTGTAGAAGTTTCTTGATTATTTGTTGTGTGTACCAAAATGGAAATGGTCGCCTAGACATAGAGGTAATATCCGTCGGATCCGACGGTTCTTTATGGGCTGTTTGGTAGCCCCCCTCCTTCTGGAATTTGTACTGTGAACTGCTAATTTCGATGACTCCATATCCTAGAAATCTTAATCTTTAATTACAAGGTAGTTTTCTAAGTAGGTACTAACGATTTATTTATGAAGGAGTTTGTTAAATATTATACCATGAATCCTAGAACATGGGAATGTATTTATGTATGAGTTTGTCTTTTAATATACTTCAATTCGTAGAAGTTCTTTTTTGTAGTATTGTTCAGTCCCTGAGTACAGAAGTCTATGACTTGTTTAAAATTAAATACTAATGGTAACGTGTACTTTCTGGCACATGTAGAAATTGAATTTAGAAGAGATGGTGGACCTTCCGTCGTGCAATTTATGTGAAACGGTCCATAACAAATGGCTACAAATGTCCGGGAAAAGGGGGAACAACTTGTTTGACGCCACTTGTGACGATAGTATACGTGCTTGGATGCAAATGACAAACTACCGCGCATACCTTAGAGGTCATGCATGTGGTTCTGGTCCATCCAAAGAAGAGTTGAAGTTGAGGGCTGCAGTACAAAGCAAAGGGCTTGGAAATCGTATATCGCATTTGGAAGGAGAAGAAATCTTTGGAAGTACAAAGAGGAAATTGGATGTACCGATTGAAGATGCTAGAGACTCACATAGACCAAATAAAGTGAATTTCAGTCAACCGCGTGTACGAACAAGATCAACGGCTCCTTTGAATGAGATCTTCAAAGGGAAAGGTAAAGAGCCTAACACTAATAGTTGTCCACATGTCAGTGTTGCATGTGAAAGTGATTGTGACACGTCAAGGTGGCATATTGCAAGGATAAGCCACAAATCAAATGCTAAATGTCACGCTCAACAGCGAGGGTCCAATATCAAGTGCACCGCGAAAATCGCAAGGGGGAAGAAGGGAACACCGACTCCAACATATCGAGGTAGAAAAGTGGAATATGGAAGTAAGCGAGAGGTGGTGGTCGACTTCTAGTTTTGTTGGGATGATATAGAACGATGTGTAAAAGGTTCAAAACGAAAGTGGATCATTGATTGGCCAGAGGTGCTAGAGGTTTGGCCAGTTCTGTCAGGGACACACCTCAACCGAGAGGAGACTTTGATCTTACAACATGCAGGATTCCAACTCCAAGAACATCCTACACTCTCACCTCGACGACTTTTCACCATGTCAAATATTTTCACGACTGTTTTATTTGACCATGCACCGCCAAAGAATCTAGATGTGTATTCAACGGTAAGGAACAATCGAACCATTAGAAGGATTGCAAATGCACCCACTATTGAACATCGGAATAAGTGGAAAAGTGCACGAAACATTAGAGGTCAAATTCTAGGAGTGACCTTGATCCCAAGTCCTGGCTTAGATGCAGTAGTGTCATTGGAGACAGGGATAGATTAGAAGAAAAATGTCTACCGAATTACAATTGGTCTGTTTCCCATGTGCACGTGCCCAGACTTTGTAAATATGGTTGTGTCTGCTATTGGAGGTCGACAGCAATATGTGAATTGCAAACACCTGTACTACTTGTTTAGGTACTTTTGCAAAATGGATGTCAACACTATAAGAAAACTGTCTCCGCCGAGACATCGCAATTTTGACATCCGGACATCGCGCTTGACGTGTCTACATCAGGGTGGACGTCCAATTAGACCACGCTGCCGTGGACATGCATTTTGCATGCTACGTCCACGCAGATTTTTAGGCTGGACATCGTGATGTCCAAAAGAACTTCGGTCAACGGGGGGCTTAGGAAGTTGACATGTGGCTGCCACATAGGCGCGGGAAAGCCAGAGTGTCATTTTTTTCATCCATTGCCCGTCTATGACGTGGCAGCGACGTGGCAGTGACATGGCAGTGACGTGACGTGGCATGTCACGTCAATGATGACAAAATTGGCTGACGTGGCATCCGCGGATGCTGACATGGCATTTCTCAGAGATTCCTAAATTGTCTTTTTAAAATTTAATGATGTTATTTGAGACATCAATGTGGACATCTGAGTATCTTGAATAACATCAGGTGAAACAACTGTATGCTTCTCATGATGTCTCGTCTGACATCAACAATGACATGAGGTATATTTTATTATATCATGTGATATGTTATAAAAGACTATAGCAATATGTTGTACACAATATAAAATATGCAATATATGGTATATTATATGCAATATAACAACACAGCATACAAAATATGTCATTTAAAATATAATATATACAATATGCCATACAAATTACAATATATACAATATATCATACAAAATATAGTATATACAATATGCCATACACATGTACACAATACATTATATTTATTAAGTATATTACATGGCTTAAAAATCCACTTGTTAATCGATGAGAAGACAAGCCTTTTATACTAGTGGGGTGTAGACAGCATGACAAATCATATGGGATATACAGAACTAGAATATGAGTAGGAATATGAATACAATAATGTCTGAAATGATGTTTTAAAAAACATCTGCATGTCTTAATTATGTTTTTTTGGATGTCATTGTAAACATTCAAAAGAACATCTATATGTCTTAGTTATATTTTCTTTGACGTCATTGTAAACATTCAAATGAACATTTGGAGTCATTTTTGACATCAAAGTGAACGCCTACAGTTGCTTTCACAACGCCCACACGTCCAGTCAGACGTAATGAAACGCACCATGGATAGCATGTGGTTTGAAGTTATAGTCGCAAGAAGTACAAAATGTTAACGCTAGAAGTGATGTCAATGTAGACGTCAGCACGTCAGGTGTGATGTCCACGGAGACATCCCAGTTCGGAACATGGACTGGTCGCGACTGCTGACGTGGCATGCCACATTATCATCCCTATCCACGTCACACAATAGCCACGTCATCATGCCACATCATCTCGCCACCTCATCGGTCCACGTCACACAATAACCACCTCATCTCGCCACATCAAATGCCACATAAGCTTTTAGAAGTCACCACCTGCCCGTTGTCCTCTTTTTAGCCTTGGGCAGTCACTTTACCTCTGACCGCACCAAAATTCTACCTAAACTTGTGAGGTATGTTTGACCAAAGATGATGACGTGGCTAAACATGTTATTGTAGACATCCTGGGAAACATCTACAGTCCACCTGGATGCCTTACATTGCATGCACGTTTTTTGTAGCATCAGTATGCTGTGATTGCAATCTAGCAATGCTAACACAGACATCATCGCAAAATCTCCACTTTCTCAACCTGACACCCTGACGTCTCGTGCAACGTATCGTATCTATGCGGATATACGTCGTTTTTGGCTAGATGTCCAAGCGGACACCGTTTTCTTATAGTGCAACGAATACAAGTTCATTCATGCACCCAGTTATAGCTTCAATGAATTGAAGGTACTTCTAATTCGAGCAGGAATTATTAGAGTTCCTCAGTAGGGATAGGCACGTTTTGAAGTGATTTCCATTTGTATTGTATTCACTTCAATATATTAACATTGGAACGTTTTGAAAATGATTATTCCCACATCGTAAAGCATGTCCCTAAACCTAGGAAATTGGAAATATGTCTCATTACTATCATCTGTGCAATGGTATAAGGTGAGTTATATTGAATTACCTTGCATCCCTCTCTCTACATCACACATATCAGTATGAAATTCTTTTTTGGTCAAACTATTCTTGTTCTCTGTGGCCTACTTCATTGTCTTCTTAATTCTTTTTTCCCCGTCACCCTTCTCTATTTTCTGGGCCCCTTCTCATCATTTTTCTCTTTCCTTTATATTTCTTTCCATCCTCCATTTTTTCCCATTTCTTTTTCATTTTCCATCCATGTCTTTGTCGTTTTCCTTCCATTTCAATCTTTTTATTTCTATTTCCCATTTACATCAAATTATTTTTGTCCTTGTGGAGACTTCAAGTTTGTTAAATTGATCTTCAATATTTTTCTTGAACTTTTCAACGAATCTATGTCACTTTCACTTTACTAAAGCATTCCGAAGACATAATATTTGGTCCCTCGTTTAGCATCTAAGAAGAGCTTATATGTTTAGGAGGACATCTGGCATATTCTAAAGTCCTACCATATAATCAAGTAACCTTGAAGTGTAAGACCACTTCCTTTAACTCAGAAGACATTCCCAGACTTCTAACGTACTTGTTTATTCTTTTTGTAGTTATTGAAACTAGGATCTCATTCTACCACTTCTAATGACTAAAGAATCTACTATACTCGAAGTGTGTTAGATTTCATTATCTTGTAGGGGATGAACCAAGTGCTGAAATGTAGCACAGAAGTTTCATGCCTAACCCTATAGCAAATAAGATTTTCAAGACAATTAAACAAAATTTAATACAATCCACGGTTATAGGGTACACGGTCATAGGTCACAGAAATTTCTATAAATAGTAATATTTTTTTGGATTTTTACAAAATTTTGACCTAAAAAGTTCTTTTGGAAAAAAAATTCAAAAAATAATATTTTATGGGCTCCCCGCTCGCAAACTTCACACTCACAGCTCACAAGCTCATGGCTTTAAGCTCGCACGCTAGCGTTGTTGTGAGGTAAATTAATTTTTTTTGAGCTCATTGTGATAGTTTGTCACAATGACAATGAGCTCAAAAGAGGCAATAATTGTCCCATTCACTTGAAAACATCACTTACCTAAAACATATCATTCATGAACATGACAATGGGAAGAAATTTGGAGTGTAGATCTGCACCCACCTGCTAAAAACATATCATTCATGAACATGACAATGGGAAGAAATTTGGAGCCTAGATCTGCATCCACTTGCTCAAAAGAGGCAATAACTACCTCATTCATTTGAAAACATATCATTCATGAACATGACAATGGGTATAGAGTAAAAAACAACCACATTTTTTGAGAGCAACAATTTAGTTTCAAGACACTTACGGTTTAGACACATTCACCTACACCCATCCCCAAACCCCCTTCAATGCCAAAGTCAATAAGAGAGTGACAAAACATGAAGCTACTACATAAAGAAAACACAACCACAATCACAACAACAACAATATGGAGGATAAGTAAATTGACTTCACATTATGAATCATGGTTCATTGAAGAACTATGATAGAACACCTCTCCAATATAAGATAGCATGGGGACATGCATTTGAACTACAAATTAAAACAAATTGTTGCAGATGGACATTGTACTACATGCAGTTTAGGAGGACCTACTATCGTTGTGGTTTAGATTTCACTACCTCAACATTTGTAAATATAACCCTACAATCTGCATATTCCTAAATGTTTTAGTTTTTCTCTTGGATTTACCTTAGATCGTGCTTTTGATAGATTGTCGATAAATGTCTTCCTTAGAAACAATTCCAAGGAGCCAAATTTGGAAGAGGAAAATAACAACCTTGAGAATTCCAAGAAAGAAGACAACAACCATAAGAATTAATGGAAAGAGGTAAAAGAGTTGAAGTGCACTTTCATTAGTTATAATAGATAAAGGCAATTGTTGTGGTGATAGTATAGGAACATCCAATATGAGTATTGGAGAAATGTTCTTTTATGTTTATGAAAATTAGACAAATGTCTATCAATATCCAAAGTCTCTAGTCTATTCCTAGTGTATAATAGAGTTCTTCAAAATTCCCTACATGGACAACTAAATTTTTCATGGATAGGGTACATGATTGTTGTGTGGTTTGCTATTGCCATAGAATTGTTATTCTAGAGGAGCATTTACCTTAGAATGAAGGGCCATGATTACAAATTTCAAACATCACAATCCATAACTTTATTTGTTGCTATTTTACAACAATATATGAATGAATTATTTATATTTATTTTTTAGAAATGAAATCATATGGCTTTTGTGAGTCATAAAAACTTCAAATTCTTTTGCGAAAATTTGAAACTACTATGAGCTTTTGAAGGAAAAAGTGAAAAAAATTCATATTAATTATAAAATATACTAAAAAAATCTGAAAATTTCAACACAAGTGTATATCATAGTTTATAAAAACATAGTATGAACCAAAGTTGCCATGTCATTCTAAAATTAGAAAATAAACAAACCATGGCCATAGATTCAAAGTTCAAATTGCAATTAAACATTGAATTTTAACTCTTTAAGGACGTTAGACACCAAAGTGGTTCTTGTATGTATGTAAGCCAAAAGAACACATGTTCATCCTTAAAATTTTGAGTGAAAAGGGAAGATCTTGCACAATAGTTTGACCTCCAATGATTTAAAAAAAAATTTAAATTAAATTTTTTTTTTTCACAATGTACCGAAAAGCATTTCCACGGTGACCAGACCGTCTTTACAAGGGTAAGGATCGAGGGGCTCACTAGAATCAGAAATGTTCTGCAGAGTTCTGTAAAACTGACCTTCTCCCTTTGGCTAGTGATCCTCTACGCCAGAAAGCTTGATGATATTTGAACAGATTGCGAGACTGGAAGGAGATTGTGAAGCACGAGGAGAAATTTTGGCAGGAATTGAAGTAGGAACCATGTGAGTAGTGTAGATGCAATTTGCTGCTTCCGAAATGAGCAGGGCTGCGTCTCTGGGCTTGGTATCCAGCTGCTTGTCTTTCAAGCATGTCCCATTCGTCGCTGCTCGTCGCCAGTTTGCTGGTGCTGTAGATAGGGTTAGGGTTCATGCTAAGCCCGCCATCTCTTGTGCGCGAGGGGAGGATGTAGACACCTCCAGGGATACACGCAGTATCATTTCTTTCGATTTCGGACCTTCATTGCAGCGAGGGAGGCGATTGCAGCCCCGGCAATTGGAAAGAGTTCCTGAGGATTTGCACGAGAAATCACGAGTGGAATTTAATTCTGAGGTTGATGATGCACGTTTGGACGCATTGGTTGAAACGAACTTGCTTAACGCGAAAGAGCTCGTTGAGAAGCTCGTGAAGGAGGACGGGACGGTGACGCGATTCGTGAAGGGCGCGGAGCTTGACCGAGAGAGTTTCACTCGGGTTTTTGATTTGGTAGCGATACGTGTCCTGGCTGATGAATGCGGAGTCTATGTTTCGAGGCTTAAAGGACATCTCTTGAATTGGCCTCGTGTAAAGAATGTACCGAGAGTAGAGGGTGACGAAGGAGACGCGGCGCTGAAATCGCTCCTGTGGGAGAGTAAGCAGGTTCTTGATACGCCGGAAAGCCTGATTGAGTCTGTGCGATCGGCTGTGTATCCTGGGGAGTCCGATGGTGAAGAAACAGTCAAGAACAAACGAAAGTTTCCCAGTCTGCGTAAGTTGACTCGCGGTGTCGACAGTGATTTAGTTCAAACAATTCGGCCTCGGAAATCAGGGCGACGGTCAAGCAGCAAAGCCTGGGAAGACGAAGCTGTAACTGTCGAGGTTGTTGATGAATGCCAAAAATCTCAGAACCATGGTGCGTAGTAGCTAATTTCCAATGTTATGCTCTTCAACGACAATGCTCTTTAAGGACATTTCAGGATTTGTTGCGTGTCGCTTAGATTTGTCTCTGGAGTAAGAGCCAATTTTGAGTTGGCAATCCTGGATGGAGCTCTTTACGCCATTGGCTTCACAATGCAGGGTCTGTGGCGTAAGAGGAGACTATGAAAGGAACAGAGAATCATGATCGTCTTAATGCTCGTCAAGTTCATCTACCAAATAGAGCGAGACTTTGGTATCCTTGTAGGCAAGTATTTCCGTAGCAACAGGCGGTATAATTATGCTTTCAAGGGTCTCGTTTCACTGTACATATTTGTCGCGCAGGTAATACACCAAGGGAGGCGACCCGGCTCTTGCTTCTGGATGAAAGCTACAGAGATAAGCCGAAGGACGAGCTTCCGCAGGCTGTGCAGGTCTCGATCTCTTTCTCTACCTGGTTCGATTAGGTCGGAACTGTTTTCCCTTGTAAGGAGAACAATGAAGAGGAGTGGGTCAGGCTATGGCATTCACCCTGGAAATGTACACTCCTTTTTGTATGTGAGAATCGAAGTTACTCAAGCTATGTACTGGCAATCTACAGGTGGTTCTTGGAAATACTGGATGCGAGCTTGTGCGTTGCCAGCTGACTTTAACATATGACTACTGGCTGATGGACGAGGTACCGACATCCTCGCCACCTTTTACTGAATTCCTTCTTGACAAGAGTGGGTCATGTATTGGATTACCAAAGGACATTCCATAGATGTGACGTTCCATCCAAGTCATGCTCAACGAAGTGGTTATTGTATGATTCAGTAATTTTATTGAATTTGTAATTCGCATTTTATTTAATTAGGAGTTTCTGTCATGCTATTCACCAGGGTTTTTGATCTTCTTATTCTCGTCAGGATTCTGGGTCAATTTCTTGGTCCTACAAGAGGTTAGTTTAGTTAGTCTATCACGACGCTGAAATTGTTCTTTGTGAAGCCAGATCTTGAAAGAAGTATTACCGTCGGGTATGACTATTCCCACTGCTTTTGAGACCGTGGGCCACATTGCTCATCTTAACTTGCGGAACGAGCATGCTCCTTATCGACATACCATAGCTCAGGTTAGTACCTTACTCATTTGCGGCATGGTGATGCATTGAGTGTCTGGTTTGAAGCATGGTTTCACGGGTTTATCTTCGAATTCGGTCTCTCCCTGTGTCTTCCTCCACCCTGAATGTCTTACGTGAAGTATGATCGCAGATTGTGTTGGAGAAAAACAAACCGCGAATACGAACAGTAGTGAACAAGACCGATGTTATACACAACAAATATCGAACCATGCAGCTTGAGCTTCTTGCTGGAAATAGTTCCCTTGTCACAACTGTGGTGGAACATGGCTTTTCATTCCGACTTGATCTTGCATCTGTGTGAGTTTCACGGAAAGTTCATCTTCTTTATTATATTCCTTGGTTTGATGATATATAATGCCTGTGGTCTCCAGAACATTGGGATTTGTCTCCAAACGTTGGAGGGTCGTGTTGTAACCTCACGAGTTTGTTCTAGTCCAGTTGTTTACGATCATGTCTAAGCATATCGTACTGGTGAAAGCAGATATTGGAACTCTCGACTGGCCACAGAAAGACAACGCCTTGTAGACAACTTCGACGAATATGATATTGTGTGTAAGTAGCTGTGTCTTACTACTTTCCATGCTTTTCTAGCTGTGAATCTTGCAGTTACCATCTGATCATCGTTCTTGCTATGGAGTTTTCGTGTTGACATTTTCCATTATTCTGACTTGCCACTCTCATGACGGTTTCACTGTCCTATCCAGGTGATATGTTCGCTGGTGTCGGACCAATAGCTGTTGTGGCAGCCAAGAAGGTCAAGTTTGTGTATGCTAACGATTTGAATCCAACTGCAGCTGCGTATATGCAGCAAAATTTAGGCATGAATAAGCTGGCATATAAAGCAGAGGTTTGATGCTTCTCCAGAGTTCCATTACGTTCTGGCTCATTCGTGGAGTTCATTCTGCTCGTCATAGTAGATATCTAGGATAAGTGGGTACTGCTGTCTTCTCTAGGTGTCAAGGTCTAAAATGAATGTGACGTGTCGTGTTGCTTGCAACTCTTTATCACTTCATTTCTTTTGGTTCCTCGGATTTCATCATTGGTGGTTTAAACTTTGGCGCTTCACTTTTTGTTTGTAGGTGAGCAACGAAGATGGTAGGCAATTTGTGCGCAATTTACTGGCAAGGGATGTGCTCTTCTCTCAAGTTGTCATGAATCTGCCTCTCGATGCAGCCGAGTTCCTAGGTTGGGTTCTACCTCCTCTATCTGACAGAAGATTTTTAGACAAAGCATTTCTGAAACATATCTGTGACAACTGCTTCGCCTACTCAGTTCGAGAGATTTAATTTATTTGTTTTAAATTTTGAACAGATGTTTTCGTTCATGCATTCTCAAGGGATGTATGGGAGAGGAAAACGCTTCCCCAGATCCATGTATATGGTTTTTCGAAGGCCAAAAATCCTGAGGCTGAATACTCTGAGGTTTGTTACGTTCCACACACTCAGACCTTGAAGAATTATCGTTTTGGTTGACACTCCCCCAGTCGATAATCTTATTGCATCGTGGTTTGTGTCTGGCCGTCAAAAGTACTATCTATAGCTTTTGTACTTAATATTCAAGGGTGTTGCACCATTTTGTTCTTAACCGGTTCTATGGCTGGCAATGGTTATACAGAGGATAGCTGATATCTTGAACGAATTGCCACATTCAATGCGCATCCATCGCGTTCGACTTGTGGCTCCTGGAAAATACATGCTGTGCGCCTCCTTCCTCCTTCCTGCTAGTGTGGCATTCCCAAAACGATCAACAATACGAGAGTATGCCTAGTTGCGTTTCCTGCACCATTTGCTGTGAAACTGGGATACTGGTGGCAGCTCTTTCAATACTTTCTCTTCCGAGAAATTAGGAGGGTGCCAGTCCAAGAACATCAATGAGATCCTGCGGCTGGGAAAGGAAATGGATATAGTATATTTCGGAACTGAAGTCGTTCCAAGCCCTTGGCCCCGTAAAGAGTGTCGTTGCTGAATTGGCTGTGAATGAGCCAGAGATCCTTAAGATTGATTTCAATGCGTTGGGTGCCTATTATAGAGTACCATTATAGAGTACAGCTGCGGGCCAGAGCCTCTCTTGTTTTAATTGATCCGTGCATACATGGTATTATGGGAATTGATTTCAGTAGGGTCAAGGGCGGTGATGTGTCAGGAGAGAACTGTCCGGGGCACTGATTGGAGTCTGCAAGCATGTGCTATGTTCCGATTCTGATTCAGCCTCGTTTCGTGTATGAAGGAAAGTTGTGGGCATTCCTTTCCCTACCTTGCCCTATCAGTTAGACTTGGTGACCGGCCCCTGTCAGGGGTCTGCAGGTGTGCCCCACACTCAATTTCCACTTGAAGAAGTTTGGTGATATATCTACAAATTTTCACTCTGTCCGGGCATTTTTCAAGAGGGTTCCTGGTTTACAAAACACATCTGATTTTGGTGCAGCTTCAATCGATTTCCAATCGTATGACACCGCTGACAAATCGAGGTATGGTTCTGCTTGCGATCTCTTTGGATTTGGAAGTTGTTGATTGAATCTGTACCTTCTCGGCTTCTCGCTCTTGACCGTCAAGTATTTTGCTCCCATGTGCTTGTCGCTGCTGCATCATCAGACTTTATTTTGTCATGTACAAGTGCTCACGAGGTTTGTGCATCTTGTTTCCTCTCTTCTTCCTAAATTTCTGTTTTCCGTTGTGATGGTTACCAAGGGAATCAAACTTTTCGTTAACACCTCAACTATGCTTGCAGAAAGCGATCGAGTTGCATTGCAAGGGAAGTAACTTGATGGAAAGTACAAGCGCAAACACTCGCCAGTCAAGAAAATGTGTCTTCTCATAATTTCTGGTTTGAGTATCTCACTGCTCTTGCAACTGATTACCTCCTTGTCATCAACATTCTTCGACCCTGCAACCAGCGAGAGCACGAGGGAGAGTACACAAGAGCATAGAGGAAAAGAACAAACCTTCCATGTCATTGGAGCCAGCTGACGGAATCCGACTTCATCTGGATGAAGTGCAAGCGGCAGGTGTTGCTCAGGGACATTTAAAGATCTACGCCATCTTATTGATTGGAATATGCAATTTAGCGATGATAAAAAGGACATTGATGAACCATTTCTTAAAGAGTATGTTGAATTGTTCATGGATTATTTGCACAACCGCAGAATTGTTCATAGTAACCTCAAATCTTTACAAATACATAATGTATTTGAAAGGAAATTTAATGAGAGAAACTCCAAATATTATGCAGCTGACTTGTAACGCTCAATTGGAGTTGTTGGGATTGCATTCTTTTGGGCAGCTGAAATATTGCAAGCTGGTAAGGATTTGACTGTGAATGGGAGACTAGAGGTTTTTTTGCAAGAGAAGTGCATATCTATACTTATGGAAGGAATTGCTACGGGATATTGACGGGGAACTTGTATTTGAAGATGATCTCGAAAATGACTACGATTATTGATATGACAAGGTCTTAACATGTTGATACTGGGTGAGCGCAATCAGTGCGTAGTTCTTCTTTGGATAACAGGTCTCAGCATTATTTATAGTTTTGTCAACCCCTTTTGTAGTGAAAGGTTGAAAATGTTGGTCTCTATATTTGAAAATTACTCGGAATTATAAATTTTTATAATTTTCTTGTTTTGAAATTGTAGACAGTTTTTTGTGATTTTAAAAAAAATTTGGGATCGGGAACCCAAAGTTTTGAGCAGATTTCCATGTTGTGTTGGAATTGGAAGTGAATTTTCATGTTTTTAAGAGTTGGAATTAGTCTTTGTCCAATTCTTTAATGCTTTCATTTTTGTATGAATAGAGAGAAACTACATTTTAGGAGTAGTTTTGTCTTGTCAAAGCCTAATATTAAAAATAGTTTTGTAGAAATTGGAAACTTGCCTCCTCTACTTCTCACAAGTGGCCAAAATTTTTCATTGACTAAGAATTATAATTCTCATACAATTCTATGCAACAATTGTACACTTCCATGCAAAAATCATGTTCTTTGATGCAACTAATTGGAAAATGATAGGTAAATAGACCTTGGCTTAGTCCAAAATCTTTGAAAATAGGGGTAGGTTTAGTCATAAATCTTGAAATCCTAAATATCTTCAATGAAGATATACAATATACAAAGGTATCAAAAAGGTGGAAAATTTAGTACTTAAAACTTCTTAGATGGAAGAAAGGTAATTGTAGTCTAAAAGATTGGTATAAATGTTCTTAGAAAGAAGAAAGGTAATTGTAGTCTAAAAGATTGGTATAAATGTTCTTAGAAAGAAGAAAGGTAATTGTAGTCTAAAAGATCAGTGTAAATGAAGTATTTGTTGGGAATGGGTTCAACTACTTAAGCCTCATGGACTTAGTTAGCAAAATTCCATCTTCCATCCTTAATGCCTCTATTGGGAGGTAGACTCTAGAAAGAACCAACATATTTCTTCCCCCAAAGAAATTCTTAGGTTCCCATATGATGATGAGGTCATTTAACTCTACCATAGTTGGGTGGACTACCAATACCCAAATTTAAACTCAGCACTTTTAATAGTTTATAGACCAATCGAGAACCCAATTCATGAACAAAATATATTTATGTAGAATTGGATATATTTGTAATAGAATTAGATTCTATTTCTACTCTAATTCTGTGATTATATTTGAAGATGGATTCCTTCATTGAATTATGATATTAAAAAAACTTAAATCCATAAATGACATCACCAATGTTTTGTATCCAATGAATGACAAAGAATCATTCTATATAGAAAGGAAGTACAATTAAAATCTTGTTGTGAAAAGAATCCTTCTATGTAGGAAGTGCAACTAAAATCTTGTTGTGAAAAGGGGAGGCCTTATATAGTAGATTAACTTCCAATAAATGCTATTGTAATTTTTTTAAGCCAGTGATTTCCACAGTATATAAAGGGATGATTTCCATGAACACCAATGCTTCCCTTAAAGATCACTACATCAGAAAAGTATCCCCAATTGCAACATTATTGTTTCAATGCTTGAACAGTAGAGTACTAAAAACATATTGCTTTTAGTACTACAACAATACAATTTCAATGGATAGAGTACACCCTCCATTGAAGTTGTATTATTACAATACTAAAAACAATATGTTTTTAGTACTCTACTGTTCAAGCATTGAAACAATATTGCAACAATATGTTTTTAGTACTCTACTGTTCAAGCATTGAAACAATATTGCAACAATATGTTTTTAGTACTCTACTGTTCAAGCATTGAAACAATATTGCAACAATATTGTTGCTAGTACCCTATTGTTCAAGCATTGAAACAGTATTGCAACAATATTGTTGCTAGTACCCTATTGTTCAAACATTGAAACAGTATTGCAACAATATTGTTGCTAGTACCCTATTGTTCAAGCATTGAAACAGTATTGCAACAATATTGTTGCTAGTACCCTATTATTCAAGCATTGAAACAGTATTGCAACAATATTGTTGCAATGGGGGGCTTTTTCCCTTGAATGTCTAGCCAGTGATCATAGATTTCACCCATTTTGGCATCAACTACTTAAAAATAATCAAAAGTGCTCATTGGAGATCAAACTACTATACATGATTTCCCCTTTTTGCACAAAATTCCAAGGATGAACAAGCCCTACAAAGAGAAATTCTTGTCATTCATCTACCGAAAAACAGATGCAGCGTCGTTTAAGGGTTAACCAAGAAGTTTCCTAGATTTTTTTATTTTCCTTCCAATATCATTCTAATCATTCCATTTTCAGTCATGCTAATGTAAGTAAATCATTTCATTACCACTGTGTCCTGTGTAAGATGTGTCGGCTTAAGAATCTTTTCCCTCAACAAAAACCAAAACTGAACTAATCTGGTGACTACCAAGTCTCTCTGTGTAATGCAACAAACTTCAATTCTGATCCCATACCAGGGTCTGTGTGCAAGCATGTCATCAATCTTCCCACACGCTGCTCGTAACTGTTTTTTCACTCCAGCTGAAGACGTCTTCAAGGTAGAAGATACTGAAGGCGTAAGGAACCCATCGTCTAGACACCTGTTGTCAACACCTAATCTATTCATACTTGGTTGGACTCATAACCAAGAGCTGTAAGCATGACTTAGGAAACTGTCTCATGAACTTTGAATGGAAATGGACTTGTCCAATGAAAATGGTCTACAACCTCCCACTTTAAAACTGCATAAGAAATTCACAGTAGTGAGAAACCTTGGGTCAAAACAAAATTCGCTCCAATACCAAAAGACCTCTCCACAGCTGTATGCATCTCCAAGTCGCACTCCTACATATTCTCAAATGCTTGAAGTAACGCAACTAGAGTCCTTTACCTGTTGATCATATGCTCCATCCTTACTCGTCCGGGCATAACCAGTTCTCATACGAAATTGGGAACCCAAACAAGGCACTTTTTCTTGTCCATTCCCCTTCAGATATCAGAGCACCGCATCGTGAGAACACACATCTCGAGTACTCGTATCAAGCTCATTGATTTTCCACCAGAGGTATCATTCCAACAGGAGTTGGATGCTTGCATGCTCCGTGTGCTCCCATTCTACTCTGCCTCATACTGCAAAACATGTAGAATGAAGGGAGACGACCTTCATTGCTCCAATCCAGACTCCCGACTGACATGAACTAACACTCCAGCACAATGCACAATGTAGAGAAAAACTCGTTCAATATCAACAAAAAAACACCTTTCTACAATCAACAAATGCAACTTTCTACAATGGCCTCGCATTGATGCAAGCCAGAGCAGAATCTGATCTACCGAGCTCTAAGGCGATCTACTCTTTCGTCTCTGTCTCTTCGCTCTCATGACTTTCCTTCTTTTCCTTCTTCACCTTGCCTTCCTTGGTTTTGTCTTTCTTCTCCTTCTTTTCCTTCTTCTCTTTCTTCTCAGTGCCCTCCGCATGATCCACCTCTTTCTCCTTGTGCTCCTTTTTCTTCTCGTTCTTCTCGTTTCCTTCCTCGTCAACCTCCTTGGTCTTCTCCTTCTTGTCCTTCTTCTCTTTCTTTTCCTTGCCTTCAGGATCCTTCTCCTTCTTTTCCTTCTTCTCCTTCTTCTCCTTCTTTTTAGTACCTTCCGCTAAGTCAATGTCCTTGTCCTTCTTCTTCTCCTTCTTTTCCTTCACCTCATTCCCTTCCTCATCCACCTCCTTGGTCTTCTCCTTCTTGTCCTTCTTCTCTTTCTTTTCCTTCCCTTCAGGATCCTTCTCCTTCTTTTCCTTCTTTTCCTTCTTCTCCTTCTTTTCAGTACCTTCCTCTAAGTCAATCTCCTTGTCCTTTTTCTTCTCCTTCTTTTCCTTCACCTCATTGCCTTCCTCATCCACCTCCTTGGTCTTCTCCTTCTTGTCCTTCTTCTCTTTCTTTTCCTTCCCTTCAGGGTCCTTCTCCTTCTTTTCCTTCTTCTCTTTCTTCTCCTTCTTCTCAGTGCCCTCCTCTTCATCTACCTTCTTGTCCTTCTTTTTCTCCTTCTTCTCCTTCTTCTCATTGCCCTCCTCATCAACTTCCTTCTCCTTTTTCTTCTTCTCCTTCTTCTCCTTCTTCTCTGCTCCTTCATCCTCAGTCACCTCTTTCTCTTTCTTCTCCTTCTTCTCCTTCTTCTCTTTCCCCTCTTCATCCACCTTCTTCACGTCCTTGTCCTCCTTCTTCTCCTTCTTCTCCTTCTTCCCATGCGCACCCACGTCCACTTCGTGCTTCAGCTCCTTCTCTTTCGTCCCCTTCTTCCCCTCCTCGTCCACATGCGCCACAGCCTTCTCCTTCTCCTTGACCTCCTTGTGGTCCGCATCATGGCCCACGTCTTTCTTCTTGTGCTTTTCCTTGTGCTTCTTCTCTTCACCCTCCATATCCTCATCTTCAACTTGGTCAAAAAACTTGATGTGCTTCTTGTCCTTCTTCCCTTCTTCCTGCTCATAAGTCTCCCGCAGTGTGGTCTCCTGGTGCTTCTTGCCATGCTTGCCATCTAATACGCCCTCGTCATCAATGGTGGTCGTCTTCTCCCTCCCTTCAATGTGCTTATCATCCTCGTCCACGTGAATCTTCTTCATGCCTTCCTCCACCTTGTGCATCGCATGCTCATGCTTGTCGGATGTGGCTACATGTTCGTGCTTCTCGGGTGTGACTTCATGTTCATGCTTCTCGGGTTTGGCTTCATGTTCATGCTTCTCGGGTTTGGCTTCATGTTTATGCTTCTCGGGTTTGGCTTCATGTTCATGCTTCTCGGATTTGGCTTCATGTGCATGCTTCTCGGATTTGGCTTCATGTGCATGCTTCTTAGATGCATGAACATCCTGCAAGTACAATGACGAGAACATCAACACTCTAACTCAGACTGTGAACTAATCATGGTGCCCAATTCATTCTAAGGTGGAGGATACTAAAAGAATTAAGGACGTAATCGTATCTCCTATTGAGTGACACCTGTTACCAATAACAGCAATTCATGTATACGTGCACTTGCTGGCATTCAATTATCAGACCCTAAACCCTATACCCATGGTCATTAATCTTTCGATGGAATATAGGGATGTCTACTGTAACTAATATTGGTCAACAACCGCCCACTTTGAAATTGCATAAGAAACTCGTACTATGATAATCATTCGACCTGAGCAAATTTAGCTCAAGGACTCTCCCCAGATCAATACTGATTACATAAAAATCACACTCCTACATACAAAATCTAAATGCTTAAAGTGACGCAAGTTACAATTCTTTACCTGAATTGTTAGTATCAAATGAGCTTCTCAGGTTATTACTGTAATCAGAACTGAAGAGAGATATTTAGGGTTAGAATACATGGCGTTCGAAAGGGGAGCTAGAAAATAGCAAAGAATGTACTAACCTTCAAGTCAAGGCTCCTCATGGCCGCCTCGGCCTCGGCGGGATCCTCCTTGGAGGACGGCCGAGACTCCAATGGAACAAACGGATTCTCATTCGCCCCTACCAGATCCGCAAGCTTGGTTGGCTCCGGAGTGGAGACATTCGCGTCATCAATGTGTCTCAGTTCCACAGCCTCTGATGGGAACTCGGATTTCTCAGTCGCCATGGTTGCAGCTCCTTATCCAGATTCTGCACAATAATCAACACCTAGTCAAATTAAGAATTCTGCACAAAACCTCTTTTCTAAGACTTACTATATGACATACTACAAAATCATTGACTGAAGCAAACCAGTCGCACATTCACACAACGTCATAGTGAAAGCGTTGCGACCCCAGCTGATCAGGTTAGAGAGGTTTGAGTGATCCACACGCTAAGTCAAAGCAATGACCCTAAAATCTAGCAGTTTTACTTACGAATCTAACATAAACATAAGAGCAGACGCCAATTAAAAGTTTCTAACCATCCCAACTCTATGCTGTACTGATGAACACCATTCAAGCACTAGCATTGAAGCCGAAAATAGAAACGAGCAAGGTACAATTCTCAGATCGCATATACACTACCTTCTCACAGTCCCCCAAACCCCAGATCTGATGAAATCGCTACAAAACAAGAAACTCACTAGAAAAAACAAGCCTCCATAGCCGATTCGACGACGAGCTAGAAAACACTCACACCAAGCATTGAGAGATCCGCTCAAAAAACTAAACTCGAAGCCATTTCCAACTCACCTCCATCAATCAAACTCATATTACCTTTAAGACTCCGGATCCTTAAGGCAAAATCCACTCACGAACGAACATCCCCAACCAAAACAAACAAAAGCAAACAAATGTAAGAAAATGCAAACAAATGCAAACAAATTCACAGAAAATACCAACAAAAAAAACCCAGAAAGAAGAAAGATTCATGTACGCACCTGATTCAACCTCGGATCGGTGATTCTAGCTCAAAAATTCAAAGCAGACCCCCCTGCAAAGCTTCTCCTGAGCTCCGATCTCGACACTAGATCCACCCAAACAGTGCTAAAAGCCTTCACTAGAAAATCCTTACAACGCTGGAAAATCGTTAGAGTGAGAAGATGAAAAAACCTAGGGAATGGAACTGAGGGTCTGCGAGCCAGGGCACATGAAGGCGAGCAGGACGCGGACTGAGTCGGGGGGCGACAGTGCCCGAGGCCGTGATGACGCGGCGCCGGGGACTCGGGCCCGTCCCTGAAAGGGTCGGTATGCCAGGTGTCTGCCACGTGGTTCCGTGGGATTGGGTGTTATTGGATTCCATCCAGTTGGACGCGGTTCGTCCTGTTGGACGGTGCCAAGTTGTATTCCCCGGTGGTCGGTTCCTGCCACCTGGAATCCAAGGTGGGCGGGCCTTGGAGCTGACATCTGGAAGGGACTGACATCGGAGAGTATTCAGTGAATCTGGAATCTGAGTTGAAGATAACGACAGTGCTGTCAAGTGACTCAACCAAGCCAGAGTGAGTGAGTTCTTCATTTTTATTCTCTTCAGTTTTCCTTCATTGCGGGGGAGTGTCAACAATACTTGAAGTCAAACAATACCCAACTACAGGAAGTCGCTACTCTTAGGAGGGTATATTTTGGGCAAGCTCTTTCAAACTCTAATTTTAGCATCAAAACACCTGATTTAGAAAATGAATGATTGTGATTTTTCTAGTCAAGATTTTGTGCAACGGTGTTCATTGTAATCTTGACTTTCCATAGTGCTGAGGGCTCTTGAAAAGGAGCCTCAAATACACTAAATCTTGGAGAAAAAATCACATTAGAAATTTTTCATTTTTAAAAATTGTAGAGTAGATTTTGAGAAGCCATAAATTGATTGGGGTTGTGCATGTTAGGTCCTTCAACCTTATATTTATTTGATGACCGATTTCTTAGATTTGACATGCAAAAAGAGAGTTGAAAGATTTTCATGGTTTTAACACCTTCATAATCAAACATTATAATCTTTCAATCCATCAGAGATATTGTTGTGTTTTCTTTTCCTATGTGATTTCTAACATGTCTAGTTTGAATTTGTATCAATTCTAGTATGTCTAGTATCAGTTAAAAAAAAATTGATACAGTTTATCAAAATGTTGACTTTTTGTTCGATTTAGAACAAATTCTAGAAAGCTCAAAACAAGCTTTGGGCATTTAGGAGTTAACCCTTAAACAACGCCAAAACCATTTTCCAAGTCGATGAATGATGAAGAATCTCTCCATACAAGACAAAAGTGCAACTATTCATCTTCCAAATTTTGTGTGAAAAGGGGAATGTCTTCTACAGTTGCTTGTCTCCCAATGAGTGTTTTTTTTATTGTTTTTAAGCCAACAAATCACACAATATCCAAACAGATGATTTCCACGGTGACTAACTTGTCCTTTAAGGGTTAACCCTGTAAAAATGGGGCCCCCTATGACCAAGGTCATCGCCAAAACTTTTCGATTATTGGACCAATAGGCCCATTCACTTTTTCTATAGTCAACAGTGAAGTCATCCATAAGACCATTGTAGTCTACAACATTCTTAACTCAAAAGCATCGCCACCAATTGGTTCCAATGGCCTCAGTAACAGCTCTCCTTGCTTGCCGCACTTATTAAGTAGCAAATGGATCCGCACCAATATCCCATCACGCTCCAAATTCTATTGTTCCTCCTATCAGATTTACATTTGCTCGACAATGGAAGGCCTTTGAGAGGGTAGTTTTACACTCACGCTAATATAGTCAACGAAGACTATGGCCTTAGTGGATGTCAACATAGACACAATAGAGTATAGATAGAGAAGAACTTCTGTGATGATCAATAGTAAAAGTCATCGTGAATAGTCAACGTGAATTCTTAAAAACAGAGGAGCTTTAACCTTTAAAAGACTAGCATGCATTTTGAAGCTATATAAAAAATTTGGGCAAGTAAATGTGGCTTGAGATTTGCATATTGTACGCTGAAACTTTAATAGAAGGTTGGGGCAAAGAATATCTTTCACATGAGCCAAATTTCGTGACATTTGGAAATACAAGTCAAAGTTATGACCAAATATGTTTTTTTTCACTATAGGTAGATAAAAAAATCATTTTTTTGAAAACAAAAATTTAAAATTAGTTTTCTAGAGTTATATATATATGAAAATATTTGAATCATTCCATTTTGATCAATGAGATGAAAGTTATGAGCAATTTTTGTTTGTAGGCAGCTATAGATTCTCTACTACTTAATATAAACTTTGAAATCCTTTATCTTACTCAATTTTTAATATTTTTTGAAAAAAATGAAATCATAGAATGTAGATTTTTTATAACAACATTGCAACCATTAGAATTGGCATTTTTCAATTCCATAATTAAATCTGTAACAATTTAATATTTTGAATCATTCTCTACTATTGTCTACTTACTATTTTTTTTCTATATGTTGCACTGTTTCAAATGATCTGAAATTTTTCAAGCATGTGACCGACTTGTCTAAGAAAAAGAAATCCAAAGAATAACCACCATTTTGGACATTTTTTCATAGGAAAGTGAGCTTTTGAAGTGTAGCTGCCCTATTTTCACAAAGCCAAAAAAATGATTTTAATGAATTTGAATGCTTATATCTTGCAATCCACACGATGCAATTTTTTGAAAATTTTAACCAAATGTTCTCGAGTCAACATACTACAAAATCCTATAGTTAAATGTGTCAAAAGAAGTTTTTTTTCAAAAATTTGGTACTTGTACTAAAAAGGGCAGTTTTGGAGCGTATTTGGTGAAAACAAGGTGAAGGAATATTAGAGGTTAAACACTAAAGTGAATTAAGCATTCTATTTCCTACACAGTCATGAGTTTTTCATGATCACACTTCAAGTAGTAGTGATTAATCAATTTGCTAAATTCTTAGTTTAAGATTAACTATAAAAAAAAATTGGAATAGTTATACTATAATATTCATTTTATTCAATCCATGCACTCTTGAAAGAAAGAAAGAATCCTAAACTCTCTCTCTCTCTATACCAAAACATAAGATTATTTAGACTTCATAAGGAACTAAAATTAAAGATCCTATAAATATTAATAAGTACATGTACATGTACTAGATATAAAATCCATTTTTAAAGCAATTACATTCTATTTTTCTATGTGTTTTTTCTACTAAATGTACAAATATAAAATTTAAGATCCTAAGCCCCATGGATTGGAAGATTGATTGGAAAATAATTTGGGAAATTCAATTAGTGAGTTTTTAAAATTGTAGCTCCAAGAACAAGTGTACTATCCATGTCAAGAAACTCTATGTCTTGAGGAAGAACCTTCACAATTCTTCACAATTGATCTCTCTAGCATCCACCAAGTGAGGCAAGATATTAAAATGACCAAAGTGGAATTCCCCATGACTTGGTGCCTCAATGGCAATGGAATAATGATGTCCAATCCAATATTAGCGTGTTGTTGGGGATCATTGGATGCCGCAACATATATACATTTCATGTATGATAACTGTTGACAAACCGAAATATCTTTTCACAAAATCTTGAATAAAAAAATCATAATCAATCATTTTCAAAGTTGGATTTTTGATGCTAAAGTCAGACTTCAAATAGAATTTTTCAAAAATATAAACCACTGATAATAGCAACTTGGTTAGGTTTATTTAACTTCAAAGTGTTGTCGACACCAAAATTTGGTGTCTTGGGCATTTAGGGGTTAAAAGGACAAGATGGTTGCTATGGAAATCATTAGTTTTGGTACCATGTGAATTGTTAGCTTGAAAAAATGCAAAAACACTTATTGGAAGTCAAACTATTGTAGAAAACCTTTCCTTTTCATGCAAAATTCTAAAGATGAATAGTTGCATTTTTGTCTTACATGGAGAGATTCTTTATCATTCATCCTCGGGGGGTCACTTAGAGTGCCATTAAAAACCATGTGCAAACAAAACTTTGGACCCCCTATATACATTTTGAATTTTAAATAAAATTAAATGAAAAAAATATGAACAAATTTTCTACTTTGAAAGTTTATGTTTTGAATTATTGATATTTTTGTTTGTTAATAATGATTAGTTATAAATTTTTGAAGTAAAAAGATAAATTGTAGAACTAAAAAATAACTTTCACACCCTATATTATATAAGAAAAAATTGTCTAAAAAATGAACAAAAAAATCCTAACAATACCTCTCTATTGAAAGCTCATTTTGAGTTGAATATTGATGCAATAGTCATCTAAAGGTGTTCTCTAAAAACATTTGAGTTAAAAAAACATGCCATACTAGTACATTTTTAACCTCTTCTAGAAATCATTCCATATTTTATTTGAATTTGAAGTTTTGGGAGTAGAATCCTATAGTCATTAGTAAACAATGCTCAAAATTTGAAGTTAAAATTATGGTTTATTAGAAACCACTTGTTCGCACATGGTTTGTTGTAGTAGAACTAAGTGCACCCCCTGAGCATTCATCAACCGAAAAACATCCTCAGTGTCATTTATGGGTTAAGTTAAACCATAAATGACATTGTGAAAATTTTTTGGTCAATGAATGACAAAGAATCCTTATGTGTAGGATAAAAGTGCAATTATTCATCTTCAAAATTTTGCAAAAAAAGGGGAGGTCTTGTATAATGGTTTGACTTCTAATGAGTGTTTTTGGATTTTTTTAACCAACTATTCACACAATTCCAAAGGGAATGATTTCCATAGTCACATGTTTTTCAAAGGTTTTTATTTATTTCAAGAATCAAACCCAAATAGAATTATAATTTTCCAATTAAAATTGTAATTTTTGTAAATTTTTGAAGTGGTTGCCTTAAAATTACAAAACCACCCATAGAGTGGAGTCATAAACATCCCATAAACAATCCATAACCTCTATATATCTAATGAAAATTAAGTACTCACCAATAAAAGATTGATACACTAGCTCTTGTTGGCATAATGCATTAATTTTGTCAAAAAATGAATGGATTTGGATGTTTTTCTAGATGGAATTGGGGCCAAAAGTAGGATGATGGATTTGGATAGTAGTGACAAAATTGGTTTGATCTAACTTACATTCAATGCCATGAATGAAACATGGAAAATATGGATGATTACAAATTATTCATTCAAATGTGCATGTGTTCAAGCAAAATGGAACAATGCTCTTTGAAGATTTTGTAGTAACTTAGTGGTTTCATCCATAGCAAAAGAAGAATATATTTTTAGATATTCCATTAAAATATCTTTGTATCATTAGTAGTTAGGAGGTATTTGAGTACCAAAGAATAATGTAAGAGAGTGGTACCAAAAGTGAATGTGGACATTAACCCTTGAGCGCCCCAAGGGCAAAAATATTGCCTCTTCATATCAAATTTTTTTAGAAAAGGGGACCAAATCCTAAATGTACTATAGTGAAAATGATACAGGCTAGGCAGGTGGTATGGGGGTGATGGAAGGGAATAGGGCAATGGTGGTAGAACCCATGGTACAAGCAAATTTTTTTGATGTTAGGTCGCAACATACAAGAAAAGTTGAACATTGGTGAAGTGGGGTCGAGACCAGCAATTAAGAACACTAGCGGTGTTTGGTTCCATACCATTAGGGCTTTTGGCACCATGCCAGAGTGATAACATGGCCAGCCTAGTCATTCTCCAATGTTGTGATCGGGGAGAGAGAGCCATGGAGGTTTCAAGCCATGAGTGTAAAGGGTTGCAAGTTTTGTATTGAAATTAGGTTGTTAGATTCATTGTAGCTATGAAATGGGTACACAAGAGGGAGATGGATGCTTAATTCTAAGAGTGGGTCGTGCATTTTGGAGTTGTGGGCCATGCAAGCATTTCCAAAGTGCAACTTATGATTGTGGTACAGATTGCAGTGGCATAACGGAATCATAGGCTTCTTGGACAGTTGGCGACATGGTAGGCAGAAAGTCTGAAGGTCCAGCATGCCCGCAAGCTTCGTTGTCGACTACGGCAGTCAGGACTACTGAGGCAGAGGTTGCTAAAATTGAAGCGGCCTTGGAGCTATGGGTAGTGGAGCAATATAGCCCCATTGTGAAGCAGGTGGCCACTATAAAGTCTTGTTTACAAGAAGATCTTTTTGTGAGCCTCCACAAGGCATCTGCCAACCACTACTGGTCTTACAATTTAGACGCAAAATCGTGGTGATATTTATTTCGTAGGCAATGTTTTTGGGCTCTTGGTGTATATCATCAAGTTCTTGAAGGTTATCAAGATGGCTTGCTTGGAATTGTGAACGAATTCATCCGTGTCAAGTGGTGGCCAAATTCGATGGCATTGGAGAGTAGGTTTGAGGTGGGTGTAGACGGATCACTTGTTGACAGGCAAGGAAGACGGGCACATCATGGCGGGGACCATGGAAAGCTCTGCAAGCAAGCCAGTCCCTACGTACCGCCAATCCGAAGTAGCCGGACCCCTGGATCAGGTGGCAAGCCACGCTCCCAACTATGTTCTAACCTTGCAGGGGAGGGAATTCAACCTAACCAAACAACCACTTGGGGTCATAGTTGGGAAAATGGTTGTGGAAGGAGTCGGGGCCAACATTCGGCTAGGGGCAAAAGAAGAAGGCGTGGGAGAAGAAGGGGTCATCCAATCCCCTAGTCCAAAGTTTTGACCTGAATCAAACGGCTCGGCAAATTGATTTGAAACAAAAGCCTTATTTAGAAGATGATGACCAAGTGGAGGCCGCAATAATTTTAGTCAAGGTAGTACATGATCAATTGGTGGTACGAGAAGGACAAAGATGGAGTTATGCATGAAGGCGAGGGCGGGGGAGACAACAATTACCAAACTTCAATACAAAACAGGCAGAGCGGAGAAAGGGCCTTGGCTGTGGAATGGTGTGCAGATAAGGGCAGGGTTAGTGTTCATGGCGAGGCGTTCAATTCAGTAGTGGGGCCAACACTAATTCAGATTCTGCAGTTGAACAACTGCTAGAAAGGTGGCAACCATCTGCCATTGAACTTGTGGTACGCTTGCCATAGCACCTCTGATGAACACGCGTTGTCGTATTGTAAATTTGTACATAATATAAATTCGCATTGATATATTATTATAATAAAATTTTATAATTTGAGAAGAAGAAACTTGTTGACGACGCTTCCAATGGCTTCAAGGTGACGCTTATAACTGACAAAGAATGATATAAAGAGCTCAACTTTGAATTAGTTTTATCAATTTGAGTTAGTTTTCTTGAATCTATAGAATTTGTGATTTGTTGTGAAGTTTGATTTTCAAATGTTGAACTGGAGGATTTTTATGAAATCATAAGATCCCAAGTCTCAATTAGAAATGGAGCTAAAGTTTTTGTCGTAGCACAGAAAAGTTAGGTTGCTTCTCTAGGACCGGAAATGATCCTAAAGTGATCCATTTATCGTCCCACTGAGATTTAGTTGGAGGAATCTTTGTTTGTCCGGAAGAGAGGGATTTGTCTTGCCACAACCAACCCACGAACATCTACTCTAATCCGGTTAAGTCTAACTATTCTATTCTATTACCATACTCACCCTTTAACTTCTCCTATTCACACATTATCTACAATCTATTCACAATCAAATCGGAACTGAAAAGGGGGTAGTTAGTCCGACTTTCCCGTTCTTGGTAACCGGAATCGAGTTTAACCTCTGAATCAAGAGGGATCTGCGTATTGGGCTTGAGGTAGGAAGCTTAAAACCTACCCTCTAAGTTTTAGAGTGACAAGAGATCCACTGTAAAAAGAAGAAGAAAAACACAACACAATAAAGCCTAATTCTGGTCAAACTCTCCTTCACAGCTGAACCGGATAGCTATCAGGATCAACAGGTCACGTAAGGTATAGTTGGCTAGAATACTAACTTTGACTACAATGACGGCCTATTAGTTAATCTGGATTCTTGACAAAAACCGGAATGGCTGAGTTAGGAAGTTATTAATTCCCCTTCGGGATTCCGGTTAAGTCTGAACCTATCGACCGGGAAAACGGAAGCTGCTCTGGAACAGTCAACAGTTACACTCCACACACATCCGGGACTATCAAAACTCAACTAGAAACACAAACCGGTCACACTTGGATCCGGAAAACACCCTCGTTCGCAGTCTCTCCTCAAGAATCCGGACAATCTTAATATCCGGGCACACTCCCTTCTTACCTATTCCTGCAATCTCTACAGAACATACATCAATGGTTATCTACCACCAAAGCACACACCGCCACCTCAAATTGTGAACCAGAAAGCTGATTTGGATTGCACAATGCTAGGAAAACAAAGTATGGAAATGCATACCGGATTAACAATAACCGGCTAACTAAATACTAAACAACCCATAGGACTCCTCAGTCCATGGGAATCAAAATCTACCTTTTCTGAATCAACACGTGCCCTCCTCCTCATCTACAAAAATGACGTTGACTACTATTATCCTGGAACTAGCCATTAAAATTCCCGTTCCGATAAATCCGGATCCAGGAAGTAAATTCTATCTTTTCTGCTAAAAGTGGTTTACAAAATACTTTCTACCAAAAACTTGGGTTTTTAGCCGAGATTCTAACCTACCTATTTGTCCTACTCTAACTTTTCTGCCGCTTCCCCGGTGTTGCACTTGGTTTCGGGGTGCTCTTCCATGCTGGTTGTTTCCGGACGGAACCGGAAACTGTCTTTCGTTTCTTGGCCTTGGAGAAATGAGCCTTGGTCTTGGCTTTCTTCTTGTTTGGTGCGGCCAGTTCTTGATCCGGATCAGAGTATGGTTCGGACTCATTTCCGGATTCAGAACTGGAATCCTCTTCCTCCTCCTCTTCTTTCAAATCCTCCTCTTCTTTCAAATCCTCCTCTTCTTCTTCCTCTGACTTTGTCCGGGTTGATTTTCTTGCTGATGGAGGCCTTGGAGTCTTCATCTTCGCCTGGATAGGAGTGGAAGAGGCCTTCATCTTGCTCTGCGGCGTCCCTAAATCTACCTCTTCCACTTTCACCTTTCCCCGCAAGATTGATCCGGGTGTTGGTGTGTGCGCAGTTCCGGTTTTCGGGGTAACAGTCTCCTTTGTAGGAGTGACTATCACGACATCATCGGATGAATGTTCAGATTTCTCCCGTGTCATTAGGGATGTCTGTTTGGTCTTCGACCGCGGTGGCTTGGATGGAGTCGCCTCTGTTGTACCAACCATTTCCGGTTTTGATTCTGGTTGGGGAGGTGAACTGTCCTCCCCATGACCTCTCTCAATTGAACAAGTAGCTGTTCCATCTTGGAGTTGAAGGATACTAGGACATGAATGACTTTGTCCCCTAGCCTTCCTACCCCTTCCAAAACCTTCTCATCAAATAACCTAGCCTTGTTCAATGTTTCTGCCGGAAGGGTGATGAACTCCCTAATCTGGTCAATCGTCTCCTCCGTTTGAACTGAGTACTTCCGGTTACACTCACTCTCCTGTTTCTGTCTACTCAGTTCTTCTCTTAGGGACAACAATTCATCCGCTAAATCTTGATACTTTGCCTTTCCGGATTTTCCCTCAACATCCTCTATCAATTTTTGGATTTGTTCTACACTCTCTGTCCTAGGAATATCTCCCAACATCTTACATACCTTTTTCAAGGTATTTTGCTCTTTCTCATGTTCTTCCCGGACTTTCTTGAGCTCTCCTATAATTGACCCTAAGGGATTACTATTCCAGATTGGATCCTTTTCTTCCTCTATCTAGACCTCTTTTTCTTTCCTCTTTTTTAGTTCTGGTTTTCCCGACGAACCGGAAGCCTCTTTCTTAACATCTCTCTCTTCCATCTCATCATCGGAGTCAGGTTTCATCCTGTAGGCCAGTTTGACCTCCTGGACTGTGTATTCCTGCCTCTCTTGTGCCCTCATACAATCTTAGGCATGATACAAATGAAAAAGAAATGGGAAAATGCTAGATGGTTTAGTTTTTCCCACTCCCTTGCATAGTTTGGCGACATAATCTCTCAAGACTAACCCCCAATCTACCTTCCTATCTCCGGACAGTGCACCAAAGATTGTATTTTCCAAAGTGATGGTCATCCGGTTTCCTCTATCCGGACTGAAAATCGGGACTAGAAATTCTAGCACCCTCTTCTCTCGCTCATCCTTGCAGTCACTCACCGTGTATCCATCTTTGGTATGAGGGGCGTTCCGGAACTTACCCACCGTAGTCTTGTATGTCCTGGAGGCCATCCCTTCTTCGCCCCGGGCAAAACCGTAAACCTCTCGCCATACTCCTACGGTCCACTTGTCTGGAAGCGCCCTAACGATCTTCCTCAATTCGTTTGACTGCGGATGCAATATCTCCCGCACCATCACTTCGTCTTTGAAACTCCAGGGCCTTTCTATCAGCCCTACACAGCCCATCTGACTAAGATCCTCCACCAGGTCGGCTCTCTTTCGAGCATCTTCCGGAATAATTGGAACAATGTTTCTAAGCAATATCTTCGTAGTGGGGGTCTCTTCCTCAGCCTCACTCCCAGATATGGTTGCAGTGCTCTCCCTTCTCTTCTCCGACTAACCCTCGCAGCAGTCGCTCGTACTGTAGCACTGGCTCATTCGGAAACTTAAATTGTCAACAAAAACCGGAAACTCTTTAACCAACTATGAACCCTAATGGAAACAATTCCCAAGTTATAACTTGCCGGAGAAACTGGAAAAAGGTCTGACATTGAATTCTTCCTACTTTCCGTTTCCCATCGTTGGTTTTGACGTTTTCAGTCACTGGACCGTTAAAAGGACTGTTGGAATTTTGCCGTAAAATTCTTCGGTCCACTACTTTGCTCATCATTATCCGGGGATGACTGTTAACTTTCGGTTTCTGGTTTCTACTAAGCCATATCTTTTGGAATACCGATTGAAATCAATCCCGTTCCCGATTATTGATTTTCCGGTTCCGTATTTCAAGAGTACTCATTAACTCTATTATGGAATTAAGGTTTTTTGATTTTCCGGTTCTTCTCTCTCCCTGCTCTATTTTTATAGCAAAAAGACAAAAAAATTATCTAGATGAACCCACTATGTCCTTAATTTCTCCTAAAAACTTCTAAGGCCCTATTTAGGACTCCCACAAGTTTCTTTGTCTCAACTGTTGAATTAGTCAGCTTAGCCGATGTTAACGATATTACAACAAGTTCGTCTACAAGAGGAAGGTGGACCTTCTTAGCCATTGAAACAACCTCATATGGAGCAACGTTGGCACAACAATCTTAAAAAAAATGCTCGAATTTTGGTGATTCTGCTTCAAGTCGGTTGCGTTGAATTAGGCACTCCAGATGTGACTTTTGAAGACAGTTTTGAAAGCTTTAATGAAGAGCAATACTATTGCATGGTTAGGCCAATTAAAGGAAGTCCTAGCCACCAACATTTGTTGAAAAGATCAATGAATCCTTTAACAAAAGCCAAACATGCAAATTATATGACTACTATCGTCCAGCGTATTCTAAAGTTTTTGCAAATGGAGTATTCTTCTTCTTCAACTTCAATTTTTACCTCTATTTGTCTTTTATTTTAATATAGTGATTATTTTATATTTTATTCATATATTTAGAATTGAAGGAAAGAGGTTTAAACAAAATTTATTTATTGAAATTTAACTTTGATGGTAGTTTGGGCCTTTGGAGGTAAAATAAACCTTTTAAAAGGACTTTCCTATGACCAATGAGGGTGTGAAGACCCATGGTGATTGTACATAGGTTGTCCCTTCCATACCCTAAAATTTATTTGGTAGATAGGTCACATTTTTCCTTTGCCTAATCGAATTTGTGTGTGGGAAATGGAAAGAAGAGACCCGTGACTTCAAGGAATCATAACTTCTTATGTATCTTGAATTTTGCAATGAAATTTTGAGAGTTTGCTTCTGAATTTTTTATACTTTCAAAAAGACCATTCTTGCTTGATTTGAAGTTGTGAGTGAAAAGTTATAAGGGAATAAGTGGAAGAAGGTCTACTGCCATCTAGATGAAGAGGAGCAAAGATTCAAGCAACCACTGTGACTTTTAATTTTCACCTTTTCTTTTAAGATTTGGAGGCATTAGAATAGTCTTTTATACCTTTCTAAAGACTTAATTCTCAAAGCATTTGGAGCAATTTAGAGAAAGTTTTGAGAGTTTGAAGGAAGGAAGGTTTAGTGCCTTTCTATTTAGAGAGTTTGGGCGATGCAACAAATGGATGCACTTGGTACATCTTATTTTCGTTCTATTTCTTACTTAAGTGTTGTTTGGAAAAGAGGATCCGGTGTGGATTTCTTAGTTTTTGTCTTGGTACCTTCTCCCGTAATGGACTCTATCTCGTTTTGTATTCGTGGTTAAGCGTTTTCAATTTTTAGTTGTATCGTGGTGGTGAGGTCAAGTTAATGGTCGGTGAGATCATTGAGTGTACACCAAATGGGCAGTGCTAGTTTTCCCTTGTAGTGAGGCTAGAGTGTTGACCAACAGACCATAAGGTTTGATGATGATACATGTGCAGATTGTTTTTACCTTGTAGATAGTTGTAGATACCCAAGTAGACATCAAAACTACTTGAAAGTGTTTGTATTTGAAGCTTTGGGCTGGCGGTTGATACCAAAAAGGCCTTATAAGCTTAATCGGCGTTGGATACTACTAGATGCCTTGAGTCTTAGGTACAAACAGGATTGTAAGTTAAAAACAATTTGTGTTTTGAAAACAAGATTAGTTTTAAGAAAACTTATTTCTTTTTCTCATCTTCCAACCTTGTCATTTTTAGTTGCAACTAGATACCCCATGTATTTCCAAAGCAGATCCCTCTCACCCCAACAGTGTACAAGCTTCCGCATTTACTCTGGGTCAACCGAATGACATGGCAATGTGGGGCACAATAATCTAAGCATGGCAGTGCCGAAGTTCTCTCCAGATTTAGTATTTGGTCACTACCAAAGATGTCGTAGGCTAGGTGAAGAACGGTGAGTTTGCGAATTCGAGGCTCCCTAATGTCCTTCCATTCTGTACATAAACAAGAGAAGTGTACATTTTTTAAACCGAATGTCATTATGAGCAGCAAGCACCTTCTACTTGAATCTAAAGTAGGAAATTTGTAGGCGGGCGTTGTAGGACTTAGGGTAGTCCTTTAGGAAAGTTGTACGACAGATAGAACTACCCGTTTCGGGATTTCTGTAGAGAATCTTCTTTCATGGCACTTTTTAGGATAACAATTTGTCTTGTGATGCTTTTGAGAAGGTAATGATGTAAATCCTACTTGTAATTTGTAATTTTCTTATCCAAATATGAATTCAAATAATAATGTTCCGCCACAATTGAATTCCCTTCTTTTACGGTTCTCATGTCTAGTATATTCATAAATTCCCGTGTTTTGCTGTTCGAATCTCCTACATGTTCATGAATTCCTGATTTTGTTATGGTATCTCAAAGCCAGTGAAAAGGCCTTCAATGCCACATTGTAGATATTTTGGGATCATTGGTCCTTAGGCTCGATTGATTCGCCCAGCAATATGATAATTACGTCCATGTGCATTATTTGAGTCACTGATGCAATACTGAATTTTTCCATCTTATACGTACTTTACGTTCAATCATGACACACTGTCAGATTTTGGAAGCGATAAAGGATACTCATGTTATGCTGACCAATATAATCATATTCCTTCATTGATAGCATCCCAAAATGGTGCACGCCCTCAAAGGCTACAATACATGACGCAATTGATCTAACATGGTAGCACAAGTGCAAGTTGAATACAGAGGAAGGAAGCCGACTTTCAACAGTCGTGTGGGGCCTCGAAGCAACACTAACAACATCAGCCTAGGTCCATGATTGGCTGAAAGATGCTATTAGTGACAAAAACAACAGCAACGAGAATTTACGTCTTCTGGTGCCTGGTGGGTTTGTGGGAATATGTTTCGCATCGATAGTTATCTTTAGTAGTATATGTACCACTAGGAATTCTTGGCTACAACCTGGCAGAGTGGGGAGGGCTAGCTGATTTCGTGGGCGAGCTGCTACAGTGGTGGCAAGAAAAGGATGTGGCTTTCTATTTTGTAAATTTTAGGGGAAGTGTGGGTGGACACAAGGTCAAGGTCCAAGATTGTCGACCACTGGACCTAGGAGTAAGAGGTGTTCACTCAGAAGAGAGAACCGGCCCTTCAATTGCATGCCAAAAATAGTTAGAGGGTGAAGATATCTCCCTTTTCCCAGCATAGTGGCTCAATGACGACCTTGTTGACATGGTAACCTAACATGAAGATTCTATGCAATTCAAAGCTCCCTTGGATTCGAAGGAAGAAAACAACATACCAGTTGCCCAATTGGTACATGCAAGACAATCGAAAAATGATCCGCCCTCAGGTGGGTCTCCAAATGCCAATGAATCCAGCTCACAATTCAACTAGAGGGCGGATTGGCGAGATTTTGTTGGGCACAAGTTGTCAATTGACTATAGTGACTCGAAGAGTGGATCTCAAGAGAATAGCATCAATTTCCTTCATGAGATGGGGTGCTATGAAAATGATGGTGACTTGGACAACTTCAACTTCAGGGCATGTTATCATGATCATTTTTGGTAGTGCCAAGAAACAACACTCCTTGGCAATGGAGAGTCTTTTTACAGCCTTCCTCTTGGTCCCACGACTCGAGTTCTTCACCGTGGATAGGCTGCAATTGAGTTCTTCAATCTCTTCTTTGACAACAACGTAGTTGACAAGATGGTAGAGCAGACTAATCTCTATGCAAGTCAACAAGGAACAAGGTAGTTGCAAGGCACAAATGGAGGTCCACTTTGGGTTCTTGCTTGTGCATTGGAGGTGCGTGCATTTATTGGTATGGCAATTTTGATGGGGATCAAGTTTTTGCCTACAGTACAAGACTATTGGAAGTGCAAGGAGTTCTTTCATTGCTTTGTGATCCCACAAGTATTCACGCGCAACCGCTTCGAGTCCTTGTTGTGGTACTTACATTTAGTGAACAACAACACTACAGTGACAGACCGTGAGTTACCACAGTATGACAAATTGGCAAAAGTGAGGTGGATCATTGACGAATTTATCACAAAGAGTCGGGCCTTGTACAACCCTGAAAAATTCATCACGTGTGACGAGATCATGGTGGCATACCGTAGGTACTACTTAGACTTTTGCCAATACATACCCACAAAGCCAACAAAGTATGGCTTCAAGATTTGGGTAGTGGTTTGCAATCCCTCACAATGTATATATATATATATATATATATATATATATATATATATATATATATATATATATATATATATAAGGCCATATTCATTAAATTGAGACAATGTGGATTCTCATTTTAATCATCTTCCTAAATTTAGTGAATAGAAGAGTTCATTAAATTGAGACAATTCAATAAATCGAGACTATAAAATGCTGGAAGTATAAAGAATTTCTACAAGTTTATGAAATTGGGGGAAAAAAATAGTAGTGAAGGGATTTTGGACTTGAACTTGAACCATTTATAATAAGTACTAAACTAAAATATCTAAGTAAATAGTTTGACATATGGTGAGGTAGAGAATTTTGAAATAATCCATGATAGAATACATCTGTACACCTAGCCTTACCAAAAACTACATCGTCAAAGTAAAGAATTAAACATATGCTTAGATAGAGAACTTTGTATAGAAAACATTAGTACTCCTAGTGTTCCAAAACAAATGTCATAGACAATGAAATTACAATGAAGAATTTACAAAATACACAATACAATACAAGAAATAAAAATAAAAATATATTATATTGTAGAACATCTATAACATCAAATTCTAAAATAATATAAAAAAGATCAAAACAATGAACTAAAAGAATAAAAAAAGTAAATCTATTTCATCTTCTCCATCTATTTTTTTCTAACAATTATTTATTATTTTTTTTGAGACATATCTAAAAATAACTATCAACTTCTACAACTCTTTATAATCTTTTTTTCCATTTTTTTTTTCATCCTTCCTAAAGTTAAGAAAATAACCTACAAACTCACAGAACTCCTAATGACTTTCTATGCCTACAAACTATTCATCTTCACTCCAAAGATACATTATTGCTTTCGCCAGATACGTATGCATCCATTGATGACTGGATGATAGCAATTTGTGTTTTGGGAATTCTAACTCTTGGATCAGAAGTGCCTTCTTTGAAATGAGGCTTCTAAGCAGTCATAATGCAGTTTGTATGCGTCCAACTCGGAGAGATAGCCTTATCCTCGCACCAAGAATTCCCTTATTTTGTGTCCCACCCAGCATATGTTTCTTCATTGGTGTGATGAAAAGACGTAGGTGTCCAATATTGAAGTTGAATAGAATTGACATACCCTGGATCTGGATTAGGATTTGATAGAGCCCGAGTAAGCCAAAATGGACGGAGGTCACCGTCAGCGGGTCGCACAGCAACTAAGTAACCTGCATATACATCGCGGCCAACACGAAATGAAGGAGGTGGACGATCACGCCTGCGACCAACAAAAGGTTCATCTTCTGCAAACTCCTCACGCATTGTGCCATCATCTAGGTATTGGTCTTCCACCTCATCGGTAATTTGAGAATTTGGCCAAAATCCATCCCGCAATGTCTCATGCACCACAAGTGGAGCATTGAGAGCACTTCTCACACCCTCCCAATATTTCCGCACCAGCTCATTCTTCCTCCTAAACTCACCAGATAAGTCTTGATTTCCCATTGCCCCCCACAATGCAATGTATCCATCTAAACCCTTACAAATCTCATCAAAGCAACGCATTTGTTGGGGTGCCAAAGGTAAAGGACTACCCCTTGGGACTTTAGGGTGCCCCTCTATTGTCTCCTTCCACAAGCGAATTCCCCCACCCTCTCTCGGCAACCAATCAACATCGGTACATAGTATTTTGTACTGCATCAATGGCCACCCATTGGAATCTTTATAGAACTTGAACTGTTGCGCTTGAGAATGATCCTGTAGAGAATCATCGCCTGTATGTAAATACCCGTCCACAAATCGCTTAAAATCAGGAACCTCCTCGATGAGATGAGGAATCACGGGTTGTGTTTCGCAATCCATGAAAGACTTCATCAACCTTGGAAGTGTAGGGTAGTCATTCGTCTTCAATTTGGTGCTCCAACGACCAAATAGAGCATCAATGTCTTCATGAGTGTGTCCAACAATGAGGAAATTGATGTATATTTCTCGAAAAATAGCTCTATAGACAAGGAGAGAACAGAATGCAAAAACCCACCGATTCTTGTTGTCGCCAAAAGCATTGTCAAGTTGAAGAGTGAATGTTGGAGGAAGAGGTTGAGCTTCCACCAACACTTCAGGGGGGGACCCGAGGGAGTCCATACAAATCTCTGAGCCTATTAACAAAGCCTCTGTCAGTTCAGAACGCTCTCTTCCTACAAACAATTGACGAGATGAATGCTTCGGTTGTGACTCTAGATCTGGCAATAATTTTGCAATGGACCCAATAGTATGGTTGGAGTCTGTTGGGAAGATGTCCAATCCATAGTACGCATATCGCACATCTCCATGACCATGAGCAATCATGCCTGTAACAGCGACAAGCATCTTCATGAAAGAATCATTCCCCTTACTCTTGTGAGAGTAATGAGGGGAAGCAGTCTTGGAGTGATCCATCTTGTCATGGATTATAGTGAGAACCTTGTCAGGATACATCTCAGACATTGAGCGGTTTCCATAATACAAGTCCCTATGCGCCTTCTGTTCTAATAGATGCACTCTCAATTTGTTTGACCACACGTCTTGCGCTCGTGAACGTGGAGTGCAAGCACTCTTGAGTTGCCTATATCTATCGCAAGTTCCACAACGAGCAAAACTATCTCCTCTAGCCTTGGAAGCATACTCTGGAAAAGATTGACGACGTATGTTACTCAATCCACTAGCCGAAATACGATGCAATTGAAGTGAAGAATTGACATTGTTGATCTATGGCAACTTGTCCTTCCATCGAAATGCAGACGGTAGAACCATGGAGGGGACTTTCTCCCCGGACTCAAGGGTCCTCGATTTGTGGGGCATTGAATCCGCTTCATTCTCCACTAATAATCGAAGAGTTGCTGTGGCTTGCAAAGTGTGTGTCCGAGGCTTTTTCATTCCAAGGTTGCCATGATGCTCCGGTTTTTGGTCATCTTTTGCCATCTTCTTGTATCTATAAAAGGTAGCCTTTGATACTCCATGGATGGCGCACCAAGCCATCGAACAAATTTCATGGTTTGCCAAGGTGATCATGTCCCTTCCATTGGAATCACTGTGGGTTTGCTTGTGCATGTCAAGGAGACGTGACTTGCGCCAGAACACTCCACCGTCAATATGAAGTAGAGACCGAATGGCTTGAATCTGCCCACGTGGAAATGGTTGCAAGCAATTCTTCTGGCAACACTTCATACTAGAAATATCAGCAATTGCTTGCTCAGTGAGGAGAGCTTCTTTCTTCGAGAGATTGGTAGGCTCAATCCTCTCACGTGAGCTTTCATATGAACGAACTCCAATCCGAATACGACGCCTTGAACCGCTTGAAGAGACTGCAGTATTGAAGAGATGCGTTTGCTCGTGATCATATAAGCTGGCACCATTAAGGAAGACTCGTAAAATGTGCCAGGAATGCATGGACCACATCCACTCCGACGGAACATCTTCCTCGCACAGAGACTCTGCAATTTGTATTGCAACGCGGTCATCACCGAGTGGCTCTCCGTCCATGTCAATGACGAGATCAGCATCAACATTATGACAAATTCCTTTTGCCACCTCTATCCCCTCTTCATTTCTGAGTGTGACGCATTTGGTATACCAAGAAGCTCGAGGAAATCCCTCGCAGGCTGCGACACCCGGTGGCAAAGTTGGCACTGGAACTGTAAACTCGTTGGCATCTGAAGTATCCATTTTGCACGTGAGAGAACACCAATTAAGTAATACTATTGTAAATATCCTCGAGTCGAGGATAATAAAAAAGTAGGACTCATTGACAAATCCAGGAGCAAAGCGAACTCCACTGGAGGGTAAAATTGTAAACAATTTTGTGATCATGTATAACAATCCATCCACGAAGACTAAAGTAGTGAAAATGTAAAGAATTTAAAAAACAGAACCAGAAAACAAATTTTAATTACTTCATCTTACAAACACTCTTGAGAGATATTATGCATTCCCACACACGACATTACAATGTTACACTGATTATGTATATGAACTCTGTATATCATCACAAATGTCAATGAATGTCTATGGTTATAATTGACATTCCATGTATGTATGTAGTGGACATTATCTTCGGCTTGAGGATAACCTCCATGCATGTTAGAGATTATCATTGAGTCGAGGATAACCTCCATGCATGTTGGAGATTATCCTCGAGTCGAGGATAACCTCCAACATGCATGGAGGTTATCCTCGGGCACAAGACAATCCTGGACATGTTGGAGCTTATCCTCGGCTCGAGGATAATCCTGGACATGCATGGAGGTTATCCTCGGGCCGAAGACAATCCCGGACATGTTGGAGCTTATCCTCGGGCCGAGGATAATCTCCATGCATGTTGGAGCTTATCCTCGGCTCGAGGATAACCTCCATGGATGTTGGAGATTATCCTCGGCTCGAGGATAATCTCCATGCATGTTGGAGATTATCCTTGAGCCGAGGATAATCTACATGCATGGAGGTTATCCTCGGCTCGAGGATAACCTACATGCATGGAGGCCATCGATCCAACAATCATGTTCTATGCATGATTGTGATTATATTTGCATGGTCGTGATTATCCTCGAGCCGAGGATAACCTCCATGCATGTATGTGATAGACAAAATTTATGGTTCCGTTATTTACGGCGCAAAAGTCGGTTGTTCACTCTCGAACATAACATACAGAGGACAACATTTGCGATGGGACACTGGAATTCTGAATACTCCAAGACTCGGAGGACTACGTAAGACTCCATGTACCTTCGCTTAATACTGAGGAGCAAGAGCAGGAATCTAGCATTCAATGAGAACGGAAGAAGGGAAATAGAGGAACTTACGACAACCAGTGCGAAACTAAGCCACCTAGTCACATAAACTTGCAAATGAAATGCAAAAACATAAGTTCAAAGGCAGTGCGGTAGCAATGTCTGCAAGAGGACGCGGAGGAGGGGAAACTGGAAAACATGAGAGAGGAAATGAGGTGCTGGAGGAAGAGAGACGATGCACACACTAGCGGGAGAATATGAGCGGGAAATACAACGGCATTTGAATTCTTCATGGTTTTCAGGACGTAGGGGAGAAGTACCTCCTCGGATTAGGGGGGCGTTGACATTCTCATCCCGCAAATAATGACAATCATGTAGAATGTGAAGGAGATTTTCAAGAATAGAAATGGAATCTCACATAGCCGATGTTATGAAGATTTTAATAGGGGGATTTGGAGTTTGGGGAATTTTTGGTAGTCCCCTTTTCTCGTAAAATGTGGAAATATTCTTTGAAATTACAGAAGAATTTCGGATTTGGCAAATTTGGCAATTCTACAGCACCCACCAACCAACCTTTTTGTTTAAATAGTTTATTCTAATGTCTGCTTTAGATGAATGTTTATGGGAGGTAACGACACCAATTTGGCACATGCTGGGTCCAATGTGCATTGGCTATAAACAGAATTGTACCTAATGTAAGCTTTGAATAGGACATGAAGTTGGGACTTTAGGATTTTGGGATCATGGTTTTTAGGGTTTAGGGTTTAAGGTTCAGCAACAACAACAAAGTCTTTAATAAATGTAAATTATGTGTTCACGAATTCAATGTTTATTGAATTTGTTCACGAATATGTTCACGAATTAATTTTGATTTTACAAATCATATTGACAATTCATATTTTTACTTGGAATTCTGATATCTAGAAATTGAAGGATGTTTCTGATTTAAAATTAATTCTTTTCTTAAAATTTTTGAAATTAAAGTGTGACGATAAAACATAATGATTTACATTTTGTGTACTTCTAAATGATTGTACATGTTCAAAATTACCCAGAATCTTACATGGTACTTTTGAATCTCCAATTTAATTTCATAAAAAGTATACAGAACTTTCAGCTTTAGTTTTGAAAACAAAAAACAATGTACGATTTTGAATTTTTAACATTCAATTGTATAAAATGCGGTAATTGTTATATTTTATTTTCTATGAATGTTTTAACACAATCTAAGGAATTTTCATTTACGTAATAGCACATTAAGTTCTTGCTATTCAACTTGTACAGCACATTGGCAACCAAAGAAAATGAAGGTAATTATGTTGTTTTTATAGTATTAGAATCACATAAGCTTTGAAATTTTAAAGAAGATAACTCTAGGAGATCAACAAAATATTGTTCTAGTTAAATTGTTGAATAAATTTGAAAGAATTATAATTGTTTAGTACAGTATATAATTTTGTTAAATTTTTTTTAAAAATTAGAATGATTTGGATGAAAAAACATAAAGTTTGCACAACCCTATAAATGACTACAATGAAACAAAATTAAAAAAACTTTATGAAGATACAAAGAAATAAAAAGCACATGCATAAAAATATTTAAAAAAGAACCAGAACTATACAAAGTACCAACCATATTTTTAAAAGCTTAGTAATTATGTGAAGCGTACAAAATTTAGAGACCCATGTTGTACAAAGTCATCATGTCCACCTTCATGGCATCCCAAACCATTATTTGAAGCATAATTAACTTCAAATGGGACTACTTTGTTAGTACATTGAAATGAATGATGGACTTTGCATTCACTTGCTACCTATCATTATTATAAATTCCATCATGGTTTAGAGACTTGATCAACTTCAATGTCTCATAAATAATCATCATGAGAAAATACTATACTCTACAAGTTTTAAGAATTCTTTTATTACATCTTGTGTACTTAAAACACATAATTATTCAAAAAGTGTAAGTTCTGTATGAATGAACTTAAGGCATATCTTCTAACTAGTATAAAAAAATTTAGAGTCAGTGCTATACTTTATAATTTTGTCATGATAATCTTTATATTGAACTAATTCTTAATCATTTTAACATGGAATGAAGAAGTAAAACAAGCCAAGGGTACGTTGTACTTTAAAAACTAAAATCAATGCACAACAATCATGGACTTTTTATGAAGAGAGTCAAGTGCAAAAAATGGAGAAGTTTATTTTTTTTCTCATTCCACCCTAAACCCTAGTACCCTACTCCATGAATTCAGAAATACTAGTTCTTTAAACTACAAAAAATGAATACTTAATTTTAATGTTTTGTTGTGAAGTACCAAACAAATGGCACCAAATTTATTCACACTAGAATTATGAATTCAACTTTAGAATATTTTCAAATCCTCATTTTATTTCTTATCTCATTTAATGGTTGTTCCATACCTTTTTAAATGTTAAATCTTTAGAAAATGGTGTTTAGACCTTTATGGACTAGAATCATCTGAATTGTAACAGTTACTTCTTTATTATTGCCAAAAAAAATCAAATTGTAAAAACCAAATAGTTTATTATCTAATTATTCTTTTATTCATGACAATACTTTAGAAGTTTAGCAAAATTTACTAAACTTTTTATTTCATATAAAATTTTAGTATATGCAATGTCGCAAATGTATCGTAAGCTTGTAATAGGGTATGGAATTTCGGAATTGTATTCCAATGTATAAGTTTTAAAGATGCATGATTCATTTGAAACTTAGTACAATGAATTCCAAAAAGCTCAAAAAACACGTTGGTCATTTAGAGGCTTAGATATATAACAAATTAGAAATAGTATTGATTAAATTCTAGTCAAATTTGTTTAAATTACAAAATACGGAAAGCTTCAATGGATATGTAATTCTTTTGTAGATTCTTGTGGTAAGAAAAAGTCTACATTAAATTTAAAAGTCTAGAAGGAATGAATTATCCCATCATGTGGTTTTTTTACCATTCTTAATCCCTAAACAACTCCAAAGCCATCTCCTAGTCAATGAATGACAATAAACCTTGTCGTATAGTTTCCATGATAATCGGTCTTACATTCAAGGGTTGATTTTTTTTTAAAGAAACATTTATAGAGCCCATATGTCAATTCTTCAAAATCAAATGTTGCTTTTTTGAAAAATAGGACCCAACAAAAACTTAATTGGATGAAGTTTCCTTACATTCCCTAGATTATACATAACGCCAAGTCCATTTTCAGGTCGATGAATGACAAAAATGTCTTCGTGTAGGACAAAAATGCAACTATTCATCCTCCAAACTTTGAATGGAAAGGAAATATCACCTACAATAGTTCGTCTTCCAATAAAAACATTATCATTTTTTTAAGCCAACAATTCATACGGTGACAAAATGGATGATTTCCACGTTGACCCGCCCATTGTTCAAGGATTCAAAACAAATAATTATGTGTATAGGCCTTGAAGCTTAGAAGAAGGAAGTTTGGGGGAGGTAGGTCTGAACTCATATTTGCAATGAGAGGCCCCGAATTACCTCAGGGCAGTGTAGAAATTCCCAAAAATTGGTTCAATACAGGGGGGGCTCCTTTTATTTCTTGGGCGGGCAGGGCATGGCCTACCCGGCGAAACCCCAAATCCCCGAAACTCCGAAACTCCGAAACTCTGAAACCCCGAGGCTTCAACATAGGGCCGAGGCACGGCGCGTGTTCCCTCCCAGCGCGTTTTTTTTTTAGAATACTCTGTGCGAGTTGCGCCTCCTTCTGGCGCAAGGTGCGGGTGCAGTTGTGCGAGGTGCGCGAGTTGTAAGGTGCGGGTGCAGTTGTGCAAGCGAGTTGCTTGTGCGGGTGTGGGTGTGCGACCTGTGCGGGTGTTGGTGTGCGGTTGCTGGTGCGAGGGCAAGTTGCTGGTGCGGTTGCTGGTGTGCGGTTGCTGGTGCGGGTGCAGTTGTGCAAGCGAGTTGCTTGTGCGGGTGAGGAGTTGCTTGTGCGGGTGCGGGTGTGCGACCTGTGCGGGTACTGGTGTGCGGTTGCTGGTGTCTTTTTTTTTATTTCCTGTAAGTAACATTCAATCTGTGAAATGCAAGTTGTGAGCTTTGTGTATGCAGTTCATGTTCTTGTTCTTGTTCTTTGTGTTCATGAATTCATAGCTTGTTTCAATTTCCATGCAAGTGTTAGCGCCATACGTTCTCGAATCTGGGTTTGAAATTTCTGTTCATTTGTTTTGGATTAGGGTTTCTGTAGAGAATCCAGTACATCTAAAATTTTTAGTGGCATTCAATAATCAGTGCTCTTGGTTTGAATGCATGATATCATTTTTGTTTGTATGCATGTTCTAATTGAATCTGCACTGTATTCTATGTTTGTATTCTACATGTGTATAGGTGATTAGTATTACAAATAGGGTTTATGTCTTAATGTTCTCTAGTTCTTATGCTGTGAATAACAAAAATCATCTTTGTGCGAAGACAATCATCTTCGGGTCGAAGATAACCTAGAGGCTATTAATGCAAAAAAAACCCAGAACTAATGAAATACATAAATTGACAAATAACTATTATCCTCGTTCCGAGGATAAATAGCAACGAACTCAACACACATTCAATATAACTAAATGAAATAAGGACAAGTTTATCCTCGGCCCGAGGATAAATAGCATTTGAAAATCACACATTCAATATAACTAAATGAAATAAGAACAAGTTTATCCTCGGCCCGAGGATAAATAGCATTTGAAAATCACACATTCAATATAACTAAATGAAATAAGAACAAGTTTATCCTCGGCCCGAGGATAAATAGCAACTAAAAATCACGCATTCAATATAACTAAATGAAATAAAGACCAGCAAATTAGAACAATGAACTATATCCTCGACTTGAGGATAAAATCAATCGAACAAAATAGAAATCCAATATAATTTAATTAAAAGAAGAGATCGTTCTGTACTATCCTCGGGACGAAGATACTGAATTGTATATATCATTTACGAATAAAATGTGTATATTTTACACTACTCTGGATATGATGTGTTGCCTGCATTGATAATGGTTCACTCGAATTGCAATAGGCAGCAATTCTCTATTCCATTATCTTCGACTCGAAGATAAATATGAAATTCCAATTCTCATCATAATGGTTTACTATGCAGAGATCCATATCAACATGGTTGATGAATCTGAATATGACTACTCAGCTACTCTCCCGTTCCTTGAGCCGTTCACCAAATGGGTGGAAGAAGAGCCCTTCATATCTGAGATGCCAGAGCTCTACGGCAAGCTCTGGCAATTCAAAGCCGTCGTTGAGTCATGGACTTTCGGTGTCAACGAGTCCAAGAACTACGTCTACCTGCGTCACCGAGTGCAGGACACTGGCATATACGTGAACTGGAACTTCAATGAGAAGATCGCACTCATAGAGAATCATCAGGACAAGTACATTGTCATCACTTTGCAAGGCCTCGACAATGCAGGGAACGAAACTAAACATACCCATTCAATCGTCTGCCATGAAGACAACCCTATGGGAGTTTTTGACTTCGACAACCTCATCGTTGACTTGCACTCCGCAAACCTCGATGGCTTGGCATCAGATTTTCATACAAGATACCATCCATGGATTAGAAGGAATGCCAGGGTGACGACGAGGAAAGTCGGATACATGTTTCATAAGCTGACAGAGCAAGCTCAGAAACATGTTCAAAAAGGTCCTGCTCGGGCGAGTCAAGGTCGTGGTCAGCAAAGGCCGGATACTGCCGCTGAGACCAGGTCAGCGTCTGGTATGCGCGGCCGCACAGGGAGCAGAGGAAGTGGGAGAGGAACGGCCCGCGCACAAGCCCAAAAGAGAAATAACCCGGACACGAGTACCAGTGAGCCAAGCGACAAACGCAGGAAATCCATCCTGGACAGTCGCCCTACCACTGTGGGTAGTTCAGGGTCAATACTAACAAACGTGAATACCCGGAAGCCAGCCGGTAAGCAACCAATCGAAAAACACGAGGTTGCTGCTGCATACCAATCGGATTTCTGGAAGAAAAATGGCAAGTGCTTCATTTTTCATCCACAGGTATTCACTGTTAATATCAAGCAATGCTTCCTGGCCAAAGAAAGATACATTATCCGGAAGCTTGAAATGAAATTGGTGGATGAGCAAAAAGAGACCCTCATTCATCTTGGTTCAGAGCAGCAAAGACAGAAAATTTGCTTGATCCCCATGGGCGCCGATAAGAAGCTTTTGAAGGAGTGTCCTAAAGATTGGGATTCCATCAAGGATGGAGGCTTCTACATTATTGATGGCCAACATAGTGTCACTGCAGCCAAGCTCCTTCAACAAGGAGGTTGTTGCTCGACTCGTAAGGTCGAGCTACAGACGTGGCAAGCTGTGATTGTCTGGTCTAGAGACCCAGCACAGTTGACAGATATTTCGAAGTGGTACAATGCCTCTAATCACCTCGTTCACAGTCAACCAACATGGGGAAATCAAATATCCGCATGTAGGCAGGTCTGGAAAGCGCTCAAGCGGCCTACCAACACAGACAGTGAGGGGCTGGTGAGAGGGAATAAAGCCATCTACAACGTCTCAGCGTATAAGGTACCCCTCATTTATCTTCGAGGCGAAGATAAAATTCATGTCCATGCTGTAGTTGCCTTTATGCATCCTTATGGATGCACTGCCATTTCTGACAATTTATTATGTGGTCTCTGTAAGGGTTATCCTCGGGCCGAGGATAATTGTATGATAATCTGTAAATCTTCTGAGTGCACTGAGATGTGTGCTGATATCATGTATATTCGTTTGAGCAGGAATTTGTGGACGCTGTTATGATTTGGTATAGCAGCATCAACCCGGACAAGGAGGGCACTCAAGTCAAATTGGCGTTCGATGTGAAAAACGAAATTCGCATAATAACCTTGGACGATGAGACCTATTTGATGTGGGAGGAGTTCCTCACGAAGCACATTGATGGATCGCTGATTGATCCCGTGACAAGGAAATCCTACAATAGCGCGAAGACCTTCAACGCAAAGAACTTCTCGCTCAAAAGAGAGTTCTTCAAGTACATGGGACACTTTACGGACAAGGATTTGAAAGATTATGTCCTCCATCTGTTGGGGAGAACAGATAGGCACACACGAGACTACCCAAAGGTCTCAGTGGGGGCGTCAAAGATCCTGTGCGAGGACAACTATAAAGCCGAGCACTGGGTAGAGCGCAGGAAGCGTAAGAAGGTCATCGCCGAGGAGTTCATGGCCCTAGATAAGTCCTTGAAATTCAAGGACAGAAATGGGGATGTCATCGATGTGGTGTGGAGGCAATGGAAGCTTGACAACTTCTTCTCCTCGGCATCGTGGGATTTCCTCCTCACCGCAACACCCAACCAATTCTTCGTAAAACGCCTTACCAATGAGGCAAAGAAGAAGACAGCCATAGACTACAAGGACAATCCGAGATTGTCGATGGTCTATCCCATGTTCAAGACTTTCTTGAAGATGAAAAAGCGAGTGGAGCCATCGGGAGGAGATGTGTTTATCCGAGGCCACCAATGCTATCCCCAGGCTCTTGTGACGACCCACATATGGCCCTACGTCAATAGAGAACTTGGTCTCGCTATGATTGATTTCCGAATCCTCCCAAGGCTGAATCCGGGATCCGGTGACAGTCCACCGTGCTTGCTGTTATTGAATTTCCTGGATGATCACCTGAGGCCAGTGTTGTCTACCCCAGACGTCTGGTTATGGATTGTGGGGAATTCATATGACATGGACGCGGCAAAGAAATTTGCGGCGTCGAAGATGTCAGGGTACGAAGTGAGGGTGTCCACCTACCTGCCAAGTAAGGCTGAGAGGTTGGACAACTTGACCAACCGAGCGGTGCCACCCCTCGTGAAGCTCCTGTTTGTCATGAAGAAACGCAGTGACGGGGAGACAAAATACAAGGAAGCAGTGAAGAAGGTATACTCCACCGATGACATACCTTACTACACTGATTTCCATAAGAACACGGAGGCAAAATATAGGGTCTATCCGAGTGAGCTGAGGATGGAGTTCTATATTGACATTCTCCAGAGTTTTGCCGTGACGGGAGAGAATGTCATCGACGTTTATACAGGATCGAAGTTCCTGATTGCTGCTAAGGTGCGGCTCTTTCATTTATCTTCGAGTTGAAGATAAATTCCTACGATCGCTTTCTGGTGTATTATCATGTTTGATTGTTCTGTTGCATGCATCTTTATCTGTTGTTGTGTTATCCTCGGGTCGAAGATAGTTCTCTAGGATGGATCAATATATTTCAAAATAAAGTATTAACAATTGCTTGTTGTATTGTAGATGTATGGCCTCTATTATTATGGCCTAACTGAGAGGCATGCATCGCAAAAACTTCAAGATATGGCGAGTTATGGCAGTAAATTAGACATTAACGATTTCTGCCATGAGAACTCGCCATATCTTCCAAGTTACGTGCGTCCGCGTAACTTTGAAACTCCTAACCTGGACTCAGATTCCACACCCTCGATCGATCGCGACGTGGAAGCCCCACGAGAATTTCCTACTGACGAGGGGGCTGCCGACCTTGGGATCGATGAATTCGGGACAAACACGAATGTTGTCCAGGGAGGAAATGTGGAAACCACCGCGGAGGACTTCCACGTAGGGAACCGCGGGCCCAAATCTGCATCGAAGGAGAACGAAGAGGCAGATGCAGTCACTCGCAAGAAGAAGAAGAAGGCAAAGAAGCCCGTGGAGGGCTTCATACCGGACATCATCATCAGCGACGTGGAGGACACGTATTCGGATTTGGAGGACTTCAACTACGATGGTCCACATGCAGATGGCTCGGGAACCTCTAGGGGAACCCAAGAGGTTGTAGAGCCACAACCTCCTCGTGATTCCACGTCCGGAGATGCTGCAGATCCCGGTCAGGTTCCGCTTTGTCCTGTGAAGGAGGAACTGAAGGATTTTTGGAGGCAGAGAGATGAGAGGAAGGCCTTCAAGAAGGCAGAGGAGGCAAGAAGAAGGGCAGAGGAGCTGGCGGAGAAAGAGGCATTGAAGAAGGAACTTGAGAAATTGCGTGAGGAGAATGTTTCTCTCAGAACGCGATCACAGGACCCTTCTGCCTCTCAACCTAGTCAACTTGATGTGCTTGACGCTGGTGGTGCTTTAGAAGCAACGGATCATGTGCCAACTGATCCCATTGGTAAGGATTATCCTCGAGGCGAAGATGATCCTCTACCTCCGGCCCAAGAGGATACCGCTCCCTCTTCTCCTCCTCCAATGGAACAAGACCAGGGGTCCTCTCTTCCAATTGATAGACCAGATCAACTGATCCAAGAAGAGATTGCTCCCCCTGGAACTGGGACAGAGGAAGCTGATAGTGCTGTGGATTATCTTCGAGGCGAGGATAATTTGAGCCAACCCCCTGCATTGGAGGCACAAGCGGAGTCCGTCCCGGAGACGCAAGAGTAGGCTGACATTGCTCCAGATCTCATCTCCCGTCCAGCTGAGCCGCCAGTACCGGAGATGGAGATAGAGCTGGAGAATCCACCAGACGACGATGAAGAGACTATCGACTACGGGGATTATTTGGAAGATGAGTTTGGCCAGGTACACTCTCGTCCATCCTCAGACCCCTACGATATTTCATGAGTCTATCGAGTGTGATGTGATGGATGTTTGTTTTGGCTTCCGTCATGTTCATATTCATAGTGAGAGACTCTCATGTCGATTCCTTCTCTCTGACAGGAGGGAGTGTACAGTCTCTGATTGTAAAGCGTGGACGGACTGCCACTCTGTGACTGTGTTTGTAGCATAGTGTAGATACCGAGACGGACTGTAGTTGGTACTTGTATACAATCGGCTAGAGATCAACCAAACCGTTAGACCTGGTGTATCATAAATTATTTTGAAATAAATATATGTCAAACCTTTTTTCAATGCTTGTAGTGTCTAATGAATTGATATTGTCCATGTTTGTGCCCAGCGTGGAAAACTTAGAAGTGTGCACCGTCCGTTGGCACTCAAACAATCACTTAACGGAGGGGTTCTGCAATCGCTTAGTGGGGTTCAATGCTTTTCTCCGTTTTATGGGTCACCTGATTCTGCCTTTCAACAGGTAACTACATCTCTTTCGTGTTTTGTTTGATCAGGTAGTAACGACTGGTCGCAAAAAGAGAGTGCCGCGGAGTGTGTCCTCGTTAGTGGTCCAACCGCGACAGAAGTGGTTGAATATCGTGTTCGATTTGAACGGAGTACTGTGTGAGAGCTAGGGTCCCAATGTGCGCGAGTTCTTAGACGAGGTTTCAAAGATTTCGAATCGCGTCGTAGTTTGGAGCTCGATGTTCAAGAAGGCGGTGGAGCTCGTTGCAAGTTTCCTCTTCCAGAATTGCAAGGCTCCTTTCCACATCCTAGGTCAGGACAACTGGAGGAGGGTAGAAACCTCCGACGGGAAATTTCTTCATCAGGCTGGGAGTCCGTGGAAGACTCTTCTCTTGAAAGTGCTTGATGAGGAATTGTTCCTGGACCCTCATGATGTCGACTCCTTCAACAAGGACAATATTATTCTCATTGATGATTCTCCGCAAAACGGCATCCTCAATGAGACCGGGAATTGCATATACTTTGAGAGTTGGAACCCGTACATGCGTGGAGACAAAGTGCTCTTGGGCACTCTCATTCCGTGGCTGAAGAAACTACACGAGGATTGTCCACTCGGACGCCTCCGTGAGTTCGTAGATCAGAACCGGATAGGTGTGGCACCCTTGTCTGCATCCGACGATAGTGCCGAATATATATTGGAAGGGATGAGGAAGTCCGCCAAGGCATTTCAGTCTCGATTCGTGTTGCGGGGGATGAATTTAGTGATTGACTAAGAGAGAGGAAGGAAGAAATAGACTTCTCCGTGTCTCAGTTAATCATAGAATTCATTGTACATTATTCTTGTGAATACAGATTTTTATGTACATTTCATTTTTATGAATTAGTAAAATTTTGAAATTTCATCAAGATTTTTGGCCTGTTTTGAGGATATTGTTTTCTTCAACATGTGTCTATCTTCTATGTTGAGTTATCTTTGGGTCGAGGATAATTGTGGAGGATGTGTGTTATCTTTGAGTCGAGGATAATTGTGGAGGATGTACATTATCTTTGGGTCGAGGATAATTGTGGAGGATGTGTGTTATCTTTGAGTCGAGGATAATTCTGGAGGATGTGTGTTATCTTTGAGTCGAGGATAATTGTGGAGGATGTGTGTTCACATCCATTACTATAGGTCGAAGGATCCTTTTTACACCTTCTCCAACGGACGGAACCACTGACGAGGAGCTTGTTGTCTGGATCGGATGTGTCACTTTCAATGAGGTCCGACTCGATTGGAGGGAGCTTCGTGCCGTCCTCCTATTCAAAGCCTTACCTCTTGGGCTCGACCACTGATGCAGCTTCAGCGGCCATCGACTTCTCGAAGGGGAATGTGGAGGAAGGCGTGGTAGATAGCCCACCTAGTCGGGGTCCTGTGAGGACACCGATTTGCTCACCATCGCCAATGAAGAGGGCCAGCTCCACCCCAAGTCGATTGCGTTTACAGTCGCCGACTTTGCGAACGCCAAACACCCCGCACAGGAAATTGTATGAGGATGACGAAAAGACGGGTATGGATCCTCGTCTCGAGGATGGACTGTTGTTGCCGGTGACAATCGCACATCAGGCTGTCCAGAGCAAGGAGCTCAATATAGATCCCAGGGATGGGGATCGGATCAATGAAGTACCGTTGGTTGCATGCAGTGCACAGCAGGTTTGACGCCTCATAGATATTCCCATCTCGTTCCCCTCCAAATCTGTAGGCGGAGTATCTTTGCCTTCCGCAGTACCTATTTCCCGCCGAACGACTCTTCGAGACCTACGGCGGTCAAATTACACACGATCGACAACAACTGCCGATCCATACATAAGCACTGTGAATAGATCGATACCACGGCTGCCTCCTCAAGGTTCTAGGTCTCTTTCCAATACTGAGATTCCGCGACATGAACGAAAGCGGAAGAGAGAGGCCAAGGATTTAATGATGATGGGGATGTTCAATACATTGAGTAAAGACAATGGATCACCCAAGCCTTCTCGACGCGAGGATATCTTCAGAGGATTGGCCAAGTTGAAAGCCTTGGAGGCAGCCAAGGAGGCAACAAATAGCTGTTCTTCATCCAAGAACGATGGTTTGCCCAGTGATCCTCGTTGTTAGTCATCTTTCCTTTATGGAAGGATCATTACTATTAATAGAATAGTCATTCATATACAAAAAACGATTTTTAGCGAAGCCAAGTGCTCTCTCTGGTCATATCCTCTACATTTTTACACAAGACATTCAATCATTAGACTTAGCAAGATTAGATATACCGGGATTTCATTTCCTAGGAAGTGAAGTATATAGAGAAGTGAGAGAAGTTGATTCAAGTAAATTCATGTTCTTCAATGTAAAGGGACCCGCTTTTATAAATATTACATCTTATTATACAACTCATGTGGAATTGCATTTTGCACAAACACGTTTCTGAATTACTTTGGTGTTAAATTGCTTTAAGCCTTCAAACGATTTGCCTATTTCTTTCTTAGCCTTCAACAATTTATCTTTGAATGGAAGAGCCTTAAGTTCTCAAAATGACCATTTTGTCTCAATTTAATGAATATGGCCTTATATATATATATATATATATATATATATCATTTAATCCCATATGTGGGGCCTTGGGAGCTCCAAATCCAAGGCAAGGCGAACGGATTGTATGTGACCTTACTATGGGTTTGGATGGTGTTGGACACACGGTTGTCTACAACAGCTTCTTCACGGCTCCTAGGTTATTTGAGGACTTGTATCGACGGGGGATATAGACAACAAGTACTTTTCGAGAGAACCGTATAGGGTTGCCAACATTGCTGCTTAGTTATAGGCGAGGTGACCATCCTCATAGCACTTTGATTTAGAGGATGCATGCACAATAATGTATGACTGCTACGTGCTGATATGATTCCAAACCAATGTATATTCTCTCGACTTCAGTGCATCTAGTGGCAGAAGGGGCACGTTCTATGCGTTGAGTGGACGGTGTTTGATCTACCTTTCCTTCTACGCCCTAACAAGTGGAATATCAAAGCCACATGTGGGGCGTTGATGTGGTGGACCAAATGCGTATAGATTATAGTGTGCAATTTCATTCACACAAGTGGTGGCACAAGTACCTTTTTTCATTGTGGATAGCTAGGTCAACAATTCATGGGTGTTATTCAAACATGACAGGATCACTCGTCAAGAGAAGGTGTATCGCAAACAACTATCATACCACATGGAGATGGAGGAGACCTTGATTGGCCTATGGTTGGACAAGCCTTCTACATGTAGGGGGGAATGTCTTTGGCACCCAATTGTAGTACATTATAACAGCTTCAAGCCTCAATTATGGCAGCAGTGCATTATTTGTAAGCGAAAGACCCGATTTCAGTGTACCAGTTGTGGAGGTACTTACATGTGTATGGACAGATGCTTCTGGAAGGTTCGCATCCAATAGAGTTGGGTGCTACACGTTACTTTCCCTACACGTTGGTGATCCTAACATGGCATTAGGTGAGCAATAAATTTGATCTAAGTCCATCAGTGTTTCAGGATTGGGCTTCATTCACTTTGTATCTATTCGTAATATTTTTGTTTTGTGACTTCTTGACCGCTAGTCCTTCAAACAAATGCATGAGGATTGCATAGTAGTTTCCTTTGGCGCCTTATGGTTTTTTTATTTTATGTGATGCAATGACTTGGCAGGATTCAAATCCTTTTGTATCGGATCCAAAATTACTAAGGTGACCCCCATGGGGGTTGTGTAGGTGGCTCAAGGTAGTTTCTAATTTTTGAAGTCAAAATTACTTTGACTTTTACGTATAGGGAGAATATATGTTTTTGATAAAGTTTTGTGTCATTTGAGTCCTAGATCAGAATATGATTGCTCTTCATTTTTTAATAGTCACTTTACCTAAATTTGGCTGAAGCTAGCTCGAACATGGCGCTCTCCGTTAGCAGTCATTTTTCATCTTTATCCAATCCCTAGTAAGAGTGAATTGAGTCTTAGGGCATGGTTCAGTTGAACGAAGCAGTTGGAAGACGATGGCGGGAGTCATGAGGTGGCACCACATATGCAAATGTACCTCCGGGCTACCAATCCTCGTGTCCGTCAAATCCATACATGCTCCTAGTTCCCCAACCTTGAGCAAAGCAAGAGCCTCACATTTGTGGCCTACAAAAAGGAGCCTACCGATGTTATTCCATCCTGCTACTTGGCAGTCACTAAGGTCAATAACACGTGTAATCCCTACCAAAAATTTGTACACATCTACCAACTTGAACTTGCCCTTTTCAATCACCGAATTGCAAGGTCTTCCCAAATTGTGGTTGCTTTCTCACCGGTTAATGATATTTAACTATTATAATCTTTTTTCGGTACGGTGGAAAGCTTTGCAATTTTTTGCACACCTAAAGACAGTAATCATTTGCCAAGTTCAACAGTGAAGCCCCACCAATGAAACTGTGGAGCGTGCAGCGCCGCTTGCGCTTTTGGAAGGTAACATGTGAGCTAAATTTGCAAAACAATTGGGGGCACTTGGGGTTAACTTGGGGCTCATATGAACTTTTGGTAGTTAGCACTAGTAATCAAATACCTCATTTCTATTATAATTGTATCACTTTTAATTGATAAATCATTCAAAGAATTTGTTTTTGAATCTAACCTTTTTTTTCATTTTTCCATTTGAGGGTTCTATTAATTTAGCTACTTGAAGCTTTCAATTTTGACAAATTTTGCAAAATATTTTGTTACTCAAGTAGCTAATAAAATAAAAACTTTGGAAATGTAGAATAGTTTTTTAAATACTATAAAAGTTGGTTAAATAATCACATTTTTCCTTAAATTTATTCAAGGCTTGTAGCTAAATCAAAGTATTTGTAGAAATTTGGCAATAATAGGTTCAAAAAGAAATAAATGATTCAACCATTGTTATTTCTAAGTATTTTATGGTTTATCTTTAACAAGACAAAAAAATCCATCATTTTAGCCATTTTCTAATAGAATCTCATTTGGAATTTATTTGTTCAATTATTATATATATATTAATGATTATCATTCATCATTTGGTGACTAAAATATGATATTTTACCAAAGATAGATTTATTTTCAAAAAAGTACCTATTACAATTTCACCTTCTAGAATTTTTTGTTTGTGTTAAAATTAACATTCAATTTAATCTTTTCTAAGGTATTCACACCTAAAACTAGCCCTATTAGCTTTATATTTTTATGGATGGAGATGCAAGAAAAAGTGATGAAGAATTTAAGTATAGTAGTAAATGTTTGTGAAGCAAAATACAAGTGGTTGTGTAAATTTTAGAGACATTTTGAAATTGCTTATTAATTTTGAAAAGTAATGGTATCATATATGTCCCTCAAGTTGAATCTAAACTTTGAGCTTAAATCCATCAAATTCACACCAAGTAAAGATATTCATAGTGCCAAAATAGTCTCCAATCAAATAATTGAATTGAAAGTGACTTTTATCAAAGATTATCTTTTTACAAAGAGTGACTTCTATATTATTGTAGATGGTCTTCTCCATTACCTAAAATGGTCACCATTCTCTAAATTGTTGTTGTCCTTCTGCTACTCACTATTTTGGATATTTTTCTTGTTCAATTTCAATCCAAAAAAAAGAATTCGTATTCCTAAGAGGTCAATTTAAGGTGTATATTCTAAAATTGCACCACCTTGAAAGGACTTACTTGTGACCAACCCGGCCTAAAGGACTATGGCATTTTTTCGCCAAAAAACACTCACAAATACCACTTCTATTGCAAAGAGTAATAAAAATTAAAAATTGTTTTTTTTAACCATCAAGCCATAGGATATCATACCTTACTAGTATGAAAGTCTATGGAATAAATTTCAGAAATTTTGATTGCACAGATTGCAAGTCATCTGTGTTTAACCTTTAAACGTTGAGGTGGACGTTTGGCATCCGATGGATGACAAAGAATCTCTCTATGTAGGACAGAAGTGCAACTATTCATCCTCAAATTTTGGAAAGAGGAAATCTTCTACTTTTCAATGAGTATTTTTGCAATTTTTGAAGTCAATGATTCACATAGTCATAAAAATAATGGTTTCCAAGGTCACCCCATCATCTTTTAAGGATTTAAGTGAAAAAAACAAGTTTTTTTGCACATTGCAAGACTAGATTATTTGGCTTTGAACCTTCTTAATTAAAAAATTTTGCACTATAGAGTGATGAGGTTCAAATCTTTATGGTGGAAAATTGAGTTGAAAATCTAGAAAAAAAAGAAAATTTCAAAAGAACTTAATTTTTATCCTTAGAAAAATTGTTAAGTAGAAGTTGAAAAACTAACTTGTAAAATTCATTAACCTAAAAATCAAGATTGTCCATTACTTTTACATCACTTATCCAAATGAAATGAATCAAATTTTTCCATGTATATGAAATATAATCTATAAGAAAAAAAATAAAAAATAAAAAAATTCAAATTTTTGAATTTTTTGTGTTGTCCAATTTTCCTTGTTTTTGAGCTTATAATTTTTGTTCAAAAGCACCAATTCAAAAAAACCTATATACTATGAAAATAATCATTTTTTTTTAAATCATGATAAAAATTGAGACTGTAGATACCTGCCAAAATCCAATTTGTCCTCCAAAGGACCACTAACCTTGTAGAGGTTAATACTTAACCCTTTAACCTTGAAAAATTGTTACATCTTCAAAGTCTATGTGCCTTACTCAAACTCAATCATAACTTTTGAAGTATTGATTTTTGATTTTGACATAAACTTTGAAAATAAAGCCTATTAAGATATATTTTCAAAACATTTATAAACTTTGAAAACTCCAAAAATTCAATGAGTTGTTGCAATTGGAAGCTCTATGTGCTAAAATCCAAGTAATACAATATCATACATGTTTCATTTTGATTTTCTTCTTTAATAATGGTTTCGGATTTATATTAAAAAAAAATATTTTTTTTCATTATGAACTTTACTTTTGCTCAAAATCCAAAATTATTCTAATATATATTTTATTTGATATAAATATATTATAATTTTTTTTCTACCAAAAATTTCTATAAATATCAAGGTCTATTGAAAAAGCATTTATTGAAACACAAAAATTATTAAAGTTATAGCGATAAAAATTTTAAAAGCTAAATTTAACTTCATAATTGTACTTACCTATTTATATTTGTAGATGTAACTTTTATCAATGCAAGATTTCATCTCTTTGTATCCAAAATCAATATAAGATTTTTTATATAGTATGAGTTCCTAGATGACTTGTAGTTTGAATTTGACATAAAATTACAATGTTTTAAAATTTAGGATATTCATCTTTTTTTTTAATACAATATCTACAAACAAAGTAACTTTTTTGAATTTATTGTTATATTTTTGATTTTTTTAAAATAAAATGAATGAATATAACATCATGCAAGATTTAGTTCTTGATACATTGAACTTCTTTTAGAATAATGAAATTACCTCAAAGATATAGATCATGATATAACTAAAATAATTTCACAATAATTAGCCATTTGAAGACCTAGAAAAGGATGGAGTGAATAAGTATTGAAAAGTCTTAACAAGACTTAAAGTCTTTAAACAAAAAAGAAACATAAATTTGAGGACCTCAAAAGGAGCTTCTGGTGGCTATGGCATGTTCGGCCGGTATTTTTTCTTGCAACACTTACTTGCCTTACAAGCCTTGAATTTCTTTCTGGATCCTTCACCTTCAATTGTTAAAACCTCTTCACCCTCCATTTCCTCTCCTTCAATTCTACATGCTCCCCTCACATATCCTTTACAAGACTCTTTTTTCTTGTGAAATATTAACAAAACTACAATTCTTTATATGCCTTAAAGTCCTTTCTTGAAGTCTTTTGTTCCATTATAAACCACTAGCTATGAAGCTCAATCACCAAAGAAATTGCATACAAAACCCTAATAGCCTAGTTTTGCAATGACATGTTGAGTGATGGTTTTACATGGATTTAAAGAAAACAAACTGAATTGAATAAAGTTGTTTTGGATTGACAAATTGAGGGATGCAAGAGGTTAGGCAAGATTATGTGGTTTGAGTGGCTTGTGCGCCGGTGTGACATGGGTGCCCTTGCAACAGTTTCCCCAATCCAAGGACCTCTTGATGTAGATCAAAAAGGCTCTGAAAACATCATCTCTTCCTCTACTCTTGCAAGTAACCAAGTTTCTACTATTAATTGATTGTGAATAAATCAAACCATTTCTTGCTCTCAAGATATTCTTTTAAAATTTGAGTCAAATGCGTTATTTGTAGTATCCATAGTATTGATGCTATTATATAATATAATTAGGATTATAAGGTCTTTTTTGTTTAACATTTGTTATTTTGTCCTTTACATTATAATGTTTTTACTCCACATGAATCACATTTTTCACACTATAATCAATTGAATTGATCTTTCATAACGATAAACCCCTAGTTTTTTAGGTGTTAAATTAAAGCTATATAAAGAAGATGACACCATTTTTTAAAAATTTACTTTTGATTACAAGCTAATAGAAAGCTTTTTGTACATCTTTTTGAAATAAGGGTAGCTCATACAAAGTGCTCATTATAAAAATTCCAAAGTAGAAAATGGCACATAGTATTGAAAAAATTTGCATTTGATGATGTTTAATTTTACTACAAATTTGTAGAGTATATATTGAGTATAATGTGTGAACTCTCAATTTAGGATGTGGAAAGCATGTGGAGTACAAGAAAAGCTCAGTGGCAGGCACGTACCCTTCATGTTTTTCCCTCAATGTCGCCTTTATCAAGCTTAGCAATTGTCTCCAACAAACTTGATTCGTCTCCAATATGGAGCCCTTGCTTTGATAATAGCCCGTGTAAGGACTTGGACTACCAAGTAGGCCCAAGTGGACTAAGGGCTCTATCAATATCGCTCCTTAATGATGCAAATAGTGAAGGTGGACCATGGATATCTGAACCCTTACACCAAATTGCCCAAAACTATCTGCAGACAATGCAAGAATTGAAGCAATCAAGGTTCAACTGTGGCTATGAGATGCCATTTGAGCTTGAGCGGTATAAGGAATTAAAAGCAGGATTTTGGAAGCAATTGGCAGCTGACCCTTTTAAAGATGAACTATGCAATCCTACAAGCATTAGTGGTACTCAAGTATTTAATGCACCTTTTGAGAACAACAACAAATCGTTAAATGCCACTACAAAAAGGGCAATTCTCTCAAAGTCGCAAGGAAGTAGTACTAGAAGAGTTGGGCTTGGGTTGAATGGATCAGTGGAGATCGAGGTGGTGCTAACCGGAAAATGGAATGCTTTAGAAGAAGCAATTATGGTTCCTAAGTCAAATTTGGTTGCAAATCAAGTTCAACATGATATAGGTCATGCGGAAAATGTGGTGTGTGGAAAAGACATTCAAGATTGTCAAGAAGGAACTCTTCTTCAACAAGGTGAAATCAATCAATCTTTTAAAATAGAAAAAGACCATGAAGACCATGCATGTAGGACTAGGGCATCCTCCAAAGAGGCTAGTGATGGAGAGAGCCTTGAAGGAGACAATCCCACAAGATGTGAGGACAACCCTTTCCAACAACATTGTCAACAAGATAGCAGTGAATGTAGTTTTAATAGTGGAGGTGGAATTGGACGAGGCCGCATTAGAGAGGATGGAAGCCCTACAAGTAATTCATCAAACCATAAGGTATGTTAAATGCATCGTTAAAAAATGCATAAAGAACATTCTTTTTGTAAATACTTGCAAAAAGACTTCAACTATTTTTTCATCTTAGCATGTATGCCGAAGTGTTTTTCAAGAACAATTTTGAAAATTACAATTGACAAATTGTTATGTAGATTATTGAAAATTCATATTTTCTATTTAATTTATCATTCTAAGAAATTAGAAGCTCAAATTCAGAAAAAAAGGTCTTCTAATAGAGTATCAATTTATTGATGAAGGATTTTAAAAATTAAATGATTCTATATTTTATAGAAGTCTACAAAGTAAACGTTTTTCTATGTGTATTTCTTGGTGTATTTTATAACATGGAAAAAATTATATTGGTGATTTATTTGGTAAATGATTGTTTTCATAGACTTGTTACAAATTAAAGCACTTATTTATTTATTAAATTAGTTTTAATTTTTTACAAATAGAAATGTTAATTTATATAATTTCTTAAGATTTTGCACCTTTTTGTTTTCCAACTTAGAGAATTATTTTATGTCTCTGTTTAATATTTTTAATTATACACAAAATCCATTACTTTGATATTATATTTTTTAATATTTAAAAAAATTATAGCTCAAAAAAATAGAAAAAAAAAATACAGATTTTGAAATAAACACAATAGAATTAGCAAGTCTTTTTTAGCAATCTTCCATTATGTGAATTTTTCAATATACTTCTAATTTTAATATTTTTAAAAATAATACTAGCGGTTGGTGCTTGCTATGCTATGCATTCACCATTAGAATTTCATTAGAATTTTTATGTATTAGATAGAATGTAGAGCAAGAATTTCAATAAATCTTCAGATAAAAATTACTAAAATCTTCATATAATTTTTTTTATAAATAAGCATATACTAAAATAAACAATATAAATTTAATGAATAATGAATGATATACATGCAACAATGAATACGATAAAAGATACACATACATTAGAATGCATTAGAAATTTGACTAAATTGTTATAAACAATGGCAACCCAATTAGAAGAATTTAAAGGAAAAACTTGTAAATCTCAAAAGCTTTGTGAACAATTTAATTGTTGTGAAATCCAAAATTGGTTCAATCTAATAAATTTCTCAAGTCATTTGGTAGTAACAATAAAAAGTTGAAATTAGAAGCTCAAAGCTCACAAAAGCACAAAATCATAGAAATGCAAAAGAAGTATAGGGCCAAGAAAAGCAATGGAATTGCTACCTTCAAAATATAACACCATGTTGATCCTCTTTCATATCACCTCAATTGCAATGACTATATTATTTCTATAATATCACATTTTGTAAAAAGTGATATTACAAAGGTGATTGTGAATTGCTAGTGTATTTCAATAATATCACATTGTGTGAAAATATGATTTCTATGTATGCATGATTGAAAATATTTTTATAGAATAATTAAAATAATTATTTTAAAGACTTATCGAAATCATTATCATGCATTCTATTCAAATATATCAAATTTTTATTAATATGTGATATAATGAATGCATAGCATAGCAAACACGAGCCCCTAGTATTAATGGTAGCATTTGTGATATTATAGAGGGACTTATGATTTTAGTAGTATGATAAAATATTAAGTATGCCAATCATCACATGTTGAAGTTACAACATCATATTGAAAAATCAAAGAATTTGATGTATGTGTAGATGTGTGAAGAGTTACAAGCCTCTATTAAAAATCTCAACATAAAAGACGAGGATGAAACTTTATGGGGTAATGCAAATTGGTGTGTGGTAGATAGCTACATGACAGGTCATGGTAAAGAAACAACGTGGACTGTTCGTGGATTTGAGGAGGATGATGGATTTTTTCAAGGAAACTTGTTGGATTGCAAAGATAGAAGTGCATTCAAAATATTTGCAACTACAAAAAATCACTCCCATTTTAGTGATTTGACAACCACCCAATTTCTTCCTATTGAAGCTCCTAATGTCGAGACTCGACATGGTCCACCTCCCAAGTGGACGCAACAAGCATTACAAGAGCAAGTTGCTAAAAATATACAAGCTCAACAAAAAGAAGTGAGATCCTCCCAAAATAGAATTGAGATGGTCAAATCACCTACATATAAGCAAAAAAAAAAAGGCACGAATGTTGAAGATGGTGGCAAGGAGGAAGCCAAATGTCGGGAGTTTGTACTTGATGACATCCTACATTGCAGGTATCAAGAAAGGAACAAAGCCTTCATTAGATCACTCTAAAATGCAACAATCATTTTATAGAATCAAAATAGCAATAATGGATTTGTAAATTTAATGCAAAACAAGTCAATCATAGCCAATTATAAAAAATAATAATAATAAACTTATAGGAAAGGGGGGAAATTATTGAAAGAAGCTGTCCTAAGAGAGACATGTGAAAAGATACAAGGTGGAAACATGGAAGCGTCAACTTACATAAACAACATTGAATCTACATGTTGGAAAAGTGAGCAACACTCTTTGAATGCATGTGTTGGTCTAAGTACCTACAAAAACAATCAAGGCAAATGCATTCATCATGTAGGTGTTTTTTCTAATAATTGTGTATTGCAATATATTTAGAATTTGCAATCATGGATATAGAAAACATAGATTTTTATTGGAGTACTACCTAATTTTTAATGGTTTTAGATGCTATTGCATGTCATCCGGAGGTACTAAATTTGGTTAAACATCAAGAAATACGAAGGCGCAAAAAGAGAGGGGCCAAAAAGAAGGTGCAATCACTAGCTATAGCTATGGCGTGTTGTGTATCTATGATTGGTGGTACTATGAATACTTTGCAAAAGACAAGAGAAGATACAACTACTTTGGCATTGAAGTTAGTTGAATTCCAAGCGGCAGAAGTGAAGAATTTGAAAGCAATAACATGTGCAATGTGTACACATGTAAACTTACTTCAATCTAAAGTCAAGGTAAGCTTTAAGTTCTCAAAATCATTTGGTTTTGAAAGTATGTAGTGGCCTTAAATTAAATACCTCTAAAAATGAGCAATTTTTGGCATACAAGTGTAGGGACTTGAAGCAGAGCGCGAATTTAATGTTCTAATGGTTTTTCCATGGCAACAATTCTTTAGAAATATTATGATTGGTATCAGTATGGTGTCAGGGACACTAGGTTTACACCATGCTATCAAATTGCTTTTTCATCTTTTTTTTGGTATATGTCTATCCATCAAGCTCCCTCTATTATTAAAAAAAAACTTAGCATTGAATTGCATGTGTCAACCTCCTATAGTCCCATCACAAATTCAAAGACTTTGTCAACTTTATTGCCTTTATTTTCTTTCTCTATTTTGTCAATTTTGTCCATCACATTGAACTCATAATCACAACAAACAATATAACTCTAATAGAGTAACAAATTCCATTTGATAATTGTCTTGAAGGTCCTTATTGAGGGGGGTTCTCAATTAGATGAATTATCACTAATTCTTGGAGTTAGCAGGTCGAGTAGTGCAAACTGTAACCTCAATGAAAGAGAAGACAATTATTGCAGTGATTCTTCTTTGTAGTGGTAGCTACATTGGCAAAGAAATGTGGCAAATCTTTGTAAGTGAATTTAATTCAAATTTTATATGATTAGGTCATAACTTAACTATTGGCAAGATATTAATTGTAAACTTGTGAAATCTTGCTTGATTGGTGGATTTTAATGAAACTAATAGCACAACAATAGGGTTTTCAATCAAATTAGAGTATTTATATAAACCTATAGTTCCAAGAGTCTCATTGAGGGATTCTTGAAGGTTTGAATAGATACTTACAGTCTCAATTTTTGGCAAGAGTTTTTGGAACTTTTTTTCAAGATAGAAAGATTAATTATCTTGCTAAAAATATAATTTTTATTTCAAATAGTGCCTAGAAGAAAAAATTATGCCACAACAAGTCTAAAACCAGAGAAGGTAGGCAACAAAAAAAACGCAAAAATTTGAAGTAATTTATTTTAAAATGCTTTTGGATCTACTTAGTACAAACCCAATTTTCACGATTTCCAAAGAAAAGTTGCACATGGTTTAGTTTTACTTTTGGAACAATCTTATCATTGGGATTAGTATGTTTCAATCCCATCTTAGAGATATTAATAATTGAGTTTATCCTTCTATTTTGTACCTACTTTGACTAAACAATTTTTTAAAGAAAGAAAATCACGAATTTTTTTCCAAACTCTCAATTCAATTCATTCATATAAAAAATTTAAATTCATAATTTGTAGTACTACAAAAATTATAAATTTAGAGAATTCAAAGCCCCATAATCTAGTCATACTAGGAGCAAAAAATCTTGTTTTCTTCAATTTAAATGTTTATATCTTGTGATGGCTTAAAATGTGATGTGAGACATTTATATCTTGTTTAAAATTTTTTGAAATTTTTTTCAATCATTTTCATATTTTTCTAGTGCAAAATTTTATGATTGGATATGCAAAAAGAAAAAAACGTTTAAATTTTTTGTTGTTTGCATTGAAAATGATAGTTATGAGTGGTTTTTGACCAAAAAAACCCCAAAAAACTTAGGAAGGTAGAAATAGTTCTTTCCTATTTATGAATTACATAGAGATCTCCCAATTGTTACAATGAATATGCAAAATTGCAAAAGTGTTTCTATTTATCACAATGAGTTCTTTAAATGATCATTTTTAACCATTTGAAGACCTCTTTGTAGATTTTGTAAAAATTTGTCTTCAAATGAATGTTATCTAAAAGTTCTTAGAACAATTTAATTTCATGAAAACATTCTAAATAAATCAATTTTTCATTCCAAATTTATAACAAATGTGAGACTAATTGTGCATGCAGTGCATCATTCATAAGTTTGGAAATTGTGATTGCAGAGTCAAGTGCAAGCAAAGAAAAAGATAAATGAAGATGTTTTCCAAGAAAAGCTCCATCTTGTACTTGAACGACTCTCTCAAATGTCCACATTGACCTACAAAAATGGCATTGTGCATGAACTACAAGCAAAAGAAACTAATGGAATTGCATAACAATATTATAATAGATAATTAATGTATAGTGGCACCTTCTTTATTGTGCAAGTAGGCAAATGAAAAAATATAAATTTAGGCCATTGATACCCAATGACAATTGTTTGTAAGATAATTTACAAATGGTGATATGACTTTTGTAAACCAAAAAATGAAATTATCCTTCTTTCTTGTCTTCTTTTGTTGAATTGAGTACACTATAGTATAACTCTAACCATTTTATGACTAGCATAAATTTAAAGTTTCTTCATCATAGATCCCATATCTTACCTCAAGGACAAGAACAAGTGACACTAATACTAAGGTAAACTATCCCATTACAGACAAAATGGGAGCAAGTTTATTATGGGCAAAATTAAAATAGTGTACATTTTAGAACTTGAATGTACACTATCATTACAATTTATGCCTGAAATGGGCTTGTTTCCATTCTGTCCATAACTTCATTATTTCAAGAAACTCATGATAATTGTACAAGATAGTGGCAAATATGTTCTTACTTATTGATAGTTTTTGGAAAAAAAAGTATGTAGTAAATAAAATAGGTACATGGTATATGTCTTGTGGATAATTTTGGTGATGTGGAGTAGTGTGGTTTATGAAAAGTTATGTTATTGTTGTTGTGATGGATTAGGGGGTCATGAAGGAGTGGAAGGAATTGGTTGTTTTCTAAGTAGCATTTATGAAGTAAAATGTATTTGGCTAGGGTATTTAATAGCAATATTATTGATGTTGTTAAGCATATTTTTTATTATTGATATGGAGAGTTTGAAAGTTTCTTTAAGTGATTGGATGGATGAAATATGAGTAGTATTGTCTTTGACACTTGTTAGGATTGTAAGTAGTTTCGTGTTCCATCCAGTGTTTTGAGTGCTATGTATGAGGGATGTATGTTTTGTAATTTAGTTTGTATAGATTCATGCAAGAATTGGTTATTGTAGAATGTAAATTTTATATATTGGATTTCATGTTGTAGGTGAGCATTGTCGTGTGGGAGGTCATTGAATGGTATATTACATATACACATAATGTCTAGGCATAGTTTGGAATTGCAATTACATTGAAGTGGATTTGACGATGAGTTGTTTTAACTAGTACATAGTTAGTGCTATGAGTGCATAATATTACTTTGTGCACATGTTCTATGCTCCATAATGTTAAGATTTGTTTTGAAAAAAAACTTCCTTTTGTTCATGTTCACATTCTTGTTTGCAATGCCCTTTCCCTCAAAGTTTCCTAATTTCAGCTTGTTAATGGTTGTAAAAAACATCACCTTGTAGACAACATAGATAAATGAGGCAAAAGCTATGGAAAAATGAGGTATATTAGTATTAGTACATACATATTTTTGTAAAATTAATGAATTGCTTTGCAAATTCTTACAATTGCAAATGTAGAAGGGCAAAGAATTTACACATGTTTGAGTAGAAATCACTTCATAACTCCAACAGATATTGTGGTTGTAGGGCAAGGTCAACGTAATATGATTTCAAGAAAAGATGCCAAAAATTAAGGAATTTTTTTTTTTTTTTCAGTAAACAAAAAAATAGTGTGTTGAAAAAATTAATATTGCCAAAAAATTTATTTTTTGAATTTTACAAACTTTTGTTTCTTGGAGAAAATAAATAAATATTTGGTAGAAAAGTGTTGATCCTACCCTACACTAATGCAAAATGGAGTAAATAACAATCATGTTCCTTTTTCCACATACGTAATTGGTCTATGTGGTTGGTTGTTCTTTGCAATTGATTTTTCAGTTTGTGCCAAAATAATAATAATAATAATAATAATAATAATAATAATAATATATTATTATTATTATTATTATTATTATTATTATTATTATTAATTCGAGCATGTTAGCTAGTGTGATGTTGTTATGTCTAAAAGCATTGTTAATGCTGGACATGGCAAAGGGGGCAGCATTAAGGAATTTGGTGAGGGGCATCTCAAATTCGAGATTGTTTTTATTCAACACAACTATTTTACTTTATTTTCCAACACATGCCACACAATTAGGGCAACATATTTTTCATTCTGTTGTGCACATTAACTCCTAAATCCAAAAACTGCGTTTTTGGCAACATTGTGATTTTGGGCAACTCACTACAAATGGAGTTTTTCTTTTGACTACAAGGTTAAAAAGTTATTGCATGATATGTCATTTTCAACGTTCTGCAGGCAACTCAGGGAGCCCAAAAAAAAACTTTTTTTAAAATCACTTTTTTCAAAAACTTCTTTTTGAAATTGATTGTATAGATTTATATACACATGGGAAGCTTTGAATCATTCCATTTCAATAAGTGAGATGAAAGCTATGAAGATTTTTAGTTTGTGAGTAGGTATGGTTTTTAAAGACTCCATACCTACTTGCAAACTAAAAATCCTCATAACTTTCATCTCACTTATCAAAATGGAATGATTCAAAGCTTCCCATGTGTATATAAATGTGCAGAACCAATTTCAAAAAGAAATTTTTGAAAATAGTGATTTTTAAAGAAGTTTTTTGAGTTGTCTGGGCTACCCGCCGAATGTTAAAATGACATATCATGCAATAACTTTTTAACCGTGTAGTCAAAAGGTATGAAAATTGTTGAGCCTTAAAGCTACTCTTTGGGCACATGTTTTGTGAAAATTTCAAAGAAAAAAATAAAAACTCCATTTGTAATGAGCTGCCCAAAATAGCTATAATGCCAAAAAACGCAGTTTGGGCATTTAGGGGTTAAAAGCCATGACAAAGATCTTTGTCAATGCCAACTTAATCATAATTTTTTTCTCAAAATATTAAATGGAACCCTACTTTAGTCCTCACATAGTTTTCTAATACTTACTAGAAGTGTCCTAGTACCTACTAGCAATGTCATTTCTTCATGTGCATCAAATGGATTTTTGCATCACCTAGATTATAGCATTCTAAACCTTGCATCTCTACAAATTTGTAACTAATTCTTAGTGATTCTAAAATTTATAAAATCCTTCCATTATGATTCAATTAAGAATATCTATCTACAAAAACTAATTGTTAGTTATTATTGTATTACTTTAATTGTTCCAACTTCCAAGGATCTAATTTTTACATCCAAAGTGAATTTGTCTCTTACATGTTGTATATATTATAGAATAACTTACCTACCAAAAATTACATTTCCATGAGATCATTGCACATAATTCATGAAGAAAAAATCCATTGAAATATTAATTATTAATTTCTAATCTGCTTCATCTAGTTATATGCAAGACATTCATATAATTTACAAATTAACCTCTAATATTCTTTGACTATGTTTCACAATAAGTGTCCAAAATTGTCACTTTCTAGTGCATTGAATATGGATGAAATATATATTTTTCAAATTTTCAATTGTACAAAATTATGCGACTATAGGAGTTCATGGGAAATTTTTTAGACCATTTTACAATGTAGATGGCTAGATTGTAACACTTCAAGTTAGATGAAAAGAAATTTTGGACCCTATCCAACAAGGTCGACATAATTTGATTCCACATTATGGAAAAAGAGACACTATCCAATTTGGAAGCTCAAACCATTGGCTAGGCATCTATGTTAGTTACTTGCATTCTAATTTTCAAAGATAATAGGGGTGTTTAAACATATACCAAAAAATCACACACATAATTGCATGAGTTAAATTCTTTTTAAATGGAAAACTTATTTTTTGGAAGAATCTAAAATCCAATGGTAAATTCAAAGTTTTCCTTCTCTTAATAAAATACAAAAAAAAAGATTTTAAATAAAGCTCATGAATTACCTAAAGTTTATGCTAGTATGTAATTTTAAAACTACCATTTTTAGTACTTTGAGTGAAAATTGGAATTTTTATTTTCTGTTTTTTCATTTTTAACCATGCATAATTTTTCTATATAATTGTGAAAATGTGAAGAAAGAAGTCTAGCCCATTTGGCCTCATAGATTGTGAGATATAAGCATTCAAAATGAATTTAAAAAAAAAATTCAAAGCTTATTTGATTGTTTGTTTCCTTTACTAGTATATAGCCTAAGCTTCAGTTACACTTTTAAGACCCATAACATTTTTATTAGGACACTTGATTGGGAAACAAATTATTTTTTTGAGAATATTATAGAAATATTCATCTTTAGTAAGAATTTCACTTTCATCTACCCACAATTGACTTTATATAGACCTATCTAAGCTTTCAGAAAGCTCTACGAGATATTAAAGAACTTTAGGGATTAAATAGTTTCAATGTAAGACAAGTGTGTTGCAAACAATCATAGTCATAGTGTAATAAGTGCATAGGATATTCTAGAATGTCATTGAATATGCATCCACAAATAACCCATAAACTATGCACTCTAAGACCATACACTCAACATCAAAATTATTCGCTCTATTTTTTCATTAAAATATGAATGAAATTTTTTTATTTGGTTTCTTCGAGATGAAATCACATATCTTTTATATGCTAAAAAATTGAAAATATTTGGTGAAAATTGATATTATTTATTGTTAATTTTTGAAGTTTTGACTTAGTCATTGTAATGCCATGATTTTAGTATAGGCCATATTAGAGGAGATTTGAGGGCATGGGAGGGTTGTTATAGGCATGTTTTCCAAGTTGTAAATGTGTTAGAATATTTCAATAATTTAAAATTTATAATTATAGTATGTATATATATAATTCATTAAAAATTCATTAAATAATATTATTATGAGCGCTTATTTACCCATCCATGGTAAACAAACTAACACAACTAGGTTCTTAGTTCATTTTATGTTTTCCTACTGTTGGGTGCCTAGTATCAGTCCATTGTACTTTCCAAACAATGGATCTTTTTCTAATGCTTAAATATACTTTAAATATGCAAAAATCCAATCAAAACATAACTTAAAATGCAATTATCAAGTAATTACCTAGTCTAATCAAGCTGTTGTGGTTGCTTTAAAAAAGTTAAGTCAAACAAAAACCAAATACACAAGCTTGTAGGCCATTATTTTCTCTTTCCAAATCTATAAAGATTACACCAATCGGACCTTCTTAGCAAAAATTATGGGTGGATGAAGTTTGATCGTTAATTGGTTCATCAAACTTCATCCATCAATTTTCTTTAGTTCCTTAATTCAAAACAAGGTGAAATTTGAAAATTGTGCTTATGGTACTGTCTTGTATCTAAAACTTAAGTTTTGTTTTGGTTGGACTCTTTTCTTAGGTTTTCATCCGTTCTACCTTAATACTTCAGCCTCTTGTAACTCCTTCGTTTTCAAGTCTTTTTGAAAGTATAAGACACTTTTGGATTGCTTTTAACTTGTTTTAAAAGTTTATGATTTCAACTTGTTATCCTAATCTACTTTTTACGTTCTTGCTTAAGACTCCTTGATTCTAATGGTTCAATCTAACTTTTTTCAATTTACTATTTTTTGAAGCTTAATATTTTCTTCTTGTAGACACTAATTCTAACTTTACAGATTGCTAAGGCACTTGTGGATTGGACTTTCCTTCTAGAAGTTATTGATAGATGAAGTTTGACCACTAATCAGTTCATCAAACTTCATCCGCTATCTAATCCTAATCTACAATTCAAAATTAACTTTAGCCTTCATTTCTGACTTTCAAATTTTGAACACTATCTAGTTCTTTTGTTCTTGTTCCTCTTGGATGATTTTCATTAACTTTCATATAATATAACTCTTGAATTTCATCCACTTATATCTTCCTCAATTTAACTTCAATTTCTAAGTGTTATACGTTTTTGGAAACCTCTAATCAATAGTTACAAGACTTTTTATCTGATCTTAAAACCAAACTTAATTCTATTATTCTGAATCACACTTGTAGTTCAGCTATATTTTTTAAAAGGCCATTTTTTACAATTAAAAGAGGAGGATAAAATTAGTAATTTATCTTGAAATTGTAGTCATTGTTGAGGTAGTCATACACTTTTTTGAATTCTTCATTGTTTTCCATCCTTCTCAATCCTTTGGTAATTTTGCCCACAGCTTGAAATGGAGTGAAAATTACAAGTTCAAAGTTCTAATATTACTCCATCTTTTCCTTTCCTCTCCCATCTTTTCCTTAAACACTATTTGAGCTTCATTATTTTATTCTAGTTGACTTTGGTGGAATAATTGATTTCGAATTCCTAAATAATAATTGACCTTTGAACTCCCATCCTTATCTCGGTCAATTATTATCCTATTCAAGGTTAATGGTTGAAACATTTTTCTAAGATTTCCTTCAAAATCCTATCAACTCCTAAGTTGTACTTCAACTATCGAATGAACCTTTCACTTACTTCACTTGCAATTGAGTGTGGAACGTATATCTAATTGAGAGTTTGAAGAATTGAGAGCTATGAGAAGTTGCTAAATTCTATTATTCTTTCCTTCTAATTTTAAGTTTTTTATGGCAATTTTGAAGACTTTTATAATTTCTAATTCCACATTCTTCCTTCCAACTTATGCTAATCTATGTCTAATGTCCTTCTAGTTTTTAAATTATTGCTTGACTCCTATATTCCTACTTTTATTTTATTTTTTGATTCAAAAGGCAAGAATTTTGTTCAACTAGCCATATGGCTTGTCAAACGCCTAGACAACTTTAGTGAAGATAGTTGTAGCAGTTTAGTCCGATATAGCATGGTAGCTCTTTACTCAATCACGATCTCCTTGATCGGCTAATGGTTTGTCCGGTCCCCCTTTTTTCCAAAGTTGCCATGTGTCCTCTGCTTACAGGTTGGGATCCAATACTGTATTGTAGTGTATAAAGGGCTTGGGTGAGCTTCCAATTTGCTCCCTGGCCGGTAGTTTGGAGCTCCTTGAGCCAACAATGTTGAATTTCTTTGGCCGGCTAACCAATTTGTGGCTTTCCTTGATCTTTTTCTTGGATTTTATTGAACACCAGAAATTGTGTTTTCAAGTATAAAATGCGAAAACTAACACATGGAACTTTCAAGGGCTAAGCTTTAGACTTTTGCCATGAAACTTTTCGGATACTAAATTTGAAATTTCAAAACTAGTGCTTTGGAAACTAAACTTAATGAGAAGATAAAATTCTAGATGAGAGAAAATTTCTCTCATCAATCCTACCTTGATAAGATGAGAGAAAATTTCTTTCTACAAAAAGAATCTCTTCACTAATAACATAGACAGTGTTGGACAAATTCTTGATCCAAACTATGTATCTTTTGTAAAATGCTAGGGGGGTGAATGATCTATCTGCAATAGAAAATTTATAGTATAACATCAATAAGAATCTAGTAGATTTCTTATTTCTATAGGAACATAAGCTATGAGAATAAAATTGGGGTCTCTTAATGCCTCTTATAATATCGGGCCAAAATATCTCGATAAATGCCAACTTACACATTGCCAATATGGAGTATAAGTTAGTGACATCAAATTTGACATGAAATGCCTCCAATTAGAGCAAGGTGTTGGATATGATATAATAATAAATAATATATCCATTGTATAATGTCCTCCATTCAAATTCAAAAAGGAATTTGTCAATGGATGTACTAATGCAGGACTTATTTTGCATCCGGACTAGTAGTAGAGTTGTTGGAGTGTTGGTCTTTGATGGAGCGGCTTGTCAAATTTGGTAGGAATTTTAAATTGGCGAGAATCTAGCTTCCTAGTGTAAAATTGGCCCAAACTTTAGAAAGTGGTGCAAATTACTATCAATGGACATTGTTGATCAATGTATGAATTGTAGTGACTTTGTGGAGAAAGGGATAGTATAATCAATGGCAATTGTTGTTTTAGGGTTGTTCACTACAACAGAAACAATGTTTTATGACTACAAAATATGACTACAGTAGTGCAGTGAATCGTAAAATCAAAAAATATGATTCGCGTAGAAATCACTACAGATGACTCGGAATATAACTGACTCCAATAATTTAAAAGCATTCGCTTCAAACATCAATCATATTGGCAGTCATATGGGTTGAGGGATATAAATAGCAATAATTAGCCATATTTGCCAACATGGCGTATACGTTGACTATCCTTGGAGCCTTGACTTTTTTTTGAGCTACCCGAGCAAAAAAAATCGTACATGGCATATGACTCCGTTTAGTCATATTTTTGGCTAACGTGAAATATAACTGTGGTAAGTCATATTTTGGTTGATGTGGAATATGACTACAATGAGTCATATTTTTTTGTTGATGTGGAGTATGACTGTGATGAGTCAATTTTTTTGTTGATGTGAATTGTGGAATACTGGATTATCACTCTTGTGAGTCATATTTTTTGTTATGTGGAAAATAACTCTCATGAGTCATATTTTTGAATGATGTGAAATATGAATATGACTCTTGTAAATCATATTCTTTGCTAATGTGAAATGTGACTCTTGTAAGTTATATTTTTGGTTGACGTAGTAGTTAATGTGGATGTCATTAGTAATTTTATGACTGATTCACTACTAGAAAATTTATTTTTTCTGTTGTTTTGGTCACGTTAATCCGGGCAAAATCTAACAGAAATTTGTTGATTTTAACAGATTTCTGTCAAATTTTGACCGGATCAACGTGACCAAAACAACAGAAAAAATAAATTTTCTAGTAGTGATTGTAGTCATATTTTAAGATGTATAAGGTTACATTTTGACACACATAAGTGTGAGCATTATATGACTATAACTAATTATATTTTGACCAATATATATTGTGAAATGTAACTCAAGCAAGTGATGTTTTGGATAATTGAGAGTCATATTTTTAAAATTTGTGCGTAGTTTATGATTGGGGTGATTGAGGTTCAAAATAGCTTTAATTACAAACTACAAATACATTTTTCATGCATTTTAAATGGACATGATACATTGCAATAATACATCAAGATGATTTAACAATTAAACCCCCCCTTCATATAGTTAAAAACACATACACATCATTTTAGAGATATATATGTGACAATCATATTGAAGAGGGAGAATGCAAGAAGGAATGCAACTCTCTTCATTGACATTTATTAGCCAACACTATAAAACATGTATATCACAATAAATCATTCACAAAATTTAATAGAGCCTATATTCCTTACAATAATGTGAAGATAGCTCTATTGGATTGCAAGTAGCCTTCAACAACTTTGTTTCGACTTTTAGTGCCTGCATATACAATTAAAGAAATGAGAGGTCAATTTTTAGTGAATGAACAACAAAGTTCAACCTGCTAAAGTTTACAACACAAAATATATAGCACAAGTTTAAAATAGGAAGAATAAAATGATGATGAAGGAAAAAAGAAGAAAAAAAGTGGCAAGTGCTAAAAGATAACAACAAGCAAGAGATAACATGTAACAAGAAATAGCAACTAAGAGGCAATAAGAAACAAGTGTTAAGAGGCAACAAAAAGAAACAAGAAGTAAGAACTAAAAAGCAATAAGAGAAAACAAAAAGCAAGAACTAAGAAGAAGAAAGAGTTAAAATGCAAGAAGAAAAAACAAGATTCATAAATTAAAAAGCAACAAGAAGCAAGAGTTAAGATGCAACAAGAATTAAAATGCAACAAAAATCAACAACTAAGAAGCAAAAAACAACAAATAACAACAACTAAGAAGTAACAACAAGTAAGAGCTAAGAGACAACAAAGGCAAGGACAAAGAGCCAAGAAAAGTGGCGGCTAGGGTTTCAAAACCCTAAAAATATGACGGCTAGGATTTCAAAACTCTAAAAAAGCGAGTAAAAAAGTGGTGATTAGGTTTGAAAATCCAAAAAAAAATTAGCTAGGATTTCAAAATTTTAAACAATGACTTGTCCATATTTTTTTTGGATTGCCTATATTTTTTTGGACTACCCAAAATTTTCAAAATGTCACTCCCATAAAAATATGACTAGAAATATGACTCAACATTTTCCAAACATGTTTCCTATGTTCTCTATGAAATACTTTGGTGTTCTCAATGGGCATATAGTATACACTTATGAAGTACAAGGCCCAAAAATGACTAGTAGTCATATTTTGTAGTCATATTTTCCAGTCATATTTCTCTCCAAGGTATTGGCATCCAAGAATATGACTGTGAGCAGTCACCAATCATCTCTAGTCATATTTTTGCAGTCATAAAACACTACTTTTATTGTAGTGGTTGTTGGATTGTAAATAGTTTGATGAATGGAGAATCACAAACTTCATTCAGAGGTTGCAATAGTGATGCTCTACAATACTCACAATGACAACGAAGAATGGATTCCTACCAAATACAAGAGATTGTCATGGGTGAGGTTAAATCTAGAGTTTAGGGGAACTTGGATTAGAGAGACTCATTGATATAGAGGTGAAAGAATAAGAAGATCTTATAAAGCTTAAATTGTGGACTTTAGATTCAAAGTTGATGGCTGGAAGCATATTTCCAACAAGTCTAAATTAGTGAATTAGAGATGGTATTTGTAAGATATGTGTATTACAAGCATTAAGTGCTTCTGGATTTGGAAATTCACTATGAACGGATTCCATGCAATTGTAACACTCCATTGCATCTTTGTTTCTACCATGAATAAGTTCTAATTTGTTTCTAGCAAGTGACTACAATTTTTTCTTAGTTGTTACTTTTGTGTAGTGTATTTTTTATTAAAAATAATTCTATACCAATCATTTTTTGAAGATTGGGTGGAGCCAAATTCTATACTTGGAGACATTGTCATTGTTTACAACACTATTGATGAGGCCAACCGCGATGGGCATTCTTACAATGACTTGTTTGAGATTTGAGATGGGTATCTTTTTTTCTAACATGGTCTATGTTTCACCTATCTCTAAGGTTTTGTACGGAACAATTGAGTCGTTGCTATTGCCAACATTTAATGACCTAAATTGGCCCCTCTCAAACATACACACCAGTGAAGCTTTCAAAGTCAAGTTCCATGTTGATTTTTAGTCTATAATCAAAGCCACATGTGAGTAGGTTTTTATTTCTTATTCAAAAATAAATTCCTAAAGGTAGAGTTTGAACTCTAGGAGGTAAAATACTTCTAATCAGAATCTAAAATTTTCCTAAGAGATCCAATTGCAAGATTCTTTAAATACAACTTCCATACATCATATCAATGAACCAAGGATTTAGAACCACTAATCATCAATTCAATTGACTTTGGCTTTCTAACTTTTGCTTCAATTATTCTTCACTCCAATAACACTTCTTGTTTAATTCTTTTCTTCAAAATACTCCATTGTGTTATATATCTTTAGCTTTTGTCCAATTGGCTCCCACTCCAAAGAATAATCAACAGCATCCAACTTTCAATTCCAATTGATCTTTTGTATTATACTCTATAATTATAGTCAGCATCAGTCTTCCCAATTGTTTTTTCACAGCAACTCCCCAATTTGCACTAGTGTTCACAATTAGTTGGCCCTTTAAATTCTTTTAATTCCAATTGATCTCTCTAAAATTAAATCCAATTTTCTCACAATCATATTTTTCAATATTAAATTCCGATTGTCCAATCTTTATTCTCTTACAAATTTTGGTTCTCATTGTCTCTCAATTTCAATTGATTTAACTCTTAATTTCAAATTGATTGCCTCTACATTTCCAAGTTCTCATTCAACATTCATTTCAATCTGGTTCTTATATTATTAAATTCACAATTGGATACATTCTTACAATCTATTGATTTCTCACATCATACATTCCAGTTAATTCTCACCCAATAATTTTAATCACACTCAAAACATCCAGTATTACTTTTCTAATTGATTTTTCTCTATACATAGATTACTCAATTAACTCTAATCGATTTCTTCCAATTTCTACACATTAGTTTCTCCAATTTAATTTCATTCTAATCGGTCTTCAATTTAGTAATTTACACAAATTCTCCCTATCGGTATTCACATCTATTTCTCACCCTCACACATAGAACACAACAGATCTTTACAAATATTTCCACAATTGTTTTTCTTTTCAACAATAAATCCTCCCTTCATACACAACATTCACACATTTCCAAACAATTACACACACAATTATTCATCGCACAACTCACAATTGCAAACAAATTCTATTACAAAACAAACACAAAATTAGATAATTGTTTTTACTACTAGCTATTGGAAGGAGTCCCTGCATACTGAGGTCAACTGACTACACAATTGAGAATCCAAAACTAAGTACTGAATCCAACAGTCACAGCTACCGATCAGCCACAACATCCTTTGAAATCCCAACTCCAAATACAATCGATAAATACTAAATATTATCCACCCAACTATACTCCTGATTGGTAAAACTACATATTTAACTAGAAAAACTAACAATTGGCCAAAAAAGAAATACATCAATTGACTACACTACCATTGGAAGTTGTATGGGATATCTCTAGATGTTTGTTCCTTTGTACATTTTTGTTGAATTTTTGGCCAAAAAAAACAACAACAAAAGAATCTAGGGTCTGCACATTTAGATGATCATATCGCAGATGGCCACCATATGTGAGCCCCAAGATTGTCACCTAGAACTCAACTCTTCTTTTTTTGCTTTTGTTTATATTTACCCTTAATTATTAACAAAAAGATAGAAAAAGAGAGTTAACATGGTGTTGGGAGAGATTTTCTACAAATATAGCATCAAGTTCCTAAATACATAGAAGTGCTTAAAATGCTTTCAAATTATCAATTTAGAATTTAATTTGGTGAATTAGAATCTAATTAAGAGTTTAATGGAAATTGGCCCGATTGGCATTCCAATAATAAATCACTCAAAATTGGGAATAATTTAATTTTACAGCAACCGACCACGATAGAAGGATAAAGTTGGAGGATAAAGTTTAGAAGCATCTCCCTTGATACTAGGAATCTCTACCAAGGCATTTTTGTTGAAGGTCTCTATTCAATTTTGCAATTGGTAGACAAGTCGGGCCCTTATGGCCTCATGCTAGCTAGCTTGTTTGTATGGTAGTATGTTCTAAAAGCAATCATTTAAGGGTTAGTTCGCCTTTTTCATAGGTTTTTGTAGACAAAAGTATTTTAATATCCTTTTTTAGAAAAAGAAAAATAGACATGGAACCTAATAGAAGTAATGTATTTTTCCAAGTTACTTATAAATTTTCAAAGATTAAGGACATAGGCACCTATTTGTAACCATAGATCTCCCAAAATCCGTCTACTTGTAGCTTGTAAAGAGATGTGCAGATCTAAAGACTTTGATTGTCTCTTGCAATAGAAAAATAATTTTTCCTAGATGCATTCAATTGTTAAAGTGGTCCATCCAAGGATCACCTCATCTCCATTCTACCCCTAAAGCTAGGGTCCATTTGAAAAAGATTGTCCATTTTACAGCACACTACCATATTGTGGATTGAGTAGATAGTGACACAAAGGTTTACTCCACCTCTAAATTAAATATATTTTTTTAATTCCCCAATCCATCCAAATTATATATTTTTTTAATTCCTCACCCACAATTCCAACCCCAACTAAAGCCCCAACCCTAACCCTAAACCTCTCCCCTCCCCTCAATTTGTAACTTCACATTGATATAGGGTTCTGCAATTGATATGGGATATTAGTGTGTACATGTATGTCTTTTGTATACTTATATCCATATTTGTTTTTTGTACTCATATCCGTCTTCTATATCCATATTCGTCTTTTGTATATGTATCCATAATTGTATTCATATTCATATCCATACCCGCCTTTTATACATGTATCCATATCTGTCTTCTATATTTGTATCTGTTTTGTATACATATTCATATCCCCAATTGAAGGCTTTGACATTGGTTTTATTTTTTTTCCTATGAGAAGATCTATGGTCTGAAATTTTTGAAAATAAAAAATGAGAACAAGGGCCAAGGGAAGGGGGGTGCATTTTTTACAAGATAGTGATTAGGGGGAGTTGGTACAGATAGACTATTCTTCATCTCCAATAAAATTAAATTTCAAGAGGGGTAAAGGTATTAGGTTCTCAAATCACCCACCTATGAGCTAGAATTGAATTTTGGGGAGGTGAATCTTCTTGAAGAATAGATAATTTTTTATTGTAATAATTAGATTTTTTTTGTTTGTCCCTTATACTATAACTAATTTCCAAAGGTTGGTTGGGGAGTCTCCTATTTTAGGGTTGAAGTTTCATAATGTCCAAGCCCTTCATACTCACATGTCTTAACCCTAAAATGCCTCAAAGGACATAGTACGGAGAGCTTTTGGGCAACCCACTACACCAAAAATGATGTTTAGGATTATGTTACATTTAGTGTTACTTAGTGTATTATTTGACTCACTCAAATTCTCATTTAGAGTGACATTTAATTTTAGTAACATTAACCCTTTAAGATTTGTGCATCTAAAAGTAGATGCGCCTTGGTCAATCTTGATTGTAATTTTCAAAACAACTATTTTTAGAATTTGATTTAAACAAAGAAAATGAAGCTTAACGAGTCTTGTTTCTACTCCATTTGAAAAATGTGAAAAATGTGAAGAATAGAAAGAATTATTGAAATTGAAAATTCTGTGTGTTGAAATCCAAATAACATAGTATGGTGTAGTTTTCATTTGTATTTATATGTTCATACACTAAAAATATCAAAAATGTATCCTAAAATTATGTACTTCCAAATCCAACTTGATGGTGGTAATATAACTTAAAAGTTCATCACCATTTTGTCTCAATGGAGTTTGATGTACTCCGGGAAGTCCACAGAGGTCTTCAAAGTCGGCTGCAATTTCTTGTACACTGTCACCCATTGGCCAACAAATTCAATTAAGTGCTAAATTCTACATTTGTTAGTCATTTATTATTGAAGGAAGCATTGATGTAAAAGTAGTTTCTTTTTATGCTGGAATTTTGTGCACTAATCATTCTTAGCTGTATGTTTGTAGGGAGAAAAAATAAAGACTATACTAGAATCAAGTGGAAGTGAGATGGTAAGGGTAGTTCGAAGTTTGAACCAAGCAAGTGCTCTCATTGAGAAGAGTTTTCGTAACTATATCAAAAGCAAGTCATGTGATTAGGACATGAGGAGTCATGTGACTTGTGTGGTACTACATTAAGAATATGAATGAATGCTTTTGTGGTGTTGATGCAGAGAACCTTCGTGGGCATTAATGCTTTCACAGTCTTTCAAGAGATAGTATTGAGGGCTATAAAGGATCCTTGTGTCAACAACATAATCAAATTCTTGTCGGTGATTTGCAAATTAAAAGTAGAGGTATGATCATTTTAATGAGTTGGTGGCATTTATTACAAACATTGCACATTGCAAATGAATTGTGGCAATCACATATTGAGTTTGATTGTCAAAAGAGGTTGTAGTTGATAAACTCAAGTCGTCGACACTTTTTGTTCAAGGATTATGTAGACCTGAAGCTTTGCTCAGATTTGATATTACTAGAGGATTGTTATCATTCTCTTGCTCAAAAAGATCAAGAACCTAGACTGCCATGCCTAGATATAGGAAACTCAAATTATATTGTTTTATCTCATTCAGTGTTTTTTAAGCTATATAATTTGTTTTATTGTAGCAAATCGCTAAGATGATCGGAAAACAAATTTTGTTTTAGTTTGTAGGGGACAATGTTTGTAGCTTCAAAGGATGTCAATCTAAGATAGCTACTCTTCATAGCAATAGCAATCAAAATGAATGTTAAAAAGGTGACAATTCCTAGACACACTCTTCCAACAAACTAATTTTATATTAGGTTGTGAATCACCCAATTGTATTGGCAAGTTGTTACAATTTTGTGATCCAAAGGGCCAACTTAAAGAAAGTCAAACTTGATACTTATTGTTGCAATTTTACTCTGAGTTGCTGTAGGTAATTGATGAACTTATGAAGAAGAATTCTACAAAGGCTCCTATGGATCTATCAATCTTTACCCTACACATTTGAAGTGTCCAAAGCAATTGAAGGGAGTGAAAAATGAGAAAAACTTTGATAGATAGATGCATAAGTGGATTGTGTAGATAAACATATACAAGATTAACTTACAATTATATGTGTACCTTTTTCATACGATGAAAGTGCTCAAATTTTATTCACAAAAATTGTGCAATTTGATGTATAGAAAGATATGTATTATCATGAACACAAATATTCCAATTTCCATACCTGTAATGTGCAAAAATTTGACCTACGGATAGTGGTCACTATTCATGCCTACAAAATGCTAGAAATTCATGAATGGATCAAGGCTTATGTACACTCAAACTTTGCATATGAAAAACAACCATTTTCTTGTTAGGACATAATTTAGGAACTATTTTCATAAGATAATAAACCCACCCTTTCATCTATGCCATATATAAGTTTTGTCCAATTTCATGTATTACAATGTAGCAAAAAGATGTGAACCGTCCTATTTTCCACACACACCTCTACTTTGAAAACCTAGGGCATTTGATCTTTGTTCAAAAAAATCTCCCCCCTCCAATGCCATTGATTAAAAAAAACTTGCAATATGATATGGATACATGATATAGATATGGGTACAAACTAGAGACATATATGGATAAAAAGTAGGAATACAAACTTCAGATACAAATACAAATATACAAACATAGAATTGAAATATGGATACAAAAACGGCATTGGAAATATAATCCATATCAAATGCCACATAAATTACCTCACAAAAATCACAAATAGGGTTGGGATAGGGAGTAAATGAATTCAATTCAATTTAAATTAATTTTTTAGGGGGTGGGATGGGGGTTAAATAAATTGAATTGCATTTTAAAAATTTGAGGACATTGTCTCACTATGTACTAAAAAGATGCGAACATGATGTTTTAGGGTCAATTTCCCCCCTCCCCTCCTCCCCTTCCCCTTCCTTCTTGAAAAAATCAATAACTATTGATTTGAGTTGAGAAAAAATTCCCCACCCCTCCCAATGTTGTTGATCTTTTGGAAAAATCAAAGCCATGGATGTTGAATAAACAATCTTGGTCATTCAAATATGGATATAGAATACGGATGGAGATATGGATACATAATATGGTACATATACATGTATAGATATAGACATATGATATGGTGCAAATACAAATATATAACAAAAATGATACAAATACAAGTACAAATACAAATACGGATACAAATATAGAATTTGAATATTGACATGTCCCATATTGATTGCATTGAAACTACTTTGTGGGAAATGCAAGTAGGGGTGGTGGTGGAGTTGGAGAGATATTAAAACACATAATAATTTGAATTTGAATGAAAACCTTCAACAATTGGAGGGGGATTAAAATGCATAATAAAATAATGAAAACTTGTGACAATTGGGAAGGGATTAACATACATAATAAATAATGAAAACTTATTTTGAGCTCTTTTTCTCTATGTATCTAGAAGATGCAAAACACATCTTCTGGGTTTACTACTGACTAAGGTAGGTACACCCAAATGTGCCACTGACCTTAAACCGCCATCTATACCATATGTACATCTCCAAAATCAGTTCTGTACCTATGTGGAAGAAACGCTTTCAGAACCCAACTTTGTTCCTTAATAACTTTTGCATACAGTATCCAAATGCCACATTCTCTGGTGCGTTGGAACCTCCTTTCACTTGCCAACAAGAACATATGAAAAGTTGACCAATTCAATATTAGGAAATAGGCTCAGTAGCAATTAGTGGCGGTTTTAGGTGTACCCACCTTATATTGAATTTAGCATCTATTTCACACAACGTCTCCAAAAAATGCAGTATGCAGTGCGCTCCCATGGTGGCAATTGTTCTTTTTTGACGGCGTCCTTCACACTGGCTTGTGTACCCCGGGAACCGCCATAATAGGGCATCCCCAACGCTCTGCTTAGGCCATCACCCATGAGATCCAATTTGAATTGAACGCCCCACCCACAGCAAATCAATTGCAAATCGCCGTTCGTACACTTCACAAGATCCACCAAGTGCATGCTTAGTAATATACGTTAATACACTCGACTTGGCTTCAGTGGTCAACAAATCAAACTGACCTTACGGTGACAAATTAGATAGTTTCTAAACCATTGCGTTCATCTGATCGACCGAAGCAATGCAATTCTCAGCAAGCAAAGGACATACAGAGATTGAAGCGTCAAGGAGCATGCAATTCAAAGTCTGATAACTTCGTTCAAGAGCTAGTCCCAAGAAAGCTCACCTCGTAGAATGAATCCGAAGGCGAGATCGAACCCCAGCTAGATCACTGCGGACCTTGCGTGCGGGGACAGTGCCAAGACAGAAGCGATCAAAAGATAACGTCTTTCTGCACATTTACAGCGTTAACAATGTTGTAAGGGATAGGGGTGTGGCCATGGATAGCAGAACTCCAGTATGAATGAGTTGTGACGGTCACCCTTCTTGAGCCTCTTTGCTACTGAGAACGCGTCTAGTCCATTTTGTCTGTACCGTGATTCTGGGGAACGCGCTTCATCTCCGACAAAATTAAATTTCAATAATAATGTGACCAATAAGCAAGACTCTGTACAGCCACTGTACGTGCTGAGTCACTCATGTTGGGAACTTGGTATTGGCGTATTGCATGTCCGGTCAAAATGCATCAATAAAATTAGTCATATACTTGTCTGTACAGACTGTATCCTATGCCCGAGCTAATCATGCTTGGGAAGAGCCAGCTAGCTAGGGTCGTTTCCCGGAATTGGGATCTATGATACTGTAAAGCTCGTGAGTGAGATCGATTCCAATCTCTCTACCAGCTGCAAGAGCGTTCAGAATTTCTCATTTCTCATTTCCTTAGGTTGGTTCCAAATGTAAAGTGTAACTGCCAGTTTCCCTGCTTGTCTTGTGTGGTTCATGCATGGATGGTGGTCTCCACTGTTCTATCAGTTTCGGGAATTCTCGTTTTCCACATCTAGATTCATTGTTTATTCTCGATCAATGCTCCATGAGCAGAGTACGCCCATTGGGGTGTTTGAGAGACACATTCTGTTCGCAAGAAATGAACGACGTCCGGCATAGCGATCAACGAATGCACCAACACTTGATTTCAACATATCCTGTGGAACCCATAGAGAAGTCTTTGATAAACTGTCAGCATCTTCTGGATTGCCTGTACAGAGTGATTTGTGGTCACACTTTACCTTTCAAAGATGAACCAGATCATGATCACTGTTCCCACCCTGTTTTGGAGAGCCTACCCTCTGTCACGCGGCTCCAGGAAGTCGGCATCAGTGTCATGGGCACGGTCCCCACTTTGAGGGATATCAAATTGAGTGGTCGAGGATACCTGGGAAATGCAATATTACATTTACCCAAAGTCAGGTTGCACGATTACAGTGAGTCGGCTTTCCACAACCTGGCGCTTCATGAGCATTTGTTCTACGGAGTGAAAGGCGGGGATTTGAGAAACTATCTCCAGTGCATGGCCACCTTGAGCATCGACAACTCGGACCTGCAGGTTTTGAGCGAACAAGGAGTAATGAGCTACCATGTAACAAGTAGGGACACCGTTCTAGGCATGTGGGATCGCACTCAGAAGGGAGTCTCTTCCTCGATACCTTCGAGGACGTGGGTGGAATGTTATCGCCACATTCACCAACACCGTAATACACCATTAAAGAGATGGAGACGGGAATGCTGGACTCTGTTCTTGGCGAAACCCTGGACTTTGGTGAGCGTGCTGGCGGCTATCGTGCTGTTGTTTCTTACAGCCGCACAGACTTGGCTTACAGCATTTCCACCCAAGGCGAAGACATTAAATTGATTTCCTGGCTTGCAGGCTGCGACAGAGGGACTTTGCCGAAGCCACTACAAAGTGTTGTTAACCCCTCGTCGCCTACGGGACCTCACATAGTTTTAAGCCCAATTCAAAGTGCTGTAATTTTTGCATCCAATGTCCAAATTCAATAAAACTTGTTGAGAAATTTGCGCTCTCTTTTGTAGTTTATGTCATAATATTTTCAGATCAATCTAGGATGTACTGATTTCTTGAAAGCCAATCGAAATTCACAAGTTCAATTTGAGTTCACCAAACTGCATTTGAAGGCTACAACTTTGGGGACTTGTATCTCCTTCATCCAATGTTTTTTTCAATAAGATTTGTTGGGTTATGTTCCCCTTGAAATCTAGTTATTGTGGTAAAATTTTCATGTCAATCCAAGTTGTTTTGAATGATTGGGAGCAATTCAAAGTTCAAAATCCCAACATTTTTGGATTACAGTGAACTTCAACAACACATTTCTTCTTTGTATAGTGTCCATTTGCAATAAAAGATTTTGGAAAAGTTGCACATACTAGTTTAGTTTATGTGTTAAAATATCATATCAATCCAAAAAGTTATGAGTGACTAAGAAGCATTTTAGTAGGAAAAGGTTCAGCCATAGATGTGCTTTTTGCAACTTTTCTTGCTATTTTTTTGACATTTGCAAGTCATTTTGTAGACACAATGAGTCAATTCAATAATATTTTCTTTCACCAATGTGTTTGTATGGTGGTTTTGAATCACTTTATAGTTTAAAGTTTTTTCATTTGAGTAGGTTTAAAAATCAAATTTCACCTCCAAATGTTTTGCTAAGAAAATCTGAGCATCCTTTTTCAACACTAGGAACATTATAATCTTGCAATCTTTGTGGTCAAATGACTTTAAATCTGATTCATGTCATCTGATTCATGTCATCTACAACACGAATAATAAAAGATAATTTGAAGGTGAGAGCTTCATCTTCTCCTTCATTGATGAAATTCTCCAGTTGAGTTGCAAGCTTTTTTCCTCCTTTCAGAAGCACTAAGGTAAACCAACCTTTTACATGCAGGATGACTGGTATGCCCTATTGGCATTGTTGAGAATTCTCATGTAAACACAAAGGTGAGAAATGGGTTGATTTTTTATTTTATTTTTACAAAGTTCAAATTTGTTATCAAATTTATACAAATGTAAGCAACACAACTTTTGTTCACGGAAGCCCATGAAAAAGGCAAACCAACCCTTAAATGGTTGCTTTTAAAGCATACAAGCTAGCTAGCAGGAGGCCAATGAGGGCCCGACTAATTACCAATAATTCTCGAGAAACGGGTTTTCTGTATGGGAGGATGACCGTCACATCTCATTTGTATTGGAGTTCTCCTATCTAAGTCGAGACTCTGAGCATTGTTAGCTCATTGTCATTGTGACAAACTATCATAATGAACTCAAAAAAAATCAAATTGATTTCATTACAACCCCCCAATGAGTTCAAAAAATAAATTTAAATTAATTTTTTATACACCCCTCATTGAGCTCAAAAATAAATTTTTTTCATACACACCCACCCCAATGAGCTCAAAAAAACAATTTAAAATAAATTTTTTCATTCCACCCCCTTTGTAGTTTCCAAGTGGAGGTGGGGGTGTCAATTAATATGGGATATATCGTGAGGGCCGTATCCGTATCTATATATCACTTCGGGTCCATCAAGGGGTCCGTATCCATATCTGATATCCTTGATCCGTATCTCGTATCTTGTATCCTATAATCTGTATTTTGTATTTTTTTTAAGATCAACAACATTGAAGGGGGGAGGGGATTTTTTTTAATAAAAATCAATGGCGTGTGATTTTTGGAGAAGGGGGGGAGGAAATGGTAGTTTTGCATCTTTTTGTCACATTGTCTCATTGTGATTAGGGAGAGTCAGTATAGATAGACTGTGCTTCATCTCCAACAAAATTAAATTTCAAGAAGGGTAGTAGTAGGTCCTTAACTCCTAAAGCCCTGAGGGTGTTTTCTGTCAAAAACCACTTAGAACTACCACTTCTGCTGCGTTCACCTAAGAAAACCAAAAAATATGTTTTTTCAAAATCCAACCATAGGATCTTGTACTTATTTGAAAACGTGTGGTAAAAATTTCATCAAATTTGACCACATAGATTGTAAGATATTTGCATCCAAAGTAAAGAAAACAAATTTTCGCATTATTAATTTTGATTTTCTAAATTTTTTATGTTGAATAATCGAGTTGAGAATCTAAGAAAAAATTTCAACAAAAAAACATGTAATTTCACTCATTAAAACATTGTTAAGTAGAAGTAGGTTAAAGATAGAAAGAAAATTTAAATCATTAATAGCTTTAAGATGGAATTGACATACAATAATTCCAATGGTGAGATTGTTTTAAAAAGCAAACCTAACCCTGTCTAAATTTTGTTTTGAAAATTGTAAGAATTGCATTCACAAATGAATCCTATAAGATATTTTTTTCAAGAAGATGCTTAAATTGCACAAAAAACTAAGATTGTCCATAACTTTCTCATAACTAGTCCAAATGGAATAAATCAAAGCTTCAAATGTAGAAAAAAATATAAGGTTTTAGGAAAAAATATTTTGACTTTTTCTGATTTTTTTGTGCTGCCCGTTGACTTTTGTTTTTGGCTTATTGTTTTCTCTCGAATACCGATTGAAACAAACTCCACAACCTCAAAAAATCTCAAGAACATTCACTACAAATTTAGACAATAGGAACCTATCCAGACCCAATTTGTCCCCCGAGGGGACAAACGGTCCTTTAGGGATTAAATTGCCCACCTATGAGCTGGAATTGAATTTTGGAGAGGTGAATCTTCTTGAAATATTTTTTTAATAAATTTTCCTTGAAAGATAAGTGGAATTGGCATCTAACCCAAGTCGTTTCATATTTTTTGAAGTTGAAATGACATACGGCTCTAAATCACCCACCTCCTAGAATGTACATTTTTTGTACATTGCTAAAGACTATGAAAAAGCAACATGTACAAATAGTGTGTATTTCAAAAGGTGAGCAATTTTAGAGCTTGTACACTTTTAGAATCTCCTACCTTAGTCACACATTCTCTACAAATGAAATTTCTATGAAGAATGAGAAATTGGTGAAAAAATGAGGAACCAATGGGGAGTTGTTTTGCGTGAATGGGAACTAAAAAATGGTTTTACCTCCAAAATTGGATAGGGATAGGGTGAAAAAGAACAATTCACAACCCCAATCAATCAAGCGAGAGTTTCTAATGCCATATCAGACATGCTGGAATTCAAAAGATGTTGCAAGTGGAATGATAGCGGTATTCAATTGGGGCGAAGCAACATGTGGCTAGTTGAGATGAAAAATTCTTCAAGAATTTTTTTCATGTCCATTCTCACCTTTGGAAGAGAAGAATGGACATTCTCAATTCTCGGAGGATGGAAGCTCTGCAAGCTACAAACAACCAATAGGGGTTGTCACACCACTTCCGAAGCCCTTCTTATTCTTTAACATCGTTCACGTGGTGTGCGGGAAAAGGCGGGTTGCAGCTGGCGGAGGCGTCATTCTTCAATAATTTTGAGTGCCATTTCTTCTCCTCCGCAGGTGAAAAAATGACACTTGCTCTTGTTTTCTTGAGGAATATTTTACATCGTCCTCCTTGGTTTTACCATGGTCCTGCGCTACTTTCACCTCAGTCCTCACCACTCAACTCCCTCCTCAGTCCTCAACATTGCAGTAAGATAATAGAAAGAACCTGGATGCTTCCAGAGAACCTACTTGCAGGTAAATCTCTTTGTCGTATTTTCATTCTCCACACCAATTGCCTTCAAAAGGGGTGTCACACCACTTCCATGCATGCGGCTTCCTCATTGGCTCCTTGTTCCTCTCACCTACTTCTCATTCTTCAAGAAAATTTGGTTCTTAGAGGTGGTGTGACAACCCCTAATGAGAGAACACCATGTCCCCATTCTCTGAGAATTGAGAATGGGGTGAAGAAGGTGTGACTACCCCTAATATAACAACATAATCATCAAGCAACTATATAGTGGGGTGTCAAAAATATGTAATGGCAATTTAGTCTTCTTTGCACAATGTAGAATATAGTTCACATTTTTGTTTGGCATTCATATCTTATGCAAACCCAATCAAGGATATCAAATTCCAATTTCAATTAATCACAACTCCATTTTTGGTGAATTTTTTAATTTAATACTCATGCTTTTACATGATAATTCATTGAAAAGCATTTGTGGTGAATTTTAAAATTCAATTGCAAAAATAAACACAAAACATACATCTATATACACATTTTTCTTCAAGAAGCATCACCAAAAAGAGTTTCACAATTCCCACTACAAAGATTCCAAAGTTGGTGTGACAATGCCCTAATTTTGAAACATAGATATTTTTTATTGTAATTAGATTTTTCTATTTGTCCCTTATAATATAACTAATTTCCAAAGGTTGGTTGGGGAATCATATCTTAGGGTTGAAGATTCATAATGTCCAAGTCCTTCTACTCTCACATGTTTTTAACCCTAAAATGCTTCAAAGGACATAGTATGGAGAGCTTTTGGGCAACCCACTATATCAAAAATCATGTTAAGGATTATTTTACATTTAGTGTTACTTGATGTATTATTTGACTCAATCAAATTCTCATTTAGAGTGACATTTAGTTTTAGTAACATTAACCCTTTAAGATTTGTGCATCCAAAAAGTGAATGCGCCTTGGCCAATTTTGATTGTAACTTTCAAAACAACTATTTTCATTCAATCATTCATTTATGGTAAGCATTATAGATTATTATAATATATTTTCTAAATGATGTAATTTTATTTCCTCTTTTTGCTTTAAGAAATCAGGATGATTTGATTTTTCCATCAAAATCATTGAAAAGAAAAACATAAATAGAAAATGTAACTCTCCACTAGTACAAAATATTAAAATTTTATACATAAATTAAATAAAAGAATAAATTTGGTTTGATAGTCAACTTTGACTTCAAGGTTTTTGTTGTGGTTGTTTTGGGTGTAAAAAATAAAATAACCAATTGAAAATTTTTCTCGCTAATCTCCATTGTTGCTTGTACTTCTTGAAAAAATGTCAAATAATGTCAAATAATTTCTATTTTTACTTATTTATATTCAAAAATGATAACAATTATAATTTTTCACAATTCAAATTAAGGTTTCTCACAATGATATACGATTCATAGTTTCAAGTAATAAAAATATAAGATTGTTGTTTGAATACAATTTAAAAGGCTAAATTTATTATAGATGTGATATTTGACCATTTTACAATGGATCAAGTCCTTTAGGGGTTAATGGTATTTTTTGACATTCAATGCACTACTTGTCAATACTATTAAAAACTACAATATATAATCAGCAAATAATGTTTGATGTTGACATTTAGTGTTGGCAATACTAATAGTGTTGTTGAGATATAGTATTAGAGCCGTTTGTAATTAGAATTGATAACTGTAGCTAAACAGTGTTGTTGACATTTAATGTTAGAATTTGTAAATAGTATTGTTGACCCTAAATATCATCATTGGTGTATTTTTTGTCATTGTGTCAATATAATGTGTAGTAGAAAAGCAAAACCATCTCTCCCAATACCATGACCTAAAGTAAATGAAATTTCATCTACTTCAATATCAATTGGTGCCATTGGTTAGAATAGAATTTTTCTTAGCTTCATTGATGCAAATACAACAAAATGCTTACTAAAATTTAAAAAAAAAACATTAGAAAAAATCTAAAGGGTTGAGACACTTTGTTTATTGGTATAAATACAAGGAATAATTTGAAAAAATTGAAAAAAAGTTGGGCCCCAATAGTTTTGCATTGTAGGTTTGGATCCTAAATTCACCAAGAACATTTGCAATGCAAAACTCATGATACTATGATACTACTAAAATCATAATTCCTTCTATAATATCACAAATGTTGCTATTAATACTAGGGGCTCGTGCTTGCTATGCTATGCATTCATTGTATCACATATTAGTAAAATTTTGATATATTTGAATAGAATATATGATAATTATTTCAATAAATCTTTAAAATAATTATTTTAAATATTTTGTAAAAATATTTTCAATCATGCATACATAGAAATTATAGTTTCACACAATGTGATATTACAGAAATAGAGTAGCAGTTTGCAATCACTTCTGTAATATCACTTTTTACAAAGGGTGATATTATAAAAATAATATAGTTGTTGCAATTAAGGTGATATTAAAGATAATTGTTGTGGAATCCGAAATTGCTTCAATTGAATAAATTTCTCAAAATCATTTGGCAGTAGCAATAGAAAATTGAAATTATAAAAGTTCACAACTTACAAAAGCATAAAATCATAGAAGGGCAAAGAAGTGTAAATCCAAGAGAAGTAATGGATTTGCTACCTCTATAATATCATTCTACGGATAGTGTTCACAAAGTTTTTAAGATTTATAAGTTTTTTTTTTCAATTCTTCAATTTGGGTTGCCATTTTTTGTAACAATGGAGTCAAATTTCTAATGCATTCTAATGTATGTGTATCTTTTATAGTATTTACCATTGCATATGTTTCATTCATCATTCATTAAATTTCTATTGTACATTTCAATATATGCTTACTTATAAAAAAAATTATACAAAGATTTTAGTCATTTTTATTTGAAGATTTATTGAAATTTTTGTTCTACATTCTATCTAATGCATAAATTTTTTTATAAAATTCTAATGATGAATGCGTAGCATAGCAAGTGCCAACCGCTAGTCATACTACTAAAATCATAAATCCCTCTGTAATATCACAAATGCTACCATTAATACTAGGGGCTTGTGCTTGCTGTGCTACGCATTCATTGTATTACATATTAGTAAAATTTTGATATATTTGAATAGAATGCATGATAATGATTTTAATAAGTCTTTAAAATAATTATTTTAAATATTTTGTAAAAATATTTTCAATCATGCATACATAGAAATCATATTTTCACACAATGTAATATTACAGAAATAGAGTAGCAGTTCACAATCACCTTTGTAATATCACTTTTTACAAAAAGTGATATTATAGAAATAATATAGTCGTTGCAATTAAGGTGATATTAAAGAGGATCCATAAGGTGATATTATAGAGGTAGCAATTCCATTGCTTTTCTTGGCTTTACACTTTTTTGTACTTCTATGATTTTGTGCTTTTGTGAGCTTTGAACTTTCATGATTTCAATTTTCTTACCCAATGATTTTGAGAAATTTATTCAATTGAAGCGATTTTGGATTCCACAACAATTAAGTTGTTCACATAGTTTTTGAGATTTATAAGTTTCTCTTTTGAATTCTTCAATTTGGGTTGCCATTTTTTGTAACAATGGAGTCAAATTTCTAATGCATTCTAATGTATGTGTATCTTTTATAGCAGGGTTGCTATTTTGTGAGCCTGTGAGCGTGAGCCTGCGAGCCTATGAGCGTGAAGCTGCGAGCCTGTGAGCATATGACTGTACATTTTTTTTATTTTAAAATTTAGAAGGTACCTATGACCGTGAATTTAGGTGGTTTTTATTTTTTTATTTTTTAAATAAATAGAATATCCTATAATCGTGGATTCTTCAAAAATGATTTAATGCAAAATGAAAAGAAGAAATGGTAATTAATTAATTTTTTTTTATAAACCACTCAAATCATTTGTAGTGGAATTTGTTGCCAGCTTCTTTGATATGATTAGGGTTTAGGGTTTAAAGAAAAATAACATAATCCATGGACATAACTTGTGTAGTGCATTTTATCCATTTCTAAGTTCCTACCCTGAATTCATTTATTTTTCACATTGAAATGATGTCCTCCATATGTTTGTCCAAGCTAAAGAGGAGCAGCTTATTCAATGAAATAGTAAATAGATTATATGAAGTAAAATATAGATGATCTTCTAACCATTTTTGATCGTTTTTATTTTTAGGGTGAGAAGACCACTTCACATTATCACAATAGGCAGACATAATGATTACTATATCATACATAACTTTTATATTTATTTATGGACTTATTTTCAGAACAAATAGAAAGAAACCATTGAGAAAAAACATGGAAACCAAGTAGAAGGCAGCTAAACCAACAAAGGCTGACTAGACAATGAAGAGTTTAGGGTAGAAAACAGAAGCCAAGAGAAACATAAGCCTAGATGAAAAGGCAAAAGAGAGGACCCCTCTTATTAATCCTGTAATAAAAAACTAAAGATGTGAACCAAATAATGACTTGTACATTTTAAATTCTAAAAGAAGCAAACATCTAAAGAAGTTAAGGTAATAGAATACTGATGGGTTAAAGACCAAAAACACCATATAATATTAGATAAAATGAAATCCATTAAGTGTAATGTAACAAACAAAGGAATCAGAAAGAAGATGTAGACATAGACTGAGAATGGCCACTACTATCAGCCGACGATGTCTCTGTATCTGATTTTAAAGCTTCCACATCCACAAACTTTAAAACTTTTGGATTCATAGAAGTAGAGTTCTTCCGTGCAGGAATGTCTTTTTCAAATGCTAAAGTAGAAGCTATAGCCTCTGCATAAGACGGCAATATGTATGACTTCTCCGGGCTTGGGAAAAAAGAAGGCAAAGTGAAAAAAGGGTGCTGAGTTGCCTTGTTTGAAATCATGCTGCACAAATCAAAGAAGTATTAGAACGTAATTATAAATCACTTTGATGATAAATCATATGTATAAGGTGAATGTAAAAGAAAAATGGGTATAGCATTAGAGCTACACATGTAATACTAAGAAATAATGTTAACCGGTAGACTTACTCACATGTGAAACGAGATTTCTTGACAATGCGTGGGACTTGAACTTCCACTGCATCTTCATCGGCGTCAAGCAAAAGGACTGTTGAGGATGGTTTAGTAACCTCTGTAATTGGGCGAATCATAGGAGCCAAAACCGCATCAAATAGGGCTTTGTCGAACTCAAGTGCAATTATGTGCCTACCCAAGTTCCTGCACGTGTGGATGGAAGCCCCTGGTATCAAATACAACACAAATACAATAAGTAAGAAGACATTGGCAAGCATAAGAGAGAAGTGAAAATTAAAAACAAGCATCATTGAAGTCACTTGAGAATACCTGTTGCAACAGTGCAATCCATAACAATGTCATTTAAAAATGAGCATCGTTGGATTAGCATTTGCAATAATCGAGGGTCTTTTTCTCTTGCCCCTCTCCAAGGCTTGGAGTTGCAATCCATTGTCATAGTCTCCAAGTTTGTGAAATTCTGAAGGATATCATTAGCCGCCACATCCAAATTTAGTTTTGCTAAATTTGGCGGGCATGGCTGGAATTGAAACTTAGAAGGCTGAATACCGGGCAATTTCCTGACAAGCAACATAATTCCGAACCGCTGTATCTGCAAAAAAGAAGATGTATAGGATTTAGTTAAATCAAAGAAGACTATGACATTCAAGGAATATAGGTATGATTTTATATAATCTAACAATGCATTACAATCGAAAGTACAATACTAAACTATGCAAATTCTATGTTTGACAATAAAACACCTTTAAAAGATTATAAAAATCCAAAAGTAAAATGACAAAAGAATTTACCGTTCTCCCTGGAGTGACAGGTGACGCCAAATGCAAAGCATTTGTTCCCCACCAATCTTTCATCGGCTCGAAAGAGTAGGTAACACCGTATTGCACAATGGTAGCCTTCGTTATCGCCTTCAAAGGATATATAATAATAACCGCTCCATCGTTATGAATATGGCCGTCACTGAATTCAAAAAACAACTGTAGCCACTCTAGATCTTCCACATTCCACTTAGGAATGCTGGTTTCAGGTAAAGACAAACCAGGGACAGGCAAATCCTCGGGCATGTCTCCAATAATAAGGTCGACTCGTGGGGAATCACTCTTCTTTCCTTTGAAGAGACGTTCTTTTTCACCCTTATGCTGCAATATACATGTAACGATAAGTATAAAAAAAAATTTACTAAATGTCAATAAAATTTATTGATCAAAGAATTCAAAGCAAGTAAAGAAACTGACCTTGTCCAGGAATTTTATAATGTCGTGGTACACCTGGGGAAGAGGATCATCTAGAATAGTTTCCAAAGAATGATTCAAAATCAACTCAGACAAGGAAATCTCTGAGTCCTGTAAGAACTCAGAGGTGGATGGGCCGTGTAGCATGCCTTCTTCGCTAAGTGATGCGAAGTCTGCATCACGTTTGGTGAAGCGGGAAAATGACCCTTGATGCTGAGAAACCTCGTCTTTCGTAGATGAAAGTGGAACTTCATCATTGGTCTTCCTCTTCCTACCCTTCTTTGGTGTCGATGCCTCTTTGGTCTCCTTCGAAGCCTTCTTTGATAGTTTCTCCTTGGCTTTGTTCACTGCCTTAGCATTCTTCAAGGCAATTCTTTTGTCAGCTTCTTCCCGCTTCTTTAGTGCTTTAGCTCTTTCTTGCTCGTCAAGACCAGCAAAATCGTTGATCTCTTCTTCACGACTGTGGGAATCAATAGACCGTTTCAACTCCTCCTCAGACTCAGGTGTAAACTCCGGGGGGCAATCTAGGTACCAAGCACCCGTCTTGAGATGTGTACTTGTCCACCATTGCAATTGAGACTGGGAAAACATGCAATGTTCAGAATTAATATCCACCCATGTTGACAGAAAAAGGGGTAAATCGCGCTTTGCAATGGCCCCAATTTCCAACAGCTCATACTTGAAATACCTGTAGATACAAAAAAAAATTTAATCAAAATAATGAAAACATTCCAGCTGTATTCAATTCAATTCACAAAATCAAGATTATGGAACGCATGCAATCGAGTTCTTACCGGAAAAGGACGCGTTTCAACACTAAATCAGTGCCATTGCGCTTTTTGAAGTCATCTGACTTCTTGAAACCTTCTTGCCCTCTGAAATGAGACAGAAATGCTTTGTCCTAAACTCGAATCCGCCATCCCTCAAGATAATCAGAAAAAATGGCTGGTTTTTTGGGTGAATCCATAACCAGCGGCAACCGGTCCTTCTTGGCAATGTCATCAAACATTTCGGAGCCCATTTCTTCAATCTATGGAATGAAGAGAGTTTAGATATGCCAAAGGAAATATATAAAGATGATAAAAAAACATATATCACTTCAATGAAGAAGAGTGGAATTTGAGAAAACATTAAACTGTATAAAATTACTTACCCAAGCATACCAACAAGCTTTCACTAGGAAGGCCTTCAAATCACTCTCCCCAACCGGCTTCAGTGGAAACCATAACGCCTCCTGTGTTTCATTAGAACAATTCCACCATCGAAGCCACCTCACTTTATACTGATTGCTCACATTCGAAGTTGCAATCAATTGCAACTTCTCAAGTGTCATCTCTGGACTGATGTTCTGTGTATAGTGTCTCTCAATCTACATCCCAGAAAAGAGAGAAGTTAAAATAAATCCATTAAACTTAAGCAATAAATATTGATTCTAATATTCGACTCGGTCTAAATATTCATACCTCCTTAAGAAAATCAGGACCGAACTGGGGATTAGCAACTGCAGTCAACTTATTGAGCTTCTGCTGCAACTTGGACGTTGTTTCCTTGGTAGCTGATTTCATCACAACCAGAATGCTTTCCGGAGATTGGTCTTCTGCTGCAGTTTCTTCTTTGAATTTTCGGACTGCCAAATCAGCTGCTGCAGCAATCTCATACTACCCACCACAAAGAAATTAGCAAATTTGCTTCAAAATCAAGAAAAATGAAAGAAGTACATGGAAAAGTTGAATGAGATATTTTACCCGAAAAATAAATGAAGTGAACACCTCAACCGACATCGTATACCAACTCTTTCGAATGCTAGTAGTGCATTGTGCCATCTCAAATTCACTCAAATGCTCTGCAAATTTGTCCAACGGAAGAACTCCGTATTTTTGGATACGATACAACGTGTGTACTAAATTCGTTTTGATGAACGAATTTTCAGTATGCCTGCGAATCAAAAATAACATGATAAGTAAAATTAAAATATAAACATTCATAAAAAAAGAAATCAAACAAAATTGATCAATGGATGCACTTACTGGTTTATATCATGCATTGCATGCATGACTTCACCAATCCTCCCTTTCGTCTCCAAAACTATGGAATCAACCGAGATATGCCAATCTCGATCGGTTGAATGATATTTCGAAATGTAGGATGACCACGCCATCAACTTGTGATTTCCATCACAAACAAAGAATTTCGAGTTTTGAAAGTTCTCCAAGCCTGGCGTTGCATTGAGAATGGAATTAAAGATGTCATTCTCCTCATTCCATAGTGGCCCCCATGCCTCCTTGTCAGCATCAGATACCAACTGAATATCGCCTTGCTCGTTAGTAAGAGACACATAAAACACATTGGAACCATCTCGGTACCCATGCACAAACTCCTATTCTAATCGGGTAAGGTCACATTGAAGTGCAGGTCGAATCACGGGCATAATGACAAGGCGGCACAAGGGAATTCGGAGCCGAGATATTGAATTCGGTTTCAGTCTTAAAGCCGAAATCGAGGCCACTGAGTTCACTTTCTGAGACTTTCGAAAGGCATCTTCAGTGGTGAAGTCTGTTTCGGCAATCTCCTTATTCTGCACTGAAGATGTCCTTTCTCTATCTAAATCTCCACCAGTGTGCTCCTCTTCAACACCCACACATTGTGAGCCGGGAGATTTCTCTTCCACAACCTGTAAAAGACAAAATATAAATTCATAAGTTCAATAAAGCAATTAATAAATTGGTAATAAATAAAACAGATAATATCCAAACATCCACGTCATGATAATGAAAAAGCCCTAATTGCATTGAAAACAGGCCACGGAGTCCAGAGTCCCGATCACTGAAGCGGCCTCGGCGTCGAGGCGTATCTGTTTGGGGTTCAACATTCCATAACCACTTCATGAACTGGATTCTTGAGGGCTGCCTAAAATGAATTTGGCATCCGCGGTACAGTAACTAAATTGCAGACGTCTCGCTTCAACTGTTTGAACCACATGTCACCTCTGCGCCGAGGCGAACTTCTGGTAGCAGGGACTATCCCGAACCTCAACTAGATCTGGACTTTCTGTTTGTTGAAGACAGCGACTTATGCTCCCTCGGCGCCGAGACCACTTTCCATATCCCATTTCAAAGCCCTGTGGTTGATCATGGATTCAGAATCCTCGAGAATGTGAATGCATGAAATTCGATGGCTTCCCTATGCAATTGCATGAACTGATCATATGCTTCTTGCCCACATCCGCGTTCGGCAGTCTTACAAATCATCACGTTCAACGTGAACACCTCACGATCCTCCATCCAGTCCAATACTAGCCGAGAATCAATGAAACTGGCACAATTTTCTAGACAGGTGGACAAGAGCAGTGCTCACACAGAAGTTCCGCTTGGAGGACTAGCCTGTGAACCTCATTCGCCTAGTCAAAAGCCCAAGCGCATTGGAATGGATTCAGATTTCACGCAAACGTGTATGCATTGGGTTCGAGGCCTCTATTTGCATTTGCATAAGCAGATTATATTCATCTGTCAACACCTCCCGATCCTACATCCGGTCCAGAACTAGCCGAGCATGAACCAATGTCCTCAAACTTTCCATATATATGGACTACTGCATTGCCCACATGCAAATCTGACTCAAGTCCCACTTGGAGGACATGCCTGTGAACATCCTTCACCCACTCCAGACCGCCGGCGCAGGAACATGGATTGAGAATGCTCGCATAAGTGAATGCATCGGGTTCGAGGCCTTTCTTTGCATTTGCATGAACAGTTCATACACCTCTTGCCCACATGCTCTGCAAGTCCTCCGCAAATTATACTCTATGAGAGCACGTCCTGTTCCTTCATCAGGTCGTGAAGTCGCCAAGCATCAATCAATTTGCCACATGGATCTGAAATCTCAGGGAAAGCTCATAGACCATGACACTTCCAGAAGAGCCTCTTAATGCACTCCCGTTCCTAACTGAGAGCCCAAAATCTAAAATCTTCAAACTGCAGAATCTAAGACAGGTATAGCAATGAGAATCCAACGACTGTTCGAAACACTCCAATTCCAGAAGCGTGTTCAAGCTGTCTTGATTTCCAGATGAGAGCCCTTTCAATATGTGCGAATTCTATGAAATTATACCAATACAACGACTACAACTATTCAATACATATACGTTCAAAATGACTTTCCACTAAAGCGAACTTGTAGTCTGGCAACTGGATCCTGGTTAATTCTTTTGTACCTAATCCAAGATTTCGTTAAAGTTACGGTATTCCACAAACTTGGCAATTTTACGTTCAGACCAGACGTTCAGACCATCCATACACTCTGAAGGACACAAGGAGGAGGAATAAAAATACGTTCAAACCATAATCATAAGACAAGAAGTACCTGTGCTTCTAGTACTTTTTTCACAGATGCAGAACAACCGCCACAAGACATCCCCTGCAATATCCAGATTTGGCAAACAAATAATTGTCAATGAACAAAACCAATCCTCTGAACCAAGGGTAGGAACCAGAGGGCAGGAACATCCCCTGCAAGCTCTATACATAATATTGCAAGGTTTTATGATCCTGTTTTCCTATCACCAAATCTTTGCAACTTTAACTGGAACCAACATGGAGAACAGACTTGTGAATGTTCTTCACCCACATCGAATTCGCTGCGCTTGAACATTGCTTCACAGTGCGAGCATCACTATCGACATTCCTTGCATTCGGTAAAACAGTTCGTATGCCTCTGTGCAACAGCCGTGTTTGGCAAGTGCATCAAATTATCACGGCCGACGTGATTAGAACACGAACCTTCATGAGGTCAGAAACTCGAGCGTCATCCAAGCTCCCACATTTTACACAGGCCACGGGGCCACATGGTAATCTGATCAACCTGATCCAGGCCTCACCCATGCTTGATGTGTCGATCTCCTGGAGCCCTTTGAGTTGCCTCGGCGCCGAGGAAGGATTTCAGCAGTTGAATAAAATTTGGGATCACAAGTTGAAGATGAGATACATCAAATGATAGCAGCCCGCCAAACTGCCTCGGCGCCGAGGATGCCTTCTGGATCTCGAAACATTTTGAAACCACACCATAGAACTTGGACGGACAGGTGAAGTCCACCGAGCAGGGACAAATAGAAGCAAGTAAAACTTATTTTGAAGCGACCCTCCGAACTGCCTCGGCGCCGAGGATGCCTTCTGGATCTCGAAACATTTTGAAACCACACCGTAGAACATGGACGGACAGGTGAAGTCCACCGAGCAGGGACAAATAGAAGCGGGTAAAACTTATTTTGAAGAGGCCCTTCGAACTGCCTCGGCGCCGAGGATGCCTTTCGGATATCGAAGTTTTTTTATAACACACCGTACATCTTCGTCAGACAGCATTTGTCCAGCGAGCAGGGACAAATGAAATGCAGTAATACGAACATTGAGCAGGCCCTCCGGACTGCCTCGGCGCCGAAGATGCCTTCCGGGTCCCGCAAACTTTTGGAAACCACACCGTACATCTTCGTCGGACAGCATTTGTCCAGTGAGCAGGGACAATGGAAAGGCGGTAATACTAACATTCAGCAGGCCCTCCGAACTGCCTCGGCGCCGAGGATTCCTTCCGGGTCCCGAAATTTTTTGAATACACCGTACATCTTCTTCGGACAGCTGAAGTTCTAGTCCACCGAATAGGGAAGCCCGCTCTTTGCCTCGGCGCCGAGGCGTCATTTCCGTAGAACCCTAAACCTCGCGGGCATCGTGAACTTCGTAAAAGCTTACGCAAATCGGAATTGGGTGCCTACTTCTTGCGGCCAGTACAAAATGGTCTGAATTTTAGCGTTTCGACCTAAAAAGAGTGGGAGGAAATTGCAAACCTGATGTCCCGTGGAGAGATTGGAAACCACGTGATCTTCATTACTTTCGCTTCCATCTGCAATGCTTCTTGTCTCTCCCAGAGCCGCTCTCCTCGTGGCTGGCCTTCTACCCATCGTCTTCTCAACCTGCACAAATACCCTAAAACCCCTGTTATTTCAAGTCTTTCGGAACCGCAACAAGTGGAAGTGTGAATGAATTGCACAGAATGAACAAATTTCAAATAGGATGCCAAATGGGGACTTGCCCACTATCGGAGCTCACAGAGTCGAAATCGAAAAGTGTCAACCACATTACTTTAACCTAAACTCGAAATCGAAAACCTCATGCATGAGGTTGAAGTGCCTCTATGCAGGTTCACCACTACCTGGACAGCCGACAGGCGTGCTCCAAGCCAGAGGCGGGGTTCCTTACGTCTGTATACTCTCCCGTACATACTGAACTGGTATTTGTACAAGTATGCCAAGATTTCCGTTAATACTCAAGCAGGTCAGGCTCCCATTTATATTCAAGCAGTATGTGTTATGCGATAGGCACATTCAGATTAGGCAATGCTATTTGTTTATTATTGGAAGGTAGAAGTTGCATTACAAAATCTTACGACCTTAATTTTCTGTCCTATTCATGAAGTCTTCTGTTAATACCAAAAATGTCATAAATAATGCATTTAAACTGTTGTAGTTTGTATCTTGAAAGTAGGAATATTTTGCTATACTGTCAACTTTTTTTACATAATGTAAGGCACATTCCACAAATTCGAGCGGATGCAATTTGGTACAATCTAGATTTAAACTGGACTGGTTGATTTCTGAATACTAAGTAATTATTCTCTAGAATATAATATTTGAAATAAAAAGCATTCCATGATAAACTTACACTTAAAATTGGCTTATATCCCTGAGTGGATAAGTCCTTCAGGGTCACCTTCACTTTCAAATCCTCCTGTAAGCTTCCTTCATTTCTATCATAAACATCTTTCTTGATATAATTCAAGATGCAAGTGGTATTTGGAGGTGTTACCTTTTTCCGTAAACCAATCTTCTCTCGTACCGCCTGCGCCCGTTGCAATTCCTTACGGGATGAAAAGAATAGCTTTCTTCTCTTTCTCCGCTTTCTCAAATTATATGGAGGACTACTCTCACTTATAACCTTTTCAACACGCATGAGACTAGCAGATCATAATACAAAGAATTTATACAAAGTGGGTAGGAATAGGAGAAAAAAATAAAGTTAACATTCTAATTAGCACTAGTCACTCATTCTAACGCATGACCTAAACACCTAAATCTTCTACATAATGCTTTCACAAGAATGGCTGAACCTTATATCTGTACATGCTGTTATAGGGAATCCAAACATATTTTCGGTTGGTATTCAAATTTAAAATTTGAAAGCTTGCTAGACTAATCGTTAAACTACTATCTCTAAATATTTGTCAGATCCTATCTATAAAATACTCCATAACGGCACAAAGTATAGAAAAATTTATTGTTTGAAATCAATTGTGTATCCAGTACATTTTGATTTTATAGATATGGTAGATAACCTGTACAATTTGAAATAGATGTTATATCTCCTAATTGAAGATGAAATTTTGGGCTTTCTAAATCTTTTTTATGCTTTCAATAAATTAATGTATGTCCACGAAGTAGCCGTTTTAATGTCCCTCTTAAATGAGTCATTAGTGAATGTATATGTTGAGATTAGTTGAAATTTAAGTTACAAGACTTCCTACAAGGACAAGAATGGGAGTTATTAACAATAGTATATACATAATATTTGCACAATCTTAATGGATCCAAGATCTATAACAATGAAATCTTATTACTTCAATTATATTACACTTGAGTTTATGAGTTTGCTCAGAGATACGGCTCTCTCTCAACGATTTTAATTTAAAATAATATTTACATAAAACATATTCATACATTAAATAGAAGTTGAAACTCATTCAATCCTTCTCTAATCTCTACTGACTACCTCTTGTAAGCGTCTCATTGTTGTTCTTCTTTCTTTTTCACTCAATGGCCTCCATTCGAGCGGATGGCCATGAGATTCCACTAGTTCTTCCTCTTGGGCCCGAAGGATATGCTGTATTGTCTTTACACCTTCTTCATGTGCGATTTGGTTTTCTCGAATCTAGTATATATGTTGAAGAAGAAGTCATGTCTGAGGATGGGCGCTTGAAGGAGTATATACATATGTTAAAATTAGAACTCCAAACCGATCATGTGTGGCACCTTCGGCAAGGTCGCTACAGAGCTTATGGATTGTTGTCTCCTGTTTTCAATGCTACCACTTAAATATTACCTCGCCAGTCGGACCCCTCTACTGTGAATATGCCTCCTGCTCGACATACCAGTAGTATTTCTCAGGATCGTGATCATGTTTTAAATGCTAGTACACCTATTCCACTTATGCGTGTAAAGCAAGAAGTCAATGGCCCCATTATAGATCTCTCTAGTGAATCTGAGGGAGAGTCTCCGAGCCAGGCAAGTATTCTGGCATCTGTGCCTGTTATAGTCCCTAATGATGTCTTCAAGACATCTTCCGGTATATACCAAACGCCAGCAAGTAGTCCTTCTTTGTCTACGCATTCTCGCCCGCCAACATATCCAAATAGTACAGCCTCGGTTAGTATTGTTGGTTGCTTGCGTAAACTTGCAACCATTCGTAAGTCTAGGAACGAAATTGCTGCTTTGGACTACAATTCCTTGGTCCACCACAAAGTACAGTATCTGCCCGTCGACTTCAATGGGGATTTGTTATTTGAGTTTCCTTCCCTTCGTGTCTCGTCCTCCTCATCTTCTGGTGGAAATCTACAGGGGATGGATAAAAAATACGATGGTCATGCTTGGTGTCGGACCATGACCTCCAATATCCACAATGAAGATGGTTTGAAGTTTAGAAAATCCTGTTGTGCAGGCCATCTTATCTGTAATAATTCTGAGTGTGATTATTTGAAGCGATTCTCGAAGCCCAATGAGACGGAGTGGTGTGGTTATACTCCCACCCCGTTCTATGTTGGCACTAATCCTCCGAAGGATTCATGTCTTTTGTGCAAGATATGCAAGAGTTCACCCGATTGTATTAGTACTTGTGATGCTAGAATCTATTACATCCACAATGATACTGCTTTCATGACCCAAGCGTGCATTCACTTAGGTAATCATATGCATCCTGTAGCTTCTGGAACATGTAGAGAGGCTGTAGATACTATTTCAGGTCTCATTGCATGTGAGGTGGCCAAAACTCCGACTGCAACCAACTCAGCCATTGCCTTGGCAGCAAGTAAGCAATTTCTAGACAACCACCTTATACACAATGGTGAAGGCCCTATGGAGATGTTGCAAGGAAAATCGTTAGAGGATGTTATGGATAGGTTCCAGAGACTGAGTTCACCTAACATCCGAAACGTTATTACTTCGTTTCGTAGCACTGGGAAAAATGGGGTCATAGATAGCATCATGAATATGAAACGGAATTTGAAGTTTGAATACATTCATGATAGTGTGTTCCCTGGACAAGGAAAGGAGAAGGTATACTTATTCAAAATGTTGGTAGAAGGACCTGGTAGTGGAGTGGATTTGGTAAGGCGCATGCAACCGGGTGGAGACTTGGAAAATGCATGGCTCATGTTCGACCACGTCAAGTGTGTGAAGGATTGGACAACCATGGCGTGCCACGTTTATGACACGAATTGCAGAAAGGTGATGACAATTGCTGTCTGTGACATGCAATCTGAAGACACCGAGATTCAAACTATTATGTGGAGGTTATTAAATGATGTCATGGTTCGGAATGGTATATCAAATACGAACTTCAAGGGCTTCATGGCTGATAGTGCACAAGCCAATTGGAATGTTGTTCGCATCGTATATGGTTCAGGGGATTCCAAAATAGAGATGGTGAACCGTGAGCGAACTTGTTTGTTGCATTGGAGTACATCATTGCATCGCCATACACAAAAGCTCATCAAACCAGATTTACAACACCAACATACTCGTCTTTGCAAGCAATATAAGGATTCCAAGACTATGGAGGAAGCAGAGATGCGATATCTAGCGATTCGTTCTTGGTGGCTTTCATCCGGAGCAGCCTCAGAAGATGGTTTGCGTGAATTGGAATTGTGGCTTGCGTTCTGGCACTTCCGATATCGCCAATGGGGTGGCTTCATGCAAATGATATTTTCATCATTCCTTATTTTTAGTATTATATATACCGTTGAAGTTCACTTACATTTTATATTGCCTTCTCCAAAGGTGAACTTGTTTTTTTTTTCTTGCATAAAGAACTATCAAGGAAAGATGAAATTCTGATTTGTATATAGAGTAAGTGTCGTGACCCTCAAGAACGAGGTCGAATTCTCGCCTCGGCACCGAGGTGAGATTTTACCTACGAATCAAATGAAGTTTATGGTGGTCAGCTTGTATTGAAAGTGCGTCATTAATTTGTTGTGGGATTCTTTTTTGACTTTGAATGCACATTTTATTTTCTCCAGGATTTGAATCTCGAAGAGATGGCAGACATGCCATCATGCAACTTATCCGAAACAGTTCATAATAGATGGTTGCAACAATCGGGTAATCGAGGTAATGATTTGTTTGCTGCCACCTGTGATGATTGCATTCGCGCCTTCATACAGATGACAAATTATCGAGCTTTCTTAAACGGCACAACATCAAGGTCGGGGCCATCAAAAGAGGAGTTGAAATTAAGAGGTGCGAGACGCAGCGGGGACCCAAAGAAGATTGCAGAGGCGATAAATGGTCTCCCTTACCTCAGTGACGTTGGAACCCGTATTCCACATTTGGAAGGCGAAGAGGTGTTTGGTAGTAGTAAATGCAAGCTTGATGTCCCTATTGGTTCTGATGGTGATTCTCATCGTCTAGACAAGGTCAACTTCTCTCAACTAAGAGTGCAAAGGCGATCAACTTCTACACCTGCTGTTCTCTGCAATGAACTTGGCATGGCAGCTTCCTCTACACCTGCACCACATGTCGCAACTGCAATGGAAAGTGATTGTGACATTTCACAATGGCATATTGCTAGACTATCCCATAAATCTAGCTGCAAATGTCATGCCCAACAAAGAGGTACGAATATCCGTTGTGTTGCCAAAATAGCTAAGGGTTCTAAAAGCACACCAGCTCCAACGTATCGTGGTCGCAAGAAACAATATGGTGGAAACAAGGAGATCGTCACTAACTTCTGGTTTTGTTCTGACGATATTGAACGATGTGTACGAGGCTCTAAACGTGCTTGGGTAATTGACTGGCCTCAAGTACCAGACGTCTGGCCTGTCCTAACTGATACCAACTTAACCCGCCAAGAAACCCTACTACTGCAAGAAGCCAACTTTCAACTCCAAGAACGACCTCCTATGTCACCTCGTCGTTTATTTACAATGTCAAATGTTTTCATAGCAGTCTATTACGATCAACCTAGCCCTGTGAATGCGGATACATATCCATCAACCCAAAGGAGCAAGGCAATTCGACGTATTGCAAACGCTCCGACTATAGAGCATCGCAATAATTGGGAGAGTGCTAGTAATGTTAAAAGAATGATTTTGGGAGTAACCATGCTCCCCTTTCCCAGACTTGGAGCCATAATCTCCCTTCAATCTGGAACAGAGCCCACACAGAAGGTTTATAGAATCACACTTGGCATGTACTCCGAGTGTACTTGTCCCAATTTTATAGACATGGCTGTTTCAGCAATTGGGGACCGACATCAGTATGTCAATTGCAAGCACCTTTACTACTTATTTCGTTACTTTTGCAAAATGAATCCTATAGATGATAAGTTCATACATTCTCCAAGCTTCAGTTTCAATGAAGTGAAGCTTCTTCTCATTAGGTCTGGTATAATCAAGACTTCGACTGAGAATCTTGAACGTATCTAGAAACCACAGAGTGTTTCAGTAATTGACATTTGAGAGTGAAAGAGTTTAGATTGTAGTTAAATATGTAGCTGAAGGAGTATTTTTTTTTCAATTGGCCAAATATTGTATTTGCCAACATATTTAATATACCCTATTTTCACTTTCCATTTGAATTTACTATACTTCATTTTTTTTCTATTATATATTCTTTTGACATCTTAAAAACTAACTAGAACCAAAAATTCTCCAAAAACTGTACGTTACCTAAAATTATAGGTCTACAGTCCTAGTTTCCACGATAATGGGTCCTCATTCATTGTTCCACGGTAATAGGTGATTTGATTTACTTAAAATAAAATAAAATAAATTACAAATTTTATTTTTAGAAATATTTTTTATTTTAATAAAATAATAATAATTTTCGTTGCCAATGCTCACATAATCTGCTTACTGCTCACATAACCGTGCTCGCAGCTCACAAGCTCGTGCTCGCAAGCTCACAATCTAGCACCGCTGTCTTTTATAGTATTTACCATTGCATATGTTTCATTCATCATTCATTAAATTTCTATTGTACATTTCACTATATGCTTACTTATAAAAAAAATTATACAAAGATTTTAGTCGTTTTTATTTGAAGATTTATTGAAATTTTTGTTCTACATTCTATCTAATACATAAAAATTCTTATAAAATTCTAATGATGAATGTGTAGCATAGCAAGCGCCAACTACTCTCATATTACTAAAATCATAAGTCCTTCTGTAATATCACAAATGCTACCATTAATACTAGGGGCTCGTGCTTGCTATGCTACACATTCATTGTATCACATATTAGTAAAATTTGATATATTTGAATAGAATGCATGATAATGATTTCGATAAGTCTTTAAAATAATTATTTTAATTATTTTATAAAAATATTTTCAATCATGCATATATAGAAATCATATTTTCACACAACGTGATATTACTGAAATAGAGTTGTAGTTAAGTTTAGATCCTAATCGGATTATCTAAACAAATAGTTTAATTCGTTCCTAGGGAGGCAATTCTAATAGGACTACTTCTACAACGACATTAGAACGTACTAATAAAGGGCTAAAACACACAAGGAATGCATACTTCCAACTAGTATTAATTAAATTCCTCACAATTTCTGTAATAATTAATAATTTAATTATTCACTCCACTCTTAAAACCACCAAGGTTAAGTATCACCCAATTGGAATTGATCTTTAATCTTCACAGCCAATCAGGTTTCTTTCATCTTTCTCCAAATCGAAATTGCCTGGTACAGGTTCAGCAACAATCTTCCAACTTGGCTAAGCTCAGCTTCCTGTCTTTCTCCAAATCGGATATGTCACACTTCAGTTGGTCCTTGTCTCTGGCTTTGGCTACAACCATGATCTCCGATTTGGATTCTTTTATCTCCTTCTTATACTTTGATGTGACTCTTGCACTTGCAGAATCTATCCTCTTCTTTTACTAACTTGGAATTTTTAATTTTTTATATATTTTTTTATCACAGTCTTCTCTCTCTCATACTATGCTGATTTCCTAATTGGATAAATTAATTTCTCACATCCATTCGGAAACTCTCAAAGTTGAGACCTGTTGCTTCGGTTTAACAGACCAACTCGGGATCCTAACTTAGACAACATTCAAACTTTATAAAACCAACTTGGATAAGCACTCATGACACCATGCATTCCACATATAGAGCCTTCTCAATTTGCTCATATCCATAACTTCAATCAACTCTCAGTCCAATTTGAATTTTAACTACAACTGCCAATTCTTCACTTGACCAATTCGGCACTTATTCCAATTTCCAAATTGGAACCACACATACAATCACTCAACGATTTCAATTTAAACATACATTCCTATTCAGCACAACCAACACCAATTTGCTTGAATTACACTTTTCATTAAGCCGAATTGGTGAGCATATCACCGTTAAAAATAATGTTTTCCTAACTGATTCACTCAAAATTAGCTCACTGCTTCATATACTTCCAATTTGGACGCTCCAACTGCCATGTCCAACTGGATCCATCACTCTGTAGTTACTTCTCAAAATCTCCAACCACCCAGCACTATAATGCTAAATACTCCAATTTGCTTCACAGACAACTAATACCAATTTGGATAAACAACAATCACGTCCAAATTGATCTCCCATTCAATGAATCTCATTATAACTTCCTAATAGGTTAGCATCTTTATGCATAAATCCTAATAGGTTTCAATTACAGACATCTACTTGACTCTGCTTCACTAACACTCCGATTTGGACTTAAGCTCTTCTATTCCACCACGGTAAACTTCTAATTCGGTTCTTCACAGCCACCACTGCAAATAATCGCACAGTCCTCCGGACAACTTCCAAATTACACATAGACTCACCAATTCGGACTTAAGCATTCACACATCTCATCCCAAATTGAACATTACCATCATATCACATACACACACAAATACCAATTAGGACCACTCGTCCTCTCACAACCAAACATACACAAACAACGAAAATACACAGCCAACTCGGGACTGGGACTCACACTAGCATACTCTCAACAGTGGGTGCCTTCCAAATCGGAAAACTCGACTTTAAAACCCCAAGCCAGGCAGTTCCTTAGCCAACTTAGCATCACCTCAAAACTCGCAAACTGCCCATTAGGAACCTCAAAAATAACCGTCCCTCAACTACACACACAAACTCCCAAATTGGCACTTGCAACACCCCGCACAACCCTAACTGCCAACCACAGGCAAACCAACTTGGAAACCACAACAGCTCCGACCTAGTTGGCTACAAATAGTTCCTATTTGGGCAAAAACACAGAACATTCCAACTCGGAATTGTCATCCTGCATTACAAGTAGGAATTACCCTCAGACAACTCAAAACTGCCTTCACTCTCCAAATTGGCTTCCCCTCCAATCCCATTACCGTGGCTCATGCTTGACTGCATCCGGATAAACACAAAGAAATAACTTCCAAATTGGTTAATAACATTCAAAAATCACCCATTTGGAACACCAATCAAACAAAGCATAACTAAAACCATATAAAAACACACAAAAAAAATGAAACTAAAAATCCAAATAGGTTATTTACAAGAGTAGCAGTTCACAATCACCTTTGTAATATCACTTTTTATAAATGGTGATATTATAGAAATAATATAGTCGTTGCAATTGAGGTGATATTAAAGAGGATCAATATAGTGATATTATAAAGGTAGCAATTTCATTGCTTTTCTTGGCTTTATACTTCTTTTGCATTTTTATGATTTTGTGCTTTTGTGAACTTTGAATTAAATTGTTCACGAAGCTTTTAAGATTTATAAGTTTTTCCTTTAAATTCTTCTATTTGGATTGCCATTGTTTGTAACAATCGAGTTAAATTTCTAATGCATTCTAATGTATGTGTATCTTTTACTATATTCATCATTCATTAAATTTCTATTGTTTATTTCAGTACATGCTTCTTTATTAAAAAAATTATATGAAGATTTTAGTAATTTTTATTTGAAGATTTATTGAAATTCTTGCTCTGCATTCTATCTAAGACATAAATTTTTTAATGAAATTCTAATGGTGAATGCGTAGCATAGCGCCAAATACTAGTTGTAAATTATAATCATACAAGAAATCCTAATCAATTTTTGACTGTTGTGACGAAGCAAGAATTAAAATGAAATTGCTAAATTTTTTAGTATAGTTAATAAATCAAATTGATTATTTATCATTCATTCCATCTCCATGTGTATTGTAAATGTAGAATATTGAAATTTTGAAGCCCATGTATACTGCAAATGCCCTAATATTGAAACTCAAAAGTTAATGAAACATTTTAGTGATCACTACCTTTCAGCTTCGAAAATTCATAACTAATTCCCAAGAGGTTCAAAAAATACGAAACAACTTTGGCTAAATCCCAATTTCATTTTACTTCCTACTCAAATTTACTTAAAAGTTGTTTGACGGAGTTCAGCTATCTTAGCATTAGAAGAAATTCTGGCCTCAAAAAGGTTGTGAGATTTGCACCTCTATAATGCAATTACAGAATTTGATGTATGCCACGTCAGCTCTATGGCAGATTGTCTATTTTAAAATACTTTTTATTTTTTAAATATTTTTTTAATAAAAGATATTTTTTAATTTTGTCTGTACTTGTAGAAACTGGGGCCTTTTCAGGCCTGACACTTGAACGAAGTGACACCTGCAAGGAAACCACGAGGACGGGTGAAAGTAAAAGTAAAACCTGCTGACCCCACCACGAGCGTCAATTACCGAGCTCAAACCCGCCAGACGCGTGCGACGCCGGCACCCGCCACGATTTGTGAGCCCCTTTGCCGTGGAGATTTGGCCACCCACGGTGGCGATGCTCTTAGCATTTGCTGCAGTTGCCAAATTCGAATTTCAGGCGACACACGAAATCTAAAAAAACCACATGTGCCTGTTCTCAATTGATTGATGTTCATCTTCCTTCAATTTGCCCTTGGAAAGCTATGGCGATGGTGTGGAATTCTGTGCGACGAGGCCCCAGGGCTGTCGCTCTGCCTTTTGCTGTACTGTCCCAGGCTAAGCAATTAGCCGATCGCTCCCGTGCAAGTTCTGTACCTCAATCGGATTCTGCAAAAGCTCCAGCCATGGATAGGTTCAATTCTATTCAAGTAATGTCCTCGTGGAGTGGTTCTTGTGGCCCGTACTCAAGCCGCCGACGTTCTCTATTCATCGATGCTATCTCGGAGCAGGTGGCGTTACAAAATCTTTCCGGATCTGAAGAAGGTGCGCATTCAAGAATTGAATTGATTTTCAAATCCGCTGTGGCTTGTTGAGTCTCCCTAGTGATGCAATATACGATATGTAGCATCCTTGCTTGGCGTAGTGATTCTGCTTTTGTATGTTAGGGTTCTGTAATCGGATAAATTACTTCAATTGTCATTCTGTAAATGGATTGAACATGTAGTTGGCCATCTTTCAAGATCGACGCTGAATGTATTTTAATTTTGTATAGTAATCAAAATTGCGAAGAGAAATGCAGTGTGAAAATGTATGAACTAAATGTTTGCATTATCTTTTTTCTTTTTTTCTCTTTTTGATTTTCTCTCAAAGGAATCCTCACTGAAGTGTAGGACTGATGAAACTAGGCATTTCTATTTGTTGTGTTCAGGTATTGCTGTGTTGACCTTGAACAGGCCTGAGGCTAAAAATGCAATCGGAGTCGAAATGCTGTCAAAGCTACGAGCAAGTTTAGAGAATCTTCAGTTTCATACTTCCGCACGAATTCTTATCATCTGTAGCACAGTCCCCGGTGTCTTCTGTGCTGGCGCTGACCTCAAGGTTCGGTTGTTTATTATTCTCTTACTGTCTTTTGTCTGTACTTTCAATGTTTCTGTGTGCTTTGTGATTTAAGATATTGTAATAGAGGCTTTTTTAGGTACACTTCGTGTAATAGAGCTCTTGCTGACCTTTGTTAGATGCGGAATTTGGTCTCCTGCCATAAAGTGATGTTTGAGAGGACTTCGTTGTTTTGTTTAGGGTTTAGGTATTTCGGATAGATAGAGCTCATTTCAGACCGTTTTTTTGGTTTCATCCTAGTATCAATCCGTCTTGTTTCATTAACTTGACTGGCCAGGAATGAATACTCAGGATGTTCTTAGGATGATTCTCTAGCATTGATCTTCCTATTCATTACAATTGCGAAATTTCCAAAATTGACACTTTTCCAGACCCGCCTCTGAAACTTCAGATCCTTACCAGTCCTAATTTATAGAACTCTGTGCACCTGAATGTCACAATTCTGGCGCTTGAAACGAATTCTCTCTATTTTAACGAATACGACCTTATTGAGTTCTAATTCTTGACTTATCAAGTTAACTTCTTCTCGTTGTTTGTATTCAGGAAAGACGTAAGATGGGAGTTGCTGAAGCTCAAAAGTTTGTGCACACACTTCGTTCGACGTTTAATGCTCTTGAGGTGCTTAAAACTTACTTATTATGGCCGGATAGAGTAGAACCGATTTGTGTGGTGAGGTGCAATTGTAGGTAACATATTATTTTCTCCTCTCCTTTGCGCTTTTTGCTCGTCATTCAGTCCTGCTTGTCTGATATTTGTTGCACGTAAATTTGTGGGCAATCATGTTGTAGACCGTTTTATTTTGCTTTGGGTCTGCTTGCCCTCTCCTAGATCTCTGATAGCAATGCTGCAAGGCATTGTGCACTACCCTTGAAATTTTTATTAGGCTTGGGGATAGCAAGCATGTGAAAGCCTATCCAAGTGGGCTGTGAGTAGGTTATCCAGGTGGGTGTGCTATACGCAGTTGTGTATGCTTTTTCACCCGCCCAGGTCATTCAAGTTGTACCTGCATGAGGCAGCCCTCAAATCAATTTTCGGATTCTAAAGGCACCTTATGATATATGCAGACTCTTCCCATTCCAACCATTGCTGCTGTGGAGGGAGCGGCACTTGGGGGAGGTCTGGAATTGGCACTGGCTTGTGATCTTCGTGTTTGCGGTACTGTTTACATTCTCCGCTCTGATTCTGTTTAACTCTTACATTTACGTGCTTTTCTTGTGCATGAAGTTGATAGTACCTTGCAGTGTGAATCAATTCCTCTGAATTTCCTCTTCCTGTTAGATGTTTTGGGTTGATGATCGCTTTAGATGTCTAAATTAGAAGGCGATGTAGCATTATCTGCTGACGAGATATGTTTTCGGAATTTGCCATGACGTGCCTATTCAGGAGATGAAGCGGTATTTGGACTTCCAGAGACCGGTCTTGCCATAATTCCTGGGTAATTGTCCTCCCAGTTCATGAATTCTTTTTAATGCTTTAGGAATCACAGGTTTGGAGGATTAATCATCTGAGTTCTGAGAACCTCACTGTGGGCTCGTACATCATACCTACTCGTGCATTCTGATAATTGAGGACTTTGAGGATATGGTCGCAGGGCTGGGGGTACTCAGCGGCTACCTCGAATCCTAGGTCGAGCTCGGGCAAAAGAACTCATCTATACTGGCCGGCGTATTACTGGTGAACAAGCTGAAACGATTGGTATTTCCCAACCTGATGCAAATCTAGTAATTGAACAGTATTTTAGTATGAGAGAGGACTCGACAGTTGTTTGTCTATTATTCCGCCGACCCCGTGTCTTGTTGATAGTTATTATTTAATTGGTGACGATGAACTTTTTTGCACGTCTTCTTGTTGTCAGCGGGACTTATTGTTGGGTTCTGGACCTAAATATGGAGCAGGGCTCGTGAATCACTGCGTGCTGGCAGGAAATGCTTATCAGAAGGCTGTTGAAATAGCACAAGAGATAACAAAGCAGGTGCATTTTTTGCTGATATGACCAGATGCATGATAGGAAATTTGATCATTTCAAGAACATCCCTACGCTATTGAGTCAGCAAATTCTTCGGCAATTCCCTATCTTGCAGTTATAGAGCTACAAAGACACATGCGAATGTTAGTTATTTCAAATTAGTTTTCATTTGACAATGTAACTCCTCACCTTGGTGGCCTTTCTCTAAATGGATGATGGATACAGGGCCCTCTAGCAGTGAAACTGTCCAAAGTTGCAATTGATCGAGGAAGTGAAGTAGACACATCATCGGGTATGATAATCGAGGAAGCTTGTTATGCCCAAGTGCTGAAATCTAAGGACCGGCTTGAGGGACTAGCTGCTTTTGCAGAGAAGCGGAAACCGTGCTACACAGGGGAATGAATAACTTGGAAATGGATTTTCAGCTGGTGGTACCTTCATGACTCGTGTTTAAGATACGAGGTATGTGACCATGGAAGTTGTGAAATCCCTCTGGAGGCTATTTCTCAATGTGGACATGGCGCCTTTGACCGAGTAGTGAAGCGTTCTACTTTTTCAATTGTACGTCATCGAGAAACTTCCCAACTCTTGATTTTTGTATAGAAAAGACCTGTACTCTCGAGTAATTAACATGAAATTAGATGTAGGTACACTAGTTGGCGACGCTGGCTTAATCAATCGTGGCTGGTGTTCCTCATCTTTTTGGAGTCAGGCCTTAGGCTGAAAGTCCTCGGCCACTATTGTCCTCCACGCTGTTGTAAAAACAGTAATGCGTAGCTCTAGATTTTTGATTTGTGGACATTTCTATTAGTTAGTTCACTATTCATATGTCAACCGAATTATTTTTTCTGTTTGACCACAAAATTCGCTGAGGTCAATGGTGAGATGAGAATGGTATCATCACCCTGAATTGTGTCTGATACCTCTTGCACTGCAGCATTTAAAACAATTGAGCTGTAAGGTTCTTTGCTGCAAAGAGGAATTTGGAATTTCTTGTAAATAATTTTTTCAAGCAAATCATTAATACTTGCGTCCTAGTTTATATTGTTGCACTTCATTTCAGGGATACCTGTTTCTGTGTTGCGGGCATGATGAATTGGAATCTTCGCGACTGGAGTATATAGTCTGTACCGGATTGAATATTCTCGTTCCGGATAAACGGAAAATTCTGGTAGCTGAGAAAGCCCCTCCTCGTTTTTCTGTCACTGTCAATCACAAAAGATTCATTTACTCGCCGCCTTGGAGATGTGGGTGGGTTTGTTGTACTGTCACTTGTGCGTTAATCAGATCCCCTTCTTTCATTGCATGAAACCACTGAATTAGGTTGATTCTTGTTACCTAAGAATTGCATTATGTATTTCACTTAATTATCACATATGATTTTTTTCTGCATGATATGATAGTAGGAACCCTATGCTTTTGATGTTGAGATTTTATGATCTTGTGAAACAAACGAAGATCAAGAGTCTCTCACTTGCCTAACGGATGCTAACTAGCCTGCTGATTACAGAATTGTTCCAACACCTGGTCAACGTAGATTAGATTGCCATACAGACCGAGTGCAAGTAATAGATACAGGAATGGTGATCTTCATGAAACTGCATGGAGGCGAATGTACTAGTTGGTGCTGTAATACTGGTCACTGGATTTACACAATGTTGTAAGTACACATACGCTCAACCCTCTCTAATGAGACTCTTATTTCACACTCCCTGTTTATCCTCAGAGTCTGTGATGTGTATACATCTGATTGGACAACTTCCACGTGTCAAGTTGTGAACATGCATGAGTGCTAATTGAAGTCCACTTGGCCTCCCCGGTTTGAGTGTAAGTTGTTTATGCCTGTCCCTTGGTCGGTCAGCTCTTCAAATTTAGTCATGTCCGTAAACCTAACACGTCCAGACGTGGCAGTAGTGTATGTGTCTTTTGATAGTCACTACTCAAGCATTTAAATTTTTCATAATTTCTGTGTTGATGCACCTTATAGTATCATCAGCTATGCTACATATAGTAGCAATCTTGCATGTAAAGGCACCTACCTGTGGTTCAGTTCCAGGTTGTGAACACCTTGCTGACCCGTTTCAACGCAATTGTCCTTTCTTGGAGCTCATATTCGATTCGTGCAGTACTTGGGGCCAAGGTTGAAAAATCACAGTCCATTGACCGCCGCATTTTCGCAGACTTCATGGCTGGTGAGTCTTAGCTAGATGAGCCATGTGGGCAGCTTGTGAACACCACCCAGTTAAGAAGCAACCTTCATGATCATAGCCGCTCATAAAGATGTACCTTGCACCATCGAAGAGAATGACGTCATGCGGGTTGATTCAACTCGTAACTGCTCCTCCTGTAGGTAATCTTTTGGTGTCTTTTTCAGCTATGACTTATTATTTCAGGTATGATTTATATGGTGAAGTGCTGCAAAAATGGTAAACTCTTCTGCTTTAGAAGCTCACGTGTAGTTTGAGGGATTCTGGATCCCCGTCGCTCAAACTGACTACTAACTGCCTTGTTTATATACACGTACATCTAGGTATTTATCCCAACCTACTACCAAACTGGGCTTCCTGAAAGAGCGCATTGGGGAAGTTGATTGCGCAAAGGTACTGTGAGCTGCGAATGCATTTATCAGTAAGTAATCAAGTAGTCAGTGTTGATTAATTTAGTTTGTTAACTGTCAAACTAGTGTGCAGCACTAGATTCTTGAACTCTACTGTCATAAAATAAGATCTCAGACCCTTTGTGTCCTGCTGTGCTGGCATCGAGAGTTGCCTATTCGCCGCTGGCACTACTTGTACTGTACGATCAAAGCCTCTTTTGTGATCCAAAGAGCTGATTGAAATTATACGTCATTACAGTTTGGCCCCACTTTCCCTGAATCCGGTGACATCCTGAATCAAAGGATTTGTACCTGAATGCTCCGTGTATCCTCATCCACCGTCGAGGTCATTCAAGGGGTTATGCTACGGCACGATAATAAGGGACTCCGTAGGAATCTCCGGGTCTTTGGGGGAAGAAGTGAAGTGGCCTGGCTGTCCGCCCGATGAAAGTTCAGGCCCGGTCGTGGCTCAAGGACACTACATGATTTGGAGCCCAAGGTGTTTGACGTGGGGCAGTCGCAATATGGTTGGTACCTAATCTTATCTTACCACTCACGTGTAGTACGTCCTTCTCTTCAGACTTACGGGTTGACCAGCTTTTGATTTTCATTACAGGGCTTCATTTGAGATTATGTCAGGATTTGCGTGTTTGTAATTATATCCTGTTCCCTTATTCATGAGGAGAAGTTTTCCTATGTATTGTATGCAGGGACTGAACTCACCGAAGGGAGAATTTGAGTCCGTATCTTGGCCAGCATTGAGAGAAGTATCGAATCACTACCCCTAAAAACTGTTCCTTAATGGAATGTCTTAATATCCTGGAATTGAAATTTGGCGATGAATTTACTTGTGCTCGTCTGAAACCTTTTCCGTCAATCGATCAATATGTGGTCATGACAGGAGGGCTGCACAGCTTGGCTTTCCCTTGAAAACCGAACGCCATTGCTCTTTGCATCATTTGGTCCAGCTTACCACCAGCCATTAAAGAGCAATGACCCGTACGTGAAGCTCATCTCTTAGAGAGATGGGCCCATGACGACGACAAGAGCACTAGACTATCCTACCAAGCTGTGCTTAATATTAACACTTCTGGTTTCTTCCTCTAGTCCACATGTGTTGGTGCACATGAGCTTCAAGCTGCAGCTCAACTTACCTCTCCCTTTATCTACAGTTAGAATTCAGCACAGTTCTGAAGACTTAGGTTGGCTTTTCAGGTTCTGCTCTCAGCCTACTCTGGCTGCGAGACATGCCAAATTGTATCCAGGTTAACATATCACGTTTCTAACACCGGTTTAATTATTTAGGATTTTGTAGCATGCGCATCAAAAGTCTTCTATGATAGCGATTTATGAAGGATGCGGCGTACTAGATGTCGGCTCGGAGTTGCCATCTTTCTAATTTGTGCTGCATGCTGCCTGGTTTGAGGTGCAAGAGATGACTACATTTTCACCGTCACTTCAAGATACTCATTAATTATTTGAAATCAGTCTTGAGTTTATAGCTTAGACTGATTTCAAACTGGATCTGGTGACATGTATATTCACAATCAGGGACATGCCAGTATTTCGAGGAGAGCTGGAACAGTAGCGCTGAAGCAATTTGAGAGGCATTTTTAAGTATGAGTATCTGGATCGGAAGCAATACCTGAGAAGTCGTGGGATACTGCAATGTAGCAGGAACTCAAGACTCCTGGAGGAAGAATGCGAAGATTCTAAGCAAACATTTATTCGTGGTGGTTGCTTGAAGTGTTACTAAGTAACTCCATTCGAGATTTCATGTTGTGCTGGAGATAGGAGTGATCCAGGATTTTCAATGGTGCAAGATGAGTATATGGTCATTGGTGGTGTTCATTTTCATGACGATCAAATCAAGTTGGGCATATTTCCCTCGTTAGTCTTATTAGCCAAGTTGTCATCCTCTTACCTACTCAAATGTTGTCAGAACCATCCGATATAGCGCTAGCCGCTCCTCAGAGCACATTTTTAATCCGTTTAGTCATTTTGTATGCACTAATTGCCTAGATAAGTTGCGTCTTTGCAGTCTTTATCTACACAACCAGGTAGTGGGCAGGATTATCATTGATTACGAGACTCAGCTAGAAAAGGATGATCATGGCATCCTCATCGATTGTACCATTATCACAGATAGAATTGCCACCAGGTTTCAGGTTCCATCCTACTGACGAGGAGCTGGTACTGCATTATCTTTGGCGGAAGGCTGAATCAGAGATGTTCTCTATCCCGGTCATCACTGAGCTCGACCTCTATAAATTTGACCCCTGGGACCTTCCAGGTGTGTTCACAGTCCTAGCACGTCATCTTGTGTACTACATCAATTAACTTAAAACACCTACGATCTACAAGGTTAATTAGTACACTGATTCAGTTCATTCAATCCGGGAGAGTCATGAGTCTACCTCAGGCTTTCGGTTTTTGGATGTGCATAATTGACTTTGCCATGAAGGGATTTATTTCGGTAATTTCGTGGATATCAAAATTAAGGGCAAGGTTTGTACTCCTGTGTCTCTTGAGCAACCGCTCTATTAAGGACCCATAACATGTATGTTCACACATTGACTATAGATTATGTTTAGTTTTCGAGGTGATGGGACGAATCTGTGAGATGATTTCGTTGACATCCTCACCCTCCTTAAAATTTTCGTAATGGTACTTTAAGCTGGATCCTCATGGATACCAAAGTGCATGCATCAATTGATGCTCTGTTTTTAACTTGCAGGGAAGGCGATTTTTGGAGAAATGGAATGGTATTTTTTCAGCCCGAGAGACCGGAAGTATCCAAACGGAGCTCGACCCAATCGCGCGGCAGCTTCGGGATACTGGAAAGCCACGGGCACAGACCGGCCAGTGCATACCTCACGAGGGACAGTGCACAAGATTGGGGTGAAGAAAGCGTTGGTGTTTTACAAAGGCCGAGCACCCAAGGGTGTGAAGACCACCTGGGTCATGCATGAGTATCGCCTGGCAGACGGCATTTACTCGCCTGCGTCCCGCAGCATTCACAGAAAGCCAGGCTCCTTGCGAGTAAGTCGATTCCTGCTCATAGTCATATTAGTTAAATTGGTGTGTTTCAGAGCGCCAAAATCGTGACATTCAAGTGACTGAGCTCTAAAAACTAGGACTGGTATACATCTGAGGTTTCAGACGGGTGCCTAGAGGAGTGCCAATCTCTTGAAATTTTGCCATTTTAACTAATATGATAATGCTTTTTCATCATCGGCGCAATTGTTTTTTCCTTCGTGATGTTACAACATGTATCATTGACAAACGCGGGGATTTTTTAATATTGTTCTGAGGCTAATGTGAGGGTTTTGTGTAACTTTCCGGTATGCAGTTGGATGATTGGGTCCTTTGCCGAATATTTAAGAAGAACCCGAGTGCACAAAGAGCGTCTGGCAAAGGCATAAACAGTTCCAACGTTGAAGAGGTAAGAATGCATGCGCTTTCCGTTTATACATCTCATGATTCTGAACAAAGACTGCTTATCAAAATTTCATATGTTTTGTGCATAAATGGTCATATTCGCTAAGAATTATGCAAATCTTTTACAACTGAATGTTCACGATCCAGGCTAGAGAGTTCCCTGTGTGGTCACGTAGTAGAGTTTTCGAATCTCACCTACTGTCTCACATGCTGACCGAAATTCGTTTTAATTTTTTATCATCCTGCTGCAGGATGGGCATGCCCCTCAATTATTTTATGTTGCCATGTTCTTTATATTGGAAAACTTCATTCTCCAGACACCTGCCTTGACCCTCAGATCAATACCAGTCCTAGCTCCACAGCATTTGAATGTCACAGTTTTGGCACTATGAAACAGGCCATGTTAGTGAATATGACTATTTATGTCAATGCTAATGAGTTTTGATGGGCAGGTACTGGCATCCCTACCAGAAATTGACAACTCTGGCCTCGTTCTGCCAGGCTCAAATCCTGTGCCATGTGGGAGTCTGGACTTGGACCCATTATGGGAAGACCATAGCATTTCGGCTGATGCAGCATCAGCATCTCAGCTCATGAGCCATCACCATCTCAACTATGCCGCCACAGTTTCAGCAACAGCAGCGAACCCATCAGTAACAGACCTTACCCCTTGGACCCATGTTCTGCCCCTCGATGGAAGCAGGGTCCAATCTCACTTTAACACTTACTTTGAAGGCCTTGTTGCAGCTTCCAGCCCCATTCAGAGGGGTACCATGATCTCCTCTGGCTTCAGTCCAGGTGATGTTATGACACATGATCCATCCGTTACCATAGTTGATCAGCTACCCTTCATGAACTCATATAATAGTGCATCTTCCTCCAAAACAGATACATCTGAATATCTGGGTGCCATGCTTCCCTTCTGAATCTCTACATACTCTAACAGGGATTCAATTTCACCACCAAAATTCAGCCGAGGTTGTGGTTGAGTCAGCAAACCAAGTGTAGCGATTATCCATAAGTAACTATTCTAGAATAAAATTAGCACCAGTGGTTTAATGTATGAGAATAAAGGTACTTGTGTGTTCCTAATGGAGACCGTACCAAGAAATGCACTAGAGTGCAAGAGTAACTGACCATGCATGCAGCTAATGGCTTGTAGGCTTATTTAAGACATTCAGGTACATTATTCAACACGTTTCTGAGAAGACACCTCAGCATATTCTCCTGGTCGTAGATTGCTGCATTAGCATGTTTTGCAGCTTTTGGTAGGCTTGGTGACCAGTCAAATGCCCAAACCCAAAATAATTATTGTCTCCAACTGACATCTTGAATTAAGTTTAATTTCATTTTTAGATATCTCATATCTCATATCTAGTAATGGTTTGGATTTGATGTCTCAGAATCTAGAAATGGGGTTTCCATTCATGTTGAGTGTTTTGAGTGCCAAAATTTTCAAAAATTTGCTAGAAAGGTTACTATTTTACGTCTAGAGGCTTTTGGAGATTCTTTTGGTCTTTTGTTGGTTTTGGACAGGTCCATATTTGGACAACTTCATATTTTTCATTGAATTATTACGGATTTTGACCCTACAAGATGAGAAGATGCTTTTGAAAAGAAATTATCAAAAATTGCTAATTGGGTACATTAACCAATTTGAAAAAGTAGTCATCTTGAACTCTTTTTTTGAATTTTAGCTATACAAAAGTGTACAACATTTTTTTGAATTTTAACTATACAAAAGTGTACAAAAGTGTACAACAGTGTAATAGACCATTATGTAAATGTATAGAAAAAAATTAGGACATTTGACTATGTGGATTGTAAGATTATAACATTTGAAGCTTGAAAAAAAAAATCTTGTTTATCATGCATAGCCATGATAATCATTAGTAAGATAATGATTTTATGCATCATAAAAAAAAATCATGTTTATCGCGTATTTTAGGTTGGCACTTGGCAGTTGGCAGTTACTAGTGGTTGGCTAGCGCGGTTAGTGGCACTATGCTACGCATTCACCATTAGAATTTCATTAAAAATTTTAGGTATTAGATAGAATGCAGAGCAAAAATTTCAATAAATCTTCAAATAAAAATTACTAAAATCTTCATATAATTTTTTTTAATAAAGAAGCATGTACTGAAATAAACAATAGAAATTTAATGAATAATGAATGAAATACATGCAATGATGAATATAGTAAAAGATACACATACATTAGAATGCATTAGAAATTTAACTCGATTGTTAGTACAAACAATGGCAATCCAAATAGAAGAATTTAAAGGAAAAACTTATAAATCTCAAAAGTTTCGTGAACAATTTAATTCAAAGTTCACAAAAGCACAAAATCGTAAAAATGCAAAAGAAGTATAAAGCCAAGAAAAGCAATGAAATTGCTACCTTTATAATATCACCTTATGGATCCTCTTTAATATCACCTCAATTGCAACGACTATATTATTTCTGTAATATCACCATTTATAAAAAGTGATATTACAAAGGTGATTGTGAATTGCTACTCTATTTCAGTAATATCACATTGTGTGAAAATACGATTTCTCTATATGCATGATTGAAAATATTTTTATAAAATAATTAAAATAATTATTTTAAAGACTTATCGAAATCATTATCATGCATTCTATTCAAATATATCAAATTTTACTAATATGTGATACAATGAATGTGTAGCATAGCAAGCACGAGCCCCTAGTATTAATGGTAGCATTTGTGATATTACAAAAGAACTTGTGATTTTAGTAATATGATGATAGCAGTTGGCGCTTGCTATGCTACACATTCATCATTAGAATTTTATAAGAATTTTTATGTATTAGATAGAATGTAGAACAAAAATTTCAATAAATCTTCAATTAAAAACGACTAAAATCTTTGTATAATTTTTTTTATAAGCATATAGTGAAATGTACAATAGAAATTTAATGAATGATGAATGAAACATATGCAATGGTAAATACTATAAAAGATACACATACATTAGAATGCATTAGAAATTTGACTCCATTGTTACAAAAAATGGCAACCCAAATTGAAGAATTCAAAAGAGAAACTTATAAATCTCAAAAACTATGTGAACAACTTAATTGTTGTGGAATCCAAAATCACTTCAATTGAATAAATTTCTCAAAATCATTGGGTAAGAAAATTGAAATCATGAAAGTTCAAAGCTCACAAAAGCACAAAATCATAGAAGTACAAAAAAGTGTAAAGCCAAGAAAAGCAATGGAATTGCTACCTCTATAATATCACCTTATGGATCCTCTTTAATATCACCTTAATTGCAATGACTATATTATTTCTATAATATCACCTTTTGTAAAAAGTGATATTACAAAGGTGATTGTGAACTGCTACTCTATTTCTGTAATATCACATTGTGTGAAAATATGATTTCTATGTATGCATGATTGAAAATATTTTTATAAAATAATTAAAATAATTATTTTAAAGACTTATTAAAATCATTATCATGCATTCTATTCAAATATATCAAAATTTTACTAATATGTAATACAATGAATGCGTAGCATAGCAAGCACAAGCCCCTAGAATTAATGGTAGCATTTGTGATATTACAGAGGGACTTATGATTTTAGTAGTATGATTGCATGGATGGAGGGGAACTACTACTTGGAATTTTTTTGTTGGTCCCAAATAGCAATCAAAAACCAAATTTGACCAATTTGTGACATCACAAAATACAATAAGATCATTTGGGGATAGAGGGAGTACAAAATATTGTATACAAATTACAATTTGCAAAATTATCTTAACCCTAAAGACTTGTGGACCTGGAAAATGAAGTATTGATTGTTGCTATGAATCTTACATCTCAAACTTCTCCTTTTTACTGTATGGAATGGGGTATGGAATTAATATCAAAGCCAACAAGAAAAGGTAGAATATTAAGAGACTACTTCTTATCAATTTATGTTGCACATATTTTCTGTAGACCAATTGAGTATTGCAATATGAACGTGATCTCAATGATTGAAAACTTGCGCTCTAATTGGAATGGTTTCAATCAAAAGTCCTTGTGATGTGGGCCATCTATTAATTCTCAAATCATACAACACCATTGCCATAGCTTCAACTAAAATGTCGACTTGGTTTATTGAAATAGTCATGTTGTCTTTGTTTGGTGTTAATATTAAACCATGAAAACATTGTATGCAAAAAACAATATGGTCCTTGAAATTCATTCTATCATTTACAATGTCACTAGTGTACACCTTAACTACAATGGGGTTAAAGATCATGTGTAGCCAATGTCTGAAGCAATCGAGATCCTCCACTTTTACTTTTCTATTGGTGGGATGCAAGATAGATCCAAAGAATTCAAATAAATTTTTTATTAGTATCAAAAAATTGGCCTTCTCCACATCTATACTATATTTGTCTAGGTCATCGGTAGCACATGAATGATGATTTGAATTTGAAGAAACATGTTGTCATGAAGTTTGTGGTTGGTCCAAAAAAGCATGGGGCTTATAGCTATAATAAATGTTTGTATAAGAACCCAAAATGAAAATGACCATAAAACCTTAATTCATACATTCAATTCAAATATAAAGTGTTTTACTTTATCCCCTAAAATTCTTTCATGTTTAGAGGCTCAAAATTGCTTCAAAATACACATCTTCAAAGCAAGGTCAAAATCTTCAACAATATTTATTTTTTGAGAAATCCAAACATAGAATCCTTTGTCTTAACTTATTTAAGTGCATTGTCCCCAAATTTTAAAGTGAATATTTCCACCAATCGCAAGTTCTATATGCCTAAACTTCACAATGTAGGCTTTTTAGCCCTTTTACAAGGTGAAGTTTTGTTTTTCAACATTTTTAGAAAAAAAACATTTTTCTATAACTTTGAGTCAATAAATTGGAAAATGGATTGAAGTTGTATTTTAAATAAATAAATAAATAAAATAAAATGAATTTAAAAAAAATTAAAATTGTTAAGAACTTTAGAAAAGGATACAACTAGAAAAGTGCTAGAATAGTATTTTTAAATATATACAAATGCATGCGCAAAGGCATCTCCTTAGAGCCTTCGTGGAGAATATAAATTCTACTATTTCATAACATAAAGTGTGGCAACTTGTGACACCAAAAAAGTACAAGAATTTCTTGTGCCTATGCCATTGTTGCTTATAACATACTCCCTCCTTTCAAGAATACTAGTCTTTTTTGTTTTGTTTTTATTTGTACTAAATTACTTGTCTACTTTAGTAATGTACTTCAAACATGGTATTAGGATTTAGGATTGAAAATGATTTATGATGTTTTTGACATTGACTAATGAAATGAACTACAAAAAGTCTAGTTTGTAATCTACTTTAAACATTGAAGAAATTTTAAAAATTGAATTTTAATAGCAATTCAAGTAAATTGGATGAAAGACCAAAAGACATTGAACTTTACATTGAATCTATTGAATTCTAAGCCATTCTTGTATAAATCTAAGCACATAGAGAAAGTAAGGTAGTTGCATATGAAGTCTTCCTTCTTTAAAAGCCATTAGGCAAAATTTCAGCCCTCAAAGACGACGCAAGTTCTGCATCCCATAGTGCATTTATAAAGACTAATTTCATTAAAATGTCAATTATTTGATGAAAATGGCACAAGGGGACTCCAAAATGGAAGAAATTCATAATAGAAAGATGGCATGGGGGTGAAGAAACATGGGAGTTGTGTTGCAATTTGGACTTGTTGGCGATAAAATTGGCACATCTATAAGGTTGACATGCTGAGAAGCACTATTGTATGTGTTGAGAAGCGCTGTCGTATTTGCGTAAATGGCATGTGGAATATTGCCATTTTAATGAAATTCCTCATAATTATAGGAAAAAAAATATTATCTATTATTTATTTTTTAAATCTGATGTGTTACTACTGGTGACATGTCAACGCCACATCAATGCTATGTCAGATTGGTAATTTTTTTTTAAATTCAAATTTTTTTTTCTAATTTTTCTATATTTGCATACCGGGGTGCCAAAAATCAAAAGTTAGTGGCTCTTTGCAAGGTTCATATTTTTGTAATGCTATCATTATTATTTTGTGGCATTTTGTATTTGTTTCAACCTCCTATTGTGTGATCTTTCCTTGATCGCCATTTATAGCCATGTCTACTTTTTGCAAACATGAAAACATTGCAAGAATACCACCACATGATAAATTTCTTCACTCACAAACAATGGTCACCAAAATTGAAGAATTGAAATGCAAATTTGTCAAATTGCAAAGATTTTGTAAATACTTTGTTGTAGAATTCAAAATTGCTTCAATCTAACAAAGTTTCAAATCATTTGGTAATAAGAAAAGAACATTAGAATTGAGAACATTCAAAGCTTACAAAATCATAAAATTGTGGAAGTAAAATGAAGTGTGAAGCCAAGAAATATGAAACCTCCATAATATCATTGTACCTCTGTAATATCATATTTAAAAACTATGTGATATTACAGAGGTGAAGTGACCGTTGAAACTCTATAATGTCACATTGTGTATAAATGTGATATTATAGAGGTATTGGACCTCTATAATATCACACAGTGTAAAAATGTGATATTATGGAAGGCCTTATGATTTTAGTAGTATGATTACAAACTACAACTTCATTTGTCATTTGAACAAAGGTAATAAATTGAACTTGGGCTTTTAATGCCTTAACCTATATGAGGTTTTTGTTTTAATTCTTGAAGGACAATTTTGTTCTTGAAGGGACAACCTACAAAATATTGACAAAGAGTCTTAGGGATTTGCAAAGAACCTTGCAACAAACCTGGCTTAAGAAATACAATCCCTCAACAACCAAGCCTCTCTCTCCCATTTGTTTTACTGGAAGAAGTTCTCCCCTCTTCCGCATCCCCCGATTTCCCTTACATTTGTTAAGTTGCAACAAATTTATTTTGTAACAAGTGCCACCCAATTCTTCAACTGAACAATATGAAAAATGAGTCTGTTAAGTCAAAGCCTCATTGACCATAGCAATTGCAATTTCTTTTTTTCCCAAGGAATTCAACCTAAGGGGCTCGAAATGTCCCTTTTAAAGTAGGAGCATCTAATGGCGTGAGTGTACCCAATGGCATCACTTTCTAGGTAAGGTAATGATTCTAGAATGTAAATGCAGGTCAGCCGTGGATAACTTATTATTTCAGTGAATAAAAATAAACTATCTACACTTTATTTGCATTTAAGTTCTGGAATGACTATCATGTGTAGAAAGTCATGCTATTGGGTACACTCACGCCATTGGGTACACTCACGCCATTGGGTGCTCCTACCTTAATAGTAGCTCCAATGCTCATCCTACAAGGAACATGGGAACTTGTCTAGCCTAGGTTTGTTGCCAGAAGAGGAGGTAGCTAGGCTTCTTTCTAGCATGCCAATTGTGTCCCACCCCCAAAGTGGCAACAAATCCATGAATGGCCAAATTTTTTTTAATTTTTCGACTGAATCTCTTCTAATTTTGAGCGCACTTTTAGTGTCCAAACCCTAAAACCACCACCACCTATCATCATCGTCAGAGAATCTAAGCTTCTAACATACTGTTCCCTGCTTTGCAAATCCCACCCAAATACCATGTGGAAGCTCTCACATGAAGAGTCCTAAAAATGCATTGGATTAAGGTAGTGTGTTGTAAAATGGACCCTCTCCTTTAGATGGACCCCTAGCTTCAACGGAGAATGGAGATGAGGTGATCCTTGAATGAACCACTTTAGCAATTGAATGCGTTTAGGAAAATTTATTTTTCTATTGCAAGAGCTAATCATAGTCTTTGATTTCTGCACATCTCTTCACCAGTTGCAAGTGGATGGATTTTAGGAGACCTACAATCACAAATAGGTGCCTGTCTTTAACCTTTGAAAATTTATAAGTAATTCAAAAATGCTTGGAAAAATACAAAACCACTTGTGTTAGGTTCCATGTCTATTTTTCTTTTTCTGAAAAATGGTTTAAAAAAAAGTACTTTTGTCCACAGAAACTTATGAAAAAGGCAACCCCCCTTCAAATGGTCGCTTTTAGAGCATACTACCTTACAACGACTGCATTGGAAAGTGATTTTTTTGCACATGGAAGTTCTAAGCCCCGTTGACACTGTTCCCGTGCTTGTTCCCGTGTTGCATTGCAGCTGCTGTAAGGAAGGGTTAAAAGAAAAGACTACTGTATTGTTTTAGCCCCTTGCTAGCTTGGTTGCTTCTTTTCTAATATTGTACTGAAAGTTTTTCTTGCATTGCTGCATGACCCATTTTTGAGGGGGATAGTTTCCTTCCAGGTAGGCTTTCCATGCAGCACATCCTTGAATGTCGTTTCCTGCCAAGGACAATCATGCCGAACACCTTTGATTGACAACATTAGGTTTTACAAGAGAAAGTTGTCATTTAACTTACTTCACACTCTAATTCCTTGACATCCACAGAATACTTACAACTTACTTACTTCCCACCATGGCATTGAAGGTTTCAGAAACTTTTGCAGCTTTAATTTTTAATTTGGAAGTGAACCGAAGCAGCAAGGAATTCTGCTGAAGAAGCTCAGCATGCAGCGCTTCTCTTTTGAACAAAAACCAGAACATAGCAAACAACAACAACAAATTCAAGGGAATATTTGACTACCATAAGTGAAGGCAGGGGCGGCACCTCTCTGCCAATTCTTTTTTTTTCCCCAAAAAAAATAAGGTTGGGCAATTGCTAAAAATAGAATTTTTTGCCAATATTTTTTCTCCACCATACAATTTTTATGTTTATTGAAAAAAATCCCTAATATTTTGGCATTTATGTTTAGAATTATTTTCCTATGATCTTGCCCTACAACTATAGTACACCTTTTCTCAATGTATGATAAAAAATAAAAATAAAAAAACTCAACTGCTAAGTTGGAAAATCTAGGGAAAACAACATTTCTTGATTTAGAATGGTACATACATTGAGTTTGGGATGGATATATGGATCTTCATCCATATTTTGCATACATATCTCATCCATGTAAAGGAGGCAACCCATTTTTGACCACTTAAGCAAATACACATATTTGTGTGGCGAATTTCTTTAGTGTAGAAATAGAATTCGGAAGGTTTTTATAATTTTTCACACTTTTATTTCTTATAACATAATTACTACAAATCTTTTAGCTATGGATTTTCTTTGTCCCCTAGTGGTCAAATAGACCTTTCTATTTCCAACCAAGGGCTAGTTGCAAAATCCACTTAGGGACAGTTGCAATGTTGAGAGTCTTGTGACCAATCATAATGCACCACAACAACATCGAGAATTGTGCCATAATTTATGGTTGCTCATCTCTTCCTACACAAAAAGAGAGTGGCCTACATTGCTAGAATGGAGGTGATCAAGAATGGGTTGCCTTGCATACATGGATGTAAAAAGCTTCATCACTCCATTGAAGAAAGATGGATGAATTTGTGCACTGCCCCCCCCTCCCCCCTCCAAAAAAAAATTTTAAAAATAAAAATATGACTTGAGGACACATGAGTCTTCATCCATAGTTTGCATTTCTCATCCATCCGTGCACATAGCTCCATCCATCCCGGACCTCCATTGAAGACGACGGACGACTTTCTGCGCAGCCCCCCAGGCGACCTGAACCCTGCGTGAGTGTCCTGTACTCCTGGATGAACAGGGCTTCAGAAAATGGCGGGCTCGTTTGGATGTTTGTGGTGTGGTTTTCATGGGTGCCTGTCCCCACCCACATCCCCTGCGGCATTCATCAGCTCTCATGGAGCAATGAGCGCGCTTCGTCCGAGAGTTGGTGCCTTGTACTAGCATGGAGGCTACAGACGCTTCCCTGCGAAGGAATAGTAGCACAAGTGAAAAAAGATGCCGTAAGTCGTCATCCTCAATCAAAAATCCTACTCCCTCGCATGCATGCTTGCTCCTCAAGAAACGTGTGTGCAGCTAGACCATTTACACGACGACTGGCTCCTTAATTACCTTACCTTACCTTCCTTGCGTAGCTTGCATCTGAAGTTGAAAAAGATCGCCCAAAGATTCACACCAAACTACCAACTAACGGCCAAAAACTGCACCTTCCTGAAAAAAGCATATTCCCGTCCCTCCAAGATCCGGCACCCACAAGAACAATGTTTACAAGGACATGCTAAATCATCTGCATTCGTCCGGCCACACAAAGGGTTTCCAACTGACTTTCCGACGCATTTCTAGGCTTTTTCATATCGAGTCTCTGCGAAACCAGATCGAAATCAATTCGATTCTGATCATCACCTGCCCTGGCTAGCTGCCCTCGCCCTCGCCCTCGGCCGGAGAGTTTCCTCAGTTGATTCCGCGGAGCACTTTTCCCTCTTGAGAATCGATTCGATTCGTGGATGGCACACGCAGTGACATTCACTGCATCCCTGTAGCACCACTGCAGACAAGTTGTGGGAGAGGTGCAAGTCAACTGAGCAGTGATGAGGGAGATACTGTACTGTACATACTGCGAGGGGAGCGAGACGGAAGGGCCAGGATATTTTCCACACTTTGAGGACCCATGAACTTGCTCATGCTGTGGTACCTAATGGCTGGAGCATGAAGTGCTCCACAGGGACATGGGGCCTAACAGCAAAAAGCCTACGAGCGGAGCTAGCGCATCAAACGTAGAATAATCAACCCCAAAGAGGACACAAATCGTAAGCATTGGGTGGTTAGATTTGAGCTGGCGATTACCAGTAGGCACTAGCATAATGTTCAAGACAGCCGGCAAGTGTGTCATGTACTGAATTGTCTTTCCAAAGACTCAGGCGGCACCTGGGGTTGGCTTGGAGCAGCATATGCCTAAGCCAGCACCAGTAGATCATCGGATCTGGCGTAGGAGGTCCGTGAAGCGCGCGCACGGGCTCGAAAAGCGCTTGTCGTTTAACGCACAGGTGCATTGTTTGCTTGAATCTCATGGCACCAGAAATGTGCAAACAGTGTGGATGCTTTTAGTGACCACTACAGCACTTTTTCAACTCAAAAATTCACAACTAATTCCACACAAAGCTCCAAAAATTATGAAATAACATAGCAACGTGTAAATAGTGTACATTTCAAAAGAAGTGGATGCATTTAGTGACCACTACGTTTCCACTTCAGAAATTCACAATTGATTCCAAAAAATGTGAAACAACTTAGCAATGTGCAAATAGTGTACATTTCAAAAGAGGTGGATGCTTTTAGTGACCACTACATTTCAACTTCAAAAATTCATAACTAATTCCATAAACAAAGCTACGAACAATATAAAACAACATAGTAATAATGTACAATTCAAAGAGGTGGACATTTTTAGTGACCACTATGTTTTAACTACAACTAATTCCATAAAGCTCCTAGAGATACAAAACAACACAACAATGAGGAAATAGTGTAAATTTTCAAGAGAGGGACGTGTTTAGTGACCATTATGTTGCAACTTCAGAAATTCGTAACTAATTACACAAAACTCCAAAAAATACAAAACAACTTCAATTACATGTCTCTTTAAAGAAAAATTTACTGAAAAACTAATTTTAAGAAGCTCAACTGCCTCCAAATTAATTTTCAACTCTTAAATGGGCGCTTTGTAGACCTCCTACCTTCAATTCATTGAAAAAACAACCCTGCATTAACTCAGCCCTGACATGTGGAACTGCTCACCTGATGAGAGGGTGATGAGAGGGTATTGGAGAATGATGAAACAAGACCAGGTACATGGAAACATCATTAAGGGAAACTGCACTAAAACTGTCCACTTAAGGGAAATTCATGCGAGTCAAACTAATAATGAGTCCAACTAATGATGATTCAAACAATCAGAGATCACTTTTAAACTTGGACCCATTTAAAATCATAAATTTTGAAATTAAAAATTAAAAAATTGGAGAATTTGGAACTTTTCTATAATTTCTGAAATCATGAATTGAAGAAAGGCTAGTGTCATAATAGGTGCATCTTTGAATGGGCTTCAAAAGACTCAAAATCATTGATTGAAAGTTTAGGGTTTAGGGCCATGCTGAGCCAAGTTGAAGACATTCCACAATGATAGCTAGTTTAAGATCACAAAGATAACACTTCAAAAGTTTCCTAAATTACATAATTAGAGGGAGGAACACTCATAGACAGATCTAACATAATAACTAATTCCAACCCATTTGGCAGGAATAAGACAATATTCCCATGACATGATTCCTTACCATGAAGGAGACATAAGACAAGATGTGGAAACTGGTATTTTACTTCACCATTCACAAGGAGTTGGCAGTCAAGAATAAATCACACCTACTTACAGATGTGCAGCAACCCAGCTATTTTTTTCAGATGGTTCAGCCTTCTTTTTCTTTGTGGCTTGGCTACTCGATTTACAAACTAATCTGATTTCAGCAATCAATGTCTGATGTCCATATAGAATATCCTGATCTGCACGAAGTATCTTTACAGCATAAGAACAAGAATAATTTGCAGGACCTAGCAAGTCAATGCCCTCCGCATCGACTTCGCCGTTACCTTGGCCTTGTACACAACACCCACCTAATACTACTATCCATCAAATTAAGCATGACGGATCAATCAATCGTCTACACGTACCTTCTAATGATATACCTACATACCTGAGAAAATCTTACATGTAATGGTGGCAGCTCAGCAGGGAAATGAATCAGAAAATGGCCGCATGCATGGCGCTGCTGTTGCTGATAATTACAGGAAGCAACAAACAAGCAACCAGAGCCACCCTGAAAACATCAACTCCGACTTGTCTTGACAAGCAAGCTCTTGGTGTCCGAGTTCAAAAATATACATTCTGGCTATTTGCTTGAAACTGAAAAGAGGTCGGGAAAGGAGAAGGGGAAAGGAGGGATGTAGGGCAGCCAATCCGCAAGCAAAGCGCCAGAATGATACTCGCATCGTCATTCATTCAACCCAAAATTTGACGTTGATATTCTCCAGCAAACATGGTGTGGATGCTGTTGTCGTTCTTGCTGCCGGCTGCCCAGTCCCGCAATGTACACAGCCCATGTCCACAGCACACAATCAACACGGGTGGCGGACCAAACCACGGGGCGTATCGTAACTTACATTATGTTGAATAAGGGATCTCGGGAGGAATTAGGGCTTGATGTTCATCTTAGTAAGCCCATCCAAGCTCCTGCAGCCCATCAATGGGGCCACCCATCTCCGGCAAGCTCGAGAAGCCACGCAAGGTGGTCATGCGGTGAAACAGACGGACTTGCTGATCATCCCCAAACGTGCCGTCCGTCATACAAGAAGTCGACTGGCCGCCTGCGCCACCACTGTCACCCGTCACGCTTGGCATCAGTTGACTCTCGCAAGGGAACTCTTGGTAGAGTCCATTGTCGGCTCCCGGCCAAGCGTAGTCCAAGTTCAAACGCTGGGAGCTTTGGGCTTCGTCCTCGCCCCCCTCGCACAGAAAAGGCTCCACCTTCGTAGCGCGCATGCGACGATCGAACGCCTTCACGGGCGTCACGGGACCGTGCGTCGTCGTCATCATAGGCGGCGGGAATCGCATATTCATGGCAGCCATGTTGTTGGTGTTGTAAAAGGAGTCCATGACCGAGGTGGCCATGGCGACAGTTGGAGTAATACTGCCGGTGTTATCCGCCACTTGCACCCACGTCACGTCCTGGCCTAACGACGCCTCACGAAAACTGTCGTTGCAATTGTAGCAAGACTCGTTGGCCGTGCAAGTGTCGCAGTCGCCGTCGTCCGTCACAGTCGGATTGGGCGAGCTGTCGTGGTGACCTGGAAGGGCGGAATGCGAGTCCGTGATCTGGTAGGGGAGGTCGGTGTACATGAAGATCTTCCTGTTACCGGCGATCTTCTGGAAGACGCGGCATACCACCCACTCATCATTCTGCAAATCAGACACCAATTGCTTTCGATCTCAGTTCAAAGCTTGGGTAGCACCGTACGTAGCGCATCCCAGTAAGGACATAACATTCCATTTCTTTGATCAGATCGACGTAGTGAATCCGTCAGGAAAATCAATCAAGGGCGTTTAAGATGCAATTGGAATGTAGGTAGGATGACAAACCTTGGATCGGTGGGTTTGATGGCCGTTGAAGTGGCTGGAGGCATCAGTCTCCAGGCGATACTCGTGCATAATCCAGTTGGTCTTCTCGCCGCGGGGAGCGCGTCCCCGATAGAAGACGAGCGTCTTCTTCATGCCCACCAGAGTGTGCGTGCCGGATAACGTAACGTCGCGATCCTTGCCCGTGGCTTTCCAGTAGCCCTTCTCCGTGGCACGGTTGGTGCGCATTCCAGTGGGGTACTTCCGATCGCGCAGACTGAAAAAGTACCATTCCTTCTCCCCCACCTTCGCTCTCTCTGAAACACATCCAACCCAGAGCCGCCTCAAAACAGAGGTCCGGGAAAGAAAGAAATGCAAACTACCTTCAATTCATTACAATCATGGAGATCATCAGCATGTCTAGCTAGGGCGGAGAATATCGTCACCTGGAAGATCCCACGGCTCGCATTTGTTGAGGTCTACTTCGCCAATGGCCCGCACTTCGAAGCGGGGGTTGCTGATCTTGCGGGTAAGGTAGTAGCTCACAAGCTCCTCATCGGTGGGGTGGAAGCGGAACCCTGGTGGAAGCTCCACACTGCAATCCTGCTGCTGGTTCAGTTGGTCCTGCTGGTTCTGCAGCATCCCCATGCCGGCTTTGTTGCCGTTGCACATGCTGGCCATGCAAGTGTTTCTACAGGCACGTGATGACCTTCACTGAAGATCAAGCGAGACGACAGGCTATTCAAGGGTCTCTCGCTAAATTGGGAGATCAGCAATTAACACTCTCCGAACTCGTGAAAGGGTGGCAAATTTAAGCGTTGCTCCGATTAACGTATCAAGAGGGGATCCAGAGCGAGGTGACGCGGGGCTGATGCAGAAGATGTGGGACTTTGGTGTGAGGAGAATCGCAAGTGCATGATCAAGTACGGGAATCGAAAGCCGGATCCGCAAGGACCACGGGAGTAGCAGTACTCCAAACTCCGAGAGAATCTCTGGTCACAACTCAAAACTGGACTTCGCAGGAGGAAAATGAAGAGTGTCACGAGCACAGCGCCACTCGGAGCAAGCAAACTTACTGAACGGACGATGTCCTTACGGCACCAGAAAAACGGCCAGGATCAGCCACCGAAACAGCAGGAACAGACGGAATTAGCGGTGCAAGCAGTTGTGGGAGTTCCGCATAGAAGCGTGCGCAGACGCCACGCTCAAAAATTGTGACTCGTCACCGGTAACGTCCCAGAGGTATGAAGAGAGAAGATGAGCACAGCGAAAGAGGACTCCCCCGGGGTTGTTTAGTTAGATCATCCACCACAACGGGATCGTGGCTCTTCGACGAGAGTACCAGCAGCGACAGCTCCTACTTCTTCTCAACTTCCGATGGCGAGGAAGGCAGAACGTCTCACGGAGAAGGTGACCGAATTTCGGATTGTGGGACTGGCGCATAGAATACCGAAGATCATGCGGAAGTCTAACTCGCATATCAAGCGTCTCGACTCTCGCAACAACTCCTTCAGATTCTTCACGACGAGTCCGCAGATCACGGAAAATCAGCAACTCCTGCTACAACGACACCAACGACACCCAGTCAGCGCAAATTGTAGAACTCTCAACAACCATCCAGGTGCACATCCTTGGACCTACACCACGACCCCACTCTACAACCGCTTTCAACCAACTCCCCAAAACCAAATGGGAGTCACGTAACGCCACGTCCGACCAACCCAGAAGTTCCACGACATGCGTGCCCACCCGCCCAATAAAAAAAAACAGACGCAATCTCAACACCATTCACGAGCTCACGCCACTCAATTCCCGATGACCCTCAACGCCACAGATCCAAGAAAACCTCAAACTCTTTCCCAAGAGCCCCCTCCCCTAAACCACCCGGCGATCCATGCCACCCGATCGACCCAATCTCAATCAACGTCGCACCAAGAACGACACACGAAGAGTCAGTCAACCACACGGCATCGTTCCCAAACACTCTCACTAGTGCACTAATTGGAGTCCCAGAGCTACCCCAGACACACAATCGGGATACACATGCCTGCATATGCCAATGGGGCCGAACGTACTCACCAGAGCAAGCAACTAGTCACGCAAACAGGTCTGAGCCTTGAGGTTCGCGGAGGGAGCACAAGGCAACGGTGTCACAGGATATGTAACACAAGTGGTGTCCAGCCAGGAACACAACAACAGCAACGAGACAAGCAAAGCTCGCAGGTTTGGGAAAGAACCAGGAGTGCCGTGGCGTCCTGGGAGTTGTGTATGGGCGTAGTATGGGTGCAAGAGAGTCGGACAGTGCGTGACAAAACCCTTGGAGTGCGACCCTCGCTGGGGTTTTGAAGGGGAAAATTTATTCGGGCCGGGTCAGGCAGGCTGCGCTGGTCAATGCCCCCACCCTCCACCCCTACCCCGCCTACTGCCCCTGCTGCCCGCCCGAAGCCCTGGCGGCTCGAGCTCCCGTTCGGGGCTCCTTCCGCTCGCGCTGACGTCACCGGCGAGAACGGCAGCCCGGGCCCGCGCGAGGAGAGCCCACGGCCCGTTCGATGGGAACGTCCCGAGAAGAATGAAAGGCTGATGCGGATGTTGGTGACTCGGCATGATGGTAAAAACGTCGTGCGCCAACTGCATCATGCACGCACCATTCCCTCCTCTTCTTTTTCTTTTTTCCCCTTTTTTTCCTCCCAAAATCCCCCAACCTAAGTGCCTGTGGAAGGAGAAAAGATGTTAATAAGCTTTAGTTTTGAAAATCTATTGACAATGAAAAATGAAAAGATATGTTTTCAACGCATCTTTAAAGAAAAAGAAAAAGAAAGATATTCAGGAATTTAGGAACTTTTAAAAACTTATATAATGAATATTGGAAAGGTTTTCATCCTATCTATATTGTTGTTCATTGATAGGCAACATTTGTTCTCCTTTCTTTTGTATAGTGATTGTTGGAAAGGTTTTTACCCTATCTATATTGTTGTTGATTTATAAGCACCATTTGTTCTCATTTTCCTCTTCATCGATACATTTCATGATTTTCCTTTAAACTTCTTCAATAAATAGTAGTTGGATGAAGTGTAGTTTTCACAACATCCATCACGGTGGAGCATAGAGAAGTTCAATCTCTTTTTTTATTGGTAAATTATTGCCAAAATCTTACCTTGTTTATGTCATAGTTACATAACATTAGTCCTCACCATTGACCATAATAGCAACATTAGTCCTCACCATTGACCATAATAGCAACATTATCCTCACCATTGACCATAATACCAACCATAATAGCAACATTAATCCTCACCATTGACCATAATACCAACAATGTTGATAAGGGTGGAATCACAAAAATTTGATCACCTACAGTAAAAAAAATTTGAATTCACTTTTGAAACCAGAGACTCTAAATGGAATAAATGTTGAATTGCAACTAATGATAGGGAATAATGATAGGGAATATTATTTCGCTATGAACCTAGAGGTGTCCTTAGCAATCTCATGAAATTGTTTTTTAGGTAGCATCCAAATCCAAAATACTTTTGAAATTGACCTAAATATAGAAAAAAATTCCTTTTGTGTAATCCAAGTTAGGCCACTTGTCATCTATTAGATGTGCACACCTATTTCTTCAAGAGACATTGCTTATATTCAATTCTTATGTTATCTTCAATTCAACAAGAGGCCTTATACAAAGTAGTGTTAGGAAACACCATTTAGCTAAAAGACTACATGTGTCTAAAGCAATTACACCTTAAATCACCAATATATGCGTATCAATGCCTTCATGGTGTCCACAACTCCACCTAAAATTTTATTCAATTCGATAAGCAAATTATAGGAAAAGGTATTGCAAGTAGAATTAGAGTTTCACTTGCTCAAACAACATATAATAAGTTTTAAAGCTTTGCATTGTTGGCTCTTATAATCAGTCATGAACTTATTAGGGAAAAGACAAGTTTGGACTCTAAATTCATAGAAAAATATGCCTCGGTAGTCAAGAAACCAATAGTGAAGCTAGCACCCATGAATTACCAAGTCAAGCTCCCAATTTCAGGCTAGATGTTTCTAGTGAAATTCGGATTTGTTTTGAGGCAAAAAAAATCCCCCAAAAAATAAGAGTTGGTATAAGGTACTTGGTGTTTTGAAATGCCACTACCCAATAGTGATATCATGACATTGTTTTATAGTTTGTGTTCAAATCTAAAATATTATTAAAAATTTAGCTAACTGTACAATAAAATATCCCTTTTGTGACTCAATGTGGTAGGGCCACCCAAATCTTGGAAAATCTTGAAGAAGTGAATAGAAGTGATCACAAGGACATACTACATTTGGATATCAAACCCGAGTGTTGGTATTTGGTGCACTTACAATTGGCTCTTTCCAAATTCACAACTTATTCTCGCCATGTCCAAAAAATACATTTGAAAGTGCATAGGAATTCTTGTTCCCTTGCTAGTTAGGGTCCGACAATTTGATGGACGTTCAAAACCCTCCAATTGACGGTTATAGGTGCTGCTACCTCATGCCCTAGACCCCCCTTTCGGAGCAGCGCCCCCGGGGAAATCCCGCCCGCCCATTGCAGCAACTTATTACAGTAGTTTGGAGCCATGAGTTGGGCGGAAATTTGGCATGTTGTGGATGGCAGCTTCAGGTCAACTTGGCTGCTGCTCATGATGAGCTGGTATGGGTCTTGCTATGTGAGTCACCACATTCCAACCGCAGGTCTAAATGGCTAACTGGCTTCCCAACCCTGGGTTGACTCTTGGGGGGCTCCCACTCAAGGCAATTCCCATTTTTTAGGGTTGCCCATTGGGCCGTAAAATGAAAAAAACCATTTTGAAGTGGGTTTATCCAAATGTACACGTGGTTCAAGACAGTGGTCTCCATGTTGTCAAACTCTTGCCGAGGGAGGACGTTAAGTTATGTGAGCCAGTGTGACAGACTTGACCGACCATGGTTGGGTTTCGGTAAACCCAAACATGGGGGCAAAAAAATAAATTAAGACTTGGGTGGGACTTATCGGTGGAGAGGAGATTTCAGTTCCTCCGTGGTGCCGTACCTTCAGTTACCCCCCAAGATGCCTGCTTCTGTTATGTAGAATGATCTATGCAAGTTAAGTCTACGTGGCTCTAATTGGCCATTGGAGGACATGGGCTCCCGTGATCCCCATGATCTCCATGATCAAGGTAGTCACCGATTATTGGACCAATAGGTGCATTCTTTGTTCCTAAATGGAAACAATGAAGTCATCCATCAAACACTTTGGGTCTTCAACGTTCTTCAAGGGTTCAATTTGAATGCATTTTAATCCTTAGAGTTCCAAGCTATTATGATCATTAAAAAAACAAAACTCAAAAGTGTCATTTTTGTTGCAAAGGGTAAAAGAACATTTCAAAAGTTGTATGCTTTGCATGGTTTAAATGTAGGATCTTGCAATCAACTAGAATCGTGAGAATGTACGTAAGAAATTTTAGAATGTTTGACCTAGAAGATTGTAAAGTAATAGTGTATGAAGTGAAGAATGTCAACTTTTTTTGCACCTTGGATGACTAAATCATAAGACTTTGAATCTTCTTAGCTTGAAATTTTGGTACTATAGATTTTGAATTAAAGGAACATTGTATTGAAGAACTAAGATGAAGGTACAGGGAAAAAAATTCAATAAAACACAAACTCAATTTTCATTCCTTAAAAGTTGTTAAGTAGAAGTAAGTACAAGATTGAAGGGGAAAATGAATCGTTGATAGCTCCAAGATGGAATTGAAAAACACTAATCTGAACAATTAGATTGTTCTAGCAAGCTTAGTAGACCTTCTAGAACCTAGGTCCTTTTTAAATTGTGAAAATTGAGTTCAAAAGAGAAAATAAAAACAAGAAGCTCCATTGATAACTTTCACATTACTAATCTTGAGGGAAAAAAGATCAAGTTTTTTTCTTTCCTCTCCAACAACCTAAAATTTGGATTTATGATGGCATAACTTTTGCTCTTTGGCACTAATTGAAATGAAAACTACAATCCCCAAAACGGTTTTAAAAATTACAACAAAAATTGAGATCCTATGAACATGATCGAACTTGCATTTGTCCCTCAACGGAACAATGGAACTTTAAGGATTAATTCTTGCAAAAAAGAGGCCATGCCCCTACGACTTAGCTTTGAAAGAACTAGTAACAAAAAGGGATTTCTACATTTTTTTTAATGTTCCAATCTACTAAATTGACTTCTACAATGAAAATAACTTGCCAAACATCACATTTAGGCTACAAAGTCAATGTAATTTATTCACTATTCACATGCTTGTGCTTGCACAAATTTAGAACAAGCAACAAACCTCTCCTTCAAGGAGATTGTTCATTTTTTTAGGCTACCCATCCCATGCTTGGACTTCACAATTTTGGAACAATCAAGAAGACCCATGCCCTCCTTCAAGGAGAGATTTTTCATCTCCCTTGGGCTGCCCGCCAAGCAAGGGAATGTCACTTTCGATTTAATATATATTTTATACACAATTTTTTCGTACTTCGGAGTCCCCCATGTTCTTCGTAATTAGTTTTCTTCCATCATTTTTGTAATTGGGGGGAAGTTCTTTTCCACTCCAATCATACTGGAAAATTCTGAAGTGTCCTTTCCTTGTGTTAAAAAAATGTAAAATTTAAAAAAAAATTCTGAAGTACTGACGGTAAAGTGGATGTAGCCAGATGGCCAGGGAAGGAAGGAAGTACGGGTACAATCCCAACAATTAGATTGTTCTAGCAAGCTTAGTAGACCTTCTAGAACTCAGTCTTTGTGAAAATTGAGTTCAAAAGCCAAAATAAAAACAAGAAGCTCCATTGATAACTTTCACATCACTAATCTAAATGAAATGAATCAAAGCTTTTCATATAGACAAAAATACAATCTATGAAGGGGAAAAAGATCAAATTTTTTTCTCTCCTCCCCAATGACCTAAAATCTGGATTTAGGATGGCATAATTTTTATTCCTGGGCACTAACTGAGATGAAAATTATAATCCCAAAAAAGGTTCAAAAAATTGCAACAAAAATTGAGATCCCATGAACCTAATTGAACTTGCATTTGTCCCCCAAGAGAACAATGGAGCTTCAGGGGTTAATTCTTGTAAAAAAAAGAAAGGAACCAAGTCCCTACAAACTTGGCTTCAAAAAACCAATGACAAAACGGGGTTTCCACATTTTTTTTTAACCTTTAAACGCCAAACTGGTGACTGTAGAAATTAGCCCTTTTGGAACCATGTGACATCATCTAGTTTAAAAAAAACAAAAATATTCATTGGGAGTCAAACTACTGTAGAAGATCTCCCCTTTCCATCCCTAATTCCGAGGATGAATAGTTACATTTTTGTCTGACACAGGATAATTCCTTGCCGTTCATCAGACAAAAAACATCCGTTGCGTCGTTTATGGGTTAATGTTCCAATCTACTAAACTGACTTCTACAATGAATGTATTGTGGCTTGTCAAGCACCACATTTAAGCTACAAAGTCAATGCAACTTATTCACTATTCACATGCTTGTGATTACACAAATTTGAGGCAAGCAACAAGTAGCCCCTCCTTCAAGGAGATTATTCATTCTCTTGGGCTACCCATCCCATGCTTGGACTTCACAAATTTGGGACAAACAACAAGACCCATGTCCCACTTCAAGGAGAGATTTTTTTTCATTCTCCCTTAGACTGCCCGCGAAGCAAGGGAATGTCATTTTACGGTTCAAAATATATATATATATATATTTCTACACTTTTCTTTTTTTTGTGTGTGTGTAGGTGGGAGTCCCCCATGTTCTTCTTAATTAGTTTTCTTCCATCACTGTTTTTGCAATTGGGGGGGGAAGTTCTTTTCCACTCCAATCGTACTGAAAAATTCTGAAGTGTCCTTTCCTTGTGTTAAAAAAAAAGGGTAAAAAACTTAAAAATTCTGAAGTGCTGACGGTAAAGTGGATATATTCAACCTCATCAGTCATCAGCCAGACTGCCAGGGAAGGAAGGAAGTACGCGGTACAATTCCAAATTTAATGCTCAGAATGATTGGTTCAGATTTTTCTCCTGCCAATACAGACAAATTGCAAACTCCTTCTTAAGGGGAGTGGATCCAGCATACAAGATTCTTGTACCAAAGGGGCCTTGGCTCCACTGAATCCAGGTGGCCAAGTTGCATTACATCTAGAAGTTACCCCCCCCTACATGTAGAGTTGGATTTTAACTCTACTTGCCGTCCATTTTTGAATTTCCACGTCACATTCCGAGGGGTCAAACCAACCACGAGATGGCACGTGTCACTGTGGGCTATAGGAGCAACATAAGAGCATCGCCACCCATGCTCAGTATATGGAGCCCAGACGGCCAAGAGGTAGGCCGGTCTCCAAAACACTCCCCACCATGGCATTGGGAGAGAGATTTTTGCCACCGGCCACGGCCAATTTCCATAGGGATACCGTAGCGGAGCATGGACGGGGAACATTTGAATAGCCCCACGTTGACTGATTACTGAGTGCTTTGCATTCAAATGCGGGCGGGGGGGGGGCTTACTAGATTTTTTAAATTTGTTTTTAAAAAAAATGCAGTGACGACAACAGTTATAACTGCAGTTGTAGTGCATTGAGGCCGGCCCACATTGAGGGGTCCTAAATGGCCGAACGCACCACCCAATTTGGAGCCTGCTATGAGAGTTTTCTCATGGGGATTTCATTGCCCCCCATTGGCGATGTTCTAACATTGAATTGATAGTTAGGCAATGGTCCTCCCATTCCAAGCCTGGAAGGTGTTAAGGTAGGAGGTCCATAAATCACCCATTTAAGAGCTAAAACTAAATTTTTGGGGTGGTGAAGCTTCTTGAAATTCATTTTTCAATAAACTTTCTTTGAAAGACAAGTGGAATTGGCATCTAACTCAAGTAATTTCATATTTTTGGAAACTCTGCGGAATGAGTTATGAAAAATTTGAAGTTGGAATGACATAAGGCTCTAAAATCGTCTCCCCTCGCGTCTACCTCCTCAAATGTACATTGTTTGTATATTGTTGAAGGCTACGAAAAAGCAACATAGACAAATAGTGTGCATTTGAAGAGGTGACTAGTTTTAGAGCCTTATGCCTCCCTCGATGCCTGGAAGAGACTTTCAATTAATTTCATAACAATTTATAGCAAGACCTTTTCTAATTAGGTGACAAATCCCCAAACCAAATAGTGTCACCTAAATTCAATGTATCATATGTTGAATTTAATCCCTCCATAAACATGGAAATGGATTTCACACATGTTTTCCGCTTGGAAATCTACAATGGTCACATGTAATGTTAAAAAAATAATTATACTTGAAAATTCACCATTGGAAATAGAAAAATATTGTCATGTTATAGAGAGATGAAAGTATGCAAAATTTTGTTATAAAAGGAAAAATTTGGGGTTTTCAATTTAATTTGCAAACCCTAAAAATTACTATCTTTGTCTCAAAATAACTCTCTAATCTTTTGGTGGAAACTAGTCAAAGTACCATGGATTTATTTTGATACAAAGGGAGTAATAGATGAAGCCTATGTTCATGTGGTCTAGTATAAAAAAAACATTTTGTATGTTTCATTTCATCACTATACATGGATGATGTTTATTTTTTCCTTCAGAAGTGCAAAAATAAGTCATCTATTACTAATTATTCCATATGAAAATTATGTATTTTTATGAAGATTTAAAATTTGTGACTTAATGAAGAAAAAATGAAGAAAATTCATATCAAGTGCAAACTAAGATAGGAAAATCTAAATTTCCATCACTCAAATACATTTTTGTATGGAATGTCATAGCTAAAAAGATTTTTTATCATTCATCTTTCTAAAATTGATATTAGTCTATCAACTTCAAATACCAATAAAGTACTATTGTTTACAAACCTTTCAAAATTTTAACATAACATATAAGTAAATTATATATATATATATAATTTATTTTTCATTTTTAATATTTTAAAAAATCCTTTTGAATATAAAAATCAATCTTGAAAGTGGCAAGTACTGAAATACACTACACAATCTGTCATATTTTGGAAATAATATCTCTTATCAATTCTTAATACAATTAACATACCTTGACCATGAAACAACATTTCTTTGCCTAGTGGATGATCTAGGGTGGAATCAAAAATCTCTTTGAAGTCGAACATGGATTTTACTCCTTATCTAAGGTTTATGTAATCAAGGTATGTAAAATTGACCAATGAACGCTTAAATGATAGATCTATGTCATAGAAATCATATTAACTCTTAAACAACAAGCTACGACCTTGGGCTTGTTTTTTAGTCAATTTTTGACAAAAAGTGGCTTTAAGATTTTTAGGAATGTTTTAAACAATTGTACCGACTTTTATGTTGAATAAGGCTTGCCAAGCACCCCATTTAGATTGCAAAGTCAAAGCTCTCTTAGAAAGTTGGATTACATTCATCCATTTTTTTAGTATGAATAGTAATTGTTTTACTATATATGGTGCATTATTCAATGGTTAAATCAATGCCAATTCTATTATGAGTGGGAGTTTTTGGATGCAATATATATGTAAAGTAACTACATTTAAAAACAATTGAATTACCTTCCCAAGACCCCAAAAGTTACGCATGCATTTGGTACAGTTTGGCTTAGAATAGCATATCTTAGACAATTGGAATGGTAGGGAGATTACTTGGCACCTAAAATGGCAATGTTGTGGGATTTTCAGTTTGTTCCTTATTCTTGAAAATTAAAAATAAACTCTATGACTTTGACCTTGTCTTTCCGTCATTGTTCTATATTTCTATTTCGAATAAACTACAAGTTTTAAAACATAACTAAACAATTGAATAAGAATATTAACATTGTTCCTATTATTTAACTTCTTAAATTTTTTTTACTTTGTTGATAATTGAAAGAAGATTATAAATTCTTTTGGTATTTGTTTTTTGAATATTGTTTTAATTAACTATAAAATTACAAAGTAGTATCTATAAATGTATTCTAAACTGACCAATTAACCCATTTGATTCATATTCAAATGGTGTATATTAAAGCAAGAATCTATAATTGTTTAATGTGTAAAAAGAGTCAACATCCAATAGGTGGATGATGGACATTTTTCAAGAGAACACTAAAGGAACTACCTATTATAGAAGTACATCCAAGGATGCTTTTAAAAGCAACTTTTGACTATTATTCAATGATGTGACTATAGTAGCTTGGTTGCTTGATCACTTGATACTTCACAATTTTTGCTCATGGCTCCACATCAAGCCATGTCAAGCTCAAAAGAAGAGAAGTAATTACAAAATTGAAGACCTATATGTTGAAAATCTTGTTGGAAATCTTGCCAAAAATTATTTCATCTCTAGATCTACAATTCCTTCCCACTAAAATCTCTTAAGGTTAGTGTTTTGGAACCCCATACTATGCAACAAATGAAGAAAGTTAATACTCCAAATAGTGACAAAATAGTAATTTGAAACTTTATTCATGGACCAATATGGATTCATCATGCAAATGTAATTCCATAGTAAAAATGTTAATAGACACTATATAATCTATATTTAGATCACATGAATCTTAACCATGAAAAGATGAGACCTATCATCGATGCAATCCAGCAAAAAAAAATTCGCGGTTAGTTTTAATCTTTGAAGGCCGGATTGGTGACCGTGGTAATCATCCATTTTAGTACAATGTGAATAATTGGTTTAACCCTCAAACAATGAGCCGGTCACCGTGGAAATCATCTATTTGGGTACCATGTGAATTGTTGGCTTAAAAAAATGAAAAAAGCATTCATTGAGAGACAAGCTACTATTTCCTTTTCCCACAAAATTTGGAGGATGAATAGTTGCACTTCTATCCTACATGGAGAGATTCTTCATCATTCATCGACCGGTAAACATCCTCAACATCATTTAAGGGTTAAGAAAATCCAAAAGCTCTAATTCAAAGTCAAACTACTATAGAAGATCTCCCCTTTTAGCACAAAATTTTGAGGATGAATAGTTACACTTGTATCATGTATGGAGGTCATTCATCACCCCCTAAATGGCCGCAGCCTTGTTTAAGGGTTAATTTACTGAAAAAAATTACCATAACAGATGATCTCAGATGAGGAAGAAGCTAAGGAATGTTCTCAAAGTAACTACCGAAAGCTTTAAAACCCTGTTAACAAATTTAACCTTTCTGATACTTGGTTTGGTTACTTGTATTGTCCTTCGCTCGTGCCTGGATATATGAAGCCCATGTGCTAATTCCTAAAAGTAAACAGTTAAGTGGTGGGGTACAATGAAATCTCAAAACTATGTTATTCTTCAATATTTTTCCAAGGAAATTACCAATATTTGATGCCCACATTAATTCAAATATATAGAATATAATGTCTGAGTCGTTCATTCATCATGAGACTTTAAACTACTAATCCTAGTACATGATGGATCACTTCTTCTTTTTAAATGTCAAGTATGTGCTATATAATAAGAAAAAAACAATATGTGTTATTTAATATTTTTAAATAATATAAATAAAGTTTTTTTGGTTGAGACTTTGTAATTCATAGACTTTCATCTTGAACTTCCAACATACTATGAACTTCTTCAAGTCACGAAATATGTGGATTTTTCACCTTACTATTTTGAAAGGTAAAATTAGAAAGGACTATTTGTTTTTTGAAGTTTAACCCCTCAAGGACCAACCTTGTGTTTTGGGCAACATAACTTTTTAGGGCAAGTACATGTGAGTGGATATTTTTTTTTCTTTGAAATTTTCACACACCATGTGGATGAGGAGTAGCTTTAAGGCCCAATGATTTTCATAACTTTTGACTTCATGGTTAAAAAGTTATTGCGTAATATGTAGTTTGTTTCTCAACTTGGGCAGCTCAAGCAAATTTTAAAAATCATTTTTTCCATAAATAAAATTTGAAATTGGTTCACTAGATTTATATATACCTAAAAAGCTTTGAATCATTCCATTTTGATTAACGAGTCAAAAGGTATGAGGAGTTTTAGTTTGCAAGCAATTATGGATTATCTACTCTAAAATGAACTTTGAAGTCCTTTATTTAACTCAATTTTCAATATTTTTGAAAAAATAAAATCACAAGGTGTAGATTGTTTATTAAAACATTACAACCATTAAGATTGGGATTGGCATTTTTTAATTCCATAAATAATTTGTTACAAATTTATATTTTGAATCATTTTCTACTTCTTTCTACTTACTATTTTTTTCTATATGTTGTACAATTCCAAATGATCAGAAGATTTTTAAGCATGTAGCCAATTTGCCTTGAATAATGAACCCAAAGAAGCACAACCATTTTGGACATTTTTTCATAATAATCTAACCTTATGAAGTGCAGCTGCCCGATTTTTCACAAGGTTCAAAAAAGGGGTTTTGCCACTTCAAATGCTAATATCTTGCAATCTTTATGGTGAAAATTTCCAAAAAAAAATTCACATATTCCCAAGACAGAATACTATAACATCTTACGGTTATATGTGTCTCCAAATGATATTTTTCAAAAATTTGGTATTTGTACTACAAATGATAGTTTTAAAGCATTTTGGGTGAGAATATAGTCAATGAAGTGTAGGGGTTGAGCATTATGATGTTACAATTGGTTGGTTTTTTCCATGTTCAAAATCTCAAGAGGGTGTTATTGCATTGTGCATAAAACAAATTCTTTTTCAAGGAAGCTTTTGAATCATAAATTAAAGATTTTCATAATAGAATTCTAAGTTTGATTGGATATTTGCAAAGGTTCTTGATGAAATTGAACATTTTTTTTCATGAATGAGTCCCCCCAATGCTAATATAATTGTAAAAAGTGGTCTAAAGCATTTGGCCTAGTTGGTCAATCCATCCCTCTCAAAGACAATTTCCTCCTCTGAGAACACAGAATTCATGCAAGACGTCCTTTTGCCTTATGACAAAGCAAATCGCCCTCCAAGTTCCCCAAAGCGGACAAAACAAAATCCCAACACTTGAATGTGCTGACTGCTGAGCCAGCAAGCCCCTCACTGATTTACAAAATTTTCATGAATTTTTTGTGAACGTCTATAGCCTTACGACAAAAACAAATCTCCCTCCCTCCAGATTCCAAAAAGTAAATTATAAAAAAATAAATTCGCAACACTTGAATGAGCTGACTGCTGCGCAATCCTACCCTATGTTTACAAAGTTTTTGTGAAAATTTCATGAATGCCACATGACGTCCTTTGCCTTATGACAAAAAAATAATCTCCCTCCAGATTCCCCAAAGTAAAAAACAAAAACAAGAAATCCCGATGCTTGAGCTGACTGCTGATGAAGCCAGCCCTAAATTTCCAAAATTTTCATGAAATTTTCGCAAAAGCACAACATCCTTGGCCTTGTGACAAAAAACAAATCTCCCTCAGAGTTCCAAAAAGTTAAAACAAAAAAACAAAAAAACAAAACAAAAAATCAAAAACAGAAAACAATTTTTGTGAATGCTGCATGCTGTCTTTTGCCTTTCGACAAAAACAAATCTCCCTCCGAGTTCCCCTTTTTTTTAAAGAAAAGAAAAAGAAAAAGACAATGCTTGAGCTGACTGCTGAGCAAGCCCCTCCCCTCCCCCCGCCTGCCTCCCCGCCTGCCTCCCCGCCCGCCATTTCCTATTTTTTTGTGAAGTTTTTTTTGCCCCCATTTTTTTCTGTGAATTTCTTGGGGCCACCTGATCATGGAGGCCCTGCAGTTGGACAGAGGTCAGCCCTTCCCTTCCCTTCCCTTCCCTTCCCCCTTGTGTCCCTGGTCTCTGGTCCACAGTGTAAGTAGCTTCCTTACATTATCTTACTTCCCCCTGCTTTCCTTCCATGGCCTCCCTGAGTTCGACTATCCACCTGACTGACGACCTCACCATGTGACGACCCAAGAAGCCATCAGCTTTGGCTCCTCCTTTACTACTTCCCCCTCCCCCGCTTCCCCCTCCCCCGCTTCCCCCACTTCTCGTACTACTCGTACTTACTTACTTACGGTGGGCTTCAAGCGTGCCAGCCGCAGGAGAGCTCCAGAGAAAGGCAACGCTGACACCCACACCACACCACACTGCAGCAAAGCAAAGCAAGGCAGCCCCGCCCCGCCCCGCCCAGCCCAGCCCAGCCCCATCTATCGATCCCATGGTCCTTTTCCTTCCCTGCCTGCCTCACCCCATTGATTGATTGCCTCATCAATGGGCCACAACCACGGGGGCACGATGGACGGATGGACGAACGAATGGACGGATGGACGGACGAACGAACGGACGGACGGACCGGGAGAGGATTGACCCACAGTCAGGGAGAATTGACCCCCTCATTGCCCCCAACCAAGGGAGAATCTGCCCCCTATCCTATTTGGAGCTGCGTATTTTTATATTTCTTCACCTCGACAACCGAATCGGTGGCCCCTGATTGCAAAGATGAACTCAGAACTTCCCAATTTCTTCATGTGTTGCAAGCATGAAACAATTCCAGTGTTCTCCCAACGGGGGCAATGAGGGGGCCACTTCACCTTCCCCATTCACCCATGGGTCGCCCCAGCCAAGGGGAAACTGTGAAAAGGAATGGACCCCTTATTCTGTGCTGCTCCAATTGGTTGTATTTCTTCATCGCCACTTTCATTGGGGGGGCCTGAGGTTGCAAATTTGAATTCAGAATTTGCAGATTGTTATCACATGTAGCAAGAAGGGAATTTTTTTTATTTTATTTTTTAAAAAATTCAGTGTTTTCTGCACAGGGGAAAAACATGGGGGCAATCCATGGGTCCATCCCCCCGGGCTGGGCGGGACGGACAGAGAGGACAGAGAGAAGGGGGGGGGGGGGAAGGGGGGGGGGGGGGGCTCGGTTTTCCAGTTCAGTTCCATCAGCTGCAGACGCCATGTGCGGAGGGGCCTTGGGCGGGGGGTGGAGCTCATGCTGGCCATGGGGGCCCTCCTCTGGGATTTCACAAAAGGGCCTGCCTGGGCCAAGACCAAGGTCAGCTCCAAACTCACATGGGGATCATGGGAACTGCACTTAAAAAAACAGGATTCAAAGGAGGCACTTGAGAGCAGGGGGCCTATTAGTAATCTTTTCAAGGACGCTAAACCTGTCGCGTGGCACAACGGAAGTGGGACGTGCAGGGGGGAAAATGCGGGCAGGAATTTTACCCCAACAAGGGAAAAAACAAAGGAATTTTACCCAAGGGAAAATGTAGGAACTTTTTATTTGTCACACGTGATAAAATTTGTGAGGTTTGAATTCATGTTTGTAATTAGAAACCCTACGATAGTTGGGAGAGATCAAGAACATATCCTAAACACATCACAAAGTAGAGGGACTTTTTTTATACTTTTATTCTGGAGAACACAAAATTCACCTTATTGGTCCTACTTTGTTTAGTGTCCTACATTACTAATCCCACAAGGATGGTACATGGGTTGGTCACTATCGGGAAATCATCTTGTATAGTACTTTGTGAATCATTGGTTTAACCCCAGAAGTTCCAAGGCCCTTTTTCCATCCAAAACATCCGAAACGACCACTTATATTGCAAAGAACAAGAAATTTTGAAAATTGTTATTTTTTGCATATTTGGTCATAGAATATTATATGAGTCTTTACCAAGTTTTGAAATTTGGCGTGATTGTTAAATGTCATATTAAGTTTCACCTTCAAGAAACAAAATGCAAAAAGACTTCTTCTTACAAATTTTATTGTAATTTAAAGGCGATGCACTTGAAATCTAGTCAAAAATTCCTTGCAACCCTTCACCGCACAGTGTGTGTGGTGATACAAAATTTCATTCCCATCACAATTGAATTGGTAGTTGAGTTGTGTGGTTACTATGCAGTAATTGGCAAAGGTGGTTGTGTGTTGTTAGATGTGTGTGATGAATGACCGGTTTACTCTAAACAAAAACATACCAAAAAAAATTCAAAAAAGGATTCAAACACCAAGAGCATGCCAACTGGCTAAAGCTTGAAAAGCGGATGAACTTGTTAGGAGGTCATCCAAGTTGCAAGGTGAGTAGGCAACCTAGTCTCAAATCAGGACTTTGCAAGCCAATGCAGGCATGGCCTCAAAATAGCTTACCTCCATTAATTGATTGGTAGTTGATTACCCGGCAAGGACTTTGGAGGGGGGGGTCCTTCCATTTTCAAGCTGAGTTACCAGGCCCCGGGGTAATCACTGAGGTTGTTTTTCAGTTCTACTTTTTTTTTTCTTAGTTTTTTTTTTTTTTAATTTAAAAAAAAAATCATTTTTTTTAGTTTATTGGGTCAACTTCTATGATTCTTCTTCATGAAGAGGAATTATTCAAATCATTAAAGAAGTAGGAGCTTTATGTGTAAAAATCCAAAATATCAGGGCATCCTCCCATGATTAATTTGTACCAACAGAAGTGAAGGTGGGTAGAATGGTACCGTTTGAACTCAACCTATTAGGCAATGCTCCAAAACCCATTCTGACTGTCAAGTCTGCAATCTTTGCATCAAGTACATGGTACTCTACATGTGGTAGGAGACCGTTTTCAAAACAAATCCCACGACTGAATTTGGGCAACCTGGCAGCTCTAGAATATTTTATTTATTTTTCATTTAAAATATACTATACCAGTAGTATGCCCTGTGCTGTTGTCACAGCCAAAAGAAAAAGAAAAAGAAAAGAATATATATATATAATAAAAAATAACTCAAAAACCTATCACTTCTACACCGTAGGTCCAAACGTCATGAAACAAAGCTTATGTACCCCTCCTTATAGAGAGCTTTTCAATGGTACTAAGAATGTGACCAGGGAATGCATGATCCACGAGATCTCACTACAACAAAAACAAAAACAAAAACAAAAACAAAAAAACAAGCCTAACTTAAGGCATGGACTAGTGTGCCTTGTGCTATTGTCAAACCAAAAATATAAATAAAAGTCATTTTCTAATTTTGAATTCTTTAAAAAAACTTCAAAATTCAATAACTTTGACACCATAGGTTCAAATTTCATGAAACAAAGCCCATGCACCCCTCCTCATTGAAGCCTTTCTGATGGTATTAAAAACACAACCATGGGTTGCATGGTTCAAGAAATTTCAACATAACAAACAAAACAAACATGAGAAAACAAGCAACCTAACATAAAGGTATCCATCCATTAAATTAAATTAGATTGTTTGTTTGTTTGTTATGTTTTGTTTTGTTTGATACAATGAGATCTCCTTGACCGTGCATCCCTCAATCACGTGCTTGGTACCATTAGAAAGCCCTTGACAAGGAGGGGTGTACGGACTTTGATTCCTAACGTTTTGACTTACAAGGCAAAAGTTATTGATATTTGAAATTTTTATAGATTAGAAAATCAAAAATTGCTTATACTTTTTATTTCATTATACTATGACAACGACACAAGACACACCAGTGGTATATAAAATAAATAGCTGATATCATTCAACCTCACAGTGGAAATAGTATGTTTATTTAACCCTTAAACATCAAGGCTGACGTTTGGTGTTTGATGGATGACAAAAGAATCTCTCCATGTAGGACAAAAGTGCAACTATTCATCCTCGGAAATTTTGTGTAGACGGGGTCTTCTATAGTAGTTTGACTTCCAATGAGTGCTTTTGCAAATTTTGAAGCCAATGATTCACACGGTCATGAAAACTGATGATTTCCAAGGTCACCCCGTCATCCTTTAAGGGTTTAATTTTAGAATCATTCCACCTCATGGTCTTTCCACATCAAACCTAAGCTTACATCACATGGCCCGGGAGCGGGAGCCCGTCCTTTTCATGGGCAATAATTTCGTGAAAACTCCCCCACGTTCGCCCAATATTTGCAAGTAACTTATGCGCCATGTGACAGACCCCTCCCGTCCTCTCTCCCACCCGCCGGTCAGTCAAAAAACGACGGACAGCGGAAGCCTTTCAGTTTTGAACAAATGGGATCGTGTGACAAGTGTGCGCCGATGAATCATGCCGCGACAAGTGTGCAAGATATTCCCGGGGGCGGGGGCGGGGGGACCTTCCGTCGTTTTTTCAGAAGCTGGTCCGGCCATGCAGGCATACTGAAGAGGTCTGATTGAGTGAATGATGCAATCATAAATTTTCACACGAAACTTGCAACATGCTGCTCAGCTGTGGAGTACTGCAGCAGGCCTAGCTACTACAAGGGAGGGAGGCACACCTGCTCCTATCCGTCCGTCTGCCCGCCCCTCGGAAACTCGGGCTCGGGTTCAGTAACTTATGGCAAGGTGAAAAAACACAACCCCCCCTGAAAAAAAAGTTTCTTCAAAAAAGAAAAAAAGAAAAGAAGAATGGCAATCCAGCATAGTTGGAGCTAACCCACCCACCCAGCCACCCAAAAGTAGAAGCAACTGAAAATCATGAAAACTAGAGTGCCCTGTGGCGTTGCCACAATCAAAACAAAAGGAAAAGTAATTTTCTAATTTTTTAAATTAAAAAACAACTCAAAAATTCATAACTTTCTCATTGTGAGTCAGAATACCATAAAACCAAGCCTGTGCACCCCTCCTTGCCAAGAGCTTTTCGATGGTACCAAAATTGTGACCAAAATAGAAGAAAAAATAAATTTTTAATTTTTTAGTTCATAGAAGTACTTCAAAATTCAATAACTTTCACACCATGAGTCGAAACGCCACGAAACCAAGCCAGTGCACCCCTCCTTGCCGAGGGCTTTCCGATAGTACCAAGATCGTGACCAAAATATAAGTAAAAGTAATTTTTTAATTTTTCAGAACAAAAAATAACTCAAAAATGCACAACTTTCACACTGTACATCCGAACGCCACGAAACCAAGCCAGTGCACCCCTCCTCACCGAGGGCTTTCCGGCGGTACCAAGCACACGCCCAGGGGATGCACGGTCTGGGAGATCTCAACGTGACAAACAAAACAAAACAAAACAAAACAAAACAAAACAAAACACCTGTCTTAATAGAAGAGATGTGTTTTCCATTTGTAGTATGTATTTTTGATTCATGAAACTGATGATAAGGTAAACCAGCCCATTGTAGTCAACTAGGGAGTGTTTTTTTTTCATTATGTAAGAAATGACGGGCCTGGATGGATTAGTGACCTCATTAGGTTTCAACTTTTGAGAGGGAATCCAATGTCAAAAATGACTTTTTAGTCCTTCCTTTTTAGAAAATATTCATAACTGCTTTGGGTGAATGACATGAGCATCATGGAGTTAGATTTTTTTGGTGATGGGATGATCTACAAACTCTTTTGGGCTGAACACTTTAAAAATTCATAACAAATCCACACTTTGTTGAAAAAATACAATTTCAATTGCTCTCACTATTTCTCACACTTGCCTGTATGTGGGAAAAAATTGAAAAATTTCAGCAACAACATGTGGCTGAACTCCTAATTCTAACCACAATAGGTTGGTTTACCTTATATGCTGAAATCAAAATGCTCAAAATTGTGCTCCAAAACTTTGGTTTTTTCTTACCAAGGGTAGGGTAAAACAACCCATCATGGTCAGATGATTAAGGGAGGCTATCCATTTTCCAACCAGGGACACATTCCCGTCACATAGACTATCTTCTTTCCAATTAGAACGAGAAAGCAGGACATTAATTATGGCACAATCTCCAATGCAGTTGTGGTACATTACGATTGGTTGCACTCTTGGTTGATTTTGCGGCCAACCTATGGTTGGAAATAGGAGGACCTATATGACAAGAATGTGTTGAACAGAATCTTCAACTAAAAATTTCATAGTAATTATGTTTTGAAAAATAAAATTCTGAAAAATATGGAATCTTTCTAAACTCTATTTTTGTACATGGGAAAATTTCTCCACTCAAGAAAACAGCACTCCAGATATGCAGAATTGCTTAAGTGGTTGGAAATGGGTCAACTCCCTTAGGAGTTTGACCTCATGTTGTTGCTGAAATTTTTTAATTTTTTTCCCACATTAATATGAGTGAGAGAAATAGTGAGAGCAAGTGAAATTATGTTCTTTTGACAAAGTATAAATTTGCTGTGAGTTTTTTTAAGTGTTCAATGCATAATGGCCCCAAAGAGTTTGGAGACTACCTTAAAACCAATAAAATCTGAATTCATCATGCTCATTTTGTTCACCTAAAGCAGCCATACCATTTTCTAACATGGAAGGCTTAAGAATCAATTCTTACAATGAATTCACACTGAAAAGTTGGAAGTTCCTAATGAAGTCACTAATTTTTCCATTATTGTCATATAAGACATGCATGTAGTCAAAATTTCATATACTACAAAAATCCATGATGGGGGCATTCTCTAGGTGTCTACTATAGGTCATTTGACCGGGATGGGCTGTTCTACCTTACTTATCATCATGGTTTTGATGTGTAATTTTTCGTTCAGATTGTTTTGAGGTGTAGAGAAAGAGACACGAGGATCTCAAGTGACGGCCCATATTGTAATATTTTTTTCTAGTCTCCAAAAATTCACCAAATTTTGGTGTCTACTAAACTTTGAAGTTAAATCAAATACAATCAAATTATTTATTTTATTATTTAGTTGAATGTCCTTTGAAATCTACTTTAAGCATCAGAAATCTTTTCATAAGAAAAAGAATTATGATTTTTCTATTGCAAATTTTGTGTAAAGGTTTCTATTGCAAATCTTGATTTTTTTTATTGTTAGAGAGGCTCTTAGAGATGAGCTTCAAATACACTAGATTGAGAGGAAAAAATCACATTGAAAATTCATTTAATAAAATTGTGGAATAGAGTTTGAGAAGCTATAAAATGATTATGGTTATACATGTTATGCCCTTTAATCCCCAAAGTTTAACATGTCTCAATACACCTTATCATTGTTCAATAATATTAAGGACTACGCATATTCTACAACACTCTTTCTATTTGAAAATGATCTTCTTGTTGGACAACATGTTTTGGATTAAGGTTGAAAATAACATTTAAAAACCCGTTTCATGTTGTAAATAGAGTTTTGTACACTTTTAGCATAGAAACTCAAAGTTCTAGAATCCTTTTCAAAGTGGAGTATGTGAGTATTGAAAAGTGAATTTGGGGGGGCATTTTCTAGGAGCACCAATGGGCACTTAATTGTTGAATGTGAGGTGTCACTTTGTGGTAGTTAATATAGGCCCAAGACTATGTGAGGATCTTTGTACCACCTTGCAAAGCTTCATCTCCTTCAATCAAACAACACTCAAAGATATGAAAAAAAATGAATAGTATTGATTGACCCCTTCAATAATTCATTTACATTTTGATTGATGATTGCAAAAAAAATATCATTTGGGGACAAAAAATTGAGGCTGACATGAAGATCATTTTGGAATAGAGGAAAAACAATATTGCATTGTTGCCGTATATTTTAGCCAATGTTTTTTTGTAGAGTTCACATAATTAGTATCAAACAATCTCTCTTTCTATAACTACAAGGCAACATCATCAAATTCTCATCTTTTTCTAAAACCAACCCTACAAAACAAGTTCTTGCCTGAAACTTCTCCCACTATTCATGAGAGCCTAGGTTGGTTTTAGAAACACCTATTTTTATAGTTTGAAAATGTATAAAACGCATTCCAAGAGAATTTGGAATTTCCTTTTGACTACCAAAAAGACCCTATATAAAAATTTCAATATAATGATAGAAATTTTGTTGAATTGTTGATTTTGATGCATTTAGGTGTTATGCTAAAAAAAATTCTATTCCAACTTCCCATGCACAAGCTCTCTTTACCAAATAACTATTGAGTAAGACACACAAAATTAACCCTTTGAAGAGCATTGCAAACCTAATGGGCATTTTGAAACTCAAACCTCAATTTTCATAAAGTTTAACCTTATTAGTTAGGTTTAAAAAAACCTAGCTCCAATATTTTTTTAGTTAGGTCTCAATATTGGAGTTATGTTTTTTTAGTTAGTTTAACCTTATTAGTTAGGTTTAAAAAAAATTTAAATGCTTTCAAACCTAACTAAAAAAAACATAGCTCCAATAATCTCTCTTTTTTATTCCATAATTAATTTTTTTCCAAAATTATTAAAATTCCAATTTTTGTGATACTTTGAAGGTTAGTAGTACTACGAAAGCTTCAAATGCACCACTTTCAAACTTTTTCTGCCAACATTTTCCCTACGTGAACTCAAGGAATACCCCCAATCACACGTCAATGCTTATCACTATAATCTTATTAAAAAATTACTTAAAAAAAGCATATTAATTCTAATGTTTTGAAGGAAAAAAAGAGATTAAAAACTACATTTTCGTATGTAATAATATTACTACATGATGATTACAAAAAATTGAACCAAGGATTTCATTAATATATAGAAAACTAAAGAAATTGACAAGTGGTGAAACCCCTTTTAAGACAAATACTAACCGTGTTTGTGTTCCAGCATAAATTATCCCCATTCAGTTGCTGGTCTTTGGGGGTCCAAGACACAAATGTCCTTCAACCGTGAGACAGCTCCGAACGTTTTGCAAGACCAGACAGGGGTGTTCCACAATATGGAGTCACACTAAAAGCTTGAGTTAACTGCCACGCTATTTATGGTTGATTTTTTTTTAAAATGTCCACGTGGGAGCATCTGGTGAGTGACCTGGTCCAATGGGTTCTAACATTTGTAAATTTTTTTTAAAACAATATATATTGTAAATTTGATGGTCACAGTGTTTGGAAAAAAAAAACGGCGGCTAGTTCAAAGTTAGCTGGAGGAATTGGGAAAAAAACCTAGTTGCAATTTGAAAGCATCAGCAAAAAAAACGGTGAAAAAATCTATAAATTTTTTATTTTGAGTGAAAAATAGAGAAAATAACCGGACTCAATTCTTCAAAAACTGGTTCAATATGAAAACTAAAGAATATTAACTGGAAAAACTCAAAAAAATTCCCACACATTGTTAAGGTAGGGCAATTTCCATCGACAAGGGCACTGCCCTTCATAAACTATGGCCAAGAAATTAGATTTCATTAATCCATAAACGACATGGAAGATGTTTTATGGCCAATGAATGACAAAGAATCTTTCCATACATGATAGAAGTGCAACTATTCATCCTTCTAATTTTGTGAAAAAGGGAAGGTCTTCTACAATATTTTGTCTTTCCATGAGTGCTTTTGCATTTTTAATAATCCATTAATTCACCTAGTACCCAAATAGATGATTTCCACGGTGCCTCGCTCGTTGTTTAAAGGTTAATAGAATAAATTGACTTCATTACATAGGCAAAATCACATAATTGGGCAATACAACATGATTGTGGACCAGAACCTGCTCAAGAAATGAGCCAACAATTTCCTAGTAGTGGTTTACGGTTTAAAATTATTCATTCAAGTTGATGTGTATAGATAAAGAGTCAAAATTACAATCACGGTTTGGTTTGGTTTGGTTTTACTTGTAGACAAATCAAAGTCACAAAGTTTCAACAAATAATAATAATTTTAAAACTGATTTTTTTTTTTTAGATTTTTGTTACTTTTTTCAAAGTGAAATCTTAAAGGTGTTCTATATGTATATGTTTGCAACTATTAGAAAAAATTGATCATGGTGCTCTCCCTAGGTCCCCAAAGTGGATGTGCCTCATTCAACCTTGATTATAACTTTCAAAATAACTAGTTTTGGTATATGATTTATATTACAAAAATGAAGTTTGACAAGTTTGTTTTTAAATTCCATTTTGGAAGTTTGAAAGAATCCAAAAATTCAAAGAATTATTGCAAATTGTAAGTTTGATGTTTTAGATTCCAAATTATAAAGTATTGTGTGTTTCTTGTTCTTCTTTTAAAATAATTTCTAAGCTTAAATTACAAATTGTGTTTCTCATTTTAACCTTCATTTACAGTAAAAAAAAATCCAAATTCTCCTAGTATATATTATAATTGATGTTTCTTCATTTCCACCTTTTTACTTTAAAGAATCACAATAATTTGATTCTTCCATCAATAACTCTGAAAAAATCAGCATCAATAGAAAACATCAAAAAAATTTACAAGCACAAAATATCAAAATTTTATACATCAATAATATAGAAAGGATAAATTAGCTTGATCATAGTGGAATTAGACTTGAAGTTCATTGGCAAGTGTGATTTGGATATTTAAAAATGAAAAAATAAAGTGATAAACCTTGACAACACTCTACATTGCTACTTATACCTCTTGAAAACTTTCATATTAATTGGAATGTTTTGGCTATATTTTCTAATTTGTTTCCACTTTCTGCTACAAAATTATAATAAAACAAATTAAATTTTTTGGCACTAAATAAAAAATCTATCATCTCACTAAATAAAAACATAAGATTAATATTTGAACACAATTTAAAAGGCTAAATTAATTCAAAATGATGTTTGCCCATTTTGCAATGTATCTACACCAAATGATGCAATTAGGTTGCCTTAACAATTAGGTTGCCTTACCCTGCCAAGTTACCCCATGACTCGTGAGTGACTCACTACGTCTACGTGGAGACAACTGCGTCTCTCTCAATAGATTTTTTTATATTAGGGTTTCGTTGGTTTAGCACTCGTATTGTACTGCTAATTAGTTTTCAGCAACGCCACCTAGGAAAGTAAATACCACAATAAAAGAAAATATTTATATAGTGTGAAATGTCGAGCAATTAGTGTGGGGCAACCTAATTGCACCATTTGGTGTAGTCTGTAAGGGGATAAAGCATAATTCCACTACCGTATCACGAAGATCAAACTCATGTGAATTCAAGCTAACTCAAGTAACAAACATTCATACTTTCATAAATGGTGCTAACTTTCATCCACCCTATGTGGATGCGAAGGTGGATTCTTCTCCCCCAACCGCCATTTTTTGCTATGGACCATGCCCAGTCACTATTATTAGACTGATCCAATCTTCATATTTTCTCGTTAACGAGTGAAAGGAGGCACCAAAGAATGCGGCATTTGGATGCCGTATGGGCGAAAGCTATGAAGAAGTCCAAGTTTTTTTTGGAAGATATTCTAAACACGTTTCTTACACATAGGTACATATTGATTTGGGAGATGTACACAGAGTGACGATGGCGGTCTCGAGGTCAGTAGCGCATTTTCAGGGTGTCCACCTTATCTGCAGAAGCATGTGCAAGTCCGAGAAATTCAACATGTTGGGCTGCCACCAACTTCTCAGTCCATCAATTTCTAGCTGCTGCAGGAATTAGCTGCAAGTACAGTTCATAAGGGCACTGACTCCAGTGGCAGCGTGATGATGAACTATCTTTTGTATTAAATGCAAAACATAGAAACCCCTTATGAATTGGGGGTTAAGGTACGAGGTCCTTAAATTGCCCATTCAAAAGCTGAAACTGAATTTTGGGGAGACAAAGTTTCTTGAAACATTCTTCACTAAATTTCCCTTGAAAGACAAGTGGAATTGGCATGGAACCGAAGTCCTTTCTTATTTGTGGAGCTTTGTGGAATTAGTTACAAAAATTTGAAGTTGAAATAGTATAGGGCCCTAAAATTGTCCACCTCCTAAAATGTACATTGTTGAAGGCTATGAAAAAGCAACATTTACAAATAGTGTACTTTTGAAGAAGTAGGCAATTTTAGAGCTTGTGTGCTCTTAGAACCTCCTACCTTATGCTACAAAATTCATGTAGAAGAGTATGTGAATTTTCAATATAAATTGTTAATCTTTGAAGAGACCAGCTCTCATGACCAAAGTAGTCACTAAAATCCTCCAATTATTGGACCAGTAGGTGCATTTTTTGTTCCTACAATGAAACAATCAAGTCATTCATTGCATACTTTTGGTCCTCAATGTCCTTCAAGGATTAATATACATAATTTTTGTACAATTAAAATCTAAAAACTATATATAAATTTGTATAAATTTTTAATATATTATCCTATTCATAAATTTATAAATTTAGAATAGAATAATATATTAAAATTTGAATGAGGGGGGTAAAATTTCTAGAACAATATCATTTGAATTTACTTTAATATTGACTTTCGGTAACTTCTAACTCAACTTGAATTCAATTTTATTTTAAGAAAATTAAATTGGACCAAGACAAACCAAAGTTTTTTACAAGTTAACATTGACAAATATCCTATGATCCATGTTTATTACCTTAGAAGTAGCCAAAATGGTGAACAAATGGCAGAAATTTATAAATGAAAATACTTATGTGAAAAAACTAAATCATTTTTTAAAACTTAAATTCAAATACTAGTCTGCATAATGGTCTATTTGACCAAATATGAATCCAAATTCCAAAGATGGAGTTTTCTTTTCCTATCAAATAATTTTTTCAAAAATGTTAGATGAACAAATCCTTCCAAGTTTATGGATGAACTTGCCACAGTGAACTATTCTATGCATGAAAATTCATTATTTTCTACACTATTTTTTCATATTGTACTAAATTGTTTACTTTTTTTATTATATATTTTACTAGATATTTGATCTTGAGTTTTATACCAAGTTGGGTTGGATGCCTTCATTAGAACATGTAGTAATATATCAATAGCTATACATTGGTATACCAGATGAGACACTTTAAATTCTCCAACATCTCAAAAACACACTAAATGAATGCCACCATAGGAATCTAGTTGATTGTTATAAGTTTTCAAGGTCAAGCCATAGGAATCAAGAGAGTTTTGGGACGTGATGAATGAAAAGTGGAGCATTGTGTTTGTTTAAAAAGAGTCTAATGTCCTATTACTAGTAGAAAAGACCTCATATTGCAGTGTAGTGTAGTGTTTGAAAACCACTTTTTTACTAGTGCATGTAGATATATTACGATTTGTAAAATGTTATTGGGTGAAATTTTAAAGATTTTTTTTAATATTTATAATGGAAGCTTCTTTGATATCTCTAAAGAACCCCCATGCAAACCTAGAACAAATTAGCACCATCTTTATAAATTATATTGTTTTCTATTTTTTTTTAAATCTATTTTACATAACAAATTGACCTCAACCTTCATAAATCATCATGTTTGTATACTCTAGAATTGTGTTTCATTATGTATGGGAAAGTAATGGCTTGAAAGGTGTGGAAAATCACTCCCCTTATTTATCTTTTTTGAATAAGTCTATACTACATATTCACTAGAGGACTATTGCACCACACATTCACTAGAAGATTGTATACATCAATAAACTCAACTTTATGACCCATCATTAGATTAACTCATTTGCAACTAGATGAGTCAGACACGTGAATTGTTGATTTAAGGGCCATGGAGAATCAATTCCATCACTTTTTTTTGACAAGTCTATACCATGTATTCACCGTAGAATTGTCAGTATATGAATAAGCTCGACTTATGACCCATCTAACACTAAACTAGTTCATCTACAACTAGACTAGTTAGACATGTGAATTGCTTGCTCAAGGACCATGGAAAATCAATTCCATCACTAATTTTTTTTAACAAGTTTGCACCACATATTCACTAGAGGATTGAGTACATGAATAAACTCAACTTTATGATCCAGTACTAGACTACCTCATCTACAACTAGATCAATGAGTCAAACAAGTGAATTGTTTGCCTAGGGGCCATGGAGAATCAATTCCATTATGTATCCTCTTTTGACAAATCTCTTCATATTCATCAAAAGACTATGTACTTGAATAGATTCAACTTTATGACCCACCACTAGAATAACTCACATAAAACTTGATGAGCCACACTATTGATGGGTTTTAAGAAGTTGTTCTATTCAAATTCACATTCTAGAAATATACATGATTGGTTAGTTTTGGACTTTGTAATGTCTCCTTGCTAAATAATTAGGATCTTTGATTCCAATTTTTTCAAATTCAATCATTGGTGGTAAATGATAAATTCCAATGCTTTTTCCAAGATTTACATACATTTTTCAATTTTTCACCAAAGATGAGTAAGGGAGAAAATTCTCCATGGTCATTGGGGGCTATTTGTTACCCAATTTTCATCTACTGAAAATTACTCTGGGTAGTGGCTTCTTTAATCCCTAAAGGCCCATTGTCCCCTTGGGGGACAAAATGTAATTGGGCAGGTTCCTATAACCTTGATTTTTAATGAAACTTTCTCATAAGATAGAAAAAACTTATTAGTTTTGAGGGAATATAATTTTTCTTTGAATCGGTGCCTAAAAGCAAAAGTTATACCACAAAAGCCCAAATTTTCACTCCACAAGTAGAAAAAGAAATCCACAAAAACTTGAAACTTTTAATTTTTTTCCCTTATAGATTATATTTTTGTCTACACATGAAGCTTTGATTAATTCTATTTGGATTAGTGATGTGAAAATTATGAACAATCTTATTTTGGGGGCAATCTAAGCATCTTTCTGAAAAAAATAACTTATATGATTCATTTTTTAATGCAATTTTCACAATTTTTTGAATTTCTTTTTGACAAGGTTAAGCTTTCTGGCTAGAAAAATCTCACCATTGGGATTATAGTATTTCAATTCCATCTTAAAACTATTAACAATTTAGTTTTTCTTTCAATCTTGAACCTATTATTATTTAACAACTTTTTCAAGAATGAAATTCAAGCTTCCTTTTATCAAAAAAATTCTATACTTTCAACTCAATTCTTCAACACAAAATAATTTAATTTCAAAGTTCATAGTGCAAAAATTTCCACAAATGGCAATTGAAGTAATTTGAAATTATAGACTAATGTTCAAAAAAACTATTTTTTTTTTAACTTTGAATTCTAATATCTCTCAATCCATAAGGTCAAACTTCATGAAATTGTTACTGTATGATTTGAGACAAGTAAAGTACAAGATTCTATAATTAGATTCTAAATTTTTTTCATTGGTAAACACATTAGAAATGGTAGTTTTGAGTGTTTTGTTTGAAAATGGCCTTGTGCCTTTAGGGGTTACCACTAAAAAAATGATTAAAAAGATGGATGAAATCACCAAAACCTCTTCAACAAACACTAGAATTGCCAATATTTGGATGAAAGCTAATAATAATAGATAATTATGTGGATCAAGATACAAATGTGGATCACATTTTATCCATATTTTCCTTACTTGCATACATTCTAGGTTGCATGTCACTCTAAAGTTAAATTACATGATTATCTTGCCCCTCTATTTTTGTCAAATAGGTATTTATTGAAGTGTTTCCAGTTAATATGACCTCAAACCGTTTGCTTTTAATGGATCTCATTGTATAATGGTGCTTCGTGAATGCTAAGTAACAAGTTGTCAGTGAAAGATTTTGGGTCTTCTTCAAGTTGCTTTAAACATGCACCTATTGAACATTTTGAAGTTTCTCTAAGTCTTAATTTTGAAAAGTTGCAAAAATATAGAAACTCTCTAAATTCTATTCTATTTTTTTATTTAAAAAAAACATGAAATATTTTCACTTATCAATAAAAATAACACCTAGTTGTGATTTTGACTCCATCCATGCACACTGACCCAAATGAACAGTAATACCTACATTGAACAATTCCCCTCCACTAATTTCTTGATATTTTTATACTTTATAAATATTAACTATTATTGTACAAAGATGCAATAATTTTCATCAAAGTAGAACTATGTATATGGCATGGGTTTATGTGCCCAAGTTGAAACACACCCCTTGCTCATCCCCAATTTTCCTCATAAAAAAAACATCAAAACTTTTCATTTTCCACCTACGATAAAAAAAAATTGAGTTTTTGAATCCAGAGGCTTCAACAAGGAGAGGTGTAGGAGATGAATTAATTGAGTACCAAATAGAGGGTCTTTTTTCTTTACATGTACCCTTGGCATGACTTCAAAAGGACAAGTGAGGGGATTGGTTCACCTGAGTCGGGGGGTGCATTGGTTCATGGCCCAGTTCAAAGAGTCACACAATGCTCCATGTGGACGAGCGGTGAGTCATGGCCCAAGAGGATTGACATGTATTGCTCCATCAAAGGGTAAATGTAAAAATTGTCCCCTATTTTGTGCCATTCTAATTTTTGTATGTCTTCTCTTCTCACAGCTCATTTGGAGCCTCCAATTGCAAATACAAATTCAAAATTTGCAAATTTTTATCATATGAGACAAATAAAAAATTTCTTCAGTGTTTTTTGCTAGGATAAAACTCGGGACAATACATGGGTCAATCCTCCCTCGGCGTGAGTCCCGGGGTAACTTTTTTGGGTAAGGCAACCTAATTGTTAGGGCACCCTAATCTCACTCTTCTGAGTAGATGTGTCTACCTTACCACCAAAAACACCAGCCGAAATTGTCTGCCTCCGAGTCAAACGGGTCCAGCCGGCTAGTGGGGGCGGGGCGGGCGGGTCCTTCCCGGCCGTCGTCAGTCGGGGTTTGGGAGGCACCTCGGGCACCGAAACTCGCAGTCCTCCCTCCCTGCAAACATTTACCGATGGTAAGTTAACTGCCCCGCAGCCGGCTGGCTGGCAGGCAAGCCTGCGCCGCAAACTGCCAATCTCCCATGTGACTCCCATTTAATAATAGCTGCACGACCCGCGCCACACGGCCCACCGTGATGCTTGTGGGATGCCCCCTCTCGCCTCTTCTCGGTCTTGGGACTTCGTTGGGGTGTGTGCACTACAGTTGCCATGCATCCCTTTAGCAATTCGAAATAAGTTTAGTAAGGCAAAGATTCGGTGCCACTGTCAGGAGTTGCTACAGATGCAACCTCCTCTAGAGTCTAGACCTCTACTTGCCTTGCGGCGAGGTTCATGGGTAACGTCGGGGTAGATGGCAGGAAGGTGAGAGATCGATCAACTCATGAAAAGCCCTGATCGATCCTCAAGACGGACCTGATGACAAAAACAGGATTCGGAGCAAAAGCAAGGGTAGTAATGTGGTCCGTAGCATGGAGGTTGGCGACAACTTAAACCGTGAAAGAGCCTCGAAAGAAATGGAGAAGGTTAAGCTACTAAAAATGTTCTGATTTTTGGACCACTGGGTTCGCAGTGGGTACAGTACGCATCCCATCCACCTGGAGTTGGAGATGGTCGTACGGTCTGTCTGTCGCGCTGCCTGCCTGACCGTCACAGGGCGTCATCAATATACGACTCCGCTGGCGAGGAAATTCCGATCCCTGACCGTAAAAGTTCGCGTCAGTCTCTAGCTCTTATCTATCCACCTCACAGCGGCTGCTCGGCATGGGTGACGGTGCAGATGCAATCGCCCCAATAAACTATCTGCAGCAGTTGGTTTAAAAATGGGCAAATGCCGCACCTTCTATGATTGGGCGGTGGGGCCGGCCCCCATATCTCAGTCAAGCGTTCCCGAGACATTCTTCAGTAAAGTGTGTGTGATTTTATTCCCTTACAGCGTGGAGGCTGGGTGATGAGCCCCAACGGGATCCACCTCCCGGGCGGGAGGGCTGGATGGCTTGGCTTCGTCTCTTGTTTGATTCCATATACGGTAAGGGAAACGAATATAGTATCGACGCCTTCAACACCCCCCACGAGCGTGCTCCGTGCGTTCCTGGCTATTCTCCTGATTTTCATTAGAAAATTTAGACTTCGCCCCCACTGAGGGACATGGCGGACGGACGCCAACAACACTGGAGTCCAAGCCATTATTCCAACTCTAAATGGGGGTTCTCGCCCATTTACTATAATATATTGCCCCTGCGCTAACAATCCACTCCAATTTTTAAAAATTTCTTTTGACACAACTGGAAGAATTTCATTGCAGGAAAAATGGGGCACTGTAAGGCATAAACGCGGCTGATGCACCAGTTAAGGCCAATCCACTCCAATTGAGAAGTCCTGCATATTGCCCCAATTCAAGAGAGAAAAATTCTTGATGAAGATCAGGTTGTAGACTTCCTTGCGTGAATATACCGACAGTTTATTCACAGGCCAATTGGATGCAACGGTGCAACTCTGTTGCAAGGTTTTAAGGAATTATTGGAATAGCGGTTGACCGACACTGCGTTCCACTACCCGCCTGGCTGTGCAACTGTGCAAGTTGTTTCCATGGCATGATGCTCGTGCTAATAATCTGATCCTTATCCTTGCTTGCTGAACATCGCCGCTTTATTAGCCTAATTTCGTTTCGTAATTAATGTTTAATTTTACCTTTCGTCCTGGACTCCTGGACAGACGACGCAAACTGAAAGCGAGGGACGTGTCTGAGCAGTAATTTTAGACTTTTCACATGTCTGGGAACTCGAGTGCTTCCGCAGCTGAGTAATAAATACGGGGCGGCGTGATTATTGGTTCAGGTCATGTCAATTTTTATGGCAGTATTGACGGAAGATCATGGGGTGAAGATCAGAGCCTAGCTTTTTTCCAGCAATGATGTGGATTTATTCAAAGCCCAGGGTCGGTGCAGCGGTGCTCCCACTTTTAACTGTTGCTCAGAGCTAGCATGAAACCTGTGTGTAATTGAATCGTGGAAGTGTTTCTGGCTTTCTGCATGCGGGTTTCCACAAAAGGAGGTTTCAAATCCACTGGAAAAAGCAGTGAAATCAATGAATTTCGTGAGGGCAATGGAGTACTTATTAATTCGGACTGCCCACTCCGTCATGCAGACCGACGGATCGAGCCAGCACACACTTATTCCTTTTCATTTTGAAAAATGAATTTCATTGACACATCAGAAACTTTTTCCGCCATCGTTCCGTAACGTTCTGATCCGTCCGTGTCATACAAGGAAAAGAAAACAGTAGCGACGGAGTACGTGAGAAGCTCCGGGACTGAGCTTCATTTATGAAGAATTCCAGGCACAGATCGAATGAATGGAATGTGAGCCGGAAGTTGTATCCTCAGTTTCGGAGAAGGAATCGTCCACACCATCTGGGGTACAGTGACACCAGTCCAGGGCAAAGTCCAGTCTATTCTGGACAGTGGTCACCTTCGAGACATATTCTAGGTCATGGCAAAAGCCCGCAAGCGAGGACCTCTTTCCATGCAAAGCGGCCTTCAAACAAGCGCCATGGCGGGGGGGCGTCCAAGCAGATTAGGCCGAAAGTCCTCAAGGAAATACGTGCATTCTGGGTTGAACCAAAGTTTTCTCTTCAAAGTCATCACTTTTTAGTTAAGGTAATCCTGAAAGGTCAATCCTGGATTGTTAAATGTTGCAGTTTAATGTAAACTAAATTGAAGTGGGCGATGGGTTCTTCAGGGTCAAATACTCGTGGACTTAAAGTCAGTCCAACTTCGTTCGCAATGCGGACGGATCCGTCCGCAACAAGCTCAGTGCCGTGAAAGCATCAACGTGATCGAGCCCCTTCACTCACTAATAAGAAGCTTGGTAAGCCCCCCCTGTTGGGATAAGGCCAGCGTAGATATTATCACGCATGCTGACACGTGGCAGACCTTCATTGAACCGAGGACCAAAGGAAGGCTCATGCAGCCAATGCATGCGGCGTCCAGCTCGGTTTCTAACATGACGGACTGAATAGCTTAAACGTCTCCCTCTCTGGAAAATGGTGACTTGTAGGTGGGAGAATGTAGCTAGCCAGTGTAAAATCAAGGCCACAGTAAATAAAATTTGACTACTGGTTGAGCCTCACATATTCCAAGCTTCTAAGGTAGCAAGTAGGTCCATAAATCGACCACCCAAGAATGGGAATGGAATTGGGGGGAGGTAAAGCTTCTCAAAAAATATTTTTTGAGTACATTTTCCTTGAAAGACAAGTGGAATTGGCATCTAACCCAAGTTGTTTCATATTTTTTTGGAGCTTTGTGGAATTAGTCATGAAATTTTGAAGTTGAACTAGCATGGGGCTCCAAAATCCCCCACCTCCTAAAATGTTCACTGTTTGAACATCAGCGAAGGCTACGAAAAAACAAGATGTACCAAATAGTGTATATTTCAAGAGGTGGGTGGTTTTAGAGCCTCTTAACCTCTAAAAGTGCCAAATTTGTAGAATGGTTCTAGGATTAGTAGGTGACTAGGTGTGAAGTCCAAATGGTTGAGTGAGTTTATGAAAAGGTAGATTTCTTGATTATTCATGTTATAAAGGAAGGCCATCAACCAATAAAACTTGGATTTTTTTACCAAAACCTACAAATTTGAATGTTGAGCATCCTTTTTGTTTGGTATTTTCTTCTTTCTAAAAGGTTCATGCCACTTCCATTGTCCTTTTTTCTAAATGCTTCTTGTAATTGAACCTTTTATGGTATCAAAACTTTGCCCTTGTTAAAGTGAGATATGTCACGTTTAACCAATACTAATGCTAGAGTGACATGTGTCTTGTTTACTAACCAAATTCTAGCCTTGACGCATGGTGTTGTAGTGATATGTGCCCTTTTGTATTCACGTGATAAATGCCGTATTTAAAAAAAAACTTACTACTAAAAAATAAGTCTTTAAGCACCAAACAAAAATGTCAGAGTTTCTTTGCTAATATAAACATTTTAATGTCCTTGTGGCACCTCCTTTCTTACTAGTGCATATAATGGCTACAAGTCTTGTATAGATCCCTCTAAATGAAGACAACTAACAACGTACAAGAGAATGTTTTTTTGTTTTTTTTTAATTAAATTTTTTTTAATACATGAAGGTAAATGTAAGAAGTTGTACCCTATTTTGGAATGAATAATTTTACATCTTGTGACTTCTCCCAACTCATTCCACGCCTTGGATTCCAACTTCGATTTCCAAATTTCCATTAGCCAATGTAAATAATGAAGTTTCCTCCATTTCAAGGTGTTTTTTTACAAAGAGCTTTCGACCAAGGAGGGATCCATCCTCCCTGGCAGAGAGTTCGCTGCCCCCCTTCACGTGGACAAACCCACGTTGGCTTTGTCAGCCCAATCCTGACGCTATTTGGGAAACTCCCTCTTGCGTTTGAAAACAAAAATGTTTTCCCATTTGAATGGGACCAAGTAAACAAACATACAACTTACTCCGTCAATACTAGATTCAATCCCTCCGCTTTGTAGTTTGTATGCAATGGTTTGGTCCATTTTATTAAATTTAAAAAAATTTAAAAAAATTCTTTTTGTCGATGTTTCCCAATTCCACTAATTAACTTTGAACTAGCCACTAGCCGGTTCTTTACAAGTATAGGCTCACGCTGACTCAATGTAACTTAACCCTTTGGGGATGTTGTTGTTTTCTATATGCTCTCCCTTGTTGTATATAGAAGGTGGGAAATTGAGTAGCACGTGAATCCCATTCAATTCAAGCTATAAATTTCAGACCAAGTCACAAACTGACTACTGTTTAGTTGAGAAATTTTTGGAATTTTTTTTTAGTGTTCAAAGAAGATCCAATAAATTCAATGTATGAACATACAACAACTCTAAACTCTCTCCCTCCCTCACTATGTTACCCTCTATAAGATTGGCATGTATTTTTTGGCTGTATAGAAATTTTGGACGGATACATGTGGCTAGAGATTTGCATATTTTAGGTTGAAATTTTAGTAGAAGGTGGGACATCGTGAAGGAGCTTGAGGGGTTGAATTAGTCCATGGTCCCATGCTCTGGCCCAGAAGTTCAGTGTTTTACATTGGAGTTTTTCTTTTTCTTGGTAGAAAATGAACCCACGTCATTGGTAGGAAGTGGGTCTGAGCTGTCTTTCCAGTTCCTGTACTCCCTCCGTCCCTCCCATCATGGCCTACTCACTGAAAAGCTCCAGATCTCTGCAAATCTTTCGTAGAATCCCGAAGCCGGTAAGGTACTGCAACAACGAAGCTGCTGCTCATCGAGACACAACAGCGACGGAGCCCCAAATGAATGTGGACTCTCCCATCCATCCTCCGGCCCTCACTGCTCCACGAGTGAGTAGGTAGATAGATAGACGCATATTTTACTTCTTCAGTTGATTTTTGGGATTGTTTTTTCAGAGATGAAAAAGAGGCAAGTTCATTACCCCTACTCCTTGTTTCGGCATTCGATTTCGTGCTACTGCACTGTACCGAGAGAGAGCCTTTTCGCCCCTCCTGTCCTACTCCCGTCATGGTCCAAGAAAAGAGGAGAACGGAATCCACCCACCAAATCGTGGGTGGGAAGAGGGTGATGCACTCATGCATCACGCATGAGCGAGCGAATGACGACGGAGGTTCAAAGAAGAGAATAAAGAAGGCGAAGGAAGAGTAAGAAGGCACAGCAGTGGGGAAGCGGAAATTAAAATGCAGCAAATAGGAGACCGAAAGCTTTGGAAGGGGAAAACAGCGAGCGGAAGCAAGAAAAACGAGAAGAGAAGGGCAGTGGAGGGGGGAGGGCATGCAGCCGCCGCGAGGGAGCGCGAGACACGTGTCAGGCAGGCAAGTGGACGGCGCCGGGGAAGCGATTTTCACTCGGGCGATGGCGAGGCTGCGATTGGGTGGATGCGTGTGCCTCCACGCGCCGAAACACGTGGCGGAAGAAGAGTGCGGGAGAGCGAATAGCGGTGGGGTCCAGGATCATGCGGGGCAATGATTGGGAAGGAGGCCCAGGCGCACGACCTTCGCACATGGCGGGATGCAGGCCGGACAGAGGCAGGGCAGACCGGCAGAGGCAGGGCTGCGGCTGCGGGCGGGCTGCGGGCGGGCTGCGCGGCGGCGGTTGCTGCGCAGGGCTTCAGTCCCCTCCCGGACAGCGTTTTTAATTTTACGGTGAATGCTGTGGGTGTTTTTCCGGGTGTTTTTTTTCCCTTCATTGTCAAGTGGACACCAGAAACTGCAACTTGGGGTTGAATGTTGACTGCTGTTACGACTCCGTAGATAATGTTGTGGGTTGAAAATCAGGCAACACGCATACGCATCGTGGATATGATGGATCGGATGCCGTGTCCGACCCACGAAAAATAAAAAGAGAGGATTCCGTCATCGGCAGTTCGGCTGGCTGTCTAGCTCCCAACCAGAAAACCACGATTCAAAGCTGTTCCCTTCCCCCTGTTGCCGCTCTCCTGGGAGCAGGCAAGCCTTGGCAACTTCCTTTTGCCGTTTTGCGCCGATTTCACTCCAGACTAAAGGCTTTGCGACTTAATTGCGCGCCTGGGGATGGGGTCTGTCTCCCCGCCTAGCCGTTCCTTCCAGTCCGGTTTCGCTTATTAGGACTGCCCGCATGCAGCATGCAATAGATCCTGTCGTGCACCTGAATTAACCTGATCACGATCAGTCGCGCGCCGCAGTTCAGTTACGTTTGCACATCGATTTCCAAGCACGCATACTTGCATGCCATGCCGCCTACCGAATGCGATCTTTCCTGTCGTGATGACGTTCTCCAGGCTCCACCGGCGATCGCAGCCAGGCAGAGCACGGATCATGCACCGAGTCCATCTTTATTCCAACTGAATTTCCCTGAGTGTATCGATCCGTCTAGCTTCAGGTAATTCGAGAGGTCCAGGAAGGAAACACCGATACATTCTACCGGGGACAGCGGCAGAACGGACTTCGGGAGTGACCTCCCAGGGTATTGTAACCTCGATCTAGCTAGTGTTGGAAACGAAGAAAAGTTGTGGGAAGCTCTTGCAATGAACTTTCCCTTGTTGAATTACAGTCATACTGTATCAGGTAACTACACCTAAAGGCATCCACATAAGCAATTCAAAATGTTGTTCCTATTATTAAACTACCTGCTAGTACTCTTTGGATTGGATCTTGTTGGAAGCTAAAAGAGTATTCTATGATTCTCCTCTTATGCATATATTGAATGCCGGATGGGTAAACTATGAATTTCCAAAGTGTTTCTAAAACCGACTCTAGGACTCTCATGAAGAGTGGAAATACACTTTAGACAAGAATCTATAGCTGGGTCAATTTTATATTATCATAATGTGAACAAGAGTAAAGTTTTCACTACATTTTAATATTGCTATGAAGTGCCTTGAAAATTCAACAAACATACCAAGGGTTGAAGCAGATCCAACATTGTCAAGGTGATGAAGTAACATCACTCAAAAATCAAACATGTTTCCCAAAAGGCACATGCCTTACAAAATCCGACAAACTTAAACCTAATGTGCTTGTTGTCAAATGTTTCGCATGTGTAAGGAGGTTGGAAATAGGCACATTGCTTTAGAAAGTCTACCAATTCAATTCTGACCTCTTATTTCTTTTTAAATATTGTATCTCAATGTCGTTGTTGAATTGGATCGCACCATAATTTGTGCTCTGAAATCAAGGCACCGATTCATTTGATTTTTTCCTTGCATGGACCTCAATAATACCAAGGCCCCATTGCTGAATAATGTTATAATACAGGGAGGATTCAATGGTACTGAGGCAGTTTTTTCTGCAATTTTCAAACCGTTAAACTATATATATTTTTTTCGAAATGAAATGAAATGTTTGGCTCTGCATGCAAAACAAAAACAAAAAAACAAAAAACCTTAAGAGCAGATATTCTCCATTCCAATTCCCCAGCTGGGACCTCTTTATTATTGCAATTTGTCCATTGTACCCATGCTCCGTTCACATGACCAATACTCCCTTTTTCAACCTAATTTCCAACAGGACTCGGACGACGAGAGGAGACTTTTCTTATTTCAATTTTTTCTTTTCTTTCTGTGTGTGTGTGTGTGTGTGTTTTGAAACAATGAAGTTTTATTAGAATGATATTCCAACGTGAGAAACAAACATCAAATGAACTTACTACCCAACAAAGGAATCCTTCCGTCCAGCCCTACCATTTTTCTTTTTCTTTTTTCATTTTTAAAAATCATTTTGGAGAAAGTACTACCAGTTGTTTCTTCAATGTTCATCTGAATACTTGAATGATACTTGGTGATATCTAGTACAGTGTATTCAAATTAGTTTATTGCTACCAAATTTATTGCTACCAAGGTGAAATATGACTATTGGTCGTAAGATACAATAATCTGACCATTTTAGTTTAGGAAAATTTCCTTTATAAAAAATAGCCGACATCTTTTGGCTCTTGCCAATTGGTGTAAAATCATGTATGAAAAAAAAACATTCTAGTCCTTACTGAGGCTGATTTAGTGATCTTATCATTTATACCTTAAATGAGGATGTATGTTTTGTTCTATTTGTTTATGATGGCGAGATCCACTAAACTGTGTGTCCCACGGCCACATTCTTGGCACGGCTTTCTTCGAAGAGGGATGTATGGGCCGTTTGTTTTGTGGTGCTTTGACTTTTGGTAGAAAAGATAATTGAATTACATTTTTTTTTTAAATTTTTATTTTGGTTGTGACAACAACACAAGGCACACTAGTTCATTTCATTAAACAAATAAAGATTCCTACATGACCAATTGTTGACTTTTCAATGCCAATGTGGCACCATCCCACTGGCAACTCATCTCCCTTGCCATTCCAAGTTGCCACTCATGACCTTTGTTCCTTTCCACTTGCTTCCTATCCCCTTGGCCCCCTTTGGATCATGAAGATCCAAGGTTGTGCTTGCCAAATGCACAGTTAGTTGGTGATGTGTGGTCGAGTCTATAGTAGTGCACGAAGCTCCTTGCACTCCTCTCGACTCCATTGGTATGGATTCGAGAATGGATTGGAGAACCCATTTGCCAGTAGGGCGGCTCCTCGGTTATCTCATCCCTTCCCTGAGGAAGTCCCGTTGGCCCCCACGTAGCCGAACTGGTGACGTGGCGATCCCAGTCCCCGAGAGCTCCTTCCTTCGTTGGTTTCCTTCTGGGGTCCCTGTACAGTAGGTCAGTTGGGTAGTACACTCCAAATCATTTCCAGCATTCCCATTCAGGATGGCCCTCTCACTTGGGGTAGCTGGACAGTCAGGGCAGCTCACGACCAGTAACTTACTACATCTTAATTATTATTTTTAATTAATTTATTAATGAATGAATGAATGAATTCATGGGGGGCGAATTTAGTCAATATTTAACAACATTTTCATCTTGGATTGGTTCATTCTCACATGCTTTTATGAATTTAAAAATAAATAAATAAAAAAAATAAAAGTAAATTTACTTACTTTTGTTTGGGTACACTACAATTGGTAAATAGTGCTGGGGTGATAATTAGTGTTGTTTTCTATTTTTTATCCCAACACTATATTTTGTTCCCATCGAACACGAAATACACTCTCGTAGAAATGTGGAATTGACCAGATTTTACTATAGAGCTAAAATAGTGTTAAAATGGATAAATAATGTTCTAACACTAACCTCGCAAATCACAATTAGTGTTATTGTTGACAATTAGTGTAGCCAACACTATTTACCAATTTTAGTGTAGTGGCACATTAATTTTTAAGTTCTAGTGGAAAAATAAAATGGCATTGAACAAATTGAAATTCAATTCTAATTTCACACATTGAAGGGAGGGCCAGGGAGAATTGCCCCCCTCATTGCCTCCAACCAAGGGAGAATCTACTCTGAAAATTTGCCCCCTATTTTGAGCTGCGTATTTTCATATTTCTTCTTCTCGACAACCTAATTTGGGGCCCCTGATTGCAAATATGAATTCAGAACCTCCCATATTTTTCCATGTGTTGCAAATATAAAATAATTCCAGTGTTCTCCCAACGGGGCAATGAGGGGGTCAATTCACCCTGGCCGGGCCGGGCCGGGCCGCCCCTCCCCTGATGGAGGTGGGTCCCGCCGGGGGGATTTCCCCATGTGATGGATCCCTTCAGTCCAGGGGGTCAATTTCTTTGATTGTCGCTTTAGCTTCTTCCCCATTCGTCGGTCTGCATTTTCGATCCCTTGCCCAGGGGGCTGGGAACCTTTATCCAGGACTCCCATGTTGCCCGGCAGTTGTACCAGTGGAGTGTGCCCTGTGCCGTTGCCACACTGTACTGCACTGTACATATAATATAAGATATAGCATAAGAAATAAAAGCGAAAGCAATGATTTCTCCCTTTTTAATTCATAAAAACAACAACAAAAAAAACACCCTGGAATTCAATATTTTTTTCTGCCGTGAGGTGGAACACCATGGAACAAAGCCTGTGCACCCCTCCTTGCAAAGGACTTTCTCACCGTACCAAGAATGCAATGTGGGGACACATTGGTCCCGAGATCTCATCATAACAAATCAAACAAATGATCAAACAAAACAAACAAACAAGTTTAATGTATCGATATTATTGTTCATACCTAATTAGTGGTAGTGTTCCCTCTTGAACATTTGTCCCTTCCGTCACAAAATTGATCTTCCATTCGCCCTTCATTTCTTTGTCTCCCAATTGATCTTCCGAGTACATGTTGTGATGAGGGAGGAAGAAGGTTGGAGGCAGTCATGAAAACCAATGCAATGGGAATGATTTGAAGCAAGTAGAAATTCAAGTTGGAAAAGAGCATTTGGGGACAAAGGGAGTACTAATCATAGGCAAATCACCCTATTGTATGAAACCCACAAACATTTGTTGATTCATCTTGGCTTGTGTATATTTCCTTGCAAAGAGAAATAACGCGAGCGTAGTGTGCTTGGGGGAGATAGTATAAATCAAGAGTATGTTTATGTAAGATCCCACATCAACCCTCAAGAAGAAAAGTGAGTGACACCAAGATTGCGTACTCTGGCTAGAAGGCAGAAATTGTCAGAAACTATTGTTCACCCATTACTTATTGTGCTCCATCATCCATACTTAAGGTGAGTTTTGAGAACTCGATCCAAATTTCAAGCTAAAACTCTCTATGCGAGGAGGACCATCATTTCCATGTTAGTGAAAGCATTTGAATTGCCTGTAAAATAACCCCCGAGGCACTCAACCCAACCACCATTGCTAACGGAATAATGTTGTGTGTGCATTGTATGCGGGCACTACAACTTGCATGTTTCCAATTGTGCATTTGATTCCCACATGGATGTGGTGTGGGCGTGTGACACTACGGCATCACAATCATCAAACAGACTCCGTTTTGTTCGCCAGTGTGTTTGACCTCGATTGCTGGGGCGGGTACAGTTGAGGTTCAAGTTGGGCCAATGTGATCATCAGCCCGCAGCCGCAGTTGCTGTCCGTCAGTGCAAGAGTTAAAATCATTTTTCAGTGAGAATCACAGGTTGAAATTCTGCCCTTTGACCGATAGATAGCCCTATTATGCACAAGTATTCCAAGACACTGTAGCAGAACTGGGAGAACAATACTTATCCTCAAGAATATGACTTGCATAAAAATGGTAGGTTCGGCTCGGGAATTGCGATTTTTGAGTCGGGTGCCAATACGAGTAACGCCAATGATTGCTAAGATAAGAAAGGCTTTGACAACTCAGGAAAACTACCGGAACAGTAGGAGGATTCATTGCAGGATGAGACACCAGTTCTCATTCATGATAAGTTGCTGTAACTACGTACCATGCCGCCTGTGGCTGGACGACAAGAGGTGCTCCAAAATGAAATGGAGTTTCACATGAGTTTTATTATTCCTTGTGGTGAGGGACCAGCTCCCTGTTCATGGAACGGAAGAATCCCAGCTGTCTGCCAATCGGGCAGTCGAAAGATGCTGCAGTTGAATGCAAGCGGGGTCCTAACGGTGCCTTCTAAGTTACAGCCCAGCGTTGTATCATTGCTACAGGTCATCTGTACGTTCATGGCATATTTGCTAGATACAAAAAGTTAATAGTGTTTCTGGCGCTGGGGTGAGGGAGACTGAAGTCATGATTCAAACACCCAATCACTCTTGGGCGCAGTTCTACTCTACTTCGAAAATGATATCTTCAAGAGATACAACGATTCAGGTTATGGTGAGCCTGACGATAGCCACGTGCACGAGGTCCAAGCCTATGCCCTTCCCTCGAAGTTCCTCAGTGGCCTCAGACCTAACATTCTTTAATTGCCAGCAGAGCCATGCGAGGGATGCAAAGCTTAGAAAGTGGCCCAGGTGAAATGTTGACCTCTACGCAACTTCGGGTTTAGGTTTGGGTCGGGGTATGGTATTCTCACCTGTAGTTGCAGGAGTGGCCAAAATTCTGTAGAGCCATTGCTCCACAAAAGTTCCTCGAGGGTTATAATACTATTGACGAGTTGCAGCCGCCGCTCGAATTAGGTCATCTGAAATCATGGAAATTGAGGTCTGTGGCAGATGATAACTATCACAAAAGCCCATATCAATCAATCAAAATCATCAGCGAACCACAGTCTTGAGTACACTGTTCAATCCAGCAGCTGTTCCCGTAGTCCATACAGACACCACCCAGGCGTCCTCATCCTCTTCATCTGTATCTTGAAGTCCATGATATAGCTGTTGAAACACCTTGTTCTAGAAAACTAATCATTAACCATTCTAAACGATATCTTAATTTACCACCAAAATAACCGAAAATGAAAATCAGGCTATTAACAACAGTAAAAGGTGCCAGTATTTTCTTTACCTAAGATCAGACTATCTCGTGAAGTCCCAATCATATTGTTATGCTTATTGTACAACAGTAAACGAAAACAGATATCTCTATTCAAGTTTCCAAGTAAAGCATTTGAAGAAATCTGGGTACTAGCGAAACGGGAAAACTACTCACAGGCCGTCAATCGTAAAAATGAAACATTGACCGTTCGAATGTTGTACCATCCAGTAAGACCAAAACTTCGCATCTATACGTTTGAACATCTGGCTAGGTTGAACTGTCCGAAAGCTCGTTGTGAGCACAGAAATTTTGTCCAGCATGACGAATAGTACTCGTGGCTAGTTTCAAGTATCGGTGCTATACTATCAATATCCATCGACGCCATCTGGAAATGTAACACACTTGAACACTTTGCATTGTGCGCAGATAACAACACCAGCCTGCAACATGAATACACGTCAAGAAACAGTCAAGGTAGCATTCTTCGAACTTCACTTCAAGGACAGTTCGAAATTTCTAAGCATTCTCAAAAAGATAAATATCATTCCAACATATACAACTCTTTAGTTTCGGCTTCTAGATGGAAAATAGTTGACTAATGCTGATTTATCTACCGATTCTGTAAGTTTTCGTCTATTGATGAAATGGAAATCCTGCACATCATTGAATTAGTTCATTAGGAGAGGACATCTCATATCTTGCATGAGAGGGAAATCATTCCGGTAGATGAAAGTCGGCGAGATAAATTTTAACCCCCTTACCACAATGCAAGTGAAAACTACTCTCATCAAGATAGTTAGTACTAAAGATATAATAAACTTGTGAAACTGGTCGAGTTTTGTAGCGAGAACGAACTTGTTACAAATCTGGCTTTCATGTTCAGGAGGAAGTCAAGAAGCAAAGAGTGCGTTCGGAGAAACTCACAGCCCGACAAGAAGGACATCTTCTATAAAATTTATTAGCTCTCACTTGCACATTGGTTTTCTGTCCTTTGCAAAAATCGCATACCACCCATCCTTTGCCATTACATGTATCACAAGGCAAATTGGGACCATCTCCTTTTTCCACCTGCCACAATTGCACAAGCAGAAGATTATACACTGCATGCGCAAAGACTTTCGACGTTTGGGAATGAAGTACTCCTATGAAAATATAACATAATAAGCTCAGAGGATTTCAAGATTACAAGCGCCCCAGCCTGAGGTGGAATGTTAGAGATATACTACAATCCCTCTTTGGCTCACCCTAAGCTCCCTCTCCAACAAGTTTTATATAAAAAAAAAAAACAGAAATCGAAGGGGGAAAAATGAAGCTGATAGAACCATAGTGATTTCCTCTGTTAGCTGTCGCAGACCGTCCATATTACGGCACGGTCGGACCTACATATCATGACCCTTTCACATTTGGACGGGTAGTAACTTGCTAACATGTAATCAGTGAGACTGTCAACAATGACAGACTTGAGAAAGACTTGAAAGAAATTAGGTTTTTATTACTAGGGCCAAGAAAATTTTGCGAGTCTCTTGCAGTGTTCCAAGAACACTGCAACAATGCAAAAAAAATTTACAAGTCTCTTTGCAAGTCTCCCGACAGACTTCTTGTGAATGCCGGGTGAGCTAAACATGTCGGGTCTGTAAGCCAGGGCCCCCCATACTAGGAACGTGCCCATATTACAGTACGCAAGCTGAGTTTCTTACGAGTTCTCAACTCCATAATGAATCGTTTGCCCAACAGCCATTCCTGGCGCCGATCTGCTCGGTGTGTACGAATTGCACTTCGAATTTCAAGACTCGTGAAATGACTTACCAATCAATCAATCCAAATCCCGTTAGAGGCCAAATGGGATTCAATCCAATACTTGGCGTAATCGGAGTGAAAACCCTGCAAATGGACGACCGACCTTTTTCCGGCCATGTCCCCTCATGACCATGCGACTTACACTCGAATGATAAAATAGGCTAAGCATTCAACTATGGTTATGCAAGGCGACTGATTCGTACTGGATTGCCAACAGTAATCCAATATGTAACGAGGAAGTGCGTCGCTCAAAGTACATGTCATTAACAATAGGCATACTCGCAGCAGAAATTTCAACGTGTCGAAGTCATGAACCAACCCTCGCAATCTCTCTTCCTGCCGATAAAATTGAAGAGTTCAGGCGCCAAAAAGGTTCTCACCGGGGGAGCAACGACTTCGGATCCAGTTGCTGCACGCGGAATCCCGACTCGCCTTACCGCGCGAGGCTTTTCAAGTTCCCCAGTCACCACATGCGTCACACTGCGCCAATTCGAACGGGGAAGAATGCAGCTAGAGACGGAGAAAGGAAAGGAGGAGGAGGAGGAGGAAATGCAATGAAGCGTCGACGAGGGCAGATGATGATGCACTGGCATCGGTGCCATCGCTGGGAGCTCCAATTTGCTACGGTCTGCAGGACAGGCTCGCAGACACAATTTCAGAAGACAATCCTATACCCGCAATGTCGGCTTATCCAACGGCCTTAGGGAAAGGTCCTATAGCCGTTTCTCATTTCCTCCAGTTGCCAGAGTTTTCCTTCGCAGAGGTTAAGCTTACCACAAATTCTGAGATGAGTCTCCTCTTATCAAGTACTGGGGCTGCCTTTCCTGCCATTGATATATATATATATATATATATATATTTATATTGTTTGTTTGTTTCTATTTAGAAACCCTCTATTTCACCAGGATTAATAACTCTCTTAGTGACTCACGTTGGAGATGCATCAAATTGATTGCTATCGCACAATTCCGAGCTGAAAGTCCCCTACCATGCATGGTCGTGTAAGTACCCCGCATCGATCTTGGAATCAAAGTTTGAGATTTTACTATGGCTGAACGAATGTGAACATTCTGCCTCCAACACATGTAATTTGAAACTTTGTGCGATTGCATCTGTTAAACGAGCATTGTTCCTATTAGTCCTTTGAAGGTTACCAGCGAAGGAATTTGGGAGAAGCTTCAGAATTTGCCAGCTGGCAGCAGATACTCGGTATTATGTGAAGATTTCGACTCCAAGCTATACGCATCAAAAGTCACGCCCCAAGACACCCTTCAGTGCTCATTACAAGCTTGCAGAATTTTCTCTATGGCTGCATCAGGTTGAGGTATCTGAAGTGTTAGTGTTCGGTTGATCTGCCCGAGGAGCTGTATGCACAAATAAATGACGATTCCTAAGCTACAAATTGCCGGGAGGCATTTGCTGTGTAATTTGTGTTTCCCAGGGCTCATCAATATGGGAGAGATTTGGAGCAGCAGAAGGGGTTTCCTTCATATATAAATTTCAGAGTATAATACAAGATGGTTTTAAATAAAACTCTGGGAAGAAATTCACTGTATGTATGACTGAAAAGGTACTAAGCGTGATGCGAAGCAACCCAAGGTAGTAGGAGCGTTGCCGGTCTGCCGGATGTATTCGGCTCGGTGCTTGGCTTTTGTAGCATGTTCGTCGCGAAAGACTTCCGCAGCAGCTCTCATTTCTTCAGCTTTCCGATTGACAGCTGAAATTTGATTTGACATCTTCTGGCTTGCACTCTCGTGCAGTTTTTCAAGTTTCGCCTGCACGGAGAATATTAGCACCTCAGCAAAGGCCGTAGGAAATGGTAAACATTATGTGGAAAATGAAGGCTAGTTGAGAGACTTTCTAGTAAGATCACGAACCTCCGTCTTCCTCATCCGTGCTTCTGCTTTCGCTTTCTGATGCTCCTCCCAGGCCTTGATCCTGGTTTCCTCTTGATGGAATCTGCAGAAACAAATAAAAGCTATAACCATCACTTGGGAGATTTAAAGATATCCTCATCAATCCAGAAGAAGCCATTGGCGAGAGAAAAAAACAAACAAACCCGTAACCGAGTTCCTTGCTAGAAAGATAAAAGAGTCTCATTTGCAAAATCAAATAGACGTCTGACTAGGAATCAACAGAAGTGGAGCGCTCGCTGGTATTGATAGTGTAAGGACCACCAACATGGTGACCGTAAGAAAGAAGTCCAATGAGTTACAGCACGATTTAAATAGACGTCAAGATGATTTCCATAGTGAGAAAATGTTGATTTACTTGCGGACTCATCTTCCAATTATTACACACTTGTTGTTTGGCATATAGATTTGCCTCAGAGAGCTTGGTAGAGCATGCAACTAAGTGAAATCTAGACACATTTGCAATTACATCTTAAAAAGGATTGGACCAATTTGCATGGAACAATCACTCCCCAAGTCAGAAATTTCCAGGTCTGAAATCTATCAGAGAGCAATGATTACTGGGTGTAGTTATATCAGTGCTCAAGAGAAAGATCATTGTACCTGGCAGTATATTTGGCACGCTCGGCTTCCTCCCAAGCTAAAGCCCAGGCCTCAAATGGACGAGTCTGTATCTCCCCGCCATCTTGGGCTCTTAAACACGTTGCACTTTCCGCCTCCTCTTCTTCTCTTGTGCTCCAGTTTAAGTTTCTGTCCAGAGTGGGATGAGGCTGAGAACTTGGAATGCGACGCCCGAGTTTATCCGTTTGAAAATTCTGGAGGTCGAGCATGTCCGCGTTAGCAGGTGCTCCTACGGATGCAGTTCTGCGGGAGTGGTCTGGAGTGTTGTGTCTGCTTGGAGAAATATTAAATACTCCGAGAGTTTCACCTCTTGAGAGCCGAACGCTGGGATTTGGAGTCATCTGCGTGCCCATGTCTCTGTAGAGTGAATTGGACTGCGCAGTTTCAGTGCCAGACTCCCTTACAGATATGGAGTTGGGGTAATCGGAAACCGACCTAGAGTGTGGACCATTGTAGAAGATGTCTGGAAGACCAACGGTGAGTATGTCAGAATCTTGCACAAAATCCTAATAATAGAATATAAGGTCCATCACCTCTTCAAGACGAATCGCCCTTGGTTGACCACTCTATATGACCACTCTCAACTATATTGGCCGCTGATTCAGTTTAATATGAAATATGTGTGAATACAAAAGAAAGACCAAAATCATATTTCTGGAACTAGTACTAACGTGATATTCAAAACTATTCGGCATAGAAAGGACAATCCCCCCAAATTGGGACTGAACATAAATCTACAAACCTTTGATAGGAGCATCGGTAGGAGTTTCTGCCAGTGGAGTCTTCTCTGTAGGAGGAATAGACACTAGATTTTGTGAAACTTGTGGCTCTGTTTTTAATGTGGGTGGTGATATCAACTCATCCAATCTACTGTCCTTCGGCCGTTGAACATACATGGTGGAGGTAATTATTGAAGTATCTCCCCTCTTGTCTGGATCAGACCTTGATGACAGCCTAATGTCTACACATTTTGCACCTGCACGTAGTCTTTTAGGGAGATCACTGACCGGGGAACTCTTCACCAGAGAATTTTGAATTGCACTTTCTATCTGCTGGATATGATCCTTAACATTAACTGTGCTAGTGATCCCGTTGTTGATTAGTGAGAACGAGGAGTCCACGCGTGGCGCTGCAACATTGGAGCTGTCAAGCTCATTGCACCCCACCACTTGTCCTGTGATAGTCAGACGCTTTCCTGCACGAATGGGCCACCAAAGCATGAAGCGATTGTTATGAAAGCATCCTCAAGCTAAAACAGTTCGTGAAGAATCAGGAGCGATGTCCTCTGATATGAAGCCCTGTGCGAGGATGATTACACGACAGTCCCACCATTCACGTCCAGCCAAGATGTCCGGAAGACCAAACCAGTAGTTGGTTTCTAATATGTTGTAGAAACTGCTCCACAATGAGCCTTGGAGACCTCACAATGGCTATCTCTTCAAGCCTAACTGGATGACAGTCAAGTCGGGGAATAGTACGTGATCGTTGAATCTTACCAGGTTGCAATGGGCTTGGAGCCGACCCCTGACTAGAACACGCGCTTGAGAGTATTGCTGAGTCATTGCGACCCGGACTCGCAATCCACTTGTCAGCATCGTCCCACTTTGACGAAGGTGCTTTTGAAACCTTAGATTTCAATGCTGATCTCTGCTGGGATCGACCGCCTGCAATGCTATGCTAATAGGTGTCAATAGGCCATAACTTAGCGATGTTATGAAAACATGTGACATACCATTCTGAAGTGACAAATATGAATAATTTTTGACAAGAAACTGAACATCTACATAGATCAGAACAATATCGCGTTTATGGCGAGTAACGGCAATCTTCTTCAAAATATACTTTGAATTATTATTAGAGGCTGCATATGTGAAGAGCATGAAAACAAAACAAATGTTATTAAAGACTAAATATGTAAGGAAGATGAATAATGTGCTTCACAGTGTGTCAAGGTGATTCTCTTGTACTTTTTTTGTTCCATGACTACGCTGCCTAAATTAGAACAGTCTATCATTTCTATGCACTCCTGGGAATAGACATTGGAGGGTGCCAAGTTTCGCTCACATACCTATGATGCCAGAGTAAGGACCTTCACTTGCTTGCTTTCTCCTGGAATCCTCTCCGTTGTCTTCTCCACTATTACTAGATGATACCTCAGCATCCTGATTGCAAATCACAGAATGGGAATCTCGGAATGACAAATCTTTAGGGTGGGACACATGCAGTTCGTTGTTTCCTCCGGAGTGATGCAGAGCCCCTCCCGAATGATGCCAGTGACACGGATCTTGCTGGTGTTTGCCTCCATTTACATTCACGGAGACTTGCTGTTTGTAACCGTTTGAGCGAACATCAGATTCCGGGCACATGGGCAACGTAGGCACGTGGAATTGTCCTGCACAAATGAATTTTTCTTCAGAAAATGAATAGAAGATCCATAACTCAAACGAATAAATACTTGACTAACAGCACTACGCCGTGACTTGAAAGCTTATATGCAATGATTCGAAACCGAGACGAGTTTCTTTCTCTAAGTACTCACCAACATTTCTAGTGCCGTGATGCTGGTCACTAGGCTTCTTTGAAATTTTTGGAGTTGATTCACTAGAATGTAACCCATTTGGTACAACGGATTTCGGGTTCCGTTTGTATTCGGGACTGGCATAAGCATGTACGACTGGTTCAGGATGTGAAGATTCCCGAGAGCAAATGGCTTTCTCCTGAGCACATCCCGACGATTCGCTTGCTGAATCACTTGGAAGACTTACGTGACCATTCTTGGATCCCCTGGACATCGTCTGAAGAATTTCTTTATCTAAAGAGTCTAGGGAGAATTCGTGCCTTCTTCCACTTTCAGCAGCGTGATTAATTCCTCGTCTAACGGTATCCGGATTCCGTCCCTTGGATCTTGCAGAAACTAGTGATTGCCGGCCCAACTCTGCAATTAGAATGTTCGAATAATATGAATTGTGAGGAATGCCTGAATAACTGTCAGAATACTCATTAGATAACCTTGCTAAGTCAAACATGTGCAAACCAACTAAAACATATCTGCCAACCTACATTTAAGCAAAAGAGTAGACAAAAAAAAAGCTATGAACTTTGGCGACATTTAAGATGGTAAGAGAAGTAACTGGATATGGAAGAATGCTCCATAGGAAGTAGCTTTTGCAATATGCACAACTCACGCTGGGTGCATTCTTAACATGCTAAAGTCCAGGTCCCGCGGAACAAGGAAAAAGTGTGCATAATCTGCTCCTTTGTAAATGTGCGCACTGAGGCATCAAAGAGTATCCTCGTAAGGCTTTGCGGTCCTCTCGTACACATTCAGCAGTCAGCAGATCATTACAAAAAAATCCAAAAACATTCCTCTTATACAATTTGCAGCAACAAACATCTGAGAAAGCTTTATACACATGATAAATAATTGAACATCTTAGAGAGCAGGCCGACGGAAAAGAATCCAAAAAGGATCTAAGAATGTAGATCAGAGATCTATTTAATTGACCTCTACGACAGAAAAAAATAATTTCCAAGATGACTTTCCTAAACTTCAGTCTAACTTCAGATTGCACAAAACTTACTTACATATTAGAGAGCAACGAATAATGAAAGACAGCTCTTTCTTCCAGCGTCCATCCACACTCTTGACAGTCCGCCACAGGTATTCGAGTCCAAGATTATGGATCATCCGAATCTGGCCGCAAAAAAGACGCCTCAACTTCATCATCCAATCCAAGTGTTGACTACAAATAAAACTAGAAAAAATTTTACTTCTGCCAAGACCGGTTTGACTAGATTTGTCTCACTCGAGCCCTCGAGCCCTCGAGCCTTCCCAAGAAGTGACCTCTGTTTGATGCAGTGGTTAGCGTGACAGGGTCAAAACTTTGCTTGTGGTGTTTCAGATTTCCATCGAATAGGTAGGCGAAGTTTTCCTTCTAAAGACCATAAAATACTGCTATTATAGTGATGAGCGGGTGATGGAAAATACAAATCATACTGAATCAAGTCCATTGCATAGTCTTTTAACATGGAATTTGTCGACGCAAATTTTCAACAAACTAAAAGGCGATGCTAAAAAGCATCAGTCACTGATTCACGAGCGAAACAATAGAAGAGCCTCGTCTCTGAGCTTTCGACGCCATTGCTATCTAGCGCAGCATTCCTAAACTTTTAAGAACTTTGAGCTCGTCCACGAATCCTCTCTGCCGCTTGGAGAGAGAGCAGCTAGAAAAAATGTCATCTGCGAGATATTGACACTTTCTGTAATCATGATGAGGTACGCGAAAAACATGCTCTGTATAGTTACATTGAGAGAATTGCAAAGGAATTTGGAGGAGCTCCGAAAATGGTAATATACTCACAAAATTCAGGAAACGTCTAATAGTACTGTACGACGAGGAGAGGAGAGAACGATTCGTGCTGCTTTCACATGAGCTCACGACTATTCGGATGAAATCTCAAATACCTGACTATTCAAAGTATGGATAATATACGCAAGCAAACAGCTCTTTCAATTGCGCTCATGCACCTGAACTTGCTTGCAGATGTAAAGGTCTCACCACCGCATGGGCGGGCTCGGTGATCGCCAATGCCAGTCCTGGGAAGAAGTAGAAAATGCAGTGAATTTTTACATACAGCTTAAAATCAGCGAAGAAGCGATACTCGATCACAGTGTATCGATCCCGAGCACCTCACCGAAGCCGCAGGAGCTGCAGTCCAAGAAAGGATGAAAACTCGGTGCGACAGATTGAGGGAAAGTTTGGAGGAGAGAATGAGAGCAATCGAGATCTGGAATTAGTGAGGAAGGTTAAGTTTGGATAGTGATGCGAGCGTGGAAGCCATAGCTGGCGCCTCGCCCTCTTCCCGATCGGTCAGGGGGAAAGCGACATCGCGTGCATTTCGTCAGACAGGAGAGAGACCGACTTATAACCGTGTGGCGCCACCGTCATAGTCAGGTCCTTCCACCGTGCGTTTCTGCCTCAAGCTTTCACACCTCTCTAAATTACTCCCCCCACCCCCACCCCACCCCCGCGCGGAGGGAAGGGCCCATGACCAGCCTCACTGTCCACCACTCTGTTTTCTGCCATTTTGCAACTAGATAGGAATGAAAATTTGAATTTTGAGAGATGGAGCCATATGTCTACTACAAGGTATGAAATTTTTTAATTTGGGGGGAAACTTTGAAATTACTGTAAATTTTTTTTCTTAATGGAGAAAATTCATTACACCAATTACAAAATATACTTGAAAACTCTGAAATTTTCACCATAGTGTATAACTTCATTTTGTAAACTAAAGTTACCATTTCACTCTAAAATTAGAAAATCATGGTTATAGGTTCAAAGTTCATATTGCTATAAAGTATTGAAATCTAAGAATTTTTCAAAAGTTCCAATTGGAGACAGTAGAAACTAAAATTTATAAGTTTCGTTTAATTAGTTGAATTCAAATTCAAAAAGATATCATTTTTTTGGCTAAAATTCACATCGAGAGAAAATAGCAAGAAATGGCCATCAAGCGGGATCATTCATGGATTATGGATATTTTTAGAAAGGTCAATAATACCATAGTGGGGGAATTTACATTACTATTCACTTAAAATGAATTGAAGCAAGCTTTATAAGAAAATTGGATGAAGAAACATTTTTTTCCATCCTATAGTCTTAAGGGAATTCATCCAAATGACGTTTTGTGTCCTCAACAACATTTTAGAGTTATAGTGGTGCATCTCATACTTGATTTTGAAGGCCCCCAAAAGTAAACCATTTTCTATGATACATTGTAAATATTATAGATATTGAATTTTATAATATCTTGGGAAAAGAACAACCAATAAAAAATAAACTAATAATAATCAAATCAAATTGTATTCAAAGGACATATACACATGTTAGTAGTAAAAGTTACAAAAAAAATATGTAGCTTCTCATTATGTCCTTTCAAATAATTTGAACCTAATTTAATCCATTAATGAAAAAATCTTATCAATTGAAATTAATCCCTAGAGTTTTTAGTATGTTGAGGCCAAAACTACTTCAAAACACTTGTAATAAAGCATGGCTAAAATCTTCATCTAATATTTGTATTTTAATAAATTCAATAGTCAAATCTTTTATTGAAGTTGCTTGAATATATCTTTGTAAAATTTTAGGGTGAAAATCCCCATTGATTGCAAGTTAAATGTGTCTAAACTCGAAACGTTAAGTTTTTTGAGTCTTTGTCAAAGGTCTTGTCTTTCAACATTTTTTGAATGAATAGAATTGTCCCACAATTTGTGTGTTTTAGCCAATATGTTCAAAAATGGATTGTAAATGCATAAAATTTCTTATAGCCAAGATACTATCATTTGCATTATTCAAAAAGTTGTCAAGTAGAAAGTTATACATGACAAAAGAAAAAACAAAATTGTTAATAACTTTGACAAAAAAATTGCAAATTATGAATTATAATGGTAAGGATATTTTTGTAAGCAATATACATCCATCATTTCTTTTAGAAAAATTAAAAATTGAGTTCAAAAAGTGACTTTCTATGTTTTCCTACCTTTATTTCCTTCCAAAATAAAAATCCTAATAAGTTTCATTTCTTTAGTTAGAAATGAATGGTTCAAAGGTTTTTGAGTAGATATATTATCAAATAAAATTAATTAATATTTATTTTTAATACATTTTAGCTATCCAATTTGACATTGAAATTAAAAAAACATTTATAAATTTTTATGATAATTAAAAAAATGACATAAAATTAAAAAAATTGCATGCAAAGTACGATGATTAGGATCTATTCTAAAAATTTCATGCCAAAATTCCAAATTATGGAACCAACTAAGCTTGCCCAAATTCTCAAAATCCCCCAAGTAACTCCTTAGTTCTTGATGGATACACGCTTAGAATTTTGCAAATGAAAGGAATTTCAAGACGAGTTTACAAGGACATCAAATAAATATAAAATATATTACTCTTGAATTATTTTCCAAAGGTATGGACTTTAGAAAATGTATAATATCAACAATCATGGTATGATAATGGTAAATTTTTTGAATAGTCTTGTTCTTCAAGTTTTTTTTTCTCCCAACATTTGTGTAATTAATTGAATCAATTGGATTTTATAGCTACAACAATATTGTAGAAGAAGTATAAAAACGACTCCTACACAAGTAATCCATACATTACTTGGTTGAGTTTTTCTTATGCCAATTTCATTGATCGTATTGTGAAAAAACATAGTTAAAAATGGTTTTAAATGTTATTTCATTCTAGTCAAAATCAATGAAGATCATCGCATGTGTTCCTTGCAACCTAAATGAAATCAAGCCACAAGGAAGTCTCCAAACAACCTTAACCCTTCAATGACTAAGAAGCCCAAATTCAGCCTCACGTTTTTTTAAGCAATTTTGAAGAGTTTGTATGGGTTTGTCAATTTTTATTTTCGTAATTATTTACTTAAATCAATGCATGCAATGTTCTTCACTCTTCACTCAAACTAGTGATATAATATTAAAAAAAATTCATTTACATTATACTTTCTACAATGTAATCAATCAAAGCATGCAACTTGAAATCATGAATTCTTAGTACTTGAAAGTTAAAAGAAAACATGGCATTCAAAGTGGACAATCATTTCCGGATCACAGAGGAAGTAATACCTATCTACAATTAAAAACAACAACACAAACACACGTTCGATTAAAAGATCTTTTGTTGGTTGGCACTACCATTAACCCTCCGCTTCGGATTAAGTCACGACTGACCTGGCTGCTCCCCAACTGAATGCCTTTCCTGGAATATCATCCTGCGGACGTCGGACTTGGCAGCGCACTCCGTCACTATCATTGTCTGTCTGTCTGCGGCTCTGACTGACACCCTTCTCAAGCAGGCATCAAGCGATGTCACTCACTCATGGCCATTTTCCCTGAGACCTCAGCCAGGTAGTCAGAGCGCAGGAGTCAGGTGGGGGTGGGGGGGTAGTATACCATAAATTCTGGGGTGTCTGTCTGTAAGTTATGTGTAGAGCTGATCATGTGCTGCGCTCAGTATTCCTGTAAGCTTGGTACTCTAGAAGAATGTGTAATGAAACAAGGGTCGCAGAAACATCTGACACCAGGTGCAGGGCTTGGATCATTGAAAAACATTTGAGACGGGTGCAGACGTCCACATGCCACCAGGCCACTTCTACTCAAATAGGGCTGCCTGCAGTAAGGACGTACACACTGCAGCACAGCAGCACCTTATGGAAAAGGGCCACTGCTGCATGCATGATCTACCAATTCCAATATGACACCAACTAATTGGCAGGGGCGAGGGAATACGGAAGTACAGACAAAAAATAGTCCTGCCTTCATCGAATTAAGGTCAGGGGGTGGCAGGTTTTCTGTATTGTTTACAATGATGCACAGTCTCTATTATTCAGGGGGCGCTCGAGAGGGTTTTCGGAATCAATAGGCAACGAAGTTGAGGGAGGGGGAGGGGAAGAGGGAAGGGAAGGGAGTTTGCTTGTGAAGCGACCAATTTGAGAGTTATTGATTGCCTTTTCGGGGAAGCTAAACTTGTTCAAACAATTTTCAGTATATTTTCGTAGGAAGGAAAATGGGATTGGCATCGAACCCAAGTTGTTTCATATTTTTTGGGCTTTCGTGGAATGAGTTACGAATTTTTGAAGTTGAAACGTGGGGGTCACTAGAAGCGATCACCTCCTGAAATGTACATTCTTGGTACACTAAAGAAAGAAAAATGTACCTTTGTGTCATGTTTGCTTTTAGACCAAAGTTGCTTTTAGGACAGACCACTTTAACTTCTAAAGGATCGAGGCCTTTTTTTTTGCCAAAAAACATTCAAAACTGCCCTTTCTATAGCAAAGAGTAAAGAAATTTGAAAATTGTTGTTTTTGCAAATCTAACCATAGGATCTTACACCTAACTAGTATGAGAATGTGTAGAAAAAATTTCAAAAATTTTGACTGCACAAAGTGCAAGATATCTACATTTAAAAAGAAGAAAAAATATATCTTCAATACATTGCAAGACTAAAACTTTTGAGTTTGAACCTTCTTAACTTAAATTTTTTGCACTACAAAATATCAAGGTTTAAATATTTATGGTAGGGAATTGAATTGAGAGTCTAGGAAAAAAAAATTCAAAAAAACTTAATTTTTATTCTTAAAAAAATTATTAAGTAGAAATAGGTATGAGATAAAAGGAAAATTTTAATTACTAATACCTTTAAAATGGAGTTCAAATGCACTAATACCAATGGTGAGATTGTTTTAGAAAACAAACTAAACCGTGTGGAATGTCTTTTTTAAATTGTAAAAATTGCATTCAAAAATGAATCCTACAAATTAGTTTTTCAAAAAGATGCTGCAATTGTCCAAAAAACGAGATTGTCTATGACTTTCTCGTAACAAAATCCAATTGAAATGAATCAAAACTTTCCATATAGAAAAATAATAATCTATGAGGAAAAAAATTCAAAAATTCAAAATTCAAATTTTGAATTTTTTTTATTGCTCCCTCTCTTCTTTGTTGAGCTTATTTGGGCAAAATTTTATTTCCTAGGCACCAATTGAAAAAAAAGTGTATTTCTAGGAAGCTAATTAGTTTTTCTATCTTCAAAAAAAATTTCAAAAAATCATGACAAAAATTCAGCCCATAGGTATTTGCTAGATATCCCATTTGTCCCCCAAAGGGACAATGGTCCTTTAGGAATTAACATCTAAATGCAACCAAATAAGGGTTTGAGTATTATGCTTCCTATTATTGAATTCTAAAGGCTTTTGTTGGATCTTATTGGTAGTTGAAAGGGGGATTTAGATTCTCTTAAAATCCCTTTTTGAACTCTATATGAATAAACTATGAATTTTTTTTTAAAGTTGAAAAAAGTTGTATCTAAAAGTAGCCTTAGACTCTCATATACAGAGGTTGTGCATTTGCGGCAAAAATCTAGATGGGGCAGTTGTACTATCAAGTCACACTTAGGTGGTGTTATCTTGAGTACACATTGATTTTTTAGAAAATGACCATTGGATTGTTGGAAATTGTGGAAGAAAAATATTCATTTGGATATGGGTTCTAATTGAGTATCAAGTTAAAATGTGGTCAGGGTTTGTATATCCATTCAATACTAATTTGATCATAATTAGGATTTTTAAATCTCTCAAAAGACATCATTGCAAAAAGGTGACTACCTTGTGCATGTATGTTGTCAACTTGTTATGAAAAAAAAACTAACAAACAATATAAAAGAAACGTGGTCATGAGAAAGGAATTGATCATGGTCATGTTTTTAGGGATGAAGAAGATATAAAAAAGACATATGATTGGGCTTTGTCAAAAAGATGATCACAAAAGAAAGTTGCACTATAGACACCTATAAATATTCAACTTTTAATAGGGTGTGATATTTCAAAGCCAAATAATGTTGTTTTTTAAAAAGTATGTTCGTAACAATATTGTTGATCTTCATATGTTTTATTTTTCATACCCTAATCTTGACCCTAAACTCTTTGTAATGAATGTTCTTTGTATGATGCTTTGTAGATTACAATACGTTCTAAATGACTATGAACTCTAGAAATCACTAATAATTCTTTAGTACAATAGAGTACGCATACAATATATCATATTTGAGTTGTCAAATACACACATTGTTAAACTAGTATAAGATCACATGTGAAAAATTCCCCTCACCTAATGCACATTAAATTAGAGGACTTCTAATTTTTTTTCCATGTGATATTTACTTCATACAAATAATATAATTCTCAAGATGCTTTGTTCAATGATTACAATATTTTGTAGTAGACATGTCTCCAAAATATTTGCAATTCAAATACAAATTAACACTTCAAGCAGTGTAATTTTTGTTGATCCCCTTTATTTTTGAAGGTGGGATCTACACCTTAATTTAGGAAAAAGGTAATTGAATGCAATTAGATTACATAAAATCATGCCTTGTTGTTATTCCAAAAAAATACAAGTTGAATAAGAATTTAATTGCAATATAGAATTAAAAGCAACCTAAGGAATAAAGAGATAGAGTTACTAGTATAGGAGCTAGGAGCCTAGGAGTATGATTGGTTTATATATGTTATGTATAGCTATGAACCTATAACTGTAAAGTGTGAGCATTTTATCTCCACCCTTGAGATTCTAATACAACTACATTATTTGTGGTTTGGTCTTTAAATCCTTAATTAGGTATCTATGTGTTGTCTAATTGGCCTTCCAAGCAAAAGAATAATTTTTTCTAATGATAAATCCTAAATGATTCAAATCTCAACTTAAATTGAAAGAAACTTCAAAAGTTAGAAGTTTTAGAGAGTTCTGGACACTATAGGCCAAAATTCTAGATGTCCAAATAAAACTTGCTGAATTCCAATTTTTAAGTAGTCTAAGTTGTGGATCACTACATGACTACTACAAAATGGTAAAAAAACTCTTTAATTGGGTTTTCCTATCAAAAGTTACAAGTGAATGAAGTTTCACCTTTAAGTTACTTTAACAAACTTCATTTATCATTTTCTATTGACTTATTGGTCCAAATTGACTTTTACTTTTGGATTTTAGTTTTAGATTGTTCATAAGTTTTAAAGTTTTGTTTTCACTTAAATTGGATGAATGATTGAAATTCTCATCCAAATCTAACCTTCTTTACTACAAATAACATTCACACTATGAAAAATTCATGTTTTATATGACATTTTATATTTCTAATAGACAAATTTTAGGTGACATCGAATAGAACAACTTGTGTTTTTATGTCAATAATAATGTCCAATGTAACATGGCAGATGTGGCTCAAAATCAATAGTAGTGGTTAACATTGAACGCGTGAGTCTATGGTGAGGGTGTAATGTTTGAGTGGTATAGCATTGTTTGCAATGGAGCTGTAATGTCTCAGTCATTTCACTCCATTTATATATCATCTTGTAAGGGAAATTGATTCTTTATAGCATAATTACGTTAGCCATAGTGAGACTGTAATCAAGCTCAACCAAAGTTATAGCTAGCATTGAGAGTTTCTTTTGCATAGATACTAGCACAAACTTGTTCTTGATATTCTTGCATTCCTAACAATTAACCTTGCCTTGCATTGAAAAGGAACTTTTTTTCCACATTAGTCGTCGAGGATTGAGATTGACAAACTTGTTCTAGCATGGCCTCCTTCTCTAGTCTAGTATCAACAACTGTGAGCGATTCTGAATTCTTGGAGGACAATTCATGATTTGGATTATCAAGAAGAACAATCTTTGAGCTCTCGAATGTTCCATAGAGCGGCAACATGACGAAGAAGAGGATGTGAAATCAATGCGGACGCCTTTGTGAAATCCAATGCGTATGCTCTTGTTTAGTTCTTTTGTTTCTAATGACAGTCCCTTAAGCAAGTTTCTTGCAACCTTCGAGATCCATCAACATCAATGGATTTATGCAAACAATCAAGAATTCAAATTCATGTGGTTTGTGTATTTCAATACACATTCTCATTCTACTTCTCCATGGCCGGCTTCATCCTTTGCTTGAGTGGAAACTTTGTGCTACTGGCCAATCTCTGTGTCAAATCTTTCCTCTCACAACCAAAACTGAAGAACCTAAAGAAGTGAACCTCCTTCAATGACTTTGTGCATAGGATCACGCATGGTCCAAATGCTCCATATCTGTCCAACAACAACGAAATGATTCTCGATTTTCTGTATTTTGAACAAGCCATCACATACAAGTTAGCGCACTTTGTAGCGTACACTGACAAAAATAACAACCATCCACTTATTACTTGTCATCTATGTTTCTTACATGTTGTATTGCTACATTTGAAGCAATTGAATTTGTTGTGATAAAAATCAAGTTACTACTATTGTCACCTCTATATGATCGGCTCTTTCATGTATTTGCATTTTATATATGCTGTATTTGCTTATGGATTTTGTCAAGTTCTTTTAGAGAGTAAATTTTAGTCTATGTGTAGAGGCAACTTCCCTTGCCAATGCTTTGGTATAAAATGCTGGCCACCTTGAAATGCAATTGCAATATTGTGAAGGTAGTATGGACAATGCTATTGCAGTAGACTCCACTTCAGTTAAGTCGGTTCTTACACCAATGTTGGATAGAGAAGACGTTTGTGAGTAGAGTTTAAGAAGTAGGACACTTTGAGCTAGTACTAATGTAGAACCCACACTTTGAATTGAAGTTGCTTGTTTTGTTCACTATACAGTGTGACGAATTATTCACAAACAATGTGATTGTAGACAATTTTTGCAAAAGGAAAGATCATATTTCAGGGTATATAATTTTCAATTTATGGAGAGATTTTATAAACCTAAATCAATGGATGATCAATCTAATGTTCATTTAATCATCGAGTGAGTGCTATTTAAATACTTTTCTGGATACAATTGAGTTGATATTGAATTTCTACATAAAATTAACCAAATTAAGTGCATATCTAATATTGTTTCAAACTCTAATTTATAGAATGCTTTTATAGTATCAAATCAATGGGTAATTGATCTAGTGTCAATTCAATAGAAGACTAAATTAGTATTGAAAAAGCACACCACAAAATTAACCAAATTAAGTGCATATCTAATATTATTTCAAATTTCAATTTATAGAGTGTTTTTATAGTATTGAATACTAAATCAATGGAGATTGATTTAGTATCAATTCAATAGTTGAAATTAGTATTGAAAAAGCACACCCTAATAATTGTTATGAAATAGTATATTAAAAATGACATTTTAATATTGAATTTGAGAGTTTGAGAGTTTGAGATGAAGTCAAGGCTAGAGGGAAAATTCTCTAAAAATGGGATTGATTCCCACACAAAAGAGCTAGTGTAGAACATCAACAACAAAGCAATGCCTCTAAAACTTTGATAAAATCCACAAAAATTACAAACTTTAGTATGCAAGTGCCACAAAACTTGTAGACAAGAAACAAGGTGCTAAAGTTTGAAGGGATCCCATGTCCTTAAAAAAGTACGCAAATACAATAAAAAATACTGCATAGACAAAATGCCAAGGTTCAATATTAGAAATGAGGGTGGTTTTAGGAGAGAAGGAGTGTCATTTTATACTTTTTTCAAGGCCTCCCCTCCTAATTCAATCCCAAGTTTTTTAGTGTTTAATTGCAAATTACAAAAAAAATCAAATTTATTAATGACAAATTTTAACTTTTGAAGAACAACTCCAAATGACAAACAAATTGTGATGTTGGCTTTAAAAGGCCCAAATTAGCCTAATGGACCTACTTCCTCTTTAGTTATTCCAAGCCATTTAGACTCGTGAAGTTAGTGAATTTTCAAAATAAAGATTTGTAAAATCCTAGATGTAGAAATCTACAAATTCTAAGAATTTGACATGCCAAGATAATTTAAAAAGGTTGTTGGAATAGTTAAAGACTCTACTTTGGCTTTATTTGGATGTCATATGCTCCCATTGTCTTAATGTGGGTTGTTTACTAGCTAAAAATTAGGCATCTTACTATATCTAAGTTGATACGAAGTTGAGAGGTGGCTAGGCTCTCTAGGTAGTCGGCCTTGTTGGGGTTTTGATTTTTGAGGTGGCTAAGGTTTGATTGGGCATTTGTCCCATATTGTTTGCAACCTTGAGACCTTTTTACAAGTACCACTATAAGAAACCCCCATTTTTTTTGGACAAGCTAAAAAATGTAGTGATATGTTTTTTTTACGTCACTTATGTCAATTTAAATGTCCAACAAAATCTGTCTAGATTGGGTTGGCAAAAACATGCAATTTAAAAAAAAATGAGTTCTATTTTTAGTGCAATGTTTGCTCAAATAGAGTCAAAGAAGGTGCCAAAAGTGCATCATGTGGCATCTACATCACCTCTACATAAACACTACATAGGTAGAAAGTGTCATGTCAACAAATTTTTCATCTAGGCCCTTGCTGCCATAGGACATGACATAGAAGCCATATGGCATCTACATAGCAAAGGAAAATTCATGATGTGATTAGTTTGATTTGTCTTGGGATCTTCTTTATTTGGATACTACTATGACATGCTCATGTTTTTCTAAATGTCTATTGTGACATGAGGTAATTATTTTTGAATGTCATATAACATCCAGGCAAAAGCAAGCTAGGATGTACCAAAGCTAGCAAATGTACAATAATAAAAGTCCATTTCATTTTTTTGCATATAACCTCTAAATTTTTTTTGGTGTAATTTCTTTATAGTGTATTAAAGCAAAAGATGAAGAAATTTAATTGAAATTTTTTTTCTATGTTTATATGAAAAACTTCAAAGATGACATCAATTTTTGATTTATTTCAATAAATTATAAAATTGATTATAATAAAAATTAATTCTATTGAAAGGTAGGCCACTCTTAGAAATACTTATTAGAATTATTTTGATGAGATAGATTTGTATAAATTTGGTTTTAAGTATGTTTAATGTACCTCATAAAATTAGTACTATTTTTGATGATTTAATGATATGTAAAAGTCCTTTCTTTAAAAAAACAAAATATAAATTCTATTAATATATGCAACAATTCCATTTATAACAACATATTTTTTATAATCTTCAAACATCTAAATGATTTTGTATGTTCTTGTATGAATTCAAGAGTCATTTTATAAAAGCTAATGGACTTGTGATAGTCTTCAAGTGAAGGCTAAATAGTCCATAACACATAAAATATTAAAATTTTATTTAATACACCTATAGATTGTAATCTATTATTAAATTTACAACATATAAATGAGTCCTTTTAATTACAACCATACCATATGTTTTTCTAATCTTCAGAAATAAAAGTAAAGCCAAAAAAATATGGATTGTGATAGTTCCTTGTAGGTCACCCTAGCTTGCCATTGCCCATCCACTGTGTGTTATGGTATGTCTGCAGAGACATGAAAATGCCATGAACAATGTCTTTTAGGACATGTAGGATGTACATGTCTCAATTTTTGAGACATCAACTTAGACGTCCAAACATTTTGCAATGTCAACTTTGATGTACACCATATATAGTATATCATACAAAATAGGCCATATATAATACAAAATACATCCACTAGAAGAAAAACGTGTCTGCTGCAATCCACTGAAATGCAACTATGTGTCCTATACAACTATTGTACAACTATTGCCCTCCATATTTGCACCAAATTGGTCGTGTACTTTGTTCTAATTGCAAAATAGTCGTAGAATGATGTGTAACTTTATGAGAGAGTAACAAAAGAGTAGATGTGAAGCATTTTACATCCAAAGTACATCAATGTCGTCGATGTACGGTCCTGAACTTCAATGTATCAAATTGTAATCAGATGTAGTTTGAAAAATGACTGCAGTTCAACTAGAAAGCTTTACGAGAGAGTAACAGAAGTGTAGATGTGAAACACTCTACATCCAAAATTCATCAACGTTGTTGATGTATGGTCTTGAACTTCAACGTATAAAACTGTAGTCAGATATAGTTTAAAAAATGACCAAAGCTCAACTGCAATACAACTATAGTACAACTATAGTGCAATTACACGACAACTAGAGTGCAACTGCAAACTAATTATAGTGCAACTATAAAACAACTACAATATAGCTATAGTACAGACAACTGTAGTGCAACTACAATGCAACTACAAAACACTTCAACTATACAACTATACAATGCAACTATTACAATTCAGATCTCACATTGTCACAAACATTTACAAAATAAATAGATATTAGGCATCTATGACTCTTGTAGATGTTATGAATCTAAGATTAGTATAGATTTCTAACCAAACCATATTAAAAAAATTGTATTGTTGTAGATTTCATATACGTAGGACAAGTTTAGATTTTAAAGATCCTAAAGAATTATAAGTTTAAATGAAATTTCACCATACTACTATTACAAAACAATTACAATGCAACGACAACTCAACTACAGTGCAACTAGAAAACAATTACAATGCAACTAAAAGACATCTATAATGCAACTAAAAAACAATTGCAATGCGACTTCAAAATTACTACAGTGCAACTACAAATCAACTGCAATGCAACTACAAACCAACTACAATGCAACTAGAAAATAACTACGATGCAACTATAGAAACAATTATAGTTCAAGTAAACAACAATGAGGATGCAACTAGAAGATGACTTTATTGCCAAAAAAACGAACTAAAATTTGAATACCAAATGATTACAGTTCATATGCAAAACATCTACAATTCATAAATGCTCTCAATATCTTGCAGCTACTAAGACACTCTCTTCTACAGATAATTCTATGGCTCCAACTAAAGATGGAATAGTAGGTAACGGAAGTACATCCTCTGGAGTAGCTAAACCAGAAGCCACCAGTCGGCACGTCCATCTGTAAACCCTACCTCCAAACCTATCCAGTCCAGATACACAGTGGCAAAGGTAGAGGTAGCACTTGAGCATTGTGAAGTTGTATACGACAACTGTGTCATCCTCAATTTTCTTAGAATGAACATTTTCTTAGAAACTTTTTAATCTCGATTAACTCCATTGAACTTTTAGGATACGCATGTGGCGGAAAGTTGTTTACTTTGTCATTCATCCTATGATGAGATGACATGTGTGCGGATGATGAGGTGAAACATGTGGACTAGAGCAACCTAGTATTTATCTTCTTCGTCTCCTTCACTACCGTTTTGCTGTGTTCTCGCCGCCGCTTTATTGTTCTTGTCTATCATCTTTGTTGTGATCCATACTAGTGAATTAATGTTAGTTTAGTGTTAGTTTAATGTTAGTTCACTCTTGAGGGAATATTAGTTTAGTGCTACATTAGTATTGGTTCTTTTTGGAGTGAACACAAGTTTAGTGGTACTCTAGTGCCAAAATTGTGGTTGCAGGATTGTGCTGCGAGGTAAAGAAAGTGCAAGTTTTATATTTTTGAGGTGCTTCTTCTTAAAGCCCTAAAGTTGCGAGGAGAGTTTGCTATCTCGCGATGATGCTTTTCCGTTGCCTTGTGTTTTTAATTTTGAACTTTATTTTCAATCAATATTTATTTCATTGTTTTAGAAGGGCATTTTTTAGTTCTTTCAATTGAAGCTGAACTTGAGGCCACGTATTAGTCTTGTTGTTTTTGGTACAAGAAGACATTCTCTAGTTCTTTTGATTGAAGTTGAACTTGGAGGTCATGTATTTATTTTGTTTTTTTGGGTGCAGGAGGGCGTTCTCTATTTGTTTTGTTGTTTTGAGTGCAAGAGGGCGTTTTTTAGCTCGTTTTGTTGAAGCTGAACTTGGAGGTAGCTGGTTGAGTGATCGTGTACATATGGATTCAAAGGTATAATGATTATAATGTTAGATTTGAAGGCAATTAGGTTGATGGCATAAGATTAGTAGTTGTTGTACATTAGTTGCATAGTAGTTGAAAGGGTTAATAGTAGTTGTATATTATCTGCAAGGTTATTGTTGCCTTATAGTTGCAAATGTTAATAGTAGTTGAATATTAATTGTATAGTAGTTGAAAAGATTAGTAGTAGTTGTACATTAGTTGCATAGTAGTTGAAAGGATTAGTAGTAATTGTATATTATTTGCAAGAATTATTAGTAGTTGCATATTAGTTGCAAACTAGTTGTAAGGATTAAAGGTAGTTGTATACTTGTTGTATAGTAGTTGCAAGGATCATTAATAGTTGTTTAATTGTTGCAAAATAGTTGTAGGATTAGTAGTAGTCACAATTTTATGTATATTATATTAACCATTACAACCATTGTTTGTTTGTGGTCAAAAGGTTGTGTTCTCAGGATTTCAAGCCAAAATGATTGCATTGGAAAGTAAACAAAATGAATTAGATAAGTTCAAAGTCGAAATACATACAACTACAGAGCGGAATACGAAAACCGTTGAAGCAATGCAGGAGATGTTGATGACGTTTTTGCAAGGGAACAGTAGTGGCCAAATTCATGAGCCAATGTCTACTGAGAATGAGCCTAGGGCCATTGAGAATGAGCTAGTGTCTACTGAGAAGAGGGTCATTGATCCATCGGATCTTGCATCAAATTCATTGGATCTCGCATCAAAGAGCAACACTATACTATCAGATTCTATACCAAGTAACCCTATATTAGAGAGCAACATTGTGGGCTCTGATGTGGAACCTATTGACCATATTGAACCACATGAAATTGTTGTAAATCCTACAAATTGCTACCTTGGTGATGGGAGTGTAGAGTAGGGTCCTTAGGACAAAAATGGGAGTGTGGAGAAAGGTCTTGAGGACAAAGAACTAGGTGAGGATGAAGGTGAAGGAAAAGATAGAGCCAACGGTGATGGAAAGGAGCAAGAGGTGAGGACAATTACCTAAGTAAACAATTTGAAGTTAAATTTTTTTTGATAATTTTTGATATTGATAAATTACTTATAATGATTGTGGTTAAATGTTGTAGGAACCTTTGGTCAGGAAGGAGATCTTGAGGAGGAAGAGGGTTTAGACCAAGGTTCAATCTAAACCCAAACCTCAACCTAAACAGAGGCCAAAGGTGGCATTTCCAAAGGTAGTTCCTACATTTCATTGTTTATATATTATATGTTAAAGTTAGCTAAATTGTTGATGTATACATATTTATTTATGTTTTCTCATTAATATTTTGTTTTGTATTGTGAACAACTACAGCTTTCAATTGGCCAGCACATTTTTCTTCTAAATCCAGCAATACCTAGGCAAGTTGTGGAAGTTGGATATGTCATTAGTATTGGAGGAGAAGCTTTTTATCATTCAAAGCCTATACCATGAGGGTGGTATAAGCTCGATATTGCACATACACCAAGTAGTTTTATGGACTTGATGTATCCTAATCCAGCAGGAAACCAATTAAAGTTGAAGGACGTTGGAAGAGCTAATACCATATGGGATGAGCGATTCATAGTCATTCTTGCACATATTGACAAGTGAATTAGTAATTATGTTTTTTGGACTAGAAATGTACATATTTATCTAATATATATGGATTTTGTATTGTTTTGTGTGAACAATGATTGTCTCTATTTCTATTGTGTTTTCTATTATTTTGTGTGAAAAATGATTGTCTCTGTCTTTGTTGGCTTGTAGTAATTAAGTTACAAACTAATCATGTAGTTAACTAGTTGCTCCTTTAATTGCATATAGGTTGCAAATGGTGGAAACTAGTTGCAAATAGGTTATATAGTAGTTACATAGTAGTTATGTACTAAATCAATGGTAAAAACAGTTGCATACTAGTTGCATGTGGAATATATATATGTTGAGAAGTAGTTGCATATAAGTTGCAAATGAGTTGTAAAATGAGTTGCAAAAGAGTTGCAAAATGAGTTGCAAAATGAGTTGCATAGTAGTTGCAAGTAGGTTAGAAGGAGTTGCATACTAGTTTCATATAGGTTGCAAAAGGGGTTGCATGTAGGTTGCATGTAGGTTGCAAAATGAGTTGCATAGTAGTTGCAAGTAAGTTTAGAAGGAGTTGCATACTAGTTTCATATAGGTTGCAAAAGGGGTTGTATGTAGGTTGCAAATTGAGTTGCACATTAGTTGCATATTGGAAGTATATAGGTTGCCCAATGAGTTGGATATTAGTTGCATGCAAGTTGTAAAAAGAGTTGGATGTTAGTTGTAAAATAGTTCCATTCAAGTTAGAAAATGAGTTGCATACTAGTTGGATGTAGATTGCAAAATTAGTTGCATAGTAGTTGCAAAATCAGTCGCATACTAGTTGCATATACATTGTAAATGAGTTATATATAGGTTGCAAATCAGTGGCATACTAGTCGCACATAGGTTGCATACCATCACACATTACAGTTGAAAAGAATCGCAAAGTTCAAATTTAAATCAAGTACATTAATTATAAAGAAGTAGTTGAGCAGTGAATATTGAATTTATTAGTTTCACGCGGCAATGCGTATCTTGTCAGAAGATATGCAGGATGAAGTTTCACAGAAAATCGTCCGATATGACTTGCACTTACAACTCTCTTGCAACTCGTGTAACTTGTCCACTGCGACTACAGGCTCCAAATTATCACCTAGTCGCAAATGTCCTTCGCAACTCTAAAACCAGTTGCTAACTGCAGTCGCAACCCCCCCCGATTTCTTCTAGTGATCATATATCATATGCTATATACAATACATTATATATAATACAAATTACATAATGCATCATATACAATACACCAAAATTAGCAAGTATGTTGTATGGCTTAAAATGCTATTTATTGTGAGTATGTTGAAACAAGAAGACAAGCTATTTACACAAGCAAGATGGTGGTAGGGAAGACAAGCCATATAGGATATTGTGGATGTTTAATTATCCATCCTTGGCAATTAGATGTACACAATTAGGTTCTACTTTTAAGGTAAAGTTCTATACTAAGTGAATGCCTTAATGCCAGTCCATTGCGCCTTCTAAGTAGTAAATCTTTTCTAATGCCTAAACATTTACAAATTTGCAAAAGAATCAAGTAAACTAACCCAAATTGCAAGAATTAGCCTAATTGATTCAAACTAATTAGGTTGTTATGGTTTTTGAATGGACATGGTAATAGTTTAAATTTAATAACTTTAAATTGTAGGAAATTTCATTTCATTTCTAGAAACTTAAGATACAAAGTAATCTGACCTTTTTAGCAAAAGATATGGACAAATGAAGTTTGGACTTTGAAAGGCTACCTAAACTTCATCCATATCTTTAGATACTTTTTCTATTTCAATTGATTTTGAACTTTGGTCTTTATTCTTAGATTACTAACTTCTAGATAAGCTTCAAGTTTGGACTTGGATGAATGATTTTAAACTAACTTCATTCATTTCTTAGTTTAAACTTCATCCTTATTTTTCTTCAAAGGTTTTGAATACTTTTTTAAATTTAGACTCATTTTGGACTTCTCTAAGATCCTTCTATCCACTTCTAAAATCTAACTTCCTTCTTTGGTACAATTTAAGTTGGTTTGGCTTACTCCTTCTTTGTTATTAAATGGACTAAATGACTTCTAGTCAATTATTATGTTTAGATTTTTAATGTTTGATCCTTAAAGAATTTGATTTTAACTTTTCAAAATAGTAAAGCACTTCTAATTTAAACTATGCTAGTGAAAGTTATTGATGAGTGAAGTTTGATTGCTAATTGGTACTCCAACCTTTATCCACTATTTTCTACTATTCTACAATTTGAAACTAACATTTAAATTCACTTTTGACTTTTGGTAATGATTTACTACCTAAATTTCCATTCTTGTTCCAATTAGATGAAACTTTCTAAGTTTCACCCATCCTAACACCTAAACTTCATTTGCCTCTATTTTCCTCGTTTTGACATTGATTTCTAAGTTTTTTTTAAATATTTTGGAAATCCCTAAACCTATCCTATAGAACTATGGATTCAAATTGAACTTGAATCTACATTCTAATGGTCTGACTTGATCTTAGGTCTTGGCCTTAATTAAAACTTGCTAATCTAAGACAATTTAAATGATGGTATGAAATTAGTGACCTACCTTGGCTTAAAGAGCCCTAATTCAGTTTCTGAGATTCCCTCATGATCCAATGTCATTTGCCATTTTGTTCCCTTAAAAATTTGTCATCCATTTGGTATTCCAATAAGTGTGATTTTTAGTACAATCTTTTTGTTCTAACTTGCTTCTATCTCAAACTAGCTTCCATGCCCTTTTTTTCTCACTTCTTTCCCTCCCACACTATTTTTCTTACAACATTGATTCTCCTAGCTAACTTCACAACTATGACCACTCTTTCCTAGGCTAGTTTAATGAGGGTAAAGGAGGCCCTTATGCTCTATAAAATAATAATACTTAATCCTCTATTTGAGTGGCCAATGGGATTCTTGAGATCCCCTTCTTAATCTTTATCTCCTACCAACTCTAATATTTAACACTCTTCCTCTTCTAAGTGCTCATTCTTTTCCAACTTCTTTTTCTACTTTTGCACTTGCTATTGGCTCCTCCACAAATTGGGAGACCTTGAACTTCCTCTACTATCTCTCTTTTTAAACTTGCATTTGGAAATGATTGCTACTTAGATCTCTATTGATTTCCTAACCTTCCCCTTGCTTTTTTGCCTTGTTGATTTGAAGGCTTGATTTTGTTTTTGAAAGTTGGAGGCTTGACTTTGAGTTTGGTAGTAGGAGGCTTGACCCTTGACTCCCCTGGCTTCCAAACTAAATTGGATCTTCCACAAACTCCTAATTGAATTGGATCCCCCATTGGACTCTCAATTGAACTAAACCCCCTCGGGCTTCTGATACCCGGACCCTCCCAATATCCGGCTTCTCTTGGTCCAACTACTTAGCCTACTTATTGCTGGTTCTTGTTGTGGTGCTATGGGGTGTTAGTATGGAATAGAGGGTTGCAGATTGGAGTTTGTTGATTTTTATGGTGTATGTGTTGGATTAACAACAAAAGAAATGAATTAAAGAGCTTTTGTTTGAGAAGTGAACTAGAGGGTCTAGTTTTGATTGGAGGGCATTAGATTAACAACAAAAGAAATTAACTAAAGAGCCTACATTTGACAAGTGAACTAAGGGGTTTTAAAAACAAGCTAGAGAGTTAATTAGTGAGCTAGGTTTTGGGGAGTTTTCACTAACTACACATTGATACTTAAAAGAAAGGCTAGTGTTGTCTCCTGTCACTAAACCTTAATGTACTAACTTTTGAGTAGGTGACCATTAATACCTAGTTTAGGAGGCTAAACTTTGGATGTTTCCAAGCAAGTTTTGGAAACTAAACTTTGAAAATAAATGCCAAGGAGGGTCAAAGCTTTGTTGTAGAGTTGGATTTAACATCAAATCTAAGACTCTTGAATCTAAAGGGTTTAAAACTTTGCTCGTTGAATCTAGGAGAGTTAATTTGTGACTTCTAGACAACTATAGCACAACATGATCGTAATTGACATATCACTACACAGTAATTGCTAGCTTCCTTTAATCCTTTTCCACTCAATCTTCACATTGCCACAACTATATATCAATTCAGAAGGAAGAAGGGAAGGAAATGGGCTAGAGATATGCAAGACATCTTACATTTTTTGTAGAGGGTTGTGAATTTCTTTTTAGTATTATGGATGTCAGTTTCAAACTGCAGTCACGACTTTGGATGGTTCAGAAAGCTTAGGGGCTAGAAAAGGATTTTTCAAGCTTTCAAAACAAACGCACCCCTCCGGGAATCCAAGACAAATACGTTTATCAAGCACTAATGAGGATCAGAATATGACATTGGCTGAATTTCAAAATCGACATCATGGCCATCGACTACAGCAATCTATGAAATTGTCAAATTCTATGTTACAATCTTTGAATGCAATGAACATAGTCATTCAAGGAGCTCCTAAAGTAGGGAAATCAAAGGTGGAAGAATGTACTAAAAAGAATAAGAAAAGAGAAATGCAACCATTCTCGGTCACTCCAACCAAGAGACAACATGTAGAGAGAACCCCCCTTGATTCAAGAGACACTTTGTTCAAGAACAAAACAAAAAGGTCAATCACATTCTGAATTCATTTAGAGAGAAGATATTAAAGATTAAAAAAGAAAAGGAGGGCAAACAGAGGACATTTCTTCCATCTGAGCGAGTATTTAAGGAAGTGGCGCAACCTATACAATGTTCATCTGACGATGTGGAAGACACAGGGAGCGATGAAGACGTAAGGAAGAGAAATGCACATGAAAGTAGTGGAGCTAAGGTGAAAGGAGATAGTGATTACATTCCTAGTAGGGATTGAGGGGATGTATTGTTGTAGGTCACTCTTCAAGTGTTCATAATATATAGAGCATGTATTCACAATTCATTATTTAAGCATTCATTGTGGACTTGTGGTATTTGTTTACTTGTTGATGTAATTGATTGGGGCTCTACATGTTAAGCCCTATTGAAGAAATCTTATATTTATGGAGTTACACTACTAGAAAATTTCATTTTTCTGTTGTTTTGGTCGCGTTGATCCGGTCAAAATCTGACAGAAATCTGTTGAAACCAACAGATTTCTGTTAGATTTTGACCGAATCAACGCGACCAAAACAACAGAAAAACGAAATTTTCTAGTAGTGTTACCAAGTTTTTAGATTTCGCAAGTGAAAACAAGTTTGAAATTTTTTTGTAATTTTAACACCTTTGCAACCAAACATTCAAATCTTTCAATCTATAAGTGATAATGTTGTATATTCTTTTTCTAAACCCTCTAGTATGCCTAATTTAAATTTGTATGGTTACAATTTTTTAAAATTGATACAAATCATCAAAATGTTGACTTTTGATTCAATGTAGAGCAAATTTTGAGAAGTTAAAAAGAGGCCTTGAGCATTTAGGGGTTTATGTAGTGCGCTTCTAACTTGATTCACCAAAAAAGAAAAACTCAAAACCATAAAACCAAAAGTCTGGAAGACACCAAGATTGCAACTGATTTAGTTGCGTCTGCCGGCCCGTCCGCCTTAGCATCCTAAACCCTAAACTGCCTGCGTCGTCCGCCTACGGGATCCGCTTCAGCGTCTGCCACTGCCCGGTTTGGAAAAAAAAATCTTCCGCACATTCAAACCATGGAGCGTCCGCCAAATCTGGACGTCCAGATGCCCGGACGTCCGAACTTTGAACGTGATTTTGCCCGGGACGTTCATTTCGTGCAACCCTGTTCAAAAGTGAAAGTTTCACATTGCATTACCTTTATAGAAGAAAAATAGAAAATCAATTTTATCAAACAAACTATTGAATGTCACTTCTTTGTGGAACAATAATTAATCTTTGACTCTGGAATTTTGAGTATACATTAAGCAATAACAAATTACAAGCGACACATAAGATGATGAGAAACAAACAATTCAAAGTAGCCCATTTGGCACAATAGCCTTTCTAAGAACCTCTAGAGTATATGTCGTGCGGTGTATAAACTTTGACTACTCTTTTCTTCAGTAATTATAAAGAATGTGCATTTCAAGAATTATAGTTTCATAGCATTTTTCAAAGACGTGAATGTGTTCAATTTTTTTTAAGGAAGCCTAAAGTAAAGCTCCACCTTTAGTTTATAAACAATTAGAAATATTTAAATATGGTCACTTCATCATGAAAGAGTTTTTTGTATCTAGAACTTGTTTGGTAAAAAATATTAACAAATGTTTGCTTCCTGTATATATGAACCCCTAAAATATGTGTGAACCCCTAAATGTTGAAAGCCTTCCTTCTACTCCTTGAAATTTTCAATAAATTTTAAAAAAACAAACCTTTCGATAAGTTGTATATATATTTTCTTAAACTTGGCTAAGAAATTTTACAATGTACATGTTAAAGGTCACACACAAAAAGAATATGCACTAATTACATCACTTATGCATTGAAAGATTATAATTATCTATAATGAAGGTGTAGATACTATAGGAATTATTTGAAGTCTTCTGATCTTTTTTTCAGTTGTTAAATATTACAAGATTGTTACAAAAAATATATGAAATTTAGGGGCCTCATATGTACAATTCTAATCAATTTATGACATTTTCATTTAGCATTTACAATTTCTATAAATGCACTTCCATTGCTCTGTTTTCTCCTACTTCTACTGCATTTAAGGCTACTTTCTAAGAGCCCCCAATGGTATAGACAATCAAAATCAAAATGGACAAAAATTCACTAATTCTTGAATAAAAAAGTAAAAAACAATCATTTTCAAATATGGATTTCTAATGCAAAAAGAGGCCTTTTCACACAATTTTTTCAAAATACAAAATATTTTGCATAGTATGAACTTCTTTAGATTTTATTTACATTTGAAGTGTTATTTAGAAAAATACTTGGTGCCTACAAAATGTAGGTCTTGTAGTACATTTCTATGTCTAACGATTCAAAAAATTTGAATTCTTTTACAAGTTCCAACAACTTCCTATCATATTAAGCTATCCTCTGAAAAATTCCTTGTAATATACCAAAAAAACTGTCTCTACAATTCATAATTTCATTTTGGTCGTTTTATTCAAGAAAAACTTATTCAACATAATACTCTTCAGAAGGGATACCTAAAGTGCTTCCTTGAAACAAATTATTCCAAAAAACTATTGAGTTTTTTAAATCATACAAACCACTATTGTTTAAATTAAAACTTTACTTTGTAGGATTCAATGAACAACCACAAACATTTTTACAATTTTGATTCCTAGCCATTGAAATGTTTTTTCCATCACTCAATTGCTATACTATATGTATAAATTTCATTTCTAAAAGTTTCTTAACCCATAAAGTCCCTTTGCCCCCTTAGAGGACAAAAAGGATTTCAAGAAGGTCCTTTTAGTCCCTGTATTTATCACCAATTTCTTGAACTTTTTGTGAATATAGGAAAACACATTAGGTTCATGGGAAAATAATTTTTATTTCAATTGAATTCCAAGAGCAAAAGCTAAGGCATAAAATATCCTTTCTTTAGCTATAGCAGAAATAAAATTCCTTGCCCAAAAAAAGTTTTAAAAATTCTAAAAAATTGGTTTCTTGTACGTGGAAGTTTATATATATAGGAAGTTTTGATTCATTCCATTTGGATTTGTTTTGTGATAGTGATGGACAATCTTATTTTTAAACTAGTTTTAGTTTGTTCTTGAAAAAATAACTTATAAAATTCATTTTTGAATGCAATTTTTAAAGTTTTGTAGAAAGAAAATTTAGAAAGGGTTCAGTCCACTTTCCAAAACATTTCCAAAATTGGCATTATTTTGTTTCAAACTCATCTTAGAGATATTAATGATTTATTTTTTTGTTGAATCTTGGACCTACTTCTAATTAAATATTTTTTAAAGAATGCTCGAGTGGGGTTTTATGGGATATGTTTTCCTACACTTTGGACTTGATTCTTTAGTCCAAAAAAAATAAAATCCAAAGTCTGTAGTGCAAATTTTTCCCACAAATGGTAGTTGAAGTCATTTGAAATTGCAAACTAGCCTTTGAAAATGCTTTATTCTCCAACTGTGAATGCTAATATCTTTCAATCTATAAGGTCCAAATTTGTAAAATTTTTACCACATGATCTAAAACAAGTAAAGTATTAGATTCTTTAGTTAGATATTGGAAAAAAGTCTTTTTTTGTATTCCTTGGATGAACGCAGTATAAAGCCATCTCAATAAAAGTGACATTCTATTAGTATAAATATGAAGAAACTTGGCCCTTACAAGACCAAGTGCTTGTTGAACAACTAATTCAATATCTTTGTAAGTTCCTATGAAGTTAATTTTGAATAAATCTTTTTGAAAGTTTGATTTAAAGTCATGATATGCATTTCCTTCTTGGAAATGTAATTATTTGGGATTGGATGCACAAAATGAAGTTCTCAAGGTAATTTGGACAACTCGTACATAACCATGTTTTACTTCTCAATTTTTCCAAACATGAAACTAATGTGATGTTGGATGCAATTGTCAAAATACAATGTTACAAGACTAGAACTTTAATGAGCTACTTCAAAATAAGTTTACAGGGAATCATAAAATCTCAATGACCCAAACAGTTTTGATATGACAATCTACAAAACCAAATTACTTGGTTCACATTACTTTAAGCACAAACAAAAAGTGCAATGGAACTCCAAAAAAAATACTTTAAAAGCTACTATTTCTTTAATGTTTGCAACTACATTTTCAAAATTCTTCCCACCCTATTTCATACTAATCCTAAGCAACATCATAAATTTCTATATATTCTTATGATGAAGAATCACAAATTTGCTACCTTACAATTCAACCAAAAAATTTTGTTGTCCCTTTTAGGAAAATAAACCTACCTATGTTTACGTTAAACTCGATCTTTGTCAAATAAAATTTACCATGTTAAACAAAATTGACTACAAAAGTGATTTGAATAAAGTACCTTCTGTAGAAGTTCTTAGTGCTCTTTAGCTTGTAAGTTGGCACACTATAAGAGGAATAGTAGAGAGAATTGTCTCTAATAACAAGCTATTTCTAATACTCCTCTTGAAAGACCAGTGAAAGCTTGATGCAATATCAACATGTCGAACATTGTTTTCCTTGTAACCAATGTATTGAAGAGACATATAAAGTTGTCAAAGTTCATGATACTTCAACTTTCAAAATTATATGCTCCAAGACCACTACAATAAATTGAAATCAAAATGCAAACAAAATAAGTGAATATACAATAAATGAAAATAATAATAATATAAAATAAACATTTAAGTTTCCACTAGTTTCTAAACATTCAATATAGTAATTAAGTACTAAAAGTTTAAGTTCTATGTGATTTTCATGCATTGTCTCTAAAATTAAAAACTATGAATACTATTTTGCTAAATCATGTAGTAATTTATTTTTCTTTTCATGCACACTCTATGGCATCTCACATGCATTCAACGCACTACATACCTCACTTTATAGGATAGTAGCTTGCCCATTATTCATCATTGTCAGGTTATTGTGTGTAGACCTTATATAGAATAGTAAAGTGAATCGTAATCCCTTCTCATCTCCATCATTAAATGAAAAACCTAAGTTGTGAAGCTTTAGTTCAATATACTACAAATAGTATTTAGTATTATGTTTCTAGTAGCATTACTTGGACTTTTCCCACATTCACTCTAAATTTCAATTGGTTTACAATTAGTATAATGTTTGCCATCTTTTAATTCATATATGTAGGTTTCTATTTTTTCCATGGTTGATGAAATAATATGTAAAATTAAAAGTAATTTTATAAAGAATTTATAACCAATAGTTGATAAAGTGTATATGTTGACATTTAATGTTGGTAACATTATATTGGTTGTTGACATTTAATGTTGTGCTCTATAATTAGTGTTGTCAAAACTAAGTACCATTTTTAGTGTAGTTTATTGAAATTGGCAACGATGTTCCTATTTACTCCATTTTAAAGCATAATTACTTAGAGATTAAATTTTATGGAATTTATAACTTTTTTATACTTTGAAACTTTCTAAATATATAAGTGCACCTTGAATTCTACCTTTTGCTCCTGGTGTTCTAATATACTATAGTATAGTACATTATGGGTACAAGTGAAACTAATTAAGTAGGATTAGTTGGGATCAAAATTCTAAAACTAAAATGGTAGTGAATGCTAGGAAAAGCTAGTTATTATATAGTTTTATCTAAATAAATAAAAATTAAAAAATTAAAAAAATTAAAAAATACTCATAGAAAAATTAAAATTAGAAGAAATAAAAAAAACAATATTTTTTTAAGATATGGACAAAATCAAATTCAGTTAAATTTTCAATTAGACTTTTCTTAATACAAAAAATTTCATTAAAATTCTTGACTTTTGAATTATTATTTCATTAATTTATGTGATTTAAATAGTTAAAAATTATATTGGAATTTTAAATTTTTTTTTTAAATTTAAAAAATAAAATTAAGATCAAATAAAAATGAAAACATATTAGAAGATACTTTAAACATTAAAATATTTTTTGAATTTTGTGAGAAATTAATATTCAAAATTGAAAATCCTTTAAAATTAAACAATTTTAATTCAATAATTAAATTTGACTAATTATAATACTGAATCATTTTTTTGATTTCGATATATCCTTTTAAAAAATCTGAACAATTTTATTTTATACAAAGAAATGTAATTCAAATTTTTTATTTTTGGGTGAAGCAGATCCAATTATTGGAAAATCTTCTATTTTAATAAAAAAAAAAAAATTCAAAACTCTAAAGCTTCATCCTAAAATTCACAACCTCGAAATGAAGAAATTTGCAAATATAGAAGGCAAAAGCATTAGGAGATAGAGAAGGAGGGTTTATAAGTACAAAAATATTGATTGTTTAAGTCAATAGAAAGAGAGTCCTTTTAGGGCACAGAATGTCCAACACTTGCAACAAAAACAACTAAACTAATACTGACCTCTCCGTACCTTCCCAAATTTCTTTATATTTGCTATATTGCTTTTAGTTTAATTGACTAACTCATTCCATTTCCATATGTAGTAGCAGCCTCAATGATCTAGCTTCGTAAATAGCTTCTTCCATACATACGTAGCTTGGTGCATATAAACGTGGCTTGGAAAGGAGTTTCCACTGGAGATAAGAATGAACTGGCACTGAAACATAGCTCATCGAAGGAAAAGGTTCCATTGGAAACAGGAACAAACTACCACCGAAGACACAACTCACCACCGAAGACATAGCTCACCGTCCAAAGGAAGAAGTTCTACTAGAGACAGGAACAAAGCTCACCCAAGCAAGATGTTGCCCACTAAAAACACAACGTAGGTAAGCGCTCTTTAAAATTAAATATTTTTTCTTTTTTTGCAAAATCAGCTGTTGCTCTCTTCACTTGAAGTTGCCATCAATTCTCTATGTGCGCTCAAAGCTTTCATTCTACTAGGGAGAAGTTGCATATCCCAAAATCTTGCCCATGCAAAATCAGAAACTTTAACCTCATGATGTGCTTGACAAAACAGAGGCAAAAACGAAGAGTGATGGTAGAAGATTGGAGCTCTCACAAGAAAAACATAGAGTGATGACAAAAGATCAAAAGAAAATCAAAGCTTACACAAGTGATTAGCAGAGGATCAGTAGAAGATCAATAGAGGATCTCAAAATCCAAAAATGAATGGACAATTCAATTTTGGCAGATTAGATAAGGTGAAGAGAATTGTGAAGTCCTCCTAAGTTATTTCTAATTTTAATTTGTGTCTAATTTTAGTTTGTGTGGAAGGTGACACATAAAAAAATAACAAGGCATGGCACCACAACTGCATTCTTTGACTTTCTAATTTGACCCTTCAATCCCCCTAACTTTTTTATTGCAAACTTTTGTATAGCACAATATTTGGTGAATAGTGAATGTCCACAGGTGCGGGCATTCACTATTCACCAGAACTCACAATTGTGATGAATAGAGAACGTCTGCACCCACACATGTTCACTATTCACCGAGAAGAAGCACAACCTACAACGCAAATGAGAGAAATTGAGGATTGTGACTAAAACCTTAGGCCAAAAACAAATTCAATAGATATAATACGCCTTGAATGCAAAAAATGGTAGTTCTAGAATACAATACCACAAGAAGCAGTGAAAACTTGGTAACCAAAATTAGTGTTATTGAGGACAGTAAATCAGAAGTCTAGTTTGATGACAAACAAAGATGATGCACAATACATCAAGAAAAAAACATACCTGCAAATTCCAATAGTTTGTTGTAGGTTGCTTCACGTTGCAGACTTTCCAAAATACTAGTGTCAAATCACTCCGTCAACTTCTAGTAATAGTTGAAGTTGACCTTTGAAGGAGAGCTGTAAGTTTGTGACACTCGGAAAATACTTTGTATTGCTCAAAAAGAAAAAACAACAATTTCCTTCATTTTCTCAGGCCTGCATGCAACAGAAAAAACAACTTCTCTCCTTGCTTTGCGAAGGAAACGGAACTGCTTTCCCATTCTATAAAGGCTTGGAATTTTTTTCCTGAGTCACTAGTCTAAGGAGACTCAAGCTTTGACCCTTCCCCTAAGATTTAGAGCCTTCGTCCAAATTCTCTCCAACAATGAGTCTTCTAGAAGACCTAGTTTATTTCAACAAATGCTTAGGTAATTGAGGTTTCTTTGGTGTTGCTTGAGTGAGGCAGCAACGGAACTTGTCCTGCCTCCCATTCCTACAATGATAAAGAGAAGATCAGCGTCTACTACAGTTTGTACAATGACCTCAACGAACTCCTTAGCTGAGTGTTCTCTAAGGTAGGATTTTCAGATGTCCAGTCCTCGAGTCAATGATGCAACGTTCCAATTCTAGCTTCCAAAAACTCCTTTGTTTCGAATCTCGTCCACCCTTCCCATCGTCCTCTTCTACTTTCATAGGATTTGAGGTCGTTGTTTTAACAATACTCAAACTAGGACTTGTTTTGTAACAATTAGGGCTCACAACCTGTGCAACTCTCAAGTTTTTGGTTCCAAAACTAGTCTAACGTTCTTAATCACTTACGAACCAATTTCTGCTGTGCAATCCCATCTTTTGTTGTACTGTCTCCATCTTCGTGCTCCACAGATGGATCAAGAGTCCGCTCAACATCAACGAACTCCACAGACAAACTTGAAGCCAATATAGCATCAGCAATCACATCTCTATAGACAAACCAAAAGCCGATGCAACATCAGCTATGACATTTTCTCACTCCGCAGACTGACCAAAAGCTACCGCAACATCAACGACCTTAATACTTGGTTGTAAAACAACAACTTAGTTCTTGGCTGTGAAACAATGACCTCAAATCTACAAACCCTAAACCAATTCCATTGGCACAACGTCTATGATCTTAGTTTTTGGCCGTGGAACCCTAAAAAGCTTAAACCAATCTCATCATGTCAATGACTCCAGAGTAGTCATTGCAGTTGCTGCTTCATCCACTGAATCCACAATGACTGCTATGTTTGAGAGTTAAATTTATATTGTAGAATATATTCATTTATTTTCTCATATTTTTGCTTCTATGAATCTATTTTTTAGCTCATTTTATTTCAAATTTTCCATTGAGTTGGCTATATAAATTCATTATTGAATATTTTGATTTTGTAAATTAAGTGACTGTTATCAGAATATTCAAATTGATTTCTCACATTAAAGCAAATATGTTGTTACAACATACTAGTTATGCTTAAATTCTCGAATAAAATTTTTTAATTTGTTACTGGTATAACAGCCAAAGGCTATCACTTGTGTGCAGATTTGAGGGAGTCCTCATTTTACTTGTGAGAAGAAATTGAAACTCCTGAAGGTGAGGTCCTCTCAATTTTGTTGTTCAATTGTTTTAAGATTGTTTCTAGAAATGCATGCACTTCTAGTTTAGGCTGGACTGGCTCTACTGTTGACTTTAAATCATTGCAAATTTTTGTGAGCATTCTTAATACTTGGGTCCTGGCCAACGTACGGGGAGATCTGACGGCTAATAGAAAATTAGTCGAAAGAAATTAGAAAATTATTGTTTTAATTTCAAAATTTTAGGCCATATAACCAAACAGAATACTTGGAGTATAGGAAATGAACCACTCATGATAAAAAAAATGACAGTTTTCATCCGGTTTTCATTAAGAAATAAGGGATTTTGACTATCATACTTATGCTACCACCAGTTTGTAGGTGACTAGCCTAAAGGTATTAGCCAACTTTCAATGAATTAAAGAATCCAAGATATCTAGCAACTGTCAAAAATCTTCAATGTTCATTGAATGTGAGTTCTATGAGGTATGAAGACAAGCTCTTTATACAAGTGAGGTGGTAGGAGGTAAAGCAACCCATGTGGGATATGCAAATTAGGATTAGGATTAGTTAAAAGCTCAACTATTCATAGTGATCATAAGAATTATGTATAAAGTAGAATTTCAGACCTCATTTAAGCATAGTGAATAAAAAATTTCAAAAAACTTTGAACTAGACAAATGTGGAAAATCAATCTAAATTTTATCTCCAAAAATTTGTTTGTGATTTTGAGCCTCCAATCAAAAGTTGTGGATGAAATTCAAAGAGGATGTTTGAAAACACCAAGAAAAATGTCCCTAATAACCCCTCTCTAAACTTTGTTCATAACTTTTTATTAGAGTTTCAAAATTACAAACGGATTTTTGGAGATGAAATTTAGATTGATTTTCCAAATTTTTCCAGTTCAAAGTTCTTTGAAATTTTTTATCCTAATATGCTTAAATGAGGTTTGAAATTCTACTTTATAGACAATTCCTGCATTTTTGACAATGAGTGGTCAAAGCTCTCATCTTCATATTGTCCCATAATCTATAACAAACAATGAACTTCATCATAGAAATGACCTCTCCCTTCTCTACTCAATAAATGCTAATGAAGTGATCCCTTAATTTTGCCATCTATTTTTTACTGATTGCATTTACAAACTTAAAGAAAATGACCGAAGTAGGAAAAAACAAATTTGGTTTTTTACCGAACAAAATGACTAAGCTTAGGCAACAACCGAATAACAATGAAAAATTACCAAATGACATTTGTAAAGAACAGTAAAAAGTTGAGTCATCCTATAAACTCCCCGTTCATTGGTCCTGGCACTCATGTGTGCCACTTAATTTCATTTATGCTCTTCATAAGGGTATCTTTATAGTATAAGCTTTCTCCTTCTATAACATTGGATTGTTTTAGCTATAGCTCTTTGTATCAAGTATTTTATTTGTATGTAGAAGGTGATAACTTTAGGGTACTTTCTTAGCAATATATCGTTTGATTACAAAGGTTAGAGGTCTTGGTAACGGCACACAGTACTTGCTGTGCTTATTTAGCATTAGATGGGTCCACACCAACACCACGTTATGGCACAATTTTGCCGTTCATCCCGTTACATGTACTTTTGCTTAGCAAAGGAGGGGCCTTGTGGAGGACAATATTGCAACTCACGCTAACTTGGTCAACGTAGACAATACTATAGTGGATGTTGATGTATATGTGATGGAGGTTTTGGGGGGTGCAAAGATAGAGAAGAGAGGTTGAGGAGAAGCAATTATGTTATTATTTTTAATAGGTACTTTTTCTATTCATCACAATGATTAAGCAACTACATATGAAAAACAAATTTTATTCATTTTCAAAGATACAATGGTTATATATCTACTACAAATTTTGCATATTCAAATGTTTTGGAATTTTTTTTATTACTAAGATTTTTTTTATTAAAATTAAAAATTAAAAATCAAAACCTTCTTATAACCTCCAAGTATGTGATGATGCTTAAAACCAATAGTTCCCAATGCACAACTCACATTAAAAACTTGCAAGGATGTGGTGATGCTTGGAAACCAGTAGTTCCCAATGCACAATTCATATTAAAAACCTCCAAGTATGTGGTCATGCTTTGAAACCAATAGTTCCCAATGCCCAACTCACATTCTTAGAAAAAAAGAAGAATCCTACACCAAAAGTAATGAATGAATATATACACAAGAATATAAGATTATATAAGAATTCATATACAAATAAAAGTAAAAATCCTATAAATATAAATAAGTACATACATATATAATAGATATGTATAATATACAAGGTATTTATATAAAATTAAAATTAAAGATCTTATAACTATAAATAAATATATCTACATGTAACAAATATATATAATGTAAAAGATAAAGCTTTTATTTTGAATCCCATAGTAATGTGTTCTTATGGACTAAAAATTAATTCAAAACTCATCACAGAGCACCACAGTGGCATCTCTCTGTGACTTATTAGCAGTTGAGAAATTATACTCATTGCAATTCAATTTTAGCATGTTGTTGGTGGGAAGAGGTGGGTGATCAAGGCACAAACACATCTCACGGGACTCCAAACCCCTCGCCACTTTTTGATACAATGGTCATTTGGAGTGTAACTGGTGGTGATGCTCTGAGGGTGATGAGTTTGTAACACCTAAGGTCATAGCTGTTGCACAAATTCAGGTACATGCTATTGCTCTAGCTGTTGTCACCTACGTCAAAGTCGTAAGGATTGTTTATAGTTAGATGGAGCATTGGGCCCTGGCAGAGACTCTTTATTATGCACGCTACAAAGAGGCCAAGCTAATGTTACGAAGGTATGGTCTACCACTAAAACTAAATAGATTGTCGTGAAAGATCTATTGTCAAAGAAACAATAACTTATACTATTGAGTAGAGAGAGAATAGGAAGTAGATGCAGAATGATGAGAAGGTGACGTCCATGACTTCTGTATAAAATAGAAAAGTGTTTCTTACTTAAAACAATTTATTATTATTTTTTAATTCTTCAGAGTCTATGCAAAGCAAAAAACCTGAAAAGTACAATTTGAATCATAGAGGCTGCCTTTCCTTCGCTGGAGGCATTATCCCCCCCCCAAATCTATACAGAAAATTAAAGTAAGCTCCAGTATTGGATGTCAAGACCGTGGTAGTAGACTTATGGTTTACACTTTTGTTTTTGTTTTTCCTTCTAAATCTTGGACCATCCAAACAAATATTCAAAGAAACATTAAGATGATTTGCCAAACACCATGAGAATCATTTACATCAAAATTCCAATGTCATTTAACTATCTGCCATCAAAAAGATAATTTGAGTAGCCCTATAAAGGAATTGAGTAGGAAACATTTGAACGAGTGGAGGATGAAAATGTCATTTTTATTTTGAAATTGATTTTGCACCATGAATCCTCAAAGGATATGGGATAATTTGAATATGAGTGCTACACCGCTTATTGTCAAAATGTCAAAATTATGTTCATGTAGAATTTTAGACCTAATTTAGTCATAATTGAATAACTCTTTTTAAAAAACGTTGCACTAAAAAAAGTTGGAAAATCTATTTGAATTTCATCTCCAAAAATTTGTTCTATATTTCAAGCCTCCAATCAAAAGCTATGGACAAAATTTAGAGAAGATGTTCCAAGATGTAAAAGAAAACATCCCTTCCAACCCCTCATTGAAATTTGTCCATAGCTATTGATTGAAGGCTTGAAATATGTAACGAACTTTTGGAGATGAAATTCAAATAGATTTCCCATTTTTTTTAGTCCAAAGTTTTTTGAAAAAAGTTATTCTATTATGACTGAATGAGGTCTAAAATTTTACTTCAAATAGAATTCTTGCTTTAATGTCACTTAACTATGAGCAGTTGAGTTCCTACTAACTTTAATTTATTTATCCCACATTGTTTACTTTACCACCTACCAAAGATTTGTGTTCTCATTCCTAAATCACAAATCATAAAAGGCAATCAAAACATAGTGATGAAATTGAAGCATTAGTTTCAATGAGTAAAATGTTGATTTCATGAAATTTTTAATTTTAAACATTGTAATGAATGTTTAAAATTAAAAATTCAAATTTTCCTAAATTATTAATATTGTAATTTTCTGACAATTTGTGACGCATGTCCTCATAGCTACTAATGGGTATGGAATATTCCATACTATATCATGTAGAGATGGAATGGTGTGGAATATTCTATCTAAGGGAAGGCAATCTTTATTGCTGCTACCGAATGTTATGAGGGATTGAAAGATGAGATTGCAACCATGGTTAGGAAAATATTTAAATAAACACTACTATTGCAGATGAGTCCATTATATTGGAATGAGAAATTGGGCCATGCTAAATATTGTAGTACAATGTAGAGTTGGTCTTAAAATACTCAAGGACTTCATGTATTGTCCACAAAAAGTATTCAAAACTTCCAATATTTTAGTGCATAGAGCTAAATTAAAATATATGAACATTTATCGAAGTTTAAACTAAATAAATTTAGACTGAACTACTATAGGATGACATAGAAAATCATTGAACCCCTTACATAGGATAGATTGCAAAATGATATGTGTAGTTTGACTTGACTTTGTAGATAAATAAGCACTATTGAACTTCCAATTGGTAATTGAAAACATTAGATACATAGTTTTCTTCATTAGTTATTTTTATGGCAATTATTCAAGGTAAAGGACATATAAAATATAACCAAAAACATGTTTCACAAAGTGGATGCCAAAAAAAAAGTATGCATGATCAAGTTTCTTGTGTTTTGGAGACACTTTATAATTTTAATGAATCAAAATCCCATTAGTCCAATAGAAGAATTTTTTCCACTTAATCAAAGATAAGAGAGAGTGAAGAAACAAATATTAGGAATGTAAAGTGGAATTAGTGCTAAATGGTTCTATAGTCATTGAAGTCATTTCAAATGATTTAAATACTAGTAGAATTACTTTATAATTTTGGAAGTTGAATAATAGTGTTAACTAAGGGCAATGACCTCCTTTCTTGTATGCTATTTGTACATGGGAGAAAGAAAAAAGTATGTCTTTATGAGAGTAGCATCTGAAGCATAGTTAAGTGCAAAAGATAATTTTTGACAATAAGAGGATAATTGAAGCCATATCCATATTTTTCAAGTTTGTATGTCATCAATTAAACTTATTATTACTTGAAGACAAAGAATGAGTTGATCTTAAATGTCATTGACAATGTCAACATTGTCAAGTTGAAGTGGGTTTTCATGTAGATAGTGAGTAGTTTGAAACTAAAACAAGAGGACTATGGAGATATATAGGTGTCTTTGGCTTTTAGCATTAGAAGTTGTATGTGGAATGTGCAATGTTGGATTCAAATTTGTTCATCCAAATTTCTACATAGTGTATTATAAAAAAATAAAAATAAAAACAGAGCAATATATGTTGTCTTTTGTCAAAAATTCTAAATAGATCAATTCTTTTCATAATGTTGCGAGGATTTTCCTTCTTCTAAGTTGACACAAATTTCTAATTTTACCTTTTTCTATAATTGTATTGAAGTATAGATACAAAATCAGATTTTGAAGGAAGGAAAATTGCAAAGTTTATGACCATGTGAACAACGCTAGTGCATAAGCAGTTGAAGAAAATGGCAACGCAAGCATTTAGAAGTCCAATGATCTTCAATCTTGTGGACACTACAATGGTTCCAATATAACAAAGGAGCATAGGAGAAAGGCTTGCACGTGTGATACAAGGAAGACTTTTCGAAGAAGATAATCATCAACCTATGAATGTAGTCTTTCAAACGACAAATGGGATGGTGCAACTTCTTGGAGACAATGGTGACATTGTGGGAGTTGGTGAGGTAGATAGAAGATTTACATGTGGGGTCGAACTTCACTAAGTGAAGCTATGCCCATTTGAAATTGCAGTTTGTATTACGCATGTTATGAATGAAACAAAATGGGTTGGAGAGGTGGTGGGGAAGTATCTTGGTGATTGTAGAGAGAAAGTCATACGATGGCATCGATCTTTAGTCCGTTGGCCACGTCCTTCAAAAGTGAGAACAAGAATTATTCCAAGGGAGAGACAAAATTTCACCTTTCCTCCTATCTATGTATCACAATTTGATTTTCAAGACATAGAAGAGAGCACTAGCAATTTCAATATGACAACACCAAGTCATGATGAAAGAAACACCAATGAAAGAAGTTCTCTTATGGCACAAGGCTCTGAAGCCAACACTCTTGATGTAACAAGAGTGGAAGGAAGTTTTGTAGATGCATTGAAGAGGAAGTATTCAATGACAAATTAGAGGGTAAGGTTGAGAAGTCCAAGAAAATGGGGGGAGTCAACAAGTCAAAAAATTACTCTTGAAAGTGTTTTGTGTGCAAAGAAAAAAGGGGCATGGAAATACATGTCGGCTGCAAGAGAAAGTCTCAATGTTTTGTGAATGAAGCTCGATGTCAACAACCCCATTGATTGCTTTGAAGGAAAATGGACAATGTAGTGTTACCACTAATTATGTTGCCTATAAATACGACCAAGCTAGATGTATTTTGATATGTAAATGAAAAAGTGAAGAAGCTAGTAGATGGTTCTGAATTGTCAATGAGCTCGTTTTGTCGGCTTTAGCGGAAGGAGTTTTCGCACGTGCAAATCCCACCATTCTTTAGATTTTTAAAGTGCTATCACTGTTGGGAGTATAAGTGCATAATGGAATCTACAACAAATGCAACAGCAAAGGAGAAGATTAAAGAATTATACATCATCCACATCCGAATTCAAATGGAAGAGAGGCGAGATTATTGGTTATTCAAGAGATCAACAATGATCACTCCAGATATTTTTATGTGTTTAATTGTGGATGGTATGGATCAAAATACAACTATGATACCAAAAATAAGGCAATCTTTGAAGAACATTAAATCTCGATTCGTGAAGACTGATCTCTGTGGAGTACTAGTACATGGAATTGGCCTATATACAGATGTGTGGATAGATGCTCACCACAAGCATGATAGCAATCAAGTCATAACGTCAGTCATGAACGTAATATGCGATGTGAAGCAAAGGAAAGGATTATTTCCACCAACATTGAGGATTCAAGCGGATAACACCACCAAGGAGAATAAGAACATCTACATGTTTGCTTTGTGTGCTGCACTAGGACTTGATTTTTTCAAAGAAGTCCATCTTTGTTTTTTTATTGTGGAGCATACCCATAAGGACATTGATCAGAAATTCAGTGTAATTTCAAATGTACTAAAGAAGAGAGACATAGATACATTGGAAGAGATGTTGAAGTTGGTGGAGAAAAGAACATCATATACAGACTTAGAAGCTTTGGTCCAATCCAAAACGTAGAAGTCATGGACAAAAGGGAAGAATTCAAAAAGTATCTCAAGGAATTTCCACAACAAAATCAGGAAGGCATTTGTAATTTACCATTTTAGCCAAGCGACATCAAAAACGAGAATGGAGATGGCAATGTTGTTCCAAATGTGGAAGAAGAAGAAATTGTACATACCAATGCAATAGTGAATGCAAATGTGAACATAATACAGAGTGCAACTATGGATTTGATGATGGCAACAATGCCTAATCCATAGAGGACAAGAAATATCTCAAAGATTGACAAGAAGGAGAAATAGAAGCAAAACTAATGAATCAACACTTGAAGTAGTACAAGATGTAAATGAAGATCCTTTCCCTTTGTTCAATCTAGTGAATGACATTACTGTAAGACAATTTGTAGCTCTTACTATAGAATTAAGTGAAGTGAGAGGAGTACCTTTCTATTTAGGAAAGATGTTGGAATTTGGTCAAGGGAGGTGGACCTTGAAGATGAAATTCCTATAGTATTGGTCTACAATGAAACTTGGAGCAGAAGATGAAGCAAGAAGTAATGGAATGAGGTACACAAATTGCATAGAATCTATTTAGGAACCATCTGGTGAAAGGTTTTTCTAGATTGAAAAGGAAGCAGCTATATATTCATGGATAGATGTCCCATGTCAAGGAAGAAGTACTCACGTAGTACGTGCAAGCATTGTAGTGTATGGTGTCCAAACAGAGGAGATAGTGATCATTCCGATGGAAGCTAAACCGCATCTTTTGGAGTACAAGGCAATGCAAATGGAGGACCTAATGACCAACGTTTGTAAAATAATTTGAATATGTATTAGAAGAGAATTGTATCTTACAATGCGCTTTTGACGTTGTAGTTGTAGGCATTTTCATATACTTTTATTAATGTAAAGTGCAAAGAAACATTTTTTATAAGTAGTGTGGATTGAAAAGTGTACAAGATTTTCATGAAGTAATTGGAAAGCTTGGAGCAATTTCACATACATTGACCAAATTGTTTCTCCTACAAACAGTGAATGATATTTTTGGATATGTACCCCTAGCCCCCAGGTTTGAAAATGTTGGCTTTTGATGGTGTACGAGCCAAGTGCAATGTCGCACCTCTTAAGTGCAAAAATGTCTAATTCGGTGAAATTCACCCTTAGCGTGCCACTTTTGCCCCAATTGTGTTGGAGAAGAAGTGTCAACATAGAAACCAAACGAAATCTTCACCAAATCAAAACTAGTGGGATAAATAGATGGTTGAGGCGGGAGTGGGTGTGTATCTATCTACTAGACATTGCCCGGGATCCAGTGCCCAATTCAAAATTGCATTGGTCATTAGCATCGACACTCAAATGTTGGCATTCAACCATAATCAAAGTTGTTACTACAGTTAGAATTAGACTATAACTTAGACTTAATAGTCACGATTGTAACACATACTTAGACTCAATATTCATGACTGTAACTCACACCGTTACACAATCAAGTGTTGTTGTCTCCTTCTATATGAAGGTTAAGATGTACTATTTTATAATATATATAAGATATTCATCTTTTGTATTTCAGTACTTCGTTGTTCCTGTTTAGAACATGGTATCAAAGCGTGTAATTTAAAATTTTTTAACATGTGTTTTGCTACAACTCCTCCATAGGAGAATTCAAGCAAAGACGTGTTTAATTTGTTAATTATTGATGAAAACAAAGTTGAGGTGGAAAATCACCTACAACTTGTAAATGGTTTCATTAATATCCAATTTGAACCAGCTGAACTAGTTTCGCAAGAAGGTGAAAAAAATGAATAGTCTATAGAATTTGAAATCACCCCATACGGGATATCTAATGCACCTACAGCTTATTTGAATGCAATAAATAGTTTTGGTGAGTTCAATGATCTTGGATAGTTTGACGAGGTTAATCCTTAGTACTTTGCAAATGATTTTTATGACACCATACCTTCCTATTTGCATCAGGAATTATAAGTGTAAATCTCGGACTTCAGTCCAGTTTCTAAGAAAATATACTTCCTGAGCTTATATTGAAAATAACTTCTATTGAAACCTTGATATGGCTACCTCTAAATCTAGTTCAGCAATAAGAGCCTATTATATTCCACAATTAATTGCTAGTAATTATGCAACTTGGAACATTAAGCTCGAAATGCTCCTTGTCTGGTTTGAATTATGGACTATTGTTGACGGTTCTGAGGTTGCACCTCCTCCGTCCGATGTTAATGGTCTTTTGGCTTAGAAACTGAAGGACTCTAATGCAAGATCTGATATTCTACTGCATTGCGGTGAAAAACTAAGTGAAAATAGCTAATCTCGTTCCGTCCTTTAAAAAATTCCAAAGAAGTTTGGGAGTGCATTAAACAATTATATGAAAGATCAAATAAAGCTAGCCAAGTTCACCTTCATAAGCAATTATGCCATCTACAAATGTCTAAATCCAACGATGTTGTTGAATTTTTAGAAACCTAGCAATCTTTACTATAGGAAGCAACTATTGCCGGATGTATTTTTATTAATCCACAACAAGTTAATCTTTTGTTGGGAGCACTTCCAAACTTTTGGAGTGCCTTTATTACCACCCAAGGTGGTATTACAAATTTCTCATTCTCAGATCTGCTTTCAAGTATACTTCAACAATGTGCAATTAATTCTTCTAAAATTACACAGTCCAAGACTAGTGCATTCTATGTGAAGGGAAAGTTTATTAAGTCCTCTACATATAAATCTAGAAACAATAAACAGAGCTTTTGCTCACAATCTAGGAAGAGTTCACCAAGACAAAAGTTCACCCATTCAAATTCTATCTCATCTGCTAAAGTGGGTATTATTTGCCACTATTGTGGGATTCCCGGGCATAAATCACCTGACTGTGGAAAGAAAAAGCATGACCAAGTGAGAAAGGGGCACCAACCAAATAAAACTTACTCTACTCAATCAACTGAGTCAACTGATTTACCATCTTATCTTTTCTTGGCCACATTTGATAACTTGAACATTTCCGAATCCTAGTATCTTGACTTGGATGCCAACCAACATATGTCCCTACAAAAGGATCTATTTTGAAATTATTAGATTCTCGACACTCCGAGAATAATCCTTCTGGATGATAATAGTATGCACCGTGCTCTCGGAGATGGTTTTGTACTTTTACAAGTCCCAATTGGACAAAATTTACTCATTCCAAATGTATTATATGTACCAGGACTTGCTAAAATTTTACTTTCAGTAAATCAAATCACAAATATTAGAAATATTGTTATTACATTCATCCAAACCTAATGTATTATTAACACACAATCCCCCACTTCAAATAAGCACATGCACTTGTGCATTCCTAAAGAGGGAAGTTTATTCTCTCTCGGTATTGGTCTTCCCCCAGTGGATTCAAATTATTTGACCACTATTTTAACAAAGTCAAATTTTGAAACTCTTAAATGGCATTATCATCTGGGGCATCTTAATATTCAAGCCTTGACTTTCATGAAAAACCATGACCTTGTTATCGGACTACCTTCACTAAAATCTAATTTACCTCTATGTAAGAGTTGCCTTTTTGGCAAACAATCTAAGAATTTTTATCCGACAGATTCTGCTAGACAAGCTACGGTACCACTCACCTTAATTCATACCGATCTGTACGGACCAATGAGTACACCCTCCCGTAGTGGTACTCTTTACTTTCTTTTGTTTATTGATGACTTTTCCAGGTATACTTCTATATATTTCTTGTTTAAGAAATCAACAATTTTGTCACATTTTAAAGATTATAAATCACTTGTCAAAAACCATTTTGATAATCGAAAGATTTTCATCTTGCATTCTAATAATGGCAGTGAATTCACATCCCAAGCCTTTAACTGTTTCTGCAAAGATCACAGCATCCAACAACAACTTACCAATCCTTATAATCCGGCTCAAAATGGGATTTTTGAATATAAAAATTGTACCCTGGTTGAGTCCGCCTGCAGTATGATTAAAGTTACTCAACTCAGTACTTCTTTTTGGGTTGAAGTTGTGGCTACAACATGTTATTTATAAAACTGTTCCTTCACCAGCCTTAGTCTTAAAAATTGTCACACTTTATGAACTTTGGACCAACTTCAAGCCTGATCTTAGTAATCTTCACATTTTTGGGTGCTCAGATTATGCACATATTCTAGATGAGCAGCGTAAGAAATTCGATTGAAAAATAGTTAAATGCATTTTTATTGGCTATGGTGTTTTTATGAGAATCAAAAGTTATCACCCCTATAATCCTGAAACAAAAAAAAATTTACTAGCTGTGATGTTTCTTTTTTAGAAGATTCATTATTACCTACTAGTGTGTCGACTATTCATGACCATAGTTTATCCACTTGATCTAACAACAATAGAGGCTTGTATACTAATTTGGCAATATCTCTGGCAACACTTGCAATTAACAACTCCAAACCATCAGTTCCCTTTATTGACTTATAACAAGGCAATTTTCCATAGGATCCACCAAAGACCCCACCTCCCCTTGATCACTTGGACTTACTACCTGACTCTCCAACTTCCTCTACAACACACCAACAATCTCATGATCAACAAAACCAGGCCAATTGATCTTCTCCATGTCGAAGCCAGCGTCCCAATAAAGGACAACGGAAGATTCCACGATTTCACGATATAAATTTATACAACTTTGGACTATTAGCCCAATTGGCTGATCCTCTCATAGTTGTTGAAGCTCTTTTCAACAAGTACTCTTGCGAATGGCAACAAACAATGAACATCAAATATTAATCTCTAATCAATAATCACATGTAGGATCTTATTGGTCCTCCTCCCAATCGATCAATTATCAATACTAAATGGTTATTTCAAAGGAAATATCACTCTAATGGCACCTCATCACACTTCAAAGCCAGATTGGTTGCTCATGGTTTTACCTAGCAAGAAAGAATTGATTATTCCGAAAAAATTTCCCAATTATTTGAACAACTTCATTGCGAATTCTTTTAGCTCTAGCTACCTTGTACGACTACCACATCCATCAAATGGATGTGATTACAGCCTTCTTGCATGGTATTTTACATGAAGAAATTTACATCTCCCACCTGAAGGCTATATTAAGCCTGGTCATGAACATCTAGTTTCAAACTATTTAAATCTCTATATGGCTTAAAGTAGGTACCTCGTGTCTGGTATGACACTTTCAACACTTTTCTTCTGAGTCAAGTTTTATGCAGTGTATATCCAATACCAATGTTTATGTTAAACACTTTAATTCTTTACTATTAATATTAGGCTTATACATCGATGACCTCATTCTTATATCCAACAACTTACAATTTTTTTCTACTACAAAGGCTCTTTTCTCTTAGCATTTCTCTATGGTTATTCGAATATACAATTGGATATATCCTTGGTATTCAAATACAACGAGATCACTCCAATCAAATCTTAAAGTTATCTAAAGAAAAGTATATAAATGATCTTTTGACTAAATTCAATATGGCAAATTCCAATCATTCCCATTTCTACACTCTTAGAAGCCAGCATCAAATATTCTTGTCAAGACAATGATTCACTTACCATTGAAGAACAAAAACAAATGTTGCAGATTCCGTATAAGCAAGCCCAGATGGGACTTAGCATTTGTGGTTAATCATCTTGCACAATTCATGCAACAACTTGCTCCAATTCATTAGCTGGGAGTCAAATGTATCTTTCGTTATCTCCACGGATCTTCTCAACAAGGTTTAGAATATATTAGTGTTACTTTTGATTTCTCTCTTTATCACAAACTTTATGGATGGAGTGATGCTGACTGGACTAGTGACCCAGACATACGTCAATCTACTTCCAATTATATATTTCAAATCGATTTAGCTTACATTCTCTTGTGGCAAAGTCGAAAGCAGTTTATAGTAACTCTCTCTTCAATGAAAGCTAAGTACATCGTAGCAGCTACATCCACAAAAAAACTCCTTTAGCTTCAATCCATTATAACTGAACTTGGTTACCAAGTTTTACTTCCCAATACTATATATTGCGACAATCAATCCTTTATTTCTCTCAGCAAAAATCCCAAGCATCATAATCGCTCAAAGCACATTGACTTGAAATTTTACTTCTTACAAGAAAAAATTCAACTTAAGATTCTTCAATTGACATTTACTTCTACCGCTACAATGTGGGCAAATGTGTTGATAAAGTCTCTTCCAAAAATCAAACATCATGCCTGTCTTCAAGGCCTCACTAATCAAGCTTCATTTGATTCCGAGCAAGGGGGCATGTTGTGACATGCTTCTCTTATGAAGCTTGACAACTTGATTGTTGTTCAACTTAACTATTTCTAATTCAATTCAGCTATGCAGTTGAAGAGGGCGTGTTACTACAGTTAGAATTAGACTGTAACTTAGACTTAATAGTCACGACTGTAACACATACTTAGACTCAATAGTCATGACTGTAACTCACATTGTTACACAGCCACGTGTTGTTGTCTCCTTCTATATGAAGGCTAAGATGTGTTATTTTATTATATATATATATATATATATATATATATATATAAATAAGATATTCATCTTTTGTATTTTAGTACTTTGTTGTTCCTGTTTAAAGCAACTGACACTCCAAAATATAAATCATGTCAATACTTGCTGAAAAATAAATTATTGCATTGTTTGATTATAAATTGCAGGTGAACACTTCTCTCCATTCTCCATTGTTATTCTGTACACAACACAAAAGGATATTCCACCTTCTTCATGGAGAAAGGCACCTCATTGTCTTTTTTTTCACTCAAAAACAACTTTCTCGTTCTCTGTAGAAGATTTGTTTTCAAAGAAGGTATTAGAAGCCCTAATGGAGAATGAAATAAGGTTCACAAAAATATGTGACACCAAATGTAGGGTTTTAATCATTGAAACATTTGAGACTATTTTAGACTTCTACATGTTAGTAGTATGCTTAAGGTAAGGTGCTTTAAAAGCGTTCTTACTCTAAAAGCAACCACTAACATAGAGGTACATTTTGCATTTTTTTTCTTTCTTCAATGTACGAATAGTGTACATTTTAGGAGGTAATCGCTTCTAGTGACCACTAAATTTCACCTTCAAAATTTTGAAACTAACTCTATGAAGGTCCAAAATATATACATATGACTAGAATTAGATGCCAATTCCATTTTTCTTCCTATGAAAATTTACTGAAATTACCTTCCCCTAAAGGCAAGCAGCTCTTAAAAGGTTGCTTTAAGAGCAGACTACCTTGATACTGAAATAGGGCTGCAGCACTGCAGTGTGAAAAGGGCCACTGCCGCTCCTACCAATACCAATATGACACCAACTAATTTGCAGGAGTGGCAATACGGAAGTAGGTTACAGACAAAAAATAGTCCTGCCTTCATCGAATTAAGGTCAGGGGGTGGCAGGTTTTCTGTATTGTTTACAATGATGCACAGTCTCTATTATTCAGGGGGCGCTCGAGAGGGTTTTCGGAATCAATAGGCAACGAAGTAAAGGCTGCAACCGAATAAGGGTTTGAGTATTATGCTTCCTACTATTGGACTCCTACAAGTCCATGTTGAATGATGTTGGCAGTTGAAAGGGGATTGTAGATTCTTTTAGAATGTCTTTTTTGAACTATGTATGAATAAACTATGCTTTTTTTTAAAGTGTTGAAAATGGGTGTATCTAATAGCAACCCTAAATTCTCATATATGGAGGTTGTGCATTTTGGGAAAAAATTCAGATGGGATGGTTGTACAATTAAGCTACATTTAGGTGCTACTATCTTAACCCCTAAAGGACCAAGGCCTTTTTTATGCCAAAAACCACTCAAAACTACCATTTTTATAACAAAGAGTAAAAAAATTTGAAAATTATTATTATTATTATTATTATTATTATTATTTGCACATCTAACCATAGAATCTTACATTTAACTATTATGAGAATCTGTGAAAAAAAATTCAAAAAATTTGACCACATAGATTACAAGATATTTGCATAGTGAAAAAATAAGTTTTTCAGCGCATTGAAGGACTAAATTATTTGACTTTGAACCTTCTTAAATTAATTTTTTTGCACTATAGATTTTTGAGCTTTAAGTCTTTATAGTGAAGAATCAAGTTGAGAATCTAGGAAAAAGAATTTAAAAAAAATTAATTTTATTCTTTGAAAAATTATTAAGTAGAAGCATGTATAAGATAGAAGGAAAATTTAAATTCTTAATATCTCTATAATGTAATTAAAACACACTAATCACAATGGTGAGATTTTTTTAGGAAGCAAACTATACCATGTGAAACTTCTTTTTTTAATTTGTAAAAATTGCATTTGAAAATGAATCCTATAAGTTATTTTTTCAAGAAGATGTTCTAATTGCCCAAAACAAGCTTGTTAGTAACTTTCTCTTAACAAATCCAAACGGAATGACTCAAAGCTTTCCATGTAGACAAAAATATAACCTATGAGAAAAAAATTTCAAGAAAAAAATTAAAATTTTGAATTTTTTTTTGCTGCTCAATCTTCCCTATTTTGAGCTTATTTGGGCATAACTTTGTTCCTAAGCATCAACTAAACTAATAAAATTATAATCCTATGGAACTAATTACTTTTTCTATCTTTAAACATTTGATGAAATTTTAGATGTTCAAAGAGTTGCAAGTTCTTGTGAGTTTTGGGCTGTAAAAACTCTACTACAATAGTAGTCTAATATGGCCAAGTAACTACTATATCAAATAATAATAAATAATAATTTTAAAATAATTTTAAAAAATAAAATAGTTAATAGTTAATAATTTTTAAATTTAAAATAATTTAAAATAATATTTTAATAATATTTCATTCTAGATAGTAGTATCTAGTTCTCAACATGGTAAATAGGTCTAAAATAGCCCTCTTTAGTAGCTAAAAAACATCTAATGAATTTTTTTTAAAATCATGATAAAATTCAACCCATAGGTACCTACCCCAAATCCCATTTGTCCCCTAAAGGAACAATGGTTCTTTAAGAATGAAGCACACTTTCAATTGATGCTTTAATGACTGCAGTGATCATTGGATCATTGAAAGATCTGTTTGGAAATGGAAATGCATCCGTTTGGAAATAGGACCTAACTAAATATCAAGTTAAAATGTAGTTGAGGTTTGTATGCACAAGCAATACTAATATGATTATAACTAGGATTTTTTAATTTTTCAAAAGACATCCCTACATAGAAATGATTGTATTGTGTATGTATGTTTTCAACTTGTTATAAAAAAGATATTGACAAACAATATAAAAGAAATGTAGTCATGAGAAAGGAATTGATTATAGTTGCCTTCTTAGGGATGAAGAAGATATAAAAAAGATATATGATTGGATTATGTCAAAAAGATGATCACAAAAAGAAATTGCACTATAGACACCTATAATTATTCAACTTTCAATATGATGTGATATTTCAAAGCCAAATAATATTGTTTTTCAAAAAATATGTTTATAACAATATTGTTGATCTCTATATGTTTTATATTTCATACCTTGATCTTGACCTTAAACTCTTTGTGATAGATGTTCTTTGTATGATGCTTTGTAGATTATGATATGTTTTAAATGATCATGAACTCTAAAAGTCACTAATGATTCTTTAGTACAACACAGAACATGCATACAATATATCATACTTGAGTGGTCAAATACACACATTGCTAAACTAGTTTATAAGTACTTATGAAAATTTCAAATTATTTCAAATTTTTATTTGAAGACTTTATTTATTTAAATTTTTATTTGAATTATACCTATATTATAGCAAAAGTTGGTAAGACAATTGCAGTCAAAATTGGAAGCGGTTCTTAAACGCAATCATGTATAGACCTACAACGACCACAATTGACTTCTTTGTAGATTTATGGTTGCATATTACACATCCCAAAATTCAAAAAATTGAAGCCAAAATTAAAAAAAACAAAACACTAATTATTATTAATCTCAATTTAGTTTTGTATGAATTAAATACTTGACCTTTAAATTGCAAAGACAATTATGTTGAGTTAAAATGTTGCAATGTTTTCCAAAGTAAATAAACATCAGCAAAAAGACTAGTAGATCCTTTGTAAAAAATTAATTGAGGATACTTTTGCATATAAAATCCATTTATTGCAATTTCTTTTTTGTTCTTATTAGTTGCATTAATGCTACTTTAGATGGTACTTCCAAAACAATGTATTTGTATACATGATTTTCAAATTAGTAATTAAATTTGCAAACTTCCAAATATGAAGACTAAAAAAATATGATTTCAATTTCATGTCTCATAATGTCACAGTTTAATTCAAGTTGATTCTTTTATTGAAAGAATACCCAGTACATATAAAGATTAAAAATCCATTACTTAAAATAACTTGTCACATCTTTCTAAAAAGACATCCATGATATTTGATGAAAAAATGGGACTCTAGGGGTGAAATTTTAGGCCTTATAAGACTCTAGGGAACTAAAAAAAAGCAAGCCATGAAAAAATAAAACTCTATAGAATCTTAGACTGGGTAAGTTGGATAATATATTATACTTAGCTAAAAACTTGGTAAAAGTGCATATTCATAAGTTTAAAGAGTGAGGGGATCTAAGTTATGAGTCAAGAGTTATAACTCAAAATTGACAATATCTCAATAGCAACAATACTTATTTAGGGTCAATACTAGAGATTCCATGAAAAATTCTACGACTTAATACATATTTTGTATATTGATGGACGGAATTTTTTTATGAATACAAAATGTTCAAAATGATAAGATTCATGTGTAACATGTCAATATGATTCAATAAATGTAGAAGTTTTGGATGGATTGATTGCAAAAAATACATGTTGTACTTTTTGTCTTCTACTTCCAAGTGGGTGATTTTTTGACTCTATCTTTTGATTTAACTATCCAAATGATTTAAGATTTATGAATACAATGTCTAACACTTTATATAGTTTATTTGTTTATTCCAAAATATTGTGATATTCATTTTTTTGTAGTACTATTTTTACCCTCTAAAGGACCAAGGCCCATTTTTTGGCCAAAAAACATTCAAAATTGCCATTTCTAATGTAAGAGTAAAACATTTGAAAATCATTTTTTTAGCACATCTAACTATTCAATCTTACACCTAACTAGTATGAGAATGATTAGAATAAATCTCAGAAATTTTGATTGCACAAATTGCAAGATATTTGCGTTTAAAGTGAAGAAAACAAATTCTTTTGTACTTTGCAAAACTAGATTATTTGACTTTGAACCTTTGTAACTTAATTTTTTTTTCTCTAATGAGTTTTGAGGTTCAAATCTTATAGTGGGGAATTGAATTGAAAGTCTAAGAAAAAAAAATTCAAAAAACTTAATTTTCATTCTTCAAAAAATTATTAAGTAGAAGTAGGTACTAGATAGAAGGAAAACCTAAATTATTAATATTTTTAAGATAACTATTGAGGTTTTCGATAGAAGGAAAACCTAATCTTTCTTAAACAAACATGCATATTTCAAGGAAACGTACTGCCACTCTTTATCCATGCGAATTTTTAAAATTATTAATATCTTTAAGATAACTATTGAGGTTTTCGACTAGGGTGACATCAACAAATGAAATTTTTTTCTAAGAATGATGAAATCTTGCATATGTGCTCTTCTTTTGTATGACAATTAGTGTTTTTTTTTAGAACAGTACAAGCTTGCATGTCCTTACACTAGTGGCACATTTTGTATCACAATTAGTGTTTTTTTTTTGGAACAATATAGGCTTGCATATCCTGACACTAGTAGCGCATTTATGGAGGGATTAGTTCAAATAGGCTAAAATCGTCTAACAATAGTAACAAATTGCCAAGAAAAAAAAAACTTGATTACAATGGAGATTACAAAACTTGTTTTCAATATCAAAAGATAATTGGTTGACTAGGAGACTTTTCAAGTTTTTAAAAATGACCAATTTTTAAAATATAATTCTTTAATGTTAAAATAAAATATTAAAATATATAATTTTTAAAAATTTTCTATTAATCTATTTTTTTATTTTATTTCTGATACATTTTTATATAAAATCTTTTTAGAAAAATTCTTTTAGGTCTAGATTTTTTATAATACATCATTTTTACATATTTTATTTTAATTTCAAATTTTATTATTCAAAAGTTGATAACTCCTAATATTGGTCCATTTGCACTAATAGAAAGGAGGATGTTGGGACACCAAGCTACCATGTTAACTTTTGGCCCCAAATGCTATTAGCTTGGTGGTAGTATTACCTAAAACATGGTGTATTTAGAAAGCTTTCATTTTTCAATGACATGTAAACAAATTACAACTAAAACTCTCATCTCAACTAAAGCTGGGTGCAATCCAAGCTTGACATTCAAATATTATTGTGAGAAGTTATTGAAAGTCCAAAACCATACCCTCATTTCAATGTCTTCATGTTGAAGATTGTGAATAAGCATGTATTTACTCTTTGGATTTGCTCCTACACTTTCGTGATCCTACCTTCGTGTTACCACAAAAATCAGCATGTGCATCGTTGTTGGTCTTGAATTCTCTCAACCAAACCCCACATCATTTGCTCAACTAAATGTCTATTTGCACTTTATGTTAGGGTAATGTTTGCAATGTGAGTCCAATGCAGAAGTAGGTCTAAATTCGTTCATAAGACCCTTACTAACAACAATTTAACACCAAGTGTGAACATACCTTTAAGTCTCGTGGTCAGAATGACTCCTCTTCAGATTTCGCTTTCGCACGGAGTCCTTCAGACATGTGACAAGTCACGAAGAATCCAACTAAATTTTTTTTATTACCAAAGAATCATGATACATTTGAGAAAGAAAAGCAAAAAATCGGGACATCCAATTTGCATGACATGCACGACCTGGCCAACCTCTGAGGAAGCCTGTTTTCTGAATTACCAGGTGCAATCCATTACAAATAATGCAGCCTAACTTAATGCAAAACCATGAGTTGCTCAGTCTGTCTAAAATCATTGATGGAGGAGCAGGTCTTGTTGGGGACTTAAAAATGCAGGATAACCTCCACAGACGGTCGGTATTTCTGCTTTGGGGACAATAGGCGACCCATTAAACTGACCCCACCGACGGTGGTTTTCAGTTCGGCCCAGACTTGGCCACGGCTGCCAGGAAGGTGACAGGAAGACATCATAGCCGCTTGCGCTGGTATTTGATGGCGAATCCTGAGGGACGGAAGAGTCAATAGCCTAAGCGTAAGGAAATACATAGAAACCGCAGACAAATTAATCTCATTCTGTTAACAATTCTCTTTCCTTCTAAGCTTACTTCTAAACTAAAAAGAGGATTCTTTCCAAATTGAAGCTCAACTCCAGCGTGAAGCCTGTTTCTAAGATAGAGGAACCGAAATGAGTGATGCAACACCTTAAAATCTTGTAAGATGAGTACACATTGAATTTGAGAATTTACACTACCTTAACAGAACTCATGTTGGTTTTAGGTCATTTACCAATAAAATTTAATCCCTAAACCCAAATAATGCATAATTTGGTGCATCGTAATCCTCCATGAGTTGCTGTTAAGAGCATATAAAAATTTGATTGTCAGCAATTCCAGTGTGGACACCTTACGGTGGGCTTTAACCTACATTTGAGACGGCCAAAAATTCATCCCTGTGCAAGCCAAAATTAGATTTGGTCTACCCATTAGAGCAACCTTCCTTCTGATTAATCTTGAAATACTAATCTCAGTGGAATGAACTATGCCATAAAATGGGGAGAATTGATTAATAGAGAAGGTTAACATCTGAGAAAACCCACCTGGCCCATAATTGATGCCTGTGCAAACTGATTCGTCACGTTAGCTCTGTCACGTTGCTCCCAAGCATCTTGCCCCTCCTGCAAGTCGCCATCAACCTCTTCCATGGGGTCCGACACTTCGGAAGGTGTAGTTACGCTTGACCGCATGCGCTTGGAGACCACCAGACTTGGCATTTTCGCCAACCTTTGGGAGAGGCAGTTCACCGACTCGGCTTGAGCGGCTTCCTCGATTGGGTCTTTCCAGCGTCTCTTGCTTCCAGCCTGTGCTGCCATCCCTGGACAAACCCGAAGAACTCTAAAAACATAAGACAAGTGGAGATTGCAATCCAAGCTCCAAACCCAAAGAACTCTTAAAGCAGAATACAAATGGAGATTTGCAATCCAAGTTCCAAACCCGATCCTGTAACAGACAAACATGCACGGGGGTTGCTCCTCAAGTATGCCGTCTCTCACACAATTCCATCGGAAACCTACAGGGATGGGATAAGTCGTTCTTATTACCTGGTAAGGTACTGGTTCGGCAATTCAAAAATTCCCCCAAGGAGTCATCTGGGTTTAACATTGGCAAGGCATCGACTCCACAATCACAGACACGAATCGTCTCCTTACTGCAACGAGAACAGGCATTTTTCCTGTACAATACCACACACATGTAAGCAACTTCACAAGACAGACGTATTGCACCAATAGAAATTAAGCAATGCATAAAGCGAGCGTAGCGCATACCTATACATGCTGTCAACAAACTCATCCACCAGTACTGGCCACGCACCTGCATAGGCATAGAGTCCCGATTGTTAACGATTGTGGTGCACAATTGCCATTGGGTGATGCTCAAACTGTACTGTCGTGAAGCAAACCGTGAGACAGAACTCACCCTCTGGATCGTAGTTGCTAAGATCTTCATGGACGCTACGGCTAAACTCAAGAACTTGCCTCCAAGTATCTTCAGATATGGCATGTCGTTGATGCACCTGCAGAATCAGACCAAACAGTTTAATTCACATAGTAAACTGTCGGTGTCTCTCTGTGGTCATTACGCTTTCAAGATACAAGCTCAACAATCGACTGATTCCAAACCATACGCAGCATATAGTAGAGGTACCCATTTCCAATCAGGTACCCATGTTCAACTTGTAGGGTGCTCTATTTCCCACCAAGGCTGGGTTCGACTTCCAACCCAGCCTTGGAATGCGTTCCAACTAAGGTCACGAGACATGTCCCAAAGTGGTCAGCAAGAAAGCAGGAAGTAGTGAGCAGGAAGTAATTTGGCTAAGATTGGAATTAGAAGCGTCTAGTGATTGTCTATGGGTTGACAGCAATTTTTCCTTCCCAAAATTCATAGTAATTTAAGTTCAAACGATAAAATAACCAAATTTTTTGCAATCCGAGTCATTTCTATCAAATGCACCTCTGAAATTTTTTGTTTTCCCTTGCAACACTCCAGACCATATCCAGAATTGCTTATTTGAACAGTTATGGGTACCTTCACTATAAATGTTTGCCCTATTACCTGGACGAAGGCACACCATTGATCAAGTAATCTGAAACGTCCTGTCAACGCCAATCTCCACCCGTTCACAGCCGTACTCACGGCTGCATCAATCGTGCGAAGAATTTTCATGTCAGACGTCTTGAAAATTGAAGACGATTAGTAAGCAAGAAAGTCATTTACGCTTCCCTGCCGTGTACATCAAGCTATGAAGTCCTGGCCTTAAAAATAAAGTTCGAATTTCCAGTCAGAAAAAATACAAAAAGTAGAAAATAGGAGCCGCAAAAATCGGCTTACAAATGCTTTTCTGCCCTCGCTCCCGGCACATAAAGAATACAAAGCGGTAGAATAGAGCAAAATTCCGCGTATCCAGAAGCTGACACACACAACACATCCATTTCAGGTCTCAGACTCAACCCTAAAAATGCGACAAGAGCTCAAAAATCACTCCCGACGATAATCGTCGGCAATTTCATATTGATATTCCAACACGCAGAGGAGGTTGCAACTGCAGAGACCTACAGCTTACAAATTCCAGACAGTACCTCAGCTTGGAGATGTGAGCACAAGTTCCGAAGTCCATCAAATGCTGCCTGCCTGCACACCATCAAACCGCAACGAAATGATCACGGCTACAAACGCTCATCGGTTCGAAAACCCTAATCAATAGTTCAATGAGTTCCTTAAAGGACGAGTGCCAGGTTCCAAAATTGGATTTGCAAGGAGTTAAGAGCAGAAGAGGAGCTTGAAAAGAGAGAATTTCACCAACCCTGTCAAACCCTGTGACTCGGCATATACCGACAATGCTGAGAGTCTCCCCTTTATTTTGCTGGGGGATTCATCCGCCGTTGCCGTATCTGCGAAGAGGGCCGAACAACAATCAATCACGAAAAAATCTGGGAAGACAAAGATCGGACAGCAAATGAGAACGATCTGTGATGCAAAACCTAGCGGCATGCCCTAAACTAACTTCGCCCCCAGCCAGATCCCAAAGGGTCAAATACCTGCGTATTCCTGATACATGTCCATCATTCGTGTGTCCCCCACTCCACGCCCGACGATCCGTGCAAGTGGCATCGCAGTCATGGTCTGCTGGTGGCAAAGCGACCAGGAACCTCTCATAATCCACTACCAAGACGACAATCCTATACGTGCCTCTACAATAACAGCAGCAGCAGCAGCATCAATTCCGCAGCTTGTCCATGAATGAGCTCACATGGAATCATCAACAGTAGCTCTACAAAAATTCCCATCGGAAACCTCGCACAAGACTCAAATTACAAGGGGTCTTTGAGAGCAACCTTGCATTTGCAAACGGAAACCAGCAAGAGCAAGTGGGAATCATCAAATTCTAAACCCTAGGAAAAGAACATCAAGCAAGGCCAGAAAATCGACTATGCTCGGATAAATAAGCACCACGCCTAGGAAATGTCAAAACCCTCACTGCAACCCGAACACGTCCTCCACGGACGCGTCACCACAGAAGGACACCGCCACACAATTTGGAACCCACCACTTGGTCGGCCGGCAAATCCCACAGAAACATCAATCCCACAACGCCCTACGATTGGGAATCCACCACAAAAGGAAAAGCGCGACGTAGAAGAAGCGCCTCATCATCGTCACAACAGCCCGGCAACATCACCAAAACAACGTCGTGGCGCCCGCAGGAAGAGAGAACTTCACTTCCTGGCATGACCAACTCATGATCCAGACTACCACAAGGCTCAGCGTTCTCGCTACTCTGTTGTTTCACTTTGCCTTCTCAAGAGGGGAGTTTGATGAGCGAGAGGAGAGCCGACCAACTGAATGGTCGAAGGAGTTGGATGAGCGCCTATTTTCATCCACCCCCGCGGAACCCGACGGAGTCGACCACCAGGCATTGTGGGTTGTGGTTTTGGATCGCGGGTAAACGTTCAGCTGTGCAGGATCATGTCCGAGAATGCATTTCCTCATGGTGCAGATCCGGGGAAGTCTCCGGGGGTTAAGTTAGGTTTTTGGAGGCTGCGTGGATTCCAAGGTGTTGTCGAATTTGGAAAGTGCAGGATTCTTGGGTTTGCTGAGCTATGGAGGACAGCGTGTCGGTGTGACTGTGTGGGTTTTCTCCTCGGCGTGGATTTTAATCTGTTGAAGAATCGTGGGCCTGCATGCATGATTCTTGAGCTATGGAGGATGCGCCGACATTGGCCACTTTCAGCCATGGAGGACAGCGCACGCGTCGTGGCTTGCGCAGGGGCCGCGGCTTCAGCGTTTGTTGGGACAGGATTTTCAAGACTCTCCTCGCGTGCATATGCGTGCTCTTCGTTGTCGGGATCGTCATCTTGGCTGGAGAGTTTTCGTCGCCCCAGTGGGAGAGTATGGCTGGGATTCATGCAGACAGGGGAGTGAGTTTGGTGGGGCGAAAGCTGCCGTCGAGGGTTACTCGTATCAACACCGTGCTGTCGACATTGCTGTCCTCGGAGCTGCCATTGCAGCCGATTACAGAAACGATGGGTGAAGAAGTTGTGACGCTGCCGAAGAAACGGCGACGCCTCGTGTCTCGAATTGGGTTCGGATCTTGCACTTCACGAGTGGCCATTGCGCAGCCTATTTGGAGCAACGGCATCATCCCCAGCGACATCGATGCTTGGATCTGGTGTGCTCTCGGGATCCAATCTGAATGTGATAGCATTTCTTACTGTATCCATCTGAGAATCGTTCTATGTGTCATATCAAAGTGTCCACGAACTTCGATGATGCATTTCGGTATTGCTTCCACAGGCTCTCTTATCAGGTCCGCAGAGTTGAATGTGTCTTGTTTCCGATGTCGGAAGGGACTTTTGTATATGATGCAAACTTGTTAAAGAGTTGCTATGCAGGGCTGGGGACATCGCTTACACAGATTGGCCGGATGTCAACTGTGCTGTCAATCCCTCCCATGTCCATTGCAACTGCACGCGAGATTGGCTTCGTTCCAATCCCGACTCCTGTTTAGCGGGTGGGTTACGAATCCTTGATTTGCAAACCGAGTCATAGTTCCTTGAGAGCGTGGATGTTGCAGAAATTGTACTAGTAATTATTTTTCCAGTGTACTATGTAGTACTTTGATGGTTCTTTTCAGTTTTAAACTAACATAGATTCACAGGTGACGTTGCTCATGCCCGGTTAAAGTTTGAGGAGCAACTCAGCAACTTGGATTACATTAAGGTAAAGGATCTACTTTTGCTTCTTTAGTGCAGATGCGTCTTAACATGTCACATTCGCATTGTATTTTGTTTGGGCACTTTTTCCTAGAAATGGAAGTACTTCACCTGATAGTCAATTGCGTGGAACAGAATTTCCTATTTTAGGATCTTGTATTAACGCCGCATGTGTTGGAGGCAGTTTGTGGATTTCATGTGTTCCACTTCAAAGGCGAACTCCTGGAGATCACTGGATTTGTCTTTGTGTGATAGACCCATCCTCGGCACATGGGATGATCATGATTATAATTGGTGAGTCTGCTTGCAGCTATCACTCTATGCACAAAAACTTTGATTCTCGTAAAAAGAGCTTGACCATGCTTGTTTCTTCCACATGGACTTGGGCATCAGGTTGTCTAGATGTACTTGCTCTTGCCGCCCGCCTTTCGTATGAAAATTTCCTAATCATCGTCTGCTCTGAGGAAGCATTTGGTCTTTTCTGGAACAAAGTCTGAATCCTTACCAGGGCCTCCAGCAAAATAGCACAGATTTGTTCGAATTTCCAATAGAAGAGAGTGCTTTCAGGAGAAGACTCTTGGCTTTGTTCGAGCTGATTTTCTATTTTAGTATCCGCTGTATGGTGGAGGCGGCTGAATTAATGGACATCTGTGTCAAGCAGAAAGTTTAGGACTAAATGGGTTGGAGGTAGGCAGGACGGTGATAAACGGATGCCTACGAAAGAAGAGCAGAAACAGTTATACCTTGATGCCTTAGGAGTGCCCAGCAACAGTCCCCGGCGTAGCGATGACAGAGGCATATACTGGAGGGTATTTATTCCAATCCTGTGATCACTTTCATGACTGAAATAAATTCTCTAATCAGTTCATGGTCCTTCGTACTGGTGGTTGTGATCATAACCTTCGTCATTTGCGACGAGCACTTTCTGGTGGAGCCGGCTCCAAGTATACCTTGGTCAGTTCGTTGCAGTTCTGAATGGTTGGTTTTTACCTGTCTCATTCATTGACGATCTTTGTGGCCTTCTGTGTCATGCAGCACACATTGAATGAGGGGGTTGCTGGAAAAGAGATAGATGTCCTTCTTTTAGATGAGCGCTTCTATCGTGATACCAAGCCATGCCATACTCGTCGGAACTTCTGCAATTTTACAAACCCCAAGAAGACCAAGTACATGTGGTATACCGTTTTCCCTTTGCTCTCAATAAATCTTACGGATATAGGTCTTATCGGGTTGCACTCTATTTCTGAAAGACAAGTGTGCTGAGTGGCATCCAAGGATGCCTTTTGATATCCACTCTGATCCGTTTCTCTTTTGCGGACATAGTCACGAAATTGTTGGTCAATCTGGTTTTTACTCCATAATATTCGTGGAGAAGCTAATAAATTATCTCTAGAATGCTGGTGAGAGAGGGCTCGTTGTTAACCACAAGACGGTGTAGGTAATTTTCATTGCTACTTGGGCAAATGTGTATGGCAGGTGTAAGGATTTTCTAGAGGGTGGTGCTGATGGAACAGGATCATGCTGCAAAAAAGATGACCTATTTTGGCAAGGTACTAAAACAACAACTACATCAGTACCTTTGCTAAATGAGATGGGAACATTCTTGTATCAGAAAAATGTCTTGAAGTATTCAGACTTGAACACTGTACGTTGCTCACAGCTGACAATTTGAATATGGCGGATGCATTTTTCTGCACAAAATTAATTACTTGGTGTGGATTTGCATATAAATAATCCCCAAATCTCTATGAGTAGCTGACTTTGTGCAGTTGTGGTCTGCAGGGTGGTGTAAACTTCTTCAAAACCGCGCCGACCCAGTATGGGACCGAGTTTGCAACCCAAAGTCGCCGTCGTATGGCTTTATAGATGCTAACATGAAAATGATTAATAACAGCTCCAGAAATGAAGCTTTTTCATGGAGTAAAACCAACCAGATGGATGATTCAAGTGTGCTGTGTGAGGTACAGCTTCTAATTAGTAGTCAGCTGCAAGGGATGTACAACTTTTGTTTTCTGAATGTTGAATATGGCCCTCATAAATTGCATGAGTCCTATATCCAAATCCCTACCCTGTGCTTGCACAAGAGATTGTACAGGGCACTGCGTTGCATTCAGAACCCATCTTTGATAAGATGTAATCACACGAGGGCATGCAGGCAACCACGGAAAATAGTTAAAATTAGATTAGTGATCTTTTGTTCCCCTTTTTCTCTTGTTTGTAGATATTGGGTCCACGGCAGCGGAGGTGGCTAAAACACGAGCTTGAGAGTTCTGGAGCTGCTCTGAAACTGGTGGTTTCTGGTTCACCTCTCATCAGCAAACCCACAGAATTTGTAAGTTTCAAATAAATATTCTTTGTTTTTTCACTTCGCGCCTTTTCTCATCGCACAACGGAGACTTGCGTATGTCGCTGCGTGGCGTTCAACCTCTTTTACCTTACACGGACCTTACTATATGAAATTTACCGGGCGGAAGTTGACGGGATGCAGGTTTGTAGCCAAGCCAGGAAGAAACATCCAGCTGCATATTGCAAGTGTTACGATGACTTCGACTGCTTCCAACCTGCTCAAAGGAATCTCTTGCACGTGTTAACCACGGCTCCCGGTTGTGTGGTCGTTTTGACTGGCGACTTCCACTTTTCAGACATCAAGGCAGGTTGCTCTTAATCCATATTCCAGTGACGTTCATTTTCATAATGACCACTTCTGCTAGCACTATCCTATCTCTGTATTTGATGAACTTTACTCGGTGCAGATTTTGCAATCTGGAAACCGCAGCTACAGTGATGAGTATGATAGTACAGATCTTCCTCGACCTTTAGTGCAGGTTTGACCGTGTGACATAACCTCTCTTTGACGTCGTGTTGAATCAGGTTGGAAGTATCAAAGACTTGAACTGTGCTAAAATCTTTCTAGGAGTAATGAGAGGATCTGCTGAGACTTAATTGTATTATCGTGAGCATCACATGTTAAAATAGGAAAGCACGCATGCATGAACAATCACTAACAGGGCCAGGATAATACTTCAGGTTATGGCCAGCGGCCTCACCAATAATACGGCTGTACCTGCTCCTTGTGAAGGTGAGTTATTTCCATTTTCTGGCCTAGAGAGTCTTGATACGCCAGAAAGCTGGTTGTTTGTTTCTCTTTTCACTATGGAAGGATGTTTTAAAGTGGGTTATTAATTGAGTAGTTTCTCGAAAAACTCTTGTATGAGAGATATCCATGATTTCAATATTGCTGTCTCGACTCTCGTGCAACCCTGTTTGACTTTCTTGCTTGCTTTATTAGGGTTTCGAGTTGATACAGTAGGTCTTAGACCAAATGGAGCTTGTGATTTTGTGTCTGGCCCAGCCTTCGGGCTGATTGAGGTATGCAATTGCCGTTACTTCCCTTACTCTTTTTGGTATGCACATTGACATCAGGCTTGGCGAAGTTACAAATATGAACTCAAATATTTGTAACTTCGCCAAGGCTTGAGAGTGACACAATAACGTGTATGTACGATTTTTATTTAGCAATCGGTAAACTTGAACACACATATACCCAAAGTATGGTCATCACAGAGCTGTAAGATCGATTCTACATGGTTTGCTTATGAATGTACGCTCATCAGTAAAAAAAATCGAACGGTTAGTTACGTGGTTAGACAACACAGGCAATGAATACCGGTGGTTTTGCCACGTTCAGGTTGACTGGGATATGTCACCACCATTGGCGCGGCTTCAGATTCGTGGTGATGGAGGTCAACTGCTACTTGAACAGAAACTGTCTTTAGATACTTGTGTCCCAGCAGCGTAAAAGTGGCGTGATACTTCTGCATCAACAGGTGCAGTGCGATGGGAAATAGTCACCGCCTTTTTCACAGCCACGCTTTGCCTTTAAAGCGGAGGTTGTGATCTAGTGCCAAAAAATTGTTTGGAAGATGCTCAGCTAGTTTTCTACATCCCATCTGGGAGAGAATGCTGAAAGAGATGGCAGCTGCCATGTTTCGTGAATTTGCCGCCCAATGTGCTCGACAATGCCGATTAATCTTCTGCCGGATGGCAGTTTACAGCAGAGGGATTGTAGAACTAGTTTGGTCACAAGCCGACCAGTAGAACTTTCAACTTCATTTAGTTCCTGGAGAATTAGCTTGAAGCACTGTAATTTCGAATAAGATCCATTACGGAATAATTTGGTCCTTTTAACCAAGTGACTCTTAGGGGTCTCATGGTTTTACAATATTATTGAGATCTGTTTCTGAAGTACAATGTGGCATTCAATTTCGCCTTGTTCAGGTGATCACTTAAAGACGGACATCCGCAGATTCGCATTTGCTTTATGACTCGGAAAGTACTTGCTTGCTCAATTTCCTGAATTTTAAGAAGAGTGGATCGTGAAGGTAGGAAGTAATGCCGCGTCAATCGTAAATTCTTATCATTTCGGCTACAACGCCATAACTTGACATGTGTTCCAACGACAGCTCCGTGCAGGTTTAGGATAATTAAGGCATTGTCGATCCTGCTTAAATATCAGCTCCTAAAATATGATCAACTCCTAAAATATGAGCATGAATGGTGAAGCAGGGCTTGGTAAATTGTCGTATTGGGATTTGGAACAAGCCACTGCACAATTGTCATTATCATTTTGTATGGCCATTATATTCTCTACAATTTGGAATTTGTTAAAATATTGGGCAATCCTACTATCAATTATTGTTGTTGCTTTATTCATATGAACTTGAGAATTTAATAAGGTAAGTGTACCTGAAACCAACAATGTGTATTGTGCACCCAGAATTGACAAAATGTAAGTTAAGCCCTCCATTTTAGGGCCAAAGTTCTCTACTTCCACAGGCCTTCTCGTATATGGGTGAGAAACACATCTTTTTCTTTCATCCAAGTTCCAATCAGTTTTTGCTTAATTGCAATAAGTGGTGATTATGTGTGCTTTTACCTTTCTTAGGCGAATTAGTCTTGATTGTGTCCTCCTTGCGCATTCACCTTGTCTTCATTCACGGCTTGGCAACCGGTCCGGCCGCCTGGTCTGTAGTGTAGCTCATGTCAGATTTGTTTCTGGCGCTGAATAATTAACTTACAGTACGTTAGTGGTGGTGGCTGCAAGATATATGGTGGCTCTTCAAGCGGCAGTTACGCATTGTTGGTGGTAACTTAGGGTGATGTACTTGAAGGAGTCAATTGCCAACATTTGGATTCGGACTAAGGTTTTGAGGATCCCGATCTAACTCCAAGATAGAAAAGTTTAATTCATCCCACTCAATATTACCGATATGCGTGCCGCCATTTGTTTGTGGGGCCGTGCATGCTGTACGTTACCCTGCAGACATTGTCTGTAAGTTCAGCAGAACATAGTAAAGATAATGCCGGTATTCTGGCCATGGCTTGCCTTCCGAGATTTCCATGTGCGCCTGTGGAAAAACGAAGCAGTAACTGTAGCCATGGAATATTGAGGTAAGGTAGAACTATCCATTAGCGCACAGATTTGCTATTTAGGTACTTTAGAGAAGCTATTTGTCAGCTCTCATATTTTTCAGAGATTGAATTGTTTGAGAGAAGTCAATTGCAAAAAGAATGAAGACATTCCGACAAGAATTGAATTTTTTGTGATTTTTCAAAGCTAAAATGTTAAACTGTGAGAAGACCCTTGTTGATGCATAACCAGACCATTGTTGAAGCGTGGGCTGATGTGTCTGCTCCCCAAGTACATTGCTATCATGGTGAAGAATTAATAAGATTGTGGTAATAGATGGGTCAGTGACGGAACCTGTAGGTGGCGGAATTGAGTAATTGGTGGTATTGGGCAGTTCCACATTAGATATTCCGCTGTGCAGATCGAATTAGCGGTAATTCAAGTACTGTAATACTGTACAGGTGGAAGAACGAAGTGAAGAGTTCGTTCTCGATCTCTACTGGGTGGAACAAGAGGAAGTGCATACGAAAGTGGAGAGTGTCGGTGAGGGAGTGCCATCATGCAAACCCTAGATCGATCTAGATCATATCATCCATTTTTCGCAGAAGCTGGTCGCCTGCCGTGATAGTCAGTCAACGTTGTTGTGGGAAATTAATTGGATTTGTGACTAAAGAAGGCGCGGATTGAAGGATGAACTCCCCTTCGAAGTCTGGTGAAAGCTGGAGCTGGAGGAAGGACTCTCCTGGAGGGCCTTCCTCGACTGTTTTCAGTAAGTATGTGGGCAACAGCAGCTCCGAGGAGAATTGGAGGAAGCCGAATTCGAAGCTGGCAGCAACCTCATCAAGCGGCGATGGCTCTCGCAGCCCAGTCACCCCAAAGCCAGCGAAGGTGTTTCACCTCGGAACCGTTTTGAACGTCAACTACCAGAAGGGTTTTGGATTCCTGTCACCATTACTCGAGGGAGAATCGTGGTCTGGGAGTACGAGCAACGTGTATTTTAAACTTGGGAATCCTATGGAGTCGACGGCCACCTCGACGGGCGGCATGCTCCTAATTTCCGGAGACGTTATGGAGTATGAGATTGGGAGTAATTCTACTTTCCACGACACGCCCCGAGCGCACATTGCAAGGCTACGTGAATGCAAACCTCGCAATGTCAACAAACTGGAATCGTATGTGGATAGCCTGCTGATCGCTGCCCAACAGCAACCCGAGATCGTATTGAGAGTGCTCACGAAGTGCTCAATTGCGTTCAAGCTTGTTTTGGACTACCGAGCTCCTTCCGACGAGCTCATACAACACATTCTGCAGCTTTGTCAGGTCCTGAGCTGCAGTAGAGGACTGTACCACTCGCGGTTGAAGCAGATGTACGCTTTGTTTGCTGGATCGCCATTCCTCACGTCGCAGTGTGGCGTGCGATCATGGGCGAAGTATCTGAGTGGTAGCGAGCACTTCTGGAGTGAGCTTTTGCAGGGCTTCCTGGTGCATCTGCTGGAGTTCTCTCCATCCCAATTGCCAACGATTGCGCCTCTTATACTCACGCGAATTCCTAGACAGTCGGAAATCATTGCGACTCTCTTTACCAACCTCGAGCCAGTCCTGCCGCACCTCCATGCGGAGGGCAAGGCGTATCTAGGGAAAGCCCTGGAAGCACTCATTCTATGTGACGATGCTGAAACGTTTTATCGGAAGATTCTGGGCGTACTCGCTGGCGGGAGCAGCCGCAAAGAGATTCCGTGGTCGCAATTACCATTGCTTCCAACCCTTGAAGAAGTCCAAACCTTAAATCGTTTAACTCGCTCCAATCTTCCGGTGGTGAAAAAGATCGGACCTTACGATGGCCCGGAGGAGTACCTGGACACATACCTCCGGTTGCTACGAGAGGACTGTTTTGCAGGTTTGTTGCAGGGGATACACGCATTATGCCAGGGGAAACCCGAAGATTGTGACATGAAGTTGTGGTCCAAAGTCTCCGCGTGTGGAGTCCACTTCAGTCACAACGCGTCTCCGGGGCTCACCCTAGCATTCATGCTGCCGAAGAGTAAGTCGAAGGCACCCCTTGCGGGAAGTTTGGTGTGTTTCTTCGAAGATGATGGTGGCTTTGAGTGCCCGATTTGGGGCGTCGTTAGCCGGTGTGAAGAAGATGCAGTGAACAAATCCACCATATGTTTCGTGGACATCATAGCTCGGACAATCGGAGCGGAAACGTCGAACAGTGACACGAATTCGTGGTGCTTTCATTGCGCGCGGCTCATGCAAGGCAAGGACATGGTGATGGCTGAAAGTCCCACGTTCTACAGGGCTTACCAGCCAGTATTGGAGACACTGCAGCTGACGGATCCGGAGAGTGTTCCATTCCGGGAAGAGCTTGTGTCCGTGACATGGCCACAGGATCCAACTCCAGAGTACCTCAGCAACACTGATGGAACGGTAACACTCGACTGGAGTTGCATCTTTGAAAGCAAGCTTGAGGCCAATGCGGGGATGTTGCAGCTGCTTCAACCTGAAGAGAGATGCCCGAGCTTAGATTCGAAAAATGCACCCACCCGCGGTGAGATTCGGGAGGGAGTGGGAGCAGTGACATCCCTCCTGGAGCGTGGATACAAGACCAGCTTTGATCCCAGTCAACTCAAAGCCGTGGAGCTCGCGGTCCACAACCGGCTGACCATGATCCAGGGTCCACCAGGCACAGGGAAGACGCATGTGGGGGTGAAGCTGTTGCAACTGCTGCTTTCGGCGAGTACATTTCCGGAAGATAGCCCCGTGTTCGTCATAGCCCTGAAGAACCTTGCCCTTGATCAGTTTCTGGAGAGGTGTCTGGCCTTCGAACCCAACATTGTGCGTGTGGGCGGGCGCTGCAAAAGCCAACAACTGGAATCCCATAACTTGCATCGCCTGATCAAATCCGACGACGACTTTCGATCCGACTTTGCCGAGAACCGCGAGAATCTTGAAGATCTCAAGGGAGCCATGAAGGAGGTGTTCGACATGGTTAAAAGATATCTCGACAACTTCGATCCAAGTATGATCGTGGAACATTCCCCGGAACTGCACTTGCACCACTTCTTGGAACGTGCTGTGCATCCCCGTTCCAGGATTGAGTCATGTGCCAGAAAATTGCCGAAAGGTCTCACCCTCGTTGAACTACTTCGAGGACGTTCAATTCCAGGGGACGCAGACCCGACGTTAGCGTCTGATATATTGATCTTCAGGCATCTTCTGGTCGAGGAGATGAGGAAGAAATGGATGCCGAGTACGAAGGTGCTCCAAACCGCCCTTGCCTTTCTTTCCTTAAAGAAACCCGTCAGTAGCAGAATTCCACAGCGTGACCATGTTTCCGCAGAGAAATCTGTACTATCCGACGAGGAGGATGAGAGACGCAAGGAAGAAGAAGAACGAAGGGCTGCCTACGAAAGCCTTCGAATGGAAATCAACCTAGATATGGACACCAGCATGACTGACCCCCGGCTCTCGAGAAACAGCGCTCAATGGTTACTGAGTAGCAGTTTCATGAAATTTTCAAAGGAGAAGGATGTCCGTGGCGCGTCAATGACATATCACCGATTGAACGTAAGAGATTCAAACTTTCCGCTGTCGATATTCTAGAGCATGGATATATTTCAGTGTGTTATAACGTGCCGTGCTGCAAAATCAAACAGATGAAAGTTTGACATATGTGTTGTGGTATATTTTCATTCTGGACATGAAATACTTGCTAATGATATTGACATCTCGAGTGGAACCGAATGATCATGCATCAGCTGGACACTATTGGAGGTCAGTTCGATTGGATTGCACATGAAAATCCGTATGATTTAAAACCGGAGCATCGTGCAATTTTGGTGTACAAATACTGGCAAGAGAGTGTGAACGGAGCTTGCGAGCGGCTGACAAGTCTAAAAGCAGACTATGATACCTTGTTGCAAGATATGGAACAGATAAGACAGCGCCGCAAGCTAGCTGTTCTTCAGAAGGCCAAAATAATTGGAATGACTACAACAGTAAGCTATTGCAGAGCAACCTTTCTGTTCAGAGTTTTACTGATTCACAGCACTAAAACCCAACCTGAGTGTCCTCCAGATTAATTGAAACGCCGTGATGAATTTTGCAGGGAGCAGCAATAAACCAAAGTGTGGTCAAGCATCTCTCTCCTGCGGTTGTTTTGGTGGAGGAGGCAGCGGAGATCCTGGAGCCGCAGGTGCTCGCCTGCCTTAATTCCAATCTGCAGCACCTCATTCTCATAGGGGACCATCAGCAGCTCCGACCTCAAGTGGAGTCGTATGAACTCGAGCGAAGGTGGGCGAGCCACACTTAGGGCAATTGGTTGATTTTTCTCAGTTGATTTACGTTTAATTGCCCTAGACATTGATAACTAATGCCTTGAATTTTCACCTGATGTGCGCTAGCCATGGGTTCGGAATATCAATGTTTGAACGGCTAGTAGAACACAACGACTTGCCGTCTCAGCAATTAGGCCTGCAATGCCGTATGCGCGAAGAATTTGTGGATATGCTTCGACCCATCTACCCTGACCTCAAATCCCAAACTATACTGGTGTCGGGGAGCCGAAACGAAGCTCCCACATGCATGGTGAGGACAATGTGTTTCTGGTCTCATTCATATCCAGAGACGAGCCTGCGCAGTTTCGTGAACCAGGACGAAGCGCGCATGGTGGTTGCCCTCACCAGGTGGATTGCTTCGGAGCTTTCCAACCTTGAAAGTCTCAAGATTCTTGCTGCTTACAATGGACAGGTTAGTGAGCTCGACGCCGGATCAGAAAAAATCCAGCACTACTTCCAATGCAATCATCCCGCTTCTTCGTAATTGGTGACTGTGCCTTGTGAGTGTGCTGCAGGTGAAGCTCATCCGCTCGCTGATGGGGATCTATCCGGAACTAACAGACATTGAGGTCCGCTCCATTGACAGTTTTCAGGTGCGCCATTCTCATGGTCTGGTTCATTCGACAAGCTTAATTGATTGAACTTTTTCACATTTTGCTTATTTCAAATGATGTTTCAAATGGTGTTTCAAATGAATCTTTTTCAGAAGAGGATTTTCTAATATTGTCCTTTGGGCATTGGAATGTTGTTATTCTTCTGCTAGGGATCCGAGAGTGAGATTGTGATAGTCTCGCTTGTGCGGTCCAACGAACAAGGGAAAATTGGACATTTGGGCATGCGGAATCGAATGTGTGTTGCGGCATCTAGAGCGCGTCGTGGTGTCTACTTTCTTGGAAACCATGCCACTCTTGCGCGGAAATCTGATCACTGGAGAACATTGATCAGCCACTTTGAAGGTCTGAACGCCATTGATTCGTCTATTTCGTTGTGCTGTCCCCGGCACCCCGACAAACCATCATTTGCACTCTGCAACACTAAAGCGTCCCAATTTGAACCGCGTGACGTCTGCGGTTATCCCTGCCTAGAAATTTTGCCGTGCACCCATGTCTGTCGTCATACTTGTCACTCTGGCCCCCATACCGTCGTATGCAAAGAGCCAGTGGATTTTACTTTCCGGCTCTGCGGTCACTCATGGACACGGAAGTGCCATCAAGCCGTAGAAAACCTTTGTTGCTACAGAAAGGTCATCCATAAATTCACTCCCTGCGAGCATAGCAAGGAGGTTGAATGCTGGAAAGTGACAGGGACCCAAAAGCTTCGACTTAAGTGTGAGGTACTTTGCGGGAAGAAGCTTGACAAGTGCGGCCACCTGTGCAAATTGCACTGCTCTGACAGCTGTGAAAGCGCCCCTTGCGAAGACTGCCTAGAGATTGAGAGAGAGAAAGAGAAAATAAGATTACAGATTCGCATCGAAGCAATTGCAAACAAAAAGAAAGAGCTAGAGGAGGACATTGCAAAGCTTAAAGAGAAAGGAAGCGAAGGGATTGACGTTAAGCAAGTGCTCCCAGATGACGACACGGCACGATCTTTTTTTCTGGTACGAGGTTCTACCTAAAACTCTAAAGAACTATCTTGAACTTGTGAACTAGAAAATGTTGTACCAAGTGTAACCTTCTCAATGTGTGGTATGAGTGGTGCAGGCTAAAGACAGGGCAGAGAAGTATACCCAACCAGACTGCAAAGTCATGGTGGTTGTCACCAAAGTTCAAAAAATCGAAAACCTTAAGCTTCAGGGAAAGTTTCTGGAAGCCCATAAAGAACTTTTTGATCCATTGGAGATTCCGGAGTGGCTTTTCTATGGTGGTTCTGACGATCTTTTGGATCAGGTTGTAAATAAGGGCTTTAGGGCTGCACGCGAGAAGGTAAGTTCCTCAAACCTGTCTTGTATATATTAACCGCATCACAATAAAGCTGCCAGTATCGGAGATTTCTTATTCTGCATATGTTGGGGAGGGGCGTACAGGCACATCGATTTGATGTTTACTCCTCAAGCATTGCTCAAAACCAAGAGAACCAAAGCCTTTTGCTTTGCGAAGTACTTCTTGGGAAGACTTGGAGGTACGCTTGCAAAAGATGGACTTATATCTAAACTCACACATCTTGTTTCTGATTCACGTGTACCGACACATCTGCTGTGAATGCTCCGTTTACAAATTAGAAACGGACCATCATGTGGGATGTGAGAATTCAAAAACCAAGGTGCACAATTACGAACCCAGAATTGTCTTGATATAGCAGGCTGCCAAGTTCCGAGTCTCCAGACAAAGTGCCTGATCGCAGCGAGCTCCGCAAAAAAAGCTGTGACTCGGTGTCCCTGGTTGGAAGGCAAGAGAATGAAGAATCATCCAGGCCTATTGCGCATGTCATTCTCAACCCGAACCAAGCGATCCCTCGTTTCATGGTGTCTTACAAGCTTGTGAACTTCCAAGCCCTTGCTGAAGATCATGAATTTGAGAGATTTGGGAAAGAGAATGCTATCAAAAACGGTGGGGTGTGTCGTCTTGAACTGTTGCCTTCATCACATGTTGAAGGTTTGACTCCAGAAGACTATCATTTCCGAGTAGCTGAGTCCCAGTTTTTTCGAATGTCCCAGAACAGAAAAATGAAGGTAAGACAGTTCTTCAGAATTTTCAGAATCTTCAGAATTTCCTTTAGTCAAAGACTCTGAATATTACATGAGGACGATGTCGAATTTAAGGGCTTTGTGCGTTCTCCGACATGTGGCCAGAGCACTCGATTGCTGACCTTGGAGGAGTCTTCGTTGGTCGCTTGCATTACTCATCTGTCTCTGCTGATGTAGGTCATTAAAGTGGAGTTCATAAAAAATTTGCGCCTTGAAGAAAAGTTCAATCAGAAAAAGGATGAGTTTAAGGCATCGAATGTCTCAGTCGAGCAACGGTTTGTCTTCCATGGAACTGACTCTGTTGCAATCGGTAAGATTGCTACGGAGGGATTCAAGATTGGAGGAGTGGACGTAGCCATAAAATGTGGAGATATTTACGGGCGCGGTGTCTACACGGCAGTTAATCCTGACATATCAGAGAGATATAGTGGAGGCTCTATGATGATGTTGCTGTCAACTGCCATCCTGGGTGAATTTGACAGCCATCACACCAGCGGGGGGTCCAGCGATGTGCATGTGGTCAAGGATGCGAGTCAATTACTCCCTAGATATGTAGTTCACTACTCCAAACTTTGATCCCAGTGAACAAGGTCCACAGCGAGGTCAGGGTTCAGCAGCAATTGTAATTATCTGATCCAGCACTCTGGTGTCTCTGCCTTACTTTTGAGCATCAAGTGCATAGTACGAGAAGGCTCATCCGCGTCTATCCAAGGGACGAGCCAGAGCTCAACTATTGTAACACAGTCGGATCCAACGTATGCACCAGCTCACATGTATTTTTGTTCATAATATAAAATGAAGGATGTACATACCAAAAAAAGGTCTCGAGCAAAGTATGGTGATATCAAATATCATTGCAGTGGCGGTGTATCATTCTCATCATGGAAAATACAAAATTGTCGCAACTATAACGGAGAAATGACATAAAAAGATACTTGAATCTTGCTCGCAGTTGTTCTGTACAGTGGATACAGAGCACAATGTGCCGCCTTCAACTAAGTTGAAGCACTGCATCCTTCATTTACTGTATGTTATGGCAACTGAGTTAGCCAATCACGTCAGGATGCTCCTATGCTCGAGGATTTCGGAAAATCATAATGCAATATAACTTAGTGACTTGCAGGAATTGAATAATTAGGAACCATTCCCAGAGCGGAAGAGAGCGTTTGGTTGGCTTGCTCCAAAGTTGTGAGAAGATGACAAGGTCGTCTGCTGCAAAGAAGAACGACAGGTCAAGACACCAAGCCTTCGTCTGCTGACACTGAATCATCATTGTGCACCTCGTCGGCAGAGATTGCAAGGTGCAAATTATCGGATTCTAGGAGAAGAGCATTGAGTTGCTTGGGGTCATCCCACATCGGCCAATGTGAGCACTGCACCAAAAAATCCAAGTTATGTATGAATAGACTGAATTTTTACTTACGAAGAATTCCGTGCAAATCGCTGGAACCACTCAAAATGCAGTCTATTATAGCTGGAACCACTCAAAGAGAAGTCTATTATACAGTATGTCCCCACTCCCCACTTTCTGAAATGCTCACATGTCTGCAACAGATTGGTCAGATTGTGGATCGATCTCAAGTTATAATCTAAAGTCTACTCTAATGCACAAGCATCGGGATAAAGTGTAAGAGCATTACCTGTCAATGTCCAGAGGTTGGAATGAGCTTAATACGGTCTTCAAATGCTTAAAACTGCACATGCTCAACACCAGAGCAATGTCAACACTCAGAAGAAAGAGATCCTCCTATAAAGAAAATTTCTACACTGTCTGGGAGAACTATTGCATTCTCAAAAATTTCAAGGGAAGTCCTGTTCTAAATGATCGTTTCCACTATCAGGGGTCATCCCACATTTCAGAAACTTATTCTCTGCCAATCACAAAGCATTCAGGAAGCCACGGCAGTTGGAACTGAAGAGCCCTGACAACAGAAATAGATATCAACAGTAATGTAGCCTGTTCTTGAAGTGACCTTTTAAGAGTTTGCATTTTGGGGGAAGCTAAACTCCTTGAAACAATTTCAGTAAATTTTAGTAAGAAGAAAAATGGAATTGGCATCTAACCCAAGTCATTTCATATTTTTTGGACCTTTGTGGAATTAGTTATTAGTTTTTGAAGTCAAAACACAATGGTCACTATAAGCGACCACCTCTTAAAATGTACACTGTTGGTACATTGAAGGAAGCAAAATGTACCCCTATATTAAAGGTCACTTGTAGAGCAGGGGCACTTTTAGAGCACCCTACCTCAAACAACAAAGTAATGGACATACCATTTTCAAACACCAAATACAAATGCATGTCTATACTAGCTAGCTTAGCCCCTAAAGTCATGTGATATTTCAAGGTTCAAAACTGCTTCAAATTACTCATACCCAAAGCAAGGCTAATAAAAATGTTTTATCATATTTATTTTTTAACAAGTTTAGTCATAGGATCCTTTGGTAAACTTGTTGAAGTACATCATCCCAAAATTTTAGAGTGAACATGTCCACCAATTGCAAGTTCAATGTGTCTAAACTTCAAAATGCAAGCTTTTTTAGCCCTTCCAAAAGGAAAATTTTCTCTTCCAACATTTTTAGAAAAAACAAAAATATGGCCTATAACTTGTATGTTTTAGTCAATATGTTGGAGAATGGGTTCAAAATGTATTGGTAAAAAGATGTAACCAAAAAAACTTTCATATTCATCTTCAAAAAAATTATAAAGAAAAAGAAAAAACTAAACTATTAATAACTTTTACAAGAAATTGAGAATTGTTAATTCCAATGGTAAGAATTGGTTCCAATAAACAATAAGTATCCTTTGTTGTTGTTTTTATTTGAAAAAATTTAAATTGAATTCATGAAATATCTCTATTATATCATTAGAAAAAAATGAGACCACGGGAGGGCTGCTAATTTGGGGGGGTTGGAATGATTTCGAGTGCCAACCCATTGACTGCCCGTCCATGTCCGAGTTGGCACTACTGATGCCAGCACAACTTTGGAAAATCTAGAAAAGTATGCTTCTTTAATTCCCCGCGTGCCAAAACTATGGCAATAGACTTATGATTTACACATTTTTGTTCCTTCTAAATCTTATACCAACCAAACAAGTATTCAAAGAAACATTAAGATGATATGCCAAACACCATGAAAATCCTTTGAATCAAAATCCCAATGTCATTTAACCCATTCAAAAAATAATTTTGGTAGACCTATGAAGGAATTGAGTAGGAAACATTTGAGGGAGTGAAGGTTGGAGATGTCATTTTTATATTGAAATTGAGTTTTCACCATGAATCCTCAAAGGATATGGGATAATTTGAAAATGAGTGTTAAACCACTTATTGTCAAAATGTCAAAATTATGTTTATGTAGAATTTCAGACCTCATTTAGTTATAATAGAAGAATTTTTTTCAAAAAACTTTGGACTAAAAAAAGTTGGATAATTTATTTAAATTTCATCTCTAAAAATCTGTTTCATATTTCAAGCTTTCAATCAAAAGTTCTGAAAAAAATTTAAAGAGGATGTTTCAAGATGTAAAATGTCCCTTCCAACCCCTCTTTGAAATGTCCATAACTTTTGATTGAAGTCTTGAAATATGAAACGGATTTTTGGAGATGAAATTTAGATAGATTTTCCAACTTTTTTTAGTCTAAAGTTTTTTGAAATTTTTCATTTTACTATGACTAAATGAAGCCTGAAATTTTACTTTAAATAGAATTCTTGCTTTAATTTGACTTTACTATGAGTGATTGAGCTCCTACTAACTTTTATTTATTTATCCCACATTGTTTACTTTGCCTCCTACCATCCCAAATATATATAAAGATTTGTCTTCTCACTCTTGATTCACAAGTCATGAAAGGTGTTCAAATCACAATGAAGAAGCTAAAGCATTAGTTTCAATGATTGTAGAATATTTCACACCATATTATTTCGGGATGAAATGGTGTGGAATATTCCACATCATTTTGTCTAAAGGAAGGTAGTCTTTATTGTTGTTGAATGTTATGTGTAGAAGTGGATCAACTATTGTTAGTATGGTTTAAGAATTTTGGACTTGTGGGGCCAGTAGGAGTTGTGATTTCATCTGAACAATCCATTCTTGAGCTCGATCATGTTTTCATCTGAACAATCCATTCTTGAGCTCGATCATGATCAAATTGAGCAGGTACAGGAGAATAGTGCACTTCTAAAAACCACTAAGAACATATCCAATGCGGTACTAGAAAGAACATTGTAATAGTTCCAACGGGCTTTATAATGTTCAAGTGTAAAAAATAGCTTCCCAATGCAAACATTATAACCAACGGTATTTTCTAGGGCTCTTCACAAAACAGCCCCTGCTCTTTATTTTTGGACTATTTGCCAAGCACGGAACAGTACATTGGAAGTTGAGATTCTCTAACGATGGCATCAAGTACTTGAGGAAGATTCCATTGAAAAGCAAAAAAGAATTCTACAACGTGGTTTACAGTGACAAGATGAGGCGCAACATTGGGAGCCATGCACCTAAACCTAAACGGCAAGGGTCGCAACCCACCTCCAATCTCTGCATCTGGCCCGCCTCTGACAACTTCGAGTGCCGTATACAATGTCTCCATTGGAGATGCTCTAAAGATGGTCAACAACTCTTCTTAACAGCTTTTTACCGGGCTCAAATTTTTTGTAACAGTTTTTCATACCTTAATTCATTACCTGCAAATAAAACTCCTTATAACATTCACCTGATTATTTATAATGCAATGGTTCAAATGTTTTTGAATAAGAATGAATCTATACAATTCACCAAAATTAATTAGTATTCTTTTACAATATATTTTTTTGCTACTTGTTTTGACATTGAAATTTTTTTTAATTATTTTTATTTTTACAATATTCATCAAAATGGCATGGAACAAAGCTTCACACGTAGATTAGGATGATAAACCATTGATCCCAAAAAATCCATGCAAAAATTCTAAAATTTAAAGTCCACAAGTTCTAAAAAAACAAATGGGCTCCTTAGTTCTTTAGGGGTTATGAAACAAAGAGGGAAAAAATCAATGTCAAGAGATTGCATTTAATAGATATTTTGCTAAAGCAATAGTATTCCACAAACTTAGTGCTTTTCAATTAGACTATGCAATCTGAAACCTATACTACTCCTAGACTTTAGGGCTAAACAAAGAATTGAATGGAAAAATGGAAAATTTCATATGTCATTTTAACGAAACTTTCCATGTTGATTTAAAATGTTTTTAAGCTTCACAAAGAAAAAGTAGCTCCAATAATCTACTTTTTATTCCATTTGAAATAATTTCAAAATTTTTAAAATTTTAATTTTTGTGATACTTTCAAAATAGCACCTTGAAAACTCAAAATTTACTACTTTTGAATTTTTCCTATTGAATTTCTCTTGGTGTAATCTTAAGAAGTACATCAATCATACCATGATATTTGTCACTATTATTTCCATTTTTAAGAAAAAATTCATACCACTATAAGCATTTTTGTAATTAATATGATTTATATATATACTTTTTTTTTTATTATATAAAATTTAATTTGATATTTTTTATTATGAAAAAATGAAATTAAACATTATACACATTTTAATAGATGTGAAAAATATCAATTTTTAGAAATCTATGTTTTAATGTAGAAATCTAATGAAGCTTGACAAAGCCTAAACATGAAATGTCTTTTAAGGATTAAACTACATGAATGGATATTGCAAACAAGAGTGATGTAAAAAAATGAAAGCAAAATACATAGATGTACCAACTCCAATGCAAGGTTGCTAGCATATGAACTTAGGATTTTAAGCCCATTATGAGCCTAGGAACCTAAGTTCTTGTGACATAGGTATTTATGTTTATAGGTACCTTTCATGGTTGTAGGATATTTGTATTATAGGTGCTTATATTATAGGTGTTATATTCCTTCTGTCCCAAAATAAATTTGGAATTTTTAAATATACGTGTCCCAAATTAAATTCAAAATTGGCTTTTTACAATTTGATGGACAACAATTGAAGCTAGTTTAAACACCTTGAAGCAAGAAAATTCATAGAAACCGCACTCTAAAGACTATATAGCAATTTGATTCTTGCAAAGGGAATTGAAACACAACCTCTAACTAACAAAAGGCAAAGAATTCAACCCACAACTATACCAAAATTACTCCTAACAAATCTCTTGTTGAGAATTTCTTAAACTTGAATCATAAGACATTGTCAGAATTGAATATAGAAGACATCAACAGACATCACCACACCAATGTGCTTGGAGAATGATCAAAATTAATACCATTGGAGCAATTCCAAAAAGGACAAAAATTTGTCAATTTCTCTGCTTGTTTTCAACATGTGTTGCTTCACTATTGATTTCCATTCTTTCACACCTAATGAGGTTAGTAGAAGCTATAGTTACTATACAATCTTTTGAAAATAGGAGCTACTCACATACTAATCTAGTCATTTTTAGAAACCCCCAAATTTATTTCAGGACAAAGGCAGTAGGTACATGTGTTATTGATACCTTCCACGGTTGTAGGATATTTATATTATGAGTGTCAATATTATAGGTATCTAAATTATAGATACCTATGCTATAAGCATCTTCCATGGTTATAGGATACTTACGTTATAAGCATGCATATTATAAGCACCTTCAATAGTTTTAAAGTACCTACTTACAATTAAGCTCAAGACTCATAAGCTTGCATTCTAGTGTTGTTGACTCCAGTGGATTTGTTGAAAACTGGAATGCACTGCTATGCTAAATACAGATAAATGAGGTACATTGACAATTACTGCCTTCTTCTTCACCTCGGCTGGGAAATCTTCTGCAACGGCCCAAGTGACGAATCCGCCCCATTCATGAAGGACCTCACCGTAAGGAAGCAGAAAAAATTTGATCTCAAGAGAGTTAGCCTCTTGCAGTACCGAAAGTGACCTCTGCACAGCTATTTCTCAAGTGATCACTCCCAAACATCACACATCCAAAATCTGTTCCATGCTTCAAGTGACGCAAACAGTATCCTCAATAACCACGCAAGAGTCGGGTGCCACAACGTCCGCCAACGCTTGAAACTGGTGACTTATTTCCAAACATATCAGAAATTCGGAAAGCCGTGGATCAAAACAACCTGAAGAGAAGGAAACCACAGCTAAAACGGTCAACCTCTCTTTGGAAGCACAGTTCAATGTCGGACGCAGACGCACTACAACAGGAAGTACTCACTGTAGCAGTTGCAAACACATCATCCATTATTTTGCAAGAGCTGTGTAGCGGTTCCTCATGTGAAAGGTATAGATTTCAAGCATCCTAGATGTTTGTACACTTCAGGTCCAATGTTTAAATCATAATAAGTTTTTCAATTTTAGGAAGTTTTGGAAAGTTTCAAATTGAAGTAGAAATTGGACTCAATAAACTTGTTTTCATTGTTAGGTGGTCTTGAATTCCAAAAAGATTATTTACACAACTCACATTCAAATCAATAGCAAGGAGGTAAGAATTGCCAAAATACGCTAGAATGGCATCAATCTTTTGTAATTAGAGGCATACAATTCTTCATTTTGGGCAAATTTTTATAAAATCCCATGAAGCCATTCTTGTATGTGTTGTGACAAGGAGAATCTTTTCTGTCAACCCCCAAAAAATTGGATGAAAAATTGTTGTATTGCATCCTCTAGCAAGCTTGTTTTGTCATTTGAAAGTTGTATTGGGGCTTCTTTGACATTCGAGGATTAACAATGGAATTTCTTTTTGGATATTAGCACATTTTGGCTTATATCTTTGTGTGTGTGTATGCTATTTACTTCAATTTTACTCAAATTCATCAAATCAATCATACAGAAAAATCATGTTTTCAAGCTACGAGAATTGTAAGAAACATAGCCCTAAAACTCTCCATTTATCATTTACAACATGGATGTTAAAGCAGTTTGGTATCCTTAAGCATAATTACAATAGTCATGGTCCATAAGGATACTTAATATATAAATTAATCTCCCCTACATGCAAAAGGGGGGTATATAAGGGTATGGAGTGATACATTGATAGTCTTAGAATTCTTTTAATTTGAAAATATTTTCAAGGATATTTCAAGAATATATCATGAACATCTTTAGAATATTATCTAAATACAAGCTATATGGAAACTATTAGAGTCTCAATAATTATGCAATTTATTTTTATATTTCATTTTACATTAAATAGACTTTCTTTTGCCTTCACTTGGTTTTAAAGAATTTTGCATAATGTTCCACCATGGGGTCACAATTATCAGCCTACCAAGAGCTTTAACTCTACGATGGAACAACATACATGCATGATATTATTATAGTTTTGATAAAGCGGACAAAAATAATACTAACTCAATCTAACCTTGGTAGCAAGGATTGCAACAATGCTAGCATGTGAGCCTAAAATTGCGAGTCTACTAGCCTTGAGCCTAGGTATAAATAAATACTCTACAACTATTGAAGGTATTTATAACATACATATCTATAACATAAGTACCCTATAACTATGGAAGGTACTTATAACATAGGGACCTATAATTTAAATATTATGTAACCATAGAAGGTGCTTGTAACACAAACACCTATAATGTAAACATTCATAATATAAATATTCAATAACCGTGGAATGTACTTGTAACATAGGTACCTATAATATAGGAGCTTAAACTCTTAAACTCATGGACTTAAGATCCTAAGCTCACATGCTAGCAACTGTGCAAAGATTGTAGGCAAATTTTGAGATATATTGTCAATGATAATACTAATACATGTCCTCCATGGATCAAAATGGTTCAATTTGTATTAATTTTATATTAGTTTCAAGAAATTTGCTTTAGTTTTAATACAAATTCAATACATAATTATTTTAATCCATAGTTGGTTTGCACTAATGTAAGGCAATATTTGGATGATGTTCAAATGATCCAAGGGCCAATTTAATTTTGCATAGCAAATTAAATTGGCAAATATTTTCAAAGAATTTTCTTCATATTCCAACCAAAAAATTCTCAAAGGAGCTACTTGTCTAAAATTTGTGCAAAATATTATTACTATATATAGGTCTCCATTATAGCTTGCTAGAAAATTTAAAGCATCCTCATTTGTCTTTTTGAACTAGATTGGTAAATACAATAAATTTTGATTGATTTTCATAGATTAGAAGTTGTAAATGCATAAAATAGATTTGATACTCATTTGGGGTTTTATGTGTCACATGACACCCAAAGAAAAATTAGTAAAGTTCAATGAAAACTCAAAAATCCTAAGGCCTCAATCTTAAACCCTAAATCCTAAAATTTGGTATTTTTTCTTAGAATATGTTTTTTTTGCCATACATGCAAGGTATTTGCAAATGCAAATGTTCAAATGGGATTCCAATTATTCCATTAGAATTTATATTGTCATTATTCTTAAATATTCAATTTATACCAAAAAAATCAATTTTGACAAGTGTTTGTTTTAAATGAAAAATATCAATGCTTTAAGAGATGTTTGGTTTAATGAGACACTCCTTCATAAACAAGGTTGAAAATGTAATCCACAATGGATATTGTCCTACAATATTTACTAAAAAAGAATTGTTTGCACTAGAATTTATAACACCATAAATATATGGTAGACAATTGGCATATACAAAAAATTCTTTAGGACTAGGTTGTGAGTCTCTTTTGTAATCTTAGCTTGTGCCTCATCCATCTCTTTCATATATTGGACACAAAAGCTTCAAAGGATAAATTATAATATTTTGAGATAAATTTAAATTTGTATTTAGACAACCTTTGGGGTCGCATGCTAGTCAATTGTTGGAACAAATAATATAATTCAAAATGAAAAGGCAAGAAAAATGGCATTTGTGTACAAATGATATCAAAGAAATGAAAAGGTATGAAGTAGTTAAAAGTAAAGAATAGGTAGGAGATATTCAACCAATGGTGGACATCAAGACAATTCTGGTAGCATCCAAAGGGACTTTGTCTTTTTCATTCATCATCCATATACCCTAGTTTGTGGAAGATCCTCCATCTTGCATGTACACAAACAATATTTTAGATTTGTGTTGGATAAGCAACAAGGAGGTTTTTGATTCCCCTTCCACGTGCCCTCTAACTTATTAGACACATGAATATCATTTAACCCTTAAATGCTTGGCAAGTGATTGTAGAAATCATCCTGTTTGGTTTTGTATGACATCATTTCTTTCTTTCTTTTTGAAAAAGTGCTCATCAAAGGTCAAACTACTGTTCATGATCTCCACTTTTTGCACAAAATTTCAAAGATGAGCACTTACACTTCTTGTCCTACATAGAAAGACTCTTTGTCATTCATCTATTGAAAAACATCTGCAGCATCATTTAACCCTTAAAGGACCATTGTCCCTTCGGGGGACAAATTGGATTTTGGGTAGGTACCTACGGGCTGAAATTTTGTCATGATTTTTTGAAACTTTTTTTGAAGATAGAAAAACTGATGAGCTTTGTGAAAATATAATTTTTTTCACATTTTGTGCCTGGAAACAAAAGTTATGACCAAATAAGCTCAAAATAGGGGATGGGGGGCAGACCGGGCAGCAAAAAATATTTGAAAAATTTTGAATTTCTTTTTTGAATTTTTTCTTCTTGTAGATTATATTTTTGTCTACATGGGAAGCTTTGATTCATTCCATTTGGACTTATTATGAGAAAGTTATAGACAATCTTGTTTTGGGGGTAGTTAGAGCATCTTCCTGAAAAAATAACTTATAGAATTCATTTCTGAATGCAATTTTTACAATTTTTCTGAAGAAAAAATTTTAGATGATTTTGTTTGCTTGCTAGAACAATCTCACAATTGGGATCAGTGCATTTTAATTCCATCTTAAATATATTAATAATTTAGATTTTCCTTCTTTCTCATACCTACTTCTACTTAACAATTTTTTTTAAGCATGAAAATTAAGTTTTTTCTTGAATTTTTTTTTCCCTAGACTCTCAACTCAATTTCACACAATAAGGATTTAAAGCTCAAAACTCTGTAGTGCAAAAAATTTAAGTTAAAAAAGTTCAAAGTCAAATAACCCAATCCCGCAAGGTGCTGAAAAAATTGTTTTTTTCACTTTAAACGCAAATATCTTTTAATCTATGTGGTCAAAATTTTTCCACGCATTTTTATACTAGTAAGGTATAAGATCCTACGGTTGGATGTGGAGAAAAAATAATTTTCAAATTTTTTTACTCTTTGTTACAGAAATGGCAGTTTTGAGTGTTTTTTGGCAGAAATAAGGCCTTGGTCCTTTCAGGGTTACGGGGTTACGGGGTTAAGGGGTTAAGGGTTAAAAGAAAGTAGATCATGAAACTGGTAGCAGAGGCAAGCATGGCCTCCATCGTCCCGAAATAACAGGTTTTTAATTGATTTTGGGTGAAACGTGCCGCTGTGCAGATTACTGCATTCCAGATTTCTTTGGTGGAATCCTTCATGCAGTACCTTACAACTTCCATAGTAGCTTTGCTGTCACATGTAAGTTGCTGTACAGAAATGGGCTACACGAGAACCATGGATGCACACAAAACAAGGACCACTTCAACGCCACAACGAAGGAAATGGACAGACCACAGACCCAAGATGAACTTACAGAGTTAAGCTTACAGGAATGCGAGTGGCAAGCCTGAACAACGGCAGGTGATGGCTCCCAAACAGTGGGACAGAGGTGGATGCCAACTGAAGCTGCAACTGAAAGAGGCCGGGATTTTTATTCCATTTTGGGGGGACTGTGCAAGCGATTTCACTCGACTGAGGGCCTGTTTACACCAAGCAAGTTTGGGTTGGAGCCCAAAGAAATGGGGTGCGATGATTGGAGGATACCTATGGTACGTCGGTTTGGGGTTTACACCAAATACAACTTGGGTTGGAGCCCAATTTTTTTTTCGTGGATGAAATTCCTTGCTGGAATCCTATGTGGCAAAAGTGGATAGCAAGTTCCTGGACCTAAGGGAAGTATTTCTTGGGTACCTCCGAGAGCTTCCCAACCCCGAAGTCCAGGAGGAAATTCTGGGAGAGTATTTGTTTATTGTTTAATTCTAGCTGTTTTTGGGCCTGTTTTTTTTCTGTGTTTTTTTTCCATCACCACTGTTCATCGTAGTTGGAAATTGCCGTTTACTGGTCATTGTCATTGTTGGAAAGTGCAACGGCTCATTTTTTTAAAGCCTAAAATAAACAAAATTGTTTTTGGAAGAGCTTGTAATTGTTGATTGAAAAAGAAAAAGCATTTGCTCACTTATGCATCTCTTTGAATTGCTTGCCTGTGTATTGTGGCTGTTGTAGTGTTGTCAATTTCTACTCCCAAGCCTCATCAATGACATTGCCACTCTTCTCTCCACTGTGATACACTTTCTGTAATTCGTATCTTGTTTCCTCAGAAAGGGACCCAATTCCTCACAAAGGTATTGAAAAGTAGCATGTGAAACTCTAGTTCTTTCCCTGAACATTAGCTTTGTATAGGAACCCATCAAATGCATGTCACAAAATCCCTCATGCCTGTCAATGCTTCACAAAGCTCTCTCCTTTCTATTCCACAAGCCACACAAAGTCACAACCAATGCTGAATTCTGCAATTCAAAGCCCAAAATCAAGGCCTGCATGCTCAAAACATGTTGGATCAACATGTAAAACCACCAGTACATAGCTAATACCACTAGAGCTCGATTTCTTCTATCCATGATGCCAAAAATCATCAAAAACGGCCAAAATCTGAGAGAGATAGAGCAAAACAGTACATGAATATGTAGGCCAGTATTGACCATGTCAGGTTCTATGACTATGGGGTAAATCCAAAAAAGGATTCTATGGATAATTCTACTTAAAAAAATCAGCCCAAGTGCACAATGGGCCATGACTCAAGTCTCTGGGTTTACACCAAATGCTTGGACCACTACCTACTCATAAATCCCTTGTTTCAAGGATGGTACCTCACTTACAATGGTCTCATCCAAAGAACAAGGTACCACTAGTGTTCATGGGTTGGAGCCCAACATTTTTGGTGTAAACAGGCCCTGACTCGAGCCAGTCATGCAGTTCTTTTCAAAAAATCGGGTCGGATGAAACATGCCAAATGGGGGTTGGGAATTCCGAATCATTCATCTGAATGCGCATACATTCAGTTCATCGGAAACGGAACTATATGCGGTAGTACGAAATGATGAACGATTTCGTCTGTTGCGAAATAAGGAAAACTTTGCCAAATACTCCTTCAATTCAATAATCGTATCACCTTTCAACGATAAATCGCTCTAAAGAATCCATGGCTGGCTGCAACCGAACATAGTCTAAAAGTTAAGAGGCAGGGAGGAAAGTGAAAGAGGGGATTGGAAGATGGCAGAAAGCGGGTTCCATGTGGGTGTGGTCCCATGCTGTCTCGGGAATGCCTCAAATCAATTCCTCGCAGCTCGCCTTCCCGTTTTTCGTTAACTAACTTAAACCCTGTAACGTCGCTGCGGACACCAAGTACTCCGTCTCATTGTCCTATTCGAGACAAAGAATCCTTCTACAACAGACAGAAGTGCAGAAGTTCATCCTAGAAATTTTGTGTGAAAAGGGAGCGTCTTGCACAGTAGTTTGACTTCCAATCAGTGCTCTTGTTTTTTTTTAAGCAAATGATTCCCTTGATACCAAAACGGCTTTCGATCGGAAGCGAAAAACATATTTTAGTGCAGTTCCTTCAGTTCCTCTTGAACTGACACATGGCTGTTGACAGAATCTGGCCATTTCATCACTGCCCCAGGCACTGTAGATACAGTTCCATAACAGCTAAGCGTGTGTGCGTGTGAAAGTTGGCTTTGAAAAGCAAGCAAGCAAGCGAGGCAGGAGCCCCCTGAGGGAGGAAGAAGGGCTTTTGCATGTGGGCAAGCTTGTTTGACGAGAGAGAAGCTTAAGTTAGTTGAGTGACGGAGCTATACAGTACTGTTCTCCGTAGTAGTTTGCATTTCGAATTTCGTCGAGCTAGGCGGGGTGCGCGGCGGAGGTGTGCGAGCTGGACTGAGCTGGAGTGCTGGCTCCGTCTGACGTAGGCGGAGGTGAGGTGTAGCTCTCGGCGCAGCTGCCGGGCAAGCAAGGATTCTGTTGTACCAGTAAGTTGCTTGCAAAAGCGAGGAGCCCGCTGCTTTCACTCTTTCTTCAATCCACTAGAATATCATTTTTTTTACCGAATAGATGGCCAGCCAGGCACTCAACAAGTGATATTTTGCGTGTGGTGTCTCTTGGGGCGAAATTGCGATCGGAGCAGGAGATCCCTGGAGGCGGAATGGAGGAGGGCGTGTGGATTGGTAAGCTCTCGCTCTTTGGAGTTGACCAGATGTGCAGAGTATTGATAATTTAATTCGATCCTCAGGCTTTCTGTCCATGTCGACCGATCGGGGCTTGCAACTGCAATCGGACAGTACCGACCGCCGGGACATGGCTGCCTGGGGGGTGGATTGTACTGCTGGGTAATTAATTCGTACATTCGTTAGTTTGTTCACCCACTATTGATTTCACGAGTTTCATCTCTCTGATATTTCTCTAAATTTTTCATAGGGCGCTGCAAATGCCTGGAAAGGAAGTAGTGACTTCCAACGTTCAAGCGGCGAAGCTGTTGTCTCCGAAGATTATTAGGTCCGTTGCATGGCGATGTACTACTGCTAGCACCGAGTGATGGGATCCAAGGGCCATGAGAGGACTGGTCGTGTGCAGGAACTTACTCCTGTGGCGGTGGGCTTCGATCCCTGCAGGCTCCATGCATTGTTGCCTGGCTGCGATCCAGTGTGAGTGATTTGTGAAGCTCCCTGGAACTCGAGTGGTGAAAAAAAATTAAAAAATTAGGGAGCCATGGATCGGCGCAAGTCGAAGATGAAGAAGACGTTGTTGGGTCTGATGAACGCCAAGCATCGGCGGAAGCGAGTGGAAGCCAGCGAGCATGTGTTGGAGACGTACCATGAGTCGTTTCTGTATGGCAAAGTGTCTCCGAGTGTCAGAGTCCGGGGCTCAATTCGGGGCGGCTGGTTAGGTCTCATGTGGCACTTCGTACGTCCCTAGCCTTGAACTTTTCCAAGTTTTCCTTCCAAACCTGTGCTTTCGCTTTGGCCTAAACGCTTCTGCACCACGAAATGTGCTGCTCTACACGTACTACTGCGTTCTTTCTGTCCTGAGCCGTTTACTGTGGTTGGTGGTGCAGATGGAGTTTGTCTTGGCTGTCGCTTCGGGCGCTCTTTACGTTTATTCCACGTAAGCTAGCTAGTTAGCTTCCACGGTTGACATTCTGTTAGTGAAGTTTCAGAAGGGCGGGCCTTTTTCCATTATCTACAAGTGTTGAATCCTTCTGGATATGCTCCTACGCAGGTACCATGATTTCACCAAATTCAATTGGGCGAGCCGAATTCAGAACTACATTAGCCTGGCTTTTGCTATCGACTATGTTCTCCGGGTGTACAGGTATGAGGTTGCTCACAACTGTTCTTTTGTGTTGCGTCTCTTGCTGAGGGGTAGATTCCTCTTGCATTGTTGAGTCATTTTTCAACTTACTGGATCCCATGAAAATCAGCCTGAGTTGGAGGAGAGAATCCGCTTTGTGGAAATATCTACTGGACTTGTGGAACTTGACCAGGATTGACCCCCTGGAAACTGTATTCCGGATGCAAGTATTGAGATACCCTAAACTTTTTGGCTGTGTGCAGTGAGTCGGCTCGCTGGAATTATATGTGTTCATTCTGGGGTCTGATCGACTTGTTCAGTGCAATACCCATCATATTTTTTGTAAGGTATGATCCCATATCTCTTGTGAAAATTTCTTGGATATCTGTTCCTACTGGTATCATCTGAACAATTTTTTGCTTCCAATTGGGATCTCAGGCTAAGAGTACGTTTTGCAACCTGAATCCGTTCCTGGATACATGATGATGTGACCGTTTCCCTATTTTTAGCTTATTGGTATAGGCCGTCAAGCTCATTGCCAGCCGTGTTTGCACATTTTACAAGTTTCTGCGATGTTTCATGACAGTGTACTGTGTCGATTCTGTGGGTTTTTCCGTACAGGTCAGCAAATAAAAGTGGACAGTTCCTGAAGCTTCTTCAGTTTTTACGCATTGTAAGGTACGTATGCTCTCATTTCAGTTATTGCACTGTATGATTACAAAGCTAGCGCTGCTGCAGTTCATCCCTTTCTCGGTTTGATGAATTCATTTTGGTTCACGTGCAGGATAATATCTTTGATGAACAAACTAGGGATTGTGGGAAGCACTGTCCTACAACAGATTCTCTTACTGATAACATCGACGTTTACAGCTGGTAAGCTTGCATGAAATAACCCTTTTAAGATAGAATTTCTCAGAGGATCTCGAGTTTGTGGTTTCTATAAAGTGACCGTATGATAATTGACAAATGATGTGGGTGGGACTTCGATTCTCTGGATGCACTACTAATTTGGATCTTTTTTTTAGAGTCTTAAGAGGAAAGTGTTTGGGAAGTGATGCAGTGTTCCTTATTGCGGGCATACTTCAGTATGTGGAATACTATGGAGCTTCAGAAAGCAGGAAAGCGGAGTGTCCTGAGGAGGGATGCATCAACTTCTGGGACGCATTTTATTTCATCATTGTTACTGTATGTCAATCTTCAAGTTTCCATGCTCTTGTCGTATTTTTCCATGCTGATATTATTTTGAGATTGATGCTCGCTCTGCCACGATCTATTAGGCTGTGCATTGATTATTATGAGAGTACACTAAACAACACCTATCGCTGCCATCAATGTGATAATTCGACTGAGTATTGTTCACGTTGAAGTCCATTGAACTCCATTCATTATTTATGTGCTCTATCTTGAGTAGTTCGTTGAAGGCGGAGTCTGAATGGCTGCTAAACTGTAATTGAGAGTGACTCAACATTAAAAAGTTATCAATTGGACGTTCAGATTTCCAGCTCTAACTTCAGTCCTTTCAAGTAATAACCATCTCGTTTATTGATTGCACAGATCTCTACAGTTGGATATGGCGATATAACCCCCAAAACTTCACTTGGGCAAGTAGTGGCCATTTTCGCAATCATGGCAGCTTTGAGCTTCATTCCAATTCAGATTGGCAAAATCACTTCTCTTGCTTCTCGAAGGTTCGTCACAGTTCTGAACCTTGTTGCTTGATGAGAAGGTGAGGGCTTGCAATGCAGTCCACAATAAATAATGTATGCTTGGTCTGATACTCGTGTGTTCTCTCTTGATATCAAGACATGTTGGTGCACCTTCACCTCTACTCTCTCTATTGGTCTCCATGCCGCAGGTCTTTTCTTGTGTATCATTTATTAATTAAAATCTGGGTCTTAGCATGGTCCATTTTATTGTTTCAATTCCACAACCTCGTCCTTTCCCTCCAAACAATAGAGCCAGGTTTAGCATCTGAGTGTAGGCCTGAAGTGGATTCCTGAGTGCTGCGTTTTGAGCAGGCCTTATGGAGGAAATTTCAACGAGAGAAAGATAACAGATTCACGGTACATAATCATTGGCGGAAGTATCTCATTTCAAGCTGTGCAAGAATGTCTGGCAGAATTCTTCAATCCCACTCATTGTCAAGGTAATGAAACCAGTCAGTCATTCACCTTCGCAATTAAATGAGAAGACTTGAACACGAGATTATGGAAGCTTTTGTTGAGCATGAGAAAAGTTGTTGATGTAAGCAGAAAAGAGGAGTTACTTACAGTACATTATTTTGAATGAACTCAGAAGCAGGTTATGGGCATGTGGAATTGTTGTTTTGTTCACAGAAATTCTTTTACTTCTACAGATTTGGAGATATATCCATTACGTGTGACAATCTTGGCACCTTTCAGTCCCTCGTAAGTATTTTCTAACAAAATAATCGAAGTTCCATATTGCTATCTCCTGCAAATTCCAAGTGTTGGTTTGAGATTCGCATATATTTATGTTTTTTCGAATTTTTGACGTAGGAAGGTACAAATGAGGAGTTTTTATTACACCTGATATATGCTTGACAGATTCGAGATGAAGCAACTACTGTCTCTGTATAATGGACTGGTGGAATTCATCGAGGGGTCTCCAATTCGTCAATCAGACTTAAATAGAGTTTCTGCAAAACGTGCCTCTGTATTTTTCCTACTTGCTGACAAAGATGTGGAGGTATGACTACTGTTGTAAACCACTTATGTTTTTACTTGGTACCCTTGTGAACTACTTCGCTGAATCTGTATTGCTGCATTTTTAATTCATTTTTTAATTAATTCACAGAAGACTTTCTCTGTAGCAGGATCGTAGTTTGGAGGATGCAGCACAGATTGTGAAAGCACTTGCTGTTCACCGATACTGCAACAACGACAACACCAGCAACATCCGCATAATTGTGGAAATTTTGGAGCCAGAGACCGAAGCTAGTGCTGTGTGGGACCTGACTGAGAATCGAGGAATTGAGGTTATTTGTCCAATAAAATTCCACTTCAAGATGATGGCTCGCAGGTTCGCCTTTACCCGTTCCCTATTACGTTTATAATTATGCTTCTGTAGCTTTCGTAGCATAACGAAAATTTCCCGTTTTTTCTGCAACACCTGAGGTACATGAAAACAAAAAGGAATTTAGGAACTTACATGAGTCGATGGCTGCAGCTGCCTCGTGAAAGGGCTCTACACATTCATCACAAACCTCTTCACGTCGGAGATCAAGATGAAAAAGCTGCCAGCGAACTCCTTTGTGTCGGAGTACTTTCACAGTTTTGATAATGAGTTGTACCCTCTCATTTTTCCAAAGGCTTGTTGTGGCATGCTCTTTGAAGAGGTATGCCCTGATGCTTGCCGGGCGATAACATACTCCCTGAATTTGTTTTCTGTGAGTTATATCATTGAATCAGTCATTTGCCTGATTCCCAGGGTGAGCTTGCATTTTTTTTACTTCTGCAAAATTTGAAGACAGCTAACTAACTTGGTGCGACTAGCAGGTAGTGGAGTTTGTGTTTGAGGAATTCAACGTGGTGCTTTTTGCTCTCGATGTGAATGTGATGGATCAGGAGAATCAACAGAAAGTGCGGAAGGTAATCGAATCGCAGCTGCAGTACAAGCTGAATTTAGCTTTTGGTTGCATATATCACCGTATGTTGAATTCATTCCTGTCCAATTACCGCCGTGGAATTCATGGTTTGGCTGGACCTTACACAGGTTTTCCTGCACCCAAAGGGGCATGTCATAGATGCCGACGACGTGGGATTAGTCATATGCTGGGACTTGGCCAGCGCATACGCCATTTCCAAGTATGGAGACCAAGAAATGAACAAAAAAAAGAAATGGAAGAGAAAGAAGCTCGTGTCCAGCAAGGAGCTCCAAAAGTACCGGACGGGACCCATTGTCGATACAGCGGAAGACAGCGGCACCGCGGCTCACATGTCCTATACTGTGGCAGGCGATGTCGAAACCCTCGAGTCACGAATGCGCTCTGAAATATCCAATCGAGGCTTTCCGGAAAGATCTAGCAGAGGTGGAGGGAGCCAGCATGGAAGCAGCCAACATGGAAACAACCAGCGTGACGGCACTGACGATACTCTCGAATCAGGTGAACTTCTAGTACCAACTCTGAACTCAAAAGACAACCATGATCAACTAACAGGAGGGAGTAACCCCAAACCCTAATACCATAAACCCTAGAAGCGCTGAAATTGTAGTGAAATCGTTGAATTTCTATCTTCAAACCTATTCTTTTGGCATAAGAAATGGCAGGAGGTTTGTGCGGGCAACTTTAGTGCATTTTCCTTACCTATTTCACTGTGCAACTTTGATCACCTTAACCCCTGGATACATTGGATTTGATCAAGTTTTCGAGAGAAAGTGGCCATGTCCGCCTAGGGTTTTCGACCCAAAATTTTCACGCAGCTAGGTCGCTGGATTGGTTTTCACCTTACTCCCTGTGACGCCTCCTAAACTACACGTAACTTCGCCCAAATTAGTGACTGGCATATATCATCGAAGTAGGAAATGGGAGAGCTAGCGAATTCAGTGTCGACAGGCTGCAGCAAACTAAAAATGTTGGCGTGCACATGTGGGGGTGGTGTCGGTCCACGTCTACAGGCTATGGCCGAGACGGGGCTTACGGATTCGACGTCGACGACGACACTGGGGAGTACCCGCGCGGGATGTCTTTAGAGCACGCCACGGAGATGCTTTTAGCCTGGCCGCCGAATGGCCCGGCGCATGTGCAGCCCCACCCCGCCGTGTTGGAGCGGCGCCAGGACGTCATTCTGGAGAACCTGCGTGAACGGACGGTGCCGGTGGTGTCCTTGAAAGTGCCGCACATCCTGGTGTGCTGCCAGAGCCACTGGCCAGATAACATCTTCTACTTCATCAAGGAGCTCCGGAAGCCAGACCTGCCCAATCCCCCCATAGTCATTGTGCACCCCAATGAGCCCACCGCCGCGCAATGGGGCAGGGTGGGGGTCTTCGACGCGGTCTACTTCCTCAAAGGCTCCCCCATTTACGAGCTCGACCTCATGCGCGGAGGAGTCCTGCAAGCAGGTCGGTCTCCCATCCCATGGACTCCAAGGTAAAGAATATATGAACATATAATTTGATATAATAAGAAAAATGATCAAGTTACACTTTTATGTGCTTGTAGACGACACACTTTCCTAAGAGTCAGAACTCTTAATAAGAGCTATCCTTTCTTTAGGAGAGGGCACGATCCGTATGACAATGTATTATACCAGTGTACTACATTAGTACTACAAATGTATCCAACATCCAATTTGATCGGTGCATGCATGAACGTCCCAATATGCTTGCTACCTTGCGCTGTCTGATTCCATGCCTGTCGTGTAAGCAAGCAGAGAAAGTGGTCATTCTGGGCTTCCACGATGTCGCCGTGGAGCTCAGTGGGGAAGGGGCCGAAGGCATGAGCAGGGCCAAGCGCAACATTCCCTCCGCCCAGCGAAGCGACGTGGACAACATCGTCATCTCCGCCAACGTGGAGCGACTGGTGGGTATGGAGGCCGGGGTGATGATCATTGACATGCAGCATACGTTTGCCTTGTACTATCTGCGCCCCAAGTTCGAGATCCAGAAGAAGCATGTCATAAAGGCCGACTACAAGCGCAATCCGGAAGCGCTGGTGCACTTCGGACCGCCCTACATGGAGGGCAAGGCCGTTTCGCCTATGTTGCTGGGCTTTCTTCTGTGAGTTCCCGTAACTTCATCCCTTACGAACGGAGAGAGGCCCTCATTTTTGGTAGCGCTTTTGATTGAGTCTTTGGGGGGACTTTCGTTTACTCAATTGGATGTGCGACATGATCCATCTCTGCAATAATTAATGTTCTTTGATTCTGGTGATATAGGATTTGGCCCCGGCTGTTTGCATTTTTCAGAACATGATCCATCAAATGGGTCATTCTGAAACCGTCAAATCTGAGGCAATGCCACGATGCTCTTCTCACTACTATCGCTAGCTGCGTATCCTCGTGCCTGCAGCTGGCAGAGTCTAAAGTAGTAGTCCTACAGTCGGATTTGAATCGTTTATTCCCACGGAACAACAGTAAGGTTTGATTCTCGAAGTACGTATCTAGGATTATAAGAAGTCTCATGTGGGGCTGTGGGCCAAAATGGATGGATCATGCAGACGCTCATCATTCTACAACAAGAACACCGTGTCCATCGTGGAGCAACTGATAGAAGGCGGGCACTCGATACGCAATGGCAAGTTGAGTTACCAGAGTCCACGACTGCTGCAGCAGATAGAAGCGCCCAAGGAGTATTGGAACCGGCAGTACGGCGATCTATTCGTGGGGCTCTTGCGCAACAAAGGCGTGCTGGCGGTGGGCTTATATCGAGCGCAGGGCACGCTGGGCGCCCCAACAGCCTACGTCTTCACCAACCCCATGAAAAACACGGTCGTTTACGACGCCGATCTCGTCTATGTCATCTCGTAGCAGGCTCCGTACCCCAAACCCTAATCCCTGAACGATCCTGAACCCGACTACAATCTCCGTCTCATGCATGTGCAGTACCCCGCAGCTAAGTTACCGGGACAGACCATTTTCGAGCTCCAACCTTGTAAGACTGAAATTCGAATTGCTGCCAAATGTTCAAAATTTCATGAAATTGAGAATTGTAAAGTGCAATGTAAAGCTTATTGAGACTATTTTCATGTCATATAATATTTTCACCTAGAAATGTTGGGACGGCAGTCCACTACTCCCGTATAGAGTAGTATTCAAAATACTGTTGTAATTAGGACCATCATTAGGTAGTTACAAAGGTTACTGATAGGTTCTTGAGCTACCCCTAACTAGGGAGTATATATTCTGGTATGTGATTCATCCCTCACTTGTGTGGTGGAAATAGAGAGAAACAATGTTTGTATATGTTTGAGAAAGTCAGTAGGAATAAACAATTAAATAGGGTCATTGTGTGCATAAGAAAGAGATGTATGAAACATCAAAAATGCTTAGCATAGAGACGGCCTAGAAGCCAAATCACCTAAACAATTAAATAGGGTCATTGTGTGCATAAGAAAGAGATGTATGAAACATCAAAAACGCTTAGCATAGAGACGGCCTAGAAGCCAAATCACCAATCTTACTGATATCATGTCACTTAGTCTTCCCAACACTTGTAGGCCTAGAAGTCAAATCACCAATCTTACTGATATCATGTCACTTAGTCTTCCCAACACTTGTACAGTCAATCACATAGCACTTCAATCTTGATATCATGTTACTTAGTCTTCCCAACACCTGTATAGTCAATCACATAGCACTTCAATCTTCACTCTGATCTTGTGTTACTTATTTTTAATATAGTGATTGTCCAAATTGAGTATGAACACGGCATATTGAAATTCAACAAATAATGTAGGGAAATTGGATGCACCAAAAATGAAACCATAAATTACATAGAATTATCATTGCAATCAGTTATACTTCCATGGGGATTGAGGTCTATTACACACAAGTATGCATGTACAAAAAAAAGGAAAGAGAAGTTTAGTCCAAAACTCAGTTTTGCTCATACTAGTTAGAATAAAGTTAAAAATTTGTCCACCTACCCTTAGCACCTATAATAGCTACAATATGCTTAGGTATGTTGTATACAAGTTTTTACACTCATTCGAAGTAATTGAAGTCCAACAATCCTCAACACACTTCCACAATTCTAACATTCCTTCGGGAGGTGTCTCATATTGGTTCAATCCATGTTTTAAAGTTGCCCACAAGTGTTTGATCAAATTCAAGCCTGGAGATTGCGCTAACCACTTCAAAAGAGTGAATTCTTGCAAATTCAGCCAAAAACGCACTCTTGGATGTATGTTTCGAGTCATTATTCTGTTGAAAAATCAAATTAGCAAGATCTAAATTGTATGTATGCAATGTATGAATCAGTTCTTGTTCTAAAATCTCTCTATACATGTACTGATCCATTCTTCCCTCAATCCTACACATCATACCAGGGCCACTCGGAGTCATGTGTTACGAACTAGTTCGTAACAGCTGGACTAGAAGGGCAGTTATAGCGGTTATGTCAGGGAAGGTGGTTTTCCTTTCCCTTATTAAACCACGAGAGGAGGTTTGTTCCTCATGTGACATTTTGTTGAATATGATTTTGATTCCTGCATAACTTTAGCATGGTCGTAATTAATTTCAGTTAATTTATAGGTTGCATTAATTGTCGATATGCATTCTCCTAGAATCTCCTGCTCGCTCAGTCCGAGATAGTTGGATCCTTATGCTCTAATGAGCTCGCAGTGACGATCGTCCTCATGTCCAGCCTGTTTGTATGTCAATCCTACCGAAGCGATAGCCAGAAATCCTTGAACCCTGACATAATGTCACATCTTTGATTGGCTTACGTTCCGGAAATGGCCCCTACTGCAGCCGCGTTTACTGCAGGGGATAAGCATGGGCTCTGCCGGAAATAACTGCGTTGGGATTGCATTAATAGGGAGTTAATTGGTTGGCCCGACCTCGTGATGGATCAAGATCATGTGGACGGTGTACCAGGAGGGCTTCCGGTGCCAGAAGCTGTGGGTTCTGAATTTACGTCATTCATCTAGCAGCAGATTCAGTCTGTCTTCCAATCCGCGATTCCACATTTGGTACAACAGATTTCAGAGCAAGTGGCTGCAATACTCCAACAACGATCTCCTTTAACCTCGATCAGGGGAGATGAACGAGCATATCCAAGAATGGGAGGACATCGGGAATCTGACCTTGGGAGTCAGGAATCAAAAGTAGCTAATCTTGAGAAGTTTTCCGAAAAGAAAGGAAATGAGGTGTATTGTTGGTTTGCTCAGCTACGATTAGTTTTCCGAGGTAAACCACGAACTTACAACTTTGATGCGGACAAGGTGGCATATGCACTTTCTTACATGACCGGGGCCGCTCAAAATTGGGCCATGCCCTTACTTCAAACTCTGGACGAGGAACGGGAGCATGAGTTATTAATTGATTACAACGCTTTCCGGGACTCGGTCATTGCTGTATATGGTGACTTAGATAGACGGGGTAATGCTGAAGACAAAATTGGAAGACTACATCAAACCGGCTCGGTAGTAACTTATATTTCCACTTTTAACGAGCTCGCAGCGCAACTCAACTGGAACGAATCGCGTTTGATAGCGCAATTTAGGAGAGGACTAAAGGATGAGGTTTTGGACTCAGTGGCCACCGCGGAAAGCCAACCACGGAGGCTCTAAGATTGGATGGCGATGGCATCACGAATCGACGAAAGGTTATGGGGCTGGCGTCAAAATTGACGATCTCAACCAGATTCGTTTATTTCTAGAGCCCCCACCTTTGTGCCTCAAGACCCAGTTGGGAAATCTCCCGCTAACCATGGGACATCGGGGCCAGTGTCGATGGAGCTCGGGGCGGTGCGAGTAAGTACAGCGTTAGCCAAAACGACTGCAAACAAGTTGGACTATCAACGGCAGGGGCAATGCTGGGGCTGTGGTGAAATCGGCCATGTGCGATCTTGGTGTCCCACCAACCCCTCTAAGCCTCTGTCCATTGCATCCGTAGAAGGAGAAGCAAGTGATTCCTCTGGAAAAGGCAGAGTTCGGGACTGAGCAGAGAGGTTCAATATACTAGTAGAAAACGCAGAAATTTCTGTTGTTTTGGTGACGTTGTTTTGGTCACCGAACAACAGATTTTTGCTGAAATTAACAGATTTCCCGGGGAATGCCTGCAGCTTCCGACAGGGGGGGCTACAAAGCTGCAGGCATAAGCAGGGGAATGCCTACAGTTGGGGGGGATATGGAAGCCAGGGGTCGGGCTTGCAGGTGGCCAGCCTCGAGAAGCCCACCAACCTCAAGAAGCAGTCCGGGGGGTTCCTGCGGGCGGATGCTCCCCCATTCGAGAGCAACCAGCGGTCAAGAGGAAGAGGAGGGGTTAGGACGGTGCTTCCTGATGTTGGTAAATCAAAATGGACGTCAACGTTAGTCACTCCCAAGCATGCGATGGTGTCAGCAGCGACATTTCAGTTGTTAGCAAAGGACGCCGAGATTTATGCTTTGGAAATATGTGAATGTATGGAAACAGGGTCAGTATTGATTCCAACCAAATACCAAGACCTTCATGAGGCATTCAGTGAACAGGCCTCTAATGAATTGCCCAACCACGGTCCCTCTGACATGAAAATTGATTTTAAAGAGGAACAGGAACCCCAAAACATTGGACTATGACTGATGTCTCTTGTGGAATTAGAGGAACTTCGAAGGTATTTAGAAGAGAACCTAGGAAAAGGGTGGATAAGGCGGTCAAAATCTCCAGTTTCCACCCCCATTGTATTCGCTAAGAAGAAAGATGGTTCTATTAGGGTCTGTATAGACTACTGTAACTTGAACAAAGTCACCGTAAAAAATCGTTATCCCCTGCCGCTCATTCCCAAACTTACCGATAGACTGGTAGGATCCACCATATTCACAAAGCTAGATATAAGACAAGCCTATCATCGTGTACGTATGGCTTTGGGGCATGAGTACAAGACAACTTTTAAAACCCGCTACGGTCTTTTTGAATATCTTGTAATGCCCTTTGGTTTAACTAATGCACCGGCTCAGTTTCAATCCCACATGTAGAGTATTTTTGGAGATCTCCTTGATATATTAGTGGTAATATATCTAGATGATATCTTGATTTTTTCAAAGACTTTGGAGGAGCATATACAAGTGAGGGAGGTGTTAAAACGACTCAAGAACCACGGGCTTTATGCTAAAGAATCTAAATGTCAATTCCATTGCGAATCTGTGGAGTTCTTGGGCATGATTGTTTCCTCAAAGGGCTTGGAGATGTGTGAAGATAAAAATACAAGTTATTAAAGATTGGCCCATTCCAAGTACAGTTAAGGAAATTCAGTCTTTTTGGGGGGTCGCAAATTTCTACCGTTGCTTTATTTGTGATTACTCTCGAATTGCAGTGCCCCTTACCACTTTAACTGGCAAGAATAAACAATTTGAATGGACGCCACAAGTTGATATGGCATTTAAGGAACTCCGTTTCCCATTTTCTACAAGCACTGGTATTGCTCCACTCCAATTTCGAAAACCCTTTTGTGGTTGAGACAGATGCGTCCGATATGGCAACGGGGGGAATTCTTTCACAACGAGGGGATGATGGATATTGGCACCCTTGTGCCTATCAAAGCTCGAAGATGTCCCCAGCTGAGCAGAACTATGATATTTATGATAAAGAACTACTGAGTGTAGTCTTAGCATTCCAGGATTGGCGAGTATATTTAGAAGGTTCCTCGCATCAGGTTCAAGTTATTTCGGATCACAAAAATTTAGAATATTTTCTCACAACTAAAGAACTAAATCAACAACAAGCACGTTGGTTGGAATTTTTATCATTGTTTAATTTTGAAATTGAACATCAACCAGGCTCCTTGAATGGAAGAGCGGACACTCTCTCAAGAAGGAAACACGTTATAGAAGGAAGACATGAAGAAAAGCGACCACTTTTACGGTTGGCTGCAATTCAAACTAATGATCCAGTTTGGATAGATATCTACATTTTTTAACACCTTAAGGTGGCCATTAAGGAAGACACTACATTGAAGCCCATATTGGCTTTCTTTCAAAATTTAAAGCAAGCTCCATTAGACGTTCGCCGCCGTTTTCAAGAATATACTTTTTACGATGGTCTTCTTCAATTTCAAGATCTAATATACGTACTAGATGACGAAGAGCTCAAATGACAAATTTTGAGGTCTAAACATGATGCTTTGGCGGCGGGGCATCAAGAGCAAACTAAAACCTTGGAATTGGTGATGAGAACTTTCTACTGGCCCATTCTTTGACGATATGTCCATCGCTATGTCGACAGCTGTAATTCACTGATTTGTGCCAAAGATCCAAAGCTACACGCCATGCACGATACGGATTGATGCAATCGGTACCAGTTGCACAAGCACCATGGAAACGAGTTTCCACGGATTTTATAGTGAAATTACCGAATAGCGGGGGATATGATTCCATCATGGTGGTCGGGGACAAAAACACCAAGTTAGCTCATTTCATTCCAACCAACGAAACAATTGATTCTAATGGTACTGCCTCATTATATTTACACAATGTATGGAAGCACCATGGGACACCAGACGACGTGATATCGGACCGCGGTGCAGTTTTTGTATCAAAATTCATGAGGAGGTTATGCCAGCTTTTACGAATTCACCCTTCTCCAACTACAGCTTTCCATTTTCAAGCGGATGGGCAGACTAAGAGAGTAAATCAAGTCCTTGAGCAATTTTTAAGGATGTTTATGACTAAGCATCAAGATAATTGGGCGGATTTGCTTCCCTTAGCTGAATTTGCATATAATGATGCGTGCCACTCTGCAATAGGATTTTCACCGTTCTATGCCACATATGGCTATTACTCGTCGTTGTCATTTTCGATTCCGACTACATCTACAGTCCCGGCAGCAGAAGAGAGAGTCCGACATTTACAAGAAGTCCACGAGGAATTAAAAATCATGATCACAATTGCTGGGGAACAAGCTAAGCGAAGTTATGATAAGGGGGTAAAATTGCAACTGACATTCCAGATTGGTGACAAGGTTCTTTTCCGCCATGACAATATTTCTACAACGGCACCATCCCGTAAGTTGACCTCTAAATTTTTGGGACCATTCTTAGTGATATCCAAAATTTCTGATGTCGTTTACCGCCTCAAATTACCATCAACATTGCGCATTCATGACGTGTTCCATGTGTCTCTCCTTGAGAAATATCGTCCGGACACTATTATAGGACGACGTCACATACCACCTTCGCCAATTGCCACTCTTGATGGGGACATGGAATACGAAATCCATGAAGTTTTTGACTCCCAGGTTTTTGGCCATGGGCAAAGGCTTCAATATCTCGTTTCTTGGGAGGGATATGGCCCAGAGGAGAATTCGTGGGAGCTGGCTATGAATTTGGACAACGCACCTGACACTGTTGAAGAATTCCATAGGCTTCATCCTAGGACACCACGACCAAGTATACGGGGAGCTCAACGTGGACAATAAGAGGGGGGTAATGTTACGAACTAGTCTGTAACAGCTGAACTGGAAGGGCAGTTATAGCGGTTATGTCAGGGAAGGTGGTTTTCCTTTCCCTTATTAAACCACGAGAGGAGGTTTGTTCCTTATGCGACATTTTGTTGAATATGATTCTGATTCCTGCATAACTTTAGCATGGTTGTAATTAATTTCAGTTAATTTATAGGTTGCATTAATTGTCGATATGCATTCTCCTAGAATCTCCTGCTCGCTTAGTCCGAGATAGCTGGATCCTTATGCTCTAATGAGCTCGCAGTGACGATCGTCCTCATGTCCAGCCTGCTTGCATGTCAATCCTGTTGGAGCAATAGCCAGGAATCCTTGAACCCTGACATCATGCAATCCTACATCATTAGTCCCCCACTTCCAAACTTGACAGTTTGTTGCATCATTCTAACACTTCTACTCTGCCCATTACGAAACCAACACCAATTGCGACCATCAGAGCAAAATCGGTTGATTTTTGTTTCGTCAAAGAATACTATACAATCCCAATCATCATCATCAGTCCAATGGCAATGATGTCTAGCAAATTTTAATCATCCCTTAATCTGACAAGGTGAGAACTTTGGTTTCTTTTGCTTCACAATACATTTCAAACTTGCTTTTCATAACACTCTCCTCACAATACTATCACTCATACCAACATGAAGCTCTTCTCTCAAGTAATTTCCAACTTTGTGTGTAGTTTCTAAGTCACCTACAGTGATTTCTCTCACACAAGCCCTGCAATCAGTTGCTCTATACATTTGTGGCCTGCCACCAAAACTATGATTCACATCACTCGACTCATTCAAATGTTGTTTACGAAATTGTGCAACCCAACTTTGGGATACTTGTAAGTTTCTAGCAACATTTCCAGTACTTTCACCCCTCTTCAACTTCTCTAAAGTTAGCTTCTTCTATCTGCTTTCTATTAGTAACAAAGAGAGACCTTAATGAAACCATTTTGTTCAATTTGCATACATGATGTGCATTGAATAGGGACACAATTATAAAAGTGAAGGCCAAAAACATGCCCATCCAAAAAATCAGACCTAAGAAAACCACTTGTGCACGTCAAATTTGTAGCATTCATTGTGTAATCCAAGTGTGAGCATAACTGAGTTTTAAAGCTAATTTACTTTAATCTAAGCTATTTCATACTCAGTTTTGGCAGTTATTATATCTCGTACTCATCTGATCTTTGTTGTCCATAGTAGGGAGTCATGTTAATATTCAATGTGTTGCCCGAGGTCAAAAACTAACCTCAGACAACTATCAAACTATCAACTACGTTGCATGTTGCTCCTTATGAAGGAAAACACCTAGAAGTTGTCGACCCCAATGGAAATAATTGATCAATGATCAATTAACTAGATGATATTTCCTAGGGAAGGACCAAAGCCCTATACTTCATAACAATGTCTTGCACTCAATCCATTTTCAATGAACTCTCCAAAATAATAGATCCAAGAGTAGCATGGAATACATTGAAGGAAAGGTTTGAAAAAACTAACAATGCTTCATGCCTTATCTAAAGATGCAATTGAAGAGAGACAATTGGACACACTATTTTTTAAATTGATTTGGTAGAACAGATGCTTAATATACTTCCACCAAGTAATGAGGTAGTTTACAATTGAGTGAGTACACTCACTACGATGCCAACTTTGAAGGCCTTCACTACATTGTTGCTTCAATATGAACAAAAATTCCAATTTCAACAATCGACGATCACAACACCATAATATACTAATGTTCTTATTGTTGAGTTCCAATGTGTGAGCTACACATTAAGAGGACTATCAATTTCTTGACCACATCACCCAACACTACAACATGCACTAATGAATGACCCTGTACTACACTCATGACTCACCCAACAGCAAGTTGCACATGCAATTGGAGCAGAAGAGAAGGACATTTCATAAGAGACTATCAAGATTTTGCTAGAGAGCTCGCTCAAAGAGTATATGCCCGATAAATGAGTAGTCACGGCAAAAGAAGAGCATATTCAAGACCAACATACTACAACAATGTTCTCATTGAGAACATTGCTAATCCCAGCTTAGTGTGGAAAGAGCCATTGCATGACAGCTTGTATGCGTCAATACAGACAACCCAAGAGAGCTTCTATGAGACCCATGATCCCACTCCCGAATCAGGATAGATCTTGGACTTAAAATGCTCCCAATATGTCAATGGGGATCTTGAATAGTTTTCTAATTTAGAAATTTTTCCAAGCTTTGCCATTGTGTAGATTGTTGGAAAGCAATTTCTACACGTGGAAGGGAAAGGATTTGTGAAATTTGGCTCTAACAATGAAATAAACATAAATGATGTCTATTTTGTGCATGGCTTGTCCTTTAATCTTCTATCAGTTAGGGCAATAGCTGACTTGGGATTAACTGTGGTCTTTGATAACAAGGAGTGTATAATTTATTAAGGACAAAATAATATTGTAGGATGTGGTCAGTGTGCTCCTCAAACAAGACTATATAGATATATTATGCTAGATTCTAAGTTTCACGTTTGTATCGTTGCTTCTCCATCCTTGGCGCAACTTTAGCATCATAGACTTGGGCATCTAAATTTTCATAATGTAAGATTGATGAGGACACACAATATGGTAAAAGGCATACCACTAGCTTGTTACCACTCTTCACAATGTTTGTGACAACTACATTGTAGGGAAGCAGACACAATCATCCACTCCCAAGACTACATCTCATTGAGCCAAGCACCCACTACAAATAATTCATCAAATCTTTGTAGATTGATCCAATGAGCTTTACTTGGTGGAAATTCATATATACTGACTTTTATAAACTACTCGAGATATACATGGCTGTACTTTATTCGACAAAAAGCTAATACAATGAGATCATTCCAACACCTCAAAATTGTTGCCAAACTAGCCTTACATAGGGTCAAAATACAAACTTTGCGCAGTGACCGAGGTGGGGAATATTTGTCAATAACCTTTCAACAATTCTTAAACATTGTTGGTATCCAACATGAATTTATATAAGCATATATACTTTACCAAAATGGTATTAATGAGAGGAAAAATCCAACACTAATGGATAAAGTACAGGCAATGATTTTCAAAGCATGGATACCAACATTTCTCTGGACAAAGGCTATATCAATGGCATTCTTTACTACCTGATTCTCCACCTCAAGGGGCAAATGATACATCATTACATGTACAATATGTGATTCACCCCTCATCTGTGGTGGAAATTTAAGTTATCATTACTACATAAGATAACGTTAGTTTTGTGTTATTGATGTTGTATTTCTTTAATAAAATTATAAAATGTACATCAGTATGGATTATTTTGGCAAGATATCTACCATCCAGTACTACCACCCTAAGTGTCAATAACATCCTACATTCTATTAGGCATTGTAGAAATGAAGACATCAAGCACATCTTTAGAGACTCCCTTCTATGGACATTCAATTGTAGTAGACATTTGTTCCATGTTTTGTGATTGATACTTGTTCTAAATATGGTCTTTTACAATTTTCCAAAGATTTTTTATCGGGTTCAAATTTGGGGAGTTAGGTGGCCAATTTAATTGTCATGCCATGAGCTTCTTTCTACCTATTAGTTAGACAATTGCAATGCAATGGAGTACAATTTGCCATGATTGTCATGTCATTCATTCCAAGCAGGGCTTTTTTTTTGGCAAAATTTCGCTAGACTGTCAAAAATCTGACCTCTTTGGCTTCATCCCTCCAAAAATTGGCCTCTATAGTGCTACCAACAAGGGGGGACACTGAACCAAAAAAAACCCTGGTTCCAAGGGAGACAGTTAAGTAGGATTTTTTTATACTAATAGGTTCAATAATTCAATTTGAAATTCTATAGCCAAAAACATTACTACAATGACACTCACATACAAATCCAACTTGAACTAATCCATACACCCAATTAGAATTTCACTCTATAAATTTCACAATTTCACACACTTAATTCCAATTACATGCTGAACAACTAACACCAATTTGGATTGAAACATTTACTTCCATATATTTCCGAATTGGTAATTAAATCACCATTGTACAATTTAACATTGTTCACATCACTTTCAACTAATTTTACATTCATTGCATCTCAATGTTTCAACTTAACACACCATTCACATTGATCAATATCACTCTCCAATTTAGTCTCCAAAATATCCTCACAAAGTTTATTTATCATCAACACACTTCCTTCCTTAATTCACACACTCTTCATCTTTCAAACATCTCAACTAGGACATAACCATCACACACAACCAAGCATCACCCACTTGAACACAAACACAAAAATAACAAAAGCATACATGGCTCAAACTAGCCGGGACTCGCACTAGACTCTCTTCTATAGTGGATAAGGAAAAATGAAGAAAACAACAATCTAATAGGCATCCTCAGCTTGACAGTTATTCAATTGGCACAAAATTACTTAACTTCCAATAATTAACAACCAAGTCAAAATACCATACATATTGAAAAAGTCGACTTGGACTACAAACAATTCCAATTGGCAATCACTCAACTAGCAATCCAATTAGGATAATCCTGCAAATTGTCTCCCCATTCAGACAATAGGTTCCAAATTGGAAAAGACTCTCACCATCCCAATTTAAACACACATATCTATTAAACATTCACACACACTAACTTGATTCATTGTCAACAACTCCAATTTGGGACGTAAAAGCAAAACAAAATGACCAAATTAGACTCCTCATACCACAAAACAATTGTCAAAAAGTACAAAATGACACCAAAAATCATCTTTAAAAATTGCAAAATCCAATTTTAATCAACCAACTACAAGCATGTTCTCTTATACAATGTAAACAAAATTGTTGATAGTTTTCCTACTAACAAATATGATGACTATAAGATACTTATTATAGTCATTAAAAGTATCCCATATTATAATAGAAATACAAATAGATATAAAAAGGTAAGACATAAGTAGTCCTAAGAGTACCTTTCATACACTCAATGCCAAACTTGTATAGATTGTGAATGCTTGCCAACCTCAAAGGATGATTTGTCCATCCATATATGGTGTAACATTATTCTAATTGTTCATTCTAGTGTGAATAAACTTAAGAAATTGCAAGCCTTTGTGTCTTATGCGCATCCTTGTAAAAACCTTTTTTTTACTACAATACAATTGTTGAAGGCTTGAAGTCAAGTGCTGAAATATATTTTTTCAATCTACGCATGTAAATTTTTGTTGTCATTTAGGCTTGAATTGCAACAAGAGGTGCGTGCCATTTGACAACTACAAGTCATGCCAACTATTACTTGTTACAAAGGTTGAGCTTATATCTACCCAAAGACTTTGGGGAGATGTTGGTCATAATGTCTCATAAGATTACAAATAGTTTGTTGTACTGTGTCCAATTCATGTCCAATTTGAGCACCGAAGAATCCTTCCTACATACCAACAATATAAGCCTTCTCATATGTCATGAAAGATTGTAGCTTCATTGTGGATACAAAAATTATTTGAGTACAAGATACTTTTGAACTATCACAATACTTCCTTGAAAATGACCATTTGAAATGCAAGCGAACCTCATAATTTGAACTCCTCTCTCTTGTTTGCCTTGAAGAAAAATAGATGTGCATAAGCACAACTCCATTGTACTTATACAAGTTGGAATGTACACATTTGCATTTGACATAAAATTACTAATACAATACATGCACTGCTTTTGCCAACTCAATGTAACTTTTCTCACCTAATCATTCATTTGTCATAAAGACATTGAGATTAATGTAATGTAACCTTTTCCACTTGACAACCACAATATGTAACCACTCCTCAAGTTAAATACAATTTTTTTGAAAATTGATTATTATGCATTTTTGTGAAGTTCATCACAATATTGGTTCATGAAAGGTTCTAGAAGAAGTGTTTGTAATTTAGTTGCTAAGTCTTGTACAATAACATTCTTCTTTTGGACACTCAATTTATAGTGGGTTTTGTTATAGTAAATGATGTGGGCTTTCCAAGAGTTAGGTCATCCTTGTTGAACTCTTTCTTGCTTTGTATATTTGTTTAGCTAAGTTTGTGTTTGTCCCCATCTAACCAATTGGAGAACATCACTTTAGGCTGCATCACCTAGCATAAGTAGCATATATACAAGGTTCCTATTATTAAATTGTCTTAATTTTTGTTGAATCTTATTGGCACTTGAAAGAGGATTTAAGTATTTATTGGATATTGAATTGTAAAACTTTAGAGAGTGGAGCATCTAGATGTTATCAAAATCAAGCCTAAACTTTCATGTTCAATTGGTTTATGGGCAATTTCGTTAAAATAGCGAAATTCCTCTACTTTGACAGTTTTTACAGTTCAAAGTGGGTAGTTTGAAGTGTACAAATGTCTTAGATGTCTAAAATCTATATAATTCTTCGACGTTTGAAATCTATACTTGTGCTAAATGTTACTTTTACAATTCAAAGTGGGTGGTTTGAAATCTATAGTAGTCATAGATTTCTTAAATCTATAAAAGTCCAAGATTCCTAAAAACTATACCTATTCTAGATGTCACTTTTACAATTCAGAGCGAACGGTCTAAAAGTGGCACATGGAATGCCGCCATTTTAACAAAATTCCCCATATTTATATTTTAGCCCCTAAGGTTTTAAGGCGACTATGTTGCACCAAATACCAATAATATTAGCATTGTAGTATTGCACTAGAAATGGAAAAATTGTCTTTTTTAGTTCGAAGACACTACAACAATGGCAGTGTTTTATAACTGCAGAATTATGATTGAGGATGACTAGCGACTACTTGTAGTCATATTTATTAAGGTAAAAAAAATATGACTATAAATATGACTACAAGTCATATTTTAGCCTTATAGATCATGGCCGTGTAGTATATGGCCATTGGAATACCAAAATACTTCATAAAGAACGGTACAGAACATATTTAGGGAACACGCAGTCATATTTTCTAGTCATATTATTTTTTACTCATACTTTGCAATCACATCTTTTATGATAGTAAAATTTTTTTCTTTTAAGGCAGCCTAAAAACAATTTGGATAGGGAATATGTTTAGAAAGTACCTAGTCATATTTTTCCTCAGTCATATTTTTTTTAAGTCATTTTTTTGTAGTTGCCACTAATTTAGGATTTTGAAACCCTAGTTACCATTTTTTGTAGCCACTCCTCTTTTTGTCCCTTCTTCTTTCTTTTTTGTTCCTTCTTTTTTATTTTTGTTGCTTCTTAAGTTTTGTTTCTTAGTGCTTCTTAGATTTTTCTTCTTCTTGCTTCTTCTTACTTCTTCTTGCTTCTTAGGTTTTGCTTCTTCTTCCTACTTAGCTTTTACATCTTCTTGTTTCTTAAGTTTTGCTTCTTCTTGCTTCTTAAATTTTGCTTCTTAGATTTTGTTTTTTCTTCTTTCTTAGATTTCGCTTTTTCTTCTTTCTTAAGTTTTACTTCTTCTTCCTTTTTAGATTTCGCTTCTTCTTCCTTCTTAAGTTTTGTTCTTTCTTCCTTTTTAGATTTCGCTTCTTCTTCCTTCTTAAGTTTTGCTCTTTCTTCCTTCTTAGATTTCGCTTCTTCTTCCTTCTTAAGTTTTGCTCTTTCTTCCTTCTGAGATTTTGTTTCTTCTTGCCTTCTAATTTTTGCTTCTTCTTCCATCTTAGGTTTTGTTTCTTCTTGCCTCTTAGTCATATTTTACAGTCATAATGCCACTTAGTTTTTGCTTCTTCATTTTTGCTATTTTTTGCTTCTTAGTCCTTCTATCATCATTGTTATTTTTTTTTGTTATTTATAATTTTTTTTTAATCTTAAATATGTTTACATATTTTGTAGTACTTTAAATCTTTGAAGTTTGAATTATATTGTTCATTTATTGAAAACTAACCTTCTTGTTTATACATGTAGGCATTGGAGGTTGAAATGAAATTATTGAAGGCTACTTGTAATACAAAAGAGGTAACATCTTTACATTTTTTTTGAAATATAGGTTCTACAAGTATGTAGAAATATACATATATAAAGAGCCATTGTGATATATTTTGTGTTAGTAACTAATAAATGTTATTAAAAAAATCACATTTTTTCTTGTATTTGATTTTTTAATGTGATTAATTTTTGCCCATTTAAAAAATCATATGTATTCATTTTTAATTGAATAAATTCTTTTACTTAACTATTAAATTATGTTGATGTATGACTACATATAGTCGTTTATAAATCATCAAAAAATATGACTGAAAAAAATTGTTTTACACATCATTCAAAAATATGACTAGGGAAAAGTCATATTTCACGTTACTAAAAAATATGACTCACCACAATCACATTCTACATAAACAAAAAATATGACTCACCGGAGTTATATTCTACATCATTATAAAATATGACTCAAAAGAGTCATATTTTATGTCACTACAAATTTGATTCATCATAGTCATATTCTCCATCATTGCAAAATATGACTCACTACAGTTATAATCCATGTCATCAAAAAATATGACTCACCATAGTTATATTTCATGTAGGATTTTTTTGTTTGCTCAAGCAACTCAAGAAAAAGTTAAGCCCCCCTATGATAGTCAAAGTATATGCCATGTTGACATACTATGACTAAATATAGATATTTATATCCTTCAATCTATATGACTGCCAATATGACTGATGTTTGAAGCGATTACTTCTAAACTACTAGAGTCAGTCATATTTCAAGTCATCTACAATGATTTTTTCATGAGTCATATTTTTTTATTTTACAACTCACTGCAGTCATATTTTGCAATCATAAAACACTGCTTTTGTTGTAATGAGAGTTACCCCCTCTATCCTGAAATGATTGTCCTCAATTTTATTAATATTTTTTTGAGTCAATTTCATTGACCATTTTGTGAGAAACATAATTAAGAAAGATTTCAAATTTTATATCACTAGAATCAATGAAGAACACTGCATATGTTCATTACAACCTCCATAAAATTAACCACAAGGAAATATTTATTTGACCTTCTCAAAACAACCTTAAATAAACATGACATTCAAAGTAGACAATCATTTTGGAATGGAGTATGATGAAAACAAATTTCCTCTTTTACATATTCAATTGGAGGATCTTGTGCATTAAACTTGTATAAAAATATGTAAAAAATAATTCAAAAACTTTGCTAGAGGACATTGTAAGATATCAGTATTCAAAATGAAGAAAACTTTGTTATGGTTTTCAAACTTTGACTTCTCTTAACTTAAATTTTTTGCACTAAGGAGTTTGAGGTCTAAATTTTTATGGAGTGAACATCTCCATCTCAAAACAAGCTATTAGTAAGGATTCCTTTAGCTCTTCATAATGGAAAAATGTTTAAAATTTATTAATCAAAGGTTGAATCATCCTCTCAAGCAGACCGACCTCAAGGACACAAATCAACCTTGTCCGTGTAAATTACTGGATCTGTGGAATCTGTCTTGTACAGTACATGGAGTGGACGGCCAATTAATCGGAAGTCCAAATTAAATTCGGAGGAGACGTACTCTAACTATGTATATCCGTATATACCTAGCTATACTTTGAGTTGATTCTAGCCTGAGAGTAGCCTACTAACAGTGAGGAGTGTATGTGCAATAGGCTAGGAGATTATCGATCATTCGAAGGAATTAGAATTTACATAACGTACGTAACGAGTGACCTGCACAACTTTAATTTTGATGCCTTCAGCCATATCTCATCGGATGACTTTCGCACGCCGCCAGCACGGAGGGTCTGATGGAGGCCAGCGGAAGCTTTCAACACCGGGCAAATGGTTGATGCCAATCCAAGCCAGTGCGGATATTGTGCAGTATGTAACTTATGTAGCTAACTTCAATGTATACGTGGTGGTGTGGAATGACCCGCCTGTACTGAGCAGCAGCAGCAGCAATTAACCAAATAATGAAGTCTGGTTCGTGGAATATATATGTGATAACACATAATTCCTCAGTACTGCTACGACGCGCTTGACTCCAGGTCCCTCCAATGTGGGCACAGAGTGGACAGGTCCAGGCCATTGTAATTATTTGGAGTTGCATACCTCCAGTAGTCGTCGGACTTGAGCAGCTGTTCCCATATCCAAGACAGTGAGGGCAAGCATCAGCTAGACGTAGAATACAAGTTTCAGTTGAAAATGGAATGATCATGCATTCGTGCATTGCAGTGCCATAATTGTTAACTAAGTCTCTGTTCCCTAACAAACACCTTCAGAAGAAAACCTTATTTATCAACTTAGAAAGATTCAATATTTTTTTGTGTTGGAATATGAAGAGCTTATGATTATGACACTGCCGTTACAACTTGGGATTTCATTTTTTTGTGATGATACTTGGCATTGACATTTAATTACAAGATTCCTAGTATTTATAAATATTAGCACTGCGAACTATTGATGTGTAGAATTTTAAGTTGGTCTTACGACATGGAATTCATAACTCCTGACCACAAAACTCAGGTCTTTGCCGTGAGCTTACATCAAAGGCCAGTAATATTATTACCTCGACTTGATTTTGCAAGAATTTGACGTAGTGAATGGCTTCGTCCAGCATGGTGACGATGTCCACCTTGGCTCCATTCGGAACTAGGTTCTGTAAATGCTTCAAGCGTTCGTTGATTTTCTCGCGTCTATGCTGCCAAATACGCAGTCACGGACATGGAAAAATCCGTTAGAATTCGAGATCAGTACGTATTCACGAAACATAAGTTAACCCGTCCGCCTTCAAGCTTTCAGGCAAAGGAATAGTAATTTAATAGAAAGAGTCGTGATTTAAGTGATGTCTTACTCTGGCGTACACACTCTGCGGATCGGTAGCAGAGCCCCGCCGCGCGCGAGGTTTGCCATTGGTGTTGAGCGCCGGGCCAATGGCCATGATGTCCATAGCCTCCGCTGCTGCTGCTGCTGAAAGGCTGCTACTCCGAGGGCAGTAGTACGACCTCATCTCGGCTCCTCGCAGCGTCTGATCGCTCCACTGCAATGCTTTCGCCTGCTCCACCTGGGGTAATTATGTTTAACAGAACAAATATAAGCAGGTTTGAAACCATCCATACGAAACAGATCGAACTGGATAGCTACCATCCCTATCTTACCCGTGACAGGATCTAGCTTGCTATCAAAATCAATGAAACCGCGCCTGTCTGCCTGCCACATGTCTTGAAAGATATATATCCGCAATACTAGATTAAATTGCAGGGGGGAAGGTTAATAGTCGTGGCATATATCGCACTAGCTAGTAGAATTCAGTCCCTTAGCAATGCATTTTAGCAACATTTGAACATCGCTGATAACACAAGAACGTGATTCCGAAATTGACATTCAACGTTCCTGCTAGGCTTGTCCAAAGGGAACGTCGTTCTGGAACAAGTTTTCTGGAAAACTTTACGTGTTTGCTGAAAAATTGCTTCAAGCATTCATATTCCAAACGTTGCATTTAGCTAATTCAAAGGTTGCTGAAAAACGTTGCTAAACTCTTAAAATTCTAGCTGTGAAACCCAAACCTGGAATAGATATGTCGATCGGGAGGACGAATGGAAGTTGGTTTGTCGATTAATGCTTACCGTGGTAATTTTGGGACGTTTGAGCAGGGGTGGGCTGCTGCATTTCATGTCTTCTTCTCTGTCCACTACTTCCACCAGTTCGAGGCGGTGCTTTCCAGGCCAGACCACCTGCGACGTCCTCGTCATCGTCATACTCGTCGATTCCGATCCGGATCGATTGCAATCCGCCGGCATGCTGGACATGGTACCCGAGCTCCCTCCCTGCGAATGAGGCTCCACTGAGACGACAGTCCGAATTCTGTCTCGAAGCATGTCGAGGTCGATCTCAGTCTGCCCAGTCTGGCTCTCCACGCAAATTTCCCTGCTGGTGGCCTCCCCTGCTTCTCGCAACGACGCCATCAGCTTCAAGGGCGTCACGGAGGATCCCACCGTCGTCGTCTCCGACATAGTGTCGTACATCAACTGCGGCGTCCAGCCTCCCGGGGTGGACTCGAACGTCCCGTTGGGACCGATGAAGATATCAGTGTGGCGTGGTCTGTACCTGCAAGTGCTGCTACTGTTTTCTAGATGGTCAATCGCAGCCGACGAATGATCTGGGAGAAAACTAGGACTGGAACTTCGAATTCTCCTGGCGCCGTGACTGTAATTGTCATGCGACGTTTGGCCAGTACTGGTCACCGTCGACCACTGGGGGCAACTATCCCACGGGTCGCCCAGTGGGTTCAGCAGCCCGTTCTGGATGGCCAGAGGCGACGACGGGGAGAGCGGCCCAAGCGCGCCTGCGCCTGCTCGCCGCAAATGGCGGTGCGAGGGGGCTTTCTCGAAGGCCAGCGGAAACTCTGCGGCGGAGTCGACCACCAGGTCGGATGGCTCGAGAAGGCCTGCGGTGACTACGTCCACGACAAGATCGGGGTTCAAGGAGGAGGGCGCGAGCGGGTGGAAGCAGGACATCCAAGAGGCCAGCATGTCGCTGGGCTGGAACGAGAGGCGGCTGGCGAGGTCTGGAAGGAAGTTGCTGGTCGACGCTTCGTCGCCTGCGGAGGTGGCTTGCGTCCATTCCTCCCACATGGCCGTCTCGCACGCAGGAGGAGTCGGAGTCGCAGTACTACTGCCCGCGCCAACGCTGAGCAAGCACGTCGAGGTTTGGTCTGAAGCGGACTCCGTCGTCGTTGGGCCGGGCTGGCCTGCCATGGCTCCCAAAGTCTGGCCTCCAAATGCAGACGCCGACTCCCGTTTCATCTCCTGCAATTCATCTGGAAGCATTGATGCACGTTTAAATAGGACCTCAATTGAAGCAAATTAATTTACATCCAAAACTTCAGGACTTCCGATCGAGTCGATCTTCATTTTTTAACGAAGATATAAAATTACGAAATTGTAGCTAGCTAGCTAGCTGCACTTGAATTAGTACCATCCTTTCATAATAAGATCGATCAACAGTCTAATGTTCATCGGCATTCTACTTTCAGGTTCAAGCAAGCTACGTAATTCCGTTCTCCAGTCGGTCTGGGGGGGCGTGGTATTCCACAAACTATTTCAGTTAATTGAGAAGGATTTATGCTTGCTAATTGAAGTGACAGTCCTTAGATTTGTAGGAGTGGCCAAATTCATCCTATTTTTCCACGTTCCCGAAAGATAAGATTAACCTTGGACTCTTATTGATTGTTAGACCCAATCCGAGTATATGCACATTGTAAGCATGGACAAGGAAGGAAAGAGTGTGCAGAAAATGAATCAAACCCACACGTAAGAAATAATGTTTGTGCTTACCGTCCCGCCAGCTATTAGGACTACATGCTTTCGCAAAGGAAGTCTGCCGATCGAACGAATGGATGTAGACAGCTGGGCAATGCTAGCTCCTCGCCGTATTCACTCTCTGCTGGATCCTTGAACAGTACAGGCTATACAGGCTATTCACTCTGCTGGATTTTGGATGATCAGGCTTTTGGACCACCGGGGTTCTTCAAAATTGCATGTGTCGTTCAGGGGCTTTGATTTGACTCGCTACCAGCTCTTGGAAATGTATCAATGACACCAAGAACTCAGCCAACATTTACAGAAACCTGAGTCTAGCTACCTAGCATGCTTGTTGCCAAGGATTGCCTGGAACTGCTCTTCTCTAGTTGACTAACACCGCCGCTGGCAGTACTAGTCGTTGAACTGAATCTCCAACATCACCGACCATGAACACCACGCAGAGAGCTTCCAGATCCCGGTCCGGGCACTCCGAAGAAAGAACACGATCGGCAAATCTCTTGCACTTGATGGCCGAAGGAAGTCACCAAACAAGCCTTCCAAGTCTTTACGAAGCACTGTCTCCAATTTCACGTGAATCCTGCAAAGTGGGACCTCCAGCATTAGAATCCTACCGATCAGCCTCAGAAAGCGCCACCTTTCAGTAGCTGTCAGACAGAAACACGGGCGAGCGAGCATGAGCAGCGCACCATTTTCATTGCACACGGACCCTAAATCCGCTCGCTCTTCCGAACGTGATATATCCTTCAAGGCTAGCTAGATTGAATGTCCAGTCTCAAGCTCTCTCTCTCTCTCTCTCAGCCAGCCAGCCAAGCAGATTGCTGGAAATCCCACCGTCACTAAGTTACTTTCTTACTGGCCATACCTTGGATCACTCTGTTCGTCAACCAACCGACGCTGATAGTCAGGAAGCTCCTCAACAAGAAATAGAAAAAACGTATTCGGAATATACCCAAACTTAGACAGAGCTACGTCCAACTACTGGCCTCGGCCGCCCGCTCGCCTGCCCGCCGTTGTAGCTAGCTAGCGCTGGTGATGAATGTCGTGTCTGACTGTCTGCAGCAACTGGGAATTCAGCTAGCTAGGACCCGTTGCGCAAAGCTTCAATCTACTTCTGAATGGGGGTGTATTGGTGGTGGGGTGCAAAAGCGGAACGGAACTGTACGTAGGCACAGACAGCCAGGCGACGTTGAAACTTGAAACGACTGTCGATCTGTCTAACTTAGAAAGGATGATCAATCCCGCAGGATGGTCAGTGGCGGGAGCACGAGCAGGGCACTGAAGCCGAGGCAGGGAAGAGCTAGCAGTGAGAAAGTTTTAGAGCAGGCAGGCAGGCAGAGATCCATGCGAGAGGGGTAGAATTGGTTGGCTATAAAAAGGCTGTGGGATGGTCGGGGACCCCGGAGCTAGGCCCCCCCGACGTGCAGCAACACCTCTGGTGGCATTCAAGGCACGGGTCCCATTTGGCTTGCCACAGTCCTTCCGCTTCAAGTCGGCTTCTCATTTTTTAATATTTTTTGGGGGACTCAAATGAAATCTTCTCATTTTTTAATTCATTTCGGTCGTTCTCCGGGCCCACTACAAGCTCTCACTTCCGGTCTCTATCGGTCAGTTGTCGAGAAATCCAACTCTTCAGGTTAGAGCTCATAACTAGTTCCCAAATCGCCTCATCAAAAAATCCCGGCCTTTCGTTCTACTACTGGTAAACTTGTTACAACTTGTTACAGTACTACCACCATATTTCCAGCTACAGTTGCACTAAGCTTTCTGCACCGTTCCCCTGGCGCAACAGTTGATACTCTGTCAGTCTGTCGTTTGGGCTGGCTAGTAAAATATTTCTAGGGCAGGACTGAGAACCAGGGTCGTCAATTGTCAACTCTGGGTGGGCTGTTGGAACGTCGCGTGGTCATACAAGTTTCTAGCTTCCCCTTGCTGGCTGGTACTTACCAATTCGATAAATCCAGGTCTCTCTGGGATATGACTTAACCCGTAATGCAGGTTGCCCTGTTCATACGGTGAACATACATAGAGGACCTAAAAATACAAGTGGTGTTTATTGTAGCATAGCATGTCACATGGGATTATTATTTTTTTTATCCTCACAAGAACAATAGGAGATCATGTTATGAAATTTGCATAATTTTTGAGTAAGCGGAGAATTGTAAAAGATTTTATTAAATTCAACCTTGCAGCGAATGAACACACTGTGGCTCCTACCTACATTAAGGATTATGGTAGCTATATGCTTCACTATTCGCACACACACTCTATTAAATAGGTGTCCATTGAAGTGTCACCAATATGACCTCCAACAGATCACTTTAAATGGCTCCTACTTTACAACATTTGGCACTTCATGGTTGTAAAGTAACATGCTTTTAGTAAATGGTTTGGGTCTTGCCTCAAACATTCACCTATTGAACACCTTGAAGTTTCTTCCAATCTTGACTTTGAAAATTAATTTTTTTGTAATTTTTTTATTTCCAATTGCTGTTTCTACCTTATATGTCTCTTATGTCTATTAGTGGCTGCTACCAAAACCGTGTCAGTTCCCAGCTAATTTCAATGGAGGCCTGCCTGTCCATCAGTTACTGAAACGGGGCCAAAAGGTCTCCTCGATCTGCATTTCGCTTGCCATATTTCCTTTGCTGACCGTGCGTTCTTGCCACCGGTTCAGCCACTGTAGCGCACAGCTCCCCTCCTTCGTTTCTCTCTGAATCAGCAACATGGAATAAGTTATAAGCATGAACTGTTACCAAAGATTCACGTGCTTGCAAGAATGGCGCAGTTGCTGAGCTTCTGATATTCATGGGAATGCTGTGCTTTACATGTGATTCTAAAGATTACCTTGAATTTGCAAACTAATATGCATTAAATGTAAAGTATGTGTGCATGCTTGCTCTTCTCTTGAGTTCTTGATTTCATTCATTCACGCATTCAAATTGGCAGAGCAATTGGACACGATTCTGTTGAACTATTTCCACGGCACTGTATCAATGTTTATCTAAACCAGGCCAGGTAGCGCGCGCTTGCTACCCGATCGATACCGATCGACGTCCAAGCATGTGGAACTTAGTTGGTGGAACTACCCAACAGACACTTCATTCACGTACTCACTGCGACCAATAGCCCGAGTTATTCTTTTCTCTAAACTGTTGCAGTACTTGAAGCAATCATGCCAATCATCAGCTTATGAAGCTCTGATAGAATCCTCAACTTACTGAGGTGAGCTGTGTGCACAAAGGAAAGACAAAAGATGCCAGTGTCTGGACAGCCAACTAGAATTTTTTGGAACATGGAAGATGAACCGAATTTTCATAGCTACACGTACATCAAATTCCATTCAATGTTGCAAGTGAAAGGGCATGTAAGCCGAGATGCAGAAGGAGGTGGCAGGGCAGGGAAATTAATATCATTAGTTACATACACAGAGACTGTTTCTGTTAAAAGTAACTTTTGGCGTAGAATTGGTGGAAATGACTGAATTATATTGACAGCAACATCTTGCAACTGATTTGTGATCCATTATGATGAGTTGTTGAACCCTGCAATATAACCTAAACGCTTGGTGCCAACAATGTTCGTATTGTCAACACACTTAAAAACAAACTCTATAAAATATTAGTAGTCTATTAATACAAATATTAAAAAAATTATTTTTTTTCAAAATTGATTTCAACTCATGTCAACATGAGCAAATGTCATGGGCAACTTGGCTCTAACTCTCTCTCTACACACCTTAGGCAAGAAATTTCTCAATCATTAGGGGCATGGCAAGCCGGTTACAAAAAATTAACACCTACCAATTTAGTGCCAACTACCAAATGGGATAGTACAATTATTATTTAATTTATATTTATTTTCTATATGATCAAAACTTTGGACTTTTCTAACCTATTCATAGTATATATTTAAATTTTTTAAATATTATAACCCCTAAAATTCCAAGAATTTTAGAATGGGTCACTAGATATTTGGGACAACTTATTGGAGGTGAAGATTTTGATATTTTTGAGTGTAAAGTTTTAGGGAAGACTTCAAAAATAAATGTTTTTTGTTTGAGTAAAATTTCATGGAATTTCAGCATATCACATATGGGTAAAAAATTAAATGATTTTCTTATTTTAAAGGAAAGAAAATTTAATGGTTTAAATTATTTTCATATAGTTTTTGGTTTATTAATTCTATATTTACAAAGAAAGTTTTGATTCATTATGTACTCATCAATGAGATGAAAGATACAAAGAGTTTTTGTTTCATGCGCATATATTTCTTTTTAGAAAAAATAATATATAAAATCCATTTTAGAGTGATTTTTAATTATTTTATTAAAAATTAAAATTGCAATAGAATGTATAGTATTCTACATAATATTTTCACAATTAGGATTGACAATTTTAAATTCCATTTCAAAATCATTTAAATTTTAAATTTTAACTTTCTTTATGATCAAATACATTGATTCATTTAACATTATTTATCAAAAATGATGTTTCTTTTTTAGATTCTTTCAACATCTAGACTTTGATTTCTAACTCAATTAACCTCACTTCAATGTAGTTCATAAATTTGTAGTCCTAAAGATTAATTTAATCCCTAAATGATAGACAATGTGACCATTCAATGTGTGCATGACAGTTTGGATAAGGTTATACAAAGTCAATTTTGAATGAATATTTATGATAATTTGAAATGAGATGGGAACATTCACCCCCTTTGCAAGAGTCAATCAAATTCAAGTTGTAGGCTCTATTCAAAACTTCTATTGTCCAAAATCATCCAAGCAATTCAAGTAGTTTGGTAGTTTTTTCTAAATTCCTCATCTACTACTAACATTTGGCATTTTAATGTACAATTTTCAAAAAAAAAATACTTTTAGTGGAAAAGAGACACTTATTAAGAAAAATCAAAATTCTACTAAACATATTGGGCAAGTTTGAAAAAAAAACTTTCTAATAACTACATATGTTATTATCCTAAAATTTGAGATCTTATAGTTCTTGAAATTTTTCAACATACTCTAAAAGTTCTCACTATTTGAGTTTCAAGTTAAAAATTTTGTCACTACATAAAAATAAAAAATAAATAAAAAATAAAAAATAAAACTACTGTAATACCAATTTTTGTAACCTCTTTGTATTGTAAGGTCATTTAGGATAAGATAGCCCCATATTTGTTTATGATATTTGCATGTATATACCTAACAAGGTTTAGAATTAAATGGTGAGTAGGCTCAATTTTATATAGAACAAAAATATTACTTCAAGAGAGCTCAAAATCCATTGATCATGTCTCATAGGAATGAAAAGAAAGTTTTTTTTACTTCAAAGTTAATATTACAATAAGCTTTCAATCCACACAATCAAATGGGCTGAAATTTTTTCTACACTTTTCAACAATGGTCTACTAAGGTTTTGAATGGTTAAAGTTAAAAAAAATTGTTTTTATTTTCAATTCAAATCAATGCACCAAAAAATGACAAGTTTGACAAAGTTTCTTTAAAAAAAAACATGATCTAATCCTTTGGAGGTTAAATTGATTGTCAAAGTCTAAAAATGTAATTAAAAAAGACCCCCTAAAATTTCTATTACAAATGTTATAATGTTTCTATGAATGAGGCCATTTTATTTATGAATATTTCTAACAACTTACAGAAAATGAATCTAAATAAAGAACCTACAATTGCATCTCAAAAATCTGAAAATATTTGATTTTTGGTTGATTGCACTAAAAATGGCTATTTTGAGGTGATTTTTTGGTGAATTGCGGCCATAGAGTTTTAGAAATTTAGAATCCTCTTTAAAAATGAGAACAACATCCACAAAAAATTCCTATCCAAAACAACATTGGAAGAGAAGAGGACCAAAGACACCATTTTCTATTAATGCAGTTGAACCTCGTTCCTATTTGTTATATAAACTATTCAAAGTAGAAAAAAGCCATTGATGGGAATAAGTTTTATTTTAGGGGCAAAAACTTGTTGGAAAGCAATACAAAAAAGTATTTGTGGAATATCTAATTTAGCATCATGTTATGTCAATTTTGTTACAGTGGCACAATTTCAACACCTAAATTATGGCATATATGTATATAAAGCTCTAGGACATGTAGGACATGTATAGATTCATAGTTCAAAACATGTGTCCTAAAAAATAACAAAGTAATAGAATACTTTTAATTTAATGAAACTGACTATATATTTTCTTTCCTTAGTAGAAACTAGTCAAGTCAACCTATTTTAGGGAGAAGGGGTCAACCCAAAATTTATTTCTACTACTATTAGTTTGGTATACTTTTAAGTGAGGATGTTTGTTTGTTTACTTTATTTTCTTTTGTTTTTTTGTTACATTTAGATTTTTTGGACGATGTATCTCCTGACCACATTCTTAATACCATTAAAAAGCTCTCTACAAGGAGGGGTGCATGGACTTTGTTTTGGGGCATTTGGACCTATGGTGTGAAAGTTACATGAATTTTTTAGTTATTTTTTGTTTTAAAAAAAATTAAAATTACTTTTACTTTTACTGTGGCTATGGCAATGGCACAGGGCACACCAGTTCGTTTGGGAAACAACTAACTAAAAACTTGGTAGTAAAAACTATTTCTTATCAATTAATTTCAATTGAATAAAGTGGATAATCAATTTTATACCTTCAGTGAGTGGTTTGAGCAAAATGAGAGAATGGAGACGTACGTTATTTCAGGGCGTGAGCGTCTCACTCGTTACATGAATTTTTTAATCGTCCCTCACAGGATGGCAGTGTAGCCTGTGGGTGGAATAAGTTTAGCCAGTATGCTTATGCTTTTGTACAGTACAATACAGTGTTTCAATTGGTGACTTAAGTAACATGAGGATGCTGAACTGAACTTTTCGAAATATTTTTCTACAAACTTTCCTTGAAAGATAAATAGAACTAGCATCTCATTTCGTTCGTGTTTTCTGGAGCTTTGTGGAATTAGGAATGAATTTGGAACCCCTCCAGGGTTTTTTAAGTGTTTTTGAGCAAAAGTATCACAAATTTATAGCACATGTTGAAAATAGGATACAATGGTTAATCTCAAAAGGACCAAACTGCATTTTTTTTGGCAACGTAGCAATTGTGAGTAGCTCACTATAAATGGAATTTTTTTTTTATTTGAAATTTTCACACAAAATGTGCCCAAGGAGTAGCTTGAAGGTCCAACAATTTTCATGACTTTGTACTACATGGTTAAAAAGTTATTGTATGATATCTAATTTCCTATGAACTGTAGGTAGCGTGGGCAACTCAAAAAAATTCTTTAAAAAATCATTTTTTTAAGAATGAAATTTTTAATTGGTTCTCAAGATTTATATATACATAGATAGCTTCAAATCATTCCATTTTGATCAATCAGATGACAGTTATGAAGAATAGTAGTTTGCGGGCAATTGTAGAATCTCTACTCTAAAATAAACTCTGAAGTTTTTAACTCAATTTTCAATATTTTAGAAAAATAAAATAAAAAATTGGGTGTAGATTTTTTTTATTATAATAATACAACCATCAAGCTTGGCATTTTTCAATTCCATAACTAAATTCTTGACAATTTATTAATTTTTAACCATTTTCTACTTGTTTCTACTAACTATTTTTTTCCTATATGTTGTACAATTCCAAGTGACTTGAAATTTTTCAAGCATGTAGCCGATTTGCCTTCAAGAATGAATACAAAGAAATACTACCAACATGGGCATTTTTTTCATACAAATGTGACCTTGTGAAGTATATCTGTTCATTTTTTTACAGGGCTAAAAAAAAGATTTTTGTCACTTCCAATGCTAATATCTTGCAATCTACATGGTAGAAATTTCTGAATTTTTTTTCACTTCTTCTCAAACCAACTTATTACAAGATCCTATGGTTATATGTGTTCAAAAATGATTTTTTTTTTTAAATAGTCAAAAACCTTCATAGATTAATTCTAGTCTCTGTTACAACTTCTAATCTTAGGGTCTTGTATCTAACTTGGATATCTACTTCTCCACCAATTTTTGGAGCATAAGTCTAAAGCATCTCTAAGATAGTAATGTTTGAAGTAGAGCAATAAGTTTTTTCCAATGGCTTGAAAAGACAAAGTTTCAACTCTCAAACTTTTTAAAGAAAAAATCTTGTTGTTGGATACTTAAAGAATTTCATATTATGTTGAAAAATAGATTTGAGAATCTACCAAAAAAAATGAAACAATTCCATTTCATAAATTTCATCCTTTACATAACCATTATATGGCATGATGTATAGGATAATAGAATACCATCTAAAATTGTATATTTTTTTTCATTCTCAAATATTGAGAAAATTGAAGTAAGAAACAAACCTCATAGTATGTATTTTGGAGATATTTCATGATTATTTGCAAGAAGAGATTCCTCATATCTTTACCTCACTCATTAGAATAGAATGAAGAAAAGTTTTACATGTAAATATGGATTTATTCTACACAGAAAATTTCAGTTTAAAAAAATACACTTTTTCAATTCCCCAGAGTTTAGGAAAATTTCTTAAATGAAATAACTCTCTAACCACACACTTGTTGCTTTTGCAAATTGACTCATTGGAAAGCTACAAAAAAGCCCCACTCTATATTAAAGTTTCAAAAAAATATCACCAAGAATAGAGTTAATAGGAGCCTACCTAAAATGCCAAACCCTATTTTGATCAATAGAAGATTATAGGGGTTAAAGTTTAAATGACATAAACTCTGAATGCACTATTGTTTATTGTTAATAATCAAACTTCAATATGCACCTTTGTGTTAGAAAACACTTCTAAAACATGAGTGCTTTTAGCACCCTCTTACCTAAAAATTTTAGAACTTGGAAAGCAAACAAATTACCAACAAATCCTTATCCCAAAGTGGTAAGGACTTTGACTTATATACCAAGTGATAGTTTCAAATAAAATTTTAAAAATTTGAATTTTTTCTATTCAAAAATATTAATTTATAATTTTTTAAATATTCAACCAATTACCAAGAAATCAAGCTTTGCATATATTCACTCAAACTTTGTATTTTGCATTTATATTTAAATTAAATTCATCTTTTTAGTAGATGAAGGTGTGTCTTTACAATAAATCATATAAATTAGTAAAGTTTTGAATTTACCATAGTTTTTTTTTTTGAAGAGATTGACATAAAAATTCATATCAAAGTTTGTATCATGTGTTAATAATTCTTTTTCCATTGGGATTGAAATCATATATGTTGTCCAAATTAGTAAAAATTACTATTTTATGATAGAAGGTGTTCAATTAGTAATTATAATAAAGCAATCAATTTTTGAGAATGTTCTAGAATTTCAAAATGGAATGAAAAATAGACTTTGAATGTTATCTTATATTAATTGGACTCAATACTAAAGAAATCATTTTTTAATGTAATATAAAATTTGGCAAGAAAGCCAAAAAAAATCAAAATATACTACATGCACATTCATTTTCACTACAATTTTGGCAATTAAAATACTTTCAGTGAATGGTGGTAAAAATTCCCTCATTGTGATATTTTCACTTTTCTATATCAAAAGATTTTTAATTTATAAATCATTGTGGGCTTTATTTTGAAAAAGTTCTAACTCTAAATTTATTCTTTATATAAATTTTAGACATAGAAATGATCATCTTTGAATTTCAACCCTAGAAATGAAATGAAGCTTATCAAGTCTAATTTTTACTCTCCTTTGAAAATTTGAAAAAATATAAAGATTCAAAATTTTATTACAATTGAACTATAAACCAGCAACCACGGTCATTTGATTTTCTAATTTAAGAATGACATTGTACCTTGGTTTACATCATGATATTCTACACTACAATATACACTCAAAGAGAAATAGTTGAATCATTTTTTTAATTTAGTATAATTTTTTCACTTTAAAAAAAATTGAAATACCTATGACTTATTGGAGACTTGTAATTTTATCCACAAGATAAATATTAAAATTTCATTTATATATAGTTGCAAAATGGAAACATACAAAGTGAAAGACTAATCAAACCAAACATGGATATTGTGGTATGTATTGTACACTAGTCTAAATCATATTTTTGTATACTTTGGAGATCTCATTGGAATAGATACTATGTATACATATCAAGTGCCCTTTGTTTGCTTAACACTTGAAAGACATTGATGCCAAAAAGTGGTTGATGGATGATTTCATTGTTCACTATAGAAATAAGGAATGCATATATTGGTCCAATAATTGAGGTAGTTTTGATGACTATCTTGGTTATAGGGGGTGCACCTTTTAAGGGTTTAGGATTGTGCCTACATGGCCACTTTGTATGGAACAAAACTTAGGTGTATTTTAAAATAAGGTTCCATCAACCTTTTATGATGATTGCATAAAAAAATAAAATGAATTCATATGAAGTTTGCTTGACGGATATAAGCAAAATTCTTACCAACAAGGCACATTTCCATAAGCTTCTCAAAAATTACTTTTATTTGATAGGGGGACGGATCAAAAGTTATGGGTCTCAAAAGTTTTGAGGTACCTTATGGAGCATACTAATAAAGAGGGCAAGAAGTCAAGTAAGTTGTGAATTTTTTTTCATTAATTTTGAACATCTTACAGTCTATGAAGTCTAATGGGCTAAATTTTTTTCTACACATTCTCAATGCACTAAAAATGAAAATTTCTAAACAATTTTAGAACCACTAGTTCAAATTCTATTGTAAACTTATGAATTTTTTCCTTATTAATTTAACTACATCTATTAAGTTTAAATAAAAAATACATATGTTGACTGTTGAGATTTTCATTCTTCTATAAAATAATTTAAAAAAAAATTGAAATCTACTTTGTCAAATGGGTTGATATTCTTCCACAAATTCATATAGTATTAGTAGTGTAGTTCAACTTTGTGTAATTGAAAGTTTGAAAAGTATTTTTATACTTCAATTATGCTCAATGCACTAGAATGTGGTAGTTTGAGTTACTTTTTGTGAAAAATAGTGAAAAATTTTAGGAGTTTAGCATCAAAATTAGAAATCTTCTATGGGGTTTAATCTTTAAAAAACACTTATGAATTTATTTGACATTAATTTTGAAACTTTTTTCTTTGAAATTCACCAAAAACCACTTTTATCTGAAGGATTTTAATTTTTAATGATCAATTAAAATTATAATTTCAATTGATTTGTGAAATATAACAAAAGACTTAGGATGAATGCATCAATACTTTATCTTGATAGCTAATTTTGTACACTAGATATATAAAGTTAAGACTTTGTAATAGTTTCCTCACAAAAATCTTTTGAACAAATAGATTGAATTTGGACTATAAAAATTCAAGGAAAACACAATTTAGTGTATGTTCAAAATTTTGAAAAAACATACCATCTAGAATCAACATATATTAGATCTTTACATTTTTTAGTTTTCTATTATATATGATAAAATAATTTTGAATTCAATATTTCTTATTAGATAGGATTAAATCTTGTGACAAGACCAATGAATACTACCCTCTTTTTAGAGCTTCTTGATATTACTAAGAGCATCATTCTTTGACCCTATTATTGTCATGGCATGTGGTGTAATTAGTAGAAATGTTGTCAAATGTGACACGTCTTTAATGACTAAATATCAATTATGACATGTTTATTATGACTCAAAAATGGATTTTGAGTCACATTTGACATGAATTAGTCATTAAAGACATGTCTCGTTGAACAAGCTATAGCAAAATAATAATTTTTTTCTTTTTCTTTCTAAATGTAAAGAATTGAAATAGTACTAGACATGCTACTTGTTTTGTATCCATTGGAAATTATTTTATTTTTGTTTGTTGATGGCCTAAATTCTTATTTGAAATTTGAAAAAAGGACTAAAAGATTATGGTCCACATTACATCTAATGGTTGATAAAACCCAATTATAAAACTTATCAAATAGAGATTGATTTTTCTTTGTTTAAAACACTCCAAAAGTTTTATGGCATTTAAAGTTAATGAAGTATAAAAGGATTGTGCGAGTATGTGATATCAACAAATGTGTAATGGAAGATTATTTTTTTGTGAATAATTGTTCAATAGAAATATAGATTTACTTTTAGAGAAATATTTGGTGATAATTTCTTCCTTTCTTATAGATAAAATTACTACATGGATACATGTTTTTTGGAGTATTGCTCTATTCCATATGAATATTTGTACATTTCAATGAATAAATGAAATATCATCCACATTATGTGTGATAAATCCATGTCAATGGATGTAAAGAGCTTCATTACTCAGAAAAGATTTTTTCTAAATTGAAAAATAAATGATCCCCCTTGATATTCTAGGTCCACTATAAGTGTAGAGGAGTATCGGCATAAAAATTTGATATATGTGTAAAATAGAATTGTAAAATTGCAAAATTATTATTTTCCAAAAGTTTTGATATTTGTTTATAGAATTATTTACTGCCAAACTTGTTCTACATAACATTTTATAAACATAAAATAGTCTTCCCCATGATGAAGAGGGCTCTTGCTTTACTAGATGCTTAGGAGGGATTTATCAATTAAGTTAAGGATTTGGATTGATTGAAGAGCCATCAATAAGACCATATTGTTCCTTGTAGGAAATTCTTTTTTTAAGGATGTAAAAAGGTCTATATCTCATGGTAAACAATATTACGTGAAGTAACTACACCTAATTTTGATTTCTTTTTAAAACCAAACCCTATATATTCTTGCCTAAAAATCTAAAATTAAGCCTCATTATTTATGAGAGTTTGTGGTCAAATTTAGAAACACCTATTTTTAGCACTTTGAAAAAAATTGTAGTTTATTCACATAGTGTCTAAAAAATGCATTTTAAGAGCCTAGAATCCACTTTTCACTACCAACAAAACTCCACAAACAATTTTCTATATAATAATGGAAACCATGCTAAATAGCTTATTTGGTCAATTTTAGGTATAGTAATCTTACATGTCCAATAATCCATAAATCTCTAGAGTATAAATAAACATTGAAAAATGGGAAGTTTTGGAAACAAATAATCCTACTAAAGTAGGAGGTTCTAAAAGCACTCACGGTCTAAAACCACCTATCTCCTCAAATGTATGTTATTTGTACATGTTGCTTTTTTGTAGCCTTTAGCAACGTACAAACAATGTCCATTTGAGGAGGTCGGCGATTTTAGAGCCATGTGCCGTTCCAACTTCAAAATTTCATAACTAATTCCACAAAACTCCACAAAAATATGAAACAACTTGGATCCGATGCCAATTCCACTTGTTTTTTTTCAAGGAAAATGGGCTGAACAATATTTCAAGAAGTTTCACCTCCCCCATCATCGATGGTTGCTTGATGGACCTCCTCCCTTATTATGTGTTTCAAGAAAAGAAAAAAGAAAAAAAAGCAAAAAAAAGAGAGAGCAGAGCACTACTATTCATAAATGCTGGCAATTGCCGCAGCTGTCGATTGTTGTCGCGCAGGTGCTAGTTCCGTGGGCGTGCTGCCGCAGCCTAATAGTACCGTAGACTTTGGGCACATGCTGCAGTCCAGTATTGGATCGGCTCAACTGCCGTAGTAGTAGGCCAGTGACGTACCTTTACTTCGGTTCTCTAGCTATTGAATAAGGGTGCTTTCCAACCCTCTCATATTGAATACTAAAGAGGAGAGAATTGTCTTCCAGTATTGATTGAAAGGCCAAGGGGCACGTGAATCACCCATGAGCCAAAGGTGCATTGCAAAGTCTTCACTTCCTCTTCTTCATGGAGGGAAAGGGGCGTAACCCATAGCACGGATTCATAAACGCTACCGTATTGGGGTCCAAATTTCCTCCATCTAATTTCTTGATATAGAAGCGAGAAGGACTAGTAGTGGATCACTTAAGCAAATTTCAACCAGATGGTGAGGAGTAGGAGGCGCTGGAAATTTTTCCCATGAACAAAGATAGGAAATAGAGGGATTCTTAGTTTTTTTAGAATTTTATTCTTGAATTGTAAGTTATAGTGAATTTCGGGAACCAAAAAGTATTGTTGACCCATAGTTGAAGTCTAGAGTATTGTGATTTCAATCATGGAAGAACTACTTTCCTATTCACTACTTCTTGCTTTCTTGCTCATTGCTTTTAGACATGTGTCATAATCATATTAGTCCCAACCTTGAAAAGGACAAAAAAAAACACGTTTCAAGCTTGAATTTCAACATTAGGTTAAAATTCGTGCACCCCATGAGTTGGAGGCATTGGATGTGGTTGACAACTTGTGCTTCTACCTTAGAGCTCCAACGGTGCAAACAAATGTAGTCACTTCAAGCATGTGCACTTGGTAAACATGAAATGTGGATACATTTAAGTACAACTTATTGCCAATTGGATTAGAATGTATAAGAATTTTTACATTTCAAGTTGTAGAAGGTCTCCAAATATTACAATACACTCTCACAAAATGTTAAATGAAACTTGAATATATCTCAATATATGCTATTGTCATACAATATATGAGTGCATATACATAAAGTATGCAACAATGATTGCAAATTTTGTCATTTAAAAATCACAATCTTAATGTGATGTTATTAGGATAAAACCCTACAGGACTAAGCTATTTTTTTAGCAACATAGTGATTTTGGATAGCTCACTACAAAATGGAGTTTATATTTTTTGTCTTTTTAAATTTTCACAAAACGTGGGGACAAGTTTTTTCTCTAAGGCCCAACAATTTTCATAGTTTTTAACTACATGGTTCAAAATTTATTGTATAAAACATAGTTTCTTTTTCAACTTAGGCAGTTTGGGTAGATGAGAAAAATCACTTTTTGAAGAAATAGAAATTTGAAGTTTTTTTTTAGATTTGTATATGTGGAAAGCTTTGAATCATTCCATTTTAATCAATGAGATGAAAATTATAAGGAGTTTTAGTTTGCAGGCAATTATAGAATCTCTACTCTAAAATAAATTCTAAAATCTTTTATTTTATTCAATTTTTTTAATTATGGGAAGAAAAATGAAATTGGATGTAGATTGTTTATTACAATAGTAGAACAATTGTGATTGACATTTTTCAATTCCATAACTAAATTCTTGACAATTTAGTATTTTGAATCATTCTCTACTTGTGTCTACTTACTATTTTTCCCCTATATGTTGTAGAATTCCAAATGATCTAAAATTTTCAAGCATGTAGAAATTTACCTTGAAAAATGAATGCAAAGAAGCACCACCATTTTAGACATTTTTTCATATAAATGTAACCTTGTGAAGTATAACCGTTGGTTTTTAGCAAGGCCCCCAAAGGATTTTTGTCACTTCAAACATTAATTTCTTGCAATCCATTGGGTGGAAATTTCAGAATTTTTTTCCCACATCTTCTCAAATTAGAACACTATAGGATCCTATAGGTACATGTGTCCAAATTTTTTTTTTTTAAATTTGATACTTGTACTAGAATTGGCAGTTTTGGGATGTCTTAGGGTGAAAACATAGTCAAAGAACTTCAAAGGTTAACCTTCCGATCTTGTCATAATATCTTGTAATAAGAGTTAGTATTAGAGGTTTAGTAAATCTTGTACCACATGTTGTTGTTTTATTGTGTTTTAACTTTAAAATTTAACAAAAATTTAAGACAAAAAATGCATGGATGCTTACAATGAGTCATTCAAAAGGATAGAATGTTTAGTTTCATGTCTAGATTTTCCTCTTTAAAAAAGAATGATACTTGAAAGATAAAAAAAATTCCCATTTGTGTGCCTAAATATCTTATTTTCAATGAATGCGTGTATTCATCCACAAATTTTCAAGAAAAGTTTTGTAAGAAGGTGTAAGATTGCAATGAGTTTAGAAGTATGTTCGCACTTGGTGTTAGAGGCATTGTTTGGAATTTGAATCTAGTCCAAAAGTAGATCTAAATTCATTCCTAAGACCCTCAATAACAACACTTTTAACACCGAGTGCAAATGTACAGTAAGGTTTGTTTCATTTACAAACTATCCATTTGTGTCCTTCCAATTTTTGTTGGAAAGGAAAGGAAAAAATAGAATTTTTTATCTTGCATTATTAACACCCAATTGTAACACAATCCCAATCAAGCATACCTAATTTTAGTTTTAAGAAATCAAAATTTTATTTTTGGTGAATTTTGAAGTCAATTTTCAAGGTTTTATATAATATTTTATTGAAAAAAATTTGTGATGAATTTTTTATTTCAATTGCATAGATATGTAGGGAACATCTATATGCATATTTTCAAATTAAAAACACCCAATCAACAAAAATACAAACTCCTAGTAAGAGTTCAATATGAGGCATTATATGATCAAACTTTGTGAAATAGATGTCTCTATATTTTAACTAGATTTTGGCAATATAATTGTACCATCATGCTTAAATGTCCCTAATTAGTTACCACATGAGGGGCAAATAGAAAAATTCAATTATAATAAAGAGATATTGATTTTTACCACATTTGGGCATTGTAACCCAACATTGAAATCTCTATAGAAGAAATTGTAAAACTTTTGTGGAGATGCTTGCCTAGGAAAATATGTGCATATGGATGTTCCCTACATATGTCCACATTCGAACTTAAAAAATTCACCATTGATTGCTTGCATAAAAATATCATACAAAACCATGGAAATTGGCTTTAAAAATTCACTAGAAATTGAATTTTGCTTTTCCCAAACCAAAATTTGGTAGGCTTGAGTGAGATTGCGTAAGGATGACATGATAATTATATTTACCAAAATATACCAATTATACTCCACATACTTAAAAAAAAGTTTGAATGACTGAGAGAGGCAATTCGTAAATGAAACAGACCTGACTGTACAGTACTAACGTCTTCTGACATTTGCAATCTGAGCCCCTAGACTTCCATTCATGGGTTTTAAAATTTTTGAGCTTAAGATATCTTACTCTAATTTCTTTGGCATCTGAGCAGGCATCTGAGGTAAGCTAGTAGCAATTTTCAATCTCACTTTAGACCTACACTGTAAAAAAAATATTGTAAATGCAAAGGGATACACAAGAAAAGCATATCTAAATCACTAATAAATCTAACATAAATTTAATCATATAAATTTTAATTGTTAAGATGTTTTAGAATGCAATCCTAACCTTATAAATTTTATTTTTTTAAAAAGATGCCAAAACTATCCATCAATTAAAATTCCAAGAATATCATGGTTACTTAAATAAACAACTGGTTCTCTCCAAAAAAAATCCTACATAAGATGCATTAGATTTTGTTTCTTCACTCTCTTTAGGGGAACAAAACTTCAAAATAATATGCTACTTGCTAATTAGTTTCCCATCATTAACAAGTGTCCCATCATTAACAAGTGGACTAACAATGTAAACATCAAGCCAAATTCACTAATAAATTCTAAGGGATCAGATAACCAAATCACCCACCCAAATTACCCAACTCCTTAAAGTAGATTACGTTTAGTGAATGAAATGTGAGTGTAATTGGTTTTAGGTGTAAAAGAATGTTTAGTGTAGGTGTAAAAGAATTTTTGGTTGTTTTTTAATTCTTGTTTATGCACTAATATGTAGAGGGAATATTGAATGGTAACAACATTTATTTTGGAAAAGATTTAATGTTGATAATTTGCATATGTTTAATTCATAATGCAGTGTTTGGAAGTGGATAGAATGAGTTGTATCTTTCATGTCCACGGTGATGATAGTGAGAGGTTGGGTGTTCCATCTTCTAATTTCTTCATTCCATATTCCATTCTCTAAAAATTTTCCACTCACTTACACCAATTACAAACACCAAGTATCCCCCCCTACTACTCAAACCCACCCACCCACCCCTCCTCAACTCTACACAATAAAACATCATAAACAAATTAATTGTGATGAGCCTTCTTGGATTGGTTTATGAACTAATTTGTGGTGAGATGTACACTAATTATACTTGAATATGGTTAGTGTGCAAGTAGAGATTGTTTGGAGATAGATATCTCCAAATCCACTTGGATGACAAGTGCATTGGAGTTAAACAACTTCCAAACCATGATAAGTGTACTAAACAATGCACTAGAACTAAACAATTCCCAAATGAGGACAAGTGCATTTAAACTTGGAATTTGACAACTCCATGTAGAGAATTAAGATTTGAAGAAGATGTGCATTGGATGTTAAAATACCTTTAAGTGTGATTAGGACTTTTATTTTAGTGGATGGCTCTTGATAGAAATAAAAACATAAAGCTAAAAGTAGAAATGAGATCTTAGTCTATCTTAAAAATTGGTATTCTTCAATTATATAAGGTAGAGCTTTAGGGTGAGGAGATGACCTTTTAGATTTATCTTCCCTCCATAGTCCATTGCTTTAATCCCTTATATTCTTTAGCTATGTTATTACCAAAATTGCTCCAAAAATTGCTATTTCTAATACAAATACCAAAATTTAGAAAAGAAAATTTTTGGACACATGTAACTATAGGATCTTGTAGTACCTTGGTTTAAGAAGACATGGAAAAAAATTTCCACCACACAAATTGCAAGATCTTAGCATTTGAAGTGACAAAAATTCTTTTTTTGATCCTTGCTAAAAACCATGCACTTGCACTTCACAAGGTCACATTTGTATGAAAAAATGTCCAAAATGGTAATGATTCTTTGAATTCATTCTTCAAAGAAAGTTGGTTACATGCTTGAAAATTCTTAGATCATTTGGAATTGTTCAACATACAGGAAAAAAATAGTAAGTAGAAACAAATAGAGAATGGTTAAAATTCTAAATTGTTATATTTTTGTCATAGAATTGAAAAATGCTAATCCCAATGGTTACAATGTTGTAATTAGCAATCTACATCCTATGATTTTATTTTTTTCACAAAATATTGAAAATTGAATTAAATAAAAGAACTTCAAAGCTTATTTTAGAATAGAGAATCCATAATTGCCTAAAAATTAAAATTCCTCATAACTTTTAACTCATTGATTAAAATGGAATGATTCAAAGCTTTCCATATATATATACACACACACACATACATACAATAACTTTTTAACCATGTAGTTAAAAGTTATGAAAATTGTTGGTCCTTCGAGCTACTCCTCATTTCCATGTTGTATGAAAATTTCAAAGAAAAATAAAATAAAAAATATATATTTGTAGTGAGTTGTCCCAAAATGTAGCTTGGTTGTTTAGGGGTTACATTCCTTGTAATAGTTTTGTTTTATTAATTGAATAATTTTCATATGTTTTTGTTTGTAACAAATTTGAATGAATGGACTCTTCATATAGTTGTTACAATTGTTACAAATTGTAGGTGTTAATTATTCTACAAGTTACTCATATCTTTAGATCAATGCTTCATAAGACTTTCTAAATTTAAAGAATCCTATGTTTAAGTACACACAAAAAGTTTAATTATTATTTATTTGCAATATTTATTAGAATCTCATGCAAAAGATATTCCTATGTGAATCACGACTATAAAATCTACCTTAAAAGCCTCAAAAAACAAATGCAAAATATAAAGCCACTAGGACTTGCCCAAATCAACAAAAGACCCAAACCGCCTACAAATTAGAGCCTTCAAGAGTTAAGAATAAAACATTCAAAGATACTACAACTCGTTTTTGCACTTATCTTATTTTCATTTGACTTTGTACCTTTTTGACTTTCTTGTCATTTTTCCTATCCCCACAGGTGGTAGAAACAATTCTTTCAAATATAAGCAACCCTTTCTTTTGAAGAATGGCCCCCACTTGCTATTATTGCTTTTTTAACACATGCATCATTTTCATCTGCTTTCATAACTTTTTGAGCATTTGAAAGCATTGCAAACCGTTGCTGAATTCCTCCATATCCTAGGGGACAATATCTGCTCCCAGCCACAAATTTAAAAAATATATATAATCTATTCCAAAAAATTTATGAACAGTATGTTTTTCACCATTCATATGCCACCTTTGGGCCACTTCTGAGCTTACAGGGTTAATAATCCAAGCCCAGGATATCTGGGAAAATGGTTAGTTGTTAGTAGAAGTACAATGAGATGATGAACCAGGAATGAAGCCCATGCTCTTTAATTTCCTGTGATGTAAGCAAAGAGTCATACAAGTAGTATTTTGTAATTTTATTTCCGTATTTCCAGGACCTGCGAAGGTCTGATGATGTATGCCTCTTGTTATGCTGAGGCAATAGCATCTTAAAAAAAATAAAATGGAAACTCCTACTATAATAATCATAATGGATGTGTCTCATTTAATAGTGTTCAGCTGCTTTTTCCTCTGAGGTAGTCTGCTGAAAAAAGCGCCCATGCTCTAAAAGCAATCATGACACAGAGGTACATTTTACTTTCTTCAACGGATCAAAAGTGTACATTTGAGGAGGTGGTTGCCTTCGGTGAGCATTGGGTTTCAACTTCAAAAATTCGTAACTAATTTCATGAAGGTCCAAAAAATGTGAAATGACTTGGGTTAGATGTCAATTTCATTTTTCTTCCTACAAAAATGTACTTATTTCTTTCAAGGAATTTAGCTTCCCCTCAAAAGCAATTAGCTCTCAGGGTGGTCTTCCCAAAATGTGCAACTGACCTTAACCCCTAAAGGACCGGCATGTGTTTTTTGGCAACATAGAAATTTTGAGGAGGGACATGTGATTAGAGATTTGCATATTTTAGATTGAAATTTTAATAGAAGGTGGGGATGAGGAATATCTTTCATATGCACCAAATTTCATGACATTTGGAAATACGAGTCAAAACTTACGACCAAATATGTTACTTTATTTCCTAGCTGAGTACTATGGGCAGATAAAAGAAATCACTTTTTTCGAAAACCAAAATTTGAAATTGGTTATCTATAGCTATATATATATATATATATATATATATATATATATATATATATATATATATATATATATATATATATATATATATATATATATATATATGGAAAGCTTTGAATCATTCCATTTTGATGAATGAGATGAAAGTTATGAGGAGTTTTTGTTTGAAGGCAATTATGGATTCTCTACTCTAAAATAAACTTTGAAGTCCTTTATTTTATTCGATTTTTATTATTTTTAGAAAAAAATAAAATCATAGGATGTAGATTGTTTATAAAAACATTTCATCCATTGGGATTGACATTTTTCAATTCCATAACAAAATTCTTAATAATAATTGAATTTTGAATCATTCTCTATTTCTTTCTAATTATTATTTTTTTCCTATATGTTGTACAATTCCAAATGATGTGAAAATTTTCAAACATGTAGCCAACTTGTCTAGAAAAAAGAATCCAAAGAAGCACCACCATTTTGGACATTTTTTCATAGAAAAGAGAGCTTGTGAAGTGCAGCTGCCCTGTTTTTTTGCAAGGCTCAAAAAATGATTTCTGATGAATTTAAATGCTTATATCTTGCAATCCACATTGTGGAAATTTCTGAAATTATTACCACATGTTCTCAAGTCAGCATACTACAAGATTCTACAGTTATATGTGTCAAAAAAAGTTTTTTTTCAAAAATTTGGTACTTGCACTAGAAATGGCAGTTTTGGAGTGTTTTCGATGAAAACATAGTCAAAGAACTTTAAGGATTAAACTACCATCTTCACTCTATGTACATCTCCAAAATCAATTATGTACCTATGTAGAAGATGTGCTTTTAGAACCAAAATTTGTTCCTTCATAACTTTTGCATCTAGTATCCAAATGTTGCGTTCTTTGGTGCATTGAACCTCTTTTTATTTGCCAATAAGGAAATATGAAAATTTGAACAATTTATTAATAGCAATTAGGCACAATAGCAATTACTAGAGATTTTAAGGGTACCCACCTTAAATGGTCACTTCAAGAGTACACTACCTTGAAAATAGTTTTGGAAATTTTTGGAGTACTTCTGCTTGATTTCCTCCTTTATCGAAATGGACCATTTTTTCTTCAAAATGTACATTTTCCTCAACCACAAAATGTACTTGATAATGTTCTATAATATTAATTTTTCAATGGCCTATTTCTTCCAAATTCAAATTGACACAACTAAAAGCCAATTTAAAATTACTAATGAATGTTGTATCCTTGATTTAGGTTCTTTCTTACATCAAGTGAGATGTTGTAGCATATTCGATCATGGTCAAAATTTACATTTCAAATTGGTCAATGGATGTCAAGGATTTGTATATTAAAGCTCCAAATGCTCCTCTTTGACCTTTAAAATTTTAAATAGTCTAAAATTTTGCTTCCTTTTTTGAAATTTCTTCTTCCACAATCCACATTTGCTGAGATGATTCATTTCCGAGTACATTTCTTAGTGTTTTTCTATAATCCATATAGAGATTAGAGCATTTCATTTGACTTAGTATGATGCTCTTGAATTTTGCAACTTCTTTCGTGGGCTTTAGATGTTTAGATTTAGATCAAGGTCAAGGTCCTTCACAATGGTGAGATTTTTCTATATATTTATATTTTGAATTCACATGCTCAATTTGGTCAATGGATGTAAAAGGCTTGTGTTTGAACCTCTAAATTATCCTTTTTGCTCTCCACAATTTTTGATTGTTAAAACTTTGTTTTGCCTTTTATCAAAGTTTTCTCTTTCTTCATTGTTGAGCAAGGCCATTTCTTAATGTTTTGTTGTTCATGGTCATCAATTTTGTACAAGTCAAGCAATTATGGGCAATGCATTGGGTTGATGGTTATTGCAAAGTATTGTTTTTGTCAATCCTTAGCTGCAACAACTGAGCCTTCTACGCCCTTATGTCAATACCGCATACACTGTCCACTAAATGTTGAAAAGAGGTGGTTAAAATATCCTTCAATTTTCTTGGGACACCAATTGATTTTTGGCCCAACAAATTCTTTCTGGTTTTCATCTTTTGTTTTCAATATGCAACCAATTTTTTTCCAATTTCATTGGCAATTTTGACCTAGCAGCCAAATTTTCCCAGTTATTACTATGAATAAAGGTTCAAAATCCTATAATGAATTTTTGAGAATTTAGGACAAGTTTCTAAGATGTCAAATTTTTCTACATTCTTTTGAAATTATTTTTAGGTAAAGGAAAGTACTAGCTTTCTTAGAATATAATTTTTATATCATCTAGTTCATGGGAGAAAAAAGGTATGCCCTCCTAAGCACAAAATAATTGAGCTTGGGCAACAATAAAAAGATACAAAATCTTGGTATTAATTTTTTTCTCTTAGATTATAGATATGAAAATATTTTATTCATCCTATGTGAATTAAGAATGTGAAATTATTAAGAGTCATGTTTTTCAAGGCATCTACCTAGAAAGAGACATACATGATTTGTTTCTAAAATTGATTTTCACAACTTTTAAAACAAAAACTTGTATAGGAGTAGATCACTCACTACAATAATTACACCTATATAATTTTAATGGTTCAATTCCATTTTTGAACTATTAATGATTCAATTCTTCCTTCCATCTTGTACTTATTCCTTCTTAGCAATTTCAAAGAATGAAAATCTTTTATTATTTTTTGGAAATTCATTTTCTTAGATATTCAATTCAATTCTTCACTATAAAAATTTAAACCTCAAAACTTTATAGTGCAAAAAGTTAAGGGGATTCAAAGTTCCCAAACCTTAGAAAATAAGGTATATGATTTTTTTTTCTACTTTGAACACTCAAATTCCACAATATATAGGGCCAAAGTTTTTGAATTTTTTCACACATTTTCATGTAAATCTTATGCAAGATTCTATAGTTGGATATGTGAAAAAATATTTTTTTTGCATTGTAGCTCTTTGCACTAGAAATAGAAGTTTTGAAATGTTTTTTTATAAAAAATAGTCATAGATTTTTAGAAGCTGAAAATCTAGAAAAAAAATTCAATGAAATATCACTTAATTTTCATTCATTAAAAAATCATTAAGTAGAAGTAGGTTCAAGATTGAAGGGGAAACTAAACCATTGATAGCTCTAAGATGGAATTGAAACACAATAATTCCAATGGTGAGATTGTTCTAGCAAGTAAATCTAAGCTTGCCTAACAATTTTTCTGAGTAATTATAAAAATTGCATTCAAAAATGAATTCTATAAGTTATTTTAAAAAAAAGATGCTTCAACTACCTCCAAAAGAAGATTGTTCATAATTTTCTCTCATTAGTCCAAATAGAATGAATCAAAGCTTCAAATGTAGACAAAAATAAGGTCTTTGAGAAGAAAAAAATGAAAAATTAAAAAATTTAGTTCTTAAAATTTTTTTAGGTTGTCCTTTGAGTTGCTTTTGGGACTAAAGGTGTCATAATTTTTTCTCCTAGGCATCAATTGAAATAAACTTATATTCCTAGAAAACTAATTTGATTTCATATCTTCAAAAAAAGTTTTAAAAGATCATGTTAAAAATTGAGATCACACAAGCCTACCTTAAATCCTAAGAAAGTTGAAAATTAAAGTTAACTTTCATCTCTAAAAATCCATTTGATATTTTGAGCCTCCAATCAAAAGTTATAGGCAAAGTTTAGAGATTTTTGAACATTCTCTTTGAATTTCGTCCATAACTTCTTATTGGAGGCTCAAAATCTCAAATGGATTTTTTGAAATTTAGCTGAATTTTACAAATTTTTTTGGTTCAAAGTTAAAAAAAATTGATCTACTATGACAAAATGACCTCCAAAGTCTACGTATTTTACAAAGCAAATAAAAAATAATTAAAAAACGAAGTAAATAATATTTTATAATATGTGAAGTTGTTAGAGGGCAAGTATGGTGCAATGGTATAAATCCTTGGACCTCAACCATGAGGTCCAAGATTTGAATCTTTATGAGGCACACACACATATGTAAAACACGTAGCCATGTATTGGTTCACTATTAGCCAAGTAAAATTTTTTTTTTTTTGCCTAAAATTTTTGACCCAAGGAATATACATATTTTCTTCACCTTTGACCAAAACAACAAAAAAATGAACAAAGTTTTGTTGCCTATTAGCCAAAACAACTTACCCGAAGCAAGAAACACAATCAATAGATTTCACTTAAAATTTTGTTATTTTGGTCAATGAACTTTGTAGTACACAACACACTCATATCTTAGTGAACATGCAAGTACATTGATTGTCTACAACTATTTCTTTTCAAATGAAAATTCCTTCGTTGAATTGAAGATCAAAATTTCTATAAAAAATAAAATTTGTGAGTCAAATGTAGCAAAGCTATCAACTTGCAAGTACTTGCACAACAAATTATACCTCCATCACTAAACAAATACAAAATTGACCCTAATAATGTCATCCATCCTTTAAGATTCTTGAATTTCAATTAAGTTTTGCCACTATTCACTTACTTCGCAATTGCCATCACTTCATGTAAGAACATGAATTGATAAAAAAATTCATTCTATTGCTTACTTTTACAAGAATGCCTTCACAAGGTAGCAAGGCATTGTGGATAATTGACTTCTTTAGCTCATTAAGTAGGAGGAAAAATGGAATGAAGGTCCTCAACAAAAAGGGCAAAGAGGTAATGTTTTCTATTACTCAACCTCCTTTCATTTCTAACATATTTTTGCAATTGTACTACTAGAAAATTTAGTTTTTATGTTGATTTAGTCATGTTGATTTGGTTTACCTTTATGTTGGTTTGGATTGAAATCAACACAAAAGTGAACCAAATCAATGGGACTAAATCAACCGAAAAATTAAATTTTCTAGTAGTGTTTCTAAGTTGGATTTTTGTTGCCCTTTTCCATAATCATTGCTTGGGATGGACTACCATTGTAGCGAACTTGTCGATTGCTATCAATTCTGGCACAAATGTCCATCCTCTCCATCTCATGTTTCTACACCTCTACTTCAAGCTTCACTACCTTCACTAGATTATCCAATACCACATTTTGTGCCGCTTGATCCATACGCATTGCATGAGAGCGATTTAAACCACTAATTTATTAATAGTGAAGAGCATAAAGTTGAAGCTAGAGAATCTAATTGTGAAGACTTAGAGGAGGATGACTTTGATGAAAGATTGTATAGTATCAATGAGAGAAGAACTCTCAAAGAGTTATGGTGATTGTTGGAAATGCTCCACAATCCATAATAAATTTGTACAAATCAAAATTCATCAAGTATACAACACTTGTTCTATTAGTTGGTGCCAATTCTTGTCTTTCATGCACTATAAAAAGGAGTTTTTATTTACATCTTAGAAAACAAGACTTATGTGAGCCTTGTATTTCATAGTTGTCACCTGGGTCTCAGAATTTTTTTTTTTTGCTTTTTGCTCAATTCTAGGGGTATTTCTAGTGAAAATGGTTAAAAAGAGGAGTTTCTAGTGTACTCAAGGAAAATCTTTATGAATGCATTGTATTATTTTCAAAAGTTTGGGAATGCACTAAGAGTGACCAATTATTATTTCTAGTGACTAAATAGATGTTAAATTGATAATTAAGGGTCTAAAATAGGATTTAGCCCTGTTGGCCTAAATAGTAGGAAAATACCAAACTTGGTCTTTTATTGGAATTTTTTTTAAAAGCCCATGACATATTCCAAATTTAGAAGAGTAGTAGTATGGATTGACATAAGGCCTAATAAGTGTTAGGAATATCTTTGAAAAGGTTCCCACAGAGTTTTTGCCAAATAAGTAAAAGTTGGAAAAGAATCCAATTATTCTTTGTAGGTAAAATCCACAAGTCACATGAAGTGTGCAATTGGAGGGTGGAGATAGGTGTTCTTAGCATAAAAGTACGTCAAGAACGCATTGGCAAAGTTGGTTTGTAAAGATTCCCTAGTACAAAAATGATTCTCCCCCAGAGGAATTAAATGGATAGATATTTATTTAATACCTATATGGGAGAGTGCAAAATAGACACAAGCATTTGTCCTTAGCCATTGAAAGCTTCCTAAAAGATATCTAAAAAGTTTTGTAATTTTTTAAATTACAAAAGATGACTTCTTGGGAAGTCAACCGTGTTTATCGGCATTGGAAAATTCATATAAATTACCTAGGTACTAGTAAAATCCCACTAAAAATTTAAAAAGTTAGTTTTAGCTTAAATAGGTGCCTTGCCAAAATTCAAAACATTCCAACACCGACAAGTATTGAAATTGGTGTTGACAACGACTTTTAACAATTTTACCAAATATTTAGCAAGTTGACTAGTATCGTGATGTACATATGTACATACTATAAAAATAAGTATTATATATTATACGTGTAGCTTCAAGGTGATGCCTTCTCGTGGAGGTGTAAGTCATTTGTTTAAAGAGGATCCACATGAGAACTACATCGAGTTGAAATATTATTGTGTTTTTTTTCACTTTAGATTTAGAATGTCGAACTGGAGGGGTTCTTTTGAGTCTCAAGATGAAGAGCGTCAACTAGAGGCTGAGTTTGAGCTTTCATTGTCGCAACTATCGGATGAGCCGCTTTTGCCATGGAATCTTGCATCACCATTTGAGCATCCACGCGATGAAGTTGGGCCTTCTTGACCGCCAAAGCAGCCTCATATAGAGCAACAGTGGCACGAAAACCTTTAGCGGGATGCTCGTGTGTTGGTAATCTTGTTGCAAGTTGGATGTATTGAATCCGGTAGCCGTGAAGTGACATTTGAAGGGTGTTTTGAGGGTTTAAACGATGACCAATTCTATTGTATGGTCAGGTCAATTAAGGGGAGTCGTGATCACCAATGATGGTTAGAAGGACTAGTCAATTCCTTAATAAAGGCGGGTCGTGCTGAATATGTCGTTGCGACTGTCAAACGCATTCTCAAGTTTTTGCAGATGGAGTGAAGGTTGTTTTGGACTTGTTTTTATCTAAAACCCGAATGTTTGAAGAACCATTGTGAGTTGTGTATAAAGAGATTTGCAATGAAAATTGAAGAAGTTGTGTATTATGTTGTCTTGTTTTCAAAAATCTCACACACTTGATTTGAAGTTAGTATTCAAAAGTTGTGCTTGTTTGAGTGGAGGGAGGTCTGTTGTCTCTTATGGAGAGGGGCTGAGACTTCGACCAACCATAAAAGACTAAAAGGTTTTTTATTTGCAACGAAACTTTGAAGGAGTGTAGAAAATGTTGTTAACTTTCTATGAAGATATCATTCATTCAATTTGGAGTTTTTATGAATGAGTTGTGAGTGGTGAAGCAAGGAGAGGTCTATTGCCTTTTTGTTTTTCAAGGTCGAAACTTTGAATGGCCATAGAAGTTGGACAGATTGTTCAAATGAGTTGAAATTTAGAGGATAAGTAGAAGATTATACTAGCTTTTCAAAGAGCTATTACTCATTTCATTTGGAGTTGTGAAGTTTTTATAGCATGAGGTCAAAGTTCAGCCAAGAAGATGGGGTTCTGAGGAAACTTTGAAGACTTGTGTGTTGTGGTTTGTGACTTGTCTTTTGTTGTAAACTTTGTTGTTGCGGACGACATGGGTGAAATCATTGCTTAGCCTCATTTTATATTGTGGAAATGACAAAGTGGGATTGATCACTCACATGGGCATACTTTTTTTGTTGTTTCCATTGGTGAAGCATGTTTGCCAGTCACCGTGAGTTTGAAATTTAAGAGCCAATCTTTCGGACGGTTTCATCTCGTAGTCTGGTTGTTCCATTTTACCCGTCCGAGGCCCGTAGTTTCTTATCACCTACCTAAACCCTGACTCTTTTAGAACCACTAATAAGATAGGCCAACCCGAAGTAGTTAGAAGACTTGAAGATTTGAAGATTTGAAGACTTAAAGATAAAAAGACCAGAAGACTTGTAGATTTAAGAAAGTTTTCAAACAGCTTTCTTTAGTTGCAACCAAAACCTCCGTAATTTCTCAAGGCAAACCACTCTCAACACGACACCGGTATACAAGGAGTATACGGTGTTCGATTGGAGTCAATTTAGACTCTTTTCTTACTTTCTTGAACCTCCTCAACAATCCTAGATAATCAAAACTTTTGAGAAAAATAAACTCCAAAAGTTAGATTTTCTACCTTTTTCACTACTTTACAAATCATTATCTTTCGGTCATGAAATAGGCTTGAACAACAGGGTAGAGGATCCCTAAACAAATTTGGATCTTTTGGAGTCAGTGGCGTAGTTTGTTTGCCAATTGGACCATTTCTCCAAAAGTTATAGCAACATCAGCAGTAGGATAAAATTTGGTGTAGTAATAGTTAGTTTTAGTTCATTTTCATTTTACTTAGGTAGTTTAGAATAAATTGAGAAGGGGTGGAGGTCTTGGAAACGTATAAAAGGCCTCCCCTCCTCTCTCTTTGCACCCCTTTTCTTCATTTTGTTGTTTGTGCCATACATGGCCGCGTTGTCAAGATTTTTGGTATTTGCTAAAACTCTTTGCTTTTCATTGCAATTCGAGGTTTCATTGTGTTTTCGAGAAGTCTATTGTGTTTTTTTTAGCTTATTACAAAGGACATGGAGGTCCTTTTGTCCTAAGCTTGTCTTCTTTGATGCTCTAACGCAATTTTGAACTAACTTTGTGTTGGGTGGCATTTGTTATTGAGTTATTATTTGGTACTAACCCCAAGGACATTCCAGCCAAATTCTGGTAATGCCGTTAGTTAGGATTCCTTGGAGTTGGCTTTGAATTAATTATTTTGGTGTTTTGAGTCTTGTGGTCTACTAATAAACTTCCAATTGAGCTTTTTTGGAGAGGAATTTCACAACTTTGGTTGTTGAAATTTCCCTTTGAAGCCTAGACGTTGGAATTTGTGGTCTTAGTGAAGTTTATGTTACTTTGAGTGATTTGAGTAAGAACCAAACCTCATACTTTATTACTAACCCACTAGTAGAGATTGACCAAAATTTGGACCTAAACCACCCTGATGGTGAAGCTTTGCTCTTAGTTTAAATTTTCCTATTCTTGTTTTGGTTTCTTATCTTAAATTGGGGCCATAATTCTCCAGATGGCGAAGCTTTACCTTCACTAACAACTTTTTAGGTTTTAGGTTTTGCATTAAAAGGGTCCCCAAAGGAGACACAAAGGTTGGTTTATAACCCGGTGTAGCGAGCAATGACCCCCAAAAATTGTGAAAATCAAATTCTCCGCCAGCCCAGCTAGGCCAGCCAGTCCAACCAGGCAAGCAGGTCGGTACCGCAATGGGTAGCTTGATCAGTTTAGTCACTTGACCGCCTTCCCATCCAGTTCACATCCATCAAAGCTAACCAGGGATGATGCCTGAGAGCCCCTTTGACCTTTTGGGGGGGTGGGGGGGAAATTGAACAGTAGGCTTGTGAGGGATTCTCATAGGCCAGCAACCAAATTTCCCATTTGTCTACATTCTCCAGTGCTTGGCCCAACTCACAATCTCATAAAAACAACTAGTTCTCAAATCAAACACAGGTTCAAGTGCAACTCAATTGTTGAGAGACAATTAGTAGTAGAAGAGAAGGAAGCAAGGAGTTGTGAAGTGAAGTAGAATCATTCATAGAGAATAGTTAACTCTCATAACCACATTTTGTTTTGGAATTAGAAGACAAATAGAAAAGACAATAAAGAATAGTTTGACTTTGGGGACAGATCCTAGAGATTAGCTATAATATAAAAAATTAAAAAAAAAGCTTAGTTGGAGCTTGATTGACTTTTAAAGCCATTTAGCTAATAGTTGAATTGAGATTAGATTAGATTTTTTATGTTTTGACTTTTAAAGCTTATTGGAAAAGAAGAAGGAAAATTAGAAAGATAAAAGAAAAGTGAGAAAAAATAGGAGCCAAAAGATAAGAAGATTGGAAGACCAAATAATTTACAAATGTCTCAACTACCAAAAAATCGAAAATACGAAAGGAGATGGAAGGAGCATACACTCAAGTGATGGAATTTGAAGTTCAACCTAGCAAAGAGAAGATCAACAACATTGAGGTTAGTGTTTAAACACAATCCTTTTATTGTGTTTTGATTTCAATTAGAATTTGATTTGGCTTAGCAATTAGGGCCATAGGTGGAGTTTTAATTCAAGTTGCTAGAATTATTCAAAGAGTAGAATTAGAATTTAGAATTGCATAGGAAATTCCCTCAGCTTTCCAAATTTATATTACACTTCAAAATCTAGTTAAAACTCCAAAAGCCATATTGGAAAGAAGTTGAATTTAAATTTGGATGAAAACCTAGAGTTATCTCGGAAACACCAAAGGAATAATGAAGGAACCATAAAAGTAGCATAGACTAAAATTGAAGAAGTAGAAGAATAATTAAATCAAAGATAAAAAGAATTACTAGGTAACTTTTAGCAGTCAAAATTTATCCCACAATTAATTAACATAAAAGCTAAAAGACAATAGGATTTTATTTTATTAAAAGTAAAAGTTGAAAGTGAAGAGAAAATAAAAGTAACTTCAAGTGAACAAGTAAAGAGAGTTAGTGGTAAATCTTGATGAACGTTAATGGTCAAAATTTACTTTTAAAAATTAACTTTTATTAGGAATCTTGAAGTAGAAAAAATTTGACTTTTATTCAAAGATAAATTAAAATCTTGAAGGTAAAACTATTCAATGATAAAAGTAAAATTAGGATTAAAATAAAATCACCTTGAATGGAAAATCATAGTAATAATAGATAAAATATTAACGGCCATTTAAAGGAGTCTTAAAAATGATTTAGAAGTTAGATTAAAGTAGGAGTCAAAGATAAAAGATAAAAATAATTTTGAAATTCGAATATGAAAGAAAATCAACAAGGAAAGTTGGTAACCAGACAATGGTCAAACTTCCACCAGAAACAATTTCTACCCACATGGTCAAAAGTAAAAAGTTCTCTACCTTTTAGGAAGATAAAAATAGAACCTCAAAAATAAAATTAATTAACCTTGGAAGTAGAAGTAAAATCTAAAATTACCCAAGTAGTAAAGAATGTTTTGAAATTCATCCATTAGGTCAAAAAATAGCCAAGGAATAAGTTGGAGTGGGAATCTTCTAAGGAATATACCAAAACTAAACTTAACTCCAAATCAAATGGATAAGTGAAATCTCTAGGATAGATTGAAGATTTAAGTAAAATTTAGGTTACAATTGAATAAAAATTCATCAAGTTGACCATATAGAGTCCAAGTCAAAACTGAGGTAAAAACTAAAAAATAGAAAATAACCCAAAATTACAATAGTTAGAATAGAATCAAGATTTATAAACTTCCATCATCTATTAAAAATTCACCTACTAAAACTTAGAAATAGGATTTAGTAAAAAAACTCCATTGCTTAGAAGGTAGCTCGTTTACTACAACCATTCATTCAATGCGTTTCTCAAATTTACTTAAAACCTGGTTGTTCATGTTTGATCTCAAGGGTGGAGATTAAAACACTCACAACTTGGCATTCACTTTGATGAGGAAGTGATCAAAATTGATGTCACTTAAAATTTGTTATAATCGACTAGTCAAAAACATCTGAAAATCTAAAACCACATTTTGTTTTTCTTCTAACGTGGCAAAAAACATAATCTTCCAAGTTCCCTACAGGGTTGTCATGGACGTGCGTCCGCGGCGAAATTGCGTTCAAAATCGGACGTCCTGATGTCCGCACGTCCGGACCCTGCAGACGCAGACGGACGGTCCTCGGTCGCCGTCCTGCGGTCGGTCGGTCGGTCGGTCGGACGGGCCGGTCAGACTGGCGAACGGGCGGGCGGACGGACGACTGTTTTTATTGGCGGACGGTCGAACGGGTGGATGTATTGGCGGACAGGCCGGTCAAACTGGCGGACGGGCGGGCGGACGGACGTCCGTTTTTATTGGCACACGGGCAAGCGGACGGATTGGCGAGTTGGCGGACAGGCGAGCGGACGGATTGGCGGATTGGCGGACGGGCGGACGGGTGAACAGTTCAAGGGGTTTAGGGAGTGACCGACTGAGTGAGTGAGGGTTTGTAACTTTGCATTTTGCAATTTTGCATGGTTTTCAGTTTGTTTTAGGGTTCTTCTTACATATTTGTGAGTTTTGGCGCTTCAGAAATTTTTACGTGCTACACACTTGAAATTGAGAACAAAAAATAACATAATGAAGATTTCTTCAATATCACTTGGGACAAAATCCCCCCCAAATGATAGTTTCATTAATTTTTTCAAGATAATTTGGCAACCTTATACTACTAAGAAATGCTACGAGAACTAATAAATCTTAGCTATTCATCTCTCTAAATCGTAAGCATTTGAGCACCAAGTTCTGTAAATGTTCTTGATTCAAACCCTTTCTAAATTTGAATGCCTAGGGGTGGTAATCACTATCTCCTTTCACCTCTGCCCCGCTACTGTACTCTCTTGATTGGAATCTATCATCTTCATCACTCATGGTGTTCTCTTTATCGTCTGATGAAAGTGTTTGATTTCCCCCTCTTTTCTCTTGTACTGTTGAAGATACATGAGCTTTCTTAGGCTTGCCCATCATTTGCTCGTTCTTTGCTTTCATCAAGGTTTTCCCTATACGTTCACGGAGGCGATCAACCGCTTTTCCTTTTCTCAACGGAAGTTCTGGAATAGACGGACGCTTATCAAGGGGGGATTTTCCTACATTTACTTTCTTCGTTGGAGAGATAGCAAACGGCTCCATTACTCGTTTGTTCTTTGCTTTAGAGGGTTCTTCCATTATCATTGCCATCCCTGCCTTTCTCCCTTCTTCAGTGAATGCCTCTATAGCATTTGAAGATTCTAGTGTCGGGTCCGCTAGCCTTGTCCAAGATGTTGGTAGGCGGTTTTCTTGCTTCTTTAACATTGAGGCCAACGTCTCATCTTCCTCGTCATCGGTGAATGAAGAAATCTTCAACCTTCGATTTTCGATACGTTCTATTTCTTTCAAAATGATGGAAGCTCGTGTCGGACGTTGAGAACTTCCTGAACCCACCAAAGTAGTTCTTACACTATTAAATAGTGAACGTGCACCTATTGGAGGAATGCTACGCGGTGGACGTACAAAATTTGTCATGTTTTCCTTTGTGCCTTGGCCATTGTGAAGCAAGTTCGGACTTCCACATTCTATCAAACGTGAATGTACATTGTCTTGTGTCCCACTCGCTTCATGGTTTAGGCTACTTGGTTCCCCGTTGCTTTTGCTTGCCAATCCTCCTAGAGACTCCACGCTTATCTTGTCCACATTCATTTGCTCGCGGTCCTCAACGTTGTCATTCTTTTCTAGTTGGGCCACCACTATGGATGGAGACCTACCGCTTCCAATCACTTCATCTATTTCGGAAGTTCTAGCATTGGATGCTATGGTTCCATTAGAAGCCAGGACTTGGACATTTGCGTCCTCTTCGTTTAGATTGAGGACCTTGTCACTACTTAGAAATCGGTTTCCATCTACAAACCTTGCTATGGAAGGTACGCCTTCGTCGTTTCCACAATCATTATCGTCCATTGGAAAGTCGTACTCCTCTCGGTCATTGTTGCCCATGTCATCATCATTCATAATTACTCTTCCAAACGGTTCACCTCCAAAATTGTATGTATTGCCATCCAAATCTTCTTCTTCATTGAATATTGGGTCGTCCCAATTTGCTTCTTGTCCATGTGCTTCATTCCCGTCCACACGAACACCTTCTTCTTCATCTTCGCTGCTCTCGTCATCTTCGTTTGGTCCCTCCGATTCTTCTGAATCTACATTTTCAAGGTACCACTTCTTCTCATCCCTCTCCTTGGATGCGGCCAACACTCTTGAATTAGTGTACACATACACCAAATCCGCAGCTCTCTTTGTTTTCAACTTGTTCCAAGATTTGTTGTGAACAAAAGAATAGCTACTCCAATTCCGTTCACATGAAGATGAAGATACCGGTTGGCCCAATATTCTCCTTGCAATTGGAGCAATGAGCTTCCCACATGCGCCTTTAAAATCCCACCAAGCGTGTGCCGATAATTTTTGTTCACTTGGATCCAACATGTTGTGGAAGGGAGGCTCCCTATGTCGAAACGCCATGAATTCCTTGACGACGTCCGCGTAGTCCGTAGGTTTACATATTCGCATGAGAACACGCTTGCATGCCTCGGTGGCCTTTGAATCGTCGACTAGTTCTTTATTGTGCAAAAGATAGGGATTCAAAAGAGCTCTTGCATATTGGAGATCAGCCTCTACCATTTCCCATCTAGCGTTGAACGCCTCCATCAATGGTTTGGCAAATTCGGGGCTCAATAGAAAAGGCGGATTTTCTAACCCCCCCACATGCGACCGTATCTTCCTCATAATATGCAAAACTTTCCCTGAACATGGCGTCTTTGCATCTAAATCACGAAGGCCATACACAACAACGCCCATCAACTGCACAAAATTCGTGCAACGCCTCCAGAAATGCTCACTGTTTATTATCTTTTTTGTACTTTGTATGGTTCTTTGTACGGTTCCAGAGACTTTGTATGGTTCTTCTTTTTCTTGTCGTCCAACGTCCTCACATATTGTTCCCAACGCGGATCTGTCACACTTTGTTGAAGTGCTCCCTTCACTTTCAACAAGTGTTCAAGCGCAATGAAATTTGAAGCAAATCTTGTTTCACCCAGCATCAATAAGCTGTGCTTTTTTTCATATGAACAAAATATTGCAAGCAGCATGTGCCACTTTCTAAAAAACATAAGAACAATACGAGCTTTGGCCACGACATCCGCCACCCATGCTTCCTTCCCCCAATCTTTTAGCAACAAATTCAAGGCGTGCACCACACAACTTTGAAAAGAAATGTGAGGATATTTATCTTTTATGATTCTACATACTCGAGGGTTTACAGGAGCATTGTCCATTGTTATTTGCACCACATTATGCGGACCCACCTCCTGTATGAATTTGTCCAAAATAGAGGCCAAGTACTTTGCGTTTTTTACGAACCCACTTATGTCTACCGATCCCCCAAAATGCTCCCCTGCAGAAGATACAAGCATGCAATTCACCAATGGCCGATTTGTAACCGAACTCCATCCATCAATAGACAAGGTTGCTCCAAACTTTCTGATACTATCCTCGGTCCTCTTCTGCAACTTTAGCTTAACATCTTCTTTCGCTTCTTCTAGTAATTTGGTTCGTAGAGCGTCGTACGATGGTGGGTTGTATGGCTTACCAAACTCAGTTGTTTTCTTCACTGCTTCTTTGAAGGCCTCACTTCGAGCTACCGCAAATGGTATGTTGGCTGAATAGAAGAAATTGGCCTACAACGCATTCAAATTGCGTCTATCAACTTGTTCAAACCCATCTACTAGCCGACTTTGTCTTCGGGGCCGATTGATGGAAGAGGGTGGAGTTGGACATTATTCACTTGATGTTTCCACACTTTGATGTACCCTTGAAGACGCACGATGAATTTCAGACGACGCTGCACACGAGTCCTCTTGTGTTGAACGTGAAAAATCCCTTCCATTTGAGGCATTGCTTGCAACCCTCCCTATGATTTCACCATCTACATTGTCAAGGGCCGATCTTCGTGGAAATAATCCATTACAACCGGCAAAAAGAGTTCGAATTGACGAAGTCAATTTTGGACATATGCTTACCCTCTTGTCGCGAACACCGTCTTTGCCTTCATATCCAAGGTGGCTCAACATGCGACACTTCCGATTTGCAAACACCAAGTCACATGCCTTGCACTGCACTTTACCGCTTGATGGAACAACATACCAACCGGAAAAATCCTTACTCATTGTGGAAAGCTCTGTTCAAGTTCAAGTTCAAGTCCAAGTTCAAGTTCCAATCTTGTCTTCAGTTCCAAATGTTTAGGTTCAAATCACCATGTCACATGTATCAAATATAGTCTGTAAGCAAAGCCTTGGAAACCAAAGCCCCCCTGTTCACTGAACTATGCATTACCAAGCAAAGGACACAAACATTGCAGCTCCTAGCCCTTGGAAATCTTAGCGTTTAGTTTCTCAGAAGTGCTTATAAATGCCTTCTTCCTTGCTCTTATACTCCTAACTTGTTGAATGTTCTATGCCTTAGAAGTAACCATTGCCAACGGTTATAAAACCCGGCGGACAGGGCGGACGGATGGTCAGTCGGGGCGGTCGAGGCGGACGGGTCGGACGGGCGGTCGGGCGGACATGGCGGTTTTAGCCTTTTAGGGTGGTCAATTTTACTAAGTTACTTCTTTACTTCGGACTTTTGGGCTCTTGGTTCAGTTGGTTGCATTCCATCCTAGGGATAACTAGATTACCAAAGTAGTAGAAAACAAGTGTAAAGTGCTACAACAAAATACTCAATCAAAGACACAATTCACTAAAAATTGGGCATAACATGTACATTTCAATAAAACTTAGTCCAAGAAAATGAATTTTACGATAAAAACATAATATATATATGTATATATATATATATATATATATATATTCAGAAAAACAAATAATTACTTGCAACATGTTTTTCTTCACTACATGTATATGCAATACAAAAAAGTCATGATGGACATGGTGGGCCACGTACAATACTACTAGTCATAAAAAAAATGAAGCCCACACTACATAATTATATCCTAAATGCCATTAAAATACGACTACATAGGAAATTAAACATTTCACAATTACTTCAACACACTATTATCTTCTTCGGCATCACGAGATGTCCCCTCCTTCACCATGAGTCTTCTACTTGTTGCGGAATACTTCCACGGCTTTTCCCTCCGCGGCTAGCTTGTACCTACATGTCAACCCTCTCAAATTGTCGTTTGGTTTCCGGAGAGTGGTCATCCTCCTCTTCAATCTTCCGTTTATTCTTCTTCTTCGGAGACAGCTCCACTTCGTGGGCCCTCAAAGCCCTTACAGCACAATCTATGTCATCCATCAGCTGTTTTATCATTTCATCCTCACTTTTCATCATCCAAGCTTGTTCGCCTCCCTCTCCTAGATACTTCCTCCACTTGGTTATAATATCCTTTATGTTCATGTCAAATGCCCTTGCAACGTCTTCCATCTTATGCTTTGTAGATGATTTACCGTTTAGCTCCACCACAAAATGAACTCTTGCTGCTTCTTCCAACTTCGACAAAATGAGGGCCCGCCCTATCAAATCCGTATTGTATCCCTCAAATTGCTTTATGACTTTTGGATCACGCTCAATCTCCACCAAGAGGTCATTTGGACCCTCTCTCTTCCATTCCTTCTCGGGAATTCGAAAGAACTTTTGGTGTTGTGTGCTCCAATGTCCGCCCATGCTGCGATAGAACAACTCTCGAGCCTCGCTGTTCTTAATCTCAAAGGCACGCAACTCAACCTTCACGTTAGATGTCATCCAAAAGAATTTATCTTTGGTGGGAAATGGGCCATCGCATAGCTCATATATTTGTGATCGAGCATCCCACTTCATTGATTTTTCCCAATGCAAATAGTTCTGAAATTTGTATGGCTCTTGGTCAAGTGGAAGGTTCCATCGATTATATTCGTGCCCCGTAGGCATACGGTGCAAAATCCCTAGCATTTCATACAACTTTGGACTCAGAGGAATACGTCACTCGGGACAACGGCGTTGAAATTCCGCCGATCTTTGAATGCAAAGCACATGGAATGTATGGCGACACTGTCCCAATGCTATAGCTCTTTTGGGCCCAAAACAACCTTGGCGAAGAGAACAATGACCCTCCAAGATGGGAGTATTTGGAAAACTTCCCGGCACAAGCTCCTTCTCATGTTGCTGGAAGTGAGCTGACAACGTGCCATAAGGGACCCATCCTTCCTCTGCTTCCAAAGCCCAATCAATGTTCTCCGTATCATAGGTCTTTCCGTGGTTTAGCCGCTCATACATCCTATCCATGTTCCCCCAAACCGTAAGTTTTAAATCAGGGTCCTTTCTTTCCTCCTCCTCCAACTTTTCCACAAAACGCTCATAGGAACTTTTGACATTCTCGTATGCTGTGTCCGATTGCAATGCATACCTCAAGAGACCGTTCATGAGTCCGGATGATACAGAGGAATGATCTTATAGTTGCCGCGTCCACACCATCCACCGTAAATCCGCATTTTCCATTGGAAGGATTTCACTTAGTACCCCTACTTCCATCATTCGTTTCATTGTTGATTCGGCCTCATTCTTTCCTCGAATTGCCAAGTCCAATTGATGCCTTAACTCTTCAACTTCCGGATTTTGTGACTACATGGAAGCATCTTCAAATGAGGGGAAAACTATGGATTTTGGACTCGGAATGCGCTGTCGAAGTTCTACGGTCCCATCCTCAGCTTTGTCCTTGTCAAGAGGAAGAAATAGTTGATCGCTCTCTTCTGTTGATTCACTTGCCTCTAATAGCCCTGTTCCGCCAGGCGATTGTTGACATGCCTTCTCGTTCTGTAATGTCCACAATGTTTTGCGATGCTCTTCTAACATCTCTTTGCATGTCTTCAACTCCAACACCAACTTCTCATTCATAGCCTTGAGATTCTCATTCGTGGCCTTCAAATTCTCATTCGTTCGCTTCAAAGTCTTGTTATTTTTCTTGACACTCTCATAGTCATTATCCAAGGGCTTCGAGTTTGGGGTCGGCCTCCAATACAACGTGTTGTATTTGCTCTCCAATATCTCATACTTTGCCTTGAGGTCATCATGATCTTCTTTGGAGTAACGCACCTCCTTCAACTCCAAATTCTGTTGTTCCAAAAAAATTTTATGCTTAAGATCTTCCAACTTCTCGTCTTGTAATTTGTCTGCAAACTCGACAAACTTTCTGAAAGCCAAAGCACCATGAAGAACGGATGGTGTCATTTTCGTAAATGTATCAGTTATTTGCGCAAGAGCAGGCGTCAATACAACCATAACTCTAGCTGTACGTGATAGAGAATACGCCGTTCTAAATATCTCGCCAAATCCTACTGTTGAATTGCTTGAAGTGGAGCTGCGTCCTTCATTTGTAGTGCCACCTTCATTAGGATTTCCTCCTACATTTGCAGGGCCACCTTCGTTTATAGTGCTCCCTTCATTTCCGCCATTTATTGCTTCTTGGTGAATTTCAAATTGATTCCATTGGAGGGAACACTGCAACAAGTTCTCCATCTCTTCTAGTGGAGGCATCTTTTGTAGAGTCTTGAGATCCTCTGGGCCCAACAAAGCTAGCAACGGATGATCTTGGATAATCGGGATCTCTTTGTTGTTGTTCACAGCAGCCTCGTCCCGAGAGTCCATCCTTACATCTGTCGGTTGAGTTGGATGCTCTTCATTTTGGTTTGGTGAAGTCCAAATTGCATTTTCAGGTCTGGACAGTAGGCTTGGTCTTTTCCTTGATTTAGGAGACGGAGGAACATAGAACATGATGTCTTGTGCTGTGTTTGCTAAAAACCAGTCAATACAAGTGTGAGTCTCCTTCACGTCTTGAATGTCTTCTCTATCTTCAATGTCTTTTATAGGATCCTCTTCTTGGAGCTTTTGTGACATCGATGTAGATCCATGTTCTGTTGGCTGAGAGAGCTTCATTGCAACGTTGCTTTCTAGCACCCCTTCTAACACGTTTTGTGTAGAGTTCAAATTCGTCGGTGGAGTAAAAAAGACCTCTCCTTCCACACCGTCCACAAGACAAGTGCTTTCTTTTGTGGGGTCCCCCATACAAGCCGGTTCTACTGCCATTTTCTTTCCATTTAACACTTCCGTACGACGCACTTGGATTTCAAGAGGGATTCCACAGCGTCCTCTAATGCTTTCTTTTTTTCACTTGCTTCAGGAAGTTGCGCCTTTGGAACAAACATATCAGGGATATGTTTCTGATGTCTGCCAATTGCAAGTGGCAATGTCGCTACCGTAGGATACGTACTCCAATTCACCTGACGGCCCAGTATGAATTCAACGTAAACCATGCCTACCAAGTTGTAGTTAATTTTGCCCTTGCTCATAGCCTTCTTCGGAAATAAGGCCTTCCACACCTCCATCGAACGGTGTACAAAATGATCATTGAGGCAATTCAATGGTTTAAAACAATATTCACGGGTGTGAAGAAGGTGACACTCTCGAGGCCACAACTTCCCAATGTGATACATTTTCACGTATTTGCGGCACAATTTAGAGGTCCAATACTCCACATCCTCTTTCTCCCAACCTGTCTCAGTCTTGATGTTGATGTCATCCAAAATGTCAAACCGTAGCTCATGACCAACGCCCTTCGGTTTTGACTTCTTCTTGCCTTCAGCTACAACACTACTTGCCCCCGCCATGACTGCTTGAGTGTCGAGTACTCACTTGCAATTTTAGAATGGAAATTTTCAATATATAATCCCCGTTCTCTCAAAATATATAATGTGCTTCACTGTCTCCAAACGTATGTAAGTAACTAAGGACCAAAATCCAATGTAGTATAATCAAAATATGACCCCCACTCTTCACCACATAGGAGCAACTAGCGCGTGAAGCAATAGTAGCACATCCGACATGGCAGTGATTCCAAATGGAAGAGTGAAAGTGAGGAAATGTGTGTTGGCCGTCCGCCAATATACCCGTCCGCTCCCAAATTTAAAAGAGGCCCGGGACCGGACTTGTCCTGGACCACGCGGACGTGGCCCGAGCCGGCGGACGGGCGGATGGAGCTGCCCCGTCCGCCGCCGAAGCGGACGGACGGCCCGGCCGTCCAGGTTTGCTCGGCGGACGGGCGGACGAAGCTGCCCCGTCCGCCGCCGAAGTGGACAGGCGGACGGCGGACGACCCGACTGCATCCGACCGCCCCGTCCGCCTAGTCCGTCGCCTAGTATTTCGAGGCGTCCAAATTTTTTCCAATTTGGCATGAGACCTAGGATTCTTCTCGTCCGCCTTTACTTACTGTCAGTTTTTTTGGGTCAATTAAAGTTTCAACATCCTATACTTTTGTCATTAACCCAGAAAATCAAAAATAGACAAGTTATAATCAGATTTTAAATAATCATTTAGAGTTCTTTGAAGTTTATAGTGAGACCCTAAACCCTAAACCCTAAACCCCTAAAAACCTCAACTCTTAGTCTCCTACATTTCAGATTACGCCATTGTTTTGAGCAAATTGTAAATTTGTAATATTCATTTGAAATTGTATGCATACAAATTTTAACTAGACATAAAGGATATTATTTATTTATTTATTTTTTCATCATGTAGGATATTTCAAAGGGAAAGAAAAAAACAAGAACATGATCAATATTAGTGATGAAGTGAAACGTTATAATTTATAATTGACCGAATTGAGATGGTGCTACAATCACAACAATTACTTGAAGGGTTTTGGTTTTGGTTTTGGTTTTGAACCTCATGGACAATTTCCATTGACTTCAAGGTGTTTTGTACATATGGACTTATGGAGAAGCCAAAAATGTATATAACTTATGCATGTCACACACTTGAACGCCATGTTTGTACTGTATTTTGTAATACACTTTTTTGATTAGGATTGTTTTAAAAGTAAGGGTATACAAAGAGTGTAAGACTTCACAACATTTCTGGAATTAGTAGAACTCTAAAACCCTGTCGTAATGAGAAAAGCATTATAATCTTCTAATCCATAAAAGATATGTTTTTTTGTTTTTTTTTGTTTTTTTTTGTTATGTTATGTTGTTGTTTTTCTTGGAGAATGGAAACGTGAAGCAATAAAACATTTTTAGTTTCTATTTGTATAAGTTCTTCTTTTATCTAAGGCTGGGTTTATACTGTGCCTAAGGCCGGATGGAAGGCCGGCCGGATTTGCCTTCAATCCGTTCTTCAATCCGGCCCCAGTTTTTTCCATCCGGCCCTACTTAATCTAAATCCCTTGGGCCGGATTTTCAATTCATGTGCTCTTCAATTTTCTCAAGGCTCAATTAAAAAACGTCAATAAAAATATGTATGTTTATCTTTTTTTTCTTTTTTAATTAAACACAAAGATTTTTTTCATTTTTTTCATTTTTCATTTTGTTTCTATATATTTTATTTCTAAAATACAAAAAGAAGTTTATTTATTTATTACTTAAAAATAAAAAAGAAATTTAATATTTTGGTTTTCCTCTTATATAGAATATGCATTTGTAATCATTATGTTTAATGCTAAAACATAGGTACTTTATTGTAGTCACTTAGATGATTTTCCTTTAAAATTAAATAAAGTAAATCCATAAGGGAGTTGCTCTAAAAACACCCGTGTCTAAGAGTGATCATGACGGAGAGGTACATTTTGCTTTAGTGAATGTACTAGCACATTTTAGGACATGGTCACTTTTAATGACCGTTGCCTTTCAACTTAAAAAAATTCATAACTAATTACAGAAAGATCTAAAAAATATGAAAAAAATCAAGTCACTAAAAAAATATGAGGATAAAGGGCCTAACGTGCATTTCAAAATCTACTCTATAATTTTTTAAATGAATCTTTAATGTGGTTTTTTCTCCAAGATTTAGTGTATTTGAGGCTCATTTCCAAAAGCCCTCAACACTATGAAAGTCAAGTTTGTGATGGACACTCTTGTAGAAAATCTTGAATAAAAAAATCATAATCAATCATTTTGAAAATTGGATTTTTGATGCTAAAATTAGATTTAAAATAGACTTTAAAATATATGTATATATATAAACTACTAAGAATAGCAACTTGATTAAGTATTATTAGACTTCAAAGTATAGTTCACATCAAAATTTTATGCCTTGGATATTTAAAAATTTAGAAAGATTTGAAAAAATGCCAAATAAAAAAGAAATTGAATCTCTATTCTCATAGATAATTTTCTTTCTTATTTAGTATTTAGGAAGCTTTAATTCATTTAATTAGGATTTGTTATGAGATTTCAATTTGTTTTCATCAATTTCTTTTAAGATTTCAACTTATGTCCTGTTACAAATTCTGAAAATTTTAGTACATGCCATATTTATTTTATTTTATAATTAATTTTTAATGAATCTGACTCGAACATAGGGTATTCCAAGTGATGAACTTCAATGTGTAGAAAAATAGCCCGTCCACAGTCCACTGTCCGCCTGTCCGCCCATCCGCCGCCCGCTATCCGTCCGCCGCGCGGTCGGAGCGTCCGTCCGCGGGCTCCGTCCGATGTAGTCGTTCGCAGTTCGTCAAGGCCGTGCGATTGGACGCGCCGGGGCATATTGCCCGTCCAATCTAGCAGTCGGCCCGTCCGCCCGTCGGATTCGGGCAGTGATGTCAGCATCGGCGGACGGTATAAAGAGGGGCGCGGACGGCCCATTCCGCACAGTTGTATTCCTTGCGGAGTGGGCAGATCCAACGCCAATTGGTATCTGTGAGCCCCTTCCGACTTGGAGCGTGAACAACTGTGAATGAATTAATTTAATTTTTTATAATCTCTTCATCACCTTCTCAATTATAGAAATTGTAAACTTCTCACTCAAACATTGCATTCAGTGCGGAAAAGAAGGATTACCATGGCTCCAAAAGGATTTCCCAATCCGCTCAAGAAGAGTACAAAGTAAAAATCACAAGACATGGATTGGGACACCTACTTCAACCACTTTTGTGTGGCTGAAGAGGGATGGCAATACGAGCCCAAAGCAGTATGGACTTGCACAACGTGTCGAGAGTATGTGAAAATGTCACACATTGCAAAACTCTGGCCAGCAGATAACACGGCTGTGTTAGAGAGACAAGTGAGACGGTGGGAAGGTCCCATGAACACTTGCAAGGTTGAACATTTCAAGTAGAGATACGAGGAGATTTGGGCATCTTGCGGTCTAGGTGCTTCCAAACTAAATATCATGAACTATTCCACCATGGCAATGATTTGGACGGAGATTGTACTCTAGAAAGACGTGGATTGGCGTACAGTGCCTACAAAGGACAAGAAGACCAAATTGAGCTGTGACAAAGCGGTGATAGACACCAATTGGGTTGGCCCAAGCGATTGCATGCCGGAGTGGTCTAATCGGGGTCAATTTGGATTTCCTCCGGAACCATTGCCAGATGTAGAGGACACTGATGATGATGACGAAGAAGACTTACCACCTCCACTTCCACAAAGGCACGAATGTTGAGAAGAGCGCGAAGACTTGGACTTCCAAAATCAATTGCGAGAGGCAACAAGAAATAGTATTTTGGATCAAGGTCGCCCGCGTCAACAACGGTCACCACCTCGTCATGATCGTGATGTGCGTTGCCCACAATATGGAGGAGGAAGTTCACATTTTAGCCCTGACCTCCACAATGACTTCTAAAACATACGAGGAAGCCATGGAAGCACAAGGTTCACGGACTACGGTGGATCTCAATATGGTGGGTCGCAATTCTATCCGGGGACGGGAGGGCCAGACTCATATGGGCCTTGCGGAAGCTCATACTACACCGGCTCAAGCAAACGAGGGACAAGAGGGTCCGAGGCAAATGCATCACCTCCTCCACCTCCACCATTTGGAGGTCCATACTTCTCCGATTACGGACAAGGAGGAGGGTCTGGCGGATATGGGCAATCTGGTGGCTTCGATTCCACACCCCAAGGTCGAAATGACGATAGTAGTTCGGATTCAGAATAGAGTATAATGTAGTTTAACTATTTAAGGGTAGAGTAGAAGATGTCTTTTGACTTATTCGGAGGTTATGGATTTACTATTATTGATGAGGTATATTGTGACCATCAGTGGTCAATGATGTCACTATTTAAAACTTTGAACATGCACATCTATTGAACATGTTTAGTTGTAGTACCAAAAATCTCTTCTTGGAAATGCTTGACAGTGTTTTTTCTTTTTTAGATTTAGTGCAAGGGTACCGAATGCAATGTTGACTTTTTGTATTCTTTACCTGCTCTTGGAAGTTGGAAATGAGATTGAAATACAATTATGATTGGCAGAAAAAATTAGAATCCAAATTCATTTGGAAGAATTGTATAATAGTATTGTGGATTTTGATTAGCCCTATGTAATTGGGCTTATACACATTAAGCCTTCCAATTTTTCGTGTCACGAAGTTCATAGGTTTGACTTGCAAAAAATATTTGAACTCTTTTTTGCAATTTGAACACCCTCATAGGTAAACATTATAATTTTTAACTCCATAAGGGATATTGTTGTGCTTTCTTTTTTTCCATAATCTCTAGCATGTCTAGTTTGAATTTGTACCCCTAAAAACTTGAAATTCCAAGAAAATGATAAATGTAATGAAAATATTGACATTTCTTTAGAAGTAAAAATTTCAAGAAATTTAAGGAAGTTGAGAAGAAGCCTTGGGTCTATTTTTTAAATTATTAGGCATTGAAATGCCCAAATGTACAATTCCTCCCAAACAAGAAGACCTACATGAAGCTTATTGAATGAAAAGGGGGAAAAATCACCCTAAAAATGAGACAGTAGAAATGAAGTGGACGATCTAAAAATCGCTCCCTCTGGACCGTCTGATCACACAGACTGTCCGTCCGCCCGATCGGACGGGCCAGAGGGGGCGGACGGCCACCCCGTCCGCCCGATTGGACGACCTCTGTCCGACTGTGCGGACCGGACGAGGCGTCCGCCAACCCTAAACCGTCCGATCGGACGGCTAGGAAGAGGCGGACGGACAGTCCGTCCACCCGATCGGACGGACGCGACGGGGCGGCCGATCGGATGGCCAGGAAGAGGTGGACGGACAATCCGTCCGCCTGATCAAACGGACCCGACGGGGTGGACGATCGGCCAACCTCCGTCCGCTGTAGGACGGGAATGAGGCCGTCCGCCTCATATAAGAGAAGCGGATAGACCGTCCGCTTTTACTTTTGCCTTCCCCCTTGCATGCAAGAGAGAGCGGAGAGCTTGGTGGTTTGACCTCCATTGGCTCCTTTCTTTGGGTGGGTAAGAGTCTAATATTTGGGGTAACTCTTGCCAAATTTTTTATAAAACTTTGACGTTCATCATTCTACCGGTTTATCAACATGTCGAGGGCGAAGAAGGCTTCCAAGGAGCCGAAGGGAAAAGAAGAAGCGCCCTCTATTCAGTGGACAAGGGAGAATCCCTCAGAGAGTTGCAAAGCATTCTTAATCGAATTGATTGTGAAGTTTTATGAGACAGAGACTACAGTGTCTCTTGACACTAAATATGTGCGATATGAAGAGGACTGCATCGAGAAGTTCTTCGTGGATATGAGGCAGAGGATGTTGGACGCCTTACACGTATCGTAGTGGATTCATGAAACGGAGAAGAAGAATTTCCCCAAATTTCTTGACAACAAGCTGCATGATGCATTATGGAATGCTTCGGTCATTTTGGATAAATATTAGAGGAAGAAATGCGGAAATGATGAAGCCTTCGAGCATGTCATTATGAAAGCGGATTTATTCACCAAAAGGTGCCAACCATTTAGGAGGAGGCAGAATAGAGCAGGATCAATTGGTTGGTGGATGAACAAGCCTGGAATGGACCAAGCACAAAATACACGTCGCCTTCTAATAGCCCTTCCAGAAACGGCCATGGTGATTCCCGTAAATAACAAAATCATGCGGGGTGGCTATGCTACAATTCGGAGAGTGTGAATAGAAGGATGTACGGAGATTCATCCATCATGGGAGTTTGCAGCAAAGATGTCTCTCCAAGAAGGTGAACGACCTGCTTTTGCAAAGATGGAACACAATACTGAGACTATGGCAGTGAGGATTCCGCATGCTGGAGTAATACGTTTTTTTATAGTGCACTCCAAAAAGAATGAAGGATACTCATTCTGGTGGAACGGCGGTACATTGCATGAAATGATGCGTCGGGATGACGACTATCCAGACAACATAGTCCTTCGAGTGCTATATGAGCCGCGTATAACAGAAGAAGAAATCATTGCTGCTAAAAATCTGAAGCGATCCAAACGCGTGGAGCTTGCATGGGCATTACTGCACATCATGAATGTGGTGCACACCGCTGGACATCTCCACAACGACATTTCTCCGGACAACATCATGTTTCATTTTCCTGAAGATGAGTCTCGGGTTTACATTGGAGTTTGTGATTGGGGGATGACTACAGTGATGAGCGAGCCCATGAAGTCGTTGTATACATTCACATCAACAGCTGAAAATGACGAAGCTATAAAGATGAGGTGGTGGGTGGATCCCAGTATTAACTATGTACACGGAAGAGATGCGGATGTGCAAAACATCCCTTCTCTTTCCATGCAATCCAAGCAATATGCTGTTGCTAAATTAGCTGAACGGATCAGTAGGCAGTGCATGTCTGAAGCGTATCACAAGTTGCAGCGTAAATCAAGTAGCTCACATGTCAAGTACCTCCATCCACAATTTGCACAGGTGTTTGATACTTACTTGAAGCGCGTTCAGAACAAAGAGAGTACTTTGGCACAAGTCATCTTCCGTTTTAGTACTTCATTCAACTGGCCTATTCTGGATGAACACTTCCGTGGTTCATATTGAAGTTCAAAAATAGTTTATATAACTATATAGGCTGGTAGTATGCATAGATGCCAAGTAGTATGTATGCAAATTACATAGTTGCATAGCATATGTGTACCATTTTGATTTTTTAAGACCAATGAATGCCAATGTAGTTGGACTTTTATGTGCCTTTGTAATTGACGAGGATATTTTAATTGATAATGATTTTTAAAGTGTGTGAATTGTCCCTATCTTTTGTCATTGTAGGTTTGCAATTTTGCATAGAAAAGTCTAAAACCCTGCAATTACGGAAATTGTGATTTTTTAAGTTGGTATTTGCAAGATTGGGAAGTTTTTATTTTAAATTGTATGGTCTTCCAATTCTTCAATTTGCCATGTATGGTTGAAGATATTCAATTGGACAATGTATTATGTATAATTGTAAATTGTCTTCTAGATTCTAGAAGCATGGTTTTTTGTTTGGTATCAATGGTATGTTGTTAATTTTTTTAATGCAATGGGTTTGTTGGCTTCATTAAGATGTTAAAAAAAATAGTAATTACCCCCTAAATGCTTGAGGCACCAAAATATTAAATATGGTGTTTGCAAAACTTTGAAGTTCAGTAAAACCTAACTATTTTTCATCATTTTAGTGAGGTAATAATTTTGAAAAATTCTTTTTGAAGTCTATTTTTGGCTCCAGAAGTCCGATCTTGCAATTAAAGGACAATGATTTTTCTAAAAGAGATATTATGCAAGGGTACCTTGTGCAATCTTGACTTTTCTTTTGTGTTAAGAGCTTTTGGAAATGAGCCTCAAATACAGTAGATCTTGGAGGAAAATTCACATTGAAAATTCATATTAAGAAATTATAGAATAAATTTTGTAAAGTCGTAAATTGATTGGGGTAGTGCAAGTTTGGCCCATTAACCTCATATTCTTTGGGTCCCCAACATTTTAGATTTGCCTTGCCAAAAAGGCTTCAACTTCTTTTTGCGATTTTAACAGCATCATAGTCAAATGTTATAATCTTTCACTCTACAAGTGATATTGTTGTGCTTTCTTTTCCTATGCAATCTCTAACAAGTCTAGTTTGAATTTGTATGGTTACAATTCCAAAAAAATTCATACATCTTACCAAAATGTGGGCTCTTTGTTCAATTTAGAGCAAATTAGAGAAAGTTGAAATTTGAAAACAAGGCTTGGGCATGTAGGGGTTACAACATCCTATGGTTATTTGGATGATTGAATTTGTTTGAACCATCAACCATTGTTTTTTTGGGCCAATTGAAGGCCGAAATGCCTAAAAAAAATGGACTGCACCAAATCTATAGGTTAAATTTGAAGAAAAATTGGATGATAAAGCTAAATTGCTCGAATTTGAAAGAAAAAAAATTGGATGAAATTGTGCACATCAAATGTAACTCATCTAAATATGTGGATGAAAAGATAGTTCTATCCAAAATATAAATGAATACTAAAAAATTTAGTAACATTATTTTGTCATATATTGCCACTTTAGCAATTCTTCAAAAATTGGAAAAAGAAACCATGGTTTCATTCCTACACCGAAGTTTACTCCATTTTCCGCCCGATGCCCCGATTGGACGACCCCACACCGACCCGCCTTCCCGTCTGCCCCGTCCGCCTCCCTGTCCGCCCTCCCGTCCGCCTCCCCGTCCACCCTCCCCATCCGCCCTGTCCGTCCGCCCTCCCGTCCGCCCCGTCCGCCCCATCCGAATCCCCGTCCGCCCCGTCTGCCCCATCCGAATCCCCGTCCGCCTTCCCGTCCGTCCATCCGCCCGTCCACTGGACGGGGACGGTCGGAACGTCCTATGTCGGCAGACGTTCGGGAACCGGCGGACGTGGACACTGGACATCTGTTCGGACGTCCGGACGTCCATGTAACCCTGGTTCCCTATAGTGCGGCATGTGGGTGCCATGTAAGTGCCACATGAATAAAGAGAGCCATGTGGAATTTTTTCCATCTACTTCATCCATGACGTGGCACTTGATGTGGCAATGGAAAAAATGACGTGATAATTGACAAGGGTGATGTGGCATGCCTAGGAAGCATACTTTCATGCTATTTAAGAATTTTAATATTATTTTTTGAGACGTCAACTTAGACGTATGTTTAGACTTTTTTTTGAGACATTAATTGGTGCATATAGTATCCGTAGGACATAGTCAATAAAAAATAATTATTTAAAACAAAAAATGAATAAGAAAACTTACCATCTACCACCAAGAGAATTTTTGATGGCAAAATGAAGGAGTTCATTTAAAGTTAGTGAGAATAAAGGGTGGGGAAGATGTATTTATACTAAAATCACCCTTTGTCCAAACAAAGGATATGGGATAATTTGAACATGGAGGCTTGACTTCTAAACATGTGGACATTGTTTTACACATTTGCTCATTGTTTAGATATATAGACATTGTTTCAAACATTTTACACTGAACACAATTCTTGCTTTACATATACTATATGGGCTCAACATATGGATTGTTTCACATTTCACAAAGCATGTCACAAAGGTTACCCTTCCCCTAATTTTTTACATTTGGTTAGCCTTTTAGCTTAAACCACAATAATTTTTATTAATTATATAACCTTATAATGTAAATAGCTATAATATAGGTATCTATATCATAGCATTAACTTGTTTTTATAATAACATGCCAATATTCTCAACATCCACAAAAATATGCCTTTTCAGACTAGCTATCGTTTGATGTCTTCATGTTTTGTTGGACATTGTATGTTAGTGATAAAACATAGGCAAAAATGCATTTTTTTTACAATGATGAACTACTTCAAAATATTTTGGCTAGTGTGGTTATTGCAAGACATTGTTGCAAAAACAAATTGGTATGCTACAATGGTGAATTTGAATAGTCAAACATATGAGGGACCAAAATAAGAGAATTTTCTGGAGCCTAAATTGAAATTTTTCTTGCCATAATTTTATACATGGACATGAAGCATCAACCAAATATAAAGCTTATTAGCACAAGAAGAGCTCCATATTTTAGTGTTCAACTATCACTAAATTCATGTCTCCAAATCAATTTATTTTTTGTTGAAAAAATATCAAAATGTTTGCATATTATCAATCTTGAAAGGTACGAGAGGAATAGGGGAATGTTGGCCTACTATAAAATAGGACAAATTTGATGGTTGATCAATACAATTAGAGAGAATTGCAATAAATCATGGAATGTAGATAAATATACCACTGTAGATGAAATGATGATAAGGGTACATATTGCAAGGCATGACAATACATACCTTCAAATCCTCAAAAAAGGGGTTTAAATGTTGTGATCTAAATGACACCTTACGGCTTCTAATGAGCTCACCATGCTTCACTTTTAGTATCACTTGAATCACAATTCATTAATATTGCACATGCCATGCACCTACAGTATTAGTGGGTGCAAGCAAGCTAATAGGAGCCACTCGTAGACGTTAGTGAGGTGCTTATAGAGGTCCTTATTGCAATATTCTACCAAAAATTGTTGTTTATTCATTTAAAATAGTCTTTAAATCATCTATAATGGATCCTTATTGAATCCAATTAAGTAGAATTAAGCAATGGTTATAGCTACATTTTGGCCCTTTTGATACTAAAAAATATGACATAATTAATTTTGTTTTATATTATATCATGTAGCCATAACTAAGAATTAATGCTCTACAATTTTTTTCATATTTCAACTTATATTCAAGAGTTAGAATGAAGATCCTTAAAAAAATAGTGGTTACAACCAAGTTGGCTCCTATTAGCATACTTCCACCCTAGTTCCCATTTTCCAACTCATGTTATCAAGTCCCAATTCTTAGGACTCCTAACATGCACTCCACACATGACATTAGGCATGTCACTTGGTGACATGGGGCGGAACTTCCATTGATGTTCAAGTACTTAGTGGAAGCACTACTCCCTACTGGTGCTAACCACCCTTGAATATCATCCCAACTCCACCTTAACCCCAAAGTGACATTTGATATAGGTCTAGATGTCTTCAAGTTATACAAATCTCAACTATACAATCTTGTAGTGTATATGTTTTAGACAATATGTACAAAATTTGAAGTCATTTGGCCATATAGATTGCAAGATCATAATGTTTTAGTATCAAAAATAGATGATGAAATTTTTCCAAAAACACATTTAGAGGTGAAATTTGTTTTCTAAACCTACTCAAACAAAAAAAATTTACACTACAAAATGATTCAAAACTAGTATACAAACACATTGGTGATTTTTTTTTTCATTCAATTGACTCATTGTGTCTAAAAAACAGCTTTGAAATGTCAAAAATCAGCAAGAAAAATTGCAAAAAACACATCTAAGGCTAAACCTCCTCCTACTAGAATGCTTCTCACTCACTCATTATTTCTTTGATTGACATGAGATTTTTGCCTCACAAACTTGACTATTATGCACAACTTTCACAAATTTTTTTTATTGAAAATGGACTTTGTATGAAGAAGAAATAGGCCGCTGAAGTTCACTTTACTCCCCAAATGCCAGGATGTTGAACTTCGAATTGCTCTTAAACATTCACAACAACTTAGATTGACATGAAAATTTTACCTCAATGACTAGACTTCAAGGGAAAAAAAATCCAACAAATTTTATTGAAAATGAATGTTATACAAAAGAGATCCAAGCCCCCAAAGTTGCAGCCCGAAATGCAATTTGGTGGAACTCAAATTGAAGTTGTGAACTTCAATTGGCTCTCCAAAACTAAGTACATCTTTGATTGATCTGAAATATTTGCCACACAAACTAGAGGGGAAAACACAACTTTCCCAAGAATTTTTATTGAATTTGGACCTTAGATGCAAAAGTTACAACACTTTGAACTAGACTTCAAATTGTGTGAGGACACTTTCTGTCTTCTTTGTCATCTAGGGGTTAATTAGGTCTAAGGTGTATTTGCTACTTGCACTCGTAAAATATTGAGACTCATACCTTGGGACACATTGAAAAAGGCTTAACAGGGAGTGGAACTACGCCCAACTTGTTGCGATCCAAATGATACCTAACAGATTCCAACAGCTCGCTAGATTCACCTCAATCCACTTACAGCGTCACTTGGTCACCAACTGCCTAACACTGCACATGCCAAGCACACACAATGTTAGTCTCCATTTCCAACTCAATTTACTAAGCCCCAGTCACTGAGACTACTAGTACACACTCCCATCGTGACACCGAGCATGTCACTTAGTAACATGGGGCGAAACTTCCACCTTAATGTGCAAGGACCCATGGTGGCACTACTCACCATAGTCCTAACCGCCCTTGAGTCCATGCTAGCCCTTTTTGCATTTGCTACTCATCCACTAGAGGTAACCGGCGCTCACAACTTGAGACACATCCAAGGAGGCCTAGCAAAGAGCATGACTCCACCCAACTAATGCCACGGGACACACACAAGTGTCCCATGGTGCCTTGAAGTGGTGGTGAAGTCACCACCAACAACCATGAGTCACCGGGACTCACCAAGGCTTCAAGAGGGAGGGAGGAGGAAGACCGACCCCTCCTATAGTACTCTCTGTGGTATTCGGCAGACCCCCCCCGTCCTAGGTCGAAGGAATTCCTTGGATGACCTTGGGTTGTGGAAGACCACCCACTTCCAACCCAAATCGCCCGACCTCCAACCGGCGTAACTTTGCGCTCAGAGCTTCAAATCCAACATGCAAGCCCATTTTAGATATCTACGTGACAAGTAGATGCCGATGGACTACTCACTCGTTCCATTTGGACAAGTTCTCGCAAAGTTATGGCCCTCTAAAGATTCGGATGCACCGGGGGAGGCGTCACGCCTTCAGCACGGCTCTTCTTTTGGTCATAACTTTTGACTCATGTCTTAGAACCTCGTAATGCTTGTCATTATAGGTTCTTTGTATTCATAGCTTTCCAATGATATGCCACATGCCATACTTTCTTGTGGGATTCATTGAGAACCCCTGACACCTAGCCCTCAAGTGTCCCGGCGCCTCCGGGACCCAGTCAACTTTGAACGGCCATAACTTTTAGTTCACAACTCCAAATTGCGCGTTCTTTGCGCCATTAGAAGCGTATTGTTAAGAGATTTCCAATAATGTATGATATTCTCATGTTCACTTCATAACTAGGGCGCCATTGCGCCCTGTTTGATCGGGAGTCTCTCCATTCTCTCTACCTAGTCTATTGCAAGGCTTGGGAAGTCACCCCCAAGGTCCCCCCTTGCGCACTAAGGTTCATTGGGCACCCCAAGTAGATAGGGGCGTGATACAATTGGTGCCATGGGACACCCACATTAGTGTCTCATGGTACCTTGGATTTGGTTGTAAAATTGTATTATCCACTTTGAGTTACGAGGATTCACCAAGGCTCTAAGAGTGAGTGAGGAGGGAGACCAACCCTTCCTATAGTATTCTCTGTAGTATATGGTAGACCCCCCCATCCTAGGCCAAAGGAAGTCTCCAAATACACTTTGGTTTTGGAAAACCAACTGATTCCAACCGAAATCAAGATGGTACGTTACTGTTTGGACTCTCAAACTTCCAAATGGCATAACTTTGCGGCCACAACTCTAAATCCACATGCAAGTCCATTTTGAATATCTACACATTGAATAAATGTGGGTCGACTATTTATTCGTCTCATTTGGATAGGTTCTCACAAAGTTATGGCTCTCTAAATATTTGGATTTACTAGGAGCGGTGTCATGCCTTCACCACAACCCTTCTCTTAGCCATAACTTTTGACTCATAACTTAGAACCTCATAATAATTGTCATTCTAACTTCTTTGTGTTCTTAGCTTTTCAATGATATATTACACGACATATTTCCATGAAGAATTCATTGGGAACCTCTCATTCCTAGCTCTTAAGTGTCCCGGTGTCACTAAAACATTGCCAACTTTGAATGACCGTATCTATTAGCTCACAAGTTCAAATCAAGCATTCTTTAAACAATTAAATGTGTATTCTTAAGGGCTTTACAAGAATGTATGATATACCATTATAACCTTCAAATTCAAAGTGCTATTGCACCCTATTTTCTTAGAAGACTCTTGCAAGGCTTGGGAAGTCACCCCATGGTCCCCCTTGCTCAGTAAAGTAGTTTGGGTACCCCAAAGAGATATGGATAGGTGTGGTGCCTTATAGATTCTTAATCCAAGTATTTGTTGGATTTTGAAGTTTTATTCTAGAAAAGATTCCAATGTACAAGACAAAATATATATTCCATTTGTGGAAGTCTACACAAAAGCTATATCAATACACAATATAATATTACAATTGATAGCACCAATTGGGGACAAATTAAGGGCATGTCATTTCTATGGATTATTTTTTTTCTAGTGTAGCTCCTTTCAAAAATTTGTTGGATAGAAATACATATGCCATTGGCACAATGCATTCTAATCAAGTTGGACTCTCCAAAGTTTTGAAGAATACTAAAGACTTTATTAGAAATGCACAAGGCACACTAGACTAATAGATACATGAATCCCAGTAATTGAATAGCATTTTGTAAAAGGATAAAAATCTTGTGCTTATCCTTTCTATGAATGCCATGTCAATTCAATTCTATAAGAATTTCTTGTGGTGTTGGTTCCTTGGTGAAAATGGCTCAAATTGTAAGCAAATCTAGACATCACCAATTCATCTTAAGTACATAAGACACATGCAAGGTGTAGACGTTGCAGACTAGCTATGAGTGTTGTATATATATCAAACTTGGTCCTACAAGTGGTAGCATCAGATTTTTTTCTTTATTGACACAAATATTGTGGACATGTATGTCATTTGCATGGACAAATACAAATCAAGTGAGTATCCTCATTATCCAATGATGTACTTACAATTTTATGGTAGCAATGTAAAGCTCTGATTGGAAATTGGCTACAGAAATGGCATTAGGAATAAGGCAATGTGGGCATTTGCCGTAGATGTGTATATTTAGTACTACCTCCATCCAAAATGATCTTGTTGGACAAAATGTTCTTAATTAAGGCTGAAAATAAATCCATTTTGCATTATAAATAGAATTTGATGCACTTATAGCATCCTAAAAACTTTGGGTTTCAAAGCCATTTTCAAAGTGCAATTTTGGAGTATTGAAAAGTAGAATTTTAGAAACATTTTCAAGTAAAGAGTACCAAGGGACACCTAATTGTTGAGTGTGAGGTATCATTTTGTGGGTAGATAATATGGTCCTAAGACCATGTATGGACCTTTGTACCACTTTTCAAAGCTTCATCTTCTTCATCAGAAAACAATCAAAGAGATGCAAAAAATAACAATGAACAAGTTGATTGACCCCTTTAGTCCTACTTTAATCATTTCATTTGTTTTTCAATTGATGATTGCATGGATGGAGGGAAAACTATTGCTCAAGGTTGTTTTACGAGTCCCTTATGGCAATTAAAAGTCAAAATTGACCAATTTTCAATGTCATAAAGAGCAACAAGAAGATCATTTTGGAACAAGAAATTGAAGCCAATAGGAAGATCATTTGGAGACAAAGGGAGTAATGACTAAAGAGTGTGTTTGGTATGCAATGATGACTCATAGCCTTTAATAAGATCAAAGACTTTTTACCCAACATGTGAAAATAAATTCATGTATTAGTGGCAAAAGGATGCTTCCAACTTTACCATGAAAATCTTTGATGATATTTTTGGAGGGATGAATGTAAATTTTCCATTGCATTTGCACAATTTTAATTGTGCTTCCATAATTCTTGTATATAGTTTGTTTATTATTGAAATGCACATATTTCACTAGGAAACCATAATTATAATGTGATAGAACTTGTATTTTTGGATCTTTGTCTATTGTAATGGGATATTTACATTTGCTTACTAACCAATTTTTGGACATTGTATGAAAAAACTATAAACTTTCAAAAAATTTAAATGAAGTTACAATTACAAATATTAGTGAGTTAAAGTGTCATGAGTCCCTATTAGTTTCAAGTCACATTGAGAATGTGCAATTACATGTGGGTATTGTGGCTTATGCAAAAGGATTGGACTTATATAAAAGAAAAAGCTAATTGGATTTTCCAACCAACCTTGGCATGTTAAAGATCTTGAATTTTCATGTACATGGGATGTCAAAGCCCTTATGCAATGGTAGGAAGATGGATGAAAGAGGTGAAGCTTTGGATTCCCAATGTAGGGGTTTAGATTGGGAATATGGCTCAACTTTGACTTTTTTCAAAGAATGCTCAATGCATTAGTCTATTCATTAGTCACATAGTCCTTTTAAATTCTACAAAAAATAGAAGATTTTTTTTTCCCAAATTTTTTTGAGCTTTTAAACCATTAGTATATCTTTCTAAATATGATTGAATATTATTTAGAGTATTATGAACTTCAGGATAGTGTTGCATTGTAAGATTTTTTTGGATGTAATTCATGTCTTTCTAACTTAAATATTTGTGGAGATATACCTAACATAACCTTCAATATGCTAGATATTTAAATTCAAAGTTTATAGTGCAAAAATCTCCCACAATTAGAGGTCAAAGGCATATGAAATTTTCAAGTACGATAAAATAAAATAAAATTCCTTCAAATGCTATCTTTCACTTTGTACTATCCAATGTTACAAAATGTTTACCACCTCTTTTTTTACAAGTCTAGTGCAAGATCCTATGGTTAGATTTTTTGAAAAATATTTCCTTGAAAATTTTGATGTATGTAACTAAAATGGTAGTTTTGAATGGTTTCCAAGGAAAAAAAATGCCTTGGTCCTATAGGGGCTGATTCTAGCTAAATTGTATTGAACAAATGTATTATAATGAATCTAATTTATTTCAATTTTTATTCTTGGTGTTAATAATTGTGTTGATGGTAAATTATCAATTTGATTACAATAGAAATTAATTGAAGTACAATGCTGAGAAATCTAGTTCAACTCTTCTATACGTGAGTTGGAGAATATTGTAGAGTAAAGAGTAAAATCACTATTAGAAAATCCAATTTTTCTATTGATTTGATTGCATTGAATTGGTTCACTTTTTTGTTGATTTGAACAGTAATCTCTTAAGGTGAATAAAAATTAATAGAAAAGTGAACCAAATCAACATAACCAAATCAATAGAAAAATTGAATTTTGTAGTAGTGAATGTTGTAAATTTGACTTGGGGATAAGTGGAGCATTTATATAAGCCCAACAATCTAGTTCACATTAGAGTGTATAACTAAGGACAAACATGGACAGTATTTTTGAAAGTTATCTTTTATATTTGTGGTCCATATTCTTATTACAAGGCTACAAGATTAAAACCCAATAAATACAATGTGTACCCATTAGGAAAAATGTAGGCCTCACAGAGGCTACAAGGTTTGTACCCTTGGTAGTACAATTTTTTTTTAAATAATTTAAAATTCTATATGTAATTTAATGTGACACTAATGATGATACATCAAATTGGCTATTTTTTATTTTTATTTTTAAAAATAAAATATTATTTAAATTATTTTTGTACTTGCATTGCTAGGGTGCCAAAAATCAGAAATTGTTTGTCTTTTTAGGCCTAAAACTTTTCCTAATGAAAACTAAGTAAGCCATTCCAAAATGGAAATTTGAGACTCATTTGTTGACAACTCAGTGAATGAATTTTTATAATTTCATTGTTAGAAGATTTTATTGTAAGTCTTTTACTTGGTGCTCAATCAATATTGACAAATAAGGTAGGAGGTCTGTAAATGGACCATCTAAGGGCTAGAACTTAATTTTGGAGAGGTGAAACATCTTGAAATATTTTTCAACAAATTTTCCTTCGAAGACAAGTGGAATTGATATCTAACCCAAGTCATTTTATTTTTTTGGAGCTTTGTAGAATTAGTTATAAAATTTTGAAGTTGAAATGGTATAGGGCTTTAAAATGACACACCTCCTAAAATGTACATTGTCTATATATTGCTAAAGGCTATGAAAAAGCAACATGTACAAGTAGTGTATATTTAAGGAGGTGAATCATTTTAAAGCCTAAGCCATTTTAGAACATCCTACCTTACACAAGTTGTAATTAGGAATTGCCTATTTCAACTCTTACACATGTTATGATTTTAATTTTGCATGCCTTTCCACATCAAACACAATGAAGAAGAATTCAATTTAGATTTTCATGTACATTTCGACTATACTTCAGCTCAAAGCTCTCTACATATTGTCTTTGGATCTTGTTAAATAATCATGGTGTATTTAAAGGAGCTTTTTGGTAGTACTAGAATAGACCTTGACAACTCTATTTTTTTGAAGTTGGAAGTTGGTATTTCTATGAGGGATGTAACAAATGAATTGTAGGTGATATAGGATCATATCGCATGAATCAAAAGGAAATAATTGTATAATCTTGAAGCTAGTGGTAGATTACAAGTGCTTAGAAAATGCACATAAGAGAATATGTATCAAAGTTGTTATATTAGGAAGTATTGATGTTATGGTATAGGTTGTCCAATTTGTATGTAGGGAATACCAAATTATTGTAGGTATTGATATAGTAAAAAAGGTTTTACGTTGTTTTGTAGAGAGAGGTTTGTCTCGGGAAATCACGGGGATTCTAGCTGCAACAATAAATGGTTTATTAGGAAGTTCAATCAAATCTTTAAGTTTTCAAATCTTCAAACTACTTTTCATTAGCCTATTTTGTTGGTGGCTCTAAACGGGTTTAAAGGTTAAGGTAGGTGATAAGAAACCACAAGCCTCGGACAGGTAAAATGGAATGACTAGACCACGAGTTGAACTGTCCGAAGGATTGTCTTCTAAATTTCAAACCCATGATGACTAACAAACGTGCTTTATTAGTGGAAACAACAAAAAAGTACAATCATGTAGATGATCAATCCTACTTTGTCATCTCTACAATACAAAAAAAGGTTAAGCAATGGTTTCACCCATGCCATCCATAATGACAAAGTTCATAACGAAAGACAAGTCATAAACTACAACATACAAAGTTTCAAAGTTTCCTTCATCTTTCAAACTCCAAACTTCAACTCCATTGTCAAATTTTGATTTAGTATTGTTGCTTCATCTAGAGTTCAAATGAACCAAATGCTAGTTTTTTGAAAAGTCAGTACAATTTTTTACTTCCTCTCCAAATTTCAACTCATTTTAACACTCTGTCCAACTTCTATGGCCATTTAATGTTTCGGCCATGAAAAAAGAAGGCAACAAACCTCTCCTCACTTCATCACTCACAATTCATTCATACAAACTTCAAATTGAAATAATGTTAGCTTCATAGCAAACCAACATAATTTCCTACACTCTCACCAAATTTCATTGCAAACAAAAAACGTGTTCGTCTTTTATGACCAGTTAAAGTCTCTGCCTTTTTACATAGAAAACAACAGGCCTCTTTCCATTCAAACTAATATAATTTTTTATTGACAACTCCAAATCAAGCAAGTGAGATTAATTTAGAAACACCACACCATGATACACAACTCCTCTAATTTTCATTTCAAAATTCTTCAAAATACAACATATTATGGCCTCTCAAACATTTGGGCCTTACAAGTAACAACGAGAAAGATGATGAATAGTGCCCCCTTTTTCCTCTATCTTATCTTTTACCTAAATCACACAAATTAAGTGAATTTCAGCCCACACTTTAACCATGTGGCTCCCCTAATACCCATTGGTTATGAAATTTGACCCTGAAATCAATTTCATATTCTTAACTAGAAGATAAATCACTCTAAAGCTACTAGAAGGCAAACTATTTGAATATTTTTCTCGTATAACTTTATTAATATACACAAAATTAATTTAAAAAAACGCTCCAAGTATAGAATAAAAAACTAAGAAATTAACATATGTCTAATAGGGGTAAAAAAATAGAGGTTCAATCAGAATATCATTTCATCTACAAGAACTTGAGAATGTGTTTGATACTTTGATGGTAGTTGCGACATAATCTACACGGTTTACCTTATTTAAATGATTGACTGATCCTTTTAACCATTGTTGGTGACCACATCTCTTCTTGATAGGCCTGACCATGCAATAACATTGAACGTCGTTTAATCCTTCAAAATATTTTTTAAATGTTATTTCACGGTTGCTAGACTCAATGCATCTAACTTGCAACAAAATCACCAATGTCCAAACGTCATGCTAAAGGTTCTTGTGCCATCATTGTTCCATACAAAGTTGTTTCAATAGTCAAGATGGCCCAACTTCATCTTGTGATTGCCCATGCAACAATGAACGACCCAATGGCAATTAACATTGATCTGACAGTTGCAATAAAGAAAATTCAAAATCATTCTTTATCTTGAGACTTAAAAAAACCCCTTTAATTCGACATAATATAATCGAAATGAAAAACAAAAACAAAAAATAACGTCAATATGATGAAACTTTCAAGTTAACATTTTTTTTATAATTGCAAGTCACAGCAGTGAAAAGGTGTCACCTTGAAGCTATTTCAAATAATGTCATTCTCTTCATTATTTTATAAATATCAAAATCCATCTACATAATGTAAATATACATAGTTTTACATAATGCCTACATTTACAGCACGACAACGTGTTGTACAGCTCTTATCAAAAGAGAAACAAAAGAAGCTAAAATTGAACCAAAAACACTCAAACACATCAAAGAGTGACTTGATTTTGTTAGAAACCATGAACATTGGACTATTTATAATTGGGAATGCATTATCTTCTTTGATGAGACAAAGATGAATTGATTTTGCTTAGATAATTGCACTTGATATTGAGTTTGTAATAGACAATCTTGTGATTCAAGACAATTTCAATAAACAATATAAACAATAAAATTTGATGGTAGTTTAGTTGTAGTATAGGGTTGCATGGCATTTCAAGACCTTGGCATTTGTTGTAAAGTTGAAGGAAAAATGGATCAGCAATTCAACATCAATACAAGGAAATCTTACAGAGAGATTTATTATATACTATAATGACTTTCCATTTGATTTTTCAGCATGATAATGATCCCAAACATACAACAAAAATGGTTTGCCAACGGTGAAGATCACAAAAGTTTAATATTCTTAAGTAGCCTATGTAGTCTCATGATCTAAATCCACTTGAGCATCTTTGGGCCATCTCAATCAATATAAAAGTGCTCCAACACAAGTTTTAGAATTGTGGGAGTCTATTGCAGAATGTTGGACTTTCATTATACCAAAGGAGTGTAGAAAGTTGTATAAGAACATGTGAAAGTGAATCCAAGTTGTTTTAGCTAGTAAAGATAGGTGCACAAAATAATAAGTTGTTTTGTTATTAGGAAAAGTTTTAGGCCTGAAAAGGCTAGTAGTTTTTGATTTTCGGCACCTCGGCAAATTTTTGGCACAAAATAAATAAATATTTAAAAAATTAAAATCTGACATGTCTTTGATGTGGCACCAGTATTGCCACATCAAATTTGTATATATATATATATATATATATATATATATATATATATATATATATATATATATATATATATATATATATATATTCTATAATTGCACCATAGGGGTGCAGACCTCGCAGCCCCTTTGAGGCTTGGAATTTTCCTAATAGATAGAAGATGCAAAAATGAGTCAAGGAATATAGTAAGTTTCTGCTAAATATAATTTTCTTGTATATATTAATGTGAAAGAGAAATTTTTCCTATGAAAATGTGGCCTAGTCAAACTATTATCTTGTACAATTTATGGTGTGGGATGACTTATTGCCAATCTCTCTACATTACTGATTGAATCAGGAATTACAAGAGTTTGGCTCAGTTTTGCTACACAATGTATGTACTAAGTTACTTAGTGTACATTTGAGAGTGCATGAGTACTGAGAGGTACTGACTTGTTAATGGATGATAAAAAAAATTCCCCTCTGATTATGTTCAAATTTTTGTTTGCAATACCCATCCCCACAAAAACCTTTTGATTACAACTTATCAATGGTTGTAGAAAATATCCCTTTTGGATGACATGGAGGCAAAAGTTATGGGATAATGAGGCACATTGATTTGTATTCATATCAAGTTTCACTTGGAAATAAACATTTTTGTTGATGAACAATTTTTGAAAAAGATTTTCCATAGAAATTTCATAAGATTTGAAGATTTTAATTCACACTTAAGGTGTTTTGCTTTAATGGTGACTAGGCTCTAAAAGCGACCACTAACATAAAGGTGCATTTTGCTTTCTTCAATGTACCAACAATGTACATTTCATAAGGTGGTCATGTTAATGACCAATACCTTTCAACTTCAAAAATTTGTAACTAATTCCACAAAGGTCCCAAAAATATGAAACAACTTGGGTTAGATGCCAATTCCATTTTTATTCCAAAGAAAACTTACTAAAAATTGTTTGGAGGAGCTTAGGTTCCCTGAAAAGGCAATCAGCTCTTAAATGGTCGCTTTAAGAGCAGACTACCCCAGCATACGTTTCCTAACCCAAAGTGAAGTTCCCATTGCCTGCTGTTTAGATCTGATGGTTTTCCATTCGCTGAAAAAACAAACACAGATGTAATTTCTTACTGAGGAAGAACTTCAGTTTTCAATTTTCAACTCAATGAACTTTGAATGAATGAATTTATTTTTGCAACTCGGTTGAAAGTGGGTTGACTATCACACACCAAGTGCTTGGACAGATAGTCAACTGCATTAAGAATGTGAAGAGAGTTTTATTACATGTTGTCACTTCATGTGGCTGCAGCAGAGATTCGAAGGTTAGCCCTGAAAGTTAGCTAGTTTCACACAACTTGTCCAAAGAATGGCCAAAAATGAGTTGCTCTTTGGCAATGACTTCCCCATAAAGACACAGGAACCATCATGGCCTCTTTGTTTCCAAAACGTCCAAAATTTTCCGTACAAAGCATGAAGCATTCATTCTCAATAGACTTACTCGCTACTAACTTACAAAACCTCCAATTGCCCATGTTCACTTCATATTGAAGTCTCCTACCAACATTTAACAATGTTTTGACTTCCTTGCAGAATCCAGCAATGCAGGGGAGGCTCCTTGGAATCGACCGGAGGGAGAGACAATGAGAGTCACGGAGACTCCCAAATACTTTCTGGAAAATTAGAACTTAAGTTTACCAAATGCAAAAAGCATTCGGAGTCTGGAGAGAGAAATAACTCCAACCACTCTGACTAAGGTAAACCAGCCCATTGTGATCAGAATGAGGAGTCTGACATCATCTTGTTGCAGAAATTTCTCAATTTTTTTCCCACATAAAGACAACTGTGAGAAATAGCAAGTGCAATTGAAATTGTATTTTTTTTTGACAAAGTATGAATATGCTAGGAATTTCTAAAGTGTTCAGCCTAAAAGAGTCTGTAGACTACCTTAAAACCAACAAAATCTGAATCTGTAATGCTCATCTCACTACCTAATGCAATCAAAATATTTTCTATTATGGAAGGCCAAAAAAGTCAATTTTTACAATGAACTTCACACCGAAAAATCAAAAGTTCCTAATGAGGTCACTGTTCTCTCCATTGCTGTCACATAAGACATGCATTGTGGTCCACATCTCACGTACTGGAAAAAAAAACCACAATGGGTCATTTGACCACAATGGGCTATTTTACCTTAGTTGGTGTTCATGAAGAGTCTATTTGTTTCAAATCCTAAATTGGGCTCTAAAAGGTTAGTATGATTTCTTTGTAAAAAAGGAGATTATGTATCTTTATAAGAAAGGAGACTCTTTACTAACTAATTTAATTTGAGAAGGAAGGGGGAGTACATTGAGAGTTGAGTAATATATTAGAATTGTAGTAGGTGTGCAATGAATGTAGAGTCACAATGAAGGTGGTGTATAAAGCATTATTTGTTTAGAGTAATTTGTGTGTATTGAGATTTACTTGATTGTTTTCAAACTTCTCTTTTGTATTGTATTGCATCCGTCCCACTAAAAACCTCCAAATTGAACATAGTGTGTGTACTACTAAACTATTCCATTTATTGATTTTGATTGTTGAGTAAGCAATGTGAAATTCAAATCAATTCCCACTCAATCAATTCCAAAAATTCCACATTGCTTGTTCAACAATTAAAGTCAATAAATGGAGTAGTTTTAGCAGAACTTTAAGTGGTACATGTACAAACTACAATTTGGAGGATTTTAGTGGAAGAAGGAGGGTTTAGTATATTAGAAAGTGTGTTCTTTATAGCCAAAATAGGGATTTCAAGGTATTGGTGAAGTGATTGTTTAGATGGTGAAGTGATTGTTTAGATGGTGTATGAGTAGTACTACATGGATGCATATAGTAGTAATTACCATTAGTGTTTGTATATTCCAACCTAGATTTTGAGTGTTGGTATTTACTGAACTTATATGCCACATAGTTTGGAGAGAATCTATCATTGCAATATATAAATTTAATGAATTGAATTTTGTATAGTAATAGTTGCAAGATCATTTTGAAAAGGTATTGTTCAGAGGCAAAATATATTAGTGCATAAGTGGGCATCATATGTATAATAAATGATAATAGGGCATCAACAAAGATATAACCATGGTGGAATAATATACTTTGGATTTTTTTTCATTAAAATGTCTTACATTCATGAGTATGAAGCATCTAGATTTGTATGTGATAGTTTCATTTTTTTGAGTTCATATACTATTTTGTTATGTCATTGTATACAAAGAGCTTTGATGTTTGAATGGATGCAACATAGGAGAATGTGTATCTATGTATCCATTTATTGTAAATTATAGAGTGTACACGAGGGAAATGGATATTGTGTTGTTTAGAATAGATGTTTGTAGGCTTGACTCATGTATTAATTGTCCATACTATAATTTGAGAAGATGGTTGATTTTTAGCACTTAAAATAGAGGGATTGGTCTTGTGTTTATTTGATAAAGGGTTATTGATGTTTGAAATAATTTATCTGTTTTTTCATGCTTGGGAATTGTTGTACAAGTAATGTATATTAGAGGTAATTTTTAGTTTTGAGAAATAGGTATTAAAAAAGCAAATTGGACCTTTTTATGGTGTCTATTGTGGAAAGGGCCCAATCATCTTTGTGGAGAAAATAGGAGATAGGATGGGCATATTTATAGTTATGCTTTTGAAGACAATGTTTCTTGAATTTTTTAAAAAATTGGCAATGTTATTTTTTTTTTCTTATATGTTATTATGTTGGTGCAAGCATAAACTTTCTATATCGTGAGAAGAGTGTACAAGATTGTAGTAGTTGAGTTATGGAGTTAAGGATATTTTTGTTTGGGTGGTTCATTTGAGAGGTTGGATGTTTAATGCATGTATTCATGAGATGAATGGAGTTGAGGCTATCTATAAAAAATGTGAAGTAGAACAATTTTCATAACATTTGACTATATGGTTAAAGTCTAGTAGCTTCATAAAAATCACTTTTCTTAAAAATAAAAATTTTGAACTTAGTTTTTTATATTTATATATATTGAAAAAACTTTAAATCATTCTATTTTGATTCACAAGATGAAAGTTAGGAGGAGTTTTAGTTTGTACGCAGTTGTAGAATCTCTACCCCAAAATAAATTTTGAAGTCTTGTTTTCAATTCAATTTTCAAATTTTTTTATTAAAATTAAAACAACAATGCTAGTTTGTGATTTTCAAATTGTGAGTATAAAGGTTGTGAATGTATGCTTTGTGAGTCCAAAGCATTGATTGAAAAAACTTGGAATTTTTTAGGCCAATAGAGAAAAAAGTGGAAGTATTTCAAAATTTTACAATCAACAATAAAATTTCAATCCTATGACCATAGAAGTATGACCATCATGCAATCCACGTTTGGTTGGGTGCATTAGCATATGACAATATTGACCCCCCTAGCTCACGTAGAATTCATGTGGTAGGCACCATTGCTATGGTGTGCTCAAATTTTTTAAGAGTCATAACTTTCCAACCTCCTAAAGGATTTTGCAGGGTGAAAATAAAAGTTTTGAGAGTCTAAAATCCTATGACCTCCAAGGGGCCTTTCAAGGTGTGGGATTCGTGGTATAAAAAATTAAATAATGAAATAATAAATAAATAAAATTGAATTTTTTCTTTAAGAGTACCAAACCTCAAACCTTACCAAGGGCCTCTTCATGCGAAGAAGGGTTTGGGGAGGTGATAAAAATTTAAAAAATCTAAAATTTTAAAAAATCTAAAATTTTAAAAAATCTAAAATTTTAAAAAATCTAAAATTTTAAAAAATCTAAAATTTTAAAAATCTAAAAATTTTAAAAATCTAAAATTTTAAAAAATCTAAATTTTAAAAAAAATTGAATGTTTTGAGAGTCATTTTGAGAGTCCCAAACTCTAAAATCTCCAAGAGACCTCTTGATACTACAAGAGGTCTTTGAAGGGTGATGAAGTCATGACAAAATAAAATAAAATAAAATAAATGTAAGCTTGGATTTTTCTCTCTCATAAACAAACTCAAAGCTATAAGTGTCAGGGTTCTTTTAAATGAAAGGTCAATTCATCTATTGTTTAAGTGTTTAAAGTCACTTTCAAGTAGATGAGAATTTAAGTCCAGGAGGGATTGTAAGTTGTAACTTGACATCTCTTTGAGCCCACTCCTTGATAGCTCCTTCATTCAATGGCTCACGAATATATAATTGATGATTTCACAAATCCAACTAAAGTTCCATACTCACAAGCTAAGACAAGAATATTTCAACCATCATACATGTAATATAATATACACAATAACACTCACACAACAATAAGACAATATATTATTAATTGATTGAAGCAATACACTAATAATAATAGTTAGTGAGTCATATACAAAAAATAGACTTTGATATGAACTTCAAACTAAAAACTATGGACCTTAGCTATATAGTTTGAAGAGCTACATGAGGACTAATCCCATATTTGATCTAAAAAGTCACCATGCCTCTTAGTCTCCCTTCCAATCCTACCAAATTGTCTTCATTCAAATCCAACTTAAATTTTTTTTACACTAATGTAAATTATTTGGCAAGTCGTCTCTCTACAATTAAAAAGAGACAATTGGACCATTACAAAACAAATCAAAGGACATAATGACATACTATTTTAAAGTTTATGTTTAAAATAAAATAAAATAAAATTTGAAATTCTGTTTTTAAGAGTCTCAAACTCCAAGAACCTCCTAGGGGCCTCTAAGTACTGATAGAAGTTTTAGGGGGATAAAGGATTCATAGAGTCACAATAAAAATAAATAAATAAATAAAAGATAAAAAATATTTTAAAATAGCACTCTCAAAAATTAAAACATAAGATGTAGATTTTTAATTACAATATTAAAATGATTGGGATTGGAATTTTTCAATTCTATGACTAAATTCTTAACAATTTAATATTTTTAAGTATATTTTATCTCTTTCTATTTACTATTTTTACAAGTTTGAATATGAAATTAATTTTTTTATATATATTTTCAATTTATCTCTTCAACATATATATTATGGAAATATGGAAAGATGAAAGTTGTAGGAAATATACATTTGGGTGTAAAAAGTTTCAAAGATGAAACCTAACCATTTGGGGAAGAGTTGAAAATACTTCTTTTTGAAATTCAAGCATTGTGATTTTACAAGTGCTAAAGTTTCTTACTTTGAAATTTTAGGAGGGTGCATTGTAACAAGTTAACTAAAAGATCTTGTGGTTGGATTTGTTAACCCCTAAAGTCCTATTGTTCCCTTGAGGGACAAAATGGATTTCGGGTAGTCTCTTATGGTCTCAATATTTGTTGTGATTTTTTGTGAAGATAGGAAACTACATTAGTTTTTCATAAATATAATTTTTATTTCAGTCAAAGCCCACGAGCAAAAATTATGGAACAAAAAACCTTTTTTTTTGTTCAATGGACAAAAAAAAAACTTCAAAAAAACTTATAGAATTTTTTTTATAATTTGTTCTATATAAATTATATTTTTATGTACATGACAAGCTTAGATTCATTCCATTTGAATTTTTCATGAAAAAGTTATGGACAATCTTGTTTTTTGGGCAATTAGAGCATCTTCTTGAAAAAATAACTTGTAGAATTCATTTCTAACCTCAATTTTCACAATTTTTCAAAAACAAAAGTTTCTTAAGGTTAAGATCTCTTGCTAGAACAAACTCACCATGGAGATTAGTATATTTCAATTCCATCTTAGATTTTCCTTCAATTTTAAACCTATTTCTACTTAACAATTTTTTGATGAATGAAACTTTAAGTGTGTATTGAAAAGCGAAAAAAATCCTAAAATCTCAACTGAATTCTTTATTTTATAAAATTATAAAATCAAAATCTATAGAGCAAAAATTATAAGTTATGAAGGTTTAAAGCCAAATAATGTAGCTGAGCAAGGTGCAATAAAATTTGTTTCCTTCACTTTAAACACAAATATCTTGCAGTCTACATGGTCAAAGTTTGTGAAATTTATGCAACATATTTTTGTCCTAGTCTAGTACAAGATCCTATGGTTAGATATGCAAAAAAAAAAAAAAATTTTACTTTTTTCTCATTGCTATAGAAATGGCAGTTGTAAGCATTTTTTTAATGGAAAAGAGGCCTTGAGACTTTAGAGGTTAATGAATAAATATAGATGAAGATTATAGACTGACTTTAAATATGAATATTTTGAAACAATTTTGGACCTACAAATACCATAGTTCTAATTGTCATTGGTTGTAAGTTGGTCTAAAGTTGTAATGTGATAGTACAAGCATTTGTTAAGAGTCTTAGTAGAAGTTTGTTGTGTCAAATTAGGGAATCTTGTAGTTCTATGTTCCCATAAAGTAGTGTGAATAGTATAGTATTCAAGAAAAAATCCACAACAAAGCATCTACTAGAAGTCATTTGGAGGTGACACTTGTTACAGAGAGCATTACAAAGTTTAAACCCTATGGTTTGTTAACAGTTATCATGTGGTTATCATTGTTTCATGAGTTTGCACGTTAATTACAATTTATCACATCATTACAATACATTACTTCGCATTGTTATCACAAGATGTTACAGTGCATTATTTGCAACTACATCGTAACAATATAAAGTAATGCATTGTAATGATGCAATAAATTATAATTAACGTGCAAACCCATGAAACAACAATGATCACATGATAACTATTGACAAACCGTAGGATTTAAACTTTATAATGTACATAGGAATCTTCAATTTATGTGAATAATTATAAGAAATTGCTTATTTATGCCAAAAATATTACTATGACTAGTCCCATTGGTGTGTGCAACACTAATTTACCAAAGTCATACTATTTGCAAATAATGATATTAGAGGAAGGATATATAAGGATATTATTAGGCTGACATATTCCTGTACAGTGTTCCAGGAACGACAGTAATTGCGCGTTTTGGAATAGTTTTAAGCATTTTTCCCTGAGGGTTTAGGGTCATTTTACAAATTGAGAGCAGTTGACCGATTTGGCGGGCACAAATGAAGAATAGAGGAAAATTAGGCGCCTAATATGGTTGACTCCCGGTTGATCTCAAGGAGAGGAGAGTCCGCAAACGTTGAATTTAATAGTAAGTTATCACGCGATGAAATCCTGGTTGCGCCAAATCCACAGAGCTCACTGGCTAACTGGCCTAGCTAGATTACAGACAGAATTCCTTGTTCTCTTTTCCTAATCTAGGAAATTCGGTGCAGCACCCAGGATTCCTTACCGTTTTTTCAGTCCTGGCATTTTGAATAGCCTAGGACAGGCAATCTTCGTTCTATATAGAAACAGTGGAGGAGAAATCAATATGGGAGGGTACAGGGATCCGGAATGTGGCTGCTCGAAGGTCTTATTCAACGTTGCAGCCTAGAAGGGAGCCTTGACTATGGCAATCACAAGTTGCTGCGCGCTGCTTTTTTGCCGGCATTTGAGATCGATAGACACCAGTGAACTACTTCTGGCGCTCCAGACATGAGAAGTCACCATATTGCTCTAATTCGAATGGTGAGTTGCGCTTGGTTACCGCAATCCACTACTAGACGAATCGGCGTCTCATTCGCATATTTCCAGCTGGCTTGGCCGGCAGCCGTGTCCGTGGACTTCAATTTTCATCTCAATGACTAATGTGGTTAGGGTTACGGTACCTGACCATGAATCAGCGGATGAGCCTGAGCTTGACGTGTTTCGAAGCGGGTCGGAAGCAAGTCTTGAATGGTTCATGTTCCACGGAATCACGTACAGCATAAATCTTTGCACCACCGCTGTGGTTTCAGCTCATCGTCAGGAGTTACGGACCCGAGTTCAGTTTGGACTGGAAGACTACTGGAAACCTGCAATCTGGAAATAAGCTTACCGCGCTGTCGCTGTGCCCGGTGGCAAATCAAGGATTAATTAATTACAGGGGTCGTAATTCTTCACCACTTGGTCATGAACGGCCTATGGAAAGAAACCCAAGGAGATTCTAGAATCGTGTAGTATGACGGCATGCAGCATACTAAGGTATGCGCACCTAAAACCGCCACTTTTTCTGCCCAGATAGATTAGTTGAAATCTTGATGTAAAATTGTTACTCTTCTTGAGTAAAACCAAACCCAATTCGTTTCGTATTTTTCCAAACACGAACACAAATAGATTCCCCTTAAACAACCACCTTTGAAGCCAAAGATGCTTCAACTTGCATTGGTTGCCTCAAAGAACTCTTCAACTCTCATTGGTTGTCCTAAAGAGCTTGTGGTGGATTTTGTGGTGGATTTTGTGGTGGATTTGGCTCTTTTTGTCACCTTCTTTGTTCCTTCCACGAGACTTAATAGGTGGCGCAAAACGGAGAGTCTGGATTGAGTGTACCTATCTTACCTCATCACTAAGCTGGTCACTGGTTCTTCGCATGGCATCATCTGCAATGGATCCAAACGACTGACATCAATGTTGGACCTGTGGGTTCCCCATTCCAAAGCAATGACCACCTGATGTCCTGATCGATCCTGATGACTCCTGTGCGATGGCTATAGTGTCCACAAAAGCCACAGTAAAGTCTGTAGTCTGCGGCACCCGAAGACAGCATCCAGGCCAAAACTGAAGGCTAATCGAAAAGTAGATTGTGACTGACGAGGCAGTCCTCCAGCGACATGATGATTAATTACGGGCGCTCGTCTATGTTTAGCCAAGACAAGTACTGTACACGGTGGTTTCAATCTTTCATAAAACAATTATATAGTTAGATCTTCTGGCCTTGTAAGCAAAGGACTCTTATTCGAAAATCAATAAATAAACAATTATAGAATACCTGGTGCTGAGAGAGGTGGGAACCAAGAGCCCAGAGGTCAGAGGCGAGAGGCGAGACGATAGTTGTATCCTGGTCAGAGCATCTGCATGCCCGCGCCATTGCGACAACTGTTCCCCTGTCGTACATTCAACTTAGTAAGCAACGAATGAAATTCTGATTGCAAGCTAGATTAGCAGCCTCGAAATCCCAACCCCGCTGCCCTAATTTAGAGAAAGAGGACGAACTTCGACCTGCACGAGCACCACCTTCAAGCACTGAGACTTTCTTAATTATAGTGTGGACACAAACGAACGATTAAATTGAGAGCAGGAAGCAACCAGTACAGTTACCCTACCGCATGGTGCCTGGTGACTCGTGCATGATCCTCCTGAACCCAGCTCCTTCAATTTCCACTATGGGCCATATGCTAATTCGCGTACACAGGTCAATGATAAACAACCATGCCCATTGGCAGTGCACTCATTTCGCATGTCCAGTGCTCTTCTCCGAGTATCTCACGAGTGACTCCGTTACCACCTGGAGAAACATCAGTAGACTTTAGAGAAGAATCAACAAATAGGTGTACTTTTTATTTTTGCTGTGTTTATCTTTATGAATACTATATCTATGCAAATCACTTTTGTCGCAGACCAGCTACAGGATGATTCGAAGTGACGCACACAGCATCAAGCATCCCCCATTCGTGGTTCACCATTTATTATCAAAAAAAAGAAAAAGAAAAAGAAAAAGAAAAAGAAAAAGAAAAAGAAAGCATCCCACATTCGTCTCCCTTACACAGTCTATATTAATCGATCGATTCTGCTCACAAAATGCCTCGTCCCTTCTTCGTGGGTCTCCTGCATTCAAGGTTCGGGGACAAATCTGCAAGGACCTGGATAGCAAGCATGAGAATCAAATTCCTTCAATTAGTACCAACCAGCGTTCGGGATATTATTTCAGTTTTACCAGCTATTTTCTTTTAATTCACATAGCGAACCGGGTTTTGTCCGGTTTATTCTCTATTATTTTACTCTAAATAGAAATTTTATAGATCTTTACACCGGGTTTTTTTTCCCGATGTTTTCAAATTGCAGCCGGGTTTTTTCCCAATTCCACCGGCTAACAATGAACTAGCCCGTGGTTCTCCCCGAACATTGGTACCAACTACGAATATATTATTTTTGTATGTGGCAAGTATTTCTCCAATGACACGCGTCTCATCACCACCCGTTCATACATGCGCCTCATCACTCGTGCTCAAAGTCTGGAATATCTCTTCTGCTCTGAATATTGTATTTAAAAAAGTTCAACACTGCAAAGACTCCACCTCTGACATCATGCTAGCATCAAAATGATGTCCATGAGCCGTACACTTCTAAATATACGATCATTGAAATTCATCTTAATCGTTGGAATAAATGCTGTGGTTAACTCTAGTAAGTCAAAATCCCTTTACCCTCTAGAGTAAGTGATACATTGTTCTAAGTCGACGGGCAACGAGGTTCGCATGGGGACATTAATTCGTAAGATTCAGCTTTAGAATTCTAAATGACTGCGGAGTCAACTTATACACACATTGTACTAAAGAAGAAACTATTCAAGCAGATGAGAAGAATCTTGTAACGAAGGATGGGACTCTGGACTTTTAGCCTTAATGAAAGGTGGGACCTCCAGTTCTACACAATGCAGAATGAGACATCTCCGTAACCGCATGTGGTTGCACTTCTTGAGCCACCTCCGAATAGATCTCATATCATAACAACAGACTACGTCATCCAATAGATAAACAATTGTTCTCGCTTACTTTCAGTCAGAAGGCATAACCCTATATTACTGCACCGCAAAAAAGCCAGGCCGATGTAAGGTGAAGCCACCACTTACCAGACAGCAGTCTTCACTCTTCAGCAGATAAACACAATACAGGCGCCTGTCGAAGACGCAAGATGTTCTCTCATTGCGTCCAGTCCTAATTTAAACCTAAAGAGTACGTCGGTCCTGAGCGAATGTCACAAGTCTAAGTTTTCCACTTAAGACAACTTAGGCGAACTTAAAACGGATTTGAATGACTTGACGTGCAAGAGGGCTGTGCTTAATTAATGGATATCATAAAATTTAAGAAGCTGGGAGATCATAAAACCGAAGTGGGGTGAATAGAATCCAAGTTGCAGCTGACCAACTAATCCAACTCGAAGTATTTCAAAAAGCAATCTACTCAGTTTGGAACGTTTACAAGAGATCTCTACTTACCATTGAACAGTCAACAACTGCGGAAATAAAAAGTATAAGTAGTCAGTGCATGGATTGCAGTCAAAAAGATCTGCAAAAGATGCTGAGGATGAAAATGGTTTTATCTTTTTAGGAGCCACAAAGCATATACCAAAGCCCATCTGCCAATCGCAAAATTTTGAAAATAGCCATCTGTTTGCTTCAAAATAAGCAAACAATTAATTTAGACCCACACAAAGAGAATTTACGGAACTCTTGAATTATTACTACTACCTTAATAAACTGAAATCCAGAACGCACTTCTAGTACGCACAGCACCAGTTTAACAGGTGTGAGACAAAACGCAATTCTTGTACGCAGCATTGTAAAAATTAAGCTTCATACCATGCAAATCGAATCAAACAAACTAATAAGTGACTGAGATAACCAAAAATATGAAGAACCAAAAATCATACCCGAACATTTGAGCTTCCTCAGCGTGCTATCATATGATGGGATGTCACACTGCTGCAACTTGATTCGAGGTGGCTTGTTCATGAATCCCATCACAAGCATTGTCGTTTTTCCCCGACGGTACTCTCTGCAAAAAATCGAATCACATATTGTTAGTGCGGGTGAGGCAACTGTGTGATGCCTGCCTCATAACTGCAGTAGAATGAGTTAACTCATGATCGATATAATTTGCACAAGTGTAATATATTGTTCCCATGTCTCAATAGTCCTGAACGAATTCGTCGAAGTGTCTTGTACATCGTGGTTCAAATTGCTTGCCAGAAAATTACTCACAATGGTCTGAACTCGTGCTACAAACAGATAGAATCTTTCTTTCTTCTCTACCAAATGCGGGACAAAATTACAATTTAGGGAACAGTCCCAAATTTTGAGTTTAGGGACTCTTGATATTGCAGAACCTACAGTAAATAACTGTCAGATATGAAAGAATGTAGCACCAATTCAGTGGATCAAACTGAGGTTGAGAAACCTCATCATTTACAACGAATTGTTTCTTACTCCTACTTCTCGTACAAGATATTGAACGCTCAAGTACCGCAATTGCACTATATTGCCACACTTAGGGAAACAACACTTGCCTATTCTCCTTAAACTTCAAAGCTGAAGCTGTGAAAGCGGAAAATCCTGAACTCCCTACATTCCGATAGGATTGGTACCACGATCGCTAGGCCAGCTGACAGAGGCAGCGTCAAGCCCGATCTCGATACGATTGTAAAGATTGCTGCTCTAGGGTTTAGGGTATAGGGTTACAATTGCTAATTCGGATCTAAACTTTGGAACACTCGAGGTGAAGTTTGTGAACAAAGGCGAAACGCCGTTAATATCTACAATCGAGAGAAAGGGACGAAGAGCGATTGAAACCACCACTTAGTCGCTCATTGACTACAGTACAGTACAGTAGCACAGCCGATAGCATTCACGGGCGCTGAAAAATACTCGGTATATAATGCGGAGTAATGCAGAGCAGAAACCCTAAACCTGATCATGACTGCAGCCTCCGCTCGATTGCGAAGTGAAATTAGCGAGACATGCAAAATCTCCTTGCATGGATCGGTGCAAAGTTTCGAATTAGGGTAATGCCGCAACAGACTGAGATGGCACATTTGGACCCCAAACCCTAAACTCTGTCCCAAAAGTGGTCACAAATCATTGTGCGACGGTGATGCATTCATCACAAATTGTTAGGGATACAAGCACCAGTTTTAGTCCTATGAATTTTCAAATTTCCCTTCAGTGGCGACATGAATTTCAATCCGGCAGCCACTTCAATCCCGAACAAGTTGCGAACTCGAAGAAATCATGCGCAAGCATTGCATTGGAAGCAGGTGATCTTCGATGAGACTCTCTGCCCCAACTTTGATAAATTCAAGCGGGTGGTAGACGCTTGCATGTGGACCATCTGGACCCAGCGCAATGCCATGATTTTTGAACAAGAACTTTGGCGTCTGGTAAAACAACCCATGGGCAGAATTTGGAGTTTGCCCTCATGGCATTGATGGATTTTTTTTTTTTTAATTCCCATATGAAGACAAGTGAGAGAACAGTGAGAGTAATTAAAATCATATTTTTTTTTAGAGAAAGGAGGAATTTGTTATGAATTTTTGAAGTGTATTGTCCAAAAGAGTCTCTAGACTATCCGCAAACTAGCAAAAGTTGTATTCATAATGACTATCTTACTCACCCAAAGTGGTTGCGATATTTCCTAATCTAAAAAAAGTGTTGTCATAGGTCTTTTGATCTTAATGGAATGTTCTATTTTACAAGGTAGAAACATTTGTTGGAGGAGTTCTTTTCAAGTATGATGAAGTAATCTAGAAAATAATTCTTAGAGAAGATTGAGGTAAATTCTAAAAAGTTTCCAACAACTTAGATGAAACCTACCACTAGGGTACTTTGACCCAAATGATTCAATTCATTGACCAATAATAGGTGTTTCTACAATAACCTTGAAAGTCATCCATTGACCACTTTGGGGCCTCAACTTCTCTCCAAGGTTAATGTATTGGAAATTGTATAAAATTTACAATCAAAGGCTCAAATGATTAGAATTGGGTTGAAAAATCACCATTTCATGAATTGATGAACATCACCTTGTACTTCTTTACACAACAAGGATTCATTCATTATTCTACAATCTCAAGGAACACTTTTGGATTGTCAATGAAACCATATAGGGAATTAAAAGAGTAACAATAGCATCCAAAAGTGCATGAATAGTCCCCCTCCAAAGCCCACAATAGAAAATTTACTATGAATTTTGCTTCAACCACCTATATATGTCTTTCCTTTTCCAAAATGAGTTGATCATAAAACATATGAAATATTTCGTTATTTTCTATTCTTTTGCCCCCAAAAAATTGTAAATCCAATAAAAGGAATTATACCAAGTGACCAAATGGTTGACAATGGGCTTCCTACCTTAGTAGAGAAAAGATGATCAAGAAGTTTGATAGATCATGGTTGAATGAGCAAACCTTTATAGAGAGATTTTGTTTTTACTCTATCTATAAGATACTTTACTTCGACAATCCATGACCTTCCTAATTCTCCAACCAATTGATGGTAAGTGATCCAATCAAAATGATAGGATTTAATTAAAGCCTCTAGTATTGGTTGTACTTTCCTTTCTTTTAAGCATTGGACTTTCACTCCTATTTTAAAAAAATTAAAAAACAATCATACTACCAATTTCAGATAAATAAATGAACAGTAGAAATGACACTAACAAAATCCTTCATATAGACTTTTGGAGTTGAAATCACCTTTTATCTATATATTTGTACTTAACTCATTGAATTTGATGATTTCATCTATATTTTAATGCTTATTAACCATTGTTTCGCAACAATTATTTTCTTAAAACCAAAATGAATCTTGGAAAGAAATCCACCTAAATTTTTGCCTTGAAATGAAAATTCTCCAATAAAAAAGCATAACAAAGTACCTCAATTATAAATGTAAACGTAGATTGTCATCAAGCATCTCCACTAATACGAAGATTCTTCATTAGCATCAATATTATGAAATTATCCCAAGGATGGATCACTTGTTCATCCCACCTATACAACTCATTATATACACTTTCAACAAAATATTTGTCTTATGTGCAAAAGCAAAAGATATATTAATTTGATCAAAATAGTGTGATTTTGGGAAAAAATGGATATTTAAACAAAAATTTGCAAGATTGGGAAGATATTAAAACTTAACAAGTGATGAATGTATCATTATTTCAGGATGAACATATTTATTTTTAGATGAATATTGATTCTTCATCCATATTCAACAAATTTCATTCATAATCTTGATCATTGCTCCAATGATAAAGGTAACATCCATGGTCTTAGAAAATTGAAAAAAATATGATATAGATAGCAATTACAAGAGATTTGGAGGGGATCTCCTGAAATTCCTTCATACAATCACTTATTTGTCCCTAAAAGTGACCCTGATCTACACGAATGTAACATTTCAGCACGGGAATCTGGATAAGTGTACAGGATAGGCACAAATTGGAAAGTATAAAGTTTAGGTGTACTTACCTTGATTAACATATTGGCTCCAGTCATGGTAAATAACACACATAAATTTTTTTTTAAACTGTCATTACCTCAATGTAAATTTGAAATTCCACTCGGACTAATCCCATTTATGGAAATGGAGGAAAGAACCATCGATGCAATTAGTCCAGCCTGTCATCGTGCAGACTTAATATCGTCGTGCATATTTACCGTTATTGAGAGAAAAGGACTGACATTGTCCTTACCAACTGCATCTGGGAAACTCAAAAGTATGCGTTGACATATAATTATAAATGTTGCTTCAGTAATTTCACTGAGCTCGATTAGCAGCTTTTCGGATCAAGCATTCAGCACTCAAAGTTGACGACTCCACAGCTCATACTCATCTAAACTACTCGTCGTTCTTGTAGGGATACTCTTCCGGCATTTGCTCAAGGAGTTTCAGCCTAATCTCAAAAACATCATCTCCGCGTAACATATCCTTCACAAATTTCACCTCCGTGCGCATCGACACCTGCACAGAAAAGGCATTAGAACTCTCCAATAAAAGAATGAAAGCATGTAGGATCGCCATCGAATGTGTGCAGCGGTAGATAGAAATCTCGTCGATAGATAATAATATACGTGCAACAGAGTTTTCAGACGACCAAACTGAAGAATAGTTTTCTCACCATCTCCAAAGCTCCTCGCAGCACCCCACAGAGAATGTTGCAGTAGCTTAAACCCTGACAGGTCTCAGGAAGCTCAACAAAATCGACAAGAGGGTTGTCTTCCAGAATCAGGCTGCACTCCATGCTGTCTGCACTCCAGTTGGCCACCGTGGCAGTAACATTCAAGAACATTTTAAACCCCACCTTTGCAATGCAAGCGATAGTGTCAGGCAAACTCAATCACAGTGTTTTCGCCCAAAAAATCACCTGAATGACAAAGCAATACCGGTAGTTCATTTGAAGGCTTCCTTTTCCATTCAAATTCCTTCTTGCAATTATAACAAAATGTGCTATTTATAGCTAATAATCCCTAAGAGACTGATTATTGAGGCCAATAATGACAAACGATCATTTGCTTACACCTGAAGTAAGCGCGCATCAGACACAAATATAATCACATTATATGATATGGGCATAATAGAATGAATAAGTCAATTATTTCAACTTTCGACAACTGTATTCAGAATAAGCGTGGTATGTGATAACGACATTGATGACAGGACCTTTTGACAGAGAATTTTTAAATTCGTAGCCTTGCAGTAGTGAGTAGTGACATGTCCAAGAGAATCCCAGGGTACCTTGGCAATGACATCTGCTGTCTCTCGGAAGTCTGTACACTTAGTGATATTGGCTTTCGCTAAGAAATCATCAATAAGACGAGCACCGATATTGTAGCCCCTAAAAAACACCCAAAATCAGACAAGTAACATGATATACTAAAAAACCTGGACATCCAAAGATATTCTCCAATTTAACAATCAAAAACTTCAAATAAAAGTGTAAATTAACAGGGAAGATTATAACCAGTGGTTTAGCAGCGGAAACATAGAACCCACAAGATACTCCAAGGGGTCAGGAAAAGACGTACATAGTATCAAGCTGCTTGTTGACTTCTTCAATCTCTTCATAATCCGTGAGGAGTTGGCGGACAATGGCTCCATATGTCAACGTAAAAAGCTCCGCGTTCTGAAGCACATCCCCACCATTCTAACCCTCATCATAATTTTCAAAAAGCAAAAGCAAAAAAGAAAGGAATCGTTGCCATAAAACTTCACCTTCTACCTGGCAAGAAGAACATCAATCACAATCACTGAAATTATAAATGCGTAGCTTAGTTCTTACGACAGCCACTAATTCTCACCGAAATGGTGGCAGATTGTTACTCGAAGGGAAGAACTAGTCACAGGATTCCGAAACAAGAACAAACGACAAGAACAAAAAAAAGTCATTAAAGAATAAGAGCATCACAGATTCGCCAATTTCACGATTAGTCCCCCAAAGACGATGTAGCCAACCGAAATTCCAAAGACAGGGTATCAAACAAGAGACGATCCCATGGGAAGACCTGGCCCACAGTGATGGAATGGGAACCCCAACCCTCGTCCAATTTGTAGGTAACCCTTACTTCCTGGAGCTGGAGAACACATGATTGAAGAGCACCCAAGACACGGGAACAGGGAAACCAACAGTCCGATCGAAAAACGAAATCGGGGGATGGAAGGAGGGGGCAGAAGGGAAAGGAAAAGAAGGGAAAGACGACTCACCACGCGCTCAATGGCCGGCGACACAGCAGGATCGCTGGGCCTCAAAGAAGCCCGCATCGTGAAGGGCGCAAACGCAGCAGCAAAGCCCGCCAAAGAAGAAGACGCGAGCGATGGCGATGGCGATGAGGAAAGGAAGCGCGAGGAAAGGAGGGACTTGCCTTGCTGTGCGAGACAGGGAGTCGGTCCCGGCCTCTGTTCGTCCGCTGGGCTCTGTTCGTCCGTCCATCAACGCTGGACGTTAACCTGAAAGGTTCCGTCTCGGGGGCCGACTATTTTTCTGGGCAGTGCAGAAAGCGCTGGTGAAGCTATTTACATCCATCGACACGGATGAAACATACTAAATCTTCTCTTTCTATTAACCCATTAACGCTGGTTGACCACTTTCTGGTCGATTTCATGACTTTTTGTCTCCTACAAGTCGTAAAACATTTGATTTCAAAAAACTTAGAGAAGAACGCAATTAAAGTATCTTCATATGCTCCTAACAAAACCAATTTCAAGAGAATTTGTGCAAAAATAAGTAAGTTGTGCTTGTCCAAACTTGAAATGGCCTAACCTTTCATATTAGAATTTTCAATGAGAAATGCATATTTAATGTAAAGGACAACTATACATGTGTGAAGGAATTAGTCAAAAAGTTTTTGGTCAATTTTTAGACCAAATACTCAAATTTATGCCCAATTGTAGCAAACCCTATTTAGCAGTAATGCCAAAGGATGTTTATGACACATCAATCTTTGAAGAGTAATTACAAAGATGTGAACCATTGGATCACTTTCATTTTTTGTGTGGTTCAAGGACCTACTCCACGGAACTTACTTATTCAATCCGATCTAAGATTACATCTTTTGAGAAGGCACCAAATGACACTTTTTCAGAATTGTTTACAAAAATTACACCCGCCCCCCAAATCGACCATGGACGTTAATGGATTAAAATAGCATGTTTGTTTTGTTTTGTTTTGTTTTGTTTTTTGGGTTTGGGTTTTGGGTTTGGGTTTTGGGTTTGGGTTTGGGTTTGAGGTTTGGGTTTTGGGTTTGGGTTTTGGGTTTGGGTTTGGGTTTGGGTTTTGGGTTTTGGGTTTGGGTTTTGGGTTTGGGTTTTGGGTTTGGATTTTGGGTTTGGGTTTGGATTTTGGGTTTAGGTTTTGGGTTTGGGTTTTGGGTTTAGGTTTTGGGTTTGGGTTTTGGGTTTGGGTTTGGGTTTGGGTTTGGGGTTTGGGTTTTGGGTTTGGGTTTTGGGTTTGGGTTTTGGGTTTGGGTTTTGGGTTTGGGTTTTGGATTTTGGGTTTTGGGTTTGGATTTTGGGTTTGGGTTTGGATTTTGGGTTTAGGTTTTGGGTTTGGGTTTTGGGTTTGGGTTTTGGGTTTGGGTTTTGGGTTTGGGTTTTGGGTTTGGGTTTTGGGTTTGGGTTTTGGGTTTGGGTTTTGGGTTTGGGTTTGGGTTTTGGGTTTGGGTTTTGGGTTTGGGTTTGGGTTTTGGGTTTGGGTTTTGGGTTTGGGTTTTGGTTTTGGGTTTTGGTTTTGGGTTTGGATTTTGGTTTTGGTTTTGGTTTTGGGTTTGGGTTTTGGGTTTTGGTTTTGGGTTTTGGGTTTGGTTTTGGGTTTGGATTTGGGTTTTGGATTTGGATTTTGGTTTTTGGTTTTGGTTTTTGGTTTTGGTTTTTGGTTTTGGTTTTTGGTTTTGGTTTTGGTTTTGGGTTTTGGTTTTGGGTTTGGGTTTTGGGTTTGGGTTTTGGGTTTTGGGTTTGGGTTTTGGTTTTTGGTTTTGGTTTTTGGTTTTGGTTTTTGGTTTTGGTTTTTGGTTTTGGTTTTGGTTTTGGTTTTGGGTTTTGGTTTTGGGTTTTGGTTTTGGGTTTGGGTTTTGGGTTTTGGGTTTTGATTTTGGTTTTTGGTTTTGGTTTTTGGTTTTGGTTTTTGGTTTTTGGTTTTGGTTTTGATTTTGGATTTTGGTTTTGGGTTTTGGGTTTGGATTTTGGGTTTTGGGTTTAGGTTTTGGTTTTGGGTTTTGGTTTTGGGTTTGGGTTTGGGTTTGGGTTTGGGTTTTGAGTTTTGGTTTTGGTTTTGGGTTTTGGGTTTTGGTTTTGGGTTTTGGTTTTGGGTTTTAGTTTTGGGTTTTGGTTTTGGGTTTTGGGTTTGAGTTTGGTTTTGGGTTTTGGGTTTGGGTTTTGGGTTTTGGGTTTTGGGTTTGGTTTTGGGTTGGGTTGGGTTTGGGTTTGGATTTTGGGTTTTGGGTTTGGGTTTTGGATTTGGGTTTTGGATTTGGATTTTGGGTTTGGGTTTGGATTTTGGGTTTAGGTTTTGGGTTTTGGTTTTGGGTTTGGGTTTGGGTTTGGGTTTTGGATTTTGGGTTTGGGTTTTGGGTTTGGGTTTTGGGTTTGGGTTTTGGGTTTGGGTTTTGGGTTTGGATTTTGGGTTTGGGTTTGGATTTTGGGTTTAGGTTTTGGGTTTGGGTTTTGGGTTTGGGTTTTGGGTTTGGGTTTTGGGTTTGGGTTTTGGGTTTGGGTTTTGGGTTTGGGTTTTGGGTTTTGGTTTTGGTTTTGGGTTTGGGTTTTGGGTTTGGGTTTTGGGTTTGGGTTTGGGTTTTGGGTTTGGATTTTGGTTTTGGTTTTGGTTTTTGGTTTTGGTTTTTGGTTTTGGTTTTTGGTTTTGGTTTTGGTTTTGGGTTTGGATTTGGGTTTTGGATTTGGATTTTGGTTTTTGGTTTTGGTTTTTGGTTTTGGTTTTTGGTTTTGGTTTTTGGTTTTGGTTTTGGGTTTGGGTTTGGGTTTTGGGTTTGGGTTTTGGGTTTGGGTTTTGGGTTTGGGTTTTGGTTTTTGGTTTTGGTTTTTGGTTTTGGTTTTTGGTTTTGGTTTTTGGTTTTGGTTTTGGTTTTGGTTTTGGGTTTTGGTTTTGGGTTTGGGTTTTGGGTTTGGGTTTTGGGTTTTGGGTTTTGATTTTGGTTTTTGGTTTTGGTTTTTGGTTTTGGTTTTTGGTTTTTGGTTTTGGTTTTGGTTTTGGATTTTGGTTTTGGGTTTTGGGTTTGGATTTTGGGTTTTGGTTTTGGATTTTGGGTTTTGGGTTTGGGTTTGGGTTTTGGGTTTGGGTTTTGGGTTTGGGTTTGGGTTTGGGTTTGGGTTTTGAGTTTTGGTTTTGGTTTTGGGTTTTGGGTTTTGGGTTTTGTTTTGGGTTTGGGTTTTGGGTTTTGGTTTTGGGTTTTGGGTTTGGGTTTGGGTTTGGGTTTTGAGTTTTGGTTTTGGTTTTGGGTTTTGGGTTTTGGGTTTTGTTTTGGGTTTTGGTTTTGGGTTTTGGTTTTGGGTTTTGGGTTTGAGTTTGGTTTTGGGTTTTGGGTTTTGGGTTTTGGGTTTGGTTTTGGGTTGGGTTGGGTTTGGGTTTGGATTTTGGGTTTGGGTTTGGGGTTTGGGGTTTGGGGTTTGGGTTGGTTTTGGTTTTGGTTTTGGTTTTGGGTTGGGGTTGGGGTTGGGGTTGGAGTTGGGGTTGGGGTTTGGGTTTGGGTTTGGATTTGAGTGGGGTTGGGGTTTGGATTTGAGTGGGGTTGGGGTTTGGATTGGGTTGGATTAGTTCGTTATTTGGTTAGTTGGTTGGTTGGTTCGTTCGTTTATCACGTTGAGATCTCCTGGACCATGCATCCCCCGGTCGCGTGCTTGGTACCGTCGGAAAGCCCTCAATGAGGAGGGGTGCACCAGCTTGGTTTCGTGGCCTTCCGACGTACGGTGTGAAAGTTGTGCATTTTTGAGTTAATTTTGGTTCTAGAAAATTAAAAAATTACTTTTACTTTTATTTTGGTTACAATCTTGGTACCTTCGAAAAGCCCTCGGCGAGGAGGGGTGCACGGGCTTGGTTTCGTGGCATTCCGACTCACGGTGAGAAAGTTATGCATTTTTGAAGTATTTTTAGGAACTAAAAAACTAGAAAATTTATTTTACTTATATTTTGGTTACAATTTTGGTACCATCAGAAAGCTCTCGGCGAGGAAGGGTGCACAAGCTTGGTTTTGTAACATTCCGACTCACGGTGAGAAAGTTATGTATTTTTGAAGTATTTTTATGAACTAAAAAATTAGAAAATTAGTTTTACTTATATTTTGGTGACAATCTTGGTACTGTCAGAAAGCTCTTAGCAAAGAGGGATACACCGGCTTCGTTTTGTGGCATTCCAACTCACAGTAGAAACTTATGCATTTTTTGGTTTTAAAAAAATTAGAAAATTAGTTTTACTTATATTTTGGTCACAGTCTTGGTACCGTTAGAAAGTTCTTGGCGGGGTGGGGTGCATGGGATGTATATTGTGGCGTTTTGACTCACAACAAAAAAAGTTATGGATTTTTGAGTTGTTTTTGGTAATAAAAAAATTAGAAAATTAGTTTTACTTTTATTTTGATTGTGGCAACGTCACAGGCCACTCTAGTCTCTCTTCTATTAAGACAAGTGGTTTGTTTTGTTTTGTTTTGTTTTGTTTTGTTTGTCACGTTGAGATCTCCCGGACCGTGAATCCCCCGGTCATGTGCTTGGTACTGTCGGAAAGCTCTCGGCGAGGAGGGGTGCACTGGCTTGGTTTCGTGGCCTTGTGACGTACGGTGTGAAAGTTGTGCATTTTTGAGTTATTTTTGGTTCTAAAAAATTAGAAAATTACTTTTTCTCATATTTTGGTTGCAATCTTGGTACCATTGGAAAGCCCTTGACGAGGAAGGGTGCATGGGCTTGGTTTTGTGGCGTTCCGACTCATAGTGTGAAAGTTATTGAATTTTGAAGTATTTTTATGAACTAAAAAATTAGAAAATTACTTTTACTTTTGTTTTGACTATGGCAACGGCACAAGACACACGTACTTGGTACCATTGGAAAGCCCTCGGCGAGGAGGGGTACACTGGCTTGGTTTCGTGGTGTTTGGAAGTACGGCATGAAAGTTATGCATTTTTGAGTTATTTTTGGTTCTAAAAAATTAAAAAATTATTTTTTCTTATATTTTGGTCACAATTTTGGTACCGTCACAATTTTGGTCACAGGCTTGGTTTTGTGGCGTTTTGACTCACGGTGTGAAAGTTATTGAATTTTCAAGTATTTTTATGAACTAAATAATTAGAAAACTAGTTTTACTTATATTTTGGTCTGAATTTTGGTACCGTCGGAAAGCCCTTGGTGAGGAGGGGTGCACAGGCTTGGTTTCATGGCATTCCAACTCACAATGAGAAAGTTATGGATTTTTGAGTTGTTTTTGGTTCTAAAAAAATTAGAAAATTACTTTTACTTTTGTTTTGATTGTGGCAATGCCACAGGGCACTCTAGTGTTGATGGAAACACATCTATTTATTCCAAAGTGTGTAAATTCTTACATATTTGAGTGAACAATTTAAGAAAAACTGTATAGCCTTTGAGCTACAAATTGCCCTCCCCCCTCCTCAAAAAACACTGGGCTCTAAACCTCTAATCTCCAAAAGTTCAAGTAGTTGGCAAGCATCTAGGATTTGACAAGAATATAACTTCATGATAGAACCAAAAAAGTCCATAGATTTTTCATTTGACATAGTAAAACTAACTTGTACTGTTTTTAAATTGATTTGAGTTTGCAAGGCTTTCTTAATTGGGAGTTCACATTATTTTTGATTAAAAAAAATCAATATATTGGTGGTTCACATTATTTTCATTCATTCTCAAATAGTTTGTTTGTCAACTAATTTTCATCCACGGTTCATTCACCTCGATCTATCTTCATCCAATTTCATATACATATCATCCAAATAAATGTTGACACTAATTAGACCTAATTCATTCAAGTTTCATCTAAATTTGGGTTAGGGGTCTTAACCCCTAAAGGACCATTGTCCCTTCAAGGGACAAATTGAATTTTGGGCAGGTACCTCCGGGTTGAAATTTTGTCATGATTTTTTGAAACTTTTTTAGAAGATACAAAAATTGATGAGCTTTATGGGAATATAATTTTTTTTTCACATTTGGTGCCCGGAAACAAAAGTTATGACCATATAAGAGCAAAATAAAGGACGGGAGGCAGTCTGGGCAGCAAAAAAAGAAATTTCAAAATTTTGAATTTTTTTTTTGAATTTTTTTCCTTGTAGAATATATTTTTTTCTACATGTGAAGATCTTATTCATTGCATTTGGACTTATTATAAAAAAGTTATGGACAATCTTGTATTTTGGGCAGTTAGAGCATCTTTCTGAAAAAATAACTTATAGAATTCATTTCTGAATGCAATATTTACAATTTTTCTGGAGAAAAAATTTTACATGATTTTGTTTGCTTGCTATAACAATCTCACCATTGGGATTAGTGCATTTTAATTCCATCTTAAAGATATTAATAATTTAGATTTTCCTTCTTTCTCATACCTACTTCTACTTAACAAATTTTTTAAGCATGAAAATTAAGTTTCTTTTTGAAATTTTTTCCCCCCTAAACTTTCAACTCCATATTACACAATAAGAATTTAAAGCTCAAAACTCTGTAGCGCAAAAAATTTAAGTTAAAAAAGTTCAAAGTTAAATAATCTAGTCCCACAAGGTGCTGAAAAACCTTTAAACGCAAATATCTTTTAATCTATGTGGTCAAAGTTTCTGAAATTTTTTCCACACATTTTCATACTAGTAAGGTATAAGATCCTATGTTTGGATGTGCAAAAAAAATAATTTTCAAATTTTTTAACTCTTTGCTACAAAAATGGCAGTTTTGAGTGTTTTTTGGCACAAATAAGGCCTTGGTCCTTTAGGGGTTAAATTCTTTGAACTTTGGCACTAATTGAATTATAAGTAAAATGTATATGACAATCTACAAATGAATAATGGTTGATATCATACGTGAAGGTCACATTTGGTAAAATTTAAGTAGTTTTGTAAGAAAGTGCCACATGTCATCTTGTGAATGGTATGAGTAACGTGGACCCCTAAGAATTTGATATGAAAATTGAATTTTGGCCCTCAACTACCAAATTAGATCTTAATGTGAGAACATTTTATATCGAGCAAAATATCATAATATTAAATTACAACTACTATTCCAATGACACCACTTTATTGGTCTTCAAATAGTTAATTTCAATAAAGTAAATAATCATATTTTAGATTTCAATCTTTGTAACAATATCAATAAACAACAAACTAGACATATAAGACCAATTGAAATTAACAAAAAAATTTCATACCAAACCTAATATCCCACCCAAACTTATTATTGTTTAAAAATCTATTGTTCCTTAGAATTTTTGACAATCTTATGCCTAAGCATGCTTTCATATCAAATGTGTAAAATGGTTCAACAATTTTTTTGTATATATAAGTTTTAAGAATTCTTAAGAATTAAATATTTCAAGTGAATCATTGAATATATAATACAAATTATCAATTTATAACAAGTAGTTTACTCATTCTAAGCCAATTATTTATATAGATCATTCTTGAATTAAATGTCATAAATTATTTTTTTATAATTTTTGTTTTTTGAAAGGTTGTTTGTATATAATAACAACCAATATTCAAATAAGTTGTCATTATTTGTTGATCTTCGTCATCCAATTGTAAATTGTCACGTAATTGATGAAATATTCTCATTAACATTTATAAAAATAAAAGGTTCATAGGATGAAGATTATATACTACAACAATTTTATCTAGGATTGATAAGTTTTAATTACATTTTAAAACCATTAATGACTTAACTTTCCATTCCATCTTGTATCTAGTTGTAATTAATACTTTTTAAAGAATGAAAAAGAATGGAAATCTATATTTATGTTTATTTTTCCTAAAATTTTCAACTCAATTCTCTATCATGAAAATTTAAACCTCAAAAGTCTATAGAAGATTCAAAGTCCCAAAACCTATCAATAATAAAAGGGAGGGAAAAAAAAACACTTTGAATACTAATATCTTATAATCTACTTGGTCAAAGTTTCTTGAAATATTTGACAAACATTCTCATTCAACTCTAATTCTAAATCCTAGGGTTAGAAACGTCAAAAATAAAATAAAATAAAATAATTATAGCTCATATTCATGAATTGTTAGGGTTAAATGAACAATCATTTGTAAAGCACAAAATGTCTCAACTCTCCTTGATTAGTCTTGAAAGTTTGCAACAATTTGAACCACAATAGTGTTTATGTAAATGCAATTTGTAAGTGTTGGAAAACAAAAGCGTGTCTCATTTGGATGTTTTTACTTTACACTACAATTACAACATAGATTATTATTAGTTCCATAGTACAAAGTGAAAAAAAGTCACCATACTTTTTTTAATTTTATGAATTTAATTTAACCCCAAAATGTTCAACCATCTACTTGGTCAATGATGAATGTTTGAAAAAGTGCAATCCATCCAATTAATACTACATATTTGTCAAGAAAGTTTTAAGAAAAAGCATTGCGATATATTAATGGAAAGGAGAACAAATGCTCTTGTCTAAGTTTTGTTGTATAAGATTTATTGAATCTTGCTAAGAATCATAAAGGGGAGTCAAAATTTCTCACAAATCTGAGGAATGAAACTGCAATTTTTCAAAGTGCCCAAAATAGATGTATCCAAAGTTTATCCTAAGCTCATGCTTAGAGGATTTCTATTTACGCAAGAATCTACAATAGGGTTTTGCAAACAAGCCATAATTAGGTGCACTACCTTTCATGACTAATTGATCCGCATATTTATTATAATTACGAAAAGTGAACTTACTACTTTTGTTCGAGCACTTTCAGGTTAAGAACTCATGCCTCACATCATGCCTAGTACAGAGAAAAAGCTGGATGGACAATAATGCAAGCATTTGTGCCCATACAAAGAATCTATAAGAAGTGAGCAACCCAGTTCGGGTGCAGTGTCAAAGTCAAGTTCAAGCATATCTAATGAACCACCAATAACTAGAAGTCGAGCAAGAGTCGGAAATAATTCGCATACATCCAAAGCAGATCCAATGTAAAAGTAAGAGCGATGGAATCGAACAAATTAGGGCACAAGTAATGACATAAATATGAATTCAGGATATACGTATTTTCAAAATGTAACAGGCACATCTGCATCAGTGCTACCTCATGAATGGCGTTTCCGAAACTGAAACTATACACAAAAAACACTCACAAATCCTTTTCTGCCTACCTTTTGGACAAACTTTGTACACAAGCATGGCAAAGAGTGCAACACACCCCATAAACACTGCAGGAGCGCATACACAATGGGTATTGACTTGAGCACCTACAACTAGGCAGCTGCCCTTTGGCACTCTAATGTCTTAAATTGTCCACAATGCTACAGCCCATAGACTGAACATGAGCACCGTGGGGCCTGCATACACTGCTGTCCTTATTCTCAAACCCGACCTCTAGCAGTACAGACAAACTCTGCTGTTAGGGCTCCCTTACTAAGATTGCTTTAGGTGCAACACGTTGTTTTGGCAGGATTGAGGCGGCTCGATTGTCTATCAGTAAGCGTCATTCCAGCTACCTGTGCAGGTTGCGCTTTTGGTAGCTTCCTCGCTGCACGCACCATAACAAGTCAGCTGTAAGGTGAGATTGAAGGTACTGATGTGAAATTAAAGAAAACATAATCTCAGTAGGGGCTATAAGAAAACATGAAAGAATATCGTTGAACAACAAAAGTAGAACGTTTCAAAATTCTCTACCAAACATTCCCAATCAGATTATGAAGATGATTACTAAACATCTTAAAGTACCCAGGATGCTATCAACCCTAACTGTCAATTCAATTTATAAATGAACACACATAAGAATCTGTATCCTCCACAAAATAGCATTGACCTGAACTAAAAGTGCAACAGAAGAGTGTACCGATTTCATAAAACAACTCGTTCACATTCTGAGCCGTTTTGGCAGAAGTCTCCATGAAGAATAAACCATTCTCCTCAGCATAAGCTTGACCCTCCTGTGGACAAAAAGGCGCCGTTATAGACTCGGTAACTATCATTCAAGACCTACCCACAGGTTTCATGAACAAACAGCTCCAACGCATATGCAAAAGAGGAAGGAGAGTATCAAACCTCTGCTTCAATTTTCTTCTTCGAAGCAAGATCTGCCTTATTTCCAGCCAGGGCCATTACCAAGTTGGGATTCCCTGAACAATTAACAAATAGAAATTTTGAGCATCTATAATGCATTGATAGCACGGCTATCCCAAAATCCAAACTCAGTAAATACTTCCTAAAACATGAATGAAGAAATCACGGAATATACCCCATTATCACTTGATAATAACGAATTAACTTGTCTTGCTACTGGTATGGAATCATGTCACTCCGTTTTAAAATATAACAACCAAAAAGATCACAGCGGAAACTTAGGGCAAATACCTTGTCTTTGAAGTTCTTGAACCCATTTCTTTGCTCTTCCGAAAGAATCCTAAAAAAAAATTTAAATGAATTACTGCAACGCTCTCAGGACGACAATGAGAACGATTCACAAAAGAACAGAACTCCTATTTGACTTACTCTCCCAGTCTCTAGCTGGCTCCAAATCTCTCTCCAAATCAAACCATATATCATGATCCATTCGCTTGGAGGGGCAGGAGAACCAATCACAATTAAAGCGCAATAAATCACGAGGGTAAAATGCATACCGAGTTTGTAATGTCGTAAACAATAATAGCCGCGGCAGCACCCCGGTAATACATAGGTGCAAGACTGTGGTATCTTTCTTGCCCAGCAGTGTCCCATATCTCAAATTTCACGGTCGTCTCATTGACTGCTAATGTCTGTGTAAGGAAAGCTGCACCAATTGTCGACTCCTGCACGAGCACCTCAAGATTTAAGCAATACAAAAAACACGATGGCAGGATTTCTGTACCTACCGACAATGAATCGCAACTCACAAAAAGCACCCGGTCCTGCCGCAAATTTCCAGAACACAAGTGGGCAATTCAAGATGAAGAAACCTAAGTAAACGGCAGAACCAACATGAAGCAGAGCAGGTTTCCTACAGCATGCAAATCAACCAAGCATCTTCGTCACCCCTATCTACCGCAACGCCACATCTTCAGGAACCGGAGATCAAGAAGATAGCCCCGAATTGGCACCCAGCCCGCCCGTACCTGATAATCGAAGAACTGGCCCTTGACAAAACGGAGAGCAAGACTGGACTTCCCAGCTCCCATGTCGCCAAGCAAAACCTGCCACGCAAATGATTGAAGCACCATTTAGGTCCTAAGCCCCCAAGAGATACCGCCCAAACTTCCCACCAGAGGCGACATGAACAGTGACAACCCCACCCAGGCCAACCCCAACCCCAACAAAACCCAACCCGACCGAAAAGAACCGAAGCCAAGCAGGCGAGAGAAAATCAACAACTCACCAGCTTGGCCTGCATGTGGTTGGCGCCAGTCGTGGCCATCGTCCTCCAGTCCAATTTCCCGCCTGGACAATCCCGCCTCACGCGGGGAATACAGCCCCTGCCGAAATCGAACCCCAAGGAAACCGCAGGCAACAGCACCTCTCGAGAGTCCCCGGGATATCAGGGACACGGGAATGCGGACGAAAGAATGAGAAGCCGCGGAGAGAAGAACGAGCGAAGAGCAATCGAAGTGGGGAGAGAGAGATGGAAGGCGAGATACGAACGAGAAGATGAAGATGAAGGAGAAGAGGACTGGGGGCAAGGAGCAGAGGCCAAGCAAGAGAGTGCGAGAAAGCGAGAAGGAGAGAGAGAGACAAAGCAAAGCACGCCCAAACTGAAGGCGAAGGTTAAAGGATTGTTGATGGTTAGGATGCAAGAATGATGGGGAGCATGAGAAGCAACGCAACGACGCGGAAGAACAAAGACAAGGACACGGTGGTGGTGACGAGCGAGCGGGCAAGAGAAGGGGAGGGCCGGGTCGGGTGCAAGGCAGCCGAGGTCGCCCAAGTGCCCAACCCGTGCGCGACACGAGCAGGCACCCGCAGGAAGACCGGAAAGAGTGACCCCTTGACGAAGCTTCGGCCCACGACCGACCGACCGACCGTCGACGAACGAACGAAAGGAAGGTCCCCGGTGGACAACTGAACTCATGTGTGAACAGGTCACACGCCCGAAGGGGCCTGGTTCCGAAGGCTCTCAGTCATGGAGTCCCTAGACCCACAACAATGTTGTTTTCAATTTTCCAATGCTATTATACACCTAATTATGTTTTGAATGAATTGATAAAGCCACTTATATCCCAAAACATGTAGATTATGGACAAAGATTATCCATCCATTTAGATGTTCCATTTGTTGAGGGAATTTGTGAGCATTGTTCTTTGAATTGTGCACCTCAAATATAAATTCATCCCATAATTGTTCAAAAATGGTCCAAATGTATGGACATAATAAAAAAATGATTGATTTACAACTTCAATTTCAAATATTGTCACCAAATTTCTCATTCAATCCCTTAGATACTTCCAGAGAAGTTAGATGGGGTCACTTTGAGAATGCAACTTTAAATAATATGAAATCCATCCAAATTTAGGACTTTGTACACAAGTAGAAAGATTTTAGAAATCTTACTCATCCTTGAATGGTACAAAAATTTCTACATTCAAAACCATTGAAGATCTTCAAATACTACAATATAGACTAATTGTATGTTGATATACTAATATATGATAATATACTATTGCATATAAAAAACAAAATTTGTGCAAATGCTAATGACCTTTATAATCTTTGTCATTCTAAGATCATAAAATTCATGTCTAGCTATTAGGATTGACCTTTCAATATTGTAATAAGTGTTTGAATTACTACTAAAGGCATGTATAAATCTACATCCTAAATTGTATATGGACTGCATTTTCTAATTTTAAAATTCAATAGATTGCTTGTAATGTACAGCAATTAGAAAGGTTAGAATGTCTAAATCATGTCCATGTTTACTTCATTGGAATTTATGTTTTGTTACTTCTATGTGGTCAGTGAGAGATCAAGAGATATACAAATATCCAATCAAAGGGCTTGCAATCACATGAAATTTATTGCAAAGTGTATCATCAGATGCGCACAAACTTTGATTAAGTGCATTTCTACTTTCTATAGTTAAAATTTATGGATAGACTTCAATGTTTCTATAACCCTTAAAAAGACAAAGGGTGTATTAGAAAAGAAAAAGGTCCAAAAATTGCCAATTTTTGATGCACCATTGAAAATTTAATTCCAAATATACAAAAGTGTATTAAAAAAAAGGGACAAATGAATGTGTGGGAAAAAATTCAGCCCATTTGATGACTTGGATTGAAAGATTATAACATTTGAAGTCAAAAAAATAAACTTCTTTTCATTCCCAATAAACATCAAACTTCAAGCCTTCTTGGAGTAAAGTTTTTGATGCACAAAAAATAAGAACGTTCACCATTCATAAGTATATGATGTTAGGTACACTCATGAAAAATTTCAAAAGTAAATATAGAGTCTAACTTACTCTAAATCACCTTACTATATTGAAGTAAAAAACAAGCCCCTCAAACTTTCATTTCGGTGTCATTAGTAGCATGGGGAGTAGTGGAGCCTTAATTTTTTTTTCCAAATTAGTCATGCCTGTATTACTAAAATCAATTGAACTTCAAATATGCTAATTTGTATTTTTTAAAAACATTTCAATTCCCTAAATTGAAAAGATGATATAGTTGTTTTTTCAATTGCAAAATATGCAAGTTCACTTGGTATTGCAGAGTACTTGTGGTAGCAATAAATTTTTTTATTGCTACCACAATTTTCATAAAAACCATAAATGAATAAAAGAACAAAAATAAAAATTTAATATGAATTCTTTTTATCATTTATGTTTTTTATGAATTGTGGTAGCAATAAAAATTTTAAAATGATGGCATAGTGTATTGATTGATTTCCTTGGATGATAGTAAAAAAATATTATACATATAATGAACTCTATCTAAATCTATAACAATTGATTCATCCAATACAATATCAATCATTGTAAAAAAATTATTTTAATGGTATAACAAAACCCGCAATAATAAGAAAGACATTAATTAAACAACCATCATTGCTTATTGTGTATGACAATCATATTGAATTTTCATTCAAGAGGAAAATGTTTGAAATAAAAAAAGGTTGATGATTGGAAACATGTATGCAAGGTACTATATTACATTTACATAGAAATTACTAAGTATTGGAATTTTCAAGAAAATGTTGTTCTAAATGATGTTTTAAAGTTTTACGCTCAAATAATAATAAATGTTCAAAGCTATTCTAAATATGTTGATACCTTAGTATTTTCATTTGGGTAAATTCTTCAATCATTCATTACCCTTGGAGCATTGGAGCGTTGGAACTCATCAAAGAAGTGGCAAGAGGACTGTGAAGGACCAAATTTTTGGAGAGGAATGACTTCAAACTAGTTATGACGATAATAGAAGGAGTTGTAGGGTCTTGAGTAGTATACCGCATATTATTGGGAAGCAAATATGAATTCAAGCAAAAGGTTGTGGATGTAGAGATCAAGAGCTTTGACAGGATGAACAAGGCATTGCCCTTGATAGGCAAGTGGTTACTTGAAGACAAACTATGTTGTCACGTCTACAAAATGAATGGAGAGATGCGTGGAATTTTTTTTGCATGGAGTATGAAATGATGACAAATGGGATTTTGCATAATTGAATAGAAGTAGTCAAACATATGCAATTCATACAGCCTAGCTTGCGATGCCAATAACTCTGTCGTACGCGCAGTTAGTTGTAAGTATCCTTACAACAACAAATTGTTGCAAGATGATACGAATTATTGTTCCAGGGAATTCTAGTATGATATCGCATGAATTAGAAGCATCCGGATCTTTTAAACTACATCCCTTAATTCCCCTTGTTTCACTTCCTTACATCATTCCGGAAACTTAGTACGTTCCGGAATCCGATCCGGATCCGGAACACTTCCGAAACCTAGTTCCGTCTTTTCTAACTCCCGGTTTTTGTTACCTTTGTTTTACCCTCAGAGGGCCCGCCCTTGGTCTAGAGACTCACCACTTATGTAACTAACTTCTCTACATTTTTAAATAAACAACACACCCTAGACAACGCAATTATAGGAGGAGAAAGGAGTATTCTCTCACAGTTTCCGGATTGGCCGGTCCGAAAGCAGGTCATACAAAGAGATTCTCACACCTCTCTTACTACAACGACGGATCCGAACTTATAAACTCAAGGGAGTAGATTTTCAAGGAGAAGACAACATACCAAGGGGGAGGTTGGTAGACCTTCCGGAGTAGCGGGAGTTCCTTTCCTTTGGCGGTCGCTAATCTCCGCACAGAATCCTCTTGGTTCCGGACTCACAAGGACCTCTACCTTCTTATCCGGATTGCCGTTCTGGCAATTTAAAGGCACGTAACGTTCACACTCCCTTACTTAGCTTGCATCCCCTCCCGATTAGCTTAACACCCAAGAGATCCGTAGCTCAAGATCTGGATTCCTCCTCTCCCGTCCCTCTCTTACTCCAGTACACGGATACAACCCAAATGCATACACCAGCTAAAACTCCGTAGGCAAAGTGCAGCTAGTAATACCCAGCTCACTTAGATTAAGAAAGAAATTGAAATAACATACATGAAAGCACAAGGATGGAATTGGAATGGAATGGCAGACCATTAACTAACTTGCCTGCCATTAAATACTAACTGAAAATCCATAGTCAACTCCTAAAAGCCTGAAAAGAAACCCGAAAATCCAGACAATCAATCATTGAACCTTCCGAGATATCCGGAAAGGCCAGTTACAGTGTCTTGAGAATGCCAGAATCTACTTGCCTAAAATTCCGGAATCTGGGCCCACGCTTGGAAACCCGTTCCGGATCCGATACTATATTTCTGAAGAATTCTAATGCTTTGGCCTTCGACCCTTCTTTAAGCGGCCGCCTACTTGACTGGTTGGCGTTCCCTTCACGCTTCTGGCTGGAGTCGTTTTCGTTGCCGCTCGAGTCTGGATGTGGCGCGCTGCAGAAGACGGATCGCTATCCTCCTCCGTTCTAGAAGTGGAATGCGCACTTTCTTCTTCGGAATCTTCAATGACTTGAACTTCCTTCTCCTTCTCTGGCGGTGTCTCCTCCAGTATTGTGGGTTTGCTCCTCTTTTCTGGGGTAGACTCTTGCATATGCAAGAATCCTTCCGGATTCTTTCGGGCCAGATTGGTCATTACATTGATCTGGTTGATGAGGTCTCCTCTAACCTTCTGTCCTGGAACTTTGAACGATCCCTCCAAAAGGTTGGGTACCATTTGCACCCTGGAAATTTCCGGAGTTGACACTTTGGATGGTACCGGAACCGATTTCACACTGGACTCATGTTCCGGTTCCGAAGCTGGCCTCAAATTTAACTCCGTCATTCGTATCTTGCTGGAAGTAGGCTCAGCTGGCATGAATATCCCTCTCAGTCCCTCCATTCGAGTTGCTCGATCCACTACTGGTCTCCTTGGAGTGCTTGAGACAAAAGGGAGTTCCAGAAAGGTTGAGAAATCCATCACCTGATTCGGATCGATGGCCACCAGTAGCTGCCGTAGCTCTCCTAAAACCCGCTCTATCCTTGCAGTGAAGTCTACGAGGATGGTCACTATCTTGGTCCCGGTGATGTGGCCCTCCAATATCATCTTTGAGTCAAACAAAGCCGCTTTCGTGATGACGTCGGCCTTGATGTCGATTGCTTCGGATAGGTTATTGACAAGAGAGAGGGCCTCCTTTTCTTTATCTTTTGAAGCTGACATCTCCCCTTCCGCCCAATTCAGTCAGGCCTGGAATTGGTTCCGTTCCGCCTCCAGTTCCTGAATCCGATCCTCCCTTCGCTTTAGATCTTCCGGTTTGGGCAGTCGCTTGACAGATTCCACAATCTGATCCGGTTCCACCTTCAAAACTTCCGCCGTGTCTATCACCAAATCCGCCAGACTATCGTGGAGTACCTTGGCCTTGTGTATCCATTCGAATCCAGCATCGAAAAATGCTAATTCGGATTCTACTTCCGGTCCTTTACTTGACTCCCCCCCTCTCCATTGCCGGTGGTTTGGCTCGCGACCTCGGATCGGTTGACTTCCTCTTCTTGTTCCTCGGATCAGTCAGAGGTTCCTCGGGGCACTCTTCCAGTTCCGACTCGATCGGATCTTCCGCTTCCTCCCCAAAAAGTCCATATGATAGAATAGCCTTTCCGGTGTCGTACTGGATTATTTCTGCAATGCTCAAAAGTTCCTGCTGGTGGTATAAATGGAACAAGTAGGTGCTAACTGGACTTGCCTTTGCGCGGGTTACATACTCTGCTAGTTTAGAAACTAACCCGGCTATGACTCTACCCCAGTGCACGGCTCGGTTCTCCATAGCCCCGAAAATGGTATTGGCCACTGTAACGGTGACCCGTGTAGGTTTTTCCAGGTACAGAATGGGGATGAGGAACTCTAGTACTCGCCTATGTCTCTCGTCCTTGCATTCGCTAATAATGAATCCGTCCTTAGGATTTGCAAACCCTGTGAACTTCCCGGCTACAAAATGGTCCGTCCTTGACGCTAACCCGTTTCCGCTCTTCCGGAACTGATAGACATCCGTCCAGATGTCCTCCGTCCACGTGACTGGACGTCCTCTTAGAGTGAGCTCATATTGATTCGGAACTCCATGAAGTAGTTCCTGGATCATATCCTCACTCTTAAGGTTCCATGGTTGGTGTAACAAACCGACATACCCTAACTTGGTCAAATCCTCCTCTAACTGCTTGTGTAGTTCCGGATTGTCTGGAATAGCCAGAGAGATAATCCGGGCAGATACAACTACCTTCTGTACTGCTCCTGATGCCATAAGACCTAAGTAAGAATGAAGAGGGAGAAAAGTAACCCTAATTCAGTCGCTAACTCACCATTCTTTCTCTCAACTACTCACGTGGACACTCTCAGAAAAACAAAACAGGAAGGTGGAGATGAAAACCCTCGGCCAACAGCTTAAGTACTAAATCGTCTTCCTACGGTAATCAGGATAACGGCTATAGGTCTGTTATACTAACGGTATCCTATTCCCGTAGCTCCGGGGTCTATACGGTAGGTACCTGCGTTCCGGGTAATTTCGGATTTTGGATCCGGATAAGTTCTGGTTACGGATTGTGCCGGAACGCCTATCTTCTAATTTTTTTTCTCACACAAAAATCACGTTCTAACTACAAATTTTTTTTATTTTTCTCTGTTTTTATCACCTAGCTCCTTAATCTTGATCCGTCTCTGGATTCCGGATTCCCACAAACCCTTATGAGATGAAAGCATTGATTCATTTTGCAAGGAGCAAACTACACTAAAGCCATGCCCAATCCCGTATATAGTAGAATTTCATGCTATTTGGGGTCGGGTCCATAGTAGTAGTAGAATATATATGTATGTGTGTATGTGTGTACTGCATGACATTATAAAAAAAATAAAGCATATTTATAATAGATAGACATCTGTCTATAAATTTAATAAAGACATTTCTTCATTTTTTAATGACAAGCTCTGTTGTATCTTGTACTACATATAGTTTTAAGCACTTTCCTTAACTCTAGGCAATTACAAACTTCCTCTCCGACTCGGCATGTTTCATTACAATAATTTTTAGTTTTCAAGTGCAATCACAAATGCCAACTTTGTCACCATGAATCCATAGAGAACTCATGCCTACATTTTCAAAAAAACATATGAATAAAAATTTGTCATTGTTGTTCACTTTTTGGATGTCACAACATTTGAGGGTTAATGATTAATGACTAAAGGGCAAGGATTGCTATTCCATTAGCAGTCCTTGCCTTTTGGAAATCCTTTAATGTTATTTATTCCATGCTCCATTGTCTTTTGTGCTCCTTCATGTTCAATTCCACTCCTTCATGTTCCATTGTACTCCATATAATTTACCTTTGTTTCTCACTCTTTATGTTAGATGCTTCTATGTTTGTACTTGAAAGCCATTTAATTCTTGGTTTGTTAGTTATATTAAAACTAATGATCTCAAGAATAATTTAATGGAAAGAGTTGCAATAAGTAATATGAAATCAAATTAGAAATCTCATTCAAATTAAACTTGTCATGCATTCATTATAACTTTAAAAGTTGACTATACTCTTTCAAAAAGATTAAAATCATTTTTATTTAAAGTCTATTTGACATGGTTCAAGATGCAATCAAAAATTAAATTTCACTTCAGCTCTTATAAAAAGCTTGATTCTATTACTTATGTCTCTTTCAAAATCTCACTATTAAAATTAGATCCACAATAAAATACTTAAGTTTCAAATCTTATTTGTTATATTTTCATCAAATTTTACAAAGAAAAATTCTTATTTTGTTGTGTAGCACTTTTAAGTTTTGTGACCATGAATTAATATACTTACTAAGAGCAAAAGAATTCAAGGTCACTTAAAAAAATTATTCAAATCTATAGGCCAACAAAATTCATTTAATATTATTCACATATTACTAATAGTAGTAATAATTTTGGTTCATTAAGTTTACCTCAATATTCATATCCGTGTCCATATATGATTAATTGATTGATGTGGACCTTCATTTGCATATGTGAGCCGTTGGTATTTACAATCATCTGTTATTCCTCATACATTGATAAATATATATGTTTTATTACAATTCTCTTATTACATTACCTTATCCATTATACACATTGACATTGATCATAGCTTCTACCAATTTGTTTTTCAAATATACTTTGAATATGTTTTAGCTTTTTTACTATCATATTCATTAAGGTCCTAAAACATTAATTGAAAATGAATGTTTTATCAAAAAGATTTTTTTATTAACTATATATCTAATTAATTAATTTTTGGATATTATGGAGTACCATATTAGATTAAAATTGAGGATAGTCCTCCGAACTACCTTTCCTTTGTATTGCTACAATGAAACTTTACCTCATTACCTAACATTATTTAACTACTTGTCCTAAGATGCCTTAAAGTTATTTAAGGCAAACTTAAAATGTCAATTTATTATGCTTAGTTGTGTTAATTGGTGTCATGATTATTTAATGACCTTGAACCTATTCAAGGATGTTGTTTGTACTTAGATCACATGCTATAATTGATTTTCCAAAAATTAAAGTCACAGAGAAAGCTATAGTATTGAATTAAAAAAAAAGACTTGTAATTTTTATCCAACATTATTGAATAGGTGGTGTGGTATTTGAGAAGAAAATGTTGCTTCTACACTCTCAACTTTGTTCAAATTGAAATCGATTACGTATCGCAAGTCATTTTTAGGCTTCTTTTCTACTTTGCCTATTAGTACTATTTTTGTACTAATCATCTTTCCATGAGTATTAGCATTTGAAGTTTTGATGTCCTTCAATTTGAAATCTTCATCTTTTGGAGTATTAAAAGGATACAAATTGAACCAAAAAATTTAACATTACATAATAATTTTAAAAAAACTTAATTCTACCTTATTTGTTTTTAGTTTATGTTACTTATTATATCATCTTCCACATCACCATTTCATTATTTGAATTAATTATTATAAGTTGAATATTGTAAAAAATTATATTTAATTGAGACAAAATAATCACACATTAATACCTAAATCTTTCTAGTTGTTTGCATTTGCAATCAAATCCATATGTTTTAAAAAAATACCAATGTATAAAACAAAAAGTTGAAATAACGACATGTAAAAATAAGGGTTGGAGAATGCAAGCAATTAGAATTGGAAAATAACACAATTATGTATAACTCAAATAAATGATGGCAACAAAAAAACAATAAAAATAAACATAAAGAAAACATTGAATGAGTGAGTAGAAGTTGAATAATGTAGGAATATGAATATAAAATGAAACTTAACTAGGAAAAGTTGCTTAGAGTTTCTAAGGTTGGTTATTTTCATTATTGAACGTTGCAACTCTTGAATATGAAGAGACATGAGGACTAGGAGGTATAATCCTTTGTGGCCTTATAGTATTTTATGAATTTGGTGGTATTTGATTAGAAAAACATTGACCAAATAATTTTAATACAAAGTAGATTAATAATCACACTAGTACTTAAATAAGAATATATCACACTTCATATAATAAACCACAATTGAAGAATTATAAGGCTAAGTGTAAGTCATATAGAAGGACCTTAAGGGCCTTTCAAGAGACATGAGGAAATCTAACAAGACCAAATGCATGTATTTTATTATATGAGGCCTATATTTGTTGAATTTATTTAATTATGTTGTCATATTTACATTACTATGTATAACTTAAAGTAGAGCAAAACTAGTATAATGGTCATATGTTGTGATTTCTCTAGATAGATCATGAAATATATAGGATTTATAACTATAAAATCTATGACAGAAACATTAATTTAAAATTTTATTTTATAATAGAAGATTCAACTTTAGAATGTAATAATACAATTTTCTTCACATGGAGGTTGAAATATTCACATATTAATTATAATAGATTCAAATTCAAAACAATATATGTAATAAAAAAATAAAAACTAGAGAATTGTTAGGATTATTTCTACAACATTGAAATTTTTTGTAACGCTGTATTGAAATGTGCAATTTCTCTTAATGACTTTATTAACTAGTTGTTGTTGCTTTTTACCAACAAAATTTCCTTCAACACTATAAATAATCTTTGATAATAGAATAATACAACATGCAAGAATTTGTTTGTTGCCTTCCATGTCCTTGGTTATTGTCCTTGATTGTTTAAGTTGCATTCTAAAAAATCTTATTTTATTCATATTTGAAAAATGAAATAAAGACTTTTTCCTCTTTGCAAATTAATTGGAATTTATTCAACTATACAACAATTATGTATTGCAATTATATCCTTTCATTTTGATTATATGTTCATTTAAATCATTTCATTATATAGATTAAAAATTAAAAATATTTTTCACATATCCTTTCTTCTTCAATTACTTATTGAGTTTACTTATTGTAGTTGACGTTGAGGTTGACGTTCTATGCATATAGTCTCTTGACTTTGTGACCATACCGTGGATTGTACATATTCTATATGTTTAAAAATAAATTCAATTGCACTACAATAATCAAGGGCTTGCAAGTTCACAAGTATCTACAACAATATTCGTTTGATCAAGTTTGCTAAGGTTCTTATAAAATATTGCAACTATGTTGAGCTTGTGGCACTTGTACTTGTCATGTAAATGAATCACTGATCTATGACATGAGCTAAAGTTCAAGATTCAAGGTAACATTCACATTAGCCAAGATAAACTATTTTTCCAAATATGTTCATCCATGCACTAAATTTAATGCTTGGATATGTTCTTCTTTTATATAGGTATTTGAAAAGAGGGATTTGGGGGTATTTCAAAATAGGTATTTATATAATTAGGAATTTATTTTAAAATAGAGCTTTAATTGAATTGAATTTTTTAAATCAATTTATTGTTGTAATTAAATGCAATAGTCTTGGAATCTCATTTTGAGACAAATGTAATAAAAGAATATGCAAATTTGTATTAAAAACATACAAAATTCTGTTTTTGTAGCCTAAAAATATAATATATATTTATACACAAAATGTGTGGCAATCAATGCAATTGGGCAGGTTCCTATGACCTCAATTTTTGGTGAATTTTTTGAAATTTTTATAATAATATAGAAAAACTTATTAGCTTTGTGGGAATATAATTTTTATTTCAATTGGGAGCAAAAGCTATGCCATCTTAAACATAATTTTCTTGTTGCTGGGTAGAAAAAAAAATTCACAAAAACTTGAAAGAATTAAATTTCTTATCCTTGTAGACCTTATTTTTATCTACATGTGAAGCTTTGATTCATTCCATTTGGATTAGTGATGTGAAAGTTATGGACAATCTTGTTTTTTGGGCAATTTAAGCATCTTCTTGGAAAAATAACTTATAGGATTCATTTCCAAATGAAATATTCACAATTTTTAAAAAATTGTTTGACAAGGTTAAAGTTTCTTGTTAGAACAATCTCACCTTTGAAATTATTGTGTTTTAATTCCATCTTAGATCTATTAATGATTTATTTTTTCTTTCAATCTTGTACCTAGTTCTACTTGATAATTTTTTAAAGAATAAAAATCAATTTTTTTTTGAATTTTTGTATTAAACTTTCAATTCAATTCTTGAACACAAAAAAATTTTAATTCAAATTTTGTAGTGCAAATTTTTTCTACAAAGGGTGGTCAAAGTCATTTGATATTGTTAAGCCAATGTTCAAAAAAACTTTATTTTCCAACTTTGAATGCTAATATCTTCCAATCTCTACTGTCAAACTTCATGAAATTTTTACTGCATGATCTCAAGCAAGTAAAGTACAAGATCCTATAGTTAGATCCTAAGAAAAGTATTTTTTTGTTTTCTTGAGTGAATGTAGCAGAAATGACAACTACAAGTGATTTTTGGCAGCAAAATGGCCTCGGGTCTTTAGTGGTTAAAATGCATCTCCAAGATGATCAAATCTACTTTTAAGATATTGATTTGTATCACAAAATAGGTCCGTACTACAGATCTTTAGAAATTCACGAGTAATTTATAAATGTTTAAAAAATATGAAACCACTTGTTAGGTTCTGCATCAATTTTTCTTCAAGTAAAAAACAAGGATAAATATTTTTAGGCATCTGAAATCCATCGAAAAGGTCGACCAACCCTTAAAGTGTTGCTTTATAAGCCCATTACTATACAATGATCCACTCCACTCATTGCATCAATGCTTGCTAAGTAACAAAAGGGAGTGTATCCTCCAAGGTTTGTGATTTTTCGTCATCATCTCCTTGCAATGGGATGAAGTCTTGCTTAGAAACCTAATGAAGACATAGATTCATTGTTTGTCACTACAAAGTATGCTCACTTTTTATACAAACTCCCATGCAATATTGGAGTTGCCTTTTGCAATAACTAAGGGATCAAAAAAATAAGAAACTTGAAACATAATTACAAAAAATTATTTATTTTTCTATAATACTTTTTTAAAATTTTAATATATTTTTTAAAAATTTTAAAATTTTAAAATAATTATTTTATTTAAATTTAAATATTTTTATTTTTAATGATTAATTTATCAAAATACTTTATCTCTTTAGGATTTTTCATCTTAATCATGTTGCAATATCCACACCCACTTTGTGACAAACGTAAAGGTAGATAGGCCAGAAATGCAAAAAAAAACAAAAAACTTGCATATTGTACAAATTTAAAGAGTTCAAAATTTTGACCTAACTAGTGGTAGATAATATATCTCTTCAATTTTCTCAATCTTATGTCATGGACATGAACCACATCTGTAATTCAAATTTCTTGTGCCTTTTACCCTCAACCTCCATCTAAGATTGGAAGAGACAATTTTGAGTTAAAAAAGACAATGACAAGAAGCATGGTCTAATTACTCATGTACATTTTCGAATTCACCTATTTACTTTAGCCCTTGAGTGCCCAACTCAAGAATCCCAAAATCAAGCCACATGAAATCCAAGCGAGGTGGTCATTCAAAGTGCAAAAGGATTAGTAAGGATAATTTGTGTGAGAATTGGAGAAGTGTTCACCATATGGTTTAGGACATTATATTGGTTAAACATGAATTGACTATGAGCTTTCATTCAGCTTGGCTTTCCGGTGGTGTACGGGAGTGGGTCTAGCATTTTGAAAATCTATAAGAATTCACACAAGTAGACTCTTGCTCTAAATTCCAAGCAACAAATAGGGTCAATGCTTAGTGATGCCCTAGTACTAAGTAGCGGTTGGCGCTTGCTATACTACGCATTCACCATTAGAATTTTTATGTATTAGATAGAATGCAGAGCAAGAATTTCAATAAATCTTTAGATAAAAATTACTAAAATCTTCATATAATATTTTTTAATAAATAAGCATATACTGAAATAAACAATAGAAATTTAATGAATGATGAATATGGTAAAAGATACACATACATTAGAATGCATTAGAAATTTAACTGAACTATTACAAACAATGGCAACCCAAATAGAAGAATTTCAAGGAAAAACTTGTAAATCTCAAAAGCTTCATGAACAATTTAATTCAAAGCTCACAAAAGCACAAAATCATAGAAATGCAAAAGAAGTATAAAGCCAAGAAAAGCAATGGAATTGCTACCTTTATAATATCACCATATTGATCCTCTTTAATATCACCTCATTTGCAACAACTGTATTATTTTTATAATATCACATTGTGTGAAAATATGATTTCTATGTATACATGATTGGAAATATTTTTACAAAATATTTAAAATAATTATTTTAAAGACTTATCGAAATCATTATCATGCATTCTATTCAAATATATCAAATTTTTACTAATATGTGATAAAATGAATGCGTAGCATAGTAAGCACGAGCCCCTAGTATTAATGGTAGCATTTGTGATATTATAGAGGGACTTATGATTTTAGTAGTATGATGAACACAATTTTGTGATGCTTTGGTGCTTGACTATTGTATCCATGAATTTGTGAAACATATACATGTGATTGCAGACATACCGTGAGCAATGGTCTAGGAACAATCTTCTTAAAATTGCAAAAATCCTATTCAACTCATTGAAATTATGGCCCCTACATGCATGGGCAATCCTAAAATATGTATTGCCCACTTTCCTATATCACTCTAACACTCTCTTAAAGATGTATTTTTAATTCCATGTGTACACCCACAACTTGGGCACCATTTGGTTTCCAAAAAATTTGGAGAGGCCAAATTTGGAGCGCTAGGGCATTCAAGAGTTAATTTTTGAATACAAGTAGATGTTCAGAGGGTCATTGTAAGAAATATTGTGCATTTTTTTGTAGCATTTTGCACAATATTCATTTTGAGGGAGTACTTTCTAATTAGAAAAATAATTTAAAAGCAATTAAAAATAAATATATGTATACACCTTTAAAAAAAGGCATCTTAGGAAAGAAAAGCATGAAAATTTCTTTAAGTAGGAGAATTAGAAAAGTGCAAAATCTCATGAAAATAGGTACTTTCAATGTAGTTTCATATTTTAATTTGTAAAAAATAGGAAAAGAATTTTTTTAAATCTAAAATTAAAAATTTGGAAAAAATTTCATAGTAATGAGATTTCATCAAAATATTGATCTTAGAACCATCTTCATTGTTAATATGCTTTCCTACCATACAAATAGACCATGAAATTTCAACTTTAAATCATTAAAATTGAGGACTCTTAACATAATAAAAAACACTAAACCTCATAGTGTGACAAGTAAACAAAAATGATTTTTAAGTATAGAATGATTTTTTTAATTTATAAAAATAAGGAATCTGATTACTATGAAGTTAGACATTTCTAGTAAAAATTTCAAGCCCATGAGGTTTATGTTTCAAAAGTTACAAAGGATGACAAAGGTACCCCTTCATTGTGACTAAATAGGGTACCAATCTTTCTCAATGACCTTGGAGTGCCAAACCGAGCGCCAAACAATTCTAAATTAAAGTATTAGATGCATATGTGGTATCACCATAGTAGTCAATCATCAACAAAATTATTTGACTATTGTGGATTTTGGAAAATTTCCTTGAATTTTTTTTGTCTTGTTTTAAATGTCCCACGGTGTGCATAAATGATCCGTGGTGCACATAAAGAATATATTCTCATAGGGAAACTTTCAAATGTTAGATGAGGATGGAAACTAAAAAATTTCTACTACAATTGGGTAGAAACTTTGTGTGCAAATTTTAATCTTTTTAATTTAATTCTACATATTAAATGAATGTAGCATGTGTTGACTTGAAGAGCAATGTAGTTGGTTCATTGGTCTAAAAATAATGTTTTCTCTTCAGTTATTTCTTCCACCCATATAATATTGGCAAATTTTTGAGATTACTTTGATTGGCCCAATCTCAACACTTGACCTTAGGCCGAAGCTAACACTAGACCAAATAAACTAGTCTTACAAGCCTTTTTTTGCACTAGTTGTATATTACCAATTGATAAATGAATTCTCTAAACATCTCTAAAACTTAGCTTTCACTTGAATTCTTATAAATGTATTTTGTAAATTTATGTAAGTAAAGAATTAAAGAAAAAATCTTCATTGGTTTCTTATATGAATATGATATTATAGATCTACTAATTTATTTTAAATGAATTATTTCATGTATGCAAATGATGACATGTGTGTTTATAGATGTTGCACGAGTTGATAAAATTGTATTATGTATAAAAATGAAATTTGAATAGTAGATTGTATAAATTTTTTTTTACTTGAAGACATTATTAATGTGGTCTCAATGATGGCAAACGGTTACATTATCACTTTTTTGCTATTCAAATCTTTGAAGAAGGTATAGCCAATGTAATAAACATCTTTGAAGAATGACATTTTAATCTAATTCATTTGTCCTTTGATTGATGAAGAAGTACATGATGTCTTTAACAAAGTAGGTAAACCATCTATTTTAAAATCATCTTTTCAAAATGATTTTCAAAGACCTCTTGAGGGTTAATCCTTTAGAACCTTGTCAACCTTTTTTTTTATTGATTTTAGGTCTCATTTATCTACATTGTGTATGATTCTAGCCAAGATTATTAAAAAATACAAAGAAAGGGACTGCATTGTTTCTAATGAAATAAAAAACAATGGAATTAGAGCTAATCTACAATGGGGTGCTTGAATATAGGGTGGAGATAAATATTGGACCTAATTTAGAAATGACAATTGGGTTAAACAAAATAGATGTGTTCAAATGCAATCTAGTTGGGTGTGCAACCATGATGTAGAAGAGTCATTAAGAACTAAGGGTCTGCAATCATCACAAAGTTCCTCAGTCACGAATAGTCAATTGTATTTGTATGATTATTGTTGGATATTGTTTTCATGTTACATTTATTCACTTGACAACATTGTTACAATACAATATTGCCATTCATGATTACAATGTGATTTAGGCATGTTATTCATATTTGAAGTTGAAGTGCTAAAGTTACACAATAACTATGCATGATTAAAAATGTACAACTTCAGTGATTTCGTGATGAGTGATTAACTCTATGCAACATTAGTATTTACTTAAACCATACAAAGTCAATGCCTCCATCACAAAACATTGTCTCCATGCACTAAATTTGCACTAACACACTTTTTATCTATTATAATTTGAACATGAAGTCTATACTATATTATAATATTAACTTTGTATTTTGATCCCTATTAAATACATCTTCAATTCTAGTACTTACACATCCATCCAAAGAATATAATTGTAGTTTAGTATTGCCTACAATAATGAAACTTAATTATAATTTTTAAAATATCCATTTCATGTATTTGATTTATTTTAAATGAAGCGTAACAATTGAAAAGTTTACTTCTAGTTTTGTTCTACTATACTTCAATTATTTTTTTAAAGTGAATTGAAAAATCTTAAAATCTTACTAACAACAATATATACATTAGTAGTGCATGTATTGTAAGGCAATTCTTGATACCAAACTATTCGCTAGTTCATCATAATTTTAGGAGTCACTCAATATTTTTAAATTCTATTTATCAATGTAATCTCCAAATCATCTTTTGCAATAAAAAACATGAATGTCAATCAAAATTTTTGACAGAATTAAATGAAATTTTTTACCTTAGTTTGGTAAATGTTAGACTTGTAATAATTCTATAATCTATAGTCACGTAGAAAAAAATATATAAAACTAAATTTTTTAATGTAGTTTTAAAAACAAAATTAAGCTTGAAAATGATGTTTGACTATGAATGTTAGTGGCCAAGTAAGTAATTCTTTCTAAGGAGTTCAATAACCATGAATTCATGATGATAAAAAAATATTAGAATTTGTATTTATTGAAGAAAAAATGACCATCTTCAATAAAATTAGGCACAATGTGGATGACTCAGAGTATGGTAGTAACATCTACCACCAAGTAACATGAATCTATACTTGATTCCTATATCATTTGCTTGCATTTTACAAGCTCATTCAATCAATTAGTAGGCATAACAATGTACATGGGTACAAATGCTAAGTTCTTTGGTACTAAGATATTACTTTCAATATTCATGAAAGATGCTTGGAAGATGAGGTGCAATTGGGCATTGTAATGCAAATTTTGCCTATTTGACAAAATCCCAGGATAATGGATTTTAGGGGTTTAGTCAATAATTTTAATGTTTTGTGACTAAGGTCTCTTTGTTTTGTAAAAAACATACTTATCTAGGTCATTTTAGGATTTGTTTTATAAAATAAATCCAAGGAAATGTTTCTAATGTCAATTTGTCACAGTTCAATTCCCAACACTATATCATAGATGCAAATATATGATATTTTTAGTCTTGTCTAGTGTGTGGCTCATGTCAAATCTCAAATCAATTTGTCAAGGAATTATCAATTTGTCTTGATGCATACTCTAGCCACTTATTATTATTATTATTATTATTATTACTATTACTATTATTATTATTTTATATATTTATAATTATAACATATTTTATTAGATTTGATAGAAATATTTCTTTTTGATCCCTTCAGCCAATAATATTAATTTATAATTTATTTTATATCAAATTAAATCAATATTTTATTTCCATACTATTGTATGAATTTACAAGGGAGGATTAATTCTTTCTTGGTATTTTGATTCTTTTCTTTATATTGGCACTTTACTTTATCTTCATGTCAATCAAACTTTATTTCGAAGTAGTGATATAGTAATGTGAGGTCAAGTTGCCAAAGCTAGCACCAAAGACTGAAGTAGACAACTAGGTCCTATGACCATGTAAACAACAACGATGATTTGTCTACTTACCAACATCTAGTCGATTTGCCACCTACCTTAACATGTACTCCCAACTTGTCTTCTATTATAAACTTACAAATGGACCAACTTATTACAACCTAGGGCAAAGTTAGATTTAACTTGTGGATATTTATATATGTAGATTTGACTTAACTATAAAATTCAAATGAAAAACTCCAACAATTGAAACTATTTCACTGACGCAACCTTAATTTGGTTGACAATTAATTCCCTCAAATTGTTTTACAAAAAAACTTAATTGCAACAAGTTAAATTCTCCACAAAATTCTCCCAATCTAATGTCAATTAAATTTGATCAATTAATTAGTTTGTGACAAATGTTGCACATAGGTACAACCAATTAATCACACTCAAACTTCAATGATTTAATAGCCATTTCTCATTTAAAACCATGAACTAGACGCAGGTTGTCACTAGGTGTTTTTTTTCAATTTTTTCAATTGAACGAAAAGGTGACATGGCAATCTTCGGGAGAGCTTGAGTGGCAATTTCAACAAAAAAATTGGTAGTTATGAGGTGGCGATAGGGATCACTTTTTATTTAAAACCTTGGGCAAATTTTTTGTATTATTTCATTTTTTTTTGGTGATCACCAGTGATTGCAAAAAGACAAACTAGCGAATTGTGAATTTATTGTCAAGAAGAATGGTGAACAATGACAAAACATGGAAGTTTATTTGGCGACAACTTCCTAGCTAATTGAATTGAGGTGATGACATGCAAGAAAGGTGACATGCTAGATTGACAAAACCACAACAAATACAATCAAAATATAAAGGAGTCAAAATAAACATGCAACAAAGATAGGATTACTACCTATCATTAAATTACTTGAGAAGTTCCTAAACTGCTAGCAACAAAATTAGGGTGTTTCCAATTTTGGAAAAGTATGCAATCCTGGAATTTTAACTTGGACTTACACCCACCCAAACACCCCTCCGACGCCCAAGTAAACCCATCGAAATTTGAGAAGTGGATTGAAAAAACTTCACAAATGTACTCCTTTGATTACTTGCATTTCCCCATAACATCCCGCTTATACCCAAGTTAGGAACTAGGAAAGAGAAAACAAATCTGTAGTTTATACCACTTGTGCCTGAATCAAGAATTGGGAAAGAGAAAACACATTTGCAATTCATAAGATGCATCAACAAGATGTACAATACACATAAATTCATGAGAGCACATAATATGAATTGAAGTCATACTTACACTACAACAAAAGCAGTGTTTTATGACTGCAAAATATGACTGCAGTGAGTCGTAAAATAAAAAAATATGACTCACGCAGAAATCACTGTAAATGACTCGGAATATGACTGACTCCAATCGTTTAGAAGCAGTCGCTTCAGACATCAGTCATATTGGCAGTCATATGGGTTGAGGGGTATAAATACCTATTTTTAGCCATAGTATGCCAACTAGGCATATACTTTGACTATCCTAGGGTTTTTTGATTTTTTCTTGGGTTGTCCGGGCAAATAAAAAAATCCTACGTGGAATACGACTGTGTTGAGTCATATTTTTTGATGACGTGGAATATGACTACGATGAGTCATATTTTTTGATGATGTGGAATATGATTGCAATGAGTCATATTTTTGGATGACATGGAATATGACTGTGGTTAGTCATATTTTGCAGTAATATGGAATATGACTACGGTGAGTCATATTTTGCAGTGATGTAGAATATGACTACGGTGAATCATATTTTGCAGTAACGTGGAATATGACTGCGGTGAGTCATATTTTGCAGTGATGTGAAATATGACTATAGTGAGTCATTTTTTGCAGTGATATGGAATATGACTGCAGTGAGTCATATTTTGCAGTGATGTGAAATATGACTACGGTGAGTTATTTTTTGCAGTGATATGAAATATGACTGCGATTAGTCATATTTTGTAATAACATGGAATATGACTACAATGAGTCATATTTTTTGGTTACATGGAATATAACTAGGGTGAGTTTTATTTTGCAGTAATGTAGAATATGACTGTGGTGAGTCATATTCTTATTAATGTGAAAAATGATTCTCATGAGTCATATTTTTGAATGATATAGAATACGACTTTCGTGAGTCATATTACTAACTACAATTACATTTTTAATGCATTTTAAATGAACATGATATATGACTTTCATACATCAAGATGATTTGATAATTGAATAAAAAGCCTTATGCAATTAAAAATGAATACATAATATATGATTTTAGAAATATATGAAAGATAATCATATTAAAGAAGGAGAATACAAGGACAAATACAACTATCTTCATTGACATTTATTAGTCACTAATACAAAATATATATATCATAATGAATCATTCACACAATCCAATAAGGTCTACAATCCTTACAATAATGTGAAGATGGCTTCATTGGGTTGTAAGTAGCCTCCAATGTCTTTGTTTCAACTTTTGGTGCTTGCATATACAATTAAAGAAATGAGAGGTTAATTTTTAGTGATTGAACAACAAAGCTCAACCTTCAAAGGCTTATAACAACACAAAATATGTAGCTCAAGTTTAGGATAGGAAGAATAAAATTGATGATGGAGGAAACAAGAAAAAAAGATAAGTATTAAGAAATAACAAGAAGTAAAAATTAAGATGCAACAAGAAATAAGAAGCAACAACTAAGCAACAACTAAGACACAACAAGAAACAAGAAGAAACACCTAAGACACAACAAGAAACAAGAAATAACAACTAAGACACAACAAGAAACAAGAAACAACAACTAAAACGCAAGAAGAAACACAAAACAAGAAACAACAACTAAGACACAACATGAAGTAACAATTAAGACACAAGAAGAAATAAGAAGCAACAACTAAGATACAAGAAGAAACAAAAAGTACCAACTAAGACATAACAAGAAACAACAAAAAATGAGAGTGTAGATGCAACAAGAAGAAATAAGAAGCAAGAACTACAAAACAAGAACTAAAAAAAAGAAAGAGTTTAAATGCAAGAGAAAAAAAAGAATTTAGATGCAACAATAAGAAGCAAAAAACATGAAGTAAAGAGCAACAAGAAACAAGAGTTGAGATGCAACAAAAAGCAACAACAAATGAGAACTAAGAGACAATAGAAGGTAAGGAAGAAGAACCACAAGAAGTAACGGCTAGGGTTTCAAAACCCTAAAAAGTGGCGGCTAGGGTTTTAAAACCCTAAAAAAATAATGGCTAGGGTCTCAAAACACTAAAAAAATAATGGATAGGGTCTCAAAACACTAAAAAAGTGGTGACTAAAATTCAAAATCTGAAAAAGTAGGTGATTAGGATTTCAAAATTTTAAATGATGGCTTATTTGTATTTTTTTTAGAATTGCCCGTATTTTTCTTGAATTGCCCAAAACAAAATAAAATTCACTACTATGAAAATATAATTGATAATATGACTCAACGTTCCCAAACATGTTCCCTACGTTCCCTATGAAGTACTTTGGTATTCCTAATGGCCGTATAGTATACACTTGTGAAGTACAAGGCGTAAAAATGACTGGTAGTCATATTTTGCAGTCATATTTCTTCCCAAAGTGTTGGCCTTCAAGAATATGACTGCAAGCAGTCGCCAGTCATCCTTAGTCATAATTTTGCAGTCATAAAACACTGCCATTGTTGTAGTGTTACAACATTTAGTAGACATCCTATGAAGTAAGGACAAACTACCCCTCACCTGCGAGCAAACTAAAACACTGCAATACCTGCAAACTATTGCTTCCAAAAAAATAACTACCTCTTCACTACCTTGTTATGTACTACGTAACTTCTCTAAATGCTTGCTAGGTACCTATTGCTTCCACCTGAGACAAATCAATCATCAAATATAGCTTAGTAAGGAAAATTTTGTACATTGAAGATACGCTGTGAATACATCTTGAAAACAACTTTGATGTGCTACTATAGACTATTTTGTAGTTTCGACTTCAAGAAGCCAACACTAGAGAAAATGCGCTCATCTTCCACAAAGCCTATGACGTGCATAATTGCCATTTCAAGAACTCCCCGAAATTCTACATGAGGGTGTTGTTACTATCTAATACCTGCCATACTTTTGTCAAGAAGTTGACATCATATGGGAGTAACATGGCAGCTCTAGAGTTTGACTTCATACATGCTTTGAAGAGTCCACATTGAGACATGATTGCATTACGATCTATGAGGGATTTTATTAACATTTTCTTATCACCTTCTCCCAAAATTTTGTTGTAACCATAAATGTCCATTAGAGTTTGCAAATGTTTATCGAGCATCTCTTCAATGCTCCCTTAGCACCAATATTGTAGATATAGAATGCCAAAGGCATTCAATACATGGTGCATTGGAAGTCTATCTTCCAACTCCTCCATGAGCATCTTGGCTGCACCTACCGTGACACAAATCAAAAACCACTGCCACTAAGAACACATTAACTGAAATATGTATGTATTGTTGCCAATGTGTCCATTCGTAAAAGTATTGAAGTTAGAACAAGCCAAGTCAAGCATACAACGTACAAGTGCATGCATCGCAGACATATAAATCTAAAAATCTTCAATCCACAGGTATAGCCAGGCATTCTAAGAGTCTTAGAAATGACATTTATAGAAATTTTAAGGTTTGGGGACATTCACTTGTACATCTGGCTTTCATTTTGGGCACCAACGTAGTCCAAAGCTCTCAATCCACAAGGCCACCTTTATGCTTAGTGTGAATTTGTTCATCATGGTAATCAAAACACAAAACAATAGAATGGTCATTGAGATCTATGATCCACTTTATATAAATCTGTTTGTGATTGGCATTTAAAAGGTTGTTGAAACTCTAGAATTCATCCATAAAGAATGATGTCGCTTTGTCCATGTACATCTTATATAACAATCCTTGACAAATCTTTATTGTTGCTACAAAATTGTAGATGTAAACATTCATTTTTTGAGCAAAATTCACTAATGTATCGATTGCCTCCAACAAAGGCAAAAGTGCAAACATTCCCAACAGTGGATAAGGATCGAAGAGCAAAACAAGGTAAGCCTACAATATACATTAGTACTATCAGATGATCTTAATGAACCACATACATCCGAATCGCATAAAGATTGTGTTTAAAAAAAATTCTACAAAAATTAAGACTTTAAAAAAGAAACCTTAGCTTAGCTTTAGTGTTCTCTCCCAAATCAACAGTCATCTTATAAATGAGGGTGCAATATTCAGAAAGCAACCTCCTCAAAGGCTTAATGAGGCTGACCCATTTGGTCTACACATTTTAAAGCATTTTGAAACCTTTAGTTTCAGTCAACTCCGCCAACTGTTGGAATTCCACAAACCTTTTGGGGCTTTTGCAGAAGTAGGTATGAGTAACAGAAAGGAGTTCCTTGATATCTACAAAAATTTCTAGACCAGATAGCACCTTGAACATTAAGTTGCATCTGTGTGCAATACAATGGATACCAATGCTGAACAAAGCATATTTTTCACGAATCTACATTGTTACACCAGATCTATTTCCTTATAAAGCAGAGGCCCCATCAACGCCGAAACTCAAAAATTTGTGTGCTATAGTTTCCAATTCTAATCTAGCGTCCAAAATGATAGATTCGACAATGAGTTTGGTTAGATTCTTGGCATTAGGAGTACACTCTACACATTGTAAAGAAACAAGGAAGGAAATATGAAGCCAATCTTGAACCATGTAAAGATGCAAAGAGAGGTAACTACCATTGTCAACAATAATGACTTCATCAACAATCACTGCAAAGATATGTATAGCACCAATGAACCTCTTCATCTCCGAGTATACCTACTTGTATATATAAGCAGTCATTGTCCAACCTGAATTATCATACCAATGAGCAGCTGAAAGGTCAAGCACGTTGAGAAGTTTATATAAATAAATACAAAATTCAAACTCTACACTACAACAATGGCAATATTTTATGACTGCAGAATTGTGACTAAGGAAGACTGGCGATTGCTTGTAGTCATATTTTTGAAGGTAAAAAAAATATGACTGCAAATATGACTGTGAGTCATATTTTAGCCTTATACATCATGGCCATTAGGAACACCAAAATACTTCATAGAGAATGATAGGAAATATATTTAGGGAACACCTAGTCATATTTTCTAGTCATATTTTTTCTTTAATCATATTTTGCAATCACATCTCTATGATAGTAAGATTTTTTCTTTTAGAGCAGCCTAAAAATAATTTGGGTAGTAAATATGTTTAGAAAATACCTAGTCATATTTTGTAGTCATATTTTTTAAAAGTCATTTTTTTGTAGTTGCCACTAATTTAGGGGTTTGAAACACCACCCACCACAAAATAGGGTTTTGAAACCCTAGTTGTCACTAAATTAGGGTTTTGAAACCCTAGCCACCACTTTTTGTAACCACTCCTCGTTTTACCCCTTCTTCTTTCTTCTTTGTTCCTTCTTAAGTTTTGTCTCTTATTGCCTCTTAGGTTTTTCTTCTTCCTGCTTCTTCTTACTTCTTTTTGCTTCTTAGGTTTTGCTTTTTCTTCCTATTTAGCTTTTGTTTCTTCTTTTTTCCTAATTTTTGCTTCTTCTTGCCTTTTAATTTTAATTTTATTTTTTTCTTGAGTTTTGCTTCTTAGATTTCGCTTCTTCTTCCTTCTTAAGTTTTGCTCCTTTTTTCTTCTTAGATTTTGCTTCTTCTTGCCTTTTAATTTTTTGTTTCTTCTTCCTTTTTAGGTTTTATTTCTTCTTGCCTTCTAGTCATATTTTACAGTCATATTTTGTAGTCATAATGCCACTTAGTTTTTTCTTTTTCTTTTTTGCTACTTTTTGCTTCTTAGTCCCTCTATTATCATTGTTATTTTTTTATTATTTATTATTTAATTTTGATTATATAATGATTATAATTTTTTTTTATCTTAAACATGTCTACATATTTTGTAGTACTTTAAATATTTGAAGTTTGAATTATATTGTTCATTTATTGAAAACTAACCTTCTTGTTTATACATGTAAGCATTAGAGGTTGAAATGAAGTTATTGAAGGCTACTTGCAATACAAAAGAGGTAACATCTTTACATTTTTGTTGGAATATAGGTTCTACAAGTATGTGAAAATATACATATATAAAGAGCCATTGTGATATATTTTGTGTTAGTAACTAATAAATGTTATTGAAAAAAATCACATTTTTTCTTGTATTTGACTTTCTAATGTGATTAATTTTTGTCTATTTAAGAAATTATATGTATTTATTTTTAATTAAATAGATTTTCTTACTTAACTACTAAATTATAATTATGTTGATGTATGAGTACCTATAGTTGTTTTGCAAATCATCAAAAAATATGACTAAAAAGAATTTTATTATACATCATTCAAAAATATGACTGAAAAAAGTCATATTTCATGTTCCAAAAAAAATGACTCGCTATAGTTATATTCCTCATCAATCAAACATATATAACTCATTGTAGTCATATTTTATGTCATTCAAAAATATGACTCACCGTAGTCACATTTTACATGAACAAAAAATATGATTTATCGTAGTCATATTCCGTATCATAAAAAAATATGACTTACCACAATTATATTCTACATTATTACAAAATATGACTCAGAAGAGTCATATTTCATATCACTGCAAAATATGACTCACCGTAGTCATATTCCACATCACTTCAAAATATGACTCATCGCAGTCATATTCTACATCATTGCAAAATATGACTCACTACAGTCATATTCTACATCATTGCAAAATATGATTCACTACAGTCATATTCTACATCATTGCAAAATATGACTCACCACAGTCATATTCCACATCATTGCAAAATATGACTTACTATAGTCATATTCTACATAAGTGTCGTACGTGCAGTTAGCCGTAAGTATCCTTACAACGACAAATTGTTGCAAGATGACACGAATTATCGTTCCAGGGAACTCTAGTATGATATCGATTGGGTTAGAAGTATCTAAATCATGACTACTCACTTAATCCCCCTTGTTTCACTTCCCTACCTTGTTCCGGAAACTTAGTACATTCTGGATTTTGTTCCGGATCCAGACACACCCGGAACTTAGTTCTGTCTCTCTTCCGTTACTGGTTTTTGTTGCCTCTGTTTTACTCTCAGAGGGTCCGCCCTTGATTTAGAAAGGGGTGGGGACTCACCACTTATATAATTATCCTCTCTGTACTCTAAATCTACTAAACAACACACCCAAGACAACTTAGTTGTAGGAGGAGGGAGGAGTATTCTCTCACAGTTTCCGGATTGGCTGACCCAGAAGCAGGTCACACAAAGAAATTCTCACACCTCTCTTACTACAACGACGGATCCAAACTCATAAACCCAAGGGAGTAGAGTGTCAAGGAGAAGACAATGTACCAAGGGGGAGGTTGGTAGACCTTCCGGAGTAGCGGGAGTTCCTTTCCTCTGGCGGTCGCTTATCTCCGCACAGAACCCTCCTGGTTCCGGACTCGCAGGGACCTCTACCTTCTTATCCGGATTGCCGTTCCGGCAATTTAAAGGCACGTAACGCTGACACTCCCTTACTTAGCTTGCATCCCTTCTGACTAGCTCAACACCCAAGAGATTCGTAGCTCAAGATCCGGATTTCTCCTCTCCCTCCCTTCTCTTTCTCCAGTACAAGGATACAACACTTATGCATACACTTAGCCAAAGACTCTGTCTAAACGAAGTGCAGTTAGAGGCACCCTAGCTAACTTAGATTAAGAGAATTGAAATACATACGTGAAAGCACTAAGATAACTTGGGATGGAATGGAATAGAATTGCAGACCACTAACTAACCTGCCCTTAAAATACGAACACAAAAATCCAAAGTCAACTCCTAAAAGCCTGAAAAGAAAACCCGGAAATCTAGGCAACCAATCACTGATCTTCCGAAATATCCGGAAAGGCTAATTACTGCCAGCCGAGATTGCCGGATTTCCCTGAACTATACGCCTACGATTCCGAAAATTGGGCCCATGCTTGGAAACCCGATTCGGATCCGATACTACTCTTCCTACGAATTCTAATGCTTTGGCTTCCGTCCTTTCTTTGAGCGGCTCCCCGCTTGACTGATTGGCATCCCCTTCATACTTTTTGTTGGAGTCGTTTTCGTTGTTGCTCGAGTTTGGATATGGCGCGTTGCGGGAGACGGATCGCTGTCTTTTTCAGTTCCGGAAGTGGAGTGTGCACTCTCTTCCTCGGAATCTTTAATGACTTGAACTTCCTTCTCCTTCTCTGGCGGTGTATCCTCCAATGTTGCAAGTTCGTTTCTCTTTTCCGGTGTGGTCTCTTGCATGTGCGAAAATCCTTTCGGATTAGTCCGAGCCAGATTGGTCATTCCACTGATCCGGTTGATGAGGTCTCTTCTAACTTGCTGTCCTGGAACTTTGAATGTTCCGCTCATCAGGTTCGGCACTGTTTGTGACTTGGGAACTTCCGGAGTCGAGAATTTGGGTGGTACTGGAACCGATTTCACGCTAGACTCAGGTTTCGGTTCCGAAGCTGGCCTCAAATTCAGCTCTGTCATCCGCATCTTGCTGGCGGAAGGCTTGGCTGGCGTGAGTATCCCTCTCAATTCCTCCATTCGAGTTGCACGATCCGCTACCGGCCTCCTTGGAGTATCTGAGACAAAAGGAAGTTCCGGAAAGGTTGAGAAATCCATCACCTGATTCGAATCAATGGCCGCCAATAGTTGCCGAAGCTCCCCCAAAATTCTATCTTAGCACAGTGAAGTCCATGAGGATGGTCACTATCTTGGTTCCGGTGATGTGGCCTTCCGATATCAACTTCGAGTCAAACAAAGCGGCTTTCATGATGACGTCGACTTTGATGTCGATTGCTTCGGATAGATTCTTGACAAGAGAGAGAGCCTCCTTCTCTTTCTCCTTTGAAGTTGCCATTTCCCCTTCCGCCCAATTCAATCGGGCTTGGAGTTGGTTCCGCTCCGCCTCCAACTCCAGAATCCAGTCCTCCCTTCTCTTTAGATCTTCCGGCTTGGGCAGTCGCTTGACAGCTTCCACAATCTGGTCTGGTTCCACCTTCAAAACTTCTGCGGTATCTATCACCAGATCCGCCAAGCTGTCGTAGAGTACCTTGGCCTCGCGTATCCATTCGAATCCAGCATTGAAAAATGCTGATTCAGTTTCCACTTCCGATCCTTTGCTTGACTCCCCCCTCTCCATTGCCGATGGCTTGGATCGCGATCCCGAATTGGTTGACTTCCTCTTCTTGTTCCTCGGATTGATCAAGTGTTCCTCGGGAAGTTCTTCCGGATCCGACTCGACCGAATCTTCCGCTTCCTTTCCAGAAAGTTCATATGACAGGATCGCCTTTTCGGTGTCATACTGGATTACTTCCGCCGCACTTAAAAGTTCCTGCTGATGGTATAAATGGAACAAGTAGGTGCTAACTAGACTTGCCTTCGCTCGGGTCACATGATCCGCTAACTTAGCCACTATCCCGGCAATGACTCTACCCCAGTGCACCACTCGGTTCTCCATAGCCCCGAAAATAGTATTGGCCATCGTAATGGTAACCTGTGTAGGTTTTTCCGGATATAGGATGGGGATGAGGAACTCTAGTATCCGCCTATGTCTCTCGTCCTTGCATTCGCTAATAGCGAATCCGTCCTTAGGGTTTGCAGACCCTGTGAACTTCCCAGCTACAAAACGGTCCGTCCTTGATACCAACCCGTTCCCGCTCTTCCGGAACTGATAGACATCCACCCAGATGTCCTCGGTCCATGTGACTGGCCGCCCCCTCAAAGTGAGCTCATATTGATTCAAAACACCATGAAGTAGCTCCTGGATCATATCCTCACTTTTGAGGTTCCATGGTCGGTGTAGTAGACCGACACATCCTAACTTAGTTAAGTCTTCCTTTAACTGTTTGTGTAGTTCCGAATTGTCTGGAATGGCCGGAGAGATAATCCGGGCAGATACCGCTACCTTCCGTACTGGTCCGGATGCCATAAGATCTAAGTAAGACGAGAGAAGAGTAACCCTATTTCAGTCGCTAACTCACCACTCTTTCTCTCAACTATTCACACGGATAGTCTCAGAAAAGCAAAACAAGAAAGTGAAGAGGAAAACCCTAGACAAACAGCTTAAATACTAAACCGTCTTCTTATGGAATTCAAGACAACGGCTACAGGTCCGTTGTACTAACGATATCCTACTTCCGTAGCTACGGGGTCTATACAGTAGGTTCCTGTGTTCCGGGTAAATCCGGATTCCGGATCCGGATAAGTTCCGGTTACGGGTTTTGCCGGAACGCTTATTTCCTAATTTTGGTTATCTCACACAAAAATCACATCCTAACTATAATTTTTTTAAATTTTTCCCTATTTTTCTCACCTAATTCTTGTATACCCAATCCGTTTTCAGACTCCGGATTCCGGATTCCCACATTACCCCTTTTTCAACTGTGAGAGTCCCCGCGAACATCCTCGGCTTCGTCTTGGGAATCCGACTCCTGTTCGTATGTCTTGACTCGAGATTTATTCACCCTTGTGTCCATCCAAACCCCTTGAAGGTCTTCCAGTTGAATGGATCCATTAGAGAATAATTGTCGTACTCTATATGGGCCCATCCATCTGGTGTGGAGTTTTCCTGGAAAAATACGGTAACGGCTGTCATATAATAGGACTAACTCTCCTTCCTTGATCCCATGATTGGTTGATAATTTCTTGTCATGATTTGCCTTTCTTCTTTTCTGCACCCTCCTCGTGTGGTCTAGGGCCACCAATCTTGCTTCCTCCAAATCTTCAATAGCCATCAGCCGGATGTCCGGATCGCTGGTCCGGATAGCGTTCTAGGTCGTCATTACTCGGTGTGACTTTACTTCTAACTCGATCCCATGGGTGGTCTTCTGTCCAAATACAAGAAAGAATGGACTTCTCCCAGTGGTTGTCTTCTGTGAGGTGTTGTACGCATGGACAACAGACGGAAGTTTTAGATCCCAGTCCATCTTGTGTTTGGAGATGGTTTTATTCAAAACCTTTTCTACTATTCCATTGGCTCGTTCTGTCAAACCATTTGCCCTTGGGTTGTATGGAGTGGTCTCCTGGTGGGTGATCAGATACCTCTTGGTAATATTCTGAATGGTATCATTTAGGAAATGGAGTCCTCGATCACTGACTAACTCCAGTGGGTGTCCAAACCTCATTAGAATTTCCGTGAATAGAAACGATGCGGCCATCTGGGCGGAATTGTTCCAGGTGGCCCGTGCTTCCACCCACTTAGTGGCATAATCCGTCGCCAAGATGATATATTGCTTTCTCCTAGCCGTAACTGGAGAAATGGGACCTATGAAATCTATTCCCCATTTCTCAAATGGGGCAATAGGCATGATAAGAACGAGTGGCCAATGGTTCTGGAAGGAAGGGGCCCCTGTCCATTGACATTGGTCACAGTTCCCCACATGTCTCTTGACGTCCCGGATCAGATATGGCCACCAATATCCGGCTATTCGGATCCGGTTCACTGTGGTGATGGCCGCGAAATGTCCCCTGAAAAGTCCAGAATGCAAGGCTCGCATTATCTTTTTCTGGTCCTTAGTTTCCACGCATCGCCTTGTTGATCATTCGCTCCCATTTTGAATAAGGTTCCCTTTATCAGTGAGTAAGGGCCAACCTTATGGTAGAACATGATTTTTTCCTCCCTATTTAATCCCTCCGGGTATCTTCCGTCTACAAGAAAATTGATGATGTCTTGGTAATCTGATCGGGGTTCCTTCCTCTAGATGGAACACGGATTCTTCTGGAATTTCCGGAAAGTCATCTAGAAATTCTGTGGAAATGTCCTCGAGTGAATTTTGTCTCTGAAATCTAGAGAGGTAGTTTGCATTTGCATTCGACTTCCCAGATTTCACTTTCACCTCATAATTGAATTCTTGGAGTAATAACACCCATCTTGCTATTCTTCTGGAAAGGTCAGGTTTGTTTACCAGATACTTGAGTGAATCATGATCCGTATGGAATACCACTCGATACCCAAGCAAGTAATGTCGGAACTTCTTGCATGCATAGACCACTGCCAATGCCTCCTGTTCCATGGTGGTGTACTTCCTTTCCGCCAAACTCATTTGTTAATTTTGTTTGCTAGAGTAGTAAATGGGGCATTCCCTTTGGTGACTGTCGTATTGCCAGAGGATTGCTCCTAGACACCATCCGGAAGCATCTAGGGTAACATGAAATTCCTTGGTCCAATCTGGCGAAGACAAAATAGGGGCCTTGACTAGAGCTGACTTCAAGATCTCAAAAGCTTCTTGTCATTCCGTACTCCACAAATACTCGGTATCCCTTTTTAGCAGTTCCGTAAGTGGAGTAGCTTTCCGGGCATATCCATCTATGAATCTCTGATAATATCCTACACATCCAAGGAATCCTCGGATCTCTCGTACACAGGTTGGAGCGGAAAGGGTGAGTATGGCTTTGACCTTGTCTAGGTCTACCTCTAACCCTTTCCGACTAACTACATGTCCTAAGAGGATTCCGGATTCCATTCCAAAAAAACACTTTCCGGGGTGTAGTTTGAGATTCGTCTCCTTACATCTCTTAAAGGTTTTTCGCAGGTATTCTAGATGTGCGTCTTTGGAACTGTATACAACAAAGTCATCGATGAATACCTCTTGGAAGTGACGTAAAAAATCCTGGAAGATGTCCATCATGAGTTGTTGGAAAGTTCCGGGGGCATTGCATAATCCGAAAGGCATCCGGGTGAATGCAAAGGTTCCCCATTCTGTCGTGAAGGTTGTCTTCAGCTGGTCTAATAACCGGATGAAAACCTGGTTGTATCCGAAAAATCCATCTAGGAAGTTGTAACACTCGTTTCCGGAAACTTGATCAAGAATGATGTCTGTAAAAGGAAGCGGAAAGTAGTCCTTCCGGGTTGCATCATTCAGCTTCTGGAAATCCTGGCATACCCGGATCTTGATATTTCCTCTTGGACCTGGTTTCTTCGGAACAACAACAATGGATGAAACCCATTTTGAGTTGAAGACTGGGTAAATAAACCCGGCTTCTAACAAAGCGTCAATTTCCTCCTTCACCATCAGAGAGTATCTCGGGTTTAACTGATGCTGTCACTGGCGGACCAGAACTCCTCCTTCGACAAGGTCGATCCGGTGTTCTCCCAGTTCTACTGGTATCCCATTGAGGTCGGAGGGTGTCCAAGCAAAGACATCAAGATATTCTTCTAGAAGCTTTCTGTATTCAGCTTTTTCCGGAGCAGACATTGCTTTGTTGACAAAGAAATTTTTTCCCGGAGTAACACTCACCTCCTCATACTCTACTGGGCTTATTATCGGCTTCCTCCTTTCTGACTCTGATCCATCTTCTTCGTTCCGTAACTCGCTCCAGACGGATCCTTGATTTGTTCGACCCAGTCCTACCGTCGGGAGATTCCCTTCATTGAGTTGTCGTTTGATCCATTCGTAAGATAACGGAACGTTCATCTCTCCTAATGATCAATCTTCCGGTATCGTTGGTGTTTGAGTCTCTGTCTCTTTCGTTGCAATTTCCAGGATGGGTTCCGGAAACTCAAAATCTGGTTCCGTAACAGACGTAAAGTAACTAGTCACGAAATCTGAGTTCTCCTGATCGGACCAATCCGTGGTATATCCGTCGGAATCACTAGTCTCTTCCAAGTGATCAATATATTTCTAAGGTATTCGAATGGCAGATTTTCCCACCACAAATTCCTTGGCTCCCTAGTCAACCAGCACTCTTGCTGCATATAACCATGGTTGTGGGAATCCGGAATCCGGAAATAGATCAATAATACAAGAAGTAGGTGCGAAAAATAGAAAAAAAAAATCAAAAATTATAGTTAGGGCGTGATTTTTGGACCAGATAACTTGAATTAGGAAATAAGCGTTCCGGCACAAACCGTAACCGGAACTTATCCGGATCCGGAATCCGGACTCATCCGGAACACAGGAACCTACCGTATAGGTCTCGTAGCTACGGAAGTAGGATACCGTTAATACAACGGACCTGTAGCTGTTGTCCTTGAGCCCGTAAAAAGACGGTTTAGTATTTAAGCTGTCTTCCTAGGGTTTTCCTCTTCACTTTCCTGTTCTCTGTTTCTGAGACTGGCTGTGTGAGTAGTTGAGAGAAAGAGTGGTGAGTTAGCGACTGAAGTAGAGCTACTTTTCTCTCGTTCTGACTTAGATCTTATGGCATCCGGACCAGTACGGAAGGTAGCGGTATCCGCCCGGGTTATCTCTCCGGCCATTCCGGATAGCCCGGAACTACACAAGCAGTTAGAGGAGGACTTAACTAAGTTAGGATGTGTCGGTTTACTACACCGACCATGGAACCTCAAGAGTGAAGAGATGATTCAAGAGCTACTTCACGGTGTTTCGAATCAGTATGAGCTCACTTTGAGAGGACGACCAATCGCGTGGACCGAGGACATCTGGGCGGACGTCTATCAGTTCCGGAAGAGTGGAAACGGTTTAGCATCGAGGACGGACCGTTTTGTAGCTGGGAAGTTCATTGGGTCTGCAAACCCTAGGGATGGATTCGCTATTAGCAAGTGCAAGGACAAGAGACATAGGCGGATACTAGAGTTTTTGATTCCGATCTTGTATCCGGAAAAGTCAACACGGGTTACCATTATAGTGGCCAATACTATCTTTGGGGCTATGGAGAACCGGGTAGTGCACTGGGGTAGGGTCATAGCCGGGATAGTGGCTAAATTAACGAATCACGTGGCCCGAGCAAAGGCTAGTCCAATTAGTACCTACTTGTTTCATCTGTACCATCAACATGAACTTTTGAGTGCAGCTGAAGTGATCTAGTATGATACCGGAAAGGCGATCCTGTCGTACGGACTTTCCGGGGAGGAGGCGGAAGACCCGGTCGAGTCTGATCCGGAGGAATTTCCCGAGGAACGTCTAACCGATCCGAGGACCAAGAAGAGGAAGTCAACCGATCCGGGGTCGAGAATCAAGCCACAGTCGATGGAAAGAGGGGAATCCAGCAAGGGACCTGAAATGGAAACGGAATCCGCATTTTTCAATGCGGGGCTCGAGTGGATACGTGAAGCTAAGGTACTCCACGACGGGTTGTCGGATTTGGTGATAGATACTGCTGAAGTGTTGAAGGTGGATCCGGATCAGATCGTGGAAGCTGTCAAGCGATTGCCCAAACTGGAGGATCTGAAGAAGAGGGAGGAGCGGATCCAGGAATTGGAGGCGGAACGGAACTTACTTCAGACTCGAGTGAATTGGGCGGAAGGAGAAATGGTAGCTGCAAAAGAGAAAGAGAAAGAGGCTCTCGCTCTAGTTAAGAATCTATCCGGAGCAGTCAACATCAAAGCCGACATCATCACAAAAGCTGCCTTGTTTGACTCGAAGATGATATCGGAAGGCCACATTACCGGAACCAAGGTAGTTACCATCCTTGTAGACTTCACCATGAGGATAGAGTGAGTTTTCAAGGAGATCCAGAAGTTACTGGCGGTCATCGACCCAAACCATGCGATGGATTTCTCCACCTTTCCAGAACTTCCTTTTGTCGCAGGTACCCCAGGGAAACTAGTGGCGGATCATGCAACCCGGATGGAGGGTTTGAGGGGGATACTCACACCAGCAGAGCCTTCCGCCAGTAAAATACGGATGACGAAGTTGAATTTGAGGCCAGCCTCAGAACCGGAACCTGAGTCTAGCACGAAAACAGTTCCGGTGCCATCTAAGTTCTCAACCTCGGAAGTTCTCAAGTCTCAAACAATGCCGAACTTGATGACCGGATCATTCAAGGTTCCGGGACAGCAAGTTAGGGGAGATCTCATCAGCCGGATCGGTGGGATGACCAATCCGGCTCGAACTAATCCGAAAGGATTTGTCCACATGCAGGAAACCACGCCGGGGAAAATAAGCGAACCTGCAACATTGGAGGATACAACACCCGAGAAGGAGAAGGAAGTTCAAGTCATCGAAGATTCTGAGGAGGAAATTGCCCACTCCACTTCTGGAACTGAAGACGACAGCGATCCGTCTCCCGCAACGCGCCATATCCAAACTCGGGCCACAGCAAAGACTACGCTAGCAAAGAATACGAAGGGAACGCCTACCAGCCAAGCGGGGAGCCATTCAAAGAAAGGACAGAGGCCAAAACATTAGGGTTTGTAGGAGAAGAAGTATAAGATCCGGAATGGGGTTCCGAGCATGGACACGGTTTCCAGAATCTTAGGCGGATAGTTAGGAATCCGGTAATCTCAGACGGCAGTTAGCAGCCTTTCTGGATATCCCGGGAGGTTCAAGGATTGGTGGCCTGGATTTCCGAGTTTCCTTTTCAGGCTTTTAGGAGTTGACTTTGGGTTTTTGTGTTAGTATTTTAAGGGCAGGCAAGTTAGTTGTTTGCCATTCCATCCTACTCCATTCAATCTTAGTACTTTCACGTATGTATTACGATTTCCTTTTCTTAATCTAAGTTAGCTAGGGTGCTTCTAGCTGCACTTTGCTTAGACGGAATCTTTGGCTTAGTGTATGCATGTATGTTTGTATCCTTGTACTAGAGAAAGAGAGGGGAGGGAGAGGAGGAATCCGGGTCTTGAGCTACGGACCATCTGGGGGTGGAGCTAGGGAGAAGGAATGCAAGCCAAGTAAGGGGGTGTAAGTGTAACGTGCTTTTAATTTTCCGGAACGGCAATCCGGATAAGACAGTAGAGGTCCCTGCGAGTCCAGAACCAGGAAGGTTTTGTGCGGAGTTAAGCAACCGCCAAAGGAAAGGATCTCCCGCTACTCCGGAAAGTCTGCCAACCTCCCCCTTGGTAAATTGTCTTCTCCTTGAGATTCTATTCTTTTGGGGTTTATAAGTTCTAATCCGTCGTTGTAGTAAGAGAGGTGTGAAAAGTGCTCTGTGTGACCTGATTCCGGATCGGCCAATCCGGAAACTGTGAGAGAATACTCCTCCCCCCCTCCTACAACTGTGTTGTCTTGGGTGTGTTGTTTAGTAGATTTAGAGTACACAGAGGATAATTGTACAAGTGGTGAGTCCCCACCCCTTTCTAGATCAAGGGCGGACCTTCTGAGGGTAAAACAGAGGCAACAAAAACCAGTGACGGAAGAGAGACGGAACTAAGATCCGGGTGTGTCCGGATCCGGAACGGAATCCAGAATGTACCAAGTTTCCGGAACGAGATAGGGTAAGTGAAAGAAAGAGGATTAAGTGAGTAGTCACGATTCGGATACTTCTAACTCAATCGATGTCTTACTAGAAGTTCCCTGGAACAATAATTCGTGTCATCTTGCAACCATTTGTCGTTGTAAGGGTACTTACGGCTTACTGCGCGTACGACAATGGTCTTCCTAGTAGCATGGAAAAAGTCCTTCCTTTAGATACTCCAATGACTACATAATTCAGTAGATAAGTCTCTTTTCCGATCCGGGTCGGAACATGGGCCAGTCTTCCTACCGGATACACTCTTGATTGATCCGCCATTCTCAAGACTTGGTCGGTTTCTTGAAATGTCGTATACCCTAGATCAAAGGCTGTGTCCTCCAGCATAAGATTAACTCCCGATCCGCCATCTACTGGAACCCTGGTTACAGTACATCCTTCCACTTCGACTTCCAACTCCGGCGCTCCAAAGTCTTCGATCTGGGAGAAATTGACTGCGACTGACGGAAGTTGCCTTGTTCTCTTCTTTGTCCAACTGTCTCGGATCAATTTCTGATAATTTGCATTATCATGGAGGAGTTGCCCAAAAGTGACACTAGCCTTCTCATCCTTGATATCTTGTACAATGTCGTACGTGTCTATGTTTGGTATCGGATTAATCAGAACGGGAACGTCCTCAAACGTAATTACGTAACCTTCTTCTTTTTGGAATCCAGGAGTGCATTGACATTGTCCAGATTCTGTCGGACTTCCGAACTAATGTCAATGGGAATCGGACGAGGTCCGACCCCTTTTTCTACTTCTACTGTGGGCCTAATGGGATCCGTCTCTTCTAAGTGATCAAAATCACTCGAATCGGATTCCGGAATTGGGGTGCTAACCCTAGGCTTTTCTTTCCGTCTCTGTCTTCCAGTTCTATGCCTATTCCTTTGGTCTTTGGTGGAACTTCGAGTTGATACTCGATGAACGAGTCTTTCTAAAACTTTTGGAAGTTCCACCTTTGGTTGTCATTTTTCCGTATTCTCAATTCCGGCAGTGGATCCGTAATTGAATCTGGTTTGATCACGAGGTGGAACTTCTACATGCTTATAGATAGTACGGATCTGTTGTAGTCTGGGACACTCATTCATTCCATGTCCGTATTCTAAACAATTCTGGCATGGTAAAGCTAGTGGTACCCCTTGTCCTTGCCCTTTATGGGGACAGCTATTGGCATAATGTTGAGGACTTCCACACACGAAACAACATCCGGGTGGGAATCTAGAAGTGGAATACAGGGTTGCACGGACGTTGGGACGCCCAGACGTCCAACGTCCGCGTCCGTGGGTTTTCGAGCGTCCGGGGACATAGAAATTTCGGACTCGCGTCCGTCTAGTGGACAGGCGGTCGGCCGATTCAATGAGCCGACCGAGCAGTCGGACGGTGAGGACGGGGCAGACCGAGCGGACGGACGCGGAGCACGGGGCGGACGGAGCCGACCGCGCGGACAAACGGGGAGGACGGGTCGGACGGGGCCGACCGAGCGGACGGACGGGGTGGATGGGGCCGACCGATCGGTCAGCTGATCGGGTGGCCCATCCGACTAGTCGGCAATCCGATCGGACGGCCAATCGGACGGACCCGACGAGGCGCCTGATCGACCGTCCGCGAGGGCGAACGGCTGAGATTGGGCAGACGGGATGGCCGTCCGCCTCATACAAAAGAGGCGGTCAGGTCGTCCGCCTCTCACTTTTACCTTCCCCCTTGCTTGCAAGAGAGAGTGGAGAAGCTTAGTGCCTTTGGGCCCTATTGCCTCCTCTCCTCGGGAGGATAAAGGTGAAATCTTGGGGGGACCCTTGCCATTTTTTTTCTCGAATCGTGCGACATTCATCAAGATGCCAAGGGCGAAGAAGAAAACGAAGTTTGTGGAGGAATCTACTGAGGCCGACATCATGGACAACCCCTCGCACACTTGTACCACATTTTTGAGAAAATGCATTGTTGAATTCTATGAGAGAGAAACTGCCATGTCTCTTGACTCTAAGTATGTTCGTTATCAAGAGGAGGGGTTTGAGAAGTTCAAAGGCGATATAAAGGACATGATGCATGAAGTGTTGTGGGTGGGAGGGTGGTATCAAGAAATGGAAAAAAGAAGAATTTCACTAGTTGGTTGGACAAACGGGCGCATGATGCTGTAACAACTCATATTTTTGATTTTTTTTTTGTTTACCTTTTTGAGTGGAACGGAAATTAGAAATAGATATCTAGATTCATCTAAAGGGAGAAAGATAAATAAAAAATAGTCACAAGAGGACCTTACGGAACTAATCCGGTTTTAGGTAGAAGCGGATTGGATTAGGTTTCCAACCGGAATGGATTTCCAACCGGATTCTCCTTGATCGGATTGGAGAGAACCGGATGTCAAGAACCGGACCGGATATCCGACCGACCATAATGACCCGTCCAGGACGTCAGAACTATATAAAGCCTAACCCTGCCCATTTTCAGGTCTCTAGTTTTAACGTGTTGTCATTTCCTGTCTTAGCACCTGACGTTTTTCCGTTTATAGCGGCTAGAAGGGAAAGTACAAGAGGGCCAGGTAGTGAGTGAAAGGTGTGAGACGGAGAGATCGCCTCCGGGCACAAGTGGGTGAGACTTGAGCACGAGCGGATACGGAACAGTGAGAGACTGAGATTGTGAGCACACAAGGAGGTTGGGTTGCAGGTGGAACGGAAGACCAGAGTATGACACTACAACAATGGCAGTGTTTTATGACTGCAAAATATGACTGCAGTGAGTCGTAAAATCGAAAAATATGACTCACGCAGAAATCACTGTAGATGACTCGGGATATGACTGACTCTAGTAGTTTAGAAGCAGTCGCTTCAAACATCAGTCATATTGGCAGTCATATTGATTGAAGGGTATAAATGCCCATATTTAGCCATAGTATGCCAACTAGGCGTATACTTTGACTCTCCTAGGGGGGTCTTGACTTTTTGTGGAGTTGCTCGGGCAAACAAAAAAATCCTACGTGGAATATGACTGTGGCGAGTCATATTTTTTGATGATGTGGAATATGACTGAAGTGAGTCATATTTTCGGATGACATGGAATATGACTGCGGTGAGTCATATTTTGTAGTGACGTGAAATGTGACTGTCATGAGTCATATTTTTTAGTGACATGGAATACGACTACGGTGAGTCATATTTTTGAGTGACATGGAATATGACTATGGTGAGTCATATTTTGCTATGACATGAAATATGACTGCGGTGAGTTATAATTTGCAATGAGATGGAATATGACTATGGTGAGTCATTTTTCACAGTGACGTGGAATATGACTATGGTGAGTCATATTTTCCAGTGAGGTGGAATATGACTACGGTGAGTCATATTCGGCAGTGACTTGGAATATGACTATGTTGAGTCATATTTTGCAGTCACGTGGAATATGACTGCGAGGAGTCACATTTTGTAGTGACAAAATATGTGACTGCGGTTAGTCATATTTTCAGTGACGTGAAATACGACTATTACGAGTCATATTTCCTAGTGACATGACATATGACTCCTCCTAGTCATATTTTATGTACAATACGATTATTGAGTTTTTTTGGTTACTGCTATGAGTGAGGTCCACTACTATTTTTTCTAAAAAAAATTCATATCCTTTTCCATGCAAAAGAAACCAACATGACATTCTAATATCAAGTCCTAAACATGAATTTGCAACTCCTTCAATCACCAAACCTGGACATAAATTCAAAGATGCACTTCAAAGACATTTATTACTCAAGTTCAAAACACATACGATAAACATTCGCACTGTAAACACCAAAGGTACACACACACCTCACTTTATACTGCAGTGTGCAATCCACTACTTCATATCTTCATTCATTCAGCTGAAGGAGCCAAAGCTTCAATGGGCCACTTCGTCACAGACTTCACAGCGTCGCCTACATGCACCATAGGAGGTCGTCGTTGTTGTTTGCCTCATACAAAAGAACCATTTCCGATCCAGGAACCACAGATGTTATACTAATAGACACATTACCCTCTTCAATGAGCCGTCCATGAAGTGAACTTCCTGCAACATTAATTATGACTCCGTGTGCAATTACATTTTCTTCGGCCTTCTTGTCATCGTCCACGTCAAACAATTTCACCTTTGACCCTACAGCCCAGGAGACAAGGCTTTGATTCTTTGAGCTCCGAGAACCTTCAAGCGATGTCTTTCCACCTTGTGCATCCTATATTTGCATTGACAATACATGTACACTTTAAGTATACAAACAATGGAGCTTCACTTTCACTAGTTTCATTGGAAGGCAAACAATATATTCAAAAATTATACATACCTGGGGCAATGGATTTTGTAACTGACTGATCGCCTTATCCAAGAACATCACACAATATTCAATGTCGGAAGGATTTTGACTAAAAACTTCAAAGGGTCCTTTCAGGTTCTTTAGGAAGTTGTCTTCTGAAGCTAAAGGATCCCATGTAGCAATGGGTAATACATTTGTACCAGGTGACTTAGATGTAGCTATGGAATCCCAATCCACTTGAAGGACCCTAGCCGAGCCATGGGTTGGATCTAGAATCATGTCAAATAAATCATACAAGTCTTTCTTTCCACCACCAACTTCCCTTCCCCAAAGAAAACACCACTTCATGGGTGTCCCACGAGCTAGGAATCCAGCCACTTCCTGTAGAAGCGCCTCTCCAATTGGAGCCCATATCCCGACATCAAATCGAGAATGGAGCATTGTCACAAACGTTGCACACTCAGCCCTTTTCTTAATTTTTACTTTAAACTCTCTATCATAATGAATTGTACCATCGGGCCCCCACTCTTTTCCATCGTGCAGTGGTCGGATGTCACACAGAAAACCTAGGACATTTAACACAAGTATCTTTCTACGTGAATCATCCGAAACTCTCACCGGTGGAAACTTCAGCTTCCTTGACATATTCTTCTTCTTTGGAGGTTTGCCAACCTTTGCAGCCCTCATTGCCCCCCTCCTTACGGGGGGCTCCTCCTTTGTGAATTCCGAACTAAATTCTTAACGTTCTTGCCAAGACCCTCCTATCCCAGTCTACATGCACATCAATAATTTAGCATTCACCGTCATTTACATTCTACAAAACATGAATTCAACAAATACAAGAACAGAATATCAATTACAAATTATACATACATGTGACTTAGGAGCACCTATGACTACTCACACAATAACTACTCTAATCACCCGTGCTTATACATATTAAAATATTAGTGGCCCTCTTCATAAATGGTGGAAAATTATTAGCCACCATAGCATGCAACAAAATATACTTCACCACAGTCACATAATGATAAACAAGAATACTCATACTCATACGTAGTGTAATACATAAGGACCTTCTTGAACACAAGAAAATTAGCACCTCGTAAAACAGAGAAATAAAAGTAACTTCGTAATATTATATACAAAGAGATATGGCTAATACAACTTACATATAAGTTAATATGACTCCCTATAGTTACACAATATGAAATACAACTTCCATTACTTATATATTAAAACATTCAACTTTCATTAGTTATATATTAAAAAATATTACTACAGTCTACTATCTACTACTAAATATGACTATTACTAGTTATATTCTATAAAATATGACTGGTACTAGTCATATTTTACAAATTTTGCTTGAAAACAGTCATATATTGAAAATTGCAACTACCACCATGCATATACTACAAATTTTGATTGAAGGTAGTCATACATTAAAAATTATGACTGCCACTAGTCATAGTATATGCAAACACTACAATTAATGATTGTCCCTAATCACAAAACAGAAATTATGATCGCCAACACTTGCATTCTAAGACATATTAATGCTTCCTATTCCACATGCACGTCATGCACAACTCATACACATACACAACATATTCATTAACATGACAAAACCAACCCTGTGTAGAATACTGTACCATCTTGCATTTCACTATCATTCAAACATTATTTATTTGTTCACCTAAAACAATTATACTTTCCATAAAACTCTTTTTAATAAACAATAAACTCAACAAATGAAGCAGTGAATACACTCATGCCAGTCCATCTCACCTTTGAATCATGTTGCACCTCTTTCGTCTTGTCACCAGCATTCCCTCCAGTCAATGCTCCACGGTTGGATTGAAGACTTCTGTTTGTGCCCAATTTCTCAACCTCGCCCTTCCTCTTCTTTACACTTACATGATCCTTTTTTCCTTTTGTAACACCGACTGGTTTTGCACTTGCTTGAACCGTTGGCAAAGTGTTCCCATTTTTCTTTACATTTTCCACCTCATCAATAGCGTCTTCCTCCTTTAAAGTCACAATCACATTCATAATTCAGTTGGTGGGATTTCATGTCTAACTTCCTCAAATGACATACAACTCTGAACAAATACAATGGCAACAAAGCCTATTCAAGTACGTTGAATGACATTGAAGGGCTTATGATCTTTGCACAAACCTCTATTGCTGCATCCACAAACTCAACCTCTTTCTACACATTCACTACATGGGGTTCTGTGGTTGCTTCTCCTAGTGTCTTCAGAGGGACAGGGGTGCTGACATTTACCAATCCCTCCATCATCTCTTCACCACCAGCACCTTCAGGCACTGTGGTGCCTATTTCAGAACTTGAAGGGTGTGTATTCCGTCCACTCTGCTTCCGGACCTCGAATAGAAGCTGCTTCACTAGGGCACCCATTTCACTCAGCTCCCCTTTGATAGTCTCTTTAAACGTATATAATTCATTTCGCACTTCTTCTATGCCTTTACCAGCCAACCTTGAATTACTCAATGCCCCTCCTGAACTTGACGAGCGGATGTGCAATGATTTGTCCGGTGAAGCAAGCTCTGCTTCCACTTCCATTTGAATAGGGGGTCTACCCAAATGTGCAGCCTACAAGGAAGGCAGTCCTACATGTATTAATTTCATGACCAACACAATCAAACGTACTTAAAACACTAAGAAGCATTGACAATAAATACACTATTTCACCTCCTTACGCATGTGTCCAATTGCAAGTGAAAATACTAACATAACTTACTATTTAGAAATGTAAATTGTCATATTGTAACCACGTACGACTTCATGTAATTATAGGACTACCTACATATGACTATACATTGTTACCACTGTATCCTAATATGAGTACATGTAGTCACATGCAATGCTACATACAAGTGTAGATAGTCACAATACAGTCAAAATATAATTTCATGTACATCAATGTCTATTCATTATGATTGAATGTACTCATAGCACCATCTTATTCATCATTCTATGTTGTACTAAACATTTCTAATTCCTGGCTAAACATTGTCATATCCCCAAAAACCTTTGCCTTGTATAGATGCTCAATTAAAGAATCAATGATTGTGAAAATAATACTACATACACAATAACATGCATCAACTACAATGACAGGAAGGCAAACGTCTCTTTTACTTACAAGGCGTGATTTAACTTCTCCCTCAGATCGTCCACTGTAGGACACATTTTGCACGGTCTGCCGTGCTACCTTCATACGTTCAGAATATGCTACTTTGTCTATCCTCTTGATGAGCTTCTTAAAGTTCTCAACGTGGTGTGCCTTCACAGTTTTTGGAATGGGAGCCTCAGCTTCTATCAATTTCTTCATGTTTGCCCTCTTCGTCTTCATTTGTGACCTCAAAATGCGGAAAAAGACATTTTCAGGTACATCGCCTTTTCCACCACGATACTCGAACTTTGACGCCATTTTCTCCTTGATTGCTAAAAGTAGAGGTCAGGGATGCGAATTGAAGTCATCTACACTCCAATCCAAATCACAAGAATACCTACGAAGCTTTGTCAACCAATCCGCTCTATGCACTCCCGTAGGACAACCCATAAGATCAACTTCAACCCAATCTCTGTCATCAACCTTTTGTAGATTTCTTCTCAACTGCTTGAGATTGGATTGTCGTTGAAGACTTGTGCTTTTGTCCACATTCCGAAATTCCTCGCCTTCAGTTGCACTCAGCTTCCGCATCTTCTCACGTAATTCATTTGGGTTAGCTCCACTCTTTGCCATGCGCTTCAATATACTGACTTCTCGTAACTCCAGCTCATCTACTACATCAGTAGAGAGGTCGTCATTTGGGCCATCTCCATCATCCTCCGCACTGAAGTGCTTGTCCATGTCTTCTTCAGATTCCTCCCCCATCATTGTGTCCTCAGTGTCATCAAATAACAAATTATCCTCTTCTGCTTGTGTTGTGACTACCACGTCCTTTGATGATGTCATCGTCTTCTTCTTTGTAACTTTTTGAGGCCACGGCCTAGGGTGATGTTGTTGCTGTTCAAGCACCTGTGAAGGCAAATAAAAATAATTGATTATATCATAGTAACTATTATTTGTGACTGCAACCAGTCACAGAATATCATTTGTAACTACAAAAAGTCACCAAAAATCATTTCTAACTACCAACAAGTCACGGACAATCATTTTTAACTACAAACAGTCACAAAAACCCATTTTTAACTACAAATAGTCACAAAAAATCATTTCTAACTACCAAGAGTCATAGAAAATCATTTCTAACTACAAACAGGCACAAAACAACATATCCGACTGAACTTGAATTCTCAAAATATTTTTTGTGACTACAAGCAGTCACAAAAAATCATTTGTTACTTGGCTTCCAGTCACAAAACATCATTTGCGACTGCAAATAGTCACAAAAGACAATGCAGGACTTGACTTTCAGTCACAAAATATCATTTGCAATTGCCAACAATCACAATGGACAATACTTCACTACAAACAATCACTATGGATGAATATTGACTGCCACAAAGTCAATAAACAACAATAATGACTAAAAACAGTCATAAAACATGATTTTATAGTCAGAAGTCTACATACTGTTGTCATTCATGACAATAATCACTCACGAATGGTCATTTGAGACTACAATATATTTTACTCGGTCATTACGAAAGTACTGATTAAGAATTGATTTTCTCTAAACTTGATCAATCACATGTGCTCACGTGACACTCAAATGACTTAAAACTTCTTCTTTTTTTAGAAAATAAATCCTATAAATCCACTTGCAGAACTTGAAGACCTTAGAAATGACGAAGACCACATTTCTAAAGACAAATCATGAGTCCTATAAATGGTTGCACTCTTCTATAAAAAATGTCCTTTGCAATAATCCACATATGCATGGCAATTGCAATAAAACAACGCTTCAACAATGATGGGAAATTTTCCCAATATTCCATTAATTATATGCATTTCAATATAACTATTACTTGCATTTGGGAAGGAATTCATCTAACCTTCAATGTATGGTACTCTCCCTTTGACGCCACTTCCTCTACTTCTTTGTCACTATCTCCTGAGTTGATGCCAAAACTCCCCCCCTCCACAGCCTTCTTCGTTGTAGCCCGTGTCTGCCTCTCAAATGCTGGGAACACAGTATCAAAGCTCTCCCCTCCTTTTCCTAGCTTTATTGCTTGTGGCTTCTCAAGGGGCACGTCGTGGCTGCTCTCAAAAATCCCCGCAAGTTGATTAGAAGTCATTTCCAATATTGGAAACGTAATTGTTGGAAAACTAGCAATTGTGCGAAACAATTCCACTTGCACATCATCTGATAGATTAGCTATCTGTCTTGTCAATTTCGCCAAGATATTGTCCATAGTTCTGAATCCTAGAGCCCTGATGTGATTGATTTAGATCAAAGAACACATGGATCAGACCTCTCCATTATGTTTCAAACTAATGACACTTCCCTATAATTAACTTGAATCTGTACTATCTTTAATCATGATAAGGGACAACAATTTTGGCTTCAATGAACTCTTACAGACAACTCCATTTATGTTTCGAATATTTAGTAGAGCTCAGTATCTTACCTCACTTCTCTAAGGTTTGCCAATTGTGCCGCAATGTCCAACAAGCCTAAATCACTCAATTTCTGTGAGTTCCTTTGAATTTTTTCTTTTCTCAACCTCTCGTACTCATTGATCTCAGAAGCCATGCTATTGTGGGAGTTTACATGGACGAGTCCTACTTGGAAAGGAAAAAATTGCATCTTAGTACAATAGTGACATCTCAAGCATTAATGCTAAGTGCTAACATCTTCTTCATTTTTATATGGTATAGAGTAGGAAACAACAAGATACCATTATATAACACATATTACAATTAGAAACTACAACTATGCAAAAAAATGAATACCATTGTTCTAAATAGTCATCCATTACATTTTAATTCAATCACAATTGAATACACACATAATGTTTTAAACTTTTATGACTATCTTCAAGCCACTGTACTCTTATTACGCTACACTATTCTTTGAAGGCCACATGTGATAATGCTAACATAAAAACATATACCTAATTTTATTCATGAAGTCCCTTTGTATAGTGAAATGTGTCCACTTTCATAGACATCATTATATTCTAGAAAATTGGTAGTAGGGGAAAAAAAAAATCCCATTCTAGACAATTGTTTTCATTTCCTCAAAATCAAAATCAAGTTTTAGATGAATAAGATTAGAAAAGGGCTCATATTTCTCTATTGCTTGAGATAAGAAGAATGTTCCATTTGAATTAAAGTCATTCAATGAACAATTAAATATATTATTGTCAAAATCTTTTCACCATCACATTCATGATTCATAACATATAAGCTTTTCTCTGTGAATTGCCTTTCTTTAGGAGTCATTGATTTTTTGAGTGAAATGTCAAAGTAGGACAATGTTATGCCTAAATTTCAACCTAATTCTGAAACTTCGCAGAATTTCTCTTCATTGAAGCTATAGAAACTTAATTTTTTTTAGAATTAAAAAATATTACCAATGTCCTCAAAATGTGCACAAAATGAGAGTAAAATACTGCAGTGCATTCAACGTCATTCAAGGAGTTCCACCAATGACATACCGGAAATTGATACAATTGTCAAATCTCGTGGCTTCACGACTCTATGATGCACTCCTCATGTCGTTCAAGTAAAATTGAGCACCTGCGCACGGAGGACTTCCAATTACAAACTACATTGTGACCTCATTTTCCAACAAGAGAACACTCCAACAAACAATGCAAACATAACTTCCGTTTCATGCGTTACACTGCTTGTGCCTTTGTTTGGTGACTACGATTATAGTGAGCTTTTGGGTTCTTTGGAAGGCGACACGTGCGGGCTATGGTAAAGGACAATACTTCTTGGTTGGACACGATTTCCCAGCCTAAATTGAACTGCCAAGACAAACTTCATGAGGCGTACAGAGACCAGAGGTAACGAACTACAGTTTACCTTCTCTAAAATGACTACATAAGTTAAATAGGTACAAGTGTACTTCAACCCCAGGCTAAAAAACAAAATCAGAGTTCTTGAAGTACTTGGTGGGAAAAAAAGCTGCAAATTCTAATGATGTACAGTAGGTCCCAAGTAGAGAAATCCCTCTACAAATGAAACCCATAATCTCATTATTGAACTCCGCACTGAAGTCAACACAACATAGATCGTGATACACAAAGACCTACACAAGCACGGTAACTGGATGAGTCCGCAATGGACCCAACTGATTTGATAATGGACCCAAATGATTTGATGAAGGACCTGCACGAACACCACCAATGTCTCCCAATCAGTCGAAGCACATGCACAAACCCCAAGAAACTTAGAATCCAACAATTTAGAATCCTCGTTCAAGCAAAACAACTTACCTCACGTTGAAGGTGGAACTGAGGAGTCCCTGAGAACTAGTACCCGTGCTAGTGCAGGCCTTTGTTTCGTTGCTTTCGGCAGCCAGCTGCAGAGAAGTTGTAATATTGGGATAGTTTTCTTTGCACAACCTCGGCAGGTCCAACGATTTGGAGGCGATGCTCAGAGGGTAGCAGAATCGAATTTTGATGTTGTACCTCCTACAACCTGCCAGACATGACCTCAATTAATTTGAGTTCTAGCACTAATATGTCAGACCATGCTGCAGTAGAAAAGAACTGTCTAGGACCCGTATACACAAACTCATACGCGCTACGCAGGGCGTGAAGAAGACGGGCGAGATCCACGGTGCACGGTGGAGAAAGCAGCGCGTACTAGAAGATGACGGTCCCGCATTTGCAGCCGGACCAGCCCTGCCATGAGGACCTGCGAGGTTTTTAAGGAAAGCGGGACCCGATGAGGTGCAAATATAGCACCATCACCTAACCCTCACTTACGCTCTAGGTGTGGCACTTCATGAAGACGGGCCTTCAGTCGTGCCTCCGAAAGTGGGCCCGGATTACCTGGCGCGTCGGCTGGACTTTGGGCCCGACCACGACCCCGCAGCTTGGCTGGCAGATCGCGATCCGCAACTTGCCGCCCACTCCTTTAACGACCCGGACCCCAGGAGAAGCAACGCGACGGAGACGGATCGCTTGCCGCAGAAGGCGGAGTCCGTGCGTAGATTTTTTTTTTTTCAACTTCTTTTGCTTGTACTGTGTCGCCGTTTGCGCCTACGCCGTTGTTGCTTTTCCTCACTTTGTTGCGGTTTGGAGAATGCGACAGGTCGCACGCCTTTTGTACGCCTCGTCCGCGCTTGCTTTAACACGACAAGATTTGAAGACTTGCGGAGATCAGTTAGTTAGCTCCATATGATCACCTGATTGGTTCAGTTCATGTGCAACTGGACTTGTCGAAAATGCCGATCAAATTACAGAGGACTAGATTCGTTTTTTAAGTACATCCAGCGTCGCCAAAAAATTGAGATATTTGGGGTTAATCTAGTGCGTAGTTCACCAGGAATGTGAGTGCACTTTCAGTTGGTGGTATGTGATGTAGAATTGTATGTGAACGTCTTCCAGGATTGAACAAAAACTCCTTTGATTTCTTTGTGTGTGTTGAATTAATTCGTTGAAGTCCGCGCCTGCTTTAACACGCCAAGATTTCACGACTTGCGGAGATCGCAAATTCGCAATTGATCAAATTAATTGTTGACTTCCAATGCGGGTGTCTATTAACTCCATGCACATTGACTACAACCAAAGGCCATCATGAAGAAGAAATTACGATTGCCAACGAAACTGAGAAAGTAGCAGTCTTTAAAAAAGTCAATACAATTCTTTTCAACTTTAGTCATTACGAACCAGAATTCAACCATTAATCTTTGAGCCAATACATTACTTAATTACTTACCTGGTCCAAGCAAAACTTGGCCAGCTCTAATGGGGGGTCTTCCGGAGAAATTGGCATTCTGTTTCTTGAGAAACTCCATGGCGGTAGTAGGCGACGATGCAACGATGCAATGTGCTTGCCCCAGGCGCAGTGACATGAGAGGGCCATACTTCTTCGCAAGCTCCGCTAAGCTCCGGTGAGACAATGGGTTGAGCAAGTGCAGAGACCCAAGTAGAGGCAACCCAATTGGTCCCGGAGGTAAATTTGTGGGTCTTCTCACCACTATACTAACCAAAATGATCACCAACACTGTCGTTGCCAAGACCTGCAAGATGGTCGTTTGTTGTTAGAATTCTCCAAAGAAAAAATGAAACAAGAAAAATTCCCTTCTCAAATTTTTGAACCAGACAGGCAGCGTGCGCGCAGCAGTACTAACGGGTGAGGAGAGAGGAGAGAGAGAGAGAAGTGAACAATACATAGAGGACAGGAAATCCAGCAACAGAGAAAGTCATGATTTCGAGAAGCAAGGCCGTGCTCAAAGAGTATGCATTCCTTTGGAAAAGAACGACCACAACCACGTTCTACAACCCAAAAACATGCTCGCTCGCCTTGAGATTCAGTGCTTCGTAATTTATTAATCTCTTGCATTAGACTACACTGTAAGTGGACATTGATGGGAGTCAATCCTGTTCCTTGAAAATTCGTCGTTCAACTGGATCTCCTTGATACAGTAGGAACCGTATAGAAGATGTCCTCTGGACAATGAAGTAATGCATAGGTAAGCTTACTGCATCTTGACATCACTGTTTCCGGGCCGCCGAGCATCTCTTAGAGACTAGCAGTATAGTATTCATAATATGAGGGTCTCACGGTCCAGGATAATGAGCATTCCGTCTGCATTGTTCAACTTCTTCGATCAATTCATAAAAATTCGTTAGGAATCGCATGAATTTGCAACCGTTGATACATATCGAGCAGACAAAGTAAAGAAACTGCACTAAAAGGTGCACGATCTTCTCATTCAAGTGTACCGTAAGTTTTCCCTTGTGCTTCACATTACTGTAGTAATCTTGTTCCTCTTCCCATCCTTCTAACATAAGACAAATGCCCGTAGAGTCCAACTCACTCACGGCATCGACACACATGCATCACATTCTTCACATGGCTGGAAGCCTCTCACAGATAAGCATGTCAGAGGATGAAAACTCGGGAGATTTAAGCAATCCTCCACCATACTTAAACCGGTCAAAAGCAATCAAACACCTGCTGCTGACGGTATGCAAAATACTAATCGACAAATATAGTTTGACGCTCTGAGTTCCTCCATTCAATAGTTTTTTGTGCTACACAGTCACATTCATAGCAGCGAAATTCAAAAATATTACGGTAAGAAATTCAGACCTGAAAAGATGGACCAGTTACATAGTTTGAAAAGCAATATTTGTCACGCAACCCGCAACCGCTGTCTCCCGTCTTTGTCGCTGCTTCTCCATCGGCGTCAGTTTGCGATGAGAGCGGGCGTCAAGTGCCGGGTCGGGCTCCATGGGCCATCGTGGCCTAGCCCAAGGTCCAGCCATGTTCATTGGGCCCACTTTTGCCCATTTGCATTTATGAATTCTGAACGCTAGAAAGTCATCTATGAATAGAAAATTCTATTCCAAGGTCTATTGCGCCGTAGTGACATGCATGTTTCAACCACTTCTTCTGGGCGGATTCTTCAGTTCGATCCCGAAGTCCACATCTTCTCACAGCCCTGTACCACTTTTTTTGGGCGGATTCTTCAGTTCGATCCCGAAGTCCCCACCTTCTCACAGCCATGTGTTGTGATATTTGAGTGCAAAGCAGGACAGGGTAGATGACAGATTTCAACAAAGATCTTGACTGCCGATCTTCTCGTGCAGACACAGCCTCACGATCTTCTACTTCGGAGTGAGTCACGAATTTATTGTTGGGATGCAAGCTAGGTACTCCGAGTTCTCTGTCTTCAAGTTATGCACGTACAAGTTCGTTCTCTGTCTTCAAGTTATGCAACTACGAGTTGATTTTTAGATAGAAGTGCAACTAGTCATGGAATCTAAAATTAAGTTTGCAGTAGGTCGTCCTGGGAAGGATGTACCGACAACAAACTGAAGGACCGACAGCGAACTCAAGGATTTCAATTCTGCACTTTTTGGGTACGCAACATGTCGACAACAAACTCAAGGATTTTTGTTCTGCACTTTTTGAAATTCAAGAACTGTTGGTTTTCGTAACGTATGTCGATGCTGAAACACTGTAGAGCAGTTACGCAATTCATGAAGTTGTGGAGGACGAATTAGGCATTGTGGCAGGGTGAAAGGATAAACCCAAATCCTCAATAACAATTATTTTATGGCAAAATTAGAATTGTCAAATGTTGTCAATGCCTCTGACTTCATGAAGCATGCAATATTTGTTAGTTAGTGGAACATGACAGCAGCATGCTAGTTTGTTTTTTATGATAGCTTTATCAATTGTGTTGTTTCTGATCTGCCGTGTTGTTTTACAAGTGTCATTCATGTTTGCGGAATTGATTCCATGTAATCGTTCGACGCATTGACGTCCTTCTCTGTGAGTATTATTGTATATTGGAAAGGGTAGGAGAGGACGCACTAGCACATGAAGAAGAGTAATATTCAAATGTGTTATATGTATGTCATCGAATGAAAGTAGTATGATTTGCTAAAGTTGATCCTAGATCCCATAATAATTATATAAGAAACTCGTGCCAAAGGTGTCAAACTTGTCAAAATCTCAGTGGTAGCATTGCGTGCACTGCTATGGTCATTTGTGAGGCCTCATAATTCTATTGCAATTTTTTTTTGCATTCCAGAGTCATGTAGATTTGAACTATAGGAACCAAGTTGGTATATGGTATAGAGATGAAAATTTGTTGATAATTGTAATTTGTTAATTGGAATGTCATAGAGATTAAACAATTTAAGCCTACTCCAATTCAAAATCCACGTAATTTAAACTACAATTTCCGAATGCTTAAACAACATTCTATGAGTTTTTTAGGTTGAAAGTGATTTGTGAACCTAATATTGTCCATTGAACAAAGTTCAAATATAGACACTTGAACCATGAAATACGTCATTGGGTGCTTGCAAGAAACACTTGTACTATTTGTTGCGTTTTTCAATAGTACTCATGAAATATGTAGGAGTATTTTAAAATTATAATTTTTTTTTTTTAAATTTTAAAAATATGACTTATATGTGTCCCTCTAAAATTAAGGTTTTCACCAAAGGAAATGTGTAGGAAAATTCTCTAAGTAGGAGAACTTGAAAAGTGCCAAATTTGAAGAAAATAGGACCTTTGATTCAAAAATTAGTTAGAAATAGTAAAAAAAAGTAAATACAAAAAATAAAAAGTGTCTATTTTAAAAAACTTTGTGAAGATGGTGACGTACCAAAAAACTGAAAAAAATAATGTTTTATATGTTTCAAAATGCAAGCACAAAGAAGCTCTCTTCATAGACTTCCACACCACACATAATTAATTATTTTTAAAAACCTTTCGATGAGAAGTTCTACTTATATGTGAGGAACAACTCCACATAATTTTCTTGATGTAGGGTTCACGGAAAAGGTACTCAGTAGTACTCAAAACCTCCAAATTGGCAAGTGTGACATTCATTTCAGGCCTATCATTGGATAGTAAATTATTTTCGAAATTTACCAAAAAAACAAGGAAGTTTTAGGATAGTCATGAGTACCTTCCTTGTGAATCTGAAGTCATTTGGAGTTAGAACACAAAAGTTATGGCTAGAAAACAACTCAGCCCGCAAGGTGTGACACAAAATAATAAAAGTGTTTCTTGCAATCACCCTATAGCCAATGGATACTTTAGAATAATTTTGAACTACCATTGGATGCTTAGAAAACCTTTTGATGTACTTTTGTCAAAGTAAATGGCCATTTGAGGCTTCAAGGTTGATGTTTGAAATTTCAAAACAATTAGTTTTGGTACCTCTTATGCTATCTTCTGTTGTGCATTTCATATTTCACTATTACATGTAAGCGAATTGTTTTTATTAATTTTTTTCAAAAAATTAAATCATATATATTTTATTAGTCATAACAACTTAATGTTTATATAGGAAGTTTGAATTTTTTTTGAATTTCTAAATAATTTAAAAAAAAATCAAATCAAATGTGATTTTTTGATGTGAATTTGGAAATTGAATTCTAGGTATGTATTATAGTGGAGAATGTGATAGTGTAAATTGTTGTAGGTCGAAATTCAAAAATTCTATAGAAAATGTAGGATATTTTATCATTTTTCAATTTCGAGTAGCCTTCATTTCTATCATTGGATTTGAATTTTAGAAGGATAATTTTTTTATGGTTCTCATTCAGAAAAATGAAATGGAGGTTTCATTACTGCACATTTGTGGAAAGTACATATTGTGTATTTTGGAAAGTAGACATCTTATATAGTATCACAAAAAATGCTTGAGTTGTCTACCGAGCCATGTTATGTAACCTGAGTTATATCTTGAGTTATCTGACTGTACCGAACCATGTCATGTAACCTGAATTATATTTTGAGTTATGTGACTGTACCGAGTCATGTCATGTAACTTGAGTTATATCTTGATTCACATGACTGTATCAAGTCATGTCATGTAACTTGAGTCATATTTCGAGTTATATAACTATACTGAGTCATATCAAGTAGACTGAGTTATATATGAAGTTATATGACTGTTGTGAGTTATCTATAGGCATTGAAATGATTGAATGTAGTCATTCTAAATCATTTCTATGACTTTAGAGTAGTCATAGCCATTTGCAATGGTCATTTAAAGATTCAATTATGCCAAATCCGAAAATTGATTTGAATTTTTGACAATGGAATTTTCTTTGTAGTGCATATGGAGGAAGTGCGCACCATGTCTGAAGTGGAGCTTCAAAGCTTGCGAGATCTACGATTATGGCAAGAAGAAGAAATTCAAGCAGATACCATGCGTCTAACGAAATACCCATGCCCATGCATGAAGTGTGCAGGCGGGAAAGTGCTTGATAGACGTACAATTCGAAAACATCTTCGAAGCAAGAAAAGGGATCCAACGTTTACAGCGTCAATCTTGGTAAGGACTTTGAAGAAAACCAATTGTTCATTAGAAAATTTTTATGCATTTACCAACGTTCTGGCTTTCTTGCTTTGTTAAACTATTAGTGACTTGTGTAGGCCTTGTGGAGACCCTATGTAGAAGCTTCTACTTTCGTATCTTTACAAACCTTTCTAAGAGAGAAACGTACTTCAGCAAATGGCTCGTTCAAAGAAACATCTATAAGAGTAATAGCTTTAGAGAAGTGGAGGTCAAACGTGTATGATGGACAATGGTGTGATGGACCCATACCAAAACTAATAGGATTTTCCTATTGGAAAAGAAATTGGGACGTCAAGGTATCAATGTTTCCTTTCATGGGTTGGGGTCTTTTTGCACTCCAACCTGCCAAGAAAGGGGAAGAATTACTTCCCTTTGTAGGACCACAGTACACTCTAGCAGAGTATAAAACTTTGAAGAAGAGACGGCCTCGCATGAAGTCGTATGTGATGCAAGTTGAGCCAAACTTGTATGTAGATGGAGATGTAGTGAAGGGAAATGTAGCTGGGTTTATTAATAGTTCTGTAGGTCGAGAGGAGTTAGGAAATGTCATGTGGGAGTTTCGCATGCTGCCCAAACCATGGAACAACTTGGAGTGGGGATATGTAATGACATTAGCATCAAGGGACATAGTGGCTGGAGAAGAACTCTATGCACATTACTATGTCAATTGAAAAGCTTACTTTGAAATGACTACGAATAATCAATTTTTCCAAGAAACTGTAATTAGTCACAGGTAGTGGTCAGTCATATTTTGTAGTTAGAAATATTATTTAGGACAGTTGTCATTTGTAGAATATCATGGTATAGTGTTAGCAAAAGTCAATTATTGGCATGTGTTTTGACAAAAGACAACATGAGGATGTAATTGTGTATTCATGGCATAACAAGTCGAAATGATAATTATTTTCACTGAATTCCAAGCATAGAATTGAGTAAACAAAATTGAAATTCTTGTCAATTAATGAAAAGTGAAATTGCAAATCATTTCTTTAAATTAAGAAATTATATTTTGGAGATGTCATTGAAATGTTGATGATGAATATCCATTAGTATGGAGTCCTACATGTTTGTATGATCACGTCCCACGAGTTTACGTGATTCAATGATGAATTAGACAAAAAACTTATATGTGCATATGATGCACATATACCAATGCAGGATGACTATGCTCCCGTGGACCTCCGATTGCGTAAACGAAGAAATTTTCGACGAGAGCATTTTCAACGAGACCCCTCTCCAAATGCAGGAGAAGTGGATGTGCTTCGTATGGTGACAGAGTGTTTCAACAAATATGACGACATACATGTCAATGGAGAAGGAACAGAGAATATTATAACTGATCTAGTTGAAGATTCAGCAACCGAAGATGGTATGGGGATGAATGGTTTACTAGATGCATATACTAACAATATTGATGACGGAATGGATGCCAGCAATGACCGGATGGAAATAGAGGGGACTTCAACGAACACGGAGGATGTTGCTGGCGTAGACATGAATGTCCTATTGCGAGAAGCACAGACTCCACTTTATGTAGGAAGCAATTCCAACCGTTTGATGTCCACACTCATGTTGCTAGTGAGTTGCACTACTCATGGTGTCCCTAATAGTTTTGTTGATGAGTTGTTGAAGTTGTTAACAGAGACAATTTTACCAAAGGACAATTCACTTCCCAAATCTTATTATGAAGCCAAAAGTCTTCTAATGAAGTTGGGATTGTCCTACAATTCCATACATGCGTGTAGAGATGGATGTTGTTTGTTCCGAAATGAATTACATGATGCAACAGAGTGCCCTATTTGCCACAAATCTCGATATGTAGAGAACTCCAACACAGTACCAGTGAAAGTATTGAGACATTTCCCTCTGATTCCTCGATTAAGAAGAATGTATAGCAATACGCAATTAGCAGAGCTCATGAAGTGGCAAGTAGGTGGGAAAAGCAAAGACAAGGTTATGAGATCTGTAGTGGATTCGAAGGCTTGGGATCACGTGAACAACAGGTGGCAATGGTTTGCCGAAGAAGAGCACAATGTCAGGCTTGGCCTTGCATTGGATGGTGTGAATCCATTTCAAAACCAAAGCCTTAGCCATTCAACTTGGCCTGTGATCATGCTCAACTACAATCTTCCTCCTTGGTTGGTGACCAAAAATTTCTTTATGATGCTCACATTAATCATCCCAGGGAAAGAGAGTGTGACAGAAAAAAACATAGATGTTTACCTTGCACCATTGATTGAGGAACTTCAAGAACTATGGAGAGGTGTTGATTGCTTGGACAGATCTTCCAAGAACTCAGAAGTGAAATCATTCAAGTTACATGGCATTCTGATGTGGACGGTGAATGACTTTCCAGCATATGGATTAATCTCTGGTCAAGTAACAAAAGGATATAGGGCATGCCCTGTATGTGGGCCGAATATAGTGACTAGGCGTTCGAAAGCCTTGAGAAAAAACGTGTATATGGGGCACAGGCGATACTTGCCAATGACTCATCGATGGAGACAACAGAGGGGTAGATTTGATGGTGAAGTGGATGTAAGACCTCCACCAAGGAGGATGACTGGTCGAGAACAACTTCATTATGTAGAAGAGCGAGAGGAATGGTTGACAAAGTCTCGTGAAAATGGAATAGAAGAATTGCCAGATCCAGTACACAAGCATGGAGTGAAGAGGAGGACATGTCTATATGACTTGCCATATTGGAAAGTAAGTTTTGGGGGGATTTGATGTCTTATGTAACTTAGAAGATTGGTTGTTCAACTACAAAGAAGTGGAGCACTTTGATTACATTTGTTGCATTGGAAACCAAAGTATCATAAGTACAAGTAGTCATATGAAAAAAATGGTTGAATGTAATTGTAGTAGATGCAATTTGTGACACCCTAAAGTCATTTTGCAGGATCTTTTGATTCGTCACACATTGGACGTCATGCATTGTGAGAAAAACATCACCGACAATATCTTGAAAACCTTATATGGAGAGAAAGACTCGTTAGAGGTCCGTTTGGACATGAAGGAAGCAGGTGTACGAAAACATCTGTGGCCCATACTTGGAAAGAAACCAGGGAGCGTCATATTACCTCGTTCATCTTACACATTCACGAAACAGGAACGTCAAGTCTTTGTAGATGGAATCCGTTCATTGCGAACACCCACCCAATACGTGGGCCAACTGAAAAAGCGTGTGCACATGAATGGGACCATAAAGGGCTTGAAATCTCATGACTACCATGTCCTCATACAGCAACTGCTACCACTCTATGTTCGTTCAGTGCTAACAAAGGAGGTCCGCACGGCTATAATCATGTTGAGCCGTGTATTCAGAAGGATATGTGCTAAGACCATTGATACTAGTGGTCTTGAAGAGTTGAGGTCAGATATGGTGATAGCATTATGCATGATAGAGAAAGAGTTTCCACCATCTTTTTTTGACATCATGAGCCACTTAGTGGTCCACCTTGTAGAAGAGGTAGAAATTTGTGGTTCTGTTCATACACGTTGGATGTATCCCATTGAAAGGTATTTGAAGACATTAAAAGGATATGTCCGAAATCGGGCTCGACTAGAGGGTAGCATGGCTGAAGGCTACGCAGTGGTGGAAGCATTGGGTTTTTGTACTGAATACATGCAAGAGTATACGGTGACCGCCCGAAGAGTGTGGGATGACAAAGAAGATCCGTCAATGTATGATGAAATCTTAGAAGGTAGCGGACGAACACGATACCTATCAAATGAACTACGGCAATGGATTCATGAGTTCATACTGAACAATGCGGCACCGTTAGAGGAATGGAGGAGGTAAGGTCCTGTGAAAGAAATAATTCCCGTACTACATGAGCACATGAAAAATCGAATGTATGCAATTCAAGTACTCGTATATGCAATTCTGACTGTACATAGTGATGTTGTAACATTTATAATATTCACCATTACTATAATTGTATTTTGGACAACAATGAGTGATGTGATTGCATTTGTGACTCGACCTAGTGATGTAATTGCATTTATGACTGCAACAAGTATTGTGAGTGCCTCTGTAAGTTTACGTAGTATAGGTTTTGTGTATGAAAATGAACTCATATGTTTAATTAATGATTATGTAGGAGGCATGAGGATGACATGTGCTATCGCAAAAGAGAGCGACAACAATACAGGCGTAAAAAACATCAGAAACGAGTAAAGTACCCGACTGAAATGTGCGACGAAACGTTCCATATTTGATTTCCCAAGGCAGTGCTACGAGCTATAGAAGAAGGTACAGAAGAAGTGGACGAAGATGTGAGGACATTAATGTTACCTCCATCAGATCGAGCCAAGTCATATCGTTCAATGTATGCATTTGGAAATCACATTTGTGTTCGAAGCGTTGAGAAGCAATTGACAACAATGGATTCAGGAATAGCGGCAACCTTTCGACAACTCTGCCGAACAGGCATAAAAGATAGAAACATGAAGGACTCAGAGTTGGAGTACGTGGGGTGGGTGGAGGAAATTCTATGTGTAGATTATGGGCAGTTTGACGTAGTGGTACTTTATTGCAATTGGGTGGTTGCAAACACCAAGGGTGATGGAGCCACCATGAAGCGTGATGAGTATGGATTCACCAGTGTGAACTTTGATAGATTGATTTCGTACTCAGCGCAGTCATTTGCCTTCCCTCTCTACATTGAACAAGTATTTTTTGCAACAGACAACGCTAGAGATGGATGGGAAGTTGTACTCCGTAGGGAACCAAGAGGTGTCCGGTCGTTCTCTAAGCATGAAGCATCAATTGAAGTAGAGTGCATATCCTTAGGGAAGACAATAGAGTTTCCCGGACTTGAAGCCACAGACTTGTATGAAGACCTCATACTGAAGACACCCATCTTAAGTGATGCAGTGGAAGTAGAAGCTGATGTGGTCGCAATTGCATTGCAATGTCTACAACAGGACGATATACATGTTGATGACCTACAGTATTGTGATGGAGATTGTGATTGAGTTGCACGACATGCCCAGAAGTATAATAAATGAAGAATTGTAGTCATATTCCAAAGTGAGTATTTTGAAGAGCATAGCATTCAATACATAATACAGAAATGTAGTACAAAAACATGGTAGTCATCAGAAGAAGATGCCATATAAGGAATAGTGTACACTATACAATAGATTGGATAGTGACTGTGGCAATGCAAAAGTTGGATAGGAGATCATGTCTTATTGATCAAATTCAATTTTCAAACTATAAACGTCACTTGTGCTTGCAAAAATTCAAGAACCTGTACGTTCAATATCGTCACAGTCTGAGAATGCTTGTGTTGCATGAAGTACATTTGAAGGTAAAGATGAAACTATCGTAAGGTAGTATAGGAAGTAAAGAATGTGTATTGAAACCCTTTCCTTTACCCTTTCAATGTAGTTGATAGAAAATATCTCCTTTACTGTAGTTTCATGTTGCGAACTACTTCATGTGTTTGTACTTCCGTGATAAATCATCTAAAGAAGTGAAATCCATTTATGAAAATATAATTAGGTGAAACCTCAAATTTCTGGAGGTTTCTGTAATAATAGAAACAAGACCCAATAACACATAACCTTTTTTAAAAGGCATTCAGCAAAGTCATGCAAACGTCCCAAAGAATGACCGTATAGCCTACATACAGCACTGCAAAATGAGATTGTATAACGGTTTTTTGTAACTACAGTAGAAGAAAAAAGAATAATAATAGAAAAACAAGAGTGCATAGTATGAATATAAAATAAATATGAGTGCAAAATATTGAGAATATGACAAGCAAAATTATGACTAAGAACTCACGTACCACTAGAGCTTCCCAAATTTTCATCATGGTACTCATTAAAAAAAAGGTCAGTCACTAGTTAAAAGTTATAACAATTTAAAAAAACATGATTGCAAAGTATGTTTGACAAAAAAATATTACTAACAAAAATGTGACTACAAAATACGACTACCTAAAAAACATGACTAACAAAAAAATATGACTGCAAAGTATGGCTGGCAAAAAAACATTACTAACAAAAAATATGACTTTGAAATATGACTGATTTGAAAATATGACTTTGAAATATGACTGATTTGAAAATATGACTGAAAAATATGACTGACAAAAAAATATGACTGAAAAATATGACTAACAGAAAAATATGACTGGAAAATATGACTAACAGAAAAATATGACTAGAAAATATGACTGATGCAAAATTGCGACTACGCACTCACCTACCACTAAAACTGCTGTGACAACTCATATTTTTGAATTTTATTTGTTTACCCTTTTGAGCGAACCGGAAACTAGAAATAGGTATCCGGATTCATCTAGAAAGAAAAATAAATCCAAAAATAGTCACCAAAATTACCTTACGGAACTAATCCGGTTTTAGGTCAAAGCGGAACAAATTAGATGTACAATCGGATAGTATTTCCAACCGGAATCTTGTTGACCGGATTAGGAGGTAACCGGATGTCAAGAACCGGATCGGATATCCGACCGGTCATAAAGACAGTTCAAGGCGTCAGGACTATATAAAGCCTGGCCCTGCCCATTTTCAGGTCTCTGGATTTCCACGTGTTGTTGTGTCCTAATTTAGCGCCTGACGTTTCTATCGTTGACCACGGCCAGGGAGAGGGAGTACAAGAGGGTACGGAAGTGAGAGAAGGGGGTGAGACGGAGAGATCTCCTCCGGACATGAGTGGGTGAGACCTTGAGTGTGAGCGGATACGTGAGAAGCTAAGAGGGTGAGCACGCCGGTAGGGTAGTTTACAGGCAGAGCGGAACATCTGAGTGTCACGCGCTCCCTTTTTAGGACTGTAGAAGAGTGAAAACCGGGTAGAGCTACCCCCATGCCGCGGCTGAACCGGAAGAGAGGTTCTAACACCCCGCCCCCGAGTGAAGTAAAGCTTAGAAAAGTGGTTCCGGTCATGTCGACCAAGGAACCGGAACAGGGAGAGCTCAGAGAGGATTTGTCGTTGATGGGTTGTCAAGGGTTAGCTTTGAAACCTTGGGGTTTCAAAGATGAGAGGATGGTTAGAGAACTCCTGAGTGGCGTGTCGAATCAGTTCGATAACACCCTGAGAGGGAATCCGGTCCAATGGTCCGAGGCTTTGTAGCGGGACGTATACGGATTCCGGCCAGGAGGACTCGGCCTTGCCAACCGGAAGGATGATTTCGTCCAGGGCAAGTTCGGAAGCGTAGTAAATCCAAAGGACGGCTACGCGGTCGAAGACTGCCTTGATGACCAGGAGCGACGTCTGCTTCAGTTCTTGGTTCCGGTTTTGCATCCGGAAAAGCCTACCAAGGTGACTATCACCTTAGCTAACACGATTTTCGGAGCGCTGAGCGGAACCCGGAAAGTAGACTAGGGCCGAATCTTCTTTGATCTGGTGTCCCAGCTTACTACGAGAGTGGGGAGAAGTAGGGCTACCCCCCTATGCCCTTATGTGTATCACCTCTACCAGCAACAGGAGCTGCTGACGGAAGTGGAGCTGAAGGTATGGAAGGCCCAAGAGCGGACCATGAAGTACGGCGAATCCGAGTCCGACCAAGAAGCGGATTCCGGAAACGAAATCGAGGAGGAGGAAGAAGCAGAAGAAGAAGAGGAAGAGGAGGAACCTTATGTTCCCAACAAGAGGCAGAAGACCACTCCGACTCGGAATCGAGGGACGCCTCCGGGATATCAGAGGCCGCGCAGAAGTGAGACTTCAACCGGACCGGATGTGGCATCCGGATCCGGGACCAAAGATCCGTTCGACGAGTTGGTTGGGATCCTCTGCGGAATCCGGGCGGATTGGGAGATTAAGAAGCGGGCGCTCGGGGAGATTGCGGAATTGATCGGAGCGGAACCGGACAGTCAATTACCGCGGAAGGTAGCTGAAAGTGTTATCAATCTGGAAGAGCTCCGGAAGATGAAGGAGGAAAGCAAGCGGCAGCACGATGAGGTGGACACCCTCAAAGCCGAACTTTTCGCGTTGATTGAGAACGCCACCGCGACAAAGGAGATGGCGGAGGAAATGAAGAAGTTGGCCACGGAAGTGAAGGACGTGCTTGGAGAACCCGGAGCCGCAGTCACCAAGGCGCGCCTATTCAAAGAGGAGGTGCACAAGGACAAGAAGATATCCGGAACCAGGGTGGTGCACATCCTCACCGATTTTGAGGAGCAAATAGAGAAGCTCCTATCCAAGGCACGGGAGTCAACGGACCGGATCGTGGAGAGTAGCCAGAAGTTAACAGAAGTTCCGGTCCGGCTCTCAGAAATTTCTCTTCCGGACTTGTTTCCGGAAGACGTAGCTCAGGAGCCGGGAAAGGACAAGACGCCCCAGTCAAGCAGGGCCAAGAAGGATACACCCTCAACCGGACATCAGCCGATAGATTTGGACTCCCCGAAAGTTGAGGAAGAACATCCGATTCTACCTACGGATGGAGAACGGAACCAGAATCTAAATGAGGTCTTCGAGCAGTTGGAGAGACGAGTGTATGAGACGGAACAGGAAGGATTGTAAAAATAGGACTTATAGATAGGAACCGGAATAGAATCCGGTTAGGATAAAGTAGGACCGGATTGTCAGCGCCTTCAGAGGCGGAAATCATGTAGTCACTTTTTGCTTTTTGCTTTTTGTATATAAAACAGTCTCTGAGCTGGAGACAGGGAGAGAGTTCTTTTGGCATTTCCTTGTGTACTTTCCTTTAAACTAACTTTTGTGTATTTTTCCCGAGTATTGGCAAGAGTGCACTGAGTCAGAATAGGAAGGTGAGTACGGAGGTGTTGGTAGAGTTTCTCCCCTTGATGTATGTTTCCGGTTCTAGGTACATGTGAGTAGGTTATGAAGAGTTAGGAGTGGATTCCAGTGCCTCAGCAGCTACAGAAGTTTAGCATTCCGGGTGAGAGATTTGTTGATCAGGCTAGGCGGATAGGGAGGGATTCCTTAGCTGCGCTAGATTTCCTGGGTGGGAAATCCGGTCGAGTATCCTGACTCCTATAAGGTCTTGCTACCGTTGTGGGTGAACGGAAGAACTTTCGTGGCCGTTGGAACGGACAAATGCACTCGTAGCTACCGAACTTTGTACAGAACGGATCAGTGTCAAGGTCGTTGTAGTATGGGAGGATCGTACGGGGGGGTCTTTGTGTGACCTATGATTCGGGTTGCTATCCGGATTATTGTGAAGGACCAAACCGGATCCGTGTTAGTTAGGAGATCTGTGGATAGGAAAGTGGGTCTTCAGCCACTATAAGTCACGGAAGGAGTGGTGGGCCTACCACTTTCAAAAGCAAGCGACGAACCCTCTGATGGTAAAACAAAGGTAAAACTAAACCGGATACGGAAGGAGGGACTGGATCGGATCTGCCTAGGAGGATATATAGGACCGGAAGAAGCAGGGTCCAGAATTGAGAAGTTAGTCCAGAAATCGGGGAACTAGTATAACCGGAAATAGGAAACAGTCCGGTCGAAGCTTTCCGGTTGGTTTTGAATGTTCCGGTCGAACCGGAAAAGTAGATTTAAGGGGTTTAATTGAGTTTATCTCCTTGTTAGAGTTAGCTACTTCACAGGATCCGTGGGTTCGATCTTTAGGGTCATTTTGTTATGCTCTAGAGTGATTTTTGTGAGTATAATAGGGAAATTGCTTACTCTGTGCTGCGACAACTGCCCACATTTTCATCATGCTACCCGAAAAAAAAAAAAAAAAAAATTCAAGGAAATATGACTGCAAAATATGACTAAAGGAAAAATATGACTAATAATATGACTATGCGTTCCGTGGACATGTTCCCACTTGTTCCCTATGAAATACTTTGGTGTTCCCCACGGGCGTATAGTATACATATATAAAGTACACAGTGAATATATGACTGGCACTCACATTTTGCAGTCATAATTCTACAGAAGGTTTTGGCCTCAAAGAATATGACTGCAAGCAGTCGCCAGTCGTCCTCAGTCATAATTTTGTAGTCATAAAACACTGCCATTGTTGTAGTGTGAGCGCTCCCTTGTTAGGACCGTAGAGAGCGAAACCGGGTAGAGCCGCCCTCATGTCGCGGCTGAACCGGAAGAGACCAGGCTCTAGCACCCCACCCTTGAGTGAAGTAAAGCTGAGAAAAGTGGTTCCGGTCATGCCGACCAAGGAACTGGAACAGGGAGAGCTCAGGGAGGACTTAGCGTCGATGGGCTGTCAGGGATTAGCTTTGAAACCTTGGGGTTTCAAAGATGAGAGAATGATTAGGGAAATCCTAAGTGGCGTAACGAATCAATTCGATAACACCTTGAGAGGGAATCCGGTCTAGTGGACCGAGGATTTGTGGCGGGATGTATACGGATTCCGGACGGGAGGACTCGGGCTTGCCAACCGGAAGGATGATTTCATCCAGGGCAAGTTCGGAAGCGTCGTGAATCCAAAAGATGGCTACGCGGTAGAAGACTGTATCGATGACCGGGAGCGTCGCCTACTCTAGTTCCTGGTTCCGGTTTTGCATCCGGAAAAGCCCACCAGGGTGACCATCACCCTAGCTAACACGATCTTTGGAGCGTTGAGTGGAAACCGGAGAGTAGACTGGGGCCGGATCTTTTTCGATCTGGTATCCCAGCTTACTACAAGAGTGGGGAGAAGTAGGGCTACCCCACTGTGCCCTTATGTGTACCACCTCTACCAGCAATAGGAACTGCTGACGGAGGTGGAGCTGAAGGTGTGGAAGGCCCAGGAGCGGACCATGAAGTACGGCGAATCCGAGTCCGACCAAGAAGCGGATTCCGAAAACGAAACCGAGGAGGAGGAAGAAGAAGAAGAAGAAGAGGAAGAGGAGGAACCGTATGTTCCCGCCAAGAGGCAGAAGACCACACCGGCTCGGAATCGAGGAACGCCCCCGAGACATCCGCAGCCGCGCAGAAGTGAGACTCCAACCGGACCAGATGTGGCATCGGGATCCGGGACCGTAGATCCGTTCGACAAGTTGGTTGGGATCCTCTGCGGAATCCGGGCGGATTGGGAAGTTAAGAAGCGGACGCTCGGGGAGATCGCGCAATTAATTGGAGCAGAACCGGACAGTCAATTGCCGCGGAAGGTGGCTAAGAGTATCATCAATCCGGATGAGCTCCGGAAGATGAAGGCGGAAAGCAAGCGGCAGCACGATGAGTTGGACACCCTCAAGGCCGAACTTTTCACCTTGTTCGAGAATGCCACAGCGACAAGGGAGATGGCAGAGGAAATGAAGAGGTTGGCCGCAGAGGTGAAGGACGTGCTTGGAGGATCCGTAGCCGCGGTCACCAAGGCGCGCCTGTTCAAAGAGGAGGTGCATAAGGACAAGAAGATATCCGGAACAAGGGTGGTGCACATCCTCACCGATTTTGAGGAGTAGATGGAGAAGCTCCTATCCAAGGCACGGGAGTCAGCGGACCGGATCGTGGAGAGCAGCTAGAAGTTGACAGAGATTTCGGTCCAGCTCTTTGAACTTTTTCTTCTAGACTTGTTTCCTGAAGAGGCAGCTCAGGAACCGGGAAAGGACAAGACGCCCCAGTCAAGTAGGGCACAGAAGAAGACGCCCTCAACCGGACCGCAACCGATCGATTTAGACTCCCCGGAAATTGAGGGAGATCACTCGGCTCCACCTCCGGATGGGGAACGGAACCGGAATCTATCTGAGGTGTTCGAGCAATTGGAGAGACCTGACGAGAGCCCTACCATTGGATCCCGAGTATATGAGACGGAATAGGAAGTGTTGTAAATAGGAATTATAAGGTAGGAACCGGAATGGAATCCGGTTAGGATAAGGTAGGACCGGATTGTCAGCGCCTTCAGAGGCGGAAATTATATATTCACTTTTTGTTTTTTGCTTTTTGTATATAAAACAGTCTCTGAGTTGGAGACTAGGGGAGAGAATTCTTTTTGGCATTTCCTTGCGTACTTTCCATTGACCTGGCTTTTTGTATTCTTCCCGAGTGTTGGTAGGAGTGCACGGATTTGGAGTAAGAGGGTATGTACGGAGAGGTTGGTAGAGCTCTCCCTTTGATGTGTGTTTCCGGTTCTAAGTACATGTCAGCAGATTATGAAGAATTAGGAGTGGACTCCAGTTCCTCAGCATCTGCAGAAGATTTACATTCCGGGTAAGAAAGCCGTTGATTAGGCTAGGCGGATAGGGAGGGATTCCTTAGCTGCGCTAGAACCCCTGGGTGGGAAATCCGGTTGAGTGTCCTGACTTCTGTGAGGTCTTGCCACCATTGTTGGTAAACGGAAGAGCTTGGTAGAGGTTGGAACGGATGGATGTACTTGTAGCCACCTAACTTCGTATAGAATGGATTCAGCATCAAGGTTGTTGTAGTATGAGAGGATCGTACGGAAAGTCTTTATGTGACCTGTGATCCGGATTGCCATCCGAATTGCTGTGAAGGACCAAACCGGATCCGGGTTAGATAGGGGATTAGCGGATAGGAGAGTGGGTCCTCAGCCACTATAAGTTACGGAAGGAGTGGTGGGCCTACCACTTTCAAAATCAAGCGGCGAACCCTCTGATGGTAAAACAGAGGCAAAACTAAACCGGATACGGAAGGGTGGACCGAAACGGATCTGCCTAGAAGGACACTTAGGACCGGAAATTGTAGAAGCCTGAGTTGGGAAGTTTATCAATGAACTGGAAAATTAGCGAAACCGGATTGAGGATAAAATCTGATCGTAGTCTTCTGGTTGGTTTTGGAGGTTCCGGATTTCAGAGGTAGAACCGGAAACTAGAATTTAAGGGTTAATTGGGTTTAGCTCCTTGTTAGAGTTAGCTACTTCACAGGATCTCGTGGGTTCGATCTTTAGGGTCATTTTGTTATACTCTAGAGTGATTTTTGTGAGTATAATAGGGAAATTGCTTACTCTGTGCTGCGACAGATGCACTATGGAATGCGAAAGGGACCGTCGAAAAATTTGGTAAGGTTCATCGCATTGATGATGAAGCCTTCACGCACGTGATTACAAAAGTGGACATGTTCGTGAGTCGGATGAGACCATTTGCTTCAAGACGAAATAGAGGTAGATTTATGAGTTGGTGGACAACTCACGAAGGGAGAGTAAACATGCGAGTTGTATTTCGCCATTTAATAGCGCTCCCGAGAACCGCAAGGGTGATTCCACAAGATAATATTGTCCTACACGGAGGCTATGCCACAATTCGTAGGGTGCGAATCGAAGGGTGCCCTGAACTTCAACCACATTGGGAATTTGCAACAAAGATGTCTCTCCAAGAGGGTCGACGACCTGAGCTTGCAAAGATGGAACACCAAACTGAATCGATGGCGGTGCGGATTCCGCACGATGGAGTCATACGCTTCGTTGCAGTCCACACAAATCGGAACGAAGGCTATTCATTGTGGTGGAATGGTGGTACTTTGCGTGAAATGTTGAGAATGGATAACAATTATTCAGACAATATCGCCATACGCATTATGTGTGACCCCAAAATTAGCGACGAGGAGGTCATTCGTGCTCATCGTCTAAAGCGATGGAGAGCAAAGCGTACGGAGCTTGCTTGGGCACTGCTGCATATTATGAATGCGGTACATGGTGCCGGATATCTTCACAACGACATTTCTCCAGACAACATCATGTTCCATTTCCCGGAAGACGAGTCGCAGGTTTTCATTGGAATTTGCGATTGGGGGATGACCACGACTAGTACAGAGCCCATGAAGTCATTGTATACATTCACATCAACAAGTGATTGGGACGAAGTTCTGAGGAGGAGGTGGTGGATCGATCCAAAGATTACATACGTACATTGAAGAGATGTAGATGTGGAGAACATACCCGTACTTACCATTAAGTCCGAAGAATTTGCTGTTGGTCAAATAGCGAAGAGAATCAACAGTACATGTATGTCAGAGACATACTACGGTTTGCAAGGTCGTGGAAGCAAAAAACATGTGTTGTACTCGCATCACGACTTAGCACAAGTCTTTCAAGTATATTTGGGGAGACTTTGCGAAGATGGTCCCGATGGCCATAGTAGTTTGGCTCAAGTGATTTCGCGATTTACTTCTTCGTTTCATTGGCCTATACCGGATGATCACTTCCGCCACTTTGGAGCTGTAGTTTAAGTCTTTAATGATATTAATATATCATATATAAGTAATTAACTATAGCCTATAGGTGTTTATAGTATGCACTATTCATAGAGGCAAAGACATATACTAAGTTACATGTCAATTACATAGTAGTACAGTATATACGGATGATATACCTCAATTTCATCACCAATGATTGGATTGATTGTGAATGCTGTTTTACTACAGGGTGCATCTCAGCATTTGTAATCAATGAGCATGTTTTAATTCACAATGATTTTGAAGAACTTGGAAGTCTTTACGCCATTTGTCATCGTATGTTTGGATGGAAAATTGGAAATCTTGAAATCATTATATGAAATAATTTGCAATTCTTTATTCATTCAATTTTTAATTGATGATTGATGATTCAATGATTCATTGATTGTTAGGTTGACAAGTCCTTGTCTTCATTTGTGTGGTATAGTAAATGTGATTGAAGATGTTCATTATAATAATGTCAATGACAATATAAAAAATGGTAAGCGTTTACTTACCTCTATGTCTCTATAATTGATATGACGATGGAGGGCAACTAAAGGACCGAAGGAAACATCGTGTATGAATGTATGATTGTATGTGAGTGCCTAATTGTGAGTTGAAGGTTCACTTCTAAAGGGCTTAGGGTCCCTTCGAGGGTTTAGGGGATATTAGGTAGGTACTTACAACTTGAAATTTTGTCGTGATTTTTTGAAACTTTTTCTGAAAATGAAAAAATTGATAAGCTTATTAAGCTATATGGGATAATGGAGACCTCATTTTTTCCACAATCAGTGACCGAGAATAGAAGTTATGACCTAAATTGCTCAAAATAAGGGACGGGGGGGAGTGTAGGTACTACTGCACTAGGTAGTAGCCTAGTAGGTCATAGTAGGTAGGAAAATAATTGCAACTTGTTTTAATTTTTAATTTTTAATTTTTTACTTGTACATTATATTCTTGCCTATTCAATATCCAGAGAGCTCGAATTCATTTCATCAATGAATTTCAACAACAAGACATCTTGTTGTTTTTACTCTTCTAGTGTTAAATACCTGAAGAAGAATAAGTCTTGAATTGTTGTCGTGAAGGTCCAATACTTAAAATAGCATTTGGGAAGTACAACATCAAAGCTAATTACATAATGAAATTTCTTTTGGTGCATACCAAAAGGTGTTGAGTTATTCGACAAAGGTTTTATAAAAATGATTTGGTCACACCATTTTGTCTCAAAAAACAACCGTACATTTGCAATTCTATATACAAGCACGTAACTTTCATGGTTTTCAGTACGCATTCATTACAAATGACCAAAATACGTAACTTCCGATGTTCAAATACATTACACCACATCATTCACATACTCAACACTTGCAACAATTAACCATTCATATTGGAGTGATAGTATGGAACTCTACTTACTCTACAAGGTAAAAAGCAAATAATTTTATTATATTATAAAATAGTCTTATAGCCTGTACCACTTTCGTTTTGGGGGCTAAAACAAGTTCTTCATACATCTCACTTGTTTGAATATACTTGCATTCCTACAACTATTGCATTGTTTCCAAATGGCAAATGACAAATTGACAATGCATTACACTTGAAACCACATTGTAAAACAAAGCCCATAACTACATAATGGCACCTTATATTTTTCTACAAAATAACACTATACTTCATTCAGAATCAGAACTACTATCATGATTTTGACTTTGAGGCGTAGAACTGGAGCCACCATATGGCCCATATCCGCTTGATTGTCGCCCTTGTCCATAATTTTCGTAATAAGGACCTCCAAAAGTTGGAGGTGGAATTGAAGCATATTCATGTGAGCCTCCAGTCCCTCCATGACTTGAACCAGTGTAATAAGAACTTCCATGAGGCCCATACAAATCATGTCCTCCTGTTCCCGGATAATTTCGCGAGCCGCCTTGTTCCGAACCACCATAGTCTGTATAACTGGTGTTTCCATGAGGTCCCCTTGTTCCTGGATAATATTGAGGGCCGCCATGTGAAAGACCACCGTAGTCCGTATAGGTCGTAGTTCTATAGCCTCCTTCTACGTTTGGACCACCATCTCGAGGGTTGTTGCTATAGTGTGAACTACTTCCTCCATGTCGCGAGCCATGTACATCATGTTCACGACGAGGTGAAGTGTGATATCCACGAGGTCGGCCTTGATCCTCGACACTCCTCCTCAATGCTTCCCGCATTTGATTCTCGTATTCTATGTCTTCGCGTTCTTCTCGGCGTTCGTGCCTCTCCGAAGGTGGAGGTGGAGGTGGCAACTGTTCAGCTGGTTCTTTATCATCGTCAGCATCACTTTTCTTTGCATCTCGCATAGGCCAACTTGGGCACCCAAATTGACCTCGGTTCGACCAAGCCGGCATGCAATCACTTTCGCCACGCCAGTTAGTGAACACCACAGCTGAGTGACACGTCATCTTCGTCTCTTTATTCATCCCTATAATTGTACGCCAGTCAACGTCTTTCTGGAGTACAATTTCCGCCCAAACCATTGCCATGGTAGAATAGTTCATGATGGTAGGCTTCGAGGGACCTAGATTTAAAGCTGTCCAAATCTCTTCGTATCTCTCTACAAAGTGTCTACTCGTACACGTCTTCATAGGGCCTTCCCACCGTCTCACTTGCTTCTCCAAACTGTCATTTGTTGGCCACAGTTTGGCTATATGTGACATGGTCACATATTTCTTGCACATTGTACAAGTCCACACTTTGTCGGACTCGTACTCCCACCCCTCCTTTGCCACATTGAATTCATCGAAGTAAACATCCCAATCTAGTTCTTGTGGTTTCCCCTTCGAACTTTTCTTCGAAGAACCGGAAAGAAACGGAATTCCTTTGCGAGGCATAGTACCCTTCTCTATAAATGACCTCAACGTTAGAATGATTAATGTGTAGTGGTTTCAGATTATAATAATTAGTGAATACCACTCATTCATTCACAATTGTTCACACACCAAGGCGGAAGGGGCGCACAGAGACCAATAGCCGCTGGATCACCCACTCCGCAAGGAAAACAATTGTGCGGAATGAGCCGTCCGCTTCGCTTTTTATACCGACCGACGAGGCGGACGTTGCTGTCGGTTTGAGGGTCGGACGGTAAGATCGGACGGACAGCGTGAATCCGCATCTCCCATTTCACGGTCGACAGAGACGGACGGACGGCCGAGTTGGACGGACACACCAACCGCTTGGCTGTCGGGCTGTCCGCCGAGCGGACAGGTGGATGGGCGGACGGACAGACTTCGTCTGCCCCGACCGAGAGGCCGTCGGCCCGTCCGCTCAGCAGATGGGTCGCTGCTTTCGCCGACCGCTTGGTCAGCGTAGTGCCGCCGAGTGGACGGCCAGGCAGCCTACGACCTGTGGATTCTCCAAACTTAATTATTTGTGAGTAGAGAATCCAAAGGAGTGAGCTGGCAGCCTGTTAGACCATTAGTTCATCATGAACTTCAGGTAAGGACATAAAAACTTTGAAAACTGAAGGCGGGAATTTTGCCCCTTCAATGTGAAACTTGAAAAATAACTCCATGCCCTAAACCCTAAACCCTAAACCCTATACCCTAAAAACCATGAATCCTACCCGTAATTCTGATGACTACTCACTTTTAGAATTTCGATATTTCTCTTCATCAAATATGTTTGCAATTGACTCATTCTTACATCTTATAAGTACTTTGAGTACAAACTATAAATATATATAGAGGGAGAGAGACTAAATTTTCATTTTTTCATGGTGAATTTTAAAAATATGTAATTGAAGAAAAGTGAAGTTTGTAGTCATTTTCTAATGCATATAATCATAAAATAATGATTCTTTGTGAAATACTTAAAATCTGAACTGTAAACTTCAGAACTCGTAAAAGCTTGTTTCTAAAAGAGTAAAAGTATTGCTTTCAGTAGTCAAAACTTTAGTAAACTCAAAAAAAATCAAGTATGAAAAGTTATAAAAAAAGACATTGCAACTTGCAAGCACTCAATATATGACTCTAAAATAATATGAGTATTTCTTAAAATCACCCTTCAATTGCGAATAAAATCCAACAAAAACTAAGAAAGTATGATTATACAAAGTTACAAACTATGGTAAAATACTCATTCAATCACTTTTCACTATAGTTAAATATAAAATGACCTTATTCCATCTCCAACTCCAATTCCATTTCATAAAATTGCATCTAGACAATTAAACAAATTGTCCTTTAAAGTTACAAATCTCAATGCAATAATGCATTAAATAATTCGGTTTCTGTTTATAGGTCATATTTAGGTATTTATGTGAAGTCAACTTGAGGGATTAGAGTTAGAGCCCCTTGAAGTTGTTGTTAGTAATTTAACAAAAGAATAATATTCTAAATCTTGTATATTTTTGCTTCTATTCTTTGTGTACATATTGGTTTATTGGTTACCTCCATTTCATCAAATTGGTCATTGAAGGTTTACACTCTCCAGAATCATTTTGGATAAAACATCTTGATTTAGATGAAACATCTTCCTAGTCACTTAGTTCATCATTCCAAATATAGAATTGGGAGCCTTTTGACATTGAAATGTAAATAAAATACAATGAAAATTCTAAATTTTTTCTAATTTCTAATGGATCTAGGTGACTGCAAGAAACATTTGATAATTTTGTTGTGCTTCGTCCAATACTCATGATTTTTTTGTAGAATACTTTCAAAATTTAAAAGAAAAATATTCAAAAAACATTGAAGAAATATGTCCAAGTAATGTCCAATGTATTCACTTTCAAGATGAAGGCAATTACCAAAAAAAAAACCACCAAAAAATTCTATAAGTAGGAGAAAGTTCTAGAATAGTTCCAATTTCAAGAAAATATATGCTCTAATGTGTAATTAAAAAAAAAAGGGAAAAACTATACAAATATTATAAAAATCCCATTTGTAACAATTTTTTGAAGATGGTCATTTATGAAAAGAACCATTCAAAGAACATTACGCGTTTCAAAAGTCATTAATAAAAAAGTTCATTTAGTGAACTTGTACACCACATAAAATTCAATATTTTTAGGATTCCTTTAAGTTTGCTACAAAATCATCTTCTTCAAATCTCAGATTCAAATTTGTTTATTCGGGTACTAAATAGTCCTAAAAATCCCAAATATTAAAATTGCCAAGAAATTAGATAAGCTGTAGAATAGTTATAAATACCTTATTAATAAATCTTGAGTCATGTAGATCTAAAATGCAGAATTTCTGGCCAACAAACAAATCAACATGCAAGGTGAGATAGTAAATAGTATAGGTGTTTCTTCATTCATTTGAGCTTTCCATCTTGGATTAAATATTTTGCGGAACAATTTGGTTGGAGGTTTCAAATTACAAAGAATACAAATGTACTTATGTAGGGATTTCACATTGAGCTTTCTCCGCTACATGAAACCTTGTTTTCATTTAAAACCGGTTCCATTTATAGTTTGACCATATAAATATATGCATTGTAATTCTGTAAAGTATGCTACATGGTGACATAGCCGACTGGCCGTGAAAAACTGTAGCCTTGAAATCGAAAAATATTTAAGTAATTTACTCTTTGCATTTTCTAGTGGTATGTTTCATTCAAGATTCGTTGGCAAGGGCTTTAGCTTTGTTATTGTTCATTCCCAAATTATGTATAAATGTATAATTTGTATAGTTTGCTAAACCAAATTCCTGCCCCCCCTCCCCAAAAAAAAATGTCATGGTAATATGGTATTGACGTTCCCTGAAGGCTGGAAGGGATGATTTTTGCCTTCCGGTCAGAGACTTCTGAATCATAATAGTGATACGAAAATCTTTGAACGGAATTCAACTTTCACTTCTTCCAACCTTATAGGAACATCTACTTAAGCAAGAGGATCAATTCATTCGTCCAATCATCCCCCCCCCTTTTCCACAAAGAATGAATAGATCACCCATTTTTGAGAAATGGGAATTGGTTGTTGGAAGTTGAAACCAAGCCTCATACCACCGCATGAACTCAAGTGATCGAACCTCAGACCTGAAGACAAGAATCACAGTAAGTCCCAATTTCCCGAATGGCAGATGACCTCTTAATCATTTGGGTCACCTTTATGCGGCCGCTGCGGTCGGTCGATCCGTGCAGTCGGACAGTCTGTTGTGGACCGTCGGTCGGCCCCGTCCGACGCGGTCGGCCCATCATCGTGGTCCGACAGTCCGTTGCGGACCATCGATTGGCCCCGTCCGACGTGGTCGGCCCATCCGCGCGGTCCGATAGTCCGCTGCGGACCATCGGTCGGCCCCGTCCGCTGCGGTCGCCGGTCCGACTGTCGTTAAACCTGCGGTAGGCCCGGTCGGAGAGTCTGCTGTAGTGCTGCCGTTGTGCCCCCCCCGCCATTCCGCCAACCACGATCTTCAATTTTGTAATTTGGTATTTACAGATTTCAGTTTCTATGCAAGCTTTCTTTCTGAGGTTCATTATTTCTAACGCTTCCCAAGAAATTATCTGATTTATTTGTTTTGTACATGGAGAATGAATAACCAAAATACACACAGTGAAGACTTCTTCAATTTCCTATTCAACCATTCAACCAAAGATAATGAATAAAAAAGGTTTATTACATTTTTCAAAATAAACACGCAAATTCCTATTATAGAGCAATGCGTGTCAAATGTCAAACCTCATTTCTCCTGCGTTCATAAAGTCTTCCAAATTCAAATCATAAAGATTTGAAGAACTATCTATGTAACGTATTCTAATCTAACCCGTTCTAAGAATGTAAGATTCAATTCCTAAGGATGATAATCACTATCTCCTTTTACCTCTGCCCCACTACTATAGTCTCTTGATATCCATCCGTCGTCTTCATCGTCGAAAGTATTGTCTTCATCATCTGATGAAGCCAATACTTTTTCTTTCTCTTTTCCTCTGATTTCCGTAGATGTAGAAACTTTCTTCCCCTTGCCTATGTTTGGATCATCCTTCCTCCGTAAGAAATTCTTACCGAGGATGCGTTCTTGAAGACCGCCGGCCAATCGTCCTTTCCTTGCGGGAAGAGTTGGAAGGGATAGTCGTGTATCCAAGGGGGTTCTTCCTCCATGTACTTTCTTCCTTGGGGAGATAGCAAATGGCTCCATCACTCGTTTCTTCTTAGGTTTAGCGGATTCTTCTACCATTGCTTCTTTTGCCTGTTGCCTCCGTTGGCAAGCGACCGTTGTTATTTCATTCAGAGATCGCAGTTTCATGTCCTCTATTCTTTGAGAACATTGTGGTGGGAAACTTGCTATGCTCTTGAACATTGATTCCAATGTCTCATCTTCCCCATCACTAGTACACTCTAAACTAGTGAATTTCCGCTTCACAGTTTCTTCTTGAATGTTGGAAGCTTGCAATGTAGGTAGAAAACTCGCTGAACCCCCCAGAGTAGTACTACCACTTCCACCGTTCAACAATGAGCGTGGAGCGGGTGGAGGATCGTTATTCGTTGGACGTTGCAACCTCTGCATGTTGTCATTTCTGCCTTGGCCATTGTGGACCATGTTCGGACTTCTGCACTCTTTCGAACCTGAATCCCCCTTGTCCAATACCTCTAGCGGTTTAAGGCTTAGGGAGCTCGGTCCCTCGATGCTCTTATCAACCAATTTTTCTCCAAATTCGAAGTTTGTTTTGTCCGCATTCATTTTCTCCCAAGAATGTAGTTTGTCATTTTCTCCAGGTTGGCCTAATGGTATGGATGGAGACCTTTCACGTTCAATCACTTCATTTGCTTGTAAAGTTTGGCCTCTTGTAACTGATATCCCGTTCTGAACCGCCTTTTCCACAATGGTATCTTCCTTGTTTGCCAAAACGGTATGGCTGTTTAGAAGTCGGCTCCCATCTACAAATCTCGCTATAAAAGGTAGATCTTCGTCTTCTAAAAATTCAAATTCATCTCAGTTATTTGTACCCAAGTCAATCATGTCATCATCATACTCATTTCGTCTTTGTGACGGTCTACCATGAAAAGCGTACGTGTCCTCGTTCAGATCCTCTTCTTCATCGGATTTGAGGTTGTCATCACTTGTTTCTGGTTCCAATTCCGATTCCCCTCTGTCATCATTGACCTCCTCATTTCCACGCCGTGGAAGATGTTCTTCCTCGACATCATGATCACTACTTTCGTCATCCTCCATAAGCCCCTCGGATTCCTCTAACTCCGCATTCTCGCGGTACCACATCTTCTCATCGTTCTCCTTTGAAGCAGCGAGGACTCTAGAATTGGTATATACATACACCAAATCCATGGCTCTCTTTGTTTTCAACTTGTTTCGAGCCTTATTATGAACAAAGGAATAGCTACTTCAATTTCGCTCACATGAAGAGGAAGAGACCGATTGCCCTAAAATTCTCCTTGCAATCGGAGCAATGAGCTTTCCACAAACACCTTCAAAATCCCACCAAGCATGTGCCGATAATTTGGACTCGCTTGGGTCCAGCATATTGTGAAAAGGCGGTTCTTTATGTCGAAAAGCCATGAATTCTTTCACAACGTCAACGTACTCTCCACGCTTACAAATTCGCATGAGGACACGCTTGCATGTGTCAATCGCCTCACCATTGTCTGCTAGTTTTTTGTCGTGAAGCAAGTAGGGATTTAGAAGAGCTCCTGCATATTGAATATCGTTCTCCACCATTTCCCATCGCTCTTGGAATGTTGCCTTCAATGGCTTTGCAAGTTCCGAACTTAGTTTAAAAGGCGAATTCTCCAAATCCGCCACGTGCTTCCGTATTTTCCTCATGATATGCAAAACCTTGCCTGTGCATGGTGTCTTTGCATCTAAATCACGTAGGCCATGTACCACGGGGTCCAACAACTGAACGAAATTGGTGCAACGCCTCCAAAAGTGGTCATCGTTAATTATCTTTGTCGCATTTGTAGACTCCTCGCCACCATTCTTCTTCTTCCTCAATGTCCTCGCATATTTTCGCCAACAAGGGTCTGTTACACACTGTTTTAAAGCACCCTTTACCTTCAACAATCGGTGAAGCGCCATGTAATTGGAGGCGAATCTTGTTTCCCCCGGCATCAACAAGCTGTACTCTTTCTCGTAACTCCAGAATATTGCAAGTGGCATGTGTCGCTTTCTAAAGAACTTAAGAACCGCTCGGGCGTCTGTTACTACCGTCTCCACCCATACTTCCTTTCCCCAATCTTTGAGCAATAAATTTAAGGCGTGAACTACACAACCTTGGAAGAAAATGTGAGGATATTTGTCGGTTATAATCTCACACGCTTTGGGATTCACAGGAGCATTGTCCGTTGTTATTTGCACCACATTTTGAGGCCCCACCTTCTGTATGAATTCATCCAAAATAGAAGCCAAGTACTCTGCATTCTTTTCATGTCCACTTGTGTCCATTGATCCCAGAAATTGCTCCCCTGCGGAAGATACAAGCATGACATTTACCAATGGCCGATTCGTAACCGAGGACCACCCGTCAATAGACAATGTTGCACCAAACTTTCGGATACTATCCTCGGTCCTCTTATGCAACTTCACCTCAAGATCTGCCTTTGCTTCATCTAGCAATTTAGTTCGTAGAGCTTGATACGATGGGGGACTATATGGCCTTTTGAAGTCAGCCGTTCTCATGACGGCTTCTTTGAATGCTGCAGTCCGAGCTACCGCGAATGGTATGTTTGCCGAATAGAAGACATTAGCCCACAACATATTCAACTTCCGTCTTTCGGCTTCTTCAAATCCATCTGCTAATCGGCTTTGTTTTTAAGGCCTAGTTACAGAAGAAGGTGTAGGTCGTTGGTCACTTGATGTTTGGGCACTAGGAATCACCCTTGAAGCTGAAAGAGCTGCTTGTTTCGGTGCTGTGCACGAGTCTTCTTGTGTTGAACATGGCGACTCCCTTCCGTTTGAGGTATTGCCTAGAACCATCAGTGCATTCCGACCATCTACATTTTCAATGATTGATTTGGATGGAAACATCCCATCACAACGAAGGAAAAGAGACTTGACATCCGATGTCAATCGTGGACATAGGCTTATTCCTGAGTCGCGCCTGCCATTTTTGCCTTCGTATCCCAAGTGGCTCAACATGCGACATTTCCGATTTACGAACTCCAGCCCACATGCCTTACACTTCACTTTGCCGGGGGATGGAATGGTATACCAAAGATGAGAATTTGTACTCATTTAAAAAAATGAATAGCTTGCGGATCCAATTTGAAACTTCAAATATCGGCCTTCGATTTCAAACGCATAGTACGTTCATTCCTACACCCAATCACATGTACGAAAAAAAGTTTGTGTATGAAGCCTTGTAAACCGAAGCCCCCTTGTCCACTGAACTATACATTACCAAGCAACGGATACAAATTTTTCAATTTGCAGCTCGTAGCCCTTGGGAATCTTAGCGTTCAGCTTCTCAAGAGTGCTTGCAAATGACCTGAACCTTGCTCTTATACTCTACCCAGTCCGCACTTTGCTTCAGAAATAAGAATTGACCGTTGCATAGTCCGTAGGCCGAGTACAACGGTCGTGAGAAATCAACGGACGGCGCCGACCGCACGATGTGGGTGGACGGGGCCGACCAACGAAAAGGTCCGACCGAGCGGACGGGGTCGACCGATCCAAGGGGGCCGACCGACCAGACTGGGCCGACCGACCCCACAAGCCGGCCAACCTCAAAGGCCCGACCGACCCCAGAGGGCCGACCGACCCTACAGGGCTGACCAACCCCACAGGGCCGAGCAAGCAAATGAGGCATAACATTGAGTCTGAAATAGAACATATTGAATTGAATTCAAACAATGAAATAAATAAATAAATGAAAAAATAGACATATTCTTCAATTTATATGCCAAAAAAAAACTATATATATAAAGAAAGAGATTGAATACAAAATATGTATATATAGATATACATGTAAAGTGAAGGAAATCAAAACATACTTTTGTGGCATACACCTATGACTCGATGTACATTATGAAGAAGTTATGATGAACACGATAGCCTAAGTACAATATATTTTGGTAGAGAAAACTACTAATTAAAATCCCCACAAGCTATTTATTTTCTACTAGTACTAATATAATAGATGTAGAGTAGGAAACAAAACATTTCCCTATTAGTTTTCAGCACTACTGTCGTACGCGCAGTTAGCCGTAAGTACCCTTACAACGACAAATGGTTGCAAGATGACACGAATTATCGTTCCAGGGAACTTCTAATAAGACATCGATTGAGTTAGAAGTATCCGGATTGTGACTACTTACTTAATCCTCTTTCTTTCATTTACCCTATCTCGTTCCGGAAACTTGGTACATTCCGGATTCCGTTCCGGATCTGGACACACCTGGATCTTAGTTCCGTCTCTCTTCCGTCACTGGTTTTTGTTGCCTCTATTTTACCCTCAGAGGGTCCGCCCTTGATCTAGAAAGGGGTGGGGACTCACCACTTGTACAATTATCCTCTCTATACTCTAAATCTACTAAACAACACACCCAAGACAACACAGTTGTAGGAGGGGGGAGGAGTATTCTCTCACAGTTTCCGGATTGGCCGATCCGGAATTAGGTCACATAGAGTACTTTTCACACCTCTCTTACTACAACAACGGATCAGAACTTATAAACCCCAAAAGAATAGAATCTCAAGGAGAAGACAATTTACCAAGGGGGAGGTTGGCAGACTTTCCGGAGTAGCGGGAGATCCTTTCCTTTGGCAGTTTCTTAACTTTGCATAGAACCCTCCTAGTTCCGGACCCGCAGGGACCTCTACCGTCTTATCCGGATTGCCGTTCCGGCAAATTAAAAGCACGTCACACTTACACTCCCTTACTTGGCTTGCATTCCTTCTCACTAGCTCCACCCCCAGATGGTCCGTAGCTCAAGATCCGGATTCCTCCTCTCCCTCCCCTCTCTTTCTCCAGTACAAGAATACAAACATACATGCATACACTGAGCCAAAGATTTCGTCTAAGCAAAGTGCAGCTAGAAGCACCCTAGCTAACTTAGATTAAGAAAAGGAAATCATAATACATACGTGAAAGCATTAAGATCGAATGGAATAGGATGGAATGGCAAACAACTAACTTGCCTGCCCTTAAAATACTAACACAAAAACCCAAAGTCAACTCCTAAAAGCCTGAAAAGGAAACTCGGAAATCTAGGCCACCAATCCCTGAACCTCCCGGGATATCCGGAAAGGTTGCTAACTGCCGTCCGAGATTACCGGATTCCTAACTATCCGCCTAAGATTCCGGAAACCGTGTCCATGCTCGGAACCCCATTCCAGATCTTATACTTCTTCTCCTACAAACCCTAATGTTTTGGCCTCTGTCCTTCCTTTGAATGGCTCCCCGCTTGGCTGGTAGGCATTCCCTTCGTACTCTTTGCTGGCGTAGTCTTTGCTATGGCCCGAGTCTAGATATGGCGCGTTGCGGGAGACGGATCGCTGTCACCTTCGGTTCCGGAAGTAGAGTGGGTACTTTCTTCCTCAAAATCTTCGATGACTTGATCTTCCTTCTCCTTCTCGGGTGTTGTATCTGTCGTACGCGTAGTTAGCCGTAAGTATCCTGACAACAGCAAATTGTTGCAAGATGACACGAATTATCGGTCCAGGGAACTTCTAGTATGATATCGATTGAATGAGAGGTGTCCGGATTGTGACTACTCACTTAATCTCCCTTATTTCACTTACCCCATCTTGTTCCGGAAACTTAGTACATTCCGGATTCCATTCCGGATCCGGACACACCCGGATCTGAGTTCCGTCTCTCTTCCGTCACTGGTTTTGTTGCCTCTATTTTACCCTCAGAGGGTCCGCCCTTGATCTAGAAAGGGGTGGGGACTCACCACTTGTATACTTATTCTCTCTGTACTCTAAATCTACTAAACAACACACCCAAGACAACACAGTTGTAGGAGGAGGGAGGAGTATTCTCTCACAGTTTCCGGATTGGCCGATCCGGAATTAGGTCACACAGAGTACTTTTCACACCTCTCTTACTACAACGACGGATCAGAACTTATAGACCCACAAGAATAGAATCTCAAGGAGAAGACAATTTACCAAGGGGGAGGTTGGCAGACTTTCCGAAGTAGCGGGAGATCCTTTCCTTTGGCGGTTGCTTAACTCCGCACAGAACCCTCCTGGTTCCGGACTCGCACGGACCTCTACCCTCTATTCCGGATTGCTGTTCCGGCAGTTTAAAAGCACGTTGCACTTGCACTCCCTTACTCAGCTTTGCATTCCTTCTCACTAGCTCCACTCCCAAACGATCTGTAGCTCAAGATCCGAATTCCTTCTCTCCCTCCCCTTCTCTTTCTCTAGTACCAGATCATACACCCATGCATACACTCAGCCCAAAAGACCCTGTCTAAGCAAAAGTGCAGCTAAAGGTATCCTGGCTGACTTAGATTAAGAAAAGAAAATTGTAATACATACGTGAAAGCACGAAAATCTAATGGAGTAGGTTGGAATGGAATGGCAGACTACTAACTTGCCTACCCTTAAAATACTAACACAAAAACCCAAAGTCAACTCCTAAAAGCCTGAAAAGGAGAACCCGGAAATCCAGGCCACCAATCCCTGAATCTCCCGAGATATCCGGACAGATTGCTAACAACCGTCCGAGATAACCGGATTTCCTCACTATCCGCCTAAATTTCCGGAAACCGGGTCCAAGCTTGGAACCCCATTTCGGATCCTATACCTCTTCTCCTACCAATCCTAATGTCTTGGCTTCCGTCCTTTTTTTGAACGACTCCCCGCTTGGCTGGTAGGCGTCCCCTTCGTGTTCTTGGCTGGCGTAGTTTTTGCTGTGGCCCGAGTCTGGATATGGCGCGTGGCTGGCGACGGATCGCTGTCGTCTTCGGTTCCGGAAGTGGAGTGGGCACTCTCCTCATCCGAATCTTCAATAACTTGGACTTCCTTCTCCTTCTCTGGTGTTGTATCCTCCAACGTCGCGGGTTCGCTTCCTTCCTCTGGCGTGGTCTCTTGCATGTGCACAAATCCTTTCGGATTGGTTCGAGCCGGATTGGTCATCCCACTGATCCGGTTGATGAGATCTCCCCTAACTTGCTGTCCCGGAACCTTGAATGTTCCGGCCATCAAATTTGGCATTGTTTGTGCCTTGGGAACTTCCGGAGTTGAGAACTTAGATGGCACCGGAACCGATTTCGCGCTAGACTCCGGTTCCGGTTCCAAGGCTGGCCTCAAATTCAACTCCGTCATCCGTATCTTACTGGCGGAAGGCTCGGCTAGTGTGAGTATCCCCCTCAGACCCTCCATCCGGGTTGCCTGATCCGCCACTAGCTTTCCTGGGGTACCTGCGACAAAAGGAAGTTCCGGAAAGGTGGAGAAATCCATCGCATGGTTTGGGTCGATGGCCGCCAGCAACTTCTGGATCTCCTTGAAAACTCGCTCTATTCTCGCAGTGAAGTCTACGAGGATGGTAACTACCTTGGTTCCGATAATGTGGCCTTCGGATATCATCTTGGAGTCAAACAAGGCAGCCTTCGTGATGATATCAGCTTTGATGTTGACTGCCCCGGTTAGATTCTTGACCAGCGCAAGGGCCTCCTTCTCTTTCTCCTTCGCAGCTACCATTTCTCCTTCCGCCCAATTCACCCGAGCATGGAGTATATTCCGTTCTGCCTCCAATTCCTGGATCCGCTCATCCCTCTTCTTCAGATCCTCCGACTTGGGCAGTCGCTTGACAGCTTCCACGATCTGATCCGGATCCACTTTCAGTACTTCCGCGGTATCTATCACTAGATCCGACAATCCGTCGTGAAGTACCTTGGCTTCACGTATCCAATCGAGCCCCGCATTGAAAAATGCGGATTCCGTTTCCATCTCAGGTCCCTTGCTGGACTCACCCCTCTCCAATGTAGGAGGCTTGATTCTCGACCCCGGATCGGTTGACTTCCTCTTCTTAGTCCTTGGGTCCGTCAGACGCTCCTCGGGAAGTTCTTCCAGTTCAGACTTGACCAGATCCTCCGCTTCCTCCCCGGAAAGTCCGTATGACAAGAGTGTCTTTCCGGTGTCATACTGAATTATTTCCGCCGCACTCAAAAGCTCCTGTTGATGGTACAGATGAAACAAATACATATTAACCGGACTTGCCTTAGCTCGTGTCACGTGATCCGCTAATTTAGCCACTATCCCGGCTATGATCCTACCCCAGTGTACTATCCGGTTCTCCATAGCCCCAAAGATAGTGTTGGCCACCGTAATGGTAACCCGCGTTGGCTTTTCCGGATATAAGATCGGAATCAGAAATTCTAGGATCCGCCTATGTCTCTCGTCCTTACACTCGCTGATAGCAAAGCCGTCCTTAGGGTTTGCAGTCCCGGTGAACTTCCCGGCTACAAAACGGTCCGTCCTCGATGCTAAACCATTCCCACTCTTCCGGAACTGATAGACATCCGCCCAGATGTCCTCGGTCCACATGACTGGTCGTCCTCTCAAAGTAAGCTCATACTGATTCGGAACACCGTGAAGTAGCTCCTGAATCATCTCCTCACTCTTGAGATTCCACAGTCGGTGTAGTAAACCGACATATCCTAACCTAGTCAAGTCCTCCTCTAACTGTTTGTGTAGTTCCGGGCTATCCGGAATGGCCGGAGAGATAACCCGGGCAGATACTGTTGTCTTCCGTACTAGTCCGGATGCCATAAGATCTAAGTGAGAACGAAAAGAAACTAGTTCTACCTCAGTCGCTAAGTCACCACTCTTTCTCTCAACTACTCACACAAACAATCTCGGGTACGCAGAACTGAAAAGGGAAGAGGAAACCCTAGGGAGACGGCTTAAGTACTAAATTGTCTCTCTACGGTCTTAAGGACAACGGCTACAGGTCCGTTGCCTCAACGGTATCCTATTTCCGTAGCTACAGGACCTATACGGTAGGTTCCTGTGTTCCGGATGAGTCCGGATTCCGGATCCGGATAAGTTCCGGTTACGGGTGGTGCCGGAACGCTTATTTCCTAATTCAAGTTATCTAGTCCAAAAATCACACTCTAACTATAATTTTTTTATTTTTTCTCTATTTTTCGTACCTACTCCTTGCACTATTGATCTGTTTCCGGATTCCGGATTCCTACAGTATCCTCCAATGTTGCGGGTTCGCTTGCTTTCCCCGGCGTGGTTTCCTGCATGTGGACAAATCCTTTCGGATTAGTCCGAGCCGGATTGGTCATCCCACCGATCCGGCTGATGAGATCTCCTCTAACTTGCTGTCCCGAAACCTTGAATGATCCGGTCATCAAGTTCGGCATTGTTTGAGACTTGGGGACTTCCGGGGTCGAGAATTTGGATGGCACCGAAACCGATTTCGCGCTAGACTCAGGTTCCGGTTCCGAGGCTGGCCTCAAATTCAACTCCGTCATCTGTATTTTACTGGCGGAAGGCTCTGCTGGTGTGAGTATCCCCCTCAAACCCTCCATCCGGGTTGCATGATCCGCCATTGGTTTCCCTGGGGTACCTGCGACAAAAGGAAGTTCTGGAAAGGTGGAGAAATCCATCGCATGGTTTGGGTCGATGGCTGCCAGTAACTTTTGGATCTCCTTGAAAACTCGCTCTATCCTTGCGGTGAAGTCTACAAGGATGGTAACTACCTTGGTTCCGGTAATGTGGCCTTCCGATATCATCTTCGAGTTAAACAAAGCAGCTTTTGTGATGATGTCAGCTTTGATGTTGACTGCTCCGGATAGATTCTTGACTAGAGCGAGAGCCTCTTTCTCTTTCTCTTTTGCAGCTACCATTTCTCCTTCCGCCCAATTTACTCGAGTCTGAAGTAGGTTCCGTTCCGCCTCCAACTCCTGGATCCGCTCCTCCCTCTTCTTCAGATCCTCCGGTTTGGGCAGTCGCTTGACAACTTCCACGATCTGATCCGGATCCACCTTCAACACTTCAGCGGTATCTATCACCAAATCTAACAACCCGTCGTGGAGTACCTTGGCTTCACGTATCCACTCGAGCCCCGCATTGAAAAATGCGGATTCCGTTTCCATTTCAAGTCCCTTGCTGGATTCCCCCCTCTCCATCAGTTGTGGCTTGATTCTCGACCCCGGATCGGTTGACTTCCTCTTCTTGGTCCTCGGATCGGTTAGACGTTCCTCGGGAAGTTCCTCCGGCTCAGACTCGACCGGGTCTTCCGCCTCCTCCCCAGAAAGTCCGTACGACAGGATCGCCTTTCTGGTATCATACTAGATCACTTCAGCTGCACTCAAAAGTTCCTGTTGATGGTACAGATGAAACAAGTAGGTACTAATTGGACTAGCCTTTGCTCGGGCCACGTGATCCGTTAATTTAGCCACTATCCCGGCTATGACCCTACCCTAGTGCACTACCCGGTTCTCCATAGCCCCAAAGATAGTATTGGCCACTATAATGGTAACCCGTGTTGACTTTTCCGGATACAAGATCGGAATCAAAAACTCTAGTATCCGCCTATGTCTTTTGTCCTTGCACTCGCTGATAGCGAATCCGTCCCTAGGGTTTGCAGACCTAGTGAACTTCCCAACTACAAAACGGTCCGTCCTCGATGCTAAACCGTTTCCACTCTTCCGGAACTGATAGACGTTCGCCCAGATGTCCTCGGTCCACGCGATTGGTCGTCCTCTCAAAGTGAGCTCATACTGATTCGGAACACCGTGAAGTAGCTCTTGAATCATCTCTTCACTCTTGAGGTTCCATGGTCGGTGTAGTAGACCGACACATCCTAACTTAGTTAAGTCCTCCTCTAACTGCTTGTGTAGTTCCGGGCTATCCGGAATGGCCGGAGAGATAATCCGGGCGGATACCGCTACCTTCCGTATTGGTCCGGATGCCATAAGATCTAAGTCAGAACGAGAGAAAAGTAGCTCTACTTCAGTCGCTAACTCACCACTCTTTCTCTCAACTACTCACACAGCCAGTCTCAGAAATACAGAACAGGAAAGTGAAGAGGAAAACCCTAGGAAGACAGCTTAAATACTAAACTGTCTTTTTACGGGCTCAAGGACAACAGCTACAGGTCCGTTGTATTAACGGTATCCTACTTCCGTAGCTACGAGACCTATACGGTAGGTTCCTGTGTTCCGGATGAGTCCGGATTCCGGATCCGGATAAGTTCCGATTACGGTTTGTGTCAGAACGCTTATTTCCTAATTCAAGCTATCTGGTCCAAAAATCATGCCCTAACTATAATTTTTGATTTTTTTTTCTATTTTTCGCACCTACTTCTTGTATTATTGATCTATATCCGGATTCCGGATTCCGGATTCCCACAACTACTATCTTCTTCTGCAGCACGAGATGTCCCCTCCTTCGCCATGAGTCTTCTGCTTTTGCGATGAGGTATCGCCTCACCACCACTGGGTCCTTCTATAGTTTGTACTTCCATGTCAACCCTCTCAAATAGTCTTTTAGTTTCTGGAGAGTGGTCATCCTGTTCTTCAACTCTCCGTTTATTCTTCCGCTTCGGAGACAACTCCACTTCATGGGCGTTTAAAGTCCTCAGAGCGGCATCTACTAAGTCTTCGAGGTACTTGATGACTTTATCTTCGCTCTGTACGTAATACCAAGCTGGTACACCTTTATCAGCTATTGGAGGTTCGCCCCCTAGATACTTTCTCCACTTGGTGATAATATCATCCATCCGTTTATCGAAAGCCCGAGCAATCTCTTCCATCTTATGCCCTGTCATTGCTTTCGTGTTCAAGTCCAACATGCAACGAACCTTAGCTGCTTCTTCCAACTTCGGTAAGATGCGGGCCCGCCTGACCAAATCGGAATTGTATCCCTCGTACTGCTTTGTGACTCTAGGATCAGACTCCACTTCCACAAAAGGGTCATTTGGCCCTTCTTTCTTCCATTCCTTATCAGGAAATCGGAAGAATTTTTGGTGCTGCGTGCTCTAGTGCCCCCCCATGCTATGACAAAACATTTCTCTTGCATCGTTATCCGGGATCCCGAAGGTACGCAATTCCACTTCCAAGTCCCGCGTCATCCAAAACACTAGAAGAAAAACGTGTCCGTTGCAACCCACTGAGATGCGACTATGTCTCCTATACAACTGAAATGCGACTGTAGCCCTCTGTATTTGCACCAAATTTCACGTGTATGTAGTTGTAGTCGTAAAGTAGTCGGAAAATGAAGAATAGGGTTATGATACTGTAACAGAAGAACTGACATGAGGTGTTATACATTTAGTATTCATTGCAGTTGTCCATGTGGACAGCTATCCGCGAAGTAGAGTCCACCGTGGAAAAATGCAATCGCTCTGATTACAGGCTGCAATTAAAAACTAGAAGATTGCAACTTAGAAATGGCTCAAATGCAACTAGAAATCAACTATAATGCAACTAGAGCCCGACTACAGTGCAACTAAAAAACGATTCAAATGCAACTAAAGAACAAGTGCAATGCAGCTAGAACATGACTGAAAATCGACTCAATTGTCCCATATCGATTGTCAAGAATACCATTAGCTTGAACAGATAAGAATGGTAAGTTACAGCATTCTTGTGTAATGAATTTTGATAGTGAAATTCTAATATTTATATATTTTGTAGATTTTTACACTTTGTAGATTTTTATAATCTACAAGTCTATAAATTATAACCAAGTCGCAAACTAGTTGCAAACCAGTTGTATGTCAATCGCAAACCAATTGCACACTAATCGCAAACGAGTTGCACACCAGTTGCAAACCAGTTGCAAACCAGTTGTATGTCAATCACAAACGGGTTGCACTCTAGTCGCAAACGAGTTGCACATCAATCGCAAACTAGTTGCACATTAGTCGCAAACCAGTTGCATGCAAATAAGTGAAATAACTTCCATGTAAGCAACCACGTCACAGCAGTTCATCGACGAAGTTCTCCATTGCCTATCGAATGACAAACAACCTCGCGACTGCAGTGCAACTCATGCGACTTGTCCACTGCGACTGCGGACTCCAGAATATCACCAAGTCGCAAACGTCTGATACGACTACAAACCAGTCACAAAACGCAGTCGCAAAACCTTGCTTTTTCTTCTAGTGAAAGTACTCATCCTTGTCTTGAGGATCCATGTATAATGAATGCATCCCTTCGTTTGGTAGCCATACCATTGGTTTTCCCCAATGCAAATGATTTTGGAATTTGTGTGGCGCTTGGTCTAGTGGAAGGTTCCACCGGTTGAATTCATGACCCGATGCCATAGAATGCAATATTCCTAGCATTTCATAAAACCTTGCATTCAAAGGAGTACGACAGTTGGGGCAACGGGCGGAATATTGTGCTGCTCTTTGGATGCAAAGAATATGAAAAGAGTGGCTACATTGAGCCAAAGTTAGACCTCCTTCAAGCCCAAAACGATATTGGCAAAGAGAACACTTTTCCTTCATCAAAGGAACATTGGGATCACTTCCAGGTATAAGCTGCTTCTCATGTTGAACAATATGAGCAGACAATGTGTTGTGAGGAACCCATCCTTCTTCTGCTTCCAATGCCCAATTGATGTTGTCTGATTCATAGGTTCTCCCGTAATTCAACCGCTCGAACATTCTATCCATGTTTCTCCAAACTGTAATGCACACTTCGGGATCCTTTAATTCTGCGTCCAACTTCTCTTTCAAACGCAAGTGAGAAGACTGCACGTTGCTCAACGATTCGTCCGACTGCATTGCATACTTCAAGAGCCCCCTCATGAGTTGAGAGCATAAACCGGATTGTTGTTGTAGGTGCCTTGCCCACAGCACCCACCGTAGATCCCCGGTCTTCATTGGAAGGATATCGTATATTATTTGTACGTGTTCCATTCTCCACAATGAAGACTCCGCGTCATTCTTTACTTGAATTGCCAAGTCCAATTGTTGCCTTAATTCTTGGACTTCATGATTCACCGTTTGCGTGCAAGCAACTTCTAATGAGAGTGGAGGCACAACTTTAGGGCTCTCAATGGCCATAACGACTTCTACAGTCTCGTCCACAGCTTTGCCCTTGTCAAGAGGAAGCGAAAGTTGATCGCTTTCTTGAGTTGGTTGACTTGCCTCCAAGAGGCTTGCTCCGTCCCTGCAATGTTCAGATGACTTGTCGTTTTGTAATGTCTTTAACATCTCCCGATGCCATTGTAAATTGTCCTCAAATGTCTTCAATTACAAAACCAACTTCTGGTTTTGGGACTCCAACGTCCCATTCGAGAGCTTTAAAGTCTCAACTTCTTTTTGAAGACTAAAACACATATCTCTCAAGGCTTTATGGTCTTTATCCCAGAACACCATAGAGCAATGCTTATCCAATTTGTCGAACTTGACCTTCAGGCGATCATGATCTTCTTTGTCATAATTGACCTTCATGAGCTCCTCGTTTTGTATTTGAAGCTCAACCACAGCCTTGAGATTTTCCACCTTCTCTTCTTGGAGCTTATCTGCAAATTCAATGAATTTTCTGAAGGCCATGGCACCCTCCAGTATCTCTGGTGTCATGCTCATAAATTCTTCAACTATTTGTGTGAGGGCAGGTGTCATAACAGCTACAAGTTTAGTTGTACATGATAGAGAGTAGGCAGTCTTGAACAGTTCGCCGAACTTCCATACTTAGTTGCACGGGGTTGAGGTTTGTTCTTCATCTATCGTGCCTCCTTCATTTGTTGTACCCTCTTCATTTGCAGAAGGATGAACTTCTTCTTGAACTTCAAAAGTCTTCCATTTAAGAGAACATTGTAGTAAGTGCTCTATTTCTTGTAGCGGAGGCATCATCGATAAAGTCTTTAGATCCTCTGGACCCAAGAACGCTAGGATTGGATTCTCCTCCGTCTTTGGGGGCTCTTCGCCATTGTTAAGAACGCCCGGTTCCTGAGAGTCCATTTCTGCCTTCTGTAGGTTCTCATCATTCATGTTTTGGGAAGGTGGCACTTCATGCATTGGACTCCAAACTGGACTTGGACTTCTGTTAATTTCTTCATTTGTAGTCCTAGTACTGATGTCCATAAGGGCATCACTGTCTAGAAGACGAGTGATTCTAGCAGTTGTCCTGTCCATCTCTTCTGAGGGAACCTCTTCTTTGCACTCCAATGTCTTCAACGTCGATCCTTGTTTTGATGGATGAGATGGCACCTTGAAAATACCAGGTTCTCCCTTCGCGCTTGATGCAATTGGTAAAGGGCTCAGAAACATTGGTAGAGTGTCAAGCACGACTCGTTCCGCACCCTTCGAAGAAGACGCTAAAGCTTTTGTAGTATTACATACAGTATCCGGTTCTAGCGTCATACTTCCTCCTCCATTACCTTCTGTATTTTCTACTTCGGGTTGAAGTGAAATGTCAGCTTGATTCGTAAGATCCGTTGATGTGGCATTCATTTTGCTACTTTCAAGGGGGCGCTCCTCCTTGTTTTCCCCTTTGTCTTTCATGTTCTGCACTTTGTTTTGAATAGAAACACGTTTTTCTTCCGTGTTGTGCTGTAGAGTAGCATTGCCTTCAACCATTTGAAGAAGTTGTCCCTTTGAAACAAACGTATCGGGAATATCTTTCTAGCCATCAGGAAGCACAAGCGGTGTTTCTACTGTCCCGGGGTACGTACTCCAATCCACCTTGTGAGCCAACTTCAATTCTGTATACACCATGCTTGCTATGGTGTAGCTAATTCTACCCTTGTTCATCGATTTGTCCCCGAAGAGAGCCCGCCACACCTCTACGGAACGATGGACAAAATGAGGGCTGAGACAACTTGCGGGTTTAAATGAAAACTCCCGAGTGTGACCAGCATGTAATTCTTCAGGCCACAACTTCCCAATGTGATACATCTTCACATATTTCTTGCACAACTTGGAAGTCCAGTATTCATCGACCACCTTCTCCCACTCAGGCTCTGCTAAAATGTTCTCATCCTTTAAAATGTCAAGACGGAGCTCGTGACGAGCTCCTTTTTGTTTCGATCTCTTGCTGCTTTCACCTTTAATGCCGCCCTTTTCTTCCATAGCTACTTGATGCCTTGATTCTTCTCTTCAACCGTGTGTAAATGACTGATTCAAAACCCCTCCGGTGTAATCAAAGATGTATGACCCCAACTCTCTACCACATAGGAGCAACTGGCGCGGTGAGGCAACAGTAGCACATCCGATGTGGTGTTGTTTCCCAAGGAGGAGAATTGAAGTGAGGAAAAATGCCTTGGCCATCCCCTCATATAGCTGTTGTCGTACGCGCAGTTAGCCGTAAGTATCCTTACAACGACAAATTGTTGCAAGATGACACGAATTATCGTTCCACGGAACTCTAGTATGATATCAATTGAATTAGAAGTATCCGGATTGTGACTACTCTCTTAATCCTCTTTCTTTCACTTACCCTACCTCATTCCGGAAACTTAGTACATTCCGGATTTCGTTCCGGATCCGGACACACCCGGATCTGAGTTCCGTCTCTCTTCCGTCACTGGTTTTTGTTGCCTCTGTTTTACCCTCAAAGGGTCCGCCCTTGATCTAGAAAGGGGTGGGGACTCACCACTTGTACAATTATCCTCTCTGTACTCTAAACCTACTAAACAACACACACAAGACAACACAGTTGTAGAAGGAGGAAGGAGTATCCTCTCACAGTTTCCGGATTGGCCGATTCGGAATCAGGTCACACAGAGCAATTCTCACACCTCTCTTTACTACAACGACGGATCCGAACTCATAGATCCAAAGGAATAGAGTCTCAAGGGGAGAACAATGTACCAAGGGAGAGGTTGGTAGACTTTCCGGAGTAGCGGGAGTTCCTTTCCTTTGGCAGTTGCTTATCTCCGCACAGAATCCTCCTGGTTCTGGACTCGTAGGGCCCTCTACCTTCTTACCCAGATTGCCGTTCCGGCAATTTAAAAGCACGTCACACTTTCACTCCCTTACTCGGTCCGCATTCCTCCCACTCAGCTTAATACCAAGAGATCCGTGGCTCAAGATCCGGATTCCTTCTCTCCCTCCCCTTCTCTTTCTCTAGTACCAGATCACACACCCATGCATACACTCAGCCAAAAAGACCCTATATAAGCAAAATTGCAGCTAAAGGTATCCTGGCTGGCTTAGATTAAGAAAAGAGAATTGTAATACATACGTGAAAGCACCAAAACGGAATGGAGTAGAATGGAATGGCAGACAACTAACTTGCCTGCCCTTAAAATACTAACATAAAAACCCAAAGTCAACTCCTAAAAGCCTGAAAAGGAAACCCGGAAATCCAGGCCACCAATCCCTGAACCTCCCCAAATATCCGGAAAGATTGCTAACTACCGTCCAAGATAACCGGATATCCTTACTATCCGCCTAAAATTTTGAAAACCGGGTCCATGCTCGGAACCCCATTCCGGATCTTATAATTCTTCTCCTAACAACCCTAATGTCTTGGCTTCCGTCCTTCCTTTGAACGGCTCCCCGCTTGGCTGGTAGGCGTCCCCTTCGTATTCTTGGCTGGCGTAGTTTTTGCTGTGGCCCGAGTTTGGATATGGCGCGTGGCTGGAGACGGATCGCTGTCGCCTTCGATTCCGGAAGTGGAGTGGGCACTCTCCTCGTCAGAATCTTCAATGACTTGAACTTCCTTCTCTTTCTCTGGTGTTGTATCCTCCAATGTTGCGGGTTCGCTTCCTTTCTCCGGCGTGGCCTCTTGCATGTGCACAAATCCTTTCGGATTAGTCCGAGCCGGATTGGTCATCCCACCGATCCGGTTGATGAGATCTCCCCTAACCTGCTATCCCAGAACCTTGAATGATCCGGTTATCAAATTCGGCATTGTTTGTGCCTTGGGAACTTCCGGAGTTGAGAACTTAGATGGCACCGGAACCGTTTTCGCGCTAGACTCCGGTTCCGGTTTCGAGGTTGGCCTCAAATTCAACTCCGTCATCCGTATCTTACTAGCGGAAGGCTCGGCTGGTGTGAGTATCCCCCTCAGGCCCTCCGTCCGGGTTGCCTGATCCACCACTGGCCTCCTTGGGGTACCTGCGACAAAAGGAAGTTCCGGAAAGGTGGAGAAATCCATCGCATGGTTTGGGTCGATGGCTGCCAGTAACTTCTGGATCTCCTTGAAAACTCGCTCTATCCTCGCGGTGAAGTCTACAAGGATGGTAACTACCTTGGTTCTAGTAATGTGGCCTTCCGATATCATCTTCGAGTCAAACAAGGCAGCTTTCGTGATGATGTCGGCTTTGATGTTGACTGCTCTGGTTAGATTCTTGACCAGAGCGAGAGCCTCTTTCTCTTTCTCCTTCGCCGCTACCATTTTCCCTTCCGCCCAATTCACCCGAGTATGGAGTAGGTTCCGTTCCGCCTCCAACTCCTGGATCCGATCCTCCCTCTTCTTTAGGTCCTCCAGCTTGGGCAGTCGCTTGACAACTTCCACGATCTGATCCGGATCCACCTTCAACACTTCCGTGGTATCTATCACCAAATCTGATAACCCGTCGTGAAGTACCTTAGCTTCACGTATCCACTCGAGCCCCGCATTGAAAAATGCGGATTCTGTTTCCATCTCAGGTCCTTTGCTGGACTCCCCCCTCTCCATTGTCGGTGGCTTGATTCTCGACCCCGGATCGGTTGACTTCCTCTTCTTGGTCCTCGGATCTATCAAACGTTCCTCGAGAAGTTCCTCCGGTTCAGACTCGACCGGATCTTCCGCTTCCTCCCCGGAAAATCTGTATCACAGGATCGCCTTTCCGGTGTCATACTGAATTATTTCCGCCGCACTCAAAAGTTCCTGTTGATGGTACAGATGAAACAAATAGGTGCTAACTGGACTCGCCTTCGCTCGGGTCACGTGATCCGCTAATTTAGCCACTATCCCGGCTATGACCCTACCCCAGTGCACTACCCGGTTTTCCATAGCCCCAAAGATAGTATTGGCCACCGTAATGGTAACCCGCGTTGGCTTTTCCAGATACAAGATCGGAATCAGAAACTCTAGTATCCGCCTATGTCTCTCGTCCTTACACTCGCTAATAGCAAATCCGTCCTTAGGGTTTGTAGACCCGGTGAACTTCCCAACTACAAAACGGTCCGTCCTCGATACTAACTCGTTCCCACTCTTCCGGAACTGATAGACGTCCGCCCAGATGTCCTCAGTCCACGCGACTGGTCGTCCCCTCAAAGTGAGCTCATACTGATTCGGAACACCGTGAAGTAGCTCTTGAATCATCTCTTCACTCTTGAGGTTCCATAGTCGATGTAATAAACCGACACATCCTAACCTAGTCAAGTCCTCCTCTAACTGCTTGTGTAGTTCCGGGCTATCCGGAATGGCCGGAGAGATAACCCGGGCAGATACCGCTATCTTCCGTACTAGTTTGGATGCCATAAGATCTAAGTGAGAACGAAGGAAAAGTAGTTCTACTTCAGTCGCTAATCTCACCACTCTTTCTCTCAACTACTCACACAAACAGTCTCAGAAACACAAAACAGAAAAGTGAAGAGGAAACCCTAGGAAGACCGCTTAAGTACTAAACCGTCTTTCTACGGTCTTAAGGACAACGACTACAGGTCCGTTGTATCAACGGTATTCTACTTCCGTAGCTACGAGACCTATACGATAGGTTCCTGTGTTCCGGATGAGTCCGGATTCTGGATCCGGACAAGTTCCGGTTACGGGTGGTGCCGGAACGCTTATTTCCTAATTCAAGCTATCTGGTCCAAAAATCACACTCTAACTATTTTTTTTAAATTTTTTTCTATTTTTCGTACCTACTTCTTGCATTATTGATCCGTTTCCGGATTCCCACAGCTGTCCGCGCCCAAACCTAAAACTTGTCTTCCCGAATCTACCCCGAACCTGTGGACAGCATTCGATCGGACGGTCCGTCCGCTCCCGAACCTGTGGACTAGCGGTCTGCCCGACCGCTGCGACGTCGGTTCGACCGACCGCTTCGTCGATCGCCCTCCCGACCGCTCCATCGGCCAACCGACCGACCGCTACGACGTCACGCCCGACCGCTCCCACGACCGTCCAACCAACCGTTGGACGCCGACCGACCACAGTTCGGCCGCGTCCATGACGCCTGGACGACAGACGTCCGGATTTTGGACGCGATTTCGTGATGGACGTACGTTCGAGACAACCCTGGTGGAATAAGTACCTTGACTAGCTCCAGTTGTTGGATGCGTATGTAAATTGGTGTGGACCAGCTGCTGAGGTGCTTTCCCTCTTCCGTATTCGGTTTGGATCTGGAATACTAGATTCACCAGATCTTCACAATCATCCTTCCGGTTCCGGAAATGTGTAGTATACTCCCTCTTCGTCCACAAAATGAATCTGCTTCTGATGTCTTTGGAGGCATTCGCTTGCATAATGACCGGGTCTTCTACACCTTGCACACCATACATTAGCTCGGGAGGTTGGTACAATCCGTCGAGGCATCCGGTTGTCAGCTAGGTTGACCTTGATTGCTTCTAATGATTCTTGGATGCTCTTCATCAGCTTCTTTGAATCGTCCTCTTCCACCTTCACTTTGATAGTTCTCCTGCTAACCTTCTCGTTTTTGCCTTGCGTAGCTCGTCTACTATTGGAAGTTTCTACCTCGCTATCCGAGCTGACAATGCTATCGGATGACTCATCCGATCCGGTTTTGGAACTTGAGGTTTTGGAATCTGAGTACCTCCCTCTTCGCTTCATCTTCTTCTCGTACTTTTTGCTCTTCCCTTTTAACATAATATTCATTAAAATGAGAGTTTCCTAGTGAAATGGGAGTTGAGGAAGTGACTTTCAACCATGAATTTAATATACTTGTAGATCAATGACTACCAGGAAAGCATTGCAATGACACAGAAAGCGCATACGGAAGGTATAAATTCCAAAATCGAAGGTCAAAATTGTGACTTCTTCATAATTTATAGAAAGTCATCAAATTTGACCTTCGATTTTGTGAAGGATATACATGTATTGGATGTATGCACTATAAACATAGAGTAATCCATGTACTAAACTACTACTTCCATCGTAGACTATACTTTTGTAAGATACATATGATGTAAAACGTAGGGTTCAGGAAGCACTACGACTGAGCACTAGGACTTTTGTGAAATTGACAATTGCGTCCATAAGGTGAAGGCTTCGTGACCAGAAGGCTATGAGCCTGCCTTTATCAACAGTAGAGACAAATGTAGGGATTGTCAAAGCCCGAATATTGGAGAATCGAATACCAGTTGTTCCCCTAGTTGAGCCTGTTTGTGTTAGAAGACAAAGCAAACATTATATAACGTTAATTCTCAGCTACTCTTCAAATATACTTTCATACACCACAATGTCCAAAAAGCAGTATATGAGTGTACGTTCAAAGAATAGCTAAGAGTAAAGGTTATATAATATTCAATTGCTTTGTCCTCTACCACAAACAGGCTCAACTGTGCACATAGTCGGGTCTAAGACATCGTTGTCACCTACAGTCTGTGGACACCGTGTCCACAACATCCAGAGAAGAGAGGCTTCATAACATCATGGTCTTGGAACCGACTAAGTACACAACTGAGCTTAAAAGTGGAATGGGAGAAAGCAAACATCATATAACCCGATTCACACCCCTACTCATCAAGTACTCTCACACACCACAATGTCTAAAGAGTAGTGTATGAGTGTACTTGACGAGCATGGCATGAGTTGAGCTATATAATTTTTGCTTTGTCCATTTCCACTTTCAAGCTCAGTTGTGCACTCAATCGGTTCCAAGACTATGATGTCATGAAGCCTTCACAACTATGAGGTCCAGGATTGTCAAAGCTCAAAAATTGTAGAATCAAATACTAGCTGTTCTCCTAAGAAATATCCTCAAACATTGCACTGGAGAAAGTGCAATGCAAAAGATTATTTTCTAAGGGAACAATTGATATTCAACTCTACAACTTTCGAGCTCCGACAACCCCTACATTAGTCTCTGCTATTGATAAATTTGGGCTCAAGGCCTTACTAAGATTTAGGGTTTATTATTTCTCTACTCTCTACACAAACTTAGGGATTGTTGAGCCTATACGTACATAATTAGAACCTCTTCTACATATAATTGTACATGAGGTACAAGATGCAGTCCTGAGAAGCATTCCCTAGTTCGTTTCCCATGTGGAATGCTACTTAATTATCCTACATATACAAAGATATCTACAATATGGAAATAACACTACTATTGAACAATCTTCAAGATTGGAGGTCCACCCTAGGTCGATGAGTTCATTCAATTTCTTCATTCAGCTACACAATGCACTCTTCATCTTTTCCCGAGCCCTTCGAATTTCTGGTCCCCGACTGGCGACTGTATCCCCCCTTGTTAATATGTCCAAAGTCTCGAATGTGTTGCCCCCTTTGCGCTTGCAACGACCTTCTTTCCCATGCGTCCCAACTTGGAGTTGAGACATTAGTACAGAATGATCCACTGCGCTTTGATTTCTTCAATCTCCCCCTTTCAGACGGAATGTGTGGCCGTGGAATGGATGGTCCAACAACAGGGATCGGAAGAGTTTCTGAAAGCGGATTAATTGGGGCCTTGGGCTTCTCTTGTACTATGGAGGTTGGATAATTGGCGTCCCCATAAAGCTTCCTCTGAGTCCCCTTGTCCAAGGCGGTTGGTGACATTGATGACGCCTGGAGATCTTTGGAGTGCAGAGGAGACGGCGAGTATAAAACTGATAAGCGCGGTTTCTTCTCCGGCGGACTATCCACCACTCCCTCATCGATTGGTTTCCTTGAGAAGTCCATAGTGGAATTGACGGTCGGAGCTGAGCAGAGGAAGTTCCCAGTACTGAGTATAACGTACTGTCCATAGTCGAAGACGGAGTCTGCTGATGCCTAACAAGGCAGTCCTTTCGTTGCAGGGTACTCTGATGTGCTGTCCATCTGCAACAAACGTACTTCGAATTAGAATGACAATTGAGGGAATTTCGAAATTGAACATCATTTTGGGGTCTCCGTAGTCAAGATTGACAGGAGAGTCCACAACCGTGATTGCCGGCGAAGTTGCAAATCAGCGCGACTCGAGCTGAAATGTACGAGACTCCATATCGTAGTACAGGAAAGCAAAAATCCTTCTCTAAGGCTCAATGTTTCTTAAAAGAGGCCTTAAAGTGACTCGAGTATCGTTCCCACGAAGATCGAATTTCCTAGGTTCACAATTACCAGAAAATGGTAGAGTGATGGTCACAAAACACACAAACACAAAACCCCAAGCAAAACAATAGACTGGAACTTCCCCTTGGCCTCCTTGTTTCTTTGGACAAACACGATCGGATCCCTCTGGTCCAACAATTACTAATATACTTTAGACCGGATCTTCCCAATCTAACAACACTGATCAGATTGATTCCGGTCTAACACCCACTTGTTTATCACACAGACTCTCTAATTTTACTACCCCACAGCTTTACACTATCTTGTAACTCTCTCAACACTTCTATTCACATACCTTTGGTAGTTACATGTATTTATGTTTTACAGACCAGAACCAGAACCCGCATTTCCACAGATCTAACCTTAACCTCTAGTATTCACATCCAGTCTAGATCTCTACTTGTAACCATTTGGATTTTAACCTCTCGATGAGGGATCTGCTTAATTGGAATTTAGGAAGGAAGCTTAACTCCTACCCTCCGATTTTAAAGTGTCAGAAGTTTCACTATGTGATCAAACTTTCAAAAATAAACTTTCAAATCCTACAAATGAGAAAAACAGACCGTCCTCACAATTGGAAAGGAAACGCAGTCATGTCCAGCAGGTCACGCAAGCCGGTCTAATTCCTCCTAACCAATGCTACAACGACAACCTATTGAGTTAGTCCTAAATCCGGTCTGAACTAGCGGGGAAGAGACGGGAAACGAGTGCTGCGGAGGCGTGCTAACCCTTACTCTTTCTGGAGAGTGGTCCTCAATCTGTACTCCCTTTCGAGTCCATTCCTAGTCCACACTAGAGATCCCTTCTGCCTCCATCCACACGCACTAATTCAATACTTGACCAGATAAACTCAACATCCGGGTACACCTTGTTTCCACTCACACTCACTTTCCAGCTTGGGCTTCCAAAACACGGACAAGTGTCAAGTACACACAACTATGATTTGTTTCAATCACGCCAAGAGCGAACTCCTAGGTACTCATGAATATAAGAAGGTAAGATAAAGATGCACACCGGGACCAAAGAAGTCCCGGATTTAAATACTAAACTACTCCCTCAAAATCTTAATCTAAAAGTAACGCTTCAGCCAATCAGGGCCCAACACGTTTCATTCCCTTACTATTTTTTAGCCTTGTTGACTTTCACTCAAACTCCCACTACTTTCGCTAAAAGTGGATCTCAGATCCTATAATTATGGACCCGGTCACTTTCCAACTGCTAGTGACCGTGTCACTAAAAAAAGTAATTTTCCTAATTATGTACAACTATCCCAAAACTTCAGATTTTCACCACCCTATTCTCAGAAATTTACCTTACGTAACTTTCTAAGTTTTTAACTTCTTCACGACCGGCTTCTTTTCAGTTCCGGTCTTCTGTCCCTGGCGTACCTTACCCCGAGCGGCAAGCTTCTTCTTCTTAGATGCTGCAGCCTTAGTCGCCCGAGTCTCTGCCAATGCTTGATCCGGGTCTGAATACGGCTCTGAATCTTCCTCAGTACTGGATTCTTCATCCTCGTCCTCTTCTTCTTCTTCTTCCTCCTCGTCATCGTCCTCTAGAATCGTCTTCTTCTTCATAATTGGAGGCTTCTTCTTCTGCGTGGTTGGTGTGGGCGGAACATTGGCCCTAGCACTCTGAGGAGTGGTTTCCTCAATCGTTCTGCCCTTCCCGGATCCTTGCCCCTGTGATCCGGTCTTCCTTTCCTCCATTGACCTAGTTTCGCTTTCCAAAGCTAAGTTGAGTAGGGTGGAAGGAAGTACCTTTTGTGTCTTTGCAGGAGGAGTTGGAGAGACTGGAGATAACTCACTTAGGTCGATAAACTTGGTGCTCAGCCCTAGTTTGGGCACGTTCTTCTTCTCGGACGGTTTCGGTCCAAATCTCGTCTTCTCTTCAACTGCGGCCTTCACCTCCTCTGATGGTTCCCTCGCCTTGCTTGTTGTCTCCACTTCTCCGGTCTTCTCTTCCTCAACAGCCTCTATTGCTCGCGCTGCATTAAGAGCAACGTCAGTAGGGAAGTCATTTCTCCTTTAAGCTCTGACCGGATGGAAGAGCTCGGCACGTCCTCCATCTTGTCCTTCGCCTTTACTTCTTCTTCGGTGATTGGAGGGGTATTGGTGCGAGTTCCGTTTTCGTTTCCGGTCCCTGCTCCCGCTCTCTTCGTCTTTCAAATTCCATGGCCGGGCTAGAAATCCCTCACACCCCATCTGCCGGAGGTCTTCTTCTAGCTCCGCTTTCTCTCTTGGATCCGCTGGTACCACCGGCTTCACCATGCGCAAGGATACAGCTACCTCTTCTCTCACCATCATGGGTTGTTCTCTCAAACCCTCTCAGTGACCGGAATCACTCTTTGGAGTCTCACAATCACTCGCACTCTAGTCTTCCTATTCCGCTCAAGGACCCCCCTCAAGAGTCGCCTCACCAGTACACTTCTAACTCTACACTCGTACGTGAACTTCTAAGTGAACTCTCCTCTCGAGACCCGTCTCTCCTTAATCCGGTCCGTAAACTGAGCCCGTAACTTCTTCTCTTTGGCTGACATATAAGTACACCTCGAATACTCCTCACCAATCTCTTCTCAAGGTAGTTTCCCCGTAAAAGGAGGTCTGAGCCACTTGCCCCTCCTATTTCTAGGGCTGCACTCACCCGGGCCGTTACAGGTGACCGTTTTCCTTAAAATAGACCCGCTCTCAAGTATGGTCTAGAACTAGGTAGGCACCCGTTACACCCGGATTGCCTATCTTCCGTTTCCGGTCTCTGGTCTTCTATTTTCTTCCGGTTTCCGGTTTCTAATGAAAATCACTCTGACCTACTCTTGACCTATCTATGCCGTTTCCGGACTTTCGGTTTCCGGTTTCCGGTTACTTCTGTTAACACTATTATCTATTCTAAAGTAACCCTATTCCGGTATCCGGTTCCTAACTACTTACGGTCTACTTTTCTAAAGAAAAACAAAAAAAATAGGGAGTAAAAAGCTCTATTCCCCTTATTTCCCTTCTAAACCTAAAGACTGGATTTCCGTGCTCCCACACTCCAAAAGTATTGAACGAGGCTTCAAAACACTACACATCAGCTCCACTCGCACTGAATCGCATACCTCCAGCACTACTAGAAAATTTAGATTTTCTGTTGTTTTGGTCGCGTTGATCCGGTCAAAATCTAACAGAAATTTGTTGATTTCAACAAATTTCTGTCAAATTTTGACCGGATCAACGCGACCAAAACAACAAAAATACTAAATTTTCTAGTAGTGTAGTGGGTCAGCTATCTAGTGCCATTAGGCGACCCGCAAACCACCTTCATAAGCTTGTCGTGCTCTCGACGATTCCTTTCCTCGCACAACATTTTTTGTCCGATTTTCCACTTCTTCGTTTTCCTGAACGCTTTGAGCCCCATGTCTTGACTTCGGTGCAATTGTTGAAACCAAGGAAGTAGAACCCCGAGCAGAAACGTGTCCTTGTCTCCATTGCCCTTGTTACTCCAAGACTCCAAGACTACAACATTTTCCGGTTTGTTCATGATGTGCTTCCGATGGTTGTCGTCGACTATGACTGAATTGTTAGGAGTGAAGTTGGTTTGGGAGTCGGCGAAAAGCACGTCCAGGTTCTTGAGGAACAATGCTTTGTCGGTTCCCGGTTCCTTATAGGGGATCCACGTGCCGGCTCCATCCCAGCGCTTCAACGTTTGCATGCGTCCTGCCCAAGAACTTGGAAGGGCAACCCTCCATCTTGAAACAAATAAGCGCAGATCTCATCAATGGTGGACTTCTTCATGGAACTCCACACTAAGACGAATGCTATCCTGCCTAATTCCTTCAAGAACGAGGAGTAGTTGGGCCTAACGTAGACAGCCTTGGGTCCTACAATGGCCCCGATTGTGGCCGAGTGTGGCTCCGACTTCTGGTTGTACGCATTCCCTGACCCTTTGGACTTCCAATCTTCTGTGACACATAGAATGCCATTGAGGTCCAGAATGACGTTCAACTACTTCCTTGCCATTTCGGACCTCAATGACCTATGGACTCCCTCCGAGGATCCTTTATCAAAGCCCTATAGATTGGACCCTTGGTAACAAACGGCAGCAATCGTGTCCAGTCACGCCAAATGACACGAATTCTAGGAGGCAGCATTGCTCAAAATGAAGGCATAAGAGTAATGAGTCCATCAGAACAAGAGGGCACATTTTACCTTCCTCCGCGTAGAACCTGAAGGTTCATTTTGGTTTTCCACTGCCAATAGTGCAGGACTAGGAAGTACCGATTGCTCATCCATTGGTTGTGCCTCATCTACGTTCGGGTGTGGTAAAGGCATTGGTGGAAGAGAATGTGCGACAACAGAAGGGCCTTTCTTAGGCAAGCAATCGACATTCAGGAGGCCTGCAATTCAAGAATCAAGAAAAATAGTGTTTGTGAGAAATCCATTTATTACAATTTCATGAAATGAGTTTTCATTTACAAAACTAGTCCTACATTTTCTGTACCACCTGAATTGCTTCTAGTCGGCATATTGTATCTACAATTGAATCTCTAGCCCAAAGACTACAATACAATTCAACGCGAGTCGCGCTGAGACTACACACAGGACATTGAATGGTCATTGGGCACAACCTGTAGGTGGTTCCTTGGTGGGTTGGTCAGAACTTGCTTGGGTCGGCTCGGAATTATCCACTAGCAGGATGTGCCCAATGCCAACGTCCTCCATTGCGGTGTCTCCCTTGCCGACGTCGACACCACTCCATTCAATGGCCTCTGGAGCTTCCTCTGCCGGCGAGAGTGGCATCGAGACAGGATTTGCACTAAGAAGAGGTGGAGGCGCATTGTCCAAGTGCACCGGGATGGAGTCATTGCTGATGTTGGAGTTGGAGGGTTGGCCTTGCAGCATCAGCGGTGGCGAATGCGTCGCGGGCTGTAGCTTAGCAAGAGGTTGGATTCTGACCCTCGACATCAACAGTTGTATGATCTCCCTGTTCCTCCGGGACTCCTCCTTCATCCAGTCCGTGTTGCGCTGGTGCATCTCCATGTTCAACAGCCGCTCGCTTGCATTGTCGGCTCTCATTTGAGCCAACGCTAGCTCCTTCTACTTCTGTGAATTCTCCGTCTGCTTCTGCAGAGCCGCTAGAGATTCTGTGGTTGACTTCTGAATTTCGGCCAGCTGCTGGACGACACTGGTGATGGAATCTGCCTTTCTCTTCTTCTGCGGCCGTCCAGGAGGAGTGGGCGTCCGCGGCGTCTTCGATAAGGGCGGAAGCATGGATGAAGTAGACGACCCCGGCACGTTGGTGTGTCATCTCGTTGGTGTGGGCATCTCTTCAATGCCTACATTATGATCATCCATCTCCATAATGTCGTCTTCCTCTTCATCAGTGGAAATGTCTTCTACATCATCGTAGACTAGAGCCGCCTTCTTTCTGGCTGGAGACTCTTAACTTGATCTCAATTTCCGCTTGGAGGAGGAACTGGGACCTTCACCACTCTTGATGGGGTACCCATTGTCGAGAAAATCTGCCCTATCCAGCATGTAGGCCTTCAAACAGATTTTCTCCCAGTCAGGGGATTCTACTGCGAATCCAACAGCGTACACATCTACAGATGACATCTGCAGGGAAAGAGGAAGAGGGTTAGAATAAAATCGTAGACAGTGACAATTCAGCGCGACTCGCGCTGAATTGACTAGTGCATGAAACCATGAAATTGAGGAGGAAGGAAACATATCAGTGCTAGTCGCGCTAATCGGCAATTAAGGGACATACCACTGCAGCGCATGTAAGTTTGCCTCCCACAAAACAGGAGAAGATGCAACCCCCTAGAGCGCAGAAACTCTTCACGAGCCACAAATAGAACTCCATGCGCAACTCCAAGCTGTGGAGCCGATATTCAAGCTTGCTGTAGGCACGTGCCTTCACGTACCAATTGGAGTCCAAGCATTCGTACTCCTCTGGAATACCCACTCCAATTGCGTTGCTGGGATGTTGAAGAAACACCAGAAACACCTTCGGCGGCTTATTCGACACCGAAATATCTCCGAGGCGGTCATTCTTTCGCGCATTGTATGTGGAGTAGTCTAATAAGAAGGAAGCCAGAACCTCGTCCGACTCCACGAAGTGCAGGACCTATGCCTGTTCCTTCTCATCGCCGCAAATAAAGAACCAGGAGGGAACATTCTGAAGTACCGGGTCGTGCATTTTGCGGAGTGACAACATTACTTCCTTAAAGTAAGGGCTGTCCACAATGGAGCTCCCTTTATTCTCGACTCCAGGTAATGTCCTGAAGTCGATCACGCCCAACGCCATTCTCTTCGATGTATCTGGATCCTATGCTCTCGCTAGCCACTCCATAAAACTATTAGTGCTTTCAACGTATGGGCGGTAATAACCCTTGGCCGTAGGCTTCTTGAATTTATTCTTGTGATGAAGAAATATGTTGAAAAATTCGAATGCTTGTGGGGAGAGTTCCGCACAAGTCTTATTCTTTTGGCTGACAGATTTTGCTCTCCCGAAGTAGGCCTCTCCAGGTCGGTCGAGGAGCACTTCCATCGTGGCTCTGGAAAACATTCGCGACATCTTGAATGCTTTCCAATTGTCCTTGATGATTTTGTTCTTGGCATTCATAAGTCCAAGCTTAGGATCGATTTGGTGAAGCTCTTTCTTCACCAAGTGCTTGCGCTTCCGCCTCTCCGACCACTCCCTGGCGGTATAGCAACTCTGCAGCACAGACGACACGGCCTTCACCGTCACCTTTGGATAAGGCAAGGTGCGTTTCTCTCCCGTCTGGTTCAGCATATGCTTGGTGAGTGTCGCCAATTCGTCGTAGCTCAGGTTTCCCAGATGCTTGAAGAATTATCGGTTGAGAAGGCAGTTATCTGGGTTCCATCCTTCCCTTGCATTGAACTTTCTCTGCGTGTTTGGGTTGATGAGCTCTCCGAATGCGGCCGCAGTGATAACCTCGCTCCAGAGCTTGTACACTTCCTCAGGGGCCGTGATTAGCTTGAGCTCATTCGTGAGCTTCAACTTCTCCTCCTTGGACTTTGTCTTTGCGATTCGGAGGTTCTTGTTCACGTCAATCATCGAAAATCGCAAGAAGACGGCTTTCTCGAAGTCTTGAGGATCGAGCACAGCACTTTCATTAGACAAGGTGGTTTAATGATATTTGAATTGGCATTGCTAGTTGACTTGAGCTAAACGTGACACATCAACGCGAACTGCACTAAAATGCATACATACCTAGAAGAACTCTCTGTTTATTCTTGCTTCAACCGTGCATCTTGTAGCCATGCTGGTCCCCTTGAACGTTGCCTGTGTCGGATTTCTTGGCTTCCCCATAGCCTCCCACACTGACCTCACTCCGAGGATATTCGTTGCCCATAACAGCTGCACAACCTGGAAGTGGTTTGTCCTATTGTAGAACGCAGAGATGAGCCTGAGCTTCTTTGCGTCATTTGACCAGACCACGAAGCACTTCCATTTTCGGAAGTGTTCCCTCTCCGTGCGGTCCACCTTGTTGGCGTCATCCATCATCCACTTACTGGCGGCAACGCTATGCTGCCCATTGATGATGTAGAAATCGCCTTTTTCAATCTCTACCCACTCCTTTGGTTTTTCATTGTATCCAACCGGCATGACGCAGAGCGTTTGTCTCATACTCTTGTCGGGCATATTTAGTAGCCAATTCACTAAATCCTCGACGATTCGGTCCTCCTTCGAGCGGATGTTGAATGTTGCTGGAGGTGGGACTAGTTGAGAGATGTCAATCTCTTTCTTGTCATCAGTCTTGAAGATGTAGGCGTCCTCACAAGTGGTCCAGAACTTCTTGTACACTTTGCTTACTTCTTCATAGTCTGGCTTTCTTTCCGTTGCTCGAGAATGAGGGACATGTGCCATCTCATCGACGTAACTTGCCTCCGCAACTTCAGATACCTCAGAGGACCTTGCCAGAGGTGCCTGCATGGACGGGGAGGCCTTACTTTTCTTCCCTTTTTTATTTTCCGGGGTTTTCTCTACCGGCTTTCTTGAATTTCTGGTTCCCCGAGCGCCTCTGGATTCCTGCGTGCTGTTGAGTCTGGAGCCCTGACTCACACCTTGTCTGGAGGTGTCCATTGAGACGAATCTCGGCCGGCTCAACTCGATCTGCATTGCCAACTTCCCTTTGAGTTGATCGAAGTCCTTGAACAAGGCGCAGATCTTACTACAGAGCTTCTTGTGGTTCATGGGTGTGCCATCTGAATTCTGCCACTCATTGTTATCGATTTTTTTCTCCAACTCCTTTATTTCGTCCCGGAACGTCGTGGGTTCTAGGCTTGCGAGGAGGGATGTCATTACATATGGAATGAGGATGGAGTTTAGGCAAATTGTGAAGTCGTACTGGTCTTGAGGGGAAACGTTGTCACACACTTCACTCTAACCATGGGGAAGGTGTCCATTTCTAGATCTTTTACCATCTCCTCGTAGGAGAGGCTTAGAAACACCTGCGCGTTCTTGAACTTATACGCGAAGCAGAAGTTGTTTTTGAAGGGGATCATATGGAATCCCCACGCTTCTACCCTCTCCGGATGCTTGAACTCCAAGTATTCGCCCTCGATGAGGGATCCATTTGTCTCGTTGGAGTCTTCAGGGTACTAAATATCACATCTGTCGAAGTACATTTCCAGTGCTTCCCTGTGTTGATCCATTCTGCAAGGAGAATAATAATATGTCATTCGGCTTGTTATGAATGCACTTGTCGGATCAGCACGAGTAGCACTGATCTGCATATGGTTTGTGGATTGTTCTTTTCGTACTTGTGTTATTGCTTTTCTATTGTAGATGTTGAGGTATTCTCTACTTATGAAGGCGAGGTTAGTTTTTATTGGGTTTTGGTTCACTATTCCGATGACCTCAGTTATCCTACTTTCTTATCTTTTACGGTAAGACTTGACGATTCAGCGCGGGTCGCGCTGATGTGTATAGTTGTTATATATTTGCGTAGTGGAATTCATATATTGGGGTTCGTTTTATTTACTCTAAGGTGGTCTGTTTTTTAGGGGGAGACGTTGTAGATCAACGCATCTCGCGCCGATCAACGTCTACCTAGCTATGTCAAATTTTTTTCTGACTTCCATGATAGTATATTGTCAAATCAGCGTGGCTCGCGCTGATTTGCATTCTGTCATATTTTAGGATTTTAAGGGCAAGTCTGCTTCTGAACTTTTCCGAGATTTCTCACACAAATTCCGAAACACATACAAACCCTAAGCAAACCTAAGCACAGATAGACCTAGAAGTGAATTGGTTAAGGATATACCTATGATTGAAATCAAGGAAAGGCAAGAATTGAATCTAGACTGAAAACAAAAAAAGAACAAATTCCGAAGCTAGCTGAATGCTGAAACTGCAATTCACCTCCTCATTAATTGATTCTTGAATAAAATAACAAACACAGACCTTGAGACCTCAATGCTCTGCCAATGAATATAATCCATCCTTCAAAATGGCAGCTTATACAACAAATTTGAAAAGCAATGAAATACAAAAATGAAACATGAAACTTGGAACAACTGTCGCAGCATAGAGTAAGCAATTTCCCTATTATACTCACAAAAATCACTCTAGAGCATAACAAAATGACCCTAAAGATCGAACCCACGAGATCCTATGAAGTAGCTAATCCTAACAAGGAGCTAAACCCAATTAACCCTTAAATTCTAACTTCCGGTTCTACCTCTGAAACCGAAACATCCAAAAAACCACCGGAAAACTACGACCAGCATTTATACTAATTCCGGTTTCACTAGTTTTTTGGTTCATTGACTAACTTTCCAACTCAGGACTTTACAACTTCCGGTCCTAAGTGTCCTCCTGGGCGGATCCGTTCCGATCTACCCTTCCGTACCCGGTTTAGTTTCGCCTTTGTTTTACCATCAGAGGGGTCGCCGCTTGCTTTTGAAAGTGGTAGGCCCACCACTCCTTCTGTGACTTATAGTGGCTGAAGACCCACTCTCCTATCTGCTACTTCCCTAACTAACCAGGATCCAGTTTGGTCTTTCACAGCAATCCGGATGGCAATCCGGATCACAGGTCACACAAAGACCCCCCATACGATCCTCTCATACTACAACGACCTTGATGCTGAATTCGTTCTGTACAAAGTTAGGTGGCTACAAGTGCATCCGTTTCCGTTTACCAACAACGGTGGCAAGACCTTACAGGAGTCAGGACACTCAACCGTATTTTCCACCCAGGAGTTCTAGCGCAGCTAAGGAATCCCTCCCTATCCGCCTAGCCTAATCAACGACTTTCTCACCCGGAATGTAAAAATTCTGCAGATGCTGAGGATTTGGAATCCACTCCTAACTCTTTATAACCTACTCACATGTACTTGGAACCGGAAACACATATCAAAGGGAGAACTCTGCTCACACCTCCGTACATACCCACTTACTCCAACTCCGTGCACTCTTGCCAACACTCGGGAAAAATACACAAAGCTAGGTCAATGGAAGGTACACCAAGAAATGCCAAAAGAACTCTCCCCTACTCTCCAGCTCAGAGACTGTTTTATATACAAAAAGCAAAAAGTGAATACACGATTTCCGCCTCTGAAGGCGTTGACAATCCGGTCCTACCTTATCCTAACCGAATTCTATTCCGGTTCATACTCTATCAATCCGGTTCCTGCTTTATAACTCCTACTTCTACAACACTTCCTAATCTGCCTCGTATACTCAAGATCCGATGGTAGGACTTTCGTCAAGTCTCTCCAACTGCTCGAACACTTCAGTTAGATTCCGGTTCCGTTCCCCATCCGGAGGTGGAGCCGGGCGATCTTCATCAGTTTTCGGGGAGTCTAAGTCGATCGGCTGCAGTCCGGTCGAGGGCGTCTTCTTATGTGCCCTGCTGGATTGGGGCGTCTTGTCCTTCCCCGATTCCTGAGCTGCCTCTTCCGGGAATAAGTCTGGAAGTGAAAGTTCAGAGAGCCGGATTGGAATCTCTGTCAACTTCTGGCTGCTCTCCACGATCCGGTCCACTGACTCCCGTGCCTTGGACAGGAGCTTCTCCATCTACTCCTCAAAATCGGTGAGGATGTGTACCACTCTTGTTCCAGATATCTTCTTTTCCTTGTACACCTCCTCTTCGAATAGGCGCACCTTGGTGATCGCGGCTCCGGGTCCTCCGAGCACATCCTTCACCTCCGCGGCCAGCTTCTTCATTTCCTCCGCCATCTCTCTTGTCGCGGTGGCGTTCTCGAGCAAGGCGAAAAGCTCAGCTTTGAAGGTGTCAACCTCATCATGCTGTCGCTTGCTTTCCGCCTTCATCTTCCGGAGCTCATCCAGATTGATGACACTCTCAGCTACCCGCTGTGGTAGTTGATTGTCCGGATCCGCTCCAATCAATTCCGCGATCTCCCCGATCGTCTGCTTCTTGATTTCCCAATCCGCCCGGATTCCGCAAAGGATCCCAACCACCTCGTCGAACGGATTTCCAGTTCCCGATCCGAATGGCACATCCGGTCCAGCTGGAGCCTCCTCTTTGCGCAGCCGGGTTTGGACCGGAGGCGTTCTTCGATTCCGAGACGGCGTGGTCTTCTGCCTTTTGGAGGTGAACGGCGGCTCCTCCTCTTCCTCTTCTTCTTCTTCCTCCTCCTCGGTTTCGTTTCCGGAATCCGCTTCTTGGTCGGACTCGGATTCACCATACTTCATGGTCCGCTCTTGGGCCTTCCAAACCTTCAACTCCCCTTCCGTCAGCAGCTCCTGTTGTTGGTAGAGGTGGTACACGTAAGGACACAGTGGGGTAGCCCTACTTCTTCCCACTCTTGTAGTAAGCTGGTACACCAGATCGAAAAAGATCCGGCCCTAGTCTACTCTCCGGTTTCCACTCAGCGCTCCGAAGATTGTATTACCCAAGGTGATAGTCAACCTGGTAGGCTTTTCCGGATGCAAAACCGGAACAAGAAACTGTAGCAGGCGACGCTCCCGGTCATCGATACAGTCCTCTACCGCGTAGCCATCCTTCGGATTCACGACACTTCCGAACTTGCCCTGGATGAAATCATCCTTCCGGCCGGCAAGCCCGAGTCTTCCCGTCCGAAATCCGTATACGTCTCGCCACAAATCCTCGGTCCACTAGACCGGATTCCCTCTCAGGGTGTTATTGAATTGGTTCGATACGCCACTCAGGATCTCCCTAATCATTCCCTCATCTTTAAAACCCCAAGGTTTCAAGGCTAATCCCTGACAACCCATGGATGCTAAGTCCTCCCTGAGTTCTCCCTGTTCCGGTTCCTTGGTCGGTATGACCAGAACTACCTTCCTCAGCTTTACTTCACTCGGGGGCGGGGTGCTAGAGCCTGGTCTCTTCCGGTTCAACCGCGGCATGAGGGCGGCTCTACCCGGTTTCACTCTCTACTGACCTAACAAGGGAGCGCTCACACTCTTCCACTCCACCTGTAAACTACCCTCCTTGCGCGCTCACACTCTTCCGCTCACTCGCGCCCGGAGGCGATCTCTCCGTCTCACACCTCTCATTCACTAATGGGCCCTCTTGTACTCTCCCTCCTCGCCGCCGTAGACGGAAAAACTTTAGGCGCTAAGACAGGAAACGACAACACGTGAAAGCTAGAGACTTGGAAATAGATAGGGCCAGGCTTTATATAGTCCTGACGCCCTGGACTGGTCATTATAAGCGGTCGGGTATCCGGTCCAGTTCTTGACATCCGGTTCTCTCCAATCCGGTCAAGGAGGATCCGGTTAAAAATCCATTCCGGTTGAAAATCTAATCGATCCGCTTCTACCCAAAACCGGATTAGTTCCGTAAGGTCCTCTTGTGACTATTTTTGATTTATCTCTCTCCTTTTAGATGGATCCGTATACCTATTTCTAATTTCCGTTCCACTTAAAAAGGTAAACGAAGAAAATCAAAAATATGAGTTGTCACATAGGATTTCAAAGTTTATTTTTGAAAGTTTGATCACATAGTGAAACTTCTGACACTTTAAAATCGGAGGGTAGGAGTTAAGCTTCCTTCCTAAATCCTAATTAAGCAGATCCCTCATCGAGAGGTTAAAATCCAAATGGTTACAAGTAGAGATCTAGACTGGATGTGAATACTAGAGGTTAAGGTTAGATCTGTGGAAACGCGGGTTCTGGTTCCGGTCTGTAAAACGTAAATACATGTAATTACCAAAGGTATGTGAATAGAAGTGTTGAGAGAGTTACAGGATAGTGTAAAGTTGTGGGGTAGTAAAATTAGAGAGTCTGTGTGATAAACAAGTGGGTGTTAGACCGGAATCAATCCGATCAGTGTTGTTAGATTGGGAAGATCCGGTCTAAAGTATATTAGTAATTGTTGGACCGGAGGGATCCGGTCGTGTTTGTCCAAAGAAACAAGAAGGCCAAGGGGAAGTTCCGGTCTATTGTTTTGCTTGGGGTTTTGTGTTTGTGTGTTTCGTGACCATCACTCTATCATTTTCCGGTAATTGTGAACCTAGGAAATTCGATCTTCGTGGGAACGATACTCGAGTCACTTTAAGGCCTCTTTTAAGAAATATTGAGCCTTAGAGAAGGATTTTTGCTTTCCTGTGCTACGACACTTGTCCTGGACTTGAATGGAGTTTTGTGTGTCTATGAAGACGTCAAGTACAAGGGGTAGGCTGTGCACGTCGGGAATGCAGACCAACTGCACTCCGCCACGATTCCTGCAATTGTGGGACCGAAGGCAGTCTTTGTCCGCTCGAATTGCGCTTATTTTCTTTGTGAGCTAGGATTGATAGCACACGTTTCTATTTGGAGCTTGATGAAGAAGTTTACCGTTCAAAAAATCGTCGATTATCTTTTTGTCGGTCTAGATAAGCCCCACATTATACTTGGGCAGGAGTCTTTGTGGGAATGCGATCCCACATGCTAGACCCATAATACTAGCATAGGACGGAAAAATTCAAAAATTGGCTCCTTCAGAGGGAAAGTTTTTGAGTTCTCCTAAGAAGTTAGGGCAAATTAGGAAAACCGGATTTCCGGATCCGGAAGAAATTTCATTAGGGCTAAAAACCTAAAATCCGGAACCCTAGAAAGTTCCGGAAATCGGATGATGGCGCCGGCCCTAAACCGGAAACCGGATCCGTACTAGGGATAGGGTTTTGCCGCCAAAACCTATCCCGTACATCGGGCCAGTATAAGAGGGGGACTGTAGCCGGCCGCGGGCACACTTATCTTCTTTCTTTTGTTCTTCCGCCAGCGTATTCCGTTTTCCTCACTTTGTTAGAATTCCGGTAGACTGAGGGACTGTGTGAGTTGCGATCGTGCAGGGGTTACCGGAGTGAAAGTGGTGAGCAGAGATTTAGGGAGAGATTGTGTGAGGATTATTCGTGAGTACGATGGCTTCTAGAGCAAGGCGGCGGAAGTTGAAGGATCTACCTGAGGATTCGGAGAATGAGATGCCGGCACCAGCGACTCGACCAAGGACCATCCCGGTGATGAAGGTGGTTCCGGAGGTTCCGACGGAGGAGGACCGGCTGGCGCGCCTACGGGAGCATCTCCACAACATGGGGTGTGACGGATTCCTAGAAGTGCCGTGGGGGATCCGAGAGGAGAGTCTAGTTTCGGACATACTTCATCCGGAAATTGGTATCTTGGATACCACCATTCGGGCGAAGCCAGACTTGTGGACGGTGAACACTTGGCGGGCCGTCTATAAGTTCTGGAAGGCGCCATACAAGGTCATGGAAAAGAACCAGGAAGTGATGGAGGGTGAATTCCGGGTACCCGCCAACCCGAAGGAAGGTCACCAAGTTTCTGACCTGGTGAATCCGGAGTACCGGGATGTGATAGCGTTTCTCAACCCTATTCTCCATCCCACCAAGCCGCGGCGAGTAGTAGCGAAGGTGGCCTCTACCATCTTGGGGAGCCTCCAGGGAAAGATGATGATGGACTGGGCAACCATCATCCATGAGCTAGTCGGAGACTTAGTGCGTGCCCTCCGGTCCGGAAAGAAGAGCTAGAGTCTTCTTCCGGCATATTTGTCTCATTTGTACGCCCACCACTCTCTGCTCAAGGCGAACGAGGAGAGCGCGTATCAGGACCTAGTCCAATTCCAACAGTACGGAGGAGAGGAGCCCTCGCCTCGAGACGGACCGGACGATGAAGACACTGAAGAAGAGGAGCCGGTCTCTCTGCTAAAGAAGAAGAAAAGGCGGAATAGGACGCTGCCGGTAAGTCCGTCAGAGGAGCCTCCTACACTGGAACCACAGGAAGAGGTTCAGGAGGTAAAGACGGGGACCAGACCTGTTCCGAAGGGAGTCCAACCATCCTTGCAACTGGTTGGGCCGGTACGACCGCACACCGTTGCCACTCAGGCCGAGGCCGGACCCTCCCGGACCCGAATGATAGAGACGGAGGAGAGGGACCGGACCACCATGCGATTGGGAAGGTCGCCCCTAGAAGACATCTAGGAGATGGCTCAGCATCTGGTGTGGCAGGCAGACGATCTCACCCAGATCTGCGAGAACTATGATGGAGCCCTCAAACGAGTGTGCCGAAAGATGGCGCTAACTAACCGGAATGCCATTTTCCGGAGGACGGATGCATTGGTGGCAGCGGAGCAGCAGAACGACCTCCTCATAGCAGAACGGAAGAATTTGGTAACAGAGCTGGGGACGTTGCGCGTAGAAAACCGGACGTTGCGAGACCAAGTCCGGAACTCGGAATCCCGCTGTGTGGATTTAGAGAGCACCCTCCGCACCGCTCAGGAGACAGCCCGGCTCATAGAAGAAGACCATCGCCGGCAGACAGCGGCCTTGTGCCAAAGTGTAGTTCAGCTCCGGAGCTCTCTGGATGTGCCGACAAATTATATCAACAAGGCCCGACTGTTTGAAACTAACCTCGATGCAGCCGCCAGCTCAAGCCGAGTTCCTATCGTCAAATGCTTACTGGAGCAGGCAAGATGAATGGATACATCTCGGGCCGCGATGAGGGAGATGATGGAGTACTTTATGTCCACGGAGTCAGATCCGGCACCTCAATCTCCCCCGTTAGTGCAGACTTTGGTGGTTCCGGAAAGCAGCGATCCGGAACCTATGGTTACGGAGGTCTCACCGGTGGTACCGGTGAATCCGGAACTTTCCCCACCAGCCGGAAGACCAGAAGGAGTGGATTGGGGAGCAGTGGTACCTCCGGGAAGTAAAGACCTGTTGCCGATGACTCCGACCATTGACCTGACAGGTGCTTCTCCGGAAATTCACACCAGACGGTCGGTGCAGTCTTCTCTACGACATAAGAAGACTCAGAAGGATGCTCGAGGGAGTCGGGACCCAGAGTGTAGACAAGGACACCAATATTGTGGAAGTTCCAAGATGGGGCCAAAGGGGTCCAAATCTATTTTCTCCGAAGAGTAGCCGGAAAGAAATAAAGCTGGATCTTTTGAAGGACTATGTTCCTCCCAAAGATCCAAATTCCAAAGAATAGTATGCAATAGTGTAGTATAGCGGCAATATTGGAGTCCGGCAGTCAAAGCCAGAAAAATAGGATTTGGGATTTTCCGGAAATCTAGCAGACCAATAGGAATGTTTTGTAGGATTTTTAGGATTACGTTAGTCTTAGTATAAGTAGGAGTTTTAATGGCCTTTCTGGTCATTCACAGCCATCTTATAGTTTCAGCATTCTATCTTTTTCTGAGCTTAAATCTAAAGTGTATTGGAGTATCCAATCTCTTATCTTTTTTTGTACGGTATATGTTTGTGAGAGGTGTGAGTCCGTTCTTGCGTTTCCGGGACTGAGAACTTACCTTGTGTGGCAAGAGTCGATGTTGTGGGAGTATTCGGATGTATTAACTTGAGGGGGAGATCAACCAGATGGTTCCGGCAGTAGGGTTAGTGTAGTACTGCTCGGATGCCGGTATAGCCTGCGTGTAGGATATAGCCCTAGGTGAAAGGGGTATCTGAGAGGCTGCTAGCAACTTCCGTGTACGGGAGTATTGCCGGACGTGCCCGAATTCCGGATTGTCGGAATTCCTCGTAGGACAGAGTTAAGCCCCGGCGCAAGCCCAAGAAAGTACAGGAAAAAACACCCGGTCGACAGGAGGTTCAGTGTTCGGTTAAAGGTTAGAATGTCGTTGTAGTTCTTGACCGTCCCTGTGTGACCTAATCCGGAAGGCCTTCCGAATTTGTGAGGCGACGGAACAGGAGGACACTTCCGGTCCCTGAAGAGTTAGGTTAGTGTTAGTGTGAGAGAGAGAGAGAGTGAAAGAGAGCGTGTTTCCGGACACGGTAAGCATCCGGACGGTGGATCTGGCCACTCGTCATCCAAATCCAGGGATCCCGGAAGGGACACTGAATGGTTTCCGGATTCTTCCGGAACCCATCCGGCACTAGAGTCCAGACCAGACCAAAAGTCCGGAAAAGTCTGACGGAGAGAAAAGTGAATGCTTAGACTGGGATAGCCTATAAAACTGTAATCCACAAGTCCTCGTGGGAACGATTCCAAAGCGGTTTATTCTAAGAAGGCCTTTGGTGTGAATTAAGGGCTAACTGCAGGAATACTGGTTTGACTAATCGCTACATAGTACGATTTTTGGCGCCGCTGCCGGGGACTTGTTAAGTACAGAATTGTCGGTGACTTCCAGTTTAAGTTATTCACCTACCGGAGCAGAAAGAAAAATTCCAGACTGAATAGAGAGGCGGTAATTCTTTCTCTGTATGAGGCGAGGATCTAGTGAGAGTGAAAGGATTAGAGTCATGACCCGGAATGTGGCAACCCAGGAAAGATGGAATCCGAGTACGTTAAGAAGAACTCCCGCTAGATGTTCCCCTAGTATAGAGCAACTAGAAGATAGCATCGTTATACCTAGTCCACCAGAGGACGTATCAGTTCCAGATCTAACATTTGGAACTACGCCTAGTTCAGAAGATATTACGGATAGTACAAACAACCCAAGTTCCTCCGGACCACCGTCGGAAGACTTGGAAGCTCAGCCGGACGAAATGGCTAGACAAGTTACCCGACTAAAATACTCTACTTTCTATGGTGACGGTAGCCAGGACGTAGATGATTGGTTGGTAGAGTTTAATTCCACCACCCGAGCCAATTAGGAAGACGATGGAACGAAACTCCGGATTCTTCCCGGGTTGCTTAAAGCGGAGACCTTAAAATGGTATAACGATTTACCACATAATGTCCGTACGAACTGGGAACAGTTGACGGATGAATTTGTGTTGACTTTTAGAGAAGCCGAAGGAGAGGCCAGAGCCCTGGGACGGCTCAGTAAGATAGCCATGAAGACCAAAGAATCTGTTCGTAAGTATGGATAAAGAGTGAAGAGTTTGATTGCCAAACTAACCCCCGAAGTAGCTCAGAGTGTACAGATTGAATGGTATGTGGCAGGGTTTCCGGAAAGGATGGGCTTCCAAATACGACAGTCCAGACCGGCCACTCTTCAAGAAGCGATGGAGGCAGCCCAACACTATGAGAACTCCAAGCAGTTCCTACGCAAATCATTGAGGAGGGAAAAGAAGGGCAAGATCGGACGAGACAAGAAGGGAAAGAAGAGTTGGAGGTCAAGCTTGTCCGAGACCGACAGTTCCGGATCGGAGGAAGACCCGTCCAAATTGGAAGACAGCGACTCAGACTAACCTGCAAACAGAAAGAAGACCTCGAAAGGCTATAGACGTGTATCAAACCGGGCTATTGTAAAGGTTAAAGAAGAACCGGAGGTGGAGTCAAAACGAGCGATTAGAGAAATCCAAGAGAGTTTGGCTACCATGAGTGTGGGAATCCGGAATCCGGAAACGGATCAATAATACAAGAAGTAGGTGCGAAAAATAGAAAAAAATCAAAAATTTATAGTTAGAACGTGATTTTTGGACTAAATAGCTTGAATTAGGAAATAAGCGTTCCGGCACAACCCGTAACCGGAACTTATCCGCATCCGGAATCCGGACTCACCCGGAACATAGGAACCTACCGTATAGGTCTCATAGCTACGGAAGTAGGATACCGTTAATACAACGGACCTGTAGCCGTTGTCCTTAAGCTTGTAAAAAGACGGTTTAGTATTTAAGCTGTCTTCCTAGGGTTTTCCTCTTCCCTTTCCTGTTCTGTATTTTTGAGACTAATTGTATGAATAGTTGAGAGAAAGAGTGGTGAGTTAGCGACTGAAGTAGAGCTACTTTTCTCTCGTTCTGACTTAGATCTTATGGCATCCGGACCAGTACAGAAGGTAGCGGTATCTGCCCGGGTTATCTCTCCGGCCATTCCAAATAACTCGGAACTACACAAGCAGTTAGAGGAGGACTTAACTAAGTTAGGATGTGTCGGTCTACTACACCGACCATGGAACCTCAAGAGTGAAGAGATGATTCAAGAGCTACTTCACGGTGTTCCGAATCAATATGAGCTCACTTTGAGAGGGCGGCCAATCGCGTGGACCGAGGACATCTGGGCGGACGTCTATCAGTTCCGGAAGAGTGGAAACGGTTTAGCATCGAGGACGGATCATTTTGTAGCTGGGAAGTTCATTGGGTTTGCAAACCCTAAGGACGGATTCACTATCAGTGAATGCAAGGACGAGAGACATAGGCGGATACTAGAGTTTCTGATTTCGATCTTGTATCTTGAAAAGCCAACACGGGTTACCATTACGGTGGCCAATACTATCTTTGGGGCTATGGAGAACCGGGTAGTGCACTAGGGTAGGGTCATAGCCGGGATAGTGGCTAAATTAGCGGATCACGTGACCCGAGCAAAGGCGAGTCCAATTAGCACCTACTTGTTTCATCTGTACCATCAACAGGAACTTTTGAATGCAGCTGAAGTGATCCAGTATGACACCGGAAAGGCGATCATATCATACGGACTTTCCGGGGAGGAGGCGGAAGATCCGATCAAGTCTGATCCGAGGAACGTCTGAACGATCCGAGGACCAAGAAGAGGAAGTCAACTGATCTGGGGTCGCGAATCAAGCCACAGACGATGGAGAGGGGGGAGTCCAGCAAGGGACCTGAAATGGAAACGGAATCCGCATTTTTCAATGCGGGGCTCGAGTGGATACGTGAAGCCAAGGTACTCCACGACGGTGTGTCGGATTTGGTGATAAATACCGCGGAAGTTTTGAAGGTGGAGCCGGATTAGATCGTGGAAGCTGTCAAGCGATTGCCCAAACCGGAGGATCTGAAGAAGAAAGAGGAGCGGATCCAAGAGTTGGAAGCGGAACGGAACCAACTCCAGGCCCGAGTGAATTGGGCGGAAGGGGAAATGGCAGCTGCAAAAGAGAAAGAGAAAGAGGCTCTCGCTCTGGTCAAGAATCTATCCGGAGCAGTCAACATCAAGGCCGACATCATCACAAAAGCTGCCTTGTTTGACTCGAAGATGATATCGGAAGGCCACATTACCAAAACCAAGGTAGTAACCATCCTCGTAGACTTCACTACGAGGATAGAGCGAGTTTTGAAGGAGATCCAGCAGTTATTGGCGGCTATCGACTCAAACCATGCGATGGATTTCTCCACCTTTCCGGAACTTCCTTTTGTCTCAGGTACCCTAGGGAAACCAATGGCGGCTCATGCAACCCGGATGGAGGGATTGAGGGGGATACTCACACCAGCCGAGCCTTCCGCCAGCAAAATGCGGATGACGGAGTTGAATTTGAGGCCAGCTTCGGAACCGAAACCTGAGTCTAGCGCGAAATCGGTTCCGATGCCATCCAAATTCTCGACCCCGGAAGTCCCCAAGTCCCAAACAATGCCGAACTTGATGACTGGATCATTCAAGGTTCCGGGATAGCAAGTCAGGGGAGATCTCATCAACCGGATCGGTGGGATGACCAATCCGGCTCGGACTAATCCGAAAGGATTTGTACACATGCAAGAGACCACGCTGGAGAAAAGAAGCGAACCCGCAACATTGGAGGATACAACACCAGAGAAGGAGAAGGAAGTTCAAGTCATCGAAGATTCTGAGGAGGAGAGTGCCCACTCCACTTCCGGAACCGAAGATGACAGCGATCCGTCTCCCGCAACGCGCCATATCCAAACTTGGGCCATAGCAAAAACCACGCCAGCAAAGAATACGAAGGGGACACCTACCAGCCAAGCGGGGAGCCGTTCAAGGAAAGGACGGAAGCCAAAACATTAGAATTCGTAGGAGAAGTATAGAATCCGGAACGGGTTTCCAAGCATGGACCCGGTTTCCGGAATCTGAGGTGGATAGTCAGGAAATCCGGCAATCTCGAACGGTAGTTAGTAATCTTTCCAGATATCCCGGGGTTTTCAATGATTGGTTGCTTGGATTTCTAGGTTTCCTTTTCAGGCTGTTAGGAGTTGACTTTGGATTTTTGTATTAGTATTTTAAGGGCAGGCAAGTTAGTAGTCTGCCATTCCATTCTACTCCATTTCGTTTTAGTGCTTTCACGTATGTATTACAATTCTCTTTTCTTAATCTAAGTCAGCTAGGATACCTCTAGCTGCACTTTCGCTTAGACAGGGTCTTTTGGCTGAGTGTATGCATGTGTGTGTATCCTTGTACTAGAGAAAAATGTAATATTCATTAAATTGAGAGTATTCCACCGAAATGAGAGTTACAGAAGTTTAATTTCATTTGAAACGGAGAAGAGAATTCCTCAAACAATATTCAAATCATACAAGAATTAAAATCAGATGAACACAAGTAGGAATCAAATATCATAACCACAAGGTAAACGTTTATATTGACCTTTCACTTGTACACCATGAGTTGTTCCATACATCTTCAACTATGCTTGGCTAGGTCCAGTGACACTATATTACAGGCAACGAACTATAAAGGCTAGTAATGTAGTTCATTACATTGTTCTGCGTACACTATAAAAGCTACGAGTGTGATTCACTCGAGCTCTGAGTACTTTTGTAATATGCACATTGAGCTTTCATAAAGCATGAATGTATGACTCTACACTATGAACAAGTACTATACGTGTCATTTACTCTTGAGCTCCACGATTGCCTTCGTCATCTTCGGCCTGTGGTTGTACTTGCTTGTAATTCATGAGCTTGGAAAGCCCACATACTTCCTTGAACATCTGAAGAAGGACCCACGTCCTCACCATATAGTTTCCGTTGTGTTGCTCTATCGCAAGGTGAGGATGACATCGGTGTAGCAAAAACATCACTAGACTTAATGGACGATGGAGAACATGATTTTGGACAATGTGGAGCTGAACCCGAGGGACTATCCACCACCCCATCATCAACGGGCTTTAGGGAGAAGTCCATTGTCGAATTTGTAGTGGCAGCCGAACACATGAAGTTTCCTGTACTCAGAATTAGATTCTGCCCGTAGTCGGAGAAAGATTACGTATATCTCTAACCATACATGCGAATGCACAAGCCATTAAGGTCTAGGCAAGCTGAAGGTCACTAGGAACTCAGAGAACAATCCACATGCCATTCAGCACGACTCGACATGAACTAAAGCAATAAATAAACTACCCTCTCGTAACGCCGATTAGACGATGACACAGTCACTGCATCCACGTGGCTCATGAACAGCAATGAAATGCAGTGCGCTATCGGTATGCTGAAGACACTCTGACTGCATCCATAAGACTATTGTACATGCCACGATTTCTCTCGTCATACAACATCTTCCGCCCAAATTTCCCCGCACTACTCTTGCGAAATGATTTCAACCCTTTATTTCGAGCTACGTGAAGTCGCCTGAGCCAGGGCAAAAGGACCATGTCCAAATATGAGTCCCTGGGGCCGTTACCCTTGGGAGACCAACTGATGGGGAGAACGACGTTCTCCGACTTGTTCATGAAGTGCTTCATAGGACTATCGTCAACTATGACAGTATTCTCTCGAAGAAATTGCCCATTGAAATTATTAAACAAGGTGTTCGTGTCCTTCACGAACAGGTCCTTGGTGGTGCCTGGCTCCTTGAATGTGACTATCCGGCCTTGTTCCTCACACTTGAGCGTCGTGCAAGAGTCCTGCCCAAGTATAATGCGAGGCTTATCCAGACCGACAAAAAGATAATCGACAATTTTTTGAACGGTAAACTTCTTCATGGAGCTCCAAATAGAAACGTGTGCTATCAATCCTAGCTCATGAAGGAAATGAGCGCAATTTGGGCGGACAAAGACCGCCTTCGGTCCCACAATCGCAGGAATCGTGGCGGAGTGCGGTTGGTCTGCATTCCCGACGTGCACAACCCACCCCTTGTACTTGGCATCTTCACAGACACACAAGACTCCATTCAAGTCCAAGACAACATTCAGCCACTTCTCGGCGACGGTCACCCTGGACGTCAATGGAATCTCAACATCCTTCGACGTATCTCCACGTTCAGACGGGGGAATCGATCCCTGCTATCAAACGGACAAATGTGCAGCCAGTTACTAAGCTGCACTGACACATTTCGAAACTCAAGGAAAAAGGCAAAATCCAATTGTCGTAGACTATATATGAACACAGAGGTACCTATTAGCACAGAGATCAAGGACGCATGGGCACGAGGTTACCTTTTCTGGCAAAGACAACGTCGGTCCAACAGGGTCTAGCATTTCAATCTCCAGAAGTTGAGCGTCGGGAATAGAGACGTCATCATCTAAGTGCATGGACTCAGATTCCGGTGCACCTCCACTTGTAGCTTCTATAATGCCACAACCAAATGTTGGACATTGTACATGCTGTACAGGAGCAATAGATTTCGGAAGATCATTCGGTCCAGTTGAGATAGCCATCAGAGGAGGTTCTGCAATTCAGGAAGGGCCAGACAAACAAGACTTAAAATTTTTACAAAAGAATCCGTATAATTGATTAATAAAATTAAGTACAAAGAAGTCATCATCTTACACGAAGATATGGATTTGTCAAAAAATTGTTTTCTATCAAAAAGTATTGTCTCCCATACTAAGGGTCTCTATCTAAGTACAACCTATGACACAAATCAACTCGAGTCGAGCTAATTCTATACAAATGACATCGAGTGATTGTGTGGTCAACCTGATGGTGCATCCTGGCCATCCAATGCATGACTCCGATCATCATCAATGGCAATGGTAGGATCCGCGGGCATCTTCGAGCTAGACTCCAAGGTCTCTGAGGACCTGCCACCATCAAGTGGAACTCGAGCCATGTCCTCGTCATCAGGTGGAGGTGGAGGGGTGGAGGGGTGGAGGGGCACTCTTCAGTAGGAGGAGGAGCTGGAGGATCTGCGGAACTTGCAAGAGGAGTGAGAGAGACAGAAGGCACCCCAATCAATCGTGGAGTGGAGGGTAAGCTTGAGGATCCACTCATCGTTGGTCTTGCTGGCGCTCCTTGCAGCAAAAGCACTTGGTCAACCTGAGACGGCTGTACGAATGCTAGAGGCATGGCACCACCAAGACTGTTGATAATGGCCTCCAGTTTGGAGTCATTCTTCTGTGACATTGCCACCATAAACTGTCGCAACTCCGCCATATCCTTGGCCTGCCTGTCAAACATCATTTGATCCAGTTCCCGCCTCCTCTTCAGCTCTGCAATTTCTGCATCATAGTCGGCGGCGGCTTGCGATCTTCCCCTCTTTCGCTTCTCCTTGGAGGCTGGAGACGACATGGTAGAGGTGTCAAGTGGTTGACCCGACGACGCTGATGATCCCTGGATGCTTTGAGAGCGGATCACTGGAGGGGTGCTTCGATCCATGGGAACGTCGTTGTCGTCGTCGTCATCACCGGCTGCCCCATCGCTGTCGGAGGACTCACACAATATGATTGCAGATGACCTCCGACCGGACGGCGTGCTTGCCTCTCCAGTTGCCTTCCCCTTGCACTTTGATGACGAAGGCGTGCTTGACCCCGTTGGTCGGCGCGGGAATTTGCCTTCATCAACAAAGTATCCCTCTGGAAGAAAATCGTTCTTATCCAGTTTCTTCACAGTGGTTGCAATTTCAGTCCACTGGTCAGACTCCTCCGAGTCCCCCACAGCAAACACATTAACCCCACTCATCTGCAAAGTCACATACAACGTCACATACTATCAGATTACGATAGTATGAAAATTCCCTAACGAGGATACAATGGTATTTCATGTAACGTCAGCAGTAGATTGGGTCAGGTCGACCCGACCTGAAGTTCACTCTCGGGCACTCAATGGCACCGGTCAGGTCGAGCCAAACTATGGAGGAACACACTCCAGTCAATGCTACGAGTCAGGTCGACCCGACCTGGTTTCTTTCACCTTATAATTTCAAGAAGAAATACATGTCCATTTTATTCAGGTCGAATCGACCTTAACCATAGCCAAAACATTACATTGTGGAATTCATTGTGTTCAGGCTTACCATCGCAGCACACGTGAACTTTGACCCAGCGAAGAATGACATTACGCTTTCTCCAGGAGCGTAGAATTTCCTCACAAGATTGAGGAAGAACTCCATCCGTAGCTCAGTATTATTAATCCTGAAATCTAGCTCGTTGTAAGCCCCGGGCCTTGTAAATGTTTTAGTATTGGGAGCATCATAGGAAGACCTCATTTTCACCGTCCTAGCATTGCTTGGGCTTTGCAGGATGGTCAGGTATATTGGTTCCACCGCCTTCTTGCTTTGTGCAGACAAGTCACCGATACGCTCATTGGGTGAGGGCATGTAGTTAGAGAAACTCATGGAGTACTCCTTCAACGCGAGATTGCTGTCTATGAAGTGAAGTGCTTGCGTTTGCTCGGTGAGGTCGGAACAAATGAGCACCTACACCGGAATGTCCTCGAGAAGGGGCTGGCCCTTTTCTTGGAAGGACTCGACAACTGCAACGAAGTATGGATCGGCTGGCGTACACTTAGACTTTGACACCACATTCGGTGTGTAACGCAGGTCCCACACTCCAAGCTTGATGTCCTTCACGTTCTCTGCAGTGAGCACGCCTCTAGGCCAATCCTGGTGCGTCTTATACATAACGTCATATGGACGATAGTATGAAGTGGATTTTGGGGGCACAAAATTGTTTCTCTGCTGTAGGAAGACCCGGAAGAACTCAACTGCGTACATTGACATCTCCTCAGCGCTCTTCCCCTTTGCTCTTGACTACTTCGCCTCCATCCAGTATTCGTTCCCTGGCTGCTCTAACAGCACGTTCATGGTGGCACTCGTGAAGTTCCGACTTCGTTTGAACTCCCTCCACTTCTCGTGGTTCAACTCGTTCAAGGAGGACATGAGCCCGAGACTTGCATCCAGGGCGTGAAGCTCCATCTTCACCTTGTGCTTGCGCTTCCTTCTCTCCACCCACTCCCTAGCAGTGAAGCAGCTCTCCTGTACAGCAGAGAGAAGCTTGATTGTGACCTTCGGGTAGTCCTTGTTCTTGCTCCCTAGATTCTGATGCAGAATATGTTCGGCCAGCTTCAACAAGTCATTGAAGGAAAGGTTTCCGAGCACTTTGAAGAACTCATGTGTCAAATTTCCTTGCTCGGGCTTCCAAGTGGCCTTCTCGTTGTACTTCAGTCTAGTATTGGGATCTATCAACTCCCCATGCGCAGCACTAGAAATGACCTCGCTCCACAGGTTGTACACGTCGTCCGGAGCTATGATTATCTTCAGCTCGTTTCGGATCTCGAGCTTCTCCTTGGCATCCTTGCCTTTTGCAGCCTTCTAGGCCTTTAGTACATCTAGCAAAGCGAACCGCTTGTACATTGCCGATGAGAATTCCTGCAACGCAATTTTGTATGTCACGGTCAATTTGGAGCTCTCTATTCAGCTCGGACCGACCTAAACTACACATTTCATTTTGAACGTCAAATGCACCTTTGTCGTTCTGCTTACTTCGAACTCTTCATTCATTATCACGTGAAGTAAATCAATACATCACCTATGCTGGCTGGAACACTAGGTGGCAGACGACATTCTCAGATCAGGTCGACTCGACCTGAATCTCTTACCATGAATTTCTTCTTATTTGCTGTACTCTTAGCGTTTCGCCTGACGTTGGATATTGTCGCTATTGGGGCCGCTTCCCTCGGATTGCGTGGCCTCCCCATGAGTTCCCACACTTTTCTGGCTCCCAGAATGTTTGTTGACCACGAGGGCTTCTGCGCCACGAAGTAGTTGACCCTATTGTAGTACGCCGATATGTCGCGTAGTTTCTGGGCATCTGTGGACCAGACCACGTAGCAATCCCATTGACAAAAGTTCTTGACAATCTCTTCATCAAGGTTTTGGTCTACCATCATTTTGCTGGCAGTCACACTGTGCTGCCCATTGATGATGTAGAAGTTCTTCCTTTCAAGTGCTGGCCAGTCCTCCGGCTTTGGCTTCTCGAAGCAATCCACTGGCATGACACACAATGTTTGTTTTGTGGACTTATCTGGCATTTCCCAGAGGTATGTCATCATGTCCTCCGCGAGCTTCATTTCATGGCTACGGATGTTTAAGTCCTCTGGGGCCTTGATGAGCTGCTCAATGGAAATTGTCTTCTTATCCTCCAGGCCAAAGATGTAGGCATCCGTGCAGTGCTTCCAGTAGGCCTTGTATGCCTCCGCGGACGCAATGTAATCGTGCGATTTCTTGGCGTCATAAGGGACCGGGACCTCAATTACCGCGGATACAAAACTCAGCTCCCCTGGTAAAACTACACTAGGGTCTTGCGCTGCTGTTGCCGCTGTTGAGGTTGATGCGAACTTACTTTTCCTAGGAGCTCGTGCTGGAGTAGCGGCCTGCATGGACTTTCTTGTCCCCCGACTCTGTTGGGTTCCAGGTGTACCCATTGAGCTCTGTCCCTCCACATTACTTGGAAACTCCTGGGAGACAGTTCTGACAGTCATGTCCTTCTTCTTCAGCTCAAGCTTCGTCTTCAGAATTGTGAAGTCGTTGAGGAGTGTCTTCAGGCGAGAGTATAGGGCCTTCCCCGTCGCCAACTTCCCGTCCTTTGTCTTGAAGTAGTTGTGGTCAACTTTCTTCTCAAGGTCGGGAATCTCCATTCTATACTCAGTCAGTTCCAGTGTTGACAGAAAGTGCGATATGTTGAAGGCACATCTTGAGGAGTCCAAGCGAATAGTGAAGTGGTACTGCTCGCTTTCGGGTGTACGAGTCACAGCTGTAACACACCGAATTTTCAAGAATGGACCACTGTCGTGGGCAACGTCCTTTATCTTCTCATCAAAGGATATGTTGAAGAAATGGTCGGTGTCTTTGAACTTTACAGCGAAGCAAATGAGGTTCTTGAAAGGAATCATGTGGAGACTCCAACTCTCAACCTTGTCGGGATTTTTGAATTCCCAGTAGTCTCCGTCATTGTCAAAGTCGCCCCCTTCCTCCCCAGAGGATTCATGCGCACAGCGTACGTAGAAGGCCTCCAGCTTCTCAATATGGTCATCCATTCTGCATTCATTATCCAAACGGGATGTTGTTAGAACAAGAGTTGTTGCTATGTTGATTCAAATCGACCCGACCTAAATGCCTGTACATGGAGCTTCTACATTTCATCTTCTATGTGTTTGATCTACTTGGACTCGGTTCATTTTGCTTCATACGCTTCAGGTCGACTCGACCTGAAGTTCTAGTCGGAATATGCAAATATTTCTGCTATTGTGCTAGCCTCAATGTTATTGATTAATGTTATCGAATTGTCCTAGTACGTATTGTTCTCACTTTGGAACTGGCAGTTCAGGTCGGTGCGACCTGAATTGCATGCGGTAGTGTTGTCATGTTTGTTGTTGGTAAATGGATGTTTATTAGAAATGTGTCTTTTGGTCAATTTGTTAATTATACTAGGTGTCTAATATAGTCATATAAATATGTATGTTGGTGAAGGGAATACGTATTTGCTGTGCCAGATTGTAGAGGGTCTTCCTTGTAGTTCAGGTCAGACCGACCTGATCTGCATTTAATTTTGACGATGATGTTATTTCTCTTCTGGAATGTTAGTGACAATGTCTGCTACTCAGTTTCTTCCCTTGTACTGACAATGCTAGTAGGTGTACATTTCAGGTCGGACCAACCTGAAATGCATGTTCATCTCATGCCAACATTGTCCATGAAATAGTACGGACAAATGGAGAGATTTGGGAGCGGATATGATTTATAGGGCTCTGCAATTCAGATCGCATCGACCTGAATTGTAGTGTGGGTCATGTGACGTACATTACCGGTACGTTAATGAATTCATTTATTAGTCAACTTGTTTACAAATAGGTGTCTAATATCGTGATAGTAATTTATTTGTTGGTCTTACAAATTATTTGACACGTCAGATTGCAGAGGGTCTTCCTTGCAGTTCAGGTCGGACCGACCTGATTTGCATTTAATTTTGACGATCATGTTATTTCTCTTCTGGGATGTTAGTGATAATGTATGCTACTCAGTTTCTTGCCTTGTACTGACAATGCTAGTAGGTGTACATTTCAGATCGGTCCGACCTAAAATGCATGTTCATCTCATGTCAACATTGTCCATGAAATAGCACAGACAAATGCAAAGATTTGGGAGAGGATATGATTTATGGGGCTCTACAATTCAGGTCGATGCGACCTGAATTGTAGTGTGGGTCATGTGACATACATTACCGACACGTTAATGAACTCATTTATTAGTCCATTTGTTTAAAAATAGGTGTCTAATATCGTGATAGTTATTTATTTGTTGGTCTTACAACTTATTTGACACGTCAGATTGCATAGGGTGTTCTTTGCAGTTCAGGTCGGACCGACCTGATCTACATTGAATTTGGACGACTTTGTTATTTGTCTTCTGACATGTTAGTGCAATTCCCTTCCATTTAGTTGCCTTCTTTGTACAGAAAATGTTAGTAGGTGTACATTTCAGGTCGGACCGACTTGAAATACAGGTTTATCTCATCTGAAAATTTTCATGGAACTTGCCCGAACCTAGGATATGTGTTTGAAGGGATATGCAATTCAGGTCTATGCGACCTGAATTGCAGTTTCGTTCAGGCGCCTTACATTCGTGGTACGTTTAGGAATTCAGTTTGACAAGATACCCGGGTAGTATTGGGCTGATTTTGGGGAATTTGTGTGGTTGTGGCTGGTCATTTCTTTCCTTGACATTCTGAATTCTAATTCGTAGACCTTAAGGAAACCCTAAACCCTAAATCCTAAGCAATGGACCCGAAACAAACCCTGGACCCTAAGCACTGAACCCTAAACAAACCCTGGAACTGAAGTACTGGACCCTAAACAATGAATGCCATTTTCTGAACCCTAAACCCTAAACGAAGTCCTGTGCATTATAACTCACCTCGGGAATTAAAAAATGAGGATCTTGAAATGCAATGCAAATGGATTAATCTCCTGAACCTGCAATATTATCCACATTTTCAACAAATTCAAGAGTTGAAAAAAGCCAAAGAAATCAAAAACATCTCAAACCAGCAAACCACCTAAACCTAAAACCAAAAAGTCATTGTACAAACCTACAACAACCCAAACAAGCATGTTTCCATCTAGAAACTCCCAAACCATAAATTCTAACAGAAAACAACAAACCTCACAAGAACTAAAAAAGGAACGTACGCACACGATACATCCCGCAAGTTAAACCCCATTGGACATTGCAGCTAGCTTTACAACAATCACAGAAATCACTATTCAAAGCTGAGATGGTGCAAGAGAATTGAAATTAATACATACCTGAGTTTCTACAAGCAAGCGCTATGCAACTTCAACCTCAACTTAGCTCCTACTTTCAATGTAGCTGCTTATTATGGACTCCACAATCTTGTAACTCCAATGCTACAATTGTCAATCTAAAATGCAAAAAACAAACCAATTTTAAAAAGCTTACATTGCAAACCAAATGCCAAGAAACAAACTGCAAACATATTCCAAGCAACCACATTCCTTCCAACAATTACAAAGAAAGATCCAATCTGTTGGGAGCAAATACCACCCAACAGAATACACAACTCTTATCTCCAGAAGCTCATTTTCTAGAATAAATTGTGCAACCACATGTGAGCAAGGAAAAACAAACAATGAAGTTCTAGATACTAACCTCGTTGTTGTTGTTGTAGCTTATCCACCAGTACCTATTCTTTGAAGTAGAATACGGTTACACAACCTTGCTCTTCATAACCTCGGCAAAGTGCTCTGGCACAATACAATCCCCACACAAGTACAATGAGGATTCACACAAGTAGCTGAATCCAACAATGTAGAAACGCAGACATGCATTTGTAGAAATGCACGCAGCTTGCATCTTAGAAATGCATGCAGCTTGCATCTCATACAATGTAGAAATAACATCTTATGCATACAAATCATGAAATGTCGTGAAAGTACCTCCTCCATTATTTTGAATTCAACACTTCAGAGGAAATGCAACAGTATTCCCAACACAAAGCAAATACAAAGCAAAAAAACCAATCCCAAACCCTAAGTGTCCAAAGAAGCAGAAGTGCCACTTTCACATCAGTACCCTCAGAGGAACAGAGACTCCAATCTTAAGAATAGGAACACTCCCAAGACCGACCTGGACTTCACTGGAAACCTCCTCGCATCAGTAGACGACATAGCCATGGCTCACAAACACAAATTCTCGAAGATGGTCCGCTTTACTGGACACAAACTCTCGAAGAAAGACTCTCCCAAGTGGATCAAGCCTCCTTTAGACAATTGTGAAAATTCACAGTAACAAAAATTCAGAACACAAAAACAAGACTCCTATTGCGCGAAATCCTAGCGTCGTTGAGCACAGAACTGACAGACCTTGGAGGAATTGCGAAAAGACCCAAGAGAACCCTTAAACAGACCTAAACCCTTAAACACACCTCAAGAGAACCATTGCATTCCTACAACAGTGATGAATGGAATCAGGTTTTTACCTCAAACCCCAAACCCTGCTTCAAGCTGTACGTCCTTGAGATCAAGCTGCACCTCCTTCAGATGCAAACACACAGCACCACCCAGCAGCTTCAAGTCCCCCCGATCGAATGGAACTCCAAAATCACACAGAAAACAATGCTCAAGCTCCGCTTCTTCACGACGCCCGCCTTGAGGTCCGCTTCTTCACAGCTTCAAGTCCCCCCAATTGAATCGAACTCCAAAGTCACACACAAATCAATGCGGAAAACAAGGTCCTCTTCCTCACGACGCCCGTGCTAAAAAAAATGCGTGTCAATTGCCAGCAAGTGCGAAGTGCACAAACAACAAAGATGCAACAAAAATGCGTCCAAAGAACAGTGGAATGCACGAGAGAACAACAGAGATTCACGAGGGAACAACAGAGGTGCACGACAAAACAACGGACATGCACGAAAATGCGTGGACACCAAACCCTAGGTTTCCAGAACTCTGCAGGCAAATACCCGGCGGTCTAGGTACCTGGTTCTTCTAGGTGGTTTTAGGTACCCGGCCTTCTTCAATACCTGCCTTTGATACCCGACCATCTTCAATACCCGTCCCAAGTACTTGGACCGTGATATGTCCCTTTTTGTAGCCTCACATAATAATAGATACCCTTTTTCCAAAATTTGGTTTGTTTATCATACTACTAAAATCATAAGTCTCTCTGTAATATCACAAATGCTATCATTAATACTAGGGGCTCGTGCTTGCTATGCTACGCATTCATTGTATTATATATTAGTAAAAATTTGATATATTTGAATAGATTGCATGATAATGATTTCAATAAGTCTGTAAAATAATTATTTTAAATATTATGTAAAAATATTGTCAATCATGCATACATAGAAATTGTATTTTTACACAATGTGATATCATAGAAATAGAGTAGCAGTTTGCAATCACTTCTATAATATCACTTTTTACAAAGGGTGATATTATAGAAATAATATAGTTGTTGCAATTAAGGTGATATTAGAGAGGATCCATATGATGATATTATAGAGAAGGCAAATCCATTGCTTCTCTTGGCTTTACACTTCTTTGCATTTCTATGATTTTGTGCTTTTGTGAGCTTTGAGCTTTCATGATTTCAATTTTCTATTGCTACTACCAAATGATTTTGAAAAATTTATTCAATTGAAATGATTTTGGATTCCACAACAATTGAGTTGTTTAAAAAGCTTTTAAGATTTATAAATTTTTCTTTTCAATTCTTCAATTTGGATTGCCATTTTTTGTAACAATGGAGTCAAATTTTTAACCCTAAACCCTAATGTATGTGTATCTTTTATAGTATTTACCATTGCATATGTTTCATTCATCATTCAATAAATTTCTATTGTACATTTCAATATATGCTTACTTTTTTTTAAAATTATACAAAGATTTTAGTCATTTTTATTTGAAGATTTATTGAAATTTTTGTTCTGCATTCTATCTAATATATAAAAAAATTATAAAATTATAATGATGAATGCGTAGCATAGCAAGCGCCAACCTCTAGTTGAAACAAAAATACTAAAAAGTTTGTTTACAAACATGAATATCACAAAACTTCATTTGAATAACGTAACATTTTTTGTACTTAACCACGATAGTCAATCCTTCAAATTCAATCCCAATGATACCTAAAAGCTTCCTCACATGAAAACCTATGTAGAATACATATTTTCATTCCTGAATTTTTTAACGGGAATTGGAAGTGAATCCTTTACCTTTTAATCTTTAAATATTGATTTCTTCATTTGGAAATCATTTTTTTTTCACTATCTAAATCATTGGCTTTAGTAAGGTGTACGAACTTTCATTTGTATACTGACTATTGCCAGAGACCTCCCATTTTAACAAAAAAAATTCGATCATTATTAGTTGCAATTTTGTTCTAGGCATTAAGTGCATACTATAAGAACGATTGACTAATAGTTTCCTTAGATGAATTGGTACTGACTGTAGTAATTACCCCTTTTTATTGTGTAACATAATTGATGTAATTCTAAAAAAACTGAAAGAGCACTTATGAATTCCATATAAAAACTTAACTGACAACCTTAGTCAAAGACCTTCAAACCACTGTCTTGTTCCTAAAGATTTCAATTTAAAGTTTTAGGGAAACTTCATTTATAATTTGAATTATACATATGAATTTCTTTATGGCGGTAGAATTCTTAGCTTATTTATAATTATTCACCATCCTAGCACTCTTCACGATGAACCTTGGAGTGACTAGCCATCAAAACACTTCTATATACAAATTCTTATTGATTACTTTGAAATAACACAAAAACAATCACCACAAATTTTGCTCACTATTAGCCATAACGTAATATTCATTAAAATGAGAGTATTCCACCGAAATGAGAGTTACAGAAGTCTAATTTCATTTGAAAACGGAGAAGAGAATTCCTCAAACAATATTCAAATCATACAAGAATTAAAATCAGATGAACACAAGTAGGAATCAAATATCATAACCACAAGGTAAACGTTCATATTGACCTTTCACTTGTACACCATGAGTTGATCTCCAACAATCACTTTTATAATATCACTTTTTCCACCGGGTGATATTATAGACATAATATAGTTGTTGAAATGAAGGTGATATTAAAGAGGATCCATAGAATGATATTATAGAGGTAGCAAATCCATTGCTTCTCTTGGCTTTACACTCTTGTGCACTTCTATGATTTTGTTCTTTTGTGAGCTGTGAGTTTTCATGATTTCAATCTTCTATTGCTACTACTAAATAATTTTGAGAAATTCATTCAATTGAAGTGATTTTGGATTCCAAAAGAATTAAGTTCTTCAGAAAGTTTTTGAGATTTTTATTTGAAGATTTATTTGAAAGTTTTACACAACAATTCTTATAAAATTCTAATGATGAATGGATAGCATAGCAAGCGCCAACTCATTTCTTGCTCTGCATTTTATCTAATACATAAAAATTCTACTGAAATTTTGAGGATGAATTCATCGGGTAGGATTCATTGGAAAAATTATTTTAAAAGAACCGTATTGCTTTCCTACACTTCTTCAATTGAAATGGATTTCAAAACAAATACTCTAAAAATCATGCTGTATTTAATAAAACCCAAACCAATAAATTGTATCGGTTTGACGTGCAAGCATGTCCAAAAACGTAACACACAAGTTGCAAATGTTCAAAATAATTAGGATTCATGGAAAAACTTAATTTTAAGACAACCCTATTGCTTTCCTACACTGTCTTCTTCATTTGAAATGGGTTTAAAAAAAGCACTCTAAAAATCATGTTGTATTTAATAGAACCCAAACCAATAAATTATATTGGTTCGACGTGCAAGCATGTCCAAAAACGTAACACACAAGTTGCAATTGTTCAAAATAATTAGGATTCATGGAAAAACTTAATTTTAAGACAACCCTATTGCTTTCCTACACTGTCTTCTTCATTTGAAATGGATTTCAAAACAAATACTCTAAAAAACATGCTGTATTTAATAGAACCCAAACCAATAAATTATATCGGTTTGACGTGGAAGCATGTCCAAAAACGTAACACACAAGTTGCAAATCTTCAAAATAATTAGGATTCATGGAAAAACTTAATTTTAAGACAACCCTATTGCTTCCCCACACTTTTTCAAATGAGTTTCCAAAAAATACTTTAGGATTGATGTTGTAATTAATACAAACCAAACCATTAATTTGTATCAGTTTGACGTGGAAGCATGTCCGAAAAAATAACACACAAGTTGCAAATCTCTGCGAAATAATTCGGATTCATGGAAAAATTAATATTGCGAACATTATAAAAAGAATTTGAAAGTGCATGCAGTATAATTCCTTAGTGTGTACTAAAACCTTGAATTTACTTCTAAATTAAATATGTGTTCAAGATTTCAAAAACATGATATGAAATGATTTATTAATCTACAAAAATACCTGAACCCGAGACCCTAAACCCTAGAGACCCTAAACCCTAAAGATCCTAAACCCTGAAAACCCTAAACCCTAAACCCTAAAGACCCTAAACCCTAAACCCTAAAGACCCTAAACCCTAAACCGTAAAACCCTTATTGATAAAATCACATGCAAACACTTGGGTGGTGTAAAAGGTTGTGTTTGTCTAAATTTATAAATAGACCCTAACTTCAACAAAATGAAATTGACTTCCAGAAATTGCAAAAGAAAAAAAGACAATGAAAATCTCTTGCCTAGATTCTGTTACAAATAGAATCTAGAAATTAGTGCTTAACGGTGCAAGAAAGCAACTTCATAAGTACTTAATAGCTGTCAGTGGCTATTTCTGTCATGAACAGTGTAGGCGGGAATAAAAAATCAAAGGAATTTGCAGAAGGAGTCGGGATTTTCAAATTCTGTCCTACAGCTCCCGCCTTCGCATTCACGCCTACACATTGCCGCCAAAATTGTTTTGAATGTCGTTGCGTCCGTGCGCATTAGGATACTCTCCTTCTCCGTCCCGAATGCATGGACGTTCATGCGAGATTTCACTTCTCTCATGTCATTACTGAACTCTATCAACTTCTGTACTTGTACTATCTAGAGTGTCGGAGTATTGCGCTTTGAGGATCTCGGTGAACGCGCTTGTTGCCTTCCGTATGTCCTCAGGTTAGAAGCCTTTAGCATTTTCAAACATTTTCATTCAATGGATTGGACGTAGTTACTTTGTAAGCACATAGTATTTTTCTGAGTGTGTATAATGTTTCTTTCAGCGCTACCATCTATTGTCGAGTTCCTAGTTGCTGAAGTTGGCAGAGTGCGTGTGTTTCCAACGTTTATTACTGAAAATCGAGTTGCACGATTATGAGTTCTGGGCTTCTTCAATTTTGAGTGACAAGGTCTTTATTCAATGTTCAGTTCTCGACATCTAAGTTGCAGAATTCTGAGAGTGCAGTGCTCGATTATCTCGCCGTGAAACCCGAAACCCGAGATCACGGTTACTACGAGACTGGCAACACAATGTCCGAGAAATCCGGAACTGTTTAGGTCGAGTCGACCTGAATACGAACAACGGTACATGAGTAAATTTTAATGCACTTCAGGTCGAGTCGACCTGAATGTGAGATTGTCTACATTAGTCATTCGTTCATGCAATTCAGATCGAGTCGACCTGAATGTGAGATTGTCTACATTAGTCATTCGTTCATGTAACTCAGGTCGAGTCGACCTGAATGTGACGTTCTCTATATTAGTCATTCGTTCATGCAACTCAAGTCGAGTCGACCTGAATGTGAGATTGTCTACATTAGTCATTCGTTCATGCAATTCAGGTCGAGTCGACCTGAACTGACCCATATGATAGTAATTGAAGTAATGTAAAACGTATCCTAGGTAGATTGAATAGTTCTGTCATCGAATATCATTTATGAAATGGTATACATGGCAATTTAGATCGAGTCGACCTAAACCGTATCTATAATTGTAATTTCATTCAAGTGAAAATCTCGTAGATGTCCTGCTGAAATTCCCGATATTCACAGATTCAGTCACCAAGAATTCTGTACGTAATGATAATAGTGTGCAGATGGGATTCGGTTCACTGCAAGTCCTCATTTCAGGTCGGTTCGACCTGAAGTGTAGGTACTCCCATCACAGACTTCAGTTCGAGAAGTTCGATATTTTTAAAGGAATAAAATTGGGAATTCCCTGTCGAATTGAACAGATGAAGATGGGATCATTATCTCAGAGTACAAGGGACACTTCAGGTCGATCCGAGCTGAAGTTCAGGATTGTACTCAGTCTTTTTACATTTATATTTTTGGCTGACAAAAATTATACAAGACAGGGGTCAGACACTTTAGATCGATTCGACCTGAAAATAGTGTTTACATATATCTGAATTTATAAGAAATTTTAATGAATGATGTCAATTGCAGTTGAAACCTAGGCTTCAGAAAATAAGTTCGTTGCTGTCATAGATGTACCTATAACATTTGGTCATTCAGGTCAGGTCGACCTGAACATGAATGAAATTGCATGATCTATGCTTCAATTCACTTACCCTATTTCACATTGCATTTATACAGGTATCCATGGATACTATAGATGACCCTGATGACATGGACATGTCATCGGGTTCTGAATCCAGTGAATTCAGACATGATGAAGAGGATTTCATGGCATCTTCAGAAGACGAATTTCAAAATGTCGAAGCAATGAATGTTGGGGTCCCGGAATGCGAAGGTCTACCGCGTCGGCTTTGGAATACTCGAGTTGTCACCTTGTACAATGAGGCTGGAGTGCTTGTGGGTGAAGGTGTCTGTTATAGTGTGAACTCTGACCTCGTTTTGGGTGCCAATGGCCCTCTTGGTGACACCCACGTGGCGATCCACATCTCCAAAACACATAGCGAGGAGGACCTACCAGAGGAACAAGTGTGCTCATTGTTGGCTTGGCCTATTCATCTTGTCCATTGTCGTGGAGCTAGCTTTAGAGACCATGAGGCTAGGGACAAATTCAATTGTCTCCAACAGGCTCTCTTAAATCCGCCTTCTTCGACGTCTTCGAGACCATACACAAGTATGGTCTGAAATGCGCCCCGTGAAACAAATTTGAAATCGAAGGAGTTGCTTACTCAAGATTCCATCCATGCAGTGTCTACTAAAATATGTTGTAGTCGCAACTATGTTCAGCCATTTCCTAGGGATAAGATTCGAGCCTTTCGTGAACGCATGTATCGCAACTCCACGTTCAAGCACAGGACCTACATGAAAATGGATGTGCACAAGCAGGTGCATGTTGACAAGCGTGGTAGACGAATGGTGTCAATTGACAATACACCGGTATGTATGCGAGCGTGGATGCATATAGCTGGGGTCCCTGAGGCCACATTCTATCGCTACCAATCGTATATGAGGCGTGGTCGAGAGGCAAAGGACCATGGCAATAAGGGAACGGTGAAACCGAGGAAACACACTCAACAAGCTATAGCAACATTGAAGTGCATTCTGGAGAAAGAAGCAGATCACATGCCTCATCGTACGAAGACCCTGAAGTCAGGAGAGAAAGTTGTGGCCAAGATCCTACCTTCCACCTTCCAGTGGAAGGGTAAGATGAAAGAACTCAATGATGTCAATGCTGTTTTTGGACTGAGTGAGGTGTCAGCTTCGAACTTGAGTAAGATTAGGTGTTGTAAGTTCCTTGAGTATGAGGTGAAGAAGCCTGGAGACAATTTTGCGCGATGTGGCACGTGTGATAAATTGCAAGACCTCAAGAAGGGTGCTATAAGTGGGTCTCACAATGAATTGAAGTATTTTCGGAAGTTGGATAAGCACGTTGAGATTGCTCAAGCTCATCGGGAGTTGTATTATTGTGGGAATCTGGAATCCGGAAACAGATCAATAGTGCAAGGAGTAGGTACGAAAAATAGAGAAAAAATAAAAAAATTATAGTTAGAGTGTGATTTTTGGACTAGATAACTTGAATTAGGAAATAAGCGTTCCGGCACCACCTGTAACCGGAACTTATCCGGATCCGGAATCTGGACTCATCCGGAACACAGGAACCTACCGTATAGGTCCTGTAGCTACGGAAATAGGATACTGTTGAGGCAACGGACCTGTAGCCGTTGTCCTTAAGACCGTAGAGAGACAATTTAGTACTTAAGCCGTCTCCCTAGGGTTTCCTCTTCCCTTTTCAGTTCTGCGTACCCGAGACTGTTTGTGTGAGTAGTTGAGAGAAAGAGTGGTGAGTTAGCGACTGAGGTAGAACTAGTTTCTTTTCGTTCTCACTTAGATCTTATGGCATCCGGACCAGTACGGAAGACAGCGGTATCTGCCCGGGTTATCTCTCCGGCCATTCCGGATAGCTCGGAACTACACAAACAGTTAGAGGAGGACTTGACTAGGTTAGGATGTGTCGGTTTACTACACCGACTGTGGAATCTCAAGAGTGAGGAGATGATTCAGGAGCTACTTCATGGTGTTCCGAATCAGTATGAGCTTACTTTGAGAGGACGACCAGTCGCGTGGACCGAGGACATCTGGGCGGATGTCTATCAGTTCCGGAAGAGTGGGAACGGTTTAGCATCGAGGACGGACCGTTTTGTAGCCGGGAAGTTCACCGGGACTGCAAACCCTAAGGACGGCTTTGCTATCAGCGAGTGTAAGGACGAGAGACATAGGCGGATCCTAGAATTTCTGATTCCGATCTTATATCCGGAAAAGCCAACGCGGGTTACCATTACGGTGGCCAACACTATCTTTGGGGCTATGGAGAACCGGATAGTACACTAGGGTAGGATCATAGCCGGGATAGTGGCTAAATTAGCGGATCACGTGACACGAGCTAAGGCAAGTCCGGTTAGTACGTATTTGTTTCATCTGTAACATCAACAGGAGCTTTTGAGTGCGGCGGAAATAATTCAGTATGACACCGGAAAGACACTCTTGTCATATGGACTTTCCGGGGAGGAAGCAGAAGATCCGGTCGAGTCTGAACCGGAAGAACTTCCCGAGGAGTATCTGACGGACCCAAGGACCAAGAAGAGGAAGTCAACCGATCCGGGGTCGAGAATCAAGCCTCCTACACTAGAGAGGGGGGAGTCCAGCAAGGGACCTGAGATGGAAACGGAATCCGCATTTTTCAATGCAGGGCTCGATTGGATACGTGAAGCCAAGGTACTTCACGACGGATTGTCGGATCTGGTGATAGATACCGCGGAAGTACTGAAAGTGGATCCGGATCAGATCGTGGAAGTTGTCAAGCGACTGCCCAAGTCGGAGGATCTGAAGAAGAGGGATGAGCGGATCCAGGAATTGGAGGCGGAACGGAATATACTCCATGCTCGGGTGAATTGGGCGGAAGGAGAAATGGTAGCTGCGAAGGAGAAAGAGAAGGAGGCCCTTGCGCTGGTCAAGAATCTAACCGGGGCAGTCAACATCAAAGCCGATATCATCATGAAGGCTGCCTTGTTTGACTCCAAGATGATATCCGAAGGCCACATTACCGGAACCAAGGTAGTTACCATCCCCGTAGACTTCACCGCGAGAATAGAGCGAGTTTTCAAGGAGATCCAGAAGTTGCTGGCGGCCATCGACCCAAACCATGCGATGGATTTCTCCACCTTTCCGGAACTTCCTTTTGTCGCAGGTACCCCAGGAAAGCCAGTGGCGGATCAGGCAACCCGGATGGAGGGTCTGAGGGGGATACTCACACTAGCCGAGCCTTCCGCCAGTAAGATACGGATGACGGAGTTGAATTTGAGGCCAGCCTTGGAACCGGAACCGGAGTCTAGCGCGAAATCGGTTCCGGTGCCATCTAAGTTCTCAACTCCGGAAGTTCCCAAGGCACAAACAATGCCAAATTTGATGGCCGGAACATTCAAGGTTCCGGGACAGCAGGTTAGGGGAGATCTCATCAACCGGATCGGTGGGATGACCAATCCGGCTCGAACCAATCCGAAAGGATTTGTGCACATGCAAGAGACCACGCCGGAGAAAGGAAGCGAACCCGCGACGTTGGAGGATACAACACCAGAGAAGGAGAAGGAAGTCCAAGTTATTGAAGATTCGGATGAGGAGAGTGCCCACTCCACTTCCGGAACCGAAGACGATAGCGATCCGTCTCCAGCCACGCGCCATATCCAGACTCGGGCCACAGCAAAAACTACGCCAGCCAAGAACACGAGGGGGACGCCTACCAGCCAAGCAGGGAGTCGTTCAAAGAAAGGACGGAAGCCAAGACATTAGGATTGGTAGGAGAAGAGGTATAGGATCCGAAATGGGGTTCCAAGCTTGGACCCGGTTTCCGGAAATTTAGGCGGATAGTGAGGAAATCCGGTTATCTCGGACGGTTGTTAGCAATCTGTCCGGATATCTCGGGAGATTCAGGGATTGGTGGCCTGGATTTCCGGGTTCTCCTTTTCAGGCTTTTAGGAGTTGACTTTGGGTTTTTGTGTTAGTATTTTAAGGGCAGGCAAGTTAGTAGTCTGCCATTCCATTCCATCCTACTCCATTAGATTTTCGTGCTTTCACGTATGTATTACAATTTTCTTTTCTTAATCTAAGTCAGCCAGGATACCTTTAGCTGCACTTTTGCTTAGACAGGGTCTTTTGGGCTGAGTGTATGCATGGGTGTATGATCTGGTACTAGAGAAAGAGAAGGGGAGGGAGAGAAGGAATCCGGATCTTGAGCTACAGATCGTTTGGGAGTGGAGCTAGTGAGAAGGAATGCAAAGCTGAGTAAGGGAGTGCAAGTTCAACGTGCTTTTAAACTGCCGGAACAGCAATCCGGAATAGAGGGTAGAGGTCCGTGCGAGTCCGGAACCAGGAGGGTTCTGTGCGGAGTTAAGCAACCGCCAAAGGAAAGGATCTCCCGCTACTTCGGAAAGTCTGCCAACCTCCCCCTTGGTAAATTGTCTTCTCCTTGAGATTCTATTCTTGTGGGTCTATAAGTTCTGATCCGTCGTTGTAGTAAGAGAGGTGTGAAAAGTGCTCTGTGTGACCTAATTCCGGATCAGCCAATCCGGAAACTGTGAGAGAATACTCCTCCCTCCTCCTACAACTGTGTTGTTTTGGGTGTGTTGTTTAGTAGATTTAGAGTACAGAGAGAATAAGTATACAAGTGGTGAGTCCCCACCCCTTTCTAGATCAAGGGCGGACCCTCTGAGGGTAAAACAGAGGCAACAAAAACCAGTGACAGAAGAGAGACGGAACTCAGATCCGGGTGTGTCCGGATCCGGAACGGAATCCGGAATGTACTAAGTTTTCGGAATAAGATGGGGTAAGTGAAATAAGGGAGATTAAGTGAGTAGTCACAATCCGGATACCTCTCATTCAATCGATATCATACTAGAAGTTCCCTGGACCGATAATTCGTGTCATCTTGCAACAATTTGCTGTTGTCAGGATACTTACGGCTAACTACGCGTATGACACTTTTGGCGCCGCTGCCGGGGAACTACTGAAAATTTATCGATAGAATAGAAGATCAGAAAAGGTAGTTCAGGACGGTGAGCTAGGACTCAGCCAAACCGGATTGTAGAGTAAGTAAATGAGGATCTAGTGAATGAGAACTTAATTCTGATTCATGAGTAGGCCTCAAAGAAGAAACACAGCTTTACGTCGGACGGAACGTCAAGAGGAAGAAAATAGGCGAATAGTGGTGCACGGGTTACCAGCTTCACAGTTTGTAGAGGATCTAGTTATAATTCCTCCTAGGCCGGAAGTACTTCCGGAACGTTCTCAAAGTCCTCAAGCGGTTGAGGAACCAGAAGCGGAACCAGTTACTTCTGAGGAGGAACGATTCTCTGACGAATTAGATAACATGGTGACCACCACACATCTCCGTTACAGTAGGTTTCGGGGAGATGGTAGTAAGGATGTAGATGATTGGATGGGAGAATTTGAAGCTACCACGGTAGCTAATCAAGAAGATGCCGCTTCCAGACAAAGAATTTTTCAGGGACTACTAAAAGGTGAAGTCCTTAGATGGTATCAGGATGTTCCGGAAGGTACCCGGAACAACCGGGACCGTCTGATGGAACTCTTCCTGCGGACCTTTAGAGAAGTAGGAGGAGAAGCGAGAGCTTTGGGAAGACTTAGTAAAGTCTCCATGAGACCTAACGAGTCGGTCCGAAAGTACGGTCAGAGGGTGAAAGACCTGATCAAAAAACTAACCACGGACGTAGCCCCCAGTATACAAGTGGAATGGTATGTGGCAGGTTTTCCGGAAGAGATGGGTTTTCAGATCCGACAATCCCGACCCGCAACGCTAAGAGAAGCCATGGAGTCAGCCCCAAATTACGAGAACTCAGCTCAATCGCTACGACGATCCATCAAGAAGAGCGAGAAACAAGAGAAAGGGAAGAGCAAAAAGTACGAGAAAAGGACAAAGCGAAGAGGGAGGTATTCGGATTCCGAAACCTCGAGTTCCGGAACCGGATCGGATGAATCATCCGATAGCGCCAACAGTTCGGATAGTGAGGCAGAGACTTCCAGCAGCAGACGAGTGGCGTGAGGTAAAAATGAGAAGGGTAGTAGAAGAACCGTCAAGGTAAAGGTGGAAGAGGACGATTCCAAGAAACTTATGAAAAGCATCCAAGAATCTCTGGAGGCAATCAAGGTTAACTTAGCCGATAATCGGATGCCCCAACGGATTGTACCGACTTCCCGAGCTAATGTATGGTGCGCAAGATGTGGAAGACCCGGCCATTATGCAAGCGAATGCCCCCAGGGACATCAGAAGCAGATCCATTTTGTGGATGAAGAAGGAGTGTATTACACACTTCCGGAACCAGAAGGGGGTGAAGATCCGGTGAATCCAGTATTCCAGATCCAAACCGGATACGGAAGAGGGAAAGCACCTCAGCAGTTGATCCGCACCAATTTTCATACACATCCACCGACTGGATCTAGTCAAGGTACTTATTCTACTTCTAGATTTCCACTCGGGTATTGTTTCGTGTATGGAAGTCCCCAACATTATGCCAATAGTTGTCTCCACAAAGGATAGGGACAAGGGGCCCCTCTAGCGTTACTATGCCAGAATTGTTTAGAATATGGACATGGAATAAATGAGTGTCCCAGGCCGCAACAAATCCGTACTATTTACAAACATGTAGAAGTCCCACCTCGTGACCAAACCGGACTCAATTACGGATCCACTGCCGGAATTGAGAATACGGAAAAATGACAACCAAAGGTGGAACTTCCAAAAGTTTTAGAGGAACTCGTTCATCGAGTGTCAACTTGAAGTTCCACCATAGACCAAAGGGATAGGCATAGAACTAGAAGGCAGAGACAGAAAGGGAAGCCTCGGGGAAGCACTCCCATTCTAGAATCCGATCCGAGTGATTCTGATCATACGGAAGAGACGGATCCTATTAGACCCACAGTAGAAGTAGAAAAAGGGGTCGGACCTTTTCCGATTCCCATTGACATTAGTTCAGAAGTCCGACAGAATCTGGACAATATCGGTGCGATTCCGGATCCCAGAAAGAAGAAGGTTACGTTTGAGGATGTTCCGGTTCTGATCAATCCGGTACCAAACTTAGATACGTACGACATCGTGCAAGATATCAAAGATCAGAAAGCCAGTGTCACCTTTGGGCAACTTCTCCATGATAATGCAAATTATCAGAAATTGATCCGAGATGCTTGGACGAAGAAAAGAACCAGGCGATTCAAACTTCCATCAGTTGTAGTCAACTTCTCCCAGATCAAAGACTTTGGAGCGCCAGAATTGGAGGTCGAAGTAGGGGGTTGTACTGTGACCCGGGTTCCAGTTGATGGCGGGTCAGGAGTCAACCTAATGCTGGAAGACACCGCCTTTGATCTAGGATACACAACATTCCAAGAAACTGACCAAGTCTTGAGGATGGCAGATCAATCAAGAGTGTATCCGGTAGGAAGGCTGGCCCGGATTCCAACCCGGATCGGAAAAGAGACTTATCTGCTAAACTACGTAGTCATCAGGGTATCCAAGGGAAGGCCTTTTCCCATGCTATTAGGAAGACCATGGTTATATGCAGTAAGGGTGCTGGTTGACTGGGGAGCCAAGGAATTCGTGGTAGGGAAACCTGCCATACGAATACCTTGGAAACATGTCGATCACTTGGGAGAGACTAGTGAGTCTGATGGATATACTACGGACTGGTCTGATCAGGAGAGCTCTAATTCCGTGGCTAGTTACTTCACATCTGCTACGGAACCAGATTTTAAGTTTCCGGAACCCATCCTGGAAATTGCGACGGAAGAAACAGAAACTCCGACACCAACAATACCAGAGGATCGGTCATTAGGAGAGATGAGTGTTCCGTTATCATATGAATGGATCAAACGACAACTTGATGAAGAGAATCTCCCAACGGTAGGCCTGGGTCGAATAAATCAAGGATCCGTCTGGAGCGAGTTACGGAACGAGGAAGACGGACCAGAGCCGGAAAGGAGGAAACCCATAGTAAGCCCAATGGAGTATGAGGAGGTGAGTGTTACTACGGGAAAGACTTTCTTTGTTAACAAAGCAATGTCTGCTCCAGAGAAAGCTAAATACAAGGAGCTTCTAGAAGAATATCTCGATGTCTTTGCTTGGACACCTTCCGACCTCAGTGGGATACCAGCAGAACTAGGAGAACACTGGATCGACCTCGTAGAAGGAGCGGTTCCGATACGTCAGCGACAGCACCGGTTAAACCTAAGATATTCTTTGATGGTGAAGGAAGAAATTGACGCCCTGTTGGAAGTCGGGTTTATTTACCCAGTCCTCAACTCAGAATGGGTTTCACCCATTGTTGTCGTTTCAAAGAAACCAGGCCTAGGAGGAAAAATCAAGATTCGGGTATGCCAAGACTTCCGGAAATTAAATGATGCAACCCGGAAAGACTACTTTCCTCTTCCTTTTACGGACATCATTCTTGACCAAGTATCTGGAAATGAGTGTTACAGCTTCTTTGATGGCTTCTTCGGATACAATCAGGTTTTCATCCGTTTATTAGACCAGCTGAAGACCACCTTCACGACGGAATGGGGAACTTTTGCATTCACCCGGATGCCCTTCGGATTATGCAACGCCTCCGGAACTTTCCAACGACTCATGATGGACATCTTCCAGGATTTTCTACGCCACTTCCTAGAGGTATTCATCGATGACTTTGCTATCTACAGTTCCAAAGAAGCGCACCTAGAATACCTGCGGAAAACCTTTCAGAGATGCCGAGAGACAAATCTCAAACTACATCCCGGAAAGTGTTTTTTCGGAATGGAATCCGGAATCCTCTTAGGACATGTGGTTAGTCGGAAAGGGTTAGAGGTAGACCTGGACAAGGTCAAAGCCATACTCACCCTTTCTGCTCCAACCTGTGTACGAGAAATCCGGGGATTCCTTGGTTGTGTAGGGTATTATCGGAGATTTATAGACGGATATGCCCGGAAGGCTACTCCACTTACGGAACTGCTGAAAAGGGATACTGAGTATGTATGGAGTGCGGAACGGCAAGAAGCTTTTGAGATGCTGAAATCAGCATTAGTCAAAGCCCCTATTTTGTCTTCACCAGATTGGACTAGGGAATTTCATGTTACCCTAGATGCTTCCGGATGGTGTTTAGGAGCAATTCTCTGGCAACACGACAGTCACCAGAGAGAATGCCCCATTTACTACTCCAGCAAACAAATGAGCTTGGCGGAAAGGAAGTACACCACCACGGAACGGGAAGCGTTGGCAGTAGTCTATGCATGCAAGAAGTTCCGGCATTACCTGCTTGGGTATCGAGTAATATTCCACACGGATCATGATTCACTCAAGTATCTGGTAAACAAACCTGACCTTTCCGGAAGAATAGCAAGATGGGTGTTATTGCTCCAAGAATTCAATTATGAAGTCAAAGTGAAGTCCGGAAAGACAAATGCGAATGCGGACTACCTCTCGAGAATCAGGGGACCAACTTCACTCGAAGACATTTCCACAGAATTTCCGGATGACTTTCCGGAAATTCCGGAAGAATCTGTGTTCCACTTACAAGCAGGAACTCGATCGGATTACCAGGACATCATCGACTTCCTTTTAGATGGGAGATATCCGGACGGGCTAAATAGGGAGGAGAAAATTATGTTCTACCATAAGGTTGGCCCTTACTCACTGATTAAGGGAACCTTATTCAAAATGGGAGCGGATGATCAGCTAAGGCGATGCGTGGAAACAAAGGACCAGAAGAAGATAATGCGAGCCTTGCATTCCGGACCTTCTGGAGGACATTTTGCAGCCATCACCACGGTATACCGGATCCGAGCAGCCGGATATTGGTGGCCATATCTGATCCGGGACGTCAAAAAGCATGTGGGGAGCTGTGACCAATGTCAACGAATGGGGGCTCCTTCCTTCCGGAACCATTGGCCACTCGTTCCAATCATGCCTATTGCCCCCTTTGAGAAGTGGGGAATAGATTTCATAGGTCCCATTTCTCCAGTTACGGCTAGGAGAAAGAAGTATATCATCTTGGCGACGGATTATGCCACTAAATGGGTGGAGGCACGGGCTACTCGAAATTGTTCCGCCCAGACTGCAGCATTGTTCCTGTTCACGGAAATTCTGATGAGGTTTGGACATCCACTGGAGTTAGTCAGTGATCGAGGACTACATTTCCTGAATGATACCATTCAGAATATTACCAAGAGATATCTGATCACTCACTGGAAGACCACTCCTTATAACCCAAGGGCCAACGGTTTGACGGAATGAGCCAATGGAGTAGTAGAAAAGGTTTTGAACAAAACCATCTCTAAGCACAAGACGGATTGGGATTTGAAACTTCCGTCGGCAGTCCATGCATACAACACCTCACAGAAGACTACCACTGGGAGAAGTCCATTCTTTTTGGTATTTGGACAGGAGACCACCCATGGGATTGAATTAGAGGTAGAATCACACCGAGTGATGTCAACCCGGAACGCTATCCGGACCAGCGATCCGGAAATCCGGCTGATGGCCATCGAAGATTTGGAGGAAGCAAGATTGGTGGCCCTCGATCATACAAAGAGACTACAAGAAAAACGAAAGGCAGATCATGACAAGAAATTACCAACCAACCATGGAATCAAGGAAGGGGAGTTAGTTCTATTATATGACAGCCGTTACCGGATTTTTCCAGGAAAACTTCACACCAAATGGATGGGCCCATATAGAGTGCAACAGTTGTTCTCTAATGGATCCATGCAACTGGAGGATCTTCAAGGCGTGTGGATGGACACAAGGGTGAATAAATCACGAGTCAAAACATACGCGCAGGAGACGGATTCCCAAGACGAGGATGAGGATGTTCGCGGGGACTCTCACAGTTGAAAAAGGGGTAATGTGGGAATCCGGAATCCGGAAACAGATCAATAGTGCAAGGAGTAGGTACGAAAAATAGAGAAAAAATAAAAAAATTATAGTTAGAGTGTGATTTTTGGACTAGATAACTTGAATTAGGAAATAAGCGTTCCGGCACCACCTGTAACCGGAACTTATCCGGATCCGGAATCTGGACTCATCCGGAACACAGGAACCTACCGTATAGGTCCTGTAGCTACGGAAATAGGATACTGTTGAGGCAACGGACCTGTAGCCGTTGTCCTTAAGACCGTAGAGAGACAATTTAGTACTTAAGCCGTCTCCCTAGGGTTTCCTCTTCCCTTTTCAGTTCTGCGTACCCGAGACTGTTTGTGTGAGTAGTTGAGAGAAAGAGTGGTGAGTTAGCGACTGAGGTAGAACTAGTTTCTTTTCGTTCTCACTTAGATCTTATGGCATCCGGACCAGTACGGAAGACAGCGGTATCTGCCCGGGTTATCTCTCCGGCCATTCCGGATAGCTCGGAACTACACAAACAGTTAGAGGAGGACTTGACTAGGTTAGGATGTGTCGGTTTACTACACCGACTGTGGAATCTCAAGAGTGAGGAGATGATTCAGGAGCTACTTCATGGTGTTCCGAATCAGTATGAGCTTACTTTGAGAGGACGACCAGTCGCGTGGACCGAGGACATCTGGGCGGATGTCTATCAGTTCCGGAAGAGTGGGAACGGTTTAGCATCGAGGACGGACCGTTTTGTAGCCGGGAAGTTCACCGGGACTGCAAACCCTAAGGACGGCTTTGCTATCAGCGAGTGTAAGGACGAGAGACATAGGCGGATCCTAGAATTTCTGATTCCGATCTTATATCCGGAAAAGCCAACGCGGGTTACCATTACGGTGGCCAACACTATCTTTGGGGCTATGGAGAACCGGATAGTACACTAGGGTAGGATCATAGCCGGGATAGTGGCTAAATTAGCGGATCACGTGACACGAGCTAAGGCAAGTCCGGTTAGTACGTATTTGTTTCATCTGTAACATCAACAGGAGCTTTTGAGTGCGGCGGAAATAATTCAGTATGACACCGGAAAGACACTCTTGTCATATGGACTTTCCGGGGAGGAAGCAGAAGATCCGGTCGAGTCTGAACCGGAAGAACTTCCCGAGGAGTATCTGACGGACCCAAGGACCAAGAAGAGGAAGTCAACCGATCCGGGGTCGAGAATCAAGCCTCCTACACTAGAGAGGGGGGAGTCCAGCAAGGGACCTGAGATGGAAACGGAATCCGCATTTTTCAATGCAGGGCTCGATTGGATACGTGAAGCCAAGGTACTTCACGACGGATTGTCGGATCTGGTGATAGATACCGCGGAAGTACTGAAAGTGGATCCGGATCAGATCGTGGAAGTTGTCAAGCGACTGCCCAAGTCGGAGGATCTGAAGAAGAGGGATGAGCGGATCCAGGAATTGGAGGCGGAACGGAATATACTCCATGCTCGGGTGAATTGGGCGGAAGGAGAAATGGTAGCTGCGAAGGAGAAAGAGAAGGAGGCCCTTGCGCTGGTCAAGAATCTAACCGGGGCAGTCAACATCAAAGCCGATATCATCATGAAGGCTGCCTTGTTTGACTCCAAGATGATATCCGAAGGCCACATTACCGGAACCAAGGTAGTTACCATCCCCGTAGACTTCACCGCGAGAATAGAGCGAGTTTTCAAGGAGATCCAGAAGTTGCTGGCGGCCATCGACCCAAACCATGCGATGGATTTCTCCACCTTTCCGGAACTTCCTTTTGTCGCAGGTACCCCAGGAAAGCCAGTGGCGGATCAGGCAACCCGGATGGAGGGTCTGAGGGGGATACTCACACTAGCCGAGCCTTCCGCCAGTAAGATACGGATGACGGAGTTGAATTTGAGGCCAGCCTTGGAACCGGAACCGGAGTCTAGCGCGAAATCGGTTCCGGTGCCATCTAAGTTCTCAACTCCGGAAGTTCCCAAGGCACAAACAATGCCAAATTTGATGGCCGGAACATTCAAGGTTCCGGGACAGCAGGTTAGGGGAGATCTCATCAACCGGATCGGTGGGATGACCAATCCGGCTCGAACCAATCCGAAAGGATTTGTGCACATGCAAGAGACCACGCCGGAGAAAGGAAGCGAACCCGCGACGTTGGAGGATACAACACCAGAGAAGGAGAAGGAAGTCCAAGTTATTGAAGATTCGGATGAGGAGAGTGCCCACTCCACTTCCGGAACCGAAGACGATAGCGATCCGTCTCCAGCCACGCGCCATATCCAGACTCGGGCCACAGCAAAAACTACGCCAGCCAAGAACACGAGGGGGACGCCTACCAGCCAAGCAGGGAGTCGTTCAAAGAAAGGACGGAAGCCAAGACATTAGGATTGGTAGGAGAAGAGGTATAGGATCCGAAATGGGGTTCCAAGCTTGGACCCGGTTTCCGGAAATTTAGGCGGATAGTGAGGAAATCCGGTTATCTCGGACGGTTGTTAGCAATCTGTCCGGATATCTCGGGAGATTCAGGGATTGGTGGCCTGGATTTCCGGGTTCTCCTTTTCAGGCTTTTAGGAGTTGACTTTGGGTTTTTGTGTTAGTATTTTAAGGGCAGGCAAGTTAGTAGTCTGCCATTCCATTCCATCCTACTCCATTAGATTTTCGTGCTTTCACGTATGTATTACAATTTTCTTTTCTTAATCTAAGTCAGCCAGGATACCTTTAGCTGCACTTTTGCTTAGACAGGGTCTTTTGGGCTGAGTGTATGCATGGGTGTATGATCTGGTACTAGAGAAAGAGAAGGGGAGGGAGAGAAGGAATCCGGATCTTGAGCTACAGATCGTTTGGGAGTGGAGCTAGTGAGAAGGAATGCAAAGCTGAGTAAGGGAGTGCAAGTTCAACGTGCTTTTAAACTGCCGGAACAGCAATCCGGAATAGAGGGTAGAGGTCCGTGCGAGTCCGGAACCAGGAGGGTTCTGTGCGGAGTTAAGCAACCGCCAAAGGAAAGGATCTCCCGCTACTTCGGAAAGTCTGCCAACCTCCCCCTTGGTAAATTGTCTTCTCCTTGAGATTCTATTCTTGTGGGTCTATAAGTTCTGATCCGTCGTTGTAGTAAGAGAGGTGTGAAAAGTGCTCTGTGTGACCTAATTCCGGATCGGCCAATCCGGAAACTGTGAGAGAATACTCCTCCCTCCTCCTACAACTGTGTTGTCTTGGGTGTGTTGTTTAGTAGATTTAGAGTACAGAGAGAATAAGTATACAAGTGGTGAGTCCCCACTCCTTTCTAGATCAAGGGCGGACCCTCTGAGGGTAAAACAGAGGCAACAAAAACCAGTGACAGAAGAGAGACGGAACTCAGATCCGGGTGTGTCCGGATCCAGAACGGAATCCGGAATGTACTAAGTTTTCGGAATAAGATGGGGTAAGTGAAATAAGGGAGATTAAGTGAGTAGTCACAATCCGGACACCTCTCATTCAATCGATATCATACTAGAAGTTCCCTGGACCGATAATTCGTGTCATCTTGCAACAATTTGCTGTTGTCAGGATACTTACGGCTAACTACGCGTACGACAATTACGCAAACCGTCACCGTTCAGTAGCTTTTCTACACGAATGCCTCACAGTTATGCACGACAAGATGGATCATGCAAAGACTGCTTCTCCAGTCTTTTCCCACAGGAGTAAGGAGCTTGATGGCCTTGTGAAATTGCCTGTGTCTGTCACTGGCATGATTGCTCATGGTCATGGAGATGTGCGTTACGCACATTATGGTTTGGATCTCTTTAAACACGATTCAAACTATACAATTGGTTCTATGGCAAAGTTGTTGCGGGATCTGGAATTGCCATCGAAGTCTTCTTCTCGGCAATTATTTTCTGGGTCAGGGTCTTCAAATTTGTTCAGGGCAGTGTTGCAGGGTAAAGAAATGTGCGACGCGTCACTGCCACCACCTCCAATGAATGTAGTTCCAACAGTGCCTTTGCCTCCTATTTTGAATGTGTAAATGGACAATGCCACCGGCGACAACAAGAATAGATATGTTTTCTGTTTCTGGTCTCTACTTGTTGCTAACAAGATCTTTCGAGAAGTGTATGTCAACTTCATGATTGTTGGTCACACACACAACGACATTGACGCATTGTTTGGAAGATGGAGCATGCTGTTGAAGAAAGAGAACTTCCCAACAATCCCGGCGCTCATGAAGTCATTCATGGATGTTGAGTCTATTCCTACTATCCCTCACCTCATAGAGGAGGTGCCTGATTTCAAGCGTTTCATTGCAGGAAAATGGATGGATGGTGATGAAATCCTTGTGGGACACACAAGACCACAACAAGTGAAGTTCTACCTAGACTCTGTTGGATGCCCAGTCATGAAGTACAAGTTGAAGTGTACGGATGAAAACTGGTTAGGCAAGCACGGTCAAGCCATTAAGTTGCGGAAAGAAGACGATGAAGGACGGAGTCTGTGGCCACGTGGTGTGCCTTTGCCAGTACCACTCAACCCAATGAAAGGTGTCAATGACATTGTCAAAGGTTTATCAAGATTCATAAACTATTGGGACGACTTGTGCAGAGCAGACGTGAGTGGAGAACATCGTAGGTGCTATGAGAATGTGGTGCGCTATTGGCGTGGTGTAAAGGCAGCTCTTCAAGAGCCACTTCCTACTTCTAGTGCTCTAAAAGATAGTTTCTAGCCAACTACTCGTATTCAAGTGACAGAAGCTGATCATTTAGACGAAGATGGTGAAGATCTCGAAGAGCATGGAGAGGATGAGCCTTATGTGGGGCCCTTGAGGGATCGTCCACAACCATCCTTTAGGGTGGCTCGAGATGTATACGAAGGGTATTTTGTTGCAGTTCGCCCTGTAGACGGTGACAGCAGACTAGTTTGGATTGCCAGAGCATTGTCTGATCCAAACTCTAACCCCGAGAAACCAAACTGTGTGCACATTCAGTACTTTCGGCCAACATCACGCAATCAAGAAGTTCAAGACCTCTATTGTCGCAGCACAGAGTAAGCAATTTCCCTATTATACTCACAAAAATCACTCTAGAGCATAACAAAATGACCCTAAAGATCGAACCCACGAGATCCTGTGAAGTAGCTAACTCTAACAAGGAGGTAAACTCAATTAAACCCCTTAATTCTACTTTTCCAGTTCTACCTCTAACGACCGGAACATCCAAAACCAACCGGAAAGCTTCGACCGGACTGTATCCTACTTCCGGTTTTACTAGTTCCCCGATTTCTGGACTGACTTCTCAATTCTGGACCCTGCAACTTCCGGTCCTATGTACCCTCCTGAGCGGATCCGATCCGGTCCACCCTTCCGTACCTGGTTTAGTTTTACCTCTGTTTTACCATCAGAGGGTTCGCCGCTTGCTTTTGAAAGTGGTAGGCCCACCACTCCTTCCGTAACTTATAGTGGCTGAAGACCCACTTTCCTATCCACTGATCCCCTAACTAACACGGATCCGGTTTGGTCCTTCACAGTAACCCGGATAGCAATCCGAATCACAGGTCACACAAAGACCCCCCGTACGATCCTCTCATACTACAACGACCTTGACACTGATCCGTTTCGTACGAAGTTAGGTGGCTACAAGTGCATCTGTCCGTTCCAACACCCACGAAAGTTCTTCTGTTCACCCCAACGGTGGCAAGACCTCACAGGAGTCAGGATACTCGACCGGATTTCCCACCCAGGAGATCTAGCGCAGCTAAGGAATCCCTCCCTATCCGCCTAGCCTGATCAATGGATCTTTTACCCGAAATGCTAAACTTCTGTAGTTGTTGAGGCACTGGAATCCACTCCTAACTCTTCATAACCTACTCACATGTACCTAGAACCGGAAACATACATTAAGGGGAGAAACTCCACCAACACCTCCGTACTCACCTTCCTATTCTGACTCCGTGCACTCTTGCCAATACTCGGGAAAAATACACAAAAGTTAGTTTAAAAAAAAATACACAAGGAAATGCCAAAAGAACTCTCTCCCTCGTCTCCAACTCAGAGACTGTTTTATATACAAAAAGCAAAAAGCAAAAAGTGAATACATGATTTCCGCCTCTAAAGGTGCTGACAATCCGGTCCTACCTTATCCTAACCGGATTCTATTCCGGTTCCTATCTATAAGTCCTATTTTTACAATCCTTCCTGTTCTGTCTCATACACTTGGGATCCAATGGTAGGGCTCTCATCAGGTCTCTCCAACTGCTCAAAGACCTCATTTAGATTCTGGTTCCGTTCCCCATCCATAGGTAGAACCGGATGTTCTTCCTCAGTTTCCGGGGAATCCAAATCTATCGGCTGATGTCCGGTCGAGGGCGTCTCCTTCTTTGCCCTACTTGACTGGGGCGTCTTGTCCTTTCCCGGCTCCTGAGCTACGTCTTCCGGAAACAAGTCCGGAAGAGAAATTTCTGAGAGCCGGACCGGAACTTCTGTCAACTTCTGGCTGCTCTCCACGATCCGGTCCGTTGACTCCCGTGCCTTGGATAGGAGCTTCTCCATTTGCTCCTCAAAATTGGTGAGGATGTACACCACCCTGGTTCCGGATATCTTCTTGTCCTTGTGCACCTCTTCTTCGAACAGGCGCGCCTTGGTGATTGTGGCTCCGGGTCCTCCAAGCACATCCTTCACTTCTGCGCCAACTTCTTCATTTCCTCCGCCATCTCCTTTGTCGTGGTGGCGTTCTCAAGCAACGCGAATAGTTCGGCCTTGAGGGTGTCCACCTCATTGTGTTGCCGCTTGCTGTCCTCCTTCATCTTCCGGAGCTCTTCCGGATTGATAACACTCTTAGCCACCTTCCGCGGCAACTGACTGTCCGGTTCCGCTCCGATTAATTCCACGATCTCCCCGAGCATCCGCTTCTTAACTTCCCAATCCGCCCGGATTCCGCAGAGGATCCCAACCAACTCGTCGAACGGATCTACGGTCCCTGATCCGGATGCCACATCCGGTCCGGTTGGAGTCTCACTTCTGCGCGGTCGCGGATGTCTCGGGGGCGTTCCTCGATTCCGAGCCGGTGTGGTCTTCTGCCTCTTGGCGGGAACATACAGTTCCTCCTCTTCCTCTTCTTCTTCTTCCTCCTCCTCGGTTTCGTTTCCGGAATCCGCTTCTTGGTCGGACTCGGATTCGCCGTACTTCATGGTCCGCTCCTGGGCCTTCCATACCTTCAGCTCCACCTCCGTCAGCAGTTCCTGTTGCTGGTAGAGGTGGTATACATAAGGGCACAGTGGGGTAGCCCTACTTCTCCCCATTCTTGTAGTAAGCTGGGACACCAGATCAAAGAAGATCCGGCCCCAGTCTACTTTCCGGGTTCCGCTCAACACTCCGAAAATCGTGCTAGCCAAGGTGATAGTCACCCTGGTGGGCTTTTCCGGATGCAAAACCGGAACCAGGAACTGGAGCAGGCGTCGCTCCCGGTCATCGAGGCAGTCTTTGACCGCGTAGCCATCCTTCGGGTTTACTACGCTTTTGAACTTGCCCTAGACGAAATCATCCTTCCGGTTGGCAAGCCCGAGTCCTCCTGGCCGGAATCCGTATACGTCCCGCCACAAAGCCTCGGTCCATTGGACCGGATTCCTTCTCAGGGTGTTATCGAACTGATTCGATACGCCACTCAGGATTTCTCTAACCATCCTCTCATCTTTGAAACCCCAAGGTTTCAAAGCTAACCCCTGACAACCCATCAATGATAAATCCTCTCTGAGTTCTCCCTGTTCCGGTTCCTTGGTCGGCATGACCGGAACCACTTTTCTAAGCTTTACTTCACTCGGGGGCGGGGTGTTAGAACCTCTCTTCCGGTTCAGCCGCGGCATGAGGGTAGCTCTACCCGGTTTTCACTCTTCTACAGTCCTAACAAGGGAGCGCCGACACTTAGATGTTCCGCTCCGCCTATAAACTAACCTATTGGCGTGCTCACACTCTTAGTCTCTCACGTATCCGCTCGCACTCAAGGTCTCACCCACTCATGTCCGGAGGAGATCTCTCCATCTCACACCCCTCACTCACTTCCGGACCCTCTTGTACTTCCTCTTCCTTGCCGTGGTCAACGATAAAAACGTCAGGCGCTAAATCAGGACGCGACAACACGTGGAAATCCAAAGACCTGAAAATGGGCAGGGCCAGGCTTTATATAGTCCTGACGCCCTAGACTGTCTTTATGACCAGTCGGATATCCGGTCCGGTTCTTGACATCCGGTTGTCTCCAATCCGGTCAACAAGATTCCGGTCGGAAATACTTATCCGGTTGTAAATCTAATCCGTTCCGCTTCTACCTAAAACCGGATTAGTTCCGTAAGGTCCTTTTGTGACTATTTTTGGATTTATCTTTCTCTCTGGATGAATCCGAATACCTATTTCTAATTTCCGGTTCGCTCAAAAAGGTAAACAAATAAAAATCAAAAATATGAGTTGTCACATCTATGAAGGATGGGATAGTGATAGAGGTTTGCTTTGGAGGGTTGATGAAACCGAAGAACCTACGTGGGAGACAACAAACACTTTAATTACAGCATGGAAGTCTCAAAACAGAAGAGGTACTCGCCAATGCAGAATCAAGATCCCTACAGTTCAAATCGAAATCATCAACCAGAGTTTGGCTTCATATACATGATATGGAGAAATCATGTACATACATCGGATGCATTTTAACTATGACATTCATATGGAGGGTATTGTTTTATTTCTACATCTTATATGAAGTTGTTTTTCATTGCATAAGTGTTGGACCCTTAATATTATAATAGATGATAGTCGTTTCAGTTTTTTTTAGAGGATATAGGTTTCCGTTGATTGATTCTATTTTAGTGTTTGATACTGCATGATTGTTTTCAAGTGTATGTTTTGTGTTTACAAAACAATGGAATTTAAATATAGTCTTTAATATATATATTTTTTTTATTCTTGAGCTATATTTTTTCTATTTTTTAATTCATTTTCTTATTTGTGTATCACTAAATATATTTTATTTGAAATTACATTGCTAATGGAGAAAAAAATGTAGTGGATATATCCACTATTTATTTGGTTAACATGTAAAGCACTTGTCACATTCTAGGTAGGGGGGCGGTTGGTTGTTACAACTTTCCTGCCGGCAAAGCTCACTTAGTAGCACCAAGTCATGTTTTTTCTCTCATACGCTCATACAAACCCAATGGGAATCGAACCCGGACCGCTTCAATGAGATGAACAACCCCTTACAACCAACCGCGGAGCTTATGACTTGGTGTTCAAAAGATGTCATTCTCTTCACTTATATAAATCAGAATATATACCCTAAAGCAAACTTCATGTATTTCAACAGTCCATCACTAAAAAGACTCTCATTTTAATGGAAATTGTGTATTACAACTAGCAAAGTTAGTGTTTGCCCACCTAAACTAGTTAACATTACAATTCATTTTTTAGGGCCTAAATGGAAAATATTATTATGAGAGGCCCTAAACCTCTCAAAATATTGAATATTGTGTTGAAAGAGAAGGGAGGGAGAGGAGGAATCCAGATCTTGGGCTACTGATCTCTTGGTGTTGAGCTGAGTGGGAGGAATGCAAACTGAGTAAGGGAGTGTAAGTGTGACGTGCTTTTAAATTGCCAGAACGGCAATCCAGGTAAGAAGGTAGAAGGCCCTACAAGTCCAGAACCAGGAGGGTTCTATGCGGAGATAAGCAACCGCCAAAGGAAAGGAACTCCCGCTACTTCGGAAAGTCTACCATCCTCCCTCTTGGTACATTGTCTTCCCCTTGAGACTCTATTCCTTTGGATCTATAAGTTCGAATCCGTCGTTGTAGTAAAGAGAGGTGTGAGAATTGCTCTGTGTGACCTGATTCCGGATCGACCAATCCGGAAACTGTGAGAGGATACTCCTCCCTCCTCCTACAGCTATGTTGTCTTGGATGTGTTGTTTAGTAGATTTAGAGTATAGAGAGGATAATTGCACAAGTGGTGAGTCCCCACCCCTTTCTAGATCAAGGGCAGACCCTCTGAGGGTAAAACAGAGGCAACAAAAACCAATGACGAAAGAGAGACGGAACTTAGTTCTGGAGGTATCCGAATCCGGAACAGAATCCGGAATGTACTAAGTTTCCGGAATAAAGTAGGGAAGTGAAAGAGGAGGATTAAGTGAGTAGTCACAATCCGGATGCTTCTAACTCAATCGATATCTTACTAGAAGTTCCCTAGAATGATAATTCGTGTCATCTTGCAACCATTTGTCGTTGTAAGGATACTTATGGCTAACTACGCGTACGACACTAAGGAGGAAGACGTAGAGGAAGTACCAGTGTATCAAGTTGCCCCATCGTACGGACGAGGTCGAGCCTCACAACCGGTCTATCGAGCTCCATACCACTCGAATCCGGAGTACGGGGACCCGGCAAGACGTTACACCATTATGCCAAGACCAGTAACGTCTTATGGGGGACCGTCACTGCTTGCAAGACCACCGGTTCCAATGGAGAAGCAGTACGGGGCCTGTTTTAATTGTGGGGATCCGTCCCACTATCTTAATCAGTGCCCCTACCCCAGATCCGGGCAAGGCAGACCTCTACCCTTACCCTGCCAAAACTACCGGGAATACAGACATCATGTTGAAGAGTGCTCGGAACCAGCACGGCCACGGGTGACATTCAAGCAAGTAGAAGTGCCACCTCGTGAGAAGACAGCTCTAAATTACGGAAGCACTGAAGGCATCAAAAATCCGGATTGTTGACGGTGTCCGGTGGAGCTGACGGAAAAACGGGCGGTTCAAGTTGTCCAAGTAAGCACCCGTAGTTCCACCCGTAAGCGTGTAGAAGAAAGAAGGAAGATCCGACTTCATTGCCGGACGACAGGGGCAAGCCGAACTCCAGATCCTTCGGATCATTCTGGAGATTCTTAGAGTGAAGGAGGTGTAGCTAACAATGAAGAAGGGGTAGCAGTCACTCCCCCATTTCCGGATGTAAGTCAATAAGTTAGAGAGGAGATTACTCGGACACAAGGACCGGATGACCCTGTCCGGGAGGTACTTGTGCCGAAGACTATACTCAAACCGGATTCTCGAATCCGGGTAGATGAGTATGATATCCTACAAGATATCAAGGCCCAAAAGGCCAATGTTACTATTGGTCAATTGTTACATGATAATCCTAATTATCAAAAACAACTGAAGGAGTCTTTGATCCGTTCACGCCGACGAGCGATCCGACTCCCACCTATGGCGATCAACTTCGCAGAGCTGGAAGATTTTGGAGCGCCAGAGGTAACAGTGGAGATTGACGGATGTACCATCCGAAATGTACCGATGGATGGAGGATCCGGAGTGAATTTAATCCTCGAAAGTACGGCATTCAATCTTGGGTATACCTCCTTTGAGGAGACTCAACAGACTCTCCGGATGGCGGACCAATCGCGGGTTATTCCGGTAGGAAAGCTCTTTGGATTGCCCATGCAGATTCATGGAAACACCTATGTACTCAACTACCTGGTGATCCGGATGGGAGAGGGTCGACCGTTTCCTTTGCTTCTAAGAAGGCCATAGTTATACATGGCCAAAGTTAAGGTTAATTGGGAGAAGAGGGCTTTCGTCTTCGGAGATCCTCCGGTCACCTTCCCTGGCGTCCGGAGGAACATCTGGGAAAGACCAGTACGCCGGAGGGATACACATCCAATTGGACCGAATCCGAGGATTCGAACTCCACTACGGCATACCGAGTTGAGCAGTTCCGGGAGACGACGGAAGGAGATGTTGGTTTTTCGGCACCAGTTCCAGAAAAGGGAATTATTCTTTTGGAAGAAGACCTTAAGGATGTACCAATTGATCGCTCCCTCGGACAATCTGATGTTCAGCTGTCAAAGGAGTGGATTTGGAAGCAGCTTGCAGACGAAACACTTCCGCCTCGTCCGGACAGTCAACAGATGTCTTGGAAACAGTTGGTTGACCAGTTGGACAACCAAGAAGCTGAGGGTGTCAAACCCATAGCTTCACCAGATGACTATGAGTCCGTTTCCGTCGGAGTAGACAAAACTTTCTATATAGGGAAACGTCTATCTAAGCGGGAACGGAAAGAGTACATGATGCTGTTAGAAGAATACTCCGATGTCTTTGCCTGGTCACCCATTGACCTTACCGGTATTCCTTCGGAGTTAGGTGAACATGCCATTGATCTGGTTGAAGGAGCCGTACCAGTTCAACAAAGGCAGTACCGCCTCAATCCGAAGTATTCAATGCTAGTCAAAGAAGAACTTGACAAGTTGTTGAAAGCCGAATTTATCTATCCGGTGAATCACTCTAAATGGGTATCGCCCATTGTGATTGTACCAAAGAAGGTTGGAGCGGACGGAAAGATAAAGATCCGGGTTTGTCAGGATTTCCGAAAACTAAACGCAGCCACCAAGAAAGATCATTTCCCGCTACCATTCATAGATATGGTATTGGATCATGTATCTGGGAGGCAATGCTTCAGTTTTCTGGATGGATTTTCCAGATAGAACCAGGTCCTAATCCAGAGCCAAGATTAGCTAAAAACAACGTTCACCACTGATTGGGGAACGTTCGCTTTTAGCCGAATGCCGTTTAGATTGTGTAATGCTCCCGGTACCTTCCAGCAACTTATGATGGATATATTTCAAGACTTCCTTAAACACTTTTTGGAAGTCTTCATAGATGACTTTGCTGTTTTCAGCCAATGGAGCGATCACCTCACTTACCTCCGGAAGACATTCCAGCGATGCCGGGAGACTAAGCTCAAGCTACACCCGGGTAAGTGTTTCTTTGGATTAGCCTCCGGACTACTCCTAGGACACGTGATCAGCCAGAGAGGAATTGAGGTGGACTTAGGCAAAGTCCAAGTTATGATCGGACTTCTGCCACCCAAGAATCTCCGAGAGTTGCGCGGATTCCTTGGATGCATAGGATACTACCGGAGGTTCATTGAGGGGTACGCCCGGCTTGCCAGTCCATTAACGAAGTTGCTCAAAAAGCAAACAACATACGAATGGACGGAAGCCCGGCAACATTCATTTGAGGAGTTGAAGAAGAGGTTGATATCGGCTCCAATTTTATCTCCACCAAACTGGAACAAGGAATTCCATGTCACGTTGGATGCTTCCGGTTGGTGTCTAGGAGCAATTCTGTGGCAGTCGGACGAGAAAAATCAAGAACGGCCGGTTTACTACGCCAACAGATAGATGAGTCCAGTTGAACGGAACTACACTGCAACGGAACGGGAAGCTCTGGCAGTCATATATGCCTACAAGAAATTCCGGCATTACCTACTTGGATACAAGGTAACGTTCTACACTGACCATGATGCTTTGAAGTACCTGGTCAACAAACCAGACCTTTCCGGAAGGCTTGCGAGGTGGATCCTATTACTACAAGAATTTGACTACAAGGTGGTAGTCAAGTCCGGAAAAAGTAACTCCAATGCGGACTACCTTTTTAGACAAAGAGGACGAGAAGAACCACTGAGTCTAACAGATGAGTTCCCGGATGAATTTCCGGAAATTCTTCGGCCCGAATCAAAGGAAAATACGGCACCCTTCTTTGTATTTCAAATAGAGAGAAGAGACAATCCGGATTTCCGAATGATTACGGATTATCTCCAAACCGGAGAATATCCGGAAGGATTGAGCAGAGAAGAGAAGAGTGTGTTCCAACACCGGGTAGCTCCTTACTCTATCATACAAGGGGTGTTGTTCAGACAAGGCGCCGATGATAAGCTAAGAAGATGCCTGGAACCGGAGTATAGGAAAACAGTCATCCGAAGTCTATACGAAGGACCCGCCGGAGGCCACTTTGCATCAATATCCACCATCAAGAGGATCCGAGAAGCCGGATACTGGTGGCCAACTATGAATAAAGATGTTCACATCTTTGTTCAGAGTTGCGATCCTTGCCAAAGGACCGGAAATCCAGTTTTCCGGAATCATTGGCTACTTACCCCCATTGTTCCCTTAGCTCCATTTGAAAAGTGGGGTATAGATTTCATAGGACCTATCGCTCCGATAGGTTCCCAACGAAATCGGTACATAATCCTGGCCACCAATTATGCAACCAAATGGGTGAAAGCGAGCCCAACCCGGAAAAACGATGTCCGAACAGCTACGGATTTTTTATATGACAAAATCCTAATGCGGTATGGCTGTCCTTTGGAGATAGTTAGCGATAGGGGAACTCATTTTCTAAATGAAATAGTTTCCGCACTAACCCATGGGTATAGAATCAAACACCGAAAGACGACGCCCTACAACCCCAAGGCCAACGGACTCATGAAGAGAGCAAATGGAATTATCGGAGGTATCCTAAATAAGGTAGTGACCTGCCATAAGACGGACTGGGACCGGAAACTTAGCTCAGCCGTCTTCGCATACAACACCACCCAGAAGAGTACTACCGGTAAGACTCCCTTTTTCCTAGTATTTGGGAGGGAAGTATTACAAGAAATAGAAACGGAAATCGAGACGTTCCGGATCTTGGCAGCTCGTTTTGGGAAGAGATCAGAGGATCCTCAATCTCGCTTGGCGAAGATTGAAGCACTGGAAGAAAGCAGAGGGGATGCTTTGGACCTCACTGTTCAAAACCAGAGACACCGGAAGCAAATATTTGACCAGAAGATATCAAGGGGAATCGGCATCACCGAAGGATGTTTGGTCCTACTGTATGACAGCCGGTACAAAGATTTCCCAGGTAAGCTTCACACTAGATGGATCGGCCCATACAAAGTAGTAAAGATTTATCCAAATGGATCTTTACAACTTTCTGACTTAGATGGGAATCCTTTGGACACCCGGACGAATGGATCCCATGTTAAACTCTACCTACAGGATTTATCCTTGTAGGGGTTCACGGGGACGTTCACGGGTGAGGAAGGGGTAATGTGGGAATGCGATCCCACATGCTAGACCCATAATACTAGCATAGGACGGAAAAATTCAAAAATTGTCTCCTTCAGAGGGAAAGTTTTTGAGTTCTCCTAGGAAGTTAGGGCAAATTAGGAAAATTGGATTTCCGGATCCGTAAGAAATTTCATTAGGGCTAAAAACCACTATAAGAAAACCTTGTTTTACGTAACAGATTGACATCAAAAGGAACGGATTTTAGGTGACATCAAAGGTGACATCAAAAAACAAACCTCCATTGATGTTATATTGGACATCATTGTTGACATAAAAACATGGGTTTGTTTTTTTCAATATCACCTAAAATCCGTTCCTTTTGACATCAATAAATTTTGGTTTCTTATAGTGAAGCTAAAATCTGGAACCCTAGAAAGTTCCGGAAATCGGATGACGGCACCGGCCCTAAACCGGAAACCGGATCCGTACTAGGGATAGGGTTTTGCCGCCAAAACCTGTCCCGTACATCGGGCCAGTATAAGAGGGGGACTGTAGCCGGCCGCGGGCACACTTATCTTCTTTCTTTTGTTCTTCCGCCGACATATTCCGTTTTCCTCGCTTTGTTAGAATTCCGGTAGACTGAGGGACTGTGTGAGTTGCGATCGTGCAGGGGTTACCGGAGTGAAAGTGGTGAGCAGAGATTTAGGGAGAGATTGTGTGAGGATTATTCGTGAGCACGATGGCTTCTAGGGCAAGGCGGCGGAAGTTGAAGGATCTGCCTGAGGATTCGGAGAATGAGATGCCGGCACCAGCGACTCGACCAAGGACCATCCCGGTGATGAAGGTGGTTCCGGAGGTTCCGACGGAGGAGGACCGGCTGGCGCGCCTACGGGAGCATCTCCACAACATGGGGTGTGACGGATTCCTAGAAGTGCCGTGGGGGATCCGAGAGGAGAGTCTGGTTTCGGACATACTTCATCCGGAAATTGGTATCTTGGATACCACCATTCGGGCGAAGCCAGACTTGTGGACGGTGAACACTTGGCGGGCCGTCTACAAGTTCCGGGAGGCGCCGGACAAGGTCATGGAAAAGAACCAGGAAGTGATGGAGGGTGAATTCCGGGCACCCGCCAACCCGAAGGAAGGTCACCAAGTTTCTGACCTGGTGAATCCGGAATACCGGGATGTGATAGCGTTTCTCAACCCTATTCTCCATCCCACCAAGCCGCGGCGAGTAGTAGCGAAGGTGGCCTCTACCATCTTGGGGAGCCTCTAGGGAAAGATGATGATGGACTGGGCAACCATCATCCATGAGCTAGTCGGAGACTTAGTGCGTGCCCTCCGGTCCGGAAAGAAGAGCTAGAGTCTTCTTCCGGCATATTTGTCTCATTTGTACGCCCACCACTCTCTGCTCAAGGCGAACGAGGAGAGCGCGTATCAGGACCTAGTCCAATTCCAGCAATACGGAGGAAAAGAGCCCTCGCCTCGAGACGGACTGGACGATGAGGACACTGAAGAAGAGGAGCCGATCTCTCTGCTAAAGAAGAAGAAAAGGCGGAATAGGACGCCGCCGGTAAGTCCGTCAGAGGAGCCTCCTACACTGGAACCACAGGAAGAGGTTCAGGAGGTAAAGACGGAGACCAGACCTGTTCCGAAGGGAGTCCAACCATCCTTGCAACTGGTTGGGCCGGTACGACCGCACACCGTTGCCACTCAGGCCGAGGCCGAACCCTCTCGGACCCGAATGATAGAGACGGAGGAGAGGGACCGGACCACCATGCGATTGGGAAGGTCGCCCCTAGAAGACATCTAGGAGATGGCTCAGCATCTGGTGTGGCGGGCAGACGATCTCACCCAGATCTGCGAGAACTATGATGGAGCCCTCAAACGAGTGTGCCGAAAGATGGCGCTAACCGACCGGAACGCCATTTTCCGGAGGACGGATGCATTGGTGGCAGCGGAGCAGCAGAACGACCTCCTCATAGCAGAACGGAAGAATTTGGTAACAGAGCTGGGGACGTTGCGCGTAGAAAACCGGACGTTGCGAGACCAAGTCCGGAACTCGGAATCCCGCTGTGTGGATTTAGAGAGCACCCTCCGCACCGCTCAGGAGACAGTCCGGCTCATAGAAGAAGACCATCGCCAGCAGACAGCGGCCTTGTGCCAAAGTGTAGTTCAACTCCGGAGCTCTCTGGATGTGCCGGCAAATTATATCAACAAGGCCCGACTGTTTGAAACTTACCTCGATGCAGCCGCCAGCTCAAGCCGGGTTCCTATCGTCAAATGCTTACTGGAGCAGGCAAGACGAATGGATACATCTCGGGCCGCGATGAGGGAGATGATGGAGTACTTTATGTCCACGGAGTCAGATCCGGCACCTCAATCTCCCCCGTTAGTGCAGACTTTGGTGGTTCCAGAAAGCAGCGATCCGGAACCTATGGTTACGGAGGTCTCACCGGTGGTACCGGTGAATCCGGAACTTTCCCCACCAGCCGGAAGACTAGAAGGAGTGGACTGGGGAGCAGTGGTACCTCCGGGAAGTAAAGACCTGCTGCCGATGACTCCGACCATTGACCTGACAAGTGCTTCTCCGGAAATTCACACCGGACGATCGGTGCAGTCTTCTCTACGACATAAGAAGACTCAGAAGGATGCTCGAGGGAGTCGGGACCCAGAGTGTAGACAGGGACACCAATATTGTGGAAGTCCCAAGATGGGGCTAAAGGGGTCCAAATCTGTTTTCTCCGGAGAGTAGCCGGAAAGAAGTAAAGCTGGATCTTTTGAAGGACTATGTTCCTCCCAAAGATCCAAATTCCAAAGAATAGTATGCAATAGTGTAGTATAGCGGCAATACCGGAGTCCGGCAGTCAAAGCCGGAAAAATAGGATCTGGGATTTTTCGGAAATCTAGCAGACCAATAGGAATGTTTTGTAGGATTTTTAGGATTACGTTAGTCTTAGTATAAGTAGGAGTTTTAATGGCCTTTCTGGTCATTCACAGCCATCTTATAGTTTCAGCATTCTATCTTTTTCTGAGCTTAAATCTAAAGTGTATTGGAGTATCCAATCTCTTATCTTTTTTTGTACGGTATATGTTTGTGAGAGGTGTGAGTCCGTTCTTGCGTTTCCGGGACTGAGAACTTACCTTGTGTGGCAAGAGTCGATGTTGTGGGAGTATTCGGATGTATTAACTTGAGGGGGAGATCAACCAGATGGTTCCGGCAGTAGGGTTAGTGTAGTACTGCTCGGATGCCGGTATAGCCTGCATGTAGGATATAGCCCTAGGTGAAAGGGGTATCTGAGAGGCTGCTAGCAACTTCCGTGTACGGGAGTATTGCCGGACGTGCCCGTATTCCGGATTGCCGGAATTCCTCGTAGAACAGAATTAAACCCCGGCGCAAGCCCAAGAAAGTACAGGAAAAAACACCCGGTCAACAGGAGGCTCAGTGTTCGGTTAAAGGTTAGAATGTCGTTGTAGTTCTTGACCGTCCCTGTGTGACCTAATCCGGAAAGCCTTCCGGATTTGTGAGGCGACGGAACAGGAGGACACTTCCGGTCCCTGAAGAGTTAGGTTAGTGTTAGTGTGAGAGAGAGAGTGAAAGAGAGCGTGTTTCCGGACACGGTAAGCATCCGGACGGTGGATCTGGCCACTCGTCATCCAAATCCAGGGATCCCGGAAGGGACACTGAATGGTTTCCGGATTCTTCCGGAACCCATCCGGCACTAGAGTCCGGACCAGACCAAAAGTCCGGAAAAGTCTGACGGAGAGAAAAGTGAATGCTTAGACTGGGATAGCCTATAAAACTGTAATCCACAAGTCCTCATGGGAATGATTCCAGAGCGGTTTATTCTAAGAAGGCCTTTGGTGTGAATTAAGGGCTAACTGGAGGAATACTGGTCCGACTAATCGCTACAGTCTTGCACGACTAAGGAACAAGGCCGGATAGTCACATTCAGGGAGCCAGGCACCACTAAGGACCTGTTCGTGAAGAACGCGAACACCTTGTTTAATAATTTCAATGGGAAATTTCTTCGAGAGAATATATATATGCTACAAGATTGTACGGTTGAGATTTTCATACCTTAGTGACATGTCGACTTATAAGGCTTGAAAAACAATGATGTTTTCATACCCAAAATGGCCTTGGGCCTTCTAGGGTCAAGCACCCTTGGGGACTAAAAGTATTTTCACAATTTCAAAGTGATATAACCTTTACATTTGTTGTCCAAATTTAATAAAAACTTGTTGAAAAGTTTGTACCGGTACTCTCTTCCAATTTGTGTGGTAAAACTTTTCAGATAAATGAGATGTATTGATTTGTTGGAAGCCACTCAAAGTTTATGGGATAAATTTAAATTCACTCAATTGCACTTTGATGGCTACAACTTTGAGGCTTGTATCTCTTTCATTTAATGTTTGTTTTCATTAAAGTTTGTTGGGTCATGTTTTCCTTGCACTCTAATTATTGTGGTAAAATTTTCATGTCAATCCAAGTTGTTTTAATTGTTTGAGAGCAATTCAAAGTTCAAAATCCAGACAATTTTGGATTACCATGAACTTTCAGCAGCTTCTTTCTTCTTCATATTGCGTCCATTTTCTTGTCAAAGAGTTTAGTTTGTGGTTAAAATTTCATATCAATCCAAGAAGTTTCAACTGACTAAGAAGCATTTTAGTAGGAGGTTCAACCTTAAATGTGTTTTTTTGCAGCTTTTCATACTTTTTATATTATTTATTGACATTTCAAAGCCATTTTGAAGACACAATGAGTCTATAAAATGATATTTTCTTTTATCAATGTCTTTATATGCTAGTTTTGAAGCACTTTCATTGTTTAAAGTTTTTTCATTTGAGTAGGTTTGGAAATCAAATTTCACCTCCAAATGATAGGTTGTTGGCTTTATGCCATGATGTTTCTAGACCCAAAAAAGAACTGGGCATTTAGGGGTCAACGTTGTGTGATGATTTAACCCAACGAAGGACGACAATACGATAAAGCTCAGTCTTCACTCAAAAACACTCGAGATCATCATCCCCTCTCCCTCAATGTAGGTTTCAAAAAATCAAAGAAAGCCGTATGGCTTCCGAAAAGGGGTTTCCATTGACGTTGACCTAATCCAAACCGATACCAAAAACTATACAACTCCAAAAAAGAATAAACCGATGGATGATGGGATCCAAAACACATACCAAACAAGCAAATGTGCAGGCAATACCAATTCATGCTTTGCCATTAAAAAAAAAGCGCATTCCCAAAATCAACAAATCTTGATGAAATTGCTTCGGCAGATAGTGGGCACCAGATACATCACATTTTCAGAATCATTAATCATCAAACAAAGGGTACTCACAAACCAAGGAGTTCAAACTAACAACACAGCACATAACAAAAAAACTGACCGAAACATTCGACCGCGAGCAACAAATCAAACATCACCACTGTTCTCAAACAAATCAGTCAACAAAATTGCTCGGCAAACCGGTCTCCACTTTTATAGAGAATAAGAGTTGCACGCATAAGTGGGGCCATATTACTCGGTATCAATGGTTCCCTTGTCACTCACGTAAATGCCATCCAAAAACTTCCTGATGTCTTTCTTCTTCACATGGCATTTCTGGAAAAACAAACACCACCAGTATCAAACACCTAAATGCCATTCACATCATATTCAAAAAGTGCATCACTCTAGCTCATATCACCACAACTGCAGAAATCGCGCTCTCCTCACCCTCACCTCTCGACGCAACACGCAACACGCAACACCAACCACATCATTCACGCCCAACCAAACCCGAATCAGGAAAACACCACGGATCCACATACCTGGTTGATGAGGGCGCAAGATCTAGATACGAGCTCGATGTCGTTTCCATCCAAAACCAGCTCGTCCTTGACCTTCTCCGACCGGGTCACGGTCACACCCGGCAACATCTCCACTCTGCGCACCTGCACAATCCAGGCCAAACACATTCAGACTCCTTCCGGATCAAGGACGAGGAACTACACACACCATGACACCAATCCCCGGACCAAGCAAAGGCAGGGCTGCGAACTCCTCGCTTGACAGGTCACAGATAGTCATTGAGACCAGTCCACGACCGGGCCTAACACCAGAGCCTTCGAAAAAGACCAAAGGTAGGGGTGATCCACCCATGGGGTAACCCAGCTCCGTACAGTTGAAATAAAACGACGCACCTACACCGTCTCCCTATCCTCCGCCGGTGGAAATTCCAGTGATTACAACAGGAAATTGAAATCCAGCGAGCAAAAGAACCAATCGGAAACTGGACATCACATGAGACGAAATTCTCTACCTCCCACAGCAACGCAGTGCCAAACCACGCAAAACACTAATCCCACGCCGAAGGCACCAAGACCTAACCCTAATCGCACTCCCAATTGATCAAGCAGGGTTCTGGAACGCCCGGCATGTCGGGACTCCGAGGGCATTGCCGTTCGCCTTTCGTCGGCAAAAACAGGAGCATAAATCACACGGTGACCTGCTCCGTCCCCGCAACATCAGCCCGTCCGTCGAAACCCGAAACCCTAAAACCACAAACAGACCCCGAGCGAAAGCGAAACGAAAGTGACGTACCTTCTTCTCGCCCAAGAAGTTCCTGATCTCGATGTTGTTCTTGTCGGAGCCAATGCTGGCGTTGATGGGGAAATGCGCGTACACGAACCTCATCTTGTACCGATAGCCCTTGGTGACGCCGGTGATGAGGTTGTTCACGTGGCTGATGGCGGTGCGAATGGCGGCCATCGTCTTGCGGGTGCCGAACCAGGCATCGACCTGGAGCTTGCGGCCTTCCTCTTGCAGCTGGAAGTCGAGGTTGAGGTGCTTGAAGTTCCGAGTGAGCACGCCCCGGGGGCCAGTAACCCTAATCTGCTTGGCCTTGATTTCCACCTTCACACCCTCGGGCAGGTCCATGGTCTTCGTCGCCAAGATGGTCTTCATGGCTGCCGGACGGACGAGCGAGCAAACGTGCGGACGGCGATGGAGGAAACAGCCGCAGCTATGGCAGCAGAGCAGATGCTTGAGAGCAAAGAGGGCTCCCTTCGTCGGCGCCGCTACTCTTGAGCCGCGCGGGTCGGGTCTCACAGTCGCGGGCTGCCCCTGTAAAATCACGCTTTCTTCAAAAGTGGGGACCCACCTGCTGCCCGCCCACCTGCCTGCCCGAAGAGGCCCTCCCCTACTAGAGAACGCGCCCTCAGGGCGCATCCTGCTCATGGGCGAGCCCAGCCTCGGCCCGAAGTCCCAGCCAGTTCGGGGCTTCCGCCTGCCCGGGCTGGCTGGGAAATTTTTTCACATCCCGCCCGCCCAAGCCCGCCCGAGCCCGCCCAAGCCCGCCCGAGCCCGCCCAAGCCCGCCCGAGCCCGCCCAAGCCCGCCCGAGCCCGCCCGAGCCCGCCTGGAAAGATTTCAGCTCTCCGTCGCACTCGCGCAGACTTCCGCGCCTGGCTCCGTAGCCATACACTGTCTCGCGAATGTGTATGGCCTTGGCAGACAAGGCCATACACATTCCCGCGAGAGTGTATGGCCACCACCAAAAGAGAAAAAAAGTTTCTTATGTTTTTTTAAAAAGTGTATGGCCACCACTAGGGTTTGTGAAGGATTATATTGTGAAAACTTTTATTGAGAAGTATTTGTTGTATGTTAAAGAGTCCTTAATTACAAATGTCAACATTAAGTAGAATGGAAGAAAATTAGCACATGTGTAGTTTTAAATGTACTTAAAATCTTTTAGCCTAGGAACTAGTGAATTTAAAAAATAAGCTTTTTAATTTTTTGTAAGAATAATTTTAAAGATATTAGTTAGTTTAAAATTTCATTATTGAATAATGGTTTGGTAAGTTCATTAAGATAAAAATTTACCCTAAATATCATAGGAAGTACTGTTGTTTTTTTCTACATTGTACTTCAACATCTATGAATATGGATTGAAAATTGGATATGAAAATTGGAACAATAAAGGACAAATATGAATTTCAAAAATGTCTTCTATGTTAAGGATTTCACATTTAGAAGATAAATAAAAATATGAGAAAGTTACAATCTATCATACATAGATATACATTGTCAATTGTAAATGAATTTATAGAAAGTTTGTTAACAAAGTAGTTTTCTATTTTAAACCTTTGTAGTTGCCTTCTTTAGAGGAGAAGAAGGAAGGAAGCCAAAACCCTAATAGACACTTCATTCTTATTTGAACACTTGCACTTGTGGTCTTAGACGTTTGGAGTTGTAGGGAGAGTCCCTCCAAACACTTAGAGGATTCTTTTCATGAACTCTAGTGCTACTTCTTAAAGATTGTAGAGAAAGGATTCCTTTCAAGAGTTGAGGAGTGCTTGTTTAGGGTACTCTTCTTGTTTAGGATCTCTATTGCTAAGTGTTTAGGATACTCTTCTTGTTTAGAATCTCCATTGCTAAGTGTTTAGGGTACTCTTCTTGTTTAGGATCTCCATTACTAAGTGTTTAGGACACTTGGATTGTTTAGAATCTCCATTGCTAAGTGTTTAGAGTACTTTGCTTGTGTAGGATCCCCATTGCTAAGTGTTTGGGGCATTTTCTTTTTCATTCTAAGAGATTACCCACTAAGATTTCCAAGTTATGCTTGGTTCATTATGGAGGAAGATATTGAGTTTAGGGAGGATGAGTGTTACTATCCTTCTGATTTCGAAGATGATTTAGAGTATGTTTTAGGGGTAGAAGACATACTTCTTGGAGCTTGTAGAAGTGAAGGAGACTTTTCTTCTTCAACCTTTGAGGATGCCTACTTTCACTTGTCAGATTTTGAATCTGACTCTGGTGGCGATGAGGATATGGAGAAGACGCTTCAAGAGGATGGTGGATGCGACTCGCACTTCACGACTACAGACTTATCATACTCCATAGATGAGCCACTGAAACCTTCTTTTGATCATGTTCCCACAGAAGTTTTGTCAAAGTTTGTTCAATTTACACTTGGTAGTATGAATCTTATGATTGAGTGTCTACAAAAGGAGAGGTACCCTACTTACTATGAGATTCGTGAAGTAGATAAGAACTTCCGTCCGCTTCTAACAAATCATAGAAGAACTATAGATGTCAATGACATGATGCACATTCAAGAAAGATGGGAAAAACTTCAAAAGACTTTGAAGTTAGTGGAAGACAATCATAAAATTGGTCTTTCACCTTTAGGTGATACTAAACAACGACAAGTTGTTCCCATTGAAAATTGGTCATCTGTAGTGTCCAACTCCCATGTTACTCCTAGTGGTAAACATTTATCACTAAATGCTACTACTACTTCTATATGGACTAAGTGGAGTACCGATCAAAGGGTAGGAGGCATTTCTCAATCTTATATTGAGAATTGCATCAAATCTTGCCCAAGTTGTCAAGAAGCACAACTATGGGATGAAGTTCACAAAATTCCTTGTGAACTTCTCAATGACACTCTTAAAGAGATTTGCAAGAATCATATAGTTGTACGCCGCGTGTCAAAAACAATGGTCATCAAGGATTACAAGATCACATATTATCATTGTCATAGAGGGGGACAAAAAAAATCTCGGAAGAGGAAAAAAGAAGAGTGTATTTCCATTTCAACATCAAGAAGAGAGAGGAAGTCTATGAAATGTAGTTGCGAGTTCAAAATCAAAGTTATGGTGCCTCTTGAAAAGGATGAGTGCTCCAACAAATCTAATCTCTCCACAGAAGCAATTGTATGTGTACATACAAAACATAGTGGACATATCCCAGATAGTGAAGTTGACAAAATGTTTCTATCCGTACATCCGTTGGTTATTTCCTTTGCAATTGAGAATTTGAAGAACATGATTTCTACATCTAGTATTGCCTTGGCATCCGTTCGAGAAGAAACAAAAATACGAGCTATGGTTGAGGACTTTGAGCAAGCAATATATCGATTCTTTCTTATTCCGAAGGAAGTTGAGGAGCTTTCATACTTCATCAGATTGAATGGTAATTTTTTTCTTTCTTATTCTTTTCTAATATATAATTTGACATGTATTTATTTCTTAAACCTTGACTTTTGGTGTTTTGTATTTCTTTCATAGATGCATTGCGAATTGACGATTGGGATGCCGCCAATGTCGAAGTTCTAAGGCTTCAGAAAGAAGGGAAGGTTATTTTTTATCAAGAATATTGCCCCACACATGAAGATGTAAGGCAAAGACCATTTGTTGTTGTTATACAAAATGATTTTATGAAAGAAAATGCAAAGCGATTTTCAAAGGGACAAGCATGGGCATTTGATTCGACTTTCAAAACAAATCAATATGATTTACCCTTGTATGCTGCGGTTGTTCCCAATCAAGATGGTAAGGCCATGCCTATCTTTTATATGTTGTGTACCAAAGACAAAGATGGAGGTCATGAAGGAATAGCAATAGAACATGCTTTGACAAGTGTCTTTTCCAACATAGGTGACATAAGACCGTCAACATTTATTATAGATAAATGTAAAACATCTTTGAATGCAATTAACCATGTTGTCAACAATGACATTCATTGTTGGAAACATAGAAGACTTGGCGAAGAGCAAGTTGCAGGATGAGTTCTATTGTGTTGGTTTCACGCTATGAAGTCTTGGAGTGAGAACCTTCTGACTCGCATACCTATATCAGAGAAAGACAAAGTTTGGCAAAGCTTGCATATTCTATTAAATTGTCCACGGGAAGATCACTTTGAGGAGAATTTGAGAAAATTTTATGTAGACTTTGAGCATATACTTGGGGTAGAAGAATACATGAGATGCGGATGGACAGGTGATGCCGTGCCTTGGAGAACAATGTGGCCAAAATTTGGAAGGCTTTTTTCATATGGCGGCATGGACACTACCAATCATGTATAAAGGCATTGGGAGTGGATCAAGTATACTCTTCTTCAAGGGAAAGTGAATCGATCAATTCGAGATTTGATCGTAGCTATAATTGGAAGTGCAGCGGATGGAAGTCGTACTGGAGGTCCTACTTTAGTAGACCATTTTCAACAAGTTCAACTTATAAGTACGTGTTTCTACTATCATAATTTTTTATTTTATTGAATTTCAAATGTCATATTATATGATTATATATTATTATGAAATAAGAAAAAATTAGCCTTCACAAAATTACATGTTATTTACATTTTACTTGTGCAAAGTATAGGTGATTCGGGGAGATTTGCAAAACGTGCTAATGATAAAGCTCATCAACGTCGTCTAGCAAGTGCCGAGAGACTATTCCGGAAGTATGAAACTCACTTAGAAGATGTATTTGAAGTATTGGATGGGGAACAAAAGCTATTCCGTATTTTAAGTGAGACTTCTTTGAATACAACTTCAATGTCTCCCTAAGCACTCACTTTTGTGATTGTCCTTCTTCTATATCAACTTGTAAACATATTCTTGCAATTCAATTGATTATCAAAAAACATTATGCGTCCTTGTATGAAGAAGAAGCTTCAAGAGAAGCTCCAAGGCCAATCCCATCTTCAAGTATAGGAATTGAATCTTCATCTCTTCCTACATTTGAAGAAGTTGACCATGAAGGATTTGTGAGTTCAAATATATCAAATGATGGAGAAAAGAAGGAGTTCTTACAAGTGATTTATGATTTGGAGGATGTACTTGTAAAGTTGAAGTCAAATGTTGGAGAATTGGAGGACAATGAAATGAAGTACAAGATGGATCTTATGAAGAAATGTATAAGTTCAATGTCAGAGCCTTTTACATTTGCAAGACCTTTGCCTATTACACTTCCATCAAGAGGTTCAATCTTTTCGATTCAAGAGAATGTACAACGCACAAGAATGGGACACGGGAGGACTTCAAAAACCAAAGTGACAATAGAAGAAGGCACAACTTCTCTTTCAACACAAGTTCGACCTACATTGACACCTCCACCTCACAAGTTAGTCTCTACTTCAAAATGAAAGAGGACTATTTTTCCAAGAATTCCTAAGGTACATTGTAGTGCATGTTTTACAAAAACTATGATTGAGAAAGGCGACATAGTGGTATCTTGCCGTAATTGTGATAGGCCATTGACATGTACTTCAAACAAGAAGGCGTAGTTAATAGAATGCAATGTTATTTAGTATTGATATATGAAAGTCATTCCACAATTGTTTAAAACTTGGTGTCAACTCTTCCTATCAATGTAAATAGTACATGTGAATGAAATAATCACATAGAAGATAGAAATCAAATTCTAAACACTCAATACAAAACCATAATGAACATCAAATATTAAAAAACACCTCTACCATATACCTAATAATTCAAGAGAGCATCCTACTTCTTGCCCTTGCCTTTAGCCTTGCCTTTGCCCTTGCCCTTGCCCTTGCCTTGAGACTTGAATTTAGGCTTAGGTTTAGCCTTTCCAATGCCTCTACTTGTAGTTGAGCTCGGACCTCCTTCTTCCATAGTTGAAGTTCTTTCATCTTTACCACTTATGCTTTGAAAGGCTCTTTTTTTAAGGCGATCTTGCATCTCTTTTGTTCTCAAAGGATGGAGAAGTTTCCACTTCCCCATCCGTTTGGTCTTCCAATCTTCTTTCCACAAGCCCTCATTCTCCCACAATAGGTGGTCGTAGTGGAAATCATTAGCTTGAAGTAGATTGAGGAGATGAGATGCTCTAAAATATTCGTAGTCTTCCCAATATTCATCTACAAAAATTCAATTTGAAACAATGAAGCATTCAAAATCTTAAGCATATGGGATATATGTAAAATATATAAGCAATCAAGACAAAAAATAAAAAAGAACAACGAAATACATTACATTAGTCAAACTCAAGCACACAATTGACAATTGATGCATAAAACAAGATAAAAAAGGTAATGAACTCTTACCTCCAAAATAGCTTAGTACTCTCTCCACTTTTTCTCTTTCTAGAGAATCATCTTCAATAGAATTGAAGTACTCTTGTAAGCCACGCTTGATGTAAGAAACATACAAGTTGGATGAATCCATAAGGATTGGAACAAAAAATTTGTGATCCTTCATACGAAACATTCTCAAATCATTGAGAAATCCCACCTCCATTGCCCTCACCAAAGGACAAGATTCCACTTCCTCGGACATGTCAATAGGAGGATCAATCGTTGCCCTCTCTCTCTCAAATTTTGCGTGGACACTTTCTTCTATCCGTGTCTTAGCATTTGCTTCTGCATTCCTCTCATTTTCTTTATCTTTTCTATCCCTCCTTGCTTTTTTAGCACTCTCATCTCGTTTCCAAACCCTCTTTCTCTTAGGGGCCATAATTACTTGAATCTAACCTCACGTGTAACATGCAATATCCAAAATTTGAAGCTAAAATTCAAAACTCAAAATTCAAAACCTACAAATATATTAATAAATGTTTTCACAATACAATGCCTCCAAAAACCTAAACCTCAAGATCACAAATTCAATAAAACCAAACACTTAAAATTCACACAAACACAAACCTTAAACCTCAAATCTCAAAGCCTCAAACTTCAACTTGCACCCTCCAACCTCAAAGCTTCAAACTTCAACCTCAAACCTCCAACTTCAAAGCCTCAAACTTTAACCTCCACCCTCAAACCTCAAACCTCAAACTTCAAAGCCTCAAACTTCAACCTCCAACCACAAAGCTTCAAACTTCAACCTCCAACCTCCAACCTCCAACCTCCAAATTTCGTGCCAAAACAAAATAATAAAACGCAAGACAATAAACTCTAAAACCTACGTCTTCGATATAACAAAGTTTCTTCAAGTCTCCGCCTGTGGCCATATACTGTCTCCGAAATGTGTATGGCCCTGTCTGCCAAGGCCATACACATTTCGGAGATAGTGTATGGCCACAGGCGGAGACTCTGCGACAAAGGCACGCGACGAAGGCACTCGACGATTTTTCTCTCCGGGCGGGAGGGTAAAAAATTTTCCCAGCCAGCCCGGGAGGCGGAAACCCCAGTCTGGCTGGGACTTCGTGCCGAGGCGAGCCCAGCAGAAAGCGCCCTACGGGCGCGTTCCCTAGCGTTAAAGCAGGTTCGCACACATAATTGGCAGCGTTCCCTTCGGAATTGGCTTCTTCAGCAGATTCTATCTGCCCCTGCGGATTCTACAAACTAAACGAGCTTCGAAACGCTCAGACCTGATCTTAACGGAAGTAGCAAAAACAGTCAGTAAGTGTTTAGGTTTTTAATTTGGGGTTTGGTTCGCCATTGTTATCGTTCGGCTTCTCATAAGAATGAGCAATGGTTCGACTTATCATTTGTAAATTGTAGATTGGATCCTAATACTTGTTAGATGAGTAATGGCAGAGATTTATATAACCACTAAATGCCTATGGCACCATTTTGGGCACCAAATATTGGTGTCGACAATACTTTGAAGTCAAATAAAATTTAACCAAGTTGCTAATTTTAGTAGTTTGTGTTTTAAAAAAATTCTTTTTGAAATCTAGTTTTAACATCCCAAATCCAATTTTGAAATTGATGGATTATGATTTTTCTATCCTGGGTGTCTTTTGCAATCTTGATTTTCCGCAATGTTGAGGGCTCTTGGAGAAAAAATTACATGTTAGCGGAATAAGTATGGTGGGATGTTGAACTTATGGATTATGCAAATTGTAAAACTTTAATTGGTGATATGTTCACCAATTTGGATTAATATAAAAATCTTCACAACGGAATTGGTCTCTTTGTGATGTGTATGGATGTCTGTGATTGTAAAAATTGATTGAAATTGTGAAGGAATGATTTGTGAGCCTAATTGGAGGTTATGTGTGTGAGTTGATTGTGTAACACTACAACAATGGCAGTGTTTTATGACTGCAGAATTATGACTGAGGATGACTGGCGACTGCTTGTAGTTATATTTTTGAAGGTAAAAAAAATATGACTGCGAGTCACATTTTAGCCTGATACATCATGGCCATATAGTATATAGCCATTGAGAACACCAAAATACCTCATAAAGAATGGTAGGGAACATATTTAGATAACGCCTAGTCATATTTTCTAGTCATATTTTTTCTTTTGTCATATTTTGCAATCACATCTCCATAATAGTAAGATTTTTTTTAGAGTAGCCCAAAAACAATTTGGATAGGGAATATGTTTAGAAAGTACCTAGTCATATTTTTCCACGTAGGATTTTTTGTAGTCATATGTTTTGAAAGTCATTTTTTGTAGTTGCCACTAATTTAGGGTTTTGAAATCCTAGCTGCCACAAATTAGGATTTTGAAACCCTAGCTGCCACTAAATTAAGGTTTTAAAACCCTAGCCACCAATTTTTGTAGCCACTCCTCTTCTTGCCCCTTCTTCTTTCTTTTTTGCTCTTTCTTTTTTGTTTTTGTTGCTTCTTAAGTTTTGTTTCTTGTTGTTTCTTAGGTTTTTCTTCTTCTTGCTTCTTCTTACTTCTTCTTACTTCTTCTTGCTTCTTCTTTCTACTTAACTTTTGCTTCTTCTTTATTTTTTGTTCCTTCTTCTTTGTTTTTGTTGCTTCTTAAATTTTGTTTATTGTTGCCTCTTAGGTTTTTCTTCCTCTTACTTCTTCTTGCTCTTTCTTACTTCTTGCTTCTTAGGTTTTGCTTCTTCTTCTTACTTAGGTTTTGCTTCTTCTTCTTTCTAAGTTTTAGCTTCTTCTTGCTTTTTAACTTTTATTTTTTTCCTTCTTAAGTTTTTCTTCTTCTTGCTTCTTAAGTTTTGCTTCTTAGGTTTTGCTTCTTCTTCCTTCTTAGATTTCTCTTTTTCCTCCTTCTTAAGTTTTACTTCTTCTTCCTTCTTAGATTTTGTTTCTTCTTCTTTTTTAAGTTTTGCTCCTTCTTCCTTCTTAGATTTTGCTTCTTCTTGCTTCCTAACTTTTGTTTCTTCTTTCATCTTAGATTTCGCTTCTTCTTGCCTTTTAACTTTTGTTTTTTCTTCCATTTTAAGTTTTTCTGCTTCTTGCCTCCTAGTCATATTTTGCAATCATATTTAACAGTCATATTTTGCAATCATATTTACAATTATATTTTGTAATCATAATGCCACTTAGTTTTTGTTTTTGTTTTTTGCTACTTTTTGCTTCTTAGTCCCTCTATCATCATTGTTATTTTTTTTTAGTTATTTATAATTTTTGAATATATAATGATTATAATTTTTAAATCTTAAACATGTCTACATATTTTGTAATGCTTTAACCCCTAAAGGACCAAGGCCTTATTTTTGCCAAAAAACACTCAAAACTGCCATTTCTGTAGCAAAGAGTAAAAAAATTTGAAAATTATTTTTTTTGCACATCCAACCATAGGATCTTATACCTTACTAGTATGGAAATGTGTGGAAAAAATTTCAGAAATTTTGACCACATAGATTAAAAGATATTTGCGTTTAAAGTGAAAAAAATAATTTTCAGCACCTTGCGGGACTGGATTATTTGAGTTGAGAGTCTAGGGAAAAAAAAAATTTTAAGAAAAAATTTAATTTTCATGCTTAAAAAAATTGTTAAGTAGAAATAGGTATGAGAATGAAGGAAAATCTAAATTATTAATATCTTTAAGATGGAATTAAAATGGACTAATCCCAATGGTGAGATTGTTCTAGCAAGCAAAAACAATCATGTAAAAGTTTTTTTTCAGAAAAATTGTAAAAATTGCATTCAGAAATGAATTCTATAAGTTATTTTTTCAGGAAGATGCTCTAGCTGCCCAATAAACAAAATTGTCCATAACTTTCTCATAATAAGTCCAAATGGAATGAATCAAAGCTTCCCATGCAGACAAAAATATAATCTACAAGAAAAAAAATCCAAAAAAGAAAAATTCAAAATTTTGCTGCCCGGACTGCCCCCCATCCCCTACTTTGATCTTATTTGGGCATAACTTTTGTTTCCAGGCACCAAATGTGAAAAAATTTATATTCCCACAAAGCTCATCAGTTTTTCTATCTTCAAAAAAAGTTTCAAAAAATCATGACAAAATTTCAGCCCGTAGGTACCTGCCCAAAATCCAATTTGTCCCCCGAAGGGACAATGGTGCTTTAGGGGATAAATCTTTGAAGTTTGAGTTATATTGTTCATTTATTGAAAACTAACTTTTTTATTTATACATGTAGGCATTGGAGGTTGAAATGAAGTTATTGAAGGCTACTTGCAATACAAAAGAGGTAACATCTTTATATTTTTGTTGGAATATAGGTTCTACAAGTATGTGAAAATATACATATATAAAGAGCCATTGTGATATATTTTGTGTTAGTAACTAATAAATGTTATTGAAAAAAATCACATTTTTTCTTGTATTTGACTTTCTAATGTGATTAATTTTTGTCCATTTAAGAAATCATATGTATTTATTTTTAATTAAATGAATTTTCTTACTTAACTACTAAATTATGTTGATGTATGACTACACATAGTCGTTTTGCAAATCATCAAAAAGTATGACTGAAAAGAATTTTATTATACATCATTCAAAAATATGACTAGGAAAAGTTATATTTCACATTATTAAAAAATATGACTCATTGTAGTCATATTCCTCATCAACCAAACATATGACTCATTGTAGTTGTATTTCATGTCATTCAAAAATAGGACTCACCGTAGTCACATTTCATGTCATAAAAAAAATGACTTACCGCAGTTATATTCTACATCACTACAAAATATGACTTAAAAGAGTCATATTTCATATCACTGCAAAATATGACTCACCGCAGTCATATTCCACATCATTACAAAATATGACTCACTACAGTTATATTTTACATCATTGTAAAATATGACTCACCACAGTCATATTCCACATCACTGCAAAATATGACTCACTACAGTCATATTCCATGTCATCAAAAAATATGACTCATCATAGTCATATTCCACATAAGATTTTTTTGTTTGCCTGGGCAACTCAAGAAAAAGTCAAAAAACCCCTATAATAGTCAAAATATATGCCATGTTGGCATACTATAGCTAAATATGGGTATTTATACCCTTCAATCCATATGACTGCCAATATGACTGATGTTTGAAGTGACTACTTCTAAACTACTGGAGTCAATCATATTCCAAGTCATCTACAATGATTTTTGCGTGAGTCATATTTTTTAATTTTACGACTCACTGTAGTTATATTTTGCAATCATAAAACACTGCTTTTGCTGTAGTGTAGGTCTTAATGTGATGAGTAAGTGCAAATTTTAGTTCTAGTGTATGAATGCAATGTCCTTGTAGTAATGTTTTTGACTACGAAATTCCAAATTGGGTTATTGAATTTAAGTCAAGGTATTTCAATTTTAGAGATTGAACCTATTAGCATAGATTCCCTACTTGACAGTCTCCCTTGGAACGAATTTATTATATTAAAAAAATAATTTCCGAACAGGTCATTATTTTCCTTCAGCATATTTCAAATTGCACCCAAACTAAGCAGTGATTGAAAATTATTGACCTCACAATCAATAATCCAATTACAACAACTATGACCTCATTTGGAAATTAAAAAACATTGCATTACCTCAAGGATGAGCATGTGTTGAAGTGCTCCAAAGAAAGCCTCAAAGTATGCCAAAGTTTGGAAGACATGGTGACAACAACGACAAGCTCAAAAGCAATGTTGAGTTAAGAACTAGGCTGGAGTGAGTAGATCTATTGTTGAGTTGGAGGGCTTCTTCATATGGATAGTAGGTGGATCCTAGTGTTTTGAAGAAATCGTCATGGACTTAGTACCAAGTTTTATCTAGAGTCTTTAAAGGTCAAAGTTGAAGCTTCAATCCATTTATCGAAAGAAGGGGCCTTATTCCCTTACTAGACTAATTCTCAAAATGAGTATCTAAATTGTCCTTTTGACTCGTTTAGGAATCAAGGTTTTTTCCGAATCCTCAATCTCCAGTCCAAATGCATTGACAAATCAAAGTTTTGTTTGGAGGTCATAGTTATATTTCCATAAAGTCAATTGAGAAGGACAAGTACACATATTAGATATTAGTCCAAATTTGTTGTTTGCAAATCATCTTTTGTACATATTACAACAATTTTTCTAAAAAATATATTTTAAATCTCCTACATAGCTATCAATTTTTAGATTTATTACATCCATTTTCATGACCAAAAATCCTAAAATTTTCATGTTTAGGCCCCTCTACCTTTATACATTTGGATGAGAAATTGAAGGCACTACTAAAAAAATAGTCATTTATCTCTCAAGCAAATTCTACTTCAAAATTATTTTTTTTGGCCTTCATTTATCTTGTGATTCAAATTACAATGAGACAAAAAGATGCAAAAAACTATCATGTCCTCCTCCCCTCCAATGCCGTTGATCTTAAAACATACAAAATATAGATATGATATACAAATAAAAATATGAGATATGGATTATAGGATATGGATACAATATACAAATATAGATATGAGATATGGATTATGGGATATGGATACAATATACAAATACAAATACAAGATATGGATTATGGGATATGGATACAATATACAAATACAAATACGAGATATGGATTATGGGATATGGATATGATATACAAATATGGACCTGGAGTTCTATATGGATATGGATATGGATTAGGATATGACCCTCATGATATATCCTATATTGATTGGCCCCTCCACCTTCACCTGGAAACTACAAAGGGGTGAGATGGAAGGATAATGAAATTTTTTATTTTAAATTGTTCTTTATGAGCTCAACGAGGGGTGTATAAAATTTTTATTTAAATTATTTTCTTGAGTTCACAAGAGGTTATAAAAAAATTTAATTTAAATTATTTTTTTGAACTCACTAGGAGGGTTGTAATGAAATCAATTTGATTTTTTTAAGCTCATTGTGACAACTTGTTACAATGAGCTCAAAAGATGCAATTTATTGCATTAACATGATTACAATGATTACAATGATTGAATAATCTAGACTTCTAATTTATTGTACCAAAATTTTCCTCCACACTTTCTTTTGTCATACCTTGGTAAATGCCTTCCCATCAAGTATTGCAAAAAAAGATCCCTCCTCGTCAAGTTGTAACTTCCTCCACAAGTTTTATTTGTACAATTTTCCCACAATGTAGTATTTCAATATTAATACCTCCCCCCCCCCTCACTTAGCCCCTTAGGACTAAAAAAAATCTTGACTTTCAAAATTGTAAGGATATATTAAAATGTACAACTTTAGAATAATATTTTGATAATGGCTTTGAAACAAAATTTATAAATTATGTTCCATAGATCATATTGATATTGTTAAATATAGTATTATATTAATAATAGTTTGCAACTGAAAATTGAAAATTCCTTCTTAAGCCAATCATAGATTGAATGTGTGGAATATTCTCAAGAATAATTTTCTCTATGTTTTAGATGTTAAGTTAATTATCATAACTTTTGAAGAATGTTTTTCTTAAATTATTTAAATTCAACTTTATCTTGGTGGATCATTTTTTGAACTAAAAAAGTAATTTTTTTGCAGTCAAACCTATCCACCATGGCTTGAATTATAGAATATTTGTAAAGAAAAGTTCCAAAAATTTATATCCTACAAATGTAAAAGAACCAAAAAATAAATCCACAACATTTAGAAGGATGAAAGAAACAAGACTTGTTGTACTTGAGACATGTTTGCTAGGTACATTTACAACACATGGAGCCAAAGTAGCCTATAATAAGGATGTTTTTGAGCCCTCAAGTACAAAAATCTTTATACCATGAAGGTTTGACAAAAAAAATCTTCTTAATTTATAAATTTATTTGCCTATTGAACAATGATCACACCCATATATTAGTCTCTTTTAGAATACCAAAAATCACTAAAATTTATTGAAATTTTGGTATATGATATTTTGTCATATAATATATGCTATAGTTAATTTATGTTGCATTCTCATTTCAATTGATGACAAAATTGATGACAAAATTGATGAGTACATCATGATAATTTAAAAAATCAAGCTCTAATTTACCTCTAAATGATTAGGGAGGGAGCTAAAGCATAGTTCTTATTTTCTAAACTAGCTCTTGTAACAAGTATAATTCTTCATTTGTATGGAATAACTTTGACAATTGCCACCATTGAAATGAAACGAGACTTATGTAGCTTTTGTAAGGAAAAAAATTGAAAAAATTGCACAATATTTGACCATTGACAAGATTGATGAAAGATTGATGACAACATTAGGTTGTACTTTGTACATATACTAAAATTGAATGCTAATTTTGGAATGTTCAAAAGCACTCTAAAAACTCTAATTTTTTAACTACAAGTGCATATCACTATAGTTTTAATGTATAATTTTTTCAAATCACCCAATCAATCATTTCTTAATTTGATTGCATCAACAAGATTTAGTAGAAAAATTGTCTTGGGGCTCTTTGTTGATCACAAACTATTAGTGAGATTCACATATTGAATTTTTAGCAAATGTAGTTGTCGAAGCCAAGCCACATGGTGGCCTTGTGGACTTTTTATTAGGGATTAACTTTAAAATGACTTTTTACACTTTCAATGCACCTTGCATTCATCCATTGTTAGTCAAATCTAAACATTAGGTCTTATAGGAATTAACATTCAAACATCCACAAGCCCAAGGTGCATGTTCCATAGATGTCTTTGTAGAGTCCATTAGGATTGTTCTTGTTAACTTGTTAAATTGCTTTTTGAAAGTTACACATACAAATTTGTAGGAGATGGTATTGGAAATCCCCCTAACATGGTATTATTCTAGAGACAAAGATACTTAAACCTTAAATGTTGCAAGCTAGCACTTGGTTTGACTTTTAGTGCATTTTGGCAACTTCTAGCTTATCACTCTTGATTTTGATTGTAGGTTAAAATATTGATTTCTTTATTTTAAGTCCAATTCATGAAATGAAGTTCATTAAGCATACAATAGTTTCTTTTCTAATTCAAAATTTTGAAAAATTATATAATTGAATAATTTATTACAATTTTTATTTTGAGACCATATTCATGATTTAATCATTTAAAGTCATAGAAAGTTGATTTAGACAATGATGTTCTACATTGTAATATATGCATGTGGTATACATTTTGAATTTTTAAGTATACTTGAATTGGATATGACATTTTTGTAATTTTTCATAACAAAAGTTCACTCTAATTTTATATTTTAATCACCATCATTTGAATAGTTTACGACTCCTACAAGATGTAAGAATTTATCTTTGAAAACTAAATATTAAAATTTCATGCACATGTAGTTGCAAAATAGGAGGTTGCAAAATGGGAGAAAACAAAGTGAAGGTTTTTGAAAATCAAATTTGTGATCCTTGTCTCACATTTTGTAGGTCAATTAATTGGACACTCTTGTATACAAATTCCAAAAGTTTAATAAAATCCAATTTCTAAGCCCCATTTGGTCATTGTAACAAAAAGTATTTTGTTTGTTATATTTTTCAAAGTAAACCATATCCCTTCTTTAGTTCATAGAATTTCCATATCTTTGTGTGGAAATTCAAAATTATCATTATTGATCTTAAAAAAGAAAGTGAAGAAAATCCATATGAAATAGTAAATGACCATTTTCATAAAATTGTTAGAAAATGAAAATGAAAATGAAAATAAAAAATCACACAATCTTGTATAATTTAGATTCTAACACATAGAGCTTAGAATTGCAATCATTCATTGAATGTTTAGAAAGACTCATAGAGTTTTATCATCCAAAATAAACCAATCACAAATTCCAATGCTCAACAAAAAAAAATCCTTAGGATTGAATTCAAATTACATCCATGAACCTACATGAGTTTGTTGTTCTTACTCCAATAGATAAGAGAAAAGTCCCATCGAAATATTTTCATAAAGAACTTTGTGACCCTAAGTTCAATCCTCAATCAAAAGTGACTATTAGTTCTTATAATTTATATTAATTAAAAAATAAAATTTAAAGTAAAAGATTACTCAGAAAGGGTTTTTTGAGTGCCACCTCCTCCTACAACGTCTTTTTTTGTGTGTCCAAGATTTTAGGCAATGGATGTTAGTCCTCACTCAAAACGCCAATCAAAAAGCTTCAATTTCAAAGTTTTACTTAAGATGTAAAATGATTAAAAATCAAATCTACTTCATATTCTTATCCTTAAGTGCCTCAAGGTAAGTTTAGTTTACCATTTGTAGCCAAAATTGAGCCCAATAAGCAAACACATTTGAATTTCTTTAGTTGTTATAAGATTTTGCAACTTAATTTGGAAAGTGCCCTCAAAATGAAATGTTGTTACATGAAGATTATCAAAAGCTTCTCCCTATATAATCCAAAAATTTGGGTTATAAGAAGAGTTATTGCCCCCTAAGTTGAAGGGGGTGAGTCTAAAATTTTGAAATGGCCATGGAATAGGAATTTTCAAGCTTGATAAATTATGTTTCTATAGGTTTTGCATACAAAATTTGTAGTTGGCCATACCACTTTAAAATCTCTAATTATTTTCAAGGCATGCCCAAGGATAATGGTATTTCTACATTTCTTCAAAAATTCTATAGAAAAAATTAGGTCCTTATTCAAATAACCAAACACTAGTTATAGTATTGTAAAGATGGTTCTCCATTAGCCACAAAATATTCATTTCATTACCAAATAACTTTCAAATTTGGTTTCATTTAGTTATTGGAGTATGCAACTAGACACTTTTTATTAAATAAAAATTAAGGATACTTGTGAGCATTTTTTTACCCACCCATGGTAAACTAGCGTTGCACAACCAGGTTCTTAGTATTGTTTTGTAAGTTTTGTCTTAAGGGTGCCTAGCGTCAATTCATTGTGCCTTCCAAGCAATGGATCTTTTCTAACTCCTACATGTGAAAAATAAACAAAACAACAAGAAATTCTAAATAACTATAAGTTTTACCCTTTTATCTCAACTAACTAAGTCAATGTGTTTTTTATTCAAAATGAATTCAGTCTAGATTTATCATTTTTAAGTGATAGAACATGTTATGCCATTTCTAAAAATATAAAACTCGTCCTCATCCGAGCTTTCTAACAATAGTTATGGAAGGATGAAGTTTGACCGCTAATTGGTTCATCAAACTTCATCCATTGATTTCTACTAATCTACCTTATAATTTTACTTGAGATTTGACTTTTGGTCTCTAAATTATATTTACTATTTGAATTTATAATATGGTTGACTTTGGATGATTTATCTAACTTTCATTCATTTTGACCCCTAAACTTCATCCGTCTCTATCTTTCTCATTTTTTGTTGAATTTCTAAGTGTGAGACATTTTTGGAAACCTCTAAACTAAAGGTATCACAATCTGAATCTAAAACTTGGAGAAAATCTAGTTTTAATATTCTGACTTGAAAGGTTAGTTCAGCTAAGGTATTTAAAACCATCTACTTTGCAATTTGATAGTAATTTGGGTATTTAGAATCTTACCTCACTTTGTGAATCGTCTTGGACGTTGTAGATGAGTCTTCCAGGATCTCTATTTTCCTCTATGGTTCCGTCGCTCGGTAATTTATGCTCACCGCTTGAAAGTAGACTTTTAATACAAATTTGCAACTAAATTCTAGCTCCTCCTCCTTTCTTCTATTTGGGATTTTATACTATATTTTTCTAATGGTTGGCTTAGAAAGCTCTTGACCTCTTAACCACTACTTTTCCATTTTTAGCTTGCCTAATGACACCTTGCGACATTTCACATGGTCCACCCTTCGTGTTTCAATCCTATTGGTTGTTCTAGATACTTGAGATTTCTCCTTCTTCAACTTCAACTATAACAATCTAACAATTTGGTTTTCAATTCACAACTATCATTCCTATTGAGTTTTTGAACTCAAACTTAGTCTAAGCTAGAAGAGTTGAAAGAGTGGTGAGATAGAACTTTGTTTTGCATTCTTCCTTGCTAACCACACCTCCCTAATCTATCCTTTTTCCCTTCTAATCTATTTTCTAATTTCCTTATCAAATGCTTTAGCTCTTAGTTTGACTTTTGACTGCTTACTATTTTTAGACTTCTAATATATTTTCCTTGTAGAAGCTAAAACTAGCTTTCTAAGTTGATGTGGAACTTGCAAATCGGACTTTTCTAGTAGAAGTTATGCATGGATGAAGTTTTGAGTCCTAATTAGTGTTTGAAACTTCATCCGCTTATATCTTATTCATTTTAGCTCGGATTTCTTTGTATTCTATGTTTCTGGAAAGCTCTTGACCTCTACTATAAGATTTTGAACTTCAATTTGTATTGACCCTTCTTCTTAGCGGCCTAACTACACCCTTGGTCTCGGCCCTAAAGAAAAACTAATATTAAAAAAGACAACTTGACCAAACTAAGGTCGAAAGGCCTAACTACATAGAAATGATCAAAAGAAAGGAGAGGTTTAAAGCTTTGCTATCAAAATGAAAATAACTAAGAGTTCAAATCCCACGAAGTCAAAGCTTCGCCGTGATTTTGAAATACACCTAAATTCTAAGACTGAGAGCTATAGCTTTGCCGTATTTTTTCTAACACCCAAAATTCTAAACATAAAAAACTATAGCTTCACCATATGTTTTGAGAATACTATAGAACTCTCCTAACTTCTAAACAACCAAAGTCAAAGCTTCGTCGTGATACAAGAAACAAGAAGAATACGGACAACCACAAGGGAAATGATTTGTTAGTAAACAATAAGCTACCAAATGTTAGTGCTAAAATAACTTAAACGACGCTAGAGACTTTTCCCAAGCGGCATCGCCAGTCATAGGGGAAGGAGACTCTAGGATTAGTACAAAGTTAGTTCAAAACACCTACAAAACGTCAACAAAATACAAGAACTCCACAAAACATCACCCAAGCTTTAAATAACCCACAAAAAATGCCACAAGAAGATAGCTAAACTTGAAGGGACCCCAAGTCCTTCAAGAGAGCTCCAAAAACAACAACAAAGGAGCTTGAAATGCTCCAAAAACAAAGAAATTTGGCAACGTGGCCTAAATGACCAAAATTCAACTAAATGAATCCAAATGAAAACAAGGCGGTTCAAAATGAACCTAAGGGGTGTTTTGAGAGGAGAATGGGTGCCCTTATATACTCTCCCAAGGGCACCCCCTCCTCTCTTTTCCTACAAGGTAATCTTATCAATTAAGATTTTCATCTAATTTGCCCAATTTTCACTTCTACACTGGTCCAAATTCCTAACTTTTGGAGAAATGCTCCAAATCACAAACGGATTGCGCCATTGGCTTCAGAAGGCCGTTTTTAGTCTAAGGGAGCCCTCTCCCCTTTTTCCTACGTCAAAATCACAAAGATTTCTAGCGCTAACTAAACCAAAATTGGATAAAAATCCAACTTTTGAAGATCAACTTTTCTAAGAAAAGTAACTAGCCAAGGCTCTTAAGTAGGTGTAAGGGAGTAAGAAAAGACCCTGCTTCGACCTTAATCCGATTCTGTATGCTCCCCATACGCCGGTCAACTCCACGATTAATCTTTAAATTTGCCAATTTTGGAGGATCTTGATGGTTTTGCATCTTTTGACTATTGGAATGCCATGAAACTTATTGGAGCTTGTTATTAACATAAAAAAATCTATCCTAATTTTTAGTGAGATTTTACCACTGCCTGGATAATTTCTAGGAATTTCCCATCATTACTTCCAGCGGTTGACTACCCGGAAAAAGATCTTTTGAAGATAAAAAAAACCCGAGAATTTTCATGGAACCTCTCATGGAGTTCCGCAAGGGATGTGCAAACTCATATTCCCGTTTTGCACATCTAAGGAAGGAGAATCAAATCCTGCTATCTCCTTTAACTTCTGGTAAAAAAGGAATCTTCCAAATAGAAGGGAATCTTGGTGAGCCGATTGCTCCGTTGGACTTCTGACATGATTTCCACTTCGAACTACCGTACTTAAGTTGTAGATGCCCTCCTATGATTCGTCTTGAGTTTTCTTCATCTGCAGATTAACAATTGGAGTTTCTACTATTTTGCCAATGAAATGAGAAAACTGAAACCTCTTCTTTGGGAATCTATACTATGGTTTTTACATAGTTCCCTTGAAGCAATTTGGTTAGGATCTGTCACTAAAAGGCAAGGATAGACAAGTTGGGCAATTTCTACTAAACATGGTTATTTTGTACAATTTCTGGGTTTCTACCCTATCTACATGCAGGATTTGGTTACAAATAACAAGAAATGCTTCAATTAGGACCAATGGTCATATTGGTATGTGCCATCTCCGTTTTGGTTATTTACTCTTTTTTGAGCTTTTTGTATATAAAACTACACTCAAAACTTTATAAAATCCAAAAAAAACAATTCCGAATCATGAGTGACCAAATGGACACTCACAATACTCTAACAATACAAAAATCAAATAGAAAAAAACTCTAAGACTTAGGGGGTGCACTTAGTTCTACTACAACAAATCATGTGCAAACAAGTGGTTTCTAATAAACCATAATTTTAACTTCAAATTTTGAGCATTGTTTACTAATGACTATAGGATTCTACTCCCAAAATTTCAAACTCAAATAAAATATGAAATGATTTCTAGAAGAGGTTAAAAATGCACTAAAATAGCATGTTTTTTTAACTCAAATATTTTTAGAGAACACATTTAGATGACCATTGCATCAATATTCAACTCAAAATGAGCTTTCAATAGAAAGCTATTTTTAAAAAAATTTAGTTCAATTTTTAGACAATTTTTTCTTATATAATATAGAGGTGTGAAAGTTATTTTTCAGTTCTACAATGTATCTTTTTTTTACTTTAAAAATTTGTAACTAATTATTAACAAATAAAAATATCAATAATTCAAAACATAAACTTTCAAAGTAGAAAAATCTATTCATATTTTTTTCATTTAATTTTATGTAAAATTCAAAAAGTATATAGGGGGTTCAAAGTTTTATTCATACATGGTTTTTAATGGACACTCTAAGTGACCCCCCCAACTCTAAGATCAAGAAGAAGATGTAACTTTATAAAACATATATGTAATATAAGAAATTTTAACATAACATTACTATCAAATACTAAAGGGAGGTATTTGATTCTCTATTGTAGAAGGTTGTCAATCAAAAATTCAGTAACTACTATTCTTCTATTATGTCAAAAAAACTATTATTGGTTGGTTTTGAAGGAGTTTATCAAGTATTAGCTATATTGAAATACATTTGATTTTTTTGTATACAACAAAGGATGTGCTAAACAAGTATTGTTAGTTCCTCAAATGGATCTATCCATTTAGGTATGTGATGGCTTTCAATTACTAAAGAAGCCTTGTCAAAGTTATATGTAAATTAGTTATCATTGTTGTAAATATCAATGTCCAAAAATCATTAGACATCAATGTATGTTTAAGTACACGAAAAATCCATGATAGTGATCTCATTGCTCTTTGTATTGTAATACCTCTTATTAAAGGGTGCAATTATTAAGAAATAAATTGAAATTGATTTGATGGTATATTAATTAGGTTCTTGTTTTTTTATAAATTGAGCTAATATATTCATTGTTATAGCTTCAAAATGAACTACAAAAACAATGAACATGATCATTGACTTTGTACTATAGGTGTGAATCCTATAGACCAAAATCTTTGCATTCACTATAAGAAATTTGTGTTTTTTTATATCTAAAATTTGCATGTGGATTGTGAGAGTGACATCTATTGATGTAAATATCAATGTCCAAAAAATCTTTTTAAGATTGATAGGATAGAAACATCCCTTATGACACCATAACTAATTATACACCATATAGGCAAAGAGAGCCACGTGAGTTTTTTTCCATCTAGACTATCCATGATGTGGCACATGACATAGTAGCAGAAAAAGTGACCTAGCAATCAACGAGGATGATGTGGCATGCCTAGTCAATATACTTTTACGTTGTCTTAGAATTTTTATATTGCTTTTTGAGATGTAAACTTAGACATCTAGACATTTTATAAGATATAAATTAGTGTATATTGTACCCATAGGTAAGCTCAACAAAAAATAATATTTAAAAAATATTTAAGCAAGATAAATTATCAAAATCAGCAAGAGTTTAAGAAAATTTACCATCTATCATCAAGAGAATTTTTGATGGTAAAATAAAGGAATTACCTCATTAATATTTAGTAAAAATGGAGGGTGGAGGGGACATATTTATAGTCATGGTCTATCCATAGTCATACAAAAGATATGAAATAATAAGATTGATTGTTGAGCATCTAGATGTTATTTCAAATATGTAGATGTTGTTTCAGACATTCTACTTTAACTACAATTCTTGTTTTACATATCCCATATAGGTTGTTTTACTTTCTACCCCCCCACTATGACCAAATAAATGCATTCATAACTATAAACAATGCACTCTAGTTATGTCAAACAACTTACTACTAATCATCTACAATATATTCTAATGAATACAATGAGTGCAAGTACTCAACAAAGAACAATGACACTACATTAAAATATAACAAACAAGCATGGACAAACCTGTCAACATCTCAGTGTATCAAACAAACAAAACAAAGTAAACAACCTAACTTAAGGTATGGATAGTAAAAAGGTATAAAAGAACTAGGTGGTCCATCATTATTAAGTATTAGGTGTGTAAGTGCTTGTTGGTCTTCAAATTTGGGTGAAATTTTTTTAGATTCTAATAAAAATTTCACCTAAATTTAAGAGCACCAAGCTTTTACACAACTAATAATGATAGACTACCAAGTTTTTTCATACTTTTCTACTAATTGGAATAAACAAATAAGATTATATTAAAGCAAAATTCATGATAGATTCTTCAAATTCTAAGTGACTTCAAAGGACTTTACAAATAACTCTCAAGGCAACTAGAACCCCTTATCTAAGATTTATGGATAATTTGGGACAAATGATGTATTATTTTTTGTCCATTTCTTCTTTAAGGACATTAAATCAGGGTTGCTAGCAGGCGAGCTTGTGAGCGTGAGCCCATGAGCCTGTGAGCCTGTGAGCGGGAAATTTTTTTTATTAAAAAAATTTGAGGGACCTATGACCGTGGATGTAGGTGTCTTTTAAAAAAAAATATGAGTTCATTATTAAAAAATTTAACTTACTTACAAACTTAAATGAAATAAAAAATTGCAACAATCAATTGTGATTAATTTTTATAGAAAATATAGAATGCAAAATTGTGAAGGGAAATAAATCATACTAAAGATGTAGCCATAAAACACACAATGAAATCAAATCATATTGAAAATGAATACATAACTATTTGACTCATGAGATATGTCAATCTCATGAATCTAAGTTGCAGTGGACTCAGTTGCAGATGCCAAGATACTCTCAGACTCTGAAGTCTCTTTTCCCTCTGATGCTGATCCATCTATGAATTGCAAAACATTAAGAGCATATGTATCTTTTATACGTTTTGGTTCTAAGCTACCAAAGTTTGCAAACGCTGATGCTAATTGCTCTGCATAAATTGGGAGATTAAAAGACTTTTCCGGACTTAGAACAAGTTTGCGTCTCTTCCTCAATGCATTAGCGGACATCAGTTTTTGACGCCTGCAAAAAGAACAGATAGAATATTAGAATTACAAAATAGAAGAAGTAGTATGTAAAGGGAGACTCCAAAAATATGAAAAACTTACTTACTAGGTTTAGTCTGGCGAGGAAATTTTCGAGGCACTATAGTCATGGCGTCTGGATCTTGTGAAGATGTAATTGGTGGTGGTGGTTGCGTTTCAGTTATTATCACATCTACTTCAGTGGTTTTCTTCATGGGTCTAAGGACACCATTGAAGACATTATTGTCCTCCTCCAAAGCCACTATATGTCGTCCCGTACCGTGACATGCTGTAATCGATGCATCTACAATTTACAAAATGCAATTCATGATATGAATGAATCACTATGTCAATAGATATATAAAAGATCAATTATTGAAATGAAAACTAACCAGTAGATGCTGTGCAGTCCAAAACCAAGTCTCCTTCTTCAATTGTCCCTTCTATAAGGAATTGGAAGAGCCTACTATCTTTTTCGCGAGGGCCTCGCCATGGAATTTTGGTTTCTGGATTGATCAACATGGTATCTTCAGTTGTGTAGTTAATTAATGTGTCATCTTTGCGGAGGTCTACTTTCGCCTTCTGCATTGCTTGTGACCGCTTTAAAAAGAACTTTGACTTCTCTTTATCACCAAGGTCCTTCACTAGAAGAGTGATTCCAAACTTCAAAGTCTGGAGTCATAAAAAAAATATATATTAGAATTGAATACAACAATTTTAGAATGCCAATTTCCATTAAAATCATGAAAACATTTGAAAACACTAACCGTTTCGGAGTCATCCACAGCTGAGGTTAAGTGCATACGATTGATGCCCAACCATTCCTTCTTCTTCACCAATGAAGGATAAGACTCGCACAATCCTGCAATAATGCCCTTTGAATCGGCACACCATGACTAAAATACTATCATGCAACCATGGTCTTGTAAGTGCATATCTGCAAAGAGGAAGGCCGATTGAATGGCCTCATACTCTAGGTCTGAATTCCATGAAGGTATTGCTTTCTCTGGAGCAGATACCTCTGGAACAGGTAAATTCTCTTGGCAGTCAGAAAAGATGAAGTCCACTAAGGGTGCTCGGCTCACTTTACCTCCATACATACGGGGCTTCCCTGATGCGAACTGCAGAAACAAATTAATTGAAATAATCAATATTTCATATAGCAATTGAAAATTTTAAAAATCCCCCCCAATTAAAAAGATTCAAAGTTTTAGGAAAAAAACAATGCTTACCTTGTTTAGAAAGGTCGCAACTTCACTATAGCATGTAGGTCCCTCAGACTCCATGTTATCCATAATATCAGCAATAGAGACGTTCAAGATCAATTCCTCTGAAGTAACGTCTGCATCATCACTAACAACTATGACCTGAGTACCTTGTGTCACCATATCCTCTGTGAAATCTGGAAGTACTGCCTTTCTTTTCATTCCACTTTGCGATCCACTTTGCATGTGCGAGTTTTGATCAACCGTTGAAGAGGTTGGCACTTGTTTGTTCCCTTCTTCCTTCTTCTTGCCTTTGTTTTTCCCCTTGCCCTCCTCTTTTTCCTTCTCCTTCTCTACCAACTTCGCAAGACGCTCTGCTTCTTTTTTCTCCTTGTTCTTACGAATCTCCTGTTCTTTGTTTTCTTTCTTCTTGTCAGCAACCATCCTCCTTGCAATTGCTCTCTTCTTCTGTTGATCAGTGTAGTTGTTGAATTCGGGAACCTCCACATCAATGACGCCGAGACCATCTAATGATTTTCGAAGTTCCACCTCTGATGGATGAGTGAATGTCAATGGACAATCTAAATACCATGCACCACCACTAAGATGAACTGTGGTGAATGTCTTCAGTTGGCTGGATGTATACATGCATTCTTCAGAACTCCGATCCAACCATGTGGTCAGAAATGGAGGAAGATCCTCCCTAGAGATGGCGTTCTTTTGTAAGAGCTCATACTTGAAGTACCTATGATAAGAACATAAAAAATTTAATAATAATGACATATCAAAATTTGAATACTCATTAAAATATCAATGTTTAGGGTTATTTCACACAACTGACCACTTCAACTTCAAAAAACAAATCAGAAACAGTTGTTCACTACAAAAGTATTCTAGGCATCCAAAGAAGTTCTACTATGCACGACTATTCTATAAAATAATGCTATAGTGAGGGTACAATGAAGGTTTACGATTCCCCTTGTTGGACCTAATGCAGGTTTGGGGGGGTTTTCATCGTACCGTAGCCTTCAATGTTGTCATTGTATTTTAGAAACTAATTCACTTCATTTAAAAAACTCAAACACTCAAAACAAATAACCACATATACTAATCTTCTAAGAAATTGATGAAACATAAAATCCAAATTCACTTAAACATATCGGAAAATAACTCTACGAACAGCGTCATTTGAGCCATCAAAATTTAAGAAGGTTTCGGACTTCTTGAAAGGATTCGATCCCTTCAAAGCTGGGCCGAAACCTTGATCCCAAATCTTCCTCCTCCATCCTTCTATATACTCTGAAAGATACTCCGGTTGAAGAGGGACTGCCATATTGATTGTGAGGCCATCTTTCTTGACCACATTGTCGAAGTATTCCACTGCGCAATCCTCAATCTACAAGATGTTCTTGTTAAATAATTTTCATTGTTGTCAAACATTAATAAAATGCACCACTTCAAGAAAATGACATTACAGACATAAAGCTATTTCACATGAAAACAATCACTTACCCCTGCCCACCAGACCCATTTATTGAGGAAGGGACCCAACTTCTCTTCGGAAACTGGCTTTAGAGGGAAGCGTCTAGCATCCTGTGAAGGTACGGATGAGTTCCACCACTTCAACAACTTTATCTTCTGAGTTGCAGAGGTATTGCAAGTGGCTATCATCTGGAGCTTTTCCAAAGTCATTTCCGGAACTTCATTTGTGGTTCAATGCTTTTCAACCTTCAAAGTCACATAAGATTTTATCAACATCAAATTAACAATTCAAATAAAACATACAACAACAAATTCATGCTTCAAATGCATTCAGCACCTCTTCCAGAAATCCTGGACCATGAGCAGGGTTTGCCACTGCAAGCAATTTCCCCATTTTCACGTATAACTTAGCTGCCTTCTCTTTAGCTCCTGTCCTCATGGCATTAGCCACTCCCTCATCGCTTTTATCATCCACTGCTGTCACTTCATTGTACTTTCGTACTGCAGCATCCGCTCCTTGTGCTATCTCTTGCTACAAAATATCATCAGTATCATTTCAGTTATATCAATTTTGTTAATGCTTTAGCCCTTGCTATCCAATAATGATAAATACTGAAAGATATATAATATTGTCAGAACATTGAGACTCTCACCCGAAAAACAAATGCTGTGAAGACCTCAATTGGCATGGAATACCATGTTTTCCTCACTCCTTGCATACCACAACATTTCCTCTCAGAAGGTCTCAACATTTCATTGAACTTTTCAAAAGGCAGAAGTCCATATTTTTGAACACGGTACAGAGTGTGAACCAAATTGGTCTTCACATGGGAATCCTCCGTTGACCTACAATTCATACAATACAATAAATATTTTGCTGAGACATATACAAATTCAACCTAGGAATTCTGAATGTCAAAGCTCGGAAACAATAAATTAATAAATTATGATGTCATTTTACTTACTTGTTGATGTCATGCATAATTTGCATGACCAACTCTATTCTGCTCTTTGTATCCAAAATTATGGTGTCCACCGAAATGTGCCAAGACCGGTCCGCAACATGCAACCTAGAAATATGATTCATCCAAGCCAAGCGACGGTGATTTCCATCGCAGATAAAGAACTTGGAGTTCTTTAAGTGACTCAGCTCCGGGACAGAATTAAGAAAATCATTGAAGATTTCATTTTCTGCCTTCCATATAGGGTCCCAAGCCTCCATGTCAGCTGCTGAGAATTCCGAGGACTCCCCAACCTCATTAGTTGTGGACACATAGAAAACTGCGGCTCCATCCTGATATCCATGAACAAACTCTTGCTCAAGTTTAACAAGATCACAAGAGAGGGTGGGTCTAACCATTAGCATAGGTACCAATCTACACAAAGGTATATGCATTCGTGAGTGTTTTTGAGGCCTCATCCTCAAATTCTCAATGGTGGCCACAGAGTTCACCTTCTGCAACCGTCGAAGTTCATCTTCTAGCAACTCCTTCTCCTCCTTCTCCTCCTCCTCCTCATTAGCATTCACCTCTGCATTTCTTTCTTCCTGAGTGCCAATTTCTGGCTGACCTCTTTCATTGGTAGGTGGAGTTGATAGAACTTCCTCTGGCTGTGATAAATTAATTGATGACTCCTCCATCTGCAATATCATGTACATTTTTTAAGTCAATCAGGAAGTATGAATATGTCTTCATGAAATTACAATTTAAATTTATACAACAAATCTTTACTATGATGGTAAAAAGTGTCTCATTACAAAAAATTGTAAAAGTAATACGTAATGGAAAGAAATATGATAACACCAATGGTTAAGTAATACAAATGTTGAAGCAATGGAATGGTGTCTACTCCTTCCAAACTCAATCAATTTCTATAGTACCATCTAAGTCGGAGCTCAAGTGGATGAGGACAATTTCATGCTTGCCCAAACCAGAGCTGCAAGTACAATCTCTAATATCCTCTATTATTGGACTAGAAATTGAGATTGACGTTTCAGAATTCGAGCTACTATACTCAATCTCAGAACTCTCAGGAGAAAACACTTGTTGTTTTCGTTTTCGTCTGTTGGGGTCGCTGAACCTACTGCAATGAGGTTCATCTAATTCATCAGCGGCTCGGTCACAAGCATCAAGAATGTCTCCAAGGCTTACCAAGTCAGTGTCTTTATGAGGCAATGATTGGCTACCTATGTTGACAATCTTGTCTTCTGGAGTCCTAAGTTCCGAAGTACGCGCAACATCTACAATATGGGTTGCCACATTGCTTGGCAATGGTAAAGGTGCATACTCGTTCAGACTCTCATCTGTATCCATCTGCACAAGCATTATAAGAATGAGGTAGGCCAATAACAATCAAAACAAACAAAAAAACTTTTATAACAAATAGGAAGAAAAACCAAATGACAAATGGGAAGATAAAATAAATATCAAAACGTTGCTATATTATTGTAAATTCTATTGACTTCATAAATGTATACAACTTAAATTGAACTCCAAAATTGCTTTGTAGAACTTCCTTTATGCAAGAAAACACTAAAAAAGTGGAAACTCTAAATTACCCCTCTCAATTCCTCCTATTTCTCATGACATATTCTTATTCAACACTAAAAATGAGAATATCATAATTCTACAAGTCTTCCTTTGGTTTGCAAGACCAGATATGGGGGTACATTAAGATACTCCTAGGAATGTCGTCGGATCTGACGGCCTTCTTGGGGTTATCTAGCCATACCCCCATTATTGGTCTTGCTGACAGAACATGACTGTCAATTTGGATTTATTTACATTACAATATGAAATTCACATCCCCGTGAAACTCTCACATAGACACAACTAAGACTAACATTAATGTATGAATACAGCAAGATTATAGACAACATAAATATTTATCTCTTCACATTTCAGCTTCCATGAACAAATAACAGGCATTTATATGATTATTTCAAACATTTTCTTCGAATATATGGTTAAATGAGCAAACACTGTCATAGTCAGTCCAAGAGAAAATGTTTTACCAAAACCAAGTGATTGAAATTGGCATCTCCCTCCACGTGGCATGCCACTAACGCTGACAAGGACCATTGATGTTGAAGTATTAAACTAATTAAAACATTCAACATGGAAAGAGAGAAAACTTAGGACAACTTCAAGGAGGTTTAAAAAGCCCTACAGTCACTTCCACAAGACAAAAAAAAATTATTTTCCTAAAAGACGTTGGATTGGTTGGTCGCCTCATCATCCGTACACCTTCTTCCAAGACCAAAAATGGGGGTAGCGGGAGCTACCCCCGTTTCTGGTCCTCCTGCCCGGTTGACTTGCTGGCCCTTCAAAGATCTTGGAAAAATCTCTAGTTAAATAATTTAAGTAATGTTAATCAACTAAATAAAAAAAATATTTTATTAAAAAAAATATTTTATTAAAAAAAATATTTTATTAAAAAAAATATTTTATTTTAAAAACACATTACTAGATAATATTCGTACCGATAATATCCATTACAGATGTGGTACCCCTCACACTTGCATCTACCTACCGATTAAAGAATCAAAGAACACTAGCATTAGATATTTTACAGAACTTCATCATTCTCAAATTTTTGGAAAGAGAACATGCGAGAATTTTTATAGGACTATTGCTTTGCCTAGTTGCATTGACGTCTGAGGCAGTGGTAAGATCGAATTGAGGAAAACACGGGACGAGCTACACTGTTGTTCAGGGTTAAGGGTACGAAGCATCTATTTAAGGGGAGGATCGAAAGAAAATTTAACCCTGCAGGCAACAGTTGGTTAGGGTAGGAAGCATCTATTCGATTCAAGAGAATCCAATGGGGCCAGCAAGTCCAGAAAGGGGGGTAGCGCGAGGTACCCCTGACAACCCCGTCGGGTCCAATTGGGGTCCCTGGGGTCCGACTGGGGTCCCTGGGGTCCCTAGCGCTACCCCCCTTTCTAGACTTGGAAGTCAAACCATTAATCTTCCGAGTATTCCGGGGAGCGAAGGCGCAGGCTTCGGAGATGCACTAGGGTCCTTCCAACTTCGATTGCACCACATTTCCCACGTCGATCTCCGGTACGACCGAAGCAGGGAAAGACCCATCGATCAGGGTGTAAGACGGTCCGTTTTTTTTACTATACAAGAAACGATTCCCGCAAATGATAATTCACTGAACTACAATCTGCAATCGGATCTACGCTTCAGACTAGTAAGGAGCTGCACCTTCCAAACAGAATTTGACGAACATCCATGATGATCGATGTGCATGGGGAACACAACTGGAAAGCGGACAAATTGAAAAACTCGGAACTACTACCCCCGTTTGCGGACTTCGAAGATAAAATTATGAACTTACGGTTTTGCGGTTTAGGGGGGTGTAGGCTGCAGATATGTACTGGAGTCCTCTCAACTCCGACTACTAGATATTTCCCACATCGATCTCTGGTACGACCAAAGCAGGAAGACCAATCGATTAGGCGTTAGGACAGTCCGGGTATTTTTAAAATACCCAAAACCTATGTCATTCAACTGTCGGCAAATGCAGAATTACTTAACTGTGTAGAGAATCTGCAATGGAATCTACGATTGAAACTTGGAAGGAGCTGCACCTTCGAAATAAGATTCGACAAACATCAGGGTGATCAGCAGGACGATGTGCATGGGGACAGAATTTACGTGGTGGAAACGACTACCACATGCGTGATCCGGCCTTGATAAGAATGATCGAAATCGAATGGCAGAATGTAAAGGAGTCCTACTGGCTAAACTAGCTTACCGGCTTACACCTAAACATTCCGACCTGAAAAGCAGTCCGATCCTCTGAACTTGACAAAAGCATCTGGCTATGCGTCCATGGATCTTAACTTGTATGCATTCGGAGTTCAACCGAGGCTTTGACTACTTGCCTGATAATTATTCAGGACCAAGAAATCATCTCTAGATGGAACTTCAACAGGAATACCTCAAATACAGAATACTCAGTTCACAAGATTTCTAAATTCGTGTGTGTCTAGAAATTAATAGCACCTGTAGCCAGTCGCTTCGAGGCCAGCAGGTTTCAAAATTACTTAAGACGAAGATTGGATTTGTACACTAGCTCAATATCTACAGACTTGAAACAACGAGAATGAGGTCGGCTCTTAATCAAGAACATCATGTACAAGTGCTGTCCATCATGATTGCACCGAGCAAAAGAAAGTGGCCATCCAGTGTTCATGTGAATGAGCTTAATAAACTAGAAGCGGACAATGAAAGCGATACAGATCCATAGAATGGGCAGGTTTATATACAATGATCAACCTTTAAGCATCACAGTTGGTGAATTTAACGGGTTCATACATGGAAGTGTGTACTGGAGGTTTACGGTCGATCTCCCTTGAAAAAAAACCATGTATCAAACGGACTGCATGAAAACAAAAAAAAATATAAGATGAGGTCGGTGATTACCTGCTCCGTGTCTTCGATGCGTGCCACCAACCTTGTTTGCGAATCTTCACTTCCCAGTCTTCCACGCCTCCTCGTATTCCTCATTGTGAAGTAACGCTGCTCCTGCTGCCAAATCGTGAATAACAGGAACAGGAACCGAAGTGCTTCAGAATTGAAGGCACCACGGAATAGATTGCAAAGACCACCAAATGTGAGAAGACCAATGAGTTCAAGCTGAGATTTATACCACAGGTTGTCATAATCTGAAATTCAGAAGGACTTCGAGAATTACATATGGACCCTCAACCGCAACCATGTGCAGAGGAGCTTTCATGGACGCCGGCAATCCAGATTCATTCACTGGCGGCTTCCTATTCCACAATAACCACCCGTTTGTAAAGGCGAGGCGTTCAAATTCTTGAGCGAGGTATTCAAGGGTACTTTGAATCATGATGTGCCCAAAATATAAAGGGAGATGGTACATGAGTTAAGGCTGGTTCGCACCACGTCTTAAGGGAGCACTGTTACAAGGAATAAAATGCTGTCAAAGCTTGGCGACTCCTTCAATAGGGAAGTAGGTGGGTTCCTGGATTTGGTCCGGGAATATCGATGAGACATTCTCACTGCGCACTACTGAGAAGATTCTTCTCGCACTACATGGTTTCGGAGAAGTCCAAGTGAGCCATGGGATGGCCAGGGTGAATTGACCCCCGTCCTTGTCCCTACCTTGCAACCCGTGGAATTTTCTATTTGCAAGGTTTAATTTTTTTTTTAAATTCTGAATTTATTTTTGCAATCAGAGGCCCCAAATTACCTCGGAGGAGATGCAAGAATTCTCAAAAAAATGGCACAACATAATTTTTTTTTCTGTCAAACCAAAGTTGACCAGGCCAATGAAGGGGCCAATTCTCCCTGCGCCCATGGGACTGGTCTTATAAGTTGAATATCATGAACGCATGATACTGATTAAAAATTTGAGCTTGTTTCTTTTACCTTTGCAATCTAAAGAAGCCCAAAGACAATTGAGAACACCTACGAGCAACACTCCAAAGTTTTTTACTTTCAATATAGCGCACCAAAATACATGCTCAGTTGTGTTGGGATCTTCTTTCGATTACCAACAAGATTCAACAAAATTGAAGTCAGAGTAATAATAGGAACTATGATCAAATCCTTAGTAGGGTGCTCATGAATGTACATATCTTACTGCTGGGTAACATTTGTATATCAAATCATAACTCAAGTTAATTCAAACAATGCAAGATACATTTTTTGCTACATTTTTCTACTAGAAACAATTTTATTTTCAACTATTTAGTGGCTACTTGGATAATAAGGAAGTCTTGTCTTTGCCCTTAAGTCATGAGCATTCTGGAATTTTTTAAAGGCAAAACACGCAATATAAAATAAAATAAAGCATCTAGCAATTGAATTAACCTCTAAAGTCCCAAGGCATGTTTCGGGAAGAAATTGTAAAAAAATGTGACATTTTTGTGTAGTGAGCAAAAAATGAAAGAAAATATTGTTTTTCTTAAAATTCAACTATATAAGTTGGAACTAGAATACTATAGGAATGTAGGGAAATGAATCATTTCTTGAAAATGAGAAAGGAGGGATTCAATATGGACTCCGCATAGAGGACTTGCCCTCTAGTACAAAGGAAGTGCGAGTAAACAGCTGGACTTACCAGGTCTTGCCTTTCTGCATTACAACCTTAATACCCACTCAATTCCTCTTGGTTGTGTCTCCATGGTACTACCTACAGCTATGATTTAGGAAATAGAATGTTTTCATTGAAGGGGCCCCCTAGATTGTGGAAGAATAATCCAAGCTCAAGTTCATTCCTTTGGTTCTATTTTTGCCTCTGATAATAATTATAAGTGAACTCCGAGTAAAAGGCGGATTCTATGCAAATTATTTTATTAATAATGCTTTAAAAAACCAGAAGGAGCATCATGGATTAAGAAAGCAACCATGAAATTGGAGAAGACATTGGATTCTGATCTGTAAAGATTTTTATTCTAATTTGGAAAAAGCCATGATGTTAGTGACATTTTGAATTTTGATTCTCATTCTTCTAGATAGTATTTGATTCTATAGGCTTCTTGTCGTACACAAAGAATAGGTTATTCTATGGTATTGTACTGTTTTCTTGTCCTATATGAAGAGTTGATTTTCCCATACTTAGTTGCATTTAGAGATTTTTTCCCATGAACATTAGAAGTGCATTGCTTCAAACATTGCATTTAGACCATGCATCCAAGTACATCAATCATATGGAATACACGTACGAATTTATAGCAAAGGATGTTTCAAACCTATTACACTCTTACAAGACATGTCATGACCAAATGTATTGAAAGAATTTGGACTTATGTTTGTCTCAGTAGCTTAGTCTAAGTCATGTCATTTTATTTTGTGTGATTGGCGTGCAAGTACTTCTATTGTGAATGCATTGAATGTGTTGATTAAAGCCGCCAACAACAATAAATGCTTCACTGTATGGCACTATGATTGGAATTTTTTTAAAGTTATTTTCCAACTGTTATTTTTCCATACACTTCCAGTTTACTTAGTAACTTCCATCCTCCTTTATTTTCACTAGTTCCACAGTAACAAATCCATACACTATAAGAAAGCAAATATTCATTGACAAGAGATCAAAGACTGCTTTCTTTTATCCATATTGTTCTCCAAGAGCAAAGTTTGAATCATGGCTTGTATTCGTGTAGATGGCCATGACATTCCCCTAGTGTTTCCAGTAGATGAAGGTGGACATGCTAGAGTTCTAAGCCATCTATTGCACGTCCGCTTTAGATTTGTAGAGTCTTCCATCTATGTCGAAGAAGAGAGAATGTCTGAATTAGGAGAAGTGCAGCAATCAATTCTAATATTGAAGTCTACAGAGGAAGGAAGGAAGTGTTGGTATCTTCCTATTGGAAACTATAGAGCGTATGGATTGCCACTGTCTATGGTAGGTACATCAACAGAAATTCGAAGTCGGCAGTCAGATAACTCTTCTGTAGATATGCCATACGTTGCTCATATGGTTTCACCCAGTCCTAGTCGTGAAGCTCTTCCAGTCCTTCTTGATAATTCTACTCTCCGCCCAGTGAAAATTGAGAAGTTAGATGCCATCATAGAGTTGTCTAGTGAATCAGAAGGAGAGTCCCCTAACTTAACAGTTCACAAAAATGCGTGCAATATCAAAGTTGCATGGCATGAAAATACTTTGGTGAAGCCACTGTCAAGCACCCCATCAAACAGTGGAGGTCGAACTCAAGTGTCCCGTCCTCCATTGCATCCAGATGTAGGGAATCGAGTGAGTATAATGGAGTCTTTGAGGGGATTAGGGAAAATGCATCGTTCACGGAATGAGTTGTCGATGACGGACTTGAACAGCATGAAGCACCATTGCGTACAGTTTCTTCCACCCGTCTTCAATGGAAATGTCATATTTGAGTTGCCTCCATGTCGTTCATCTTCTTCTTCATCAGCGGCCAAGAACTTGGAGGGAATGGACAAGAGATATGATGGACACCTATAGTGCAAGTTGGTGACCACAAACATCCACAACTCCGATAAGTTGAAGTTCCGTAAGTCATACTGCGCTGGTCATCTTATTTGTCTAAATGTAGAGTGTGGCTATCTGAAGAGGGCTTCAAAGCACAACGAAACTGAGTGGAGTGGTTCAACAACCTTCGCTTTCACAGTAGGGGATACTCCTCCCAGAGACTGTACTCTAGTTTGCAAACTTTGTAAAAAAACTCCTACGTGTCTAAGCACCTGTGATGCTAGGATGTACTACTGCTATAGTGAGAATCCAAAAATGACTAGGGCCGCTATTCATTTCGGAGATCATGCTCACCCTATTGCTAAAGGCATGTATAGAGATTCTGCAGAGAAGATTAGTGAATTGATTGCAGAACAAGTGGCCTGAACACCAACGGCCACGAACTCCGCCATTGCTCTATCGGCAAGCAAAGACTTTCTTACAAACTATCTATTCCACAACGGAAATGGAGAGAAGAAGATGTTGGAAGGGGAGGAATTGGAGGAAGTAATGGATTGTTTCCAGTATTTGAGTAGTCCCAACATTCGGAATGTGATTTCTTCATTTCGCTCAAACAATAGAGGAGGAGTCATAGACAACATTATGACCATGAAGAGAGACTCAAAGTTTGAGTACATTCATGATAGCGTTTTTCCTGGACAAGGAAAAGAGAAGGTATACCTTTTCAAGATGCTCACCGAAGGACCTGGTAGTGGAGTAGACTTGGTGAAGCGCATGCAACCAGGGGGAAATCTGCAGAATGCATGGATGATGTTTGACCACGTGAAGCGTGTGAAGGATTGGACCACAATGGCTTGCCACGTGTACGATTTTGAGTACAAAAAGGTAATGACCATTGCAACATGTGATATGCAGTCCGAAGATACAGAAATTCAAGTGCAATTCTGGAGGTCATTGAATGTTGTAATGTCAAGACATGGACTGGATCAACCAAACTTCAAAGGGTTCATGGCAGATAGTGCTATGGCCAATTGGAACGCAGTTCGAATTGTTTATGGAAGTGGATGTGCCAATGACAAAATGGAGAATCGGGAGAGGACATGCTTATTGCATTGGAGTACTTCTCTCCAAAAACATACTCAGAAATACATAAAGGAAGCATTTCAACAACAACACAATACACTGTGCAAATAGTATAAAGATGCGAAAACTATAGAAGAGGCAGAGACACGTTACCTAGCAATTCGTTCATGGTGGTTATCATCAGGTGCTACTACGGAAGATGCGCTTCATCACTTGGAGCATTGGTTGGCATTTTGGCATTTCAGATATCGACAGTGGGGGGGCTTCATGCAAATGGTAAGTAAATATTTACTTTTGTGTATGTCAATTTGTGAGCATACAAAGAAGTTGTAGTCATGTTCGACTTGGAAAATGAAAATTGTAATTAACTTTAGTGATTAATGAATAGCCATGTGTATGCATATTTGTAAGAAAATGAAAATTGTACCTAAAACCCGGATTTGATGGGTGTTTCCATGGTAATTCACGGTACATTCAATTTTAGTGACAGAGGTAATTGTAAAGAGGGGTTTGGATACAGGATTCTATTGTCGTTGTGAAATAATTTACTTCTTGACGTACTTGTTTGAATACAAATAGTATTCTTTTTGTAGTTCATTCACTAGGAATGCCTTTCATCCCATATGAACTATACATGCACATAGTTGATGGTGTTCACAATTTTCTATAGCTTTAATGAATAAAAGTAATTATGAGAAGTAATTTTGATTATTGGGTGTATGTCTAGGATTTGAATTTGGAGGAAATGGCAGACATGCCTTCATGCAATCTATCAGAGACGGTTCATAATAAGTGGCTTCAAATGTCTGGCAACCGAGGAAACAATTTGTTTGATGCCACATGTGATGATAGCATCCGTGCATGGATGCAAATGACAAACTATCGTGCATATTTGAGAGGCCATGCCTCTAGTTCCGGTCCGTCAAAGGGGGAGTTGAAGTTGAAAGCTGCAAGACGAAGTGGAGACCCTAAAAAAATGGCCAAAGCGTTGAATTCCTTACCCGGGTTTGAAGGAATTGGAAGTCGTATACCACATTTGGAAGGAGAAGAGATCTTTGGAAGCACAAAGAGGAAATTGGACGTCCCGATTGGTGACGCAAGAGACTCACATCGACCAGACAAAGTGAATTTCTCTCAACCTCGTGTCCGAACAAGGTCCGCTATTCCTCCTACAAACTCTTTAGAGGGCAAAGGAAAAGAACCAGAGTCAAATAGGTATAACCATGTCACAATTGCATTTGAAAGCGATTGTGACACATCAAAATGGCACATTGCAAGGATCAACCACAAATCTAATGCTAAGTGTCAAGCTCAGCAGCGAGGGTCAAATATGAAGTGCACTGCTCGAATTGCAAGAGGACAAAAGGGAACACCAGCTCCAACTTATCGTGGTAGAAAAGAAGATTATGGAACTAAACGAGAAGTATTTGCAGATTTCTGGTTTTGTGCAGATGATATTGAACGATGTGTGAAGGGTACAAAGTGTAAGTGGGTAATAGATTGGCCAGATGTCCCAGAAATTTGGCCTATTTTGACAAGGACAAACCTCAGTCGAGATGAGACTTTGCTGTTGCAACATGCTGGCTTTCGGCTACAAGAACAACCGACATTGTCACCACGTCGCTTGTTCAGTATGTCAAAGATTTTTGAAAGTGTTGTGTATAATGAGGTCCCGCCAACAAATGCAGATGTGTACCCCATAGTGAGGAACAATCGAACCATACGTCGAATAGCAAATGCACCAACTGCAGAACAACGCAATAAGTAGGAGAGTGCAGGCAATGTTAGAGGTCAAATTCTGGAAGTGACCTTGCTTCCTTTCCCGGGACTAGGTGCAATCATATCTCTGGAGACTGGGATAGATCAGAACACAAATGTGTATCAAGTAACAGTGGGTATGTTCCCTTCTTGCATATGCCCAGACTTTGTGAACATGTCTATTTCAGCTATTGGAGGACGTCAACAGTATGTGAATTGCAAGCACCTATACTACTTGTATCGATATTTTTGCAAGATGGACATCCATGACGACAAATTCATTCATGCACTGAGTTATAGTTTCAATGAGTTGAAACTTCTTTTACTTCGAGCAGGAATGATCACTATGCCAGAATAGGCATGTAGTAGACTTCATATGTATTTCAGTGGTATTTTATTAATATATTTAAAATACTATTTAATTGATGGGAACTTAAAAAAAATGGAAGCTTGAAAATTGCAATTGAAAGCGAGAATGTAGTTATAAAAATATGAACATGAATGACATTTTCTTTTCCTTCTTTTGTGGGTTTTTTTTTTTTGAATTGTATTTTTCTGGTCTTTCCCCTTTTTTTCCCTTGGTTTTCCATTAGTATTTCATTCTTCTTGAAATTGACTTTCTCATGTTCTGTCATGCACTTGTATGTTTTTTAATTTTTTCCGTACCCTAAGTCCATACTAATTTTTTTTCCTCCACTGTTACTTGTAAACCCTTTTACTTTTCTATTTTCTGTCATTTAGTACCCTCCTTCTTACACTTTACTTCCCTTTTTTTCCTTTCGTTTTTCTTTTCTTTTCCATGTCATTTCTTTTTCTTGGTTGCTTACCCATTTTCTAGGAAGACGTCTTCTATGCTTTATATTTATTTTTTTCACTTGAACAATCACTCCATTAAGTTGGAGTATATTAGCGAGAGGTCTATGAGACTGAAATGTGATGGCCCGGGTTCGAATCCCGTGAGGCCCAAAATTATGCCGTTCGGCGCAATCCCTATATTGAACTAAGTCTTAAGAGTGCTTGTAGCGCAGCTATAGTGGAGGATAGGTAATGTCCATCAAATATTTTTTATAGTATTCTTTGCTGAACTAATTATATTTTTTCCTATAAATGATTGGTCATTGCATACATAGTTGCATTATAGAGTTGGAAGTACAGGCCTAACTATATACTAATGTTCAAGGAAATTTTCACATTTCAAATGGTCATTATTGAAACAACTTGTTTTTAAAAAATTCACGGTTATAGGTGGCTTGGTCATAGGTCCCAAATTTTACCAAAAATAGTAAGTACAAGTCTTTTTTTAGAATTTTTTTTTAAAAAAAATTTGGGAAGTTTTTTTTGTTTTTTTTTCTAATTTTTAGGGCTCCACGCTCGCAAGGCCTACGCTTGCAGCTCACAAGCTCACCGCTCAAGGCTCGCATGCTAGCGTCGTTGGACATTAAATATCCACTCTACAAAATTATTTTTCTCCTCATATTATTTAACCCCTATATTTTTTCTATGTAAAATCTAATACATGGTATTAAACATGACCATATATTAGTTATAATATCATATATGTAACTCTACACACTCTATATTATATATATTATTTAAAAAAATTTAGGTACAATAAATATACAATATCATGTCTTAAATCTCATGTGGTTTCTAATAAGCACACTAAGTGACTTTCCTAGGTAATGTGGTTTATATTTTCATCATCATGATGTATATGAGAATTATTTGTTTTTTAAAATTTCAATTCTTTCAAATTTTCCTTTGGAAGCTTTTTTTGAATTATAATATCATGATATGATGATTTTATGTCAAGCCTTTGACATGTGGTGTTTTTATAGACATTAGATGTTAAAGAGTGGTGACCCAAGAACATTGATTTCCATGGATGTTGCAAAGTGCATTGATAAATTACTATTAAAACATGTTGATGCTATCAATGACGTCTATGTCTTATTCAACATGAACTCAAACATAGTGATGTTTTTTTGGACATCCAAAAAACATAGTACTACTTTGTCAATAAGCAAATGACAAAGTAGTATTTTGCATTTTGACTGAGGATAAGTCTATAAAAATTATTATAGGTTGTAGTAAAACACTTATCAAATGTAAAAGAATTTAAGGGAAGGACAGACACGTGGCATGCTTTGCAAAAAAAAAAAAAGGGATAGTACATTCATTCAAATATATTGTACTTTAGTTTTCAGTAAACATAAAAAAATGATTTGAATGAGAAAGTACAAAAGAATAAGAAGGAAAAGATAAAAATATTAATAGGAAAAAAATCATAAAACATCTATTAGTTCTAATTTTTAAATCTATTATAGGGACCAAAAAATTGAACTTAGAAGTATATTAAAAAATAATATAGGATGCTATAATAAATAGAAATTTAGAATTATTTTTTAAAATAGAATAGATTAAATTATAAAATATTAGATAAATAACCCTTCATAAAATATCCTAAAATCTCACATAAATACTAAACCTCTAAGCTAGTGACTCCCCCCAAGCCACATTAGTATTGAAAGACAGTTTGACATTTACACCATGTTGTAGTGTAGTTATATTACAACTAAGAGTATCATGCTACATTTTATCCAATAGCTTGTGATAAAAACGTAGGTAAGGATCAAATCACTATCAAAATTCACAATCTTGAAGTAATTAAACTACCAAACAAAACACTTTTGATTCCAGAATGATGGCTTCAACTAGCTGCAGATGCTCTCTAATTTGAGCTAGCTCCAATTGATGCTTAAATAGGTTTTTTGTGAGCGTTCAAATTTTTGAATTTTTGACTAATTGTCTATTGTAGTTAAAATGATAGATGAATACTAATAGAAAGTAGAAAATGAACAAGAATGAATGTAAAAGACAATTGGTCTAGAGATTTTAAGAGCTTTATCCTTGTTAGATAAGAAAGGTGATGAATTGTCTTAGTAGCGGTTGATATCAGAAAGTTGCAGCTTTTGCAGTAGCATATAGGCAGACGATTTGTCATCTCTCACTCTCTCACATTTCAGCTCGTTTTTGCTCTACAATGTTCTGTGAATTTTGCTACATTGTAAATTGTGAACTCCTTCAATACAAATTGTTTTTGAACGAATTGTGGTGGTTGATCTTATGTGGGTCTTGTTTGGTTGTGGGTGAATCTGTGTGATCACCTATGTGTATTTGTGAGTTGATCCTGTGTGGATATGGTCGTGTGTTTTTGCATCAATTTTATTATTGGAAAGTGCAATCTTTGGGTTAGTGACAAATTGTGCAGATATTCTTCTTTTGTATGCGTGCACATTGCTGAACTTTAGAAATTGGATAGAAGAGTTGTATAATTGAAATTCTTTGTGACGAATTGTTATTGTAAAATGATCTGGTGATCTGACTTTCAAATTCAACACTTGTAATTCAATTGTGATATTAAGGTCTGAGTTTATGATTGTCTGTGTGTGTGCATAATTCTAATTGTCCTTGACCAATTGTCAATCTTAGCAAACACAAATCAAATAACTGGACAATTGACTTTGATTGTACCAATTGCATAGACTATTCTTGTCCAGTTGCTATAAGTCTTGAATTGAATATTTAAAGCAAATAGGCTGTGAATATTGCTTGGATTTTGTGTGATTTGTTTTAAAAATTAAGAGTAAGTTTAGTTGAGATGATGAGAGTCCATACAAGATATCGCTAATGATGGAGTCTCATGGTGCGAAAGACTAATGGTCAAGCGCAAGAACCAGATTGGAGCAAAATCGTAAAGAACAGCAGAAGATTAATCAACACTTGGTAAGTTGAAACTTAACAAATTGTCTTCATTGTAAAGATTGATTATAAGTTGTAGGACAAGTCATTTTACTTGATTATTAAGATCCAGTGATTGGATCAATTTTCTTGACGATTTGTCAAGTTGAATTGTGGACCAGTGATTGATTCCACTAAATTGTGTAGGAAATTATACAAATTGTTGTGAGTCCAGTGATTGGATCTCATTGTGTGGTTGTGCTTAGTTGAATTAGTTGTAGTTGAAAAATTGTTTATAAAATAAACAATTTGTTAAATTGGTGGCATTGACCCAGTGATTAGGATTGCCTAGTTGAAATTGTGTGTCTACATGTAAGTGTAGAAAACAAATTGTCTTATTAAATATAGACGCATTTGTAAGTTGTCAGTTTGAAGTAGTGATCTAGAGATTGGATTTGCTTATTGTATGTTGTAGACAATTTGTCGTTGTTAACTATATAGACCAGTGATGTTCTAAGTTATATTGGTTTTGATAAGAGCTAAGGACAATTTGTAAATTGTGTAATTCATTAATTTAATACTTGCATTATAATAAAACTAATTGTCATGCTTGAATTGTGTAGGCTATGTGGTACTATTGAAGACAGTGAAGGACCAGCTGAAAGCAGACAAATTGTCATTTATATATATATATATATATATATATATATATATATATATATATATAATTTAATGGTTTGCTTGTTGTGATTCATCTGTATGGGTGATTGTGTAAATCGAATTTATGGTTGTGTGGATTAAATTGTATGACTACAAGCAAGTCAATAATAGTTTATGGTGATCTTTCAATTTGTTAAATAATTTATTTCTTGATTGGGAAATTTAACAAATTGTCTTTTGATATCTAATTTATAATTATGGGGTAATTAAACAAATTGTCAAAGGACTGATTTCGAAGAGTCAATTTGAACTAGTGATTAGTTCATATTAGTGAGTGAATTGGGGCGTAAGAAGTGTGTCCTAGTTTGGTGAATATTAAATATGACTATTTGTCTTACCAGTTAGTACAACAATTGGGTAAATTAGCTGCTGAGTGGAATTAAATTGAGGTTGCCTTGCAATTGTGAGGATAGGTCCAAATGGAGTGATTTCATTTTGGATAAGACAATTAGTTTGAAAATTAATTTGAAATGGTAAGGTTGGTAGTGAGGTTATGTGCCTTTGGCTGATTCCTATATTTGTATGAATAGTGTACCTTGATAAATTGTTGTGAATATGCAGAGTGTTCTAAGCTTGAGAGTATTGCATAAAACACTCATTCCCATTGCATTAGATAGGGACAAATTGTTGTAGGATCGAGACTGGTTTGTTACTCATCTAAACTAATAATTAGTGACTGGACAAATTGTCTTGGTAACGCAAATCACCAATAATTAAGGAATTGTGTACAATTATATAAATATATTATATATTTGCATTTGTCTAGTATTAGATCATGCGCATGAAAAATTGTGGTCAAACCTGACAAATTGTTGAAAAACTCCCCTAGAATACTAGGCAGGACTGGGACTGCATTTCACGCGTCCATAGCATTATTTAAAGGACTGGCCACCAAATTATATTAGTGGGAATAAGAGTGAAGGTATAATCCCTTGTTGTTTGTGAAATATTATAGTAAATCCCCTTCTAATCTTGAAAACAAGTGACTTCTAGCTGCAAAATGATAGACGTTTTGACCATTCCCTTTAGATTTTAAACCCCTATACTTAGTCCTGGGTTTTGAGGAACTACAAAATCTTAGACTACATTTTTCTATACAAAATTTAGTAGATCACAAGGCAAGGTTGCTAGCATGCAAGCGTAGAAGCATGAGCTTGTGAGCTTGTGAGCGGGAAAAAATCAATTGAAAAATAAAGTGATGTGCCTATGACCGTGGATGTACCTATGACCGTGTATGAAGGGAATTTGAGTTTTGAAAAATGGCTAGGTCATTGAATTTTCAAATTTTGAACGACTTATGCATGGAAGGGAAAGAAATACACTTTGGTTGGTTAGGAATTGCCCATGCATCACTTGGTCGTATTTTAGGAATTTGGGGGTAAACACTTATAGTGGAGTATTCATTTGAATTGAGACAATTTATTTTTCGTAATTTTTCCTTTGGTTTGTATGAAATGTTTTTATATTGACACCCTCCTTTTTGTCTTGGAAGCTCAGTAGATGGTGTGAATATATTTTCTATTCCATTTTAGAAGGCTTTAGTGATGGTGTGAAAATTATTTTCTTTTTCACTCATTTATTGTATGAAATTTATTTTGGGGTTTGGATAATACGTTTTATTTTAGGGTTTAGGGATGTTTAGGATTAGGGTCAGTGTTTGTTCAGAGTGATCTTCTCATCTCATACACCATCTTCCTATGAAAGACTCTATTTCTGTAGTAATTTCATTCTAGTCTCTCTTTTGTTTGCAAATACATATGAAAAAGCAGTGCATACTATCTACAGTAGTGTCAAAGTAAATTAATTACACAATATGTAGCCATAAAACACACAAATCCAATCATCGTGAAAATCAAAACATATTAGTTTGAGTATTAAGATACATCGATCTCATGAATCTAAATTGCCATAGACTCTGTCGCAGATTCCTTATTGCTGGAAGAATCAAAAGTCTCTCTACCCTCAAATGCTAATCCGTCCATGAACTGCAAGACATTCCGACAATACGAAGGTTTACGATGTTTAGGGATTGAAGTTCCGAACTCAGTAAATGCCGACACTAGCTGCTCTGCATAGATTGGAAGCTCAAATGACTTCTCTAGGCTCAAGATAAGTCTTCGTCTCTTCTTCCCAGCACCTGCTGCCATCAATCCCTTGGTGCTGTACATATAAGTGATTGAATATTAGATTTATGAAACCTTATAAGTACCAATCAGACCAATGATTTGAAAACAAAGAAACTTATTTACTAGGTCTATCTTGCCGAACAAACTTCCGTGCTTTCATAATCATTGCATTTGGATCTTGTGAAACAATAACTGCAGGCGCTTTTGGAACTGCAACTGTGGCAACAAAAGGGGCAGGCTTTATCATGGGCTCCAAGATGCCTGCAAAAATCTCCTTGTCTGCCTCCAATGCCACAATGTGGCGCCCTGTTGTACGACATGCCGTTATAGAGGCACCTGAAAAAGCAGGCATGAAGTGAGAATGTCCATGATTTTGGGTATAACATGAATTCCCGATTGTACACATGGTAGAATGATAACTCACCTGTAGATGCTGTGTAGTCCAGAACCACGTCTCCTTCATTGGTGGTTCCTTCAATGATGTGTTGTAAGAAGCGGGCGTCTTTCACTAGTAGAAAAAGGGGGTATAAATTACTTGTCTTTATGACTACATCGACAACAATGATTGCAAAATAGTCATTTGAAGTCATTTTGAAGTCATTGTTGTTGATGCAGTCATAAAAGACAAATAATTAATAGCCCCTTTTTCTACTAGTGTTTTTCCCGAGGCCCTCGCCATGGCCTCTTGACCTTGTTGTTCATCAACATGGAATCTTCGGTGGTTTAGTTGATCAGCAAGTCATCACGCTTTAGGTCCACTTTGGCCTTTGACATGGTTGTGGAGCGCTTGAACGAGAATTTAGATGTACCTCTTACACCCAGGGCTTTCACCAAGAGTGTGATGCCAAACTTCAAAGTCTGCAAACATTAAATGAACATAGACATTCAAAGAGTGAATGAAAACATTAAATGCGTATCTAACAGTCCATTGTGAAGGGTTGAAAATTTCATACCGTGCTTGTGTGGTCTATGGCCGAAGCCAATTGCACCCATTTCATGCCTATCCATTCTTGGAACTTCACCATTGCGGGGTACTCTTCACATAATCCCGCAATGGTGCTTAGAGCGTCTACACTCCACGAATGAAACACTTCAATGCAACCCTGGTTCTGCAAGTGTTTTTCTGCAAAGAAGAACGCTTCATTGATCATGTTGTAGTCCGAGTCCGAGTTCCAGGAAGGCGTGCTTGTATCTGGAACTGACACCCCCGGCACCGGCAAATTTTCTTGGCAATCAAAGAGCATGAGGTCGAATCCTGGCCACTGCTTTATCGCTTTATTGTGCACCCTGTCCTTCCCTACCGCCATCTATACATATGAATTGTGAGGTGAGAAGTCTCCATCATGAGGAATGCATAACTTTATATTTTGAAGGTCTAATTTCTGAATAAGAAATTGTTTACTAACCTTCTTAAGAAAATCCATAACTTGGGTGTAGCAATTGGAGCCTTTTGTCTTTTTGTTGTCCACGACCTCTTCAACAGAGACGTTGAGTACCAACTCCTCTAAAGTGACGATGTCGTTGTCTCCAATGTGAATAACTTGCATTCCTTGAGTAACAATATCTTCCGTGAACTTTGGCAGCACAACCTTCCTCTTCATTCCAATGTGAACTCCTCCTTCCATTTGCGAGGGTTGATTCACGGTCGATGATTCCGGAACCAAGTCTTCATCATCTTGCTTCTTCTTCCCTTTCGCTTTGGCCTTTCCTCTTTCTCTTTCTCCTTCTCCAACAACTTGGCCACATGCTCTGCTTCCCTCTTCTCTTTTGTTTCCACAGCTAATTGGAGCTGAGCTACTTTCCTCCTATCATTCTTGCCCTTCTTTACAATGGCTCTATTCCTCTATGCATCGTCCATACCTGCAAACTCATCAACATCCAAATCAATCACTCCAATGCTTTGCAAAGAGTTCCGAAGTTCCACCTCCGATGGATGTGTGTATGAACCTAGGCAATCAATGTACCATCCCCCACCATTGAGGGGAGCTGTGGTTAAGGTCTTCAGTTGGTTCGGCATGTACATGCAATCTGCAGAACTCCGGTCCAAGAAAGTCGAGAGAAACGGGGGCAAGTCCTTTTTTTGAATTGCCCCTTTTGGCTCTAGCTCGTGCTTACAGTACCTGCCAGATTTGACAATGCAAATTCAATTTCTAATCACAAATAATATTCTAAAAAAGTCCAAAATGCCATTTCAATGTCATGCACAAGTACATGAACACAGAGCAAGGAAAACCCGACACAATATGTTATGCCAAAATTCAAATCCTCCGGGCTTACATGAAACAGAATGGGGTGTGTGTGTGAAGGGTTGACCCTCTCATCCACTGTTAGATCCGACAGTGGTCTTTCCAATAGTTTAGAAACCCTTACCCTTCTTCACCTCCCACCATGTTTTTATCCATTCATGAAATATAAATGCATCCAACAAAACTGGAGGCATGGCTAACATTAGAATGATCAAATGTGATGAATACCAATTCGTAAAGGATTTTTGACATACCAAAAAAGCACCCTTTGCATTGCCTGCTTCCTGTCCTTGTAAGTCATGAAGTTGTCACTTTTCTTGAAGTACTTTGTTCCTCGGAGGTGAGCCATGAAGCCTTGATCCCAGATCTTCCTCCTCCATCCTTCTAGATAATCCACCAAGGTTTCCAGTTTTAGAGGAGTGTCCATGTTGAAGTTGATATTGTCTTGGTTCACCACGTTCTCAAAGTATTCAACAGCTACGTCTTCAATCTGCCAAAATGTGGCATTCGTTTATTCCTTGAACCATATGTATTTGGCTACAATAATTTTTAGAATTTCTGTATTCAGTTCCTTTGAACTATTCGTATTTAAAATTCAAAAACAATTTCACATGCAACGCTTACCCCAGCATACCAAATGCATTTGTTCAAGAAAGGGTCTAGCAACGTTTCCAATACGGGATTAGGTGGAAGCTGTCTAGCATCCCGGGATGGCATGGAGGAGTTCCACCACTTGAAGAACTTTGTCTTGTGGAAAGGAGTGGTGTTGCAAGTTGCCACCATTTGAAGTTTCTCGAGAGTCATCTCTGGGACCTCATTTGTACTCCAATGTCTCTACCTGTCTCAGAAACATCCCAAACACAATTTAAAATTTGAACTCCATTGGATGATATGGCGTCAGGATGGTTACTAGTGTGCTCCTTTCGTTTCTCAAGATTAATAAATAAACCTTTTCATTTCGGAATTCTAATTTCTTATGAAGTATTTAGGGTTAGGTACATAAAGGAAGTTCAATGCTCAAAGCTTTACAAGGTCTTCTTATAATGGCCTTTGTACATGCAATGTAATAGTTCTATTTTTTATTAAAATGAAGATAATTTTTTACGTTTCTTTAATAAAAAAAATCCATGGCTTTCATATTGTATATGTAAATGCCATGATATTTACACAGGCAGATAGCCATTTCGCCGCAGGACCACAACGAATTATGCTATGGAGTTGGAACATCCTATGTGAAAGTTATGAATTCTTCAAAGTGAAACATAATTCCATTTCAATTTTGAATTCAAAAACAGTTTGGAATACCATGACCATGTTAGAGAAGTAAATAAACAAAACAAACAACCTCTCTTGAAACATACATGTGTAGATGAATCAAACCTCTCCCAGGAATTCCAGCTTCAAAGCCAGATTGGCTACTGTGACCAATTTAGTCATCTTGCCATTCAATTTGTCTATTTTTTCTAGAGCTCCAGCTCTCATGGCATGCGCAAGTCCCATAGGAGTCTTCTCGTCCTCTGCTGTGATTTCATTGTATTTTCTGATGGCGGCATCCATTGCTTGGAATATCTCTTGCTGAACAAGTACAATGAAAAGGAGTTTATATGACAACCACGCAATAATATGCAATCGAAAACAGGAAGTACACTTCAATGGCAGTCCAAATGGCATACACTAATCATATTCAAGTGGAAGCCAAATCAAATGATATGAATTGATTGTAAAGACATTCTCATCCAGAAAAGAAAAGTCGTGAAAACCTCAAGGGGCATGGAGTACCAAGTCTTTTTAGATTTAGGGGCCCCACACCGCTTGAGCTCCGATGGCCTTAGCATCTCGTTGAATCGCTCAATAGATAGAAGTCCATACTTCTGAATGTGGTATAACGTGTGCACTAAGTTTGTTTTCACGTGAGAATCCTCAGTGGACCTGGAATACATGGGAAACATTATTTATAGTATTCAAAAGGCCTCACAGAACAATCCCAAGTGACATTAAATGATTACATGTCTCGTTACTGCCATTATAGTGTTGGCAAGAAATACTCACTTGTTGATGTCATGCATGACATGCATGACCAATTCTGTCTTCCCCTTGGTATCCAAAACAATTGAATCCACAGCATAATGCCAATCCCAGTTTTTCGAGTGTTTTCTGTTGATATAACTTAGCCAAGAGATGAGCTTGTGATTATCATTACATACGAAGAACTTAAGGTTCTTGAGGAACCTCAACTCTAGCACTGCCTCAACTTCGGTGTTGAATATGTCATTCTTCTTCTTCCACAACGGATCCCACACTTCCATTTCCTCCGCAGTGAACATTGACGCCTCTCCAGCCTCATTGGTTGTTGTCACATAAAATACTACGGCTTCGTCTCGGTATCCTGTGTTGAATTCCTGCTCAAGGAACTTCAAATCACAGGCAAGCGTTGGCTTCACCATAGGCATGGCCACCATGCGACAGAGAGGAATTCGTAGTTGGAAGAGGTAGTTGAGCTTCATCTGCAGAGACGCAATGGTCTTCACCGAATCCACCTTGTGATATGACCGCAAGTCATCTTTATCCAAGTCTTTGTCTTCTTCCTCGATGATGTCCATGGCCACTTCCTCTTCTGCACACTCTTCTTCTTCCCCTTCAATGTCAAGCTAAAGGGTATTGTCATTAACTTGGGTCTCTAAAATTGTCTCATCTTGTGACATAGCGGAAGGGGATGCATCCATCTAGAAGTACATAAAAAGAGTAAATAAACAATGATAGACGGTAAGCATATTCCTAATGCATTGCAGGCATTGAGATCTTCTTCAATTAATCGAGGGCATTCAATGCACTATGATGATAGTATGAAACCATTGTAAACTTGAATATAGTTCAAAAAACAATGTGTCTTAGGCATGACAAGGTGTACATCATTATATGCACCAAATGATTTCTATTGACTAGAATCAGTCAATGTCAACATCCCCTTCTAACTTGGAACTAAGGTGAATCATGACCACTTCTTGCTTACCCTGGATGTCACTACAATGATGATCATAGAAGCCACAGTAAAGGGGACCATCTATGGAGATGGAAACTTGACTCTCTAAGCTGTACTCAATGTCGGAACTCTCAGGTGACATTAGCCTGAAAACCCCATTCCTCTCCCTAGCCACCTGAATGATCCTAGCCAGATGCTGACGACGTCTAAGTGCGCGGGTGTCATTCACTTGACTTAGTACTAAGCTCTCAAAGGCATCTATTGCACGATCAGCAACATCCATGACGTTGTGGAAACTTACCATGTCTTCCTTCTCAACGTCATCGTCTTCTAGATGACTAGAAACATCCATGGGGGTATTTATCGGTATAAATGGCTCAGACGGTCCTTCTCCCTAAACAAGTGGAAAATCTTGAACCTCCGCTACTAGTATTGAAGTGCTTCTTCTACGTCCTCCCTAATTTCCAACCATCAAATTCAAGAAACTCAATATTGATTAGATTATCCCTCTTATACTAGAGCAAAAGAATAGAAGACTGCAAAGTGTAATTTCGAAATATAATTATGATAAATGAAAGCTCATATGTTGTGAGTAGTCTGACATTGAGCCTTACATCTTGACTGTGAAAATACTATAAGATAATGACTACTACATGTCCTTGGAAAACACTTAATTGATGAAGCAAGGAAATGATATTGCCAACAAAGCACAAAAACACATAATTTGACGAAAAGGAAAAAAAATATATGAAAATCCTTACTCATAAAAAGAAATATAAGTAAATTTCAGCTCATAGCATCCAAATTAAGGATGCTGGCAATGTGACACATGGCTCCTTTGCACTACACTAAAATTGGTAAATAGTGTTGGCAACACTAATTGTCAACACTAACACTAATTGTGATTTTCAAGGTTAGTGTTAGATGAAAATTACCCCATTCTAACACTATTTTAGCTCTATAGTAAATTACAGTTTTCTAGGAAAGGAACAAATTTTCACGGCGAAAGGAAAAAATTACAATTTTGCAGAGAAAGGACAAATTTTTACGACGGGAGGCTAAAATTACAGTTTTACAGGGAAGGGATAGATTTTCGTAGTGGGAGGCAAAAATTACAGTTTTCTTGGAAAGGGATAGATTTTCACGGCGAGAGGCAATAATTACAATTTTATAGGGAAGAGACAGATTTTTACGGCGGGGGGTAAAAATTACAGTTTTGCAGGGAAGGGACAAATTTTTATGACAGCAATTAAGTGCCCCAACACTATTTACACATAAGTTGAAAAATAGTGTTGGAGGTAAAAAACAAGGAACAACACTAATTATCACCCAACACTATTTACCAATTTTAGTGTAGTCGGTACTAGAAATTCGACACCAGAAATTGCCACGTATATTCTAAAATGATGATAATCTGAATGGGAATACATAATCTTGTCCACGTCAGCAAACCATAATTGTCGCGCATGAAAGAAGTAATAACCTCCATTTTCTCCCAAGCACAAACTGCGAATCCAAGTCCCAAATTGAACAAGGAGTGCCGCAGTGGCAAACACTTCGGCTATTACTTGGGAATCAAGAATCGACTGATCCATTCCTGGATGCTCACACTCCCGAATGAATGAACCTTGGAAACAAGAGGTCCAGTTGCATCCTGAGAATCCACTGTCGGATTCGATAGTGGATTCTTGGGATGCAACTAGACCCCAAAATATTTAGCCATTGGTATACGACGTTCACTCCCTGAATTTGTTGTGCCCTCACTTGATGTGGTTTTTGAAGGGTGTCCAAACAGCATTCGGCGTCCTCAATCCCGGAATTCGAGGCGCCTTCTACTGACGTGGGAGGAGGATTCAAGAGGGGCTGCACTGGAGCTCATGTTTTGGAGGGGCCCAAATGACTTGGGCAAGCACTTGAGAATCAGAACCGATTGAACCAAAATTAGATGCACACACTCCCAAATGAAGGCACGTTGATTTTTAGGGTATCCAGCTGCATCCCGAGAATCCATTATTGGATTCGACAATAGATTTTCGGGATGCAGTTGGACACCAAAACATTTAGACATTGAAATGCAACGTTCACTACCCGAAATCGTCGTGCCTTCAACTCATGTGGTTTTAGGGTGTGAGAACATTACACGACGCCCTCAGTCTCGGAATCCATGGCGGCTTCAATTGAAGTGGGAAGAGTATTCCGGAGGGCCTGATCTGTCACTCATGCTTTGGGGGGTCCCGGTGCGCATTGCTAAGAGACTGTCGGATCCGATGGTCACTTGGTGAAGCTCAATCGGACTCCTAATTTCTAAATGAAGAGAGGGATCAAGAGCCCCAGCACTCGAGCAAGAAATGCAATGAAGCCGGACACTGCCAAACTCAATGAATCACGCAAACTGAGTGGATTTCACACTCGACCGATTGGCGTTCATGTACAAGGAGTTCTCTCTTCACAATGCACACATTCTTTAAGGTGGGAAGTGTTGCAATGCAGTAAGGACGCAACAACATCTACAATGCAAGAAATTCATGAATGTAACAAGGGCTTCAGGACGATGAATCCGTAGTGGATTCCAGTGTCACTTGCCACAAAATGAGGTAAGTAATCGTAAGTGATCAGAAGTGAGTCAGCATCGATGATCACTAAATGCCTGTGGTGACTTGAATGCGGTACAGGGCTTTGAAATTGCGAATGCAGTGTATGCATTACCTTCTCCCGGTGACGCAAATGTGAATCCCTTTCACTAGATTCAAAGTTCAGCTCCTCACGCGCACGGCTCTTGGTGTTCCGAGACATAGCTTCAACTTGCATTCCAAAAAATTGCGCATGAACCTCCCAAAATTTACAATACAAACGGCAGTACTGAGCTCCCTTCATGTCGCTCGGCAACGACGCTCTCAAAAGGAGATTCTCCGAGATCACGGCAAGATGTTCACATAGGGCACCGAGTTCAACAGCGAAGTGCGCCATCCAACGGGCTGCTGCCAATCATGTCCCGGGTATGACGGGGACAATTAGGTCCGGGCCATCTGGCCCATTCCGTGACGGCCACGGTAGAGTGCCACAATGGAGTGGCTTCCAGCACACCTGATACTTTTAGTATCAAACCCTAAACCCTTTAGTAATTGAAGAGTTTTTTTTGCACCTGGATTTGGAATACATACCCTATGATTGACACAAGGATTGCAAATTAAACGCATAATTCACTTTTGGGAAGAAATGGCTCATACTGATCTTCTTCATACATCCATTTGCACATGGATTCATTTTCATGCTCTAGGAAGAAGAGTTCCACACTTTTTTTCATTTAACAGAACTTCTTCAGCATAATTTGAACTAATTTGTTTTGGACATGAATGAATAATTCTACAAAGCTCTAGAAGTATTCATAAAGATATGTAGATTGCATTTTTCCCTTTAAAACATGGACTTCATTAAGACTAAGAGAACTTCATGCTTCATAAACCCAAATCTGTGTGAATGAAAGCAACTTCAGTGAGAAAGGTTTTATTTAAAATCTTCTCACTAAGCAAAGGAGACAACATTACTTTATTTTACACTTAGTGGGTTGCATTGATGTGCTCGATAACCCATTTTATAGAGCTCTGACTAAGTTAACTTCTTCATAGAAAGTTTTCCTCTAAAATGGAAATGGAAAAGGTTGTACCAAAGGTACGAAAGCACGAGCAAATGTGTAGCTTAAAATGTGTGACACGAATCATTGCCACTTCCAACAATACTGGAACTAATGACATAAATGTTGCATTCTAAAAAGAAGTAGTCCAAGTCATTACGAGCACCACCATAAACCACTTCTACACTAAAAAATAGAAGGCAAGGAAATGCACAAATTAGCAACGCAATTGTTGATGTATCAACAATCCTAACAGTCCCTTCCTCAAATGTGTCCATAGTGATTATGCTCATGGATAACAGAGAAAGCAATACAAAATCTAGTAGAGACTTATATTTTCCCAAGGTGCTTGCCCTATTGGACAGTGACCGCTTGTTGTGCCCTGTGACATCTCCAACAGTGGATCCAAGTTCTGCACATTGACGTTGTCCGCCTCACTTGTGCCTCCCACACCAAAGTGTAGTTCTTTGCGAATATCTTCTTGACTGGAATGGCTGGTCTTTGACATGTGTTTTTTTGCACGAGTCAATCTGGCTCTCCGCAACTCTCTCGACAATGAATAATACAAACGCCTATGCCTACTCTTTCTCTTCGTCAACAACTTGCTAGGATTAGACGTGACCAAAGGCTCTACAAGCATGAGAAAGAACACTCCAACAACACAATCACTCTAAACTGCACTATGTACTACAACTCAATGTGCAAATGAAACTTCTTTGAAGCCTTGCATTGTTCTTATACTATCTCTAGAAGAGAGGTGGAGGTCTTCGAAGTCTCAATATTAAATGAAGCTCACTGACAATATCGGCCCATAATGGTAGTTGAAATGGCGATAGTAAGAGTCAGCTTCGTGAATTGTACACTTCAATGGTTCACACAATACGAATCTACTGTGAAGTTTGACGCCTCGGTTTTTGTCCGCTTGTGCCAAACAGGCGACTTCCTTACAATAAATGTTATTTACACACCGGATGTTAGAATGGGCAGTGGCAGCGGTGGCGGATAGGGCTATGGCGGAAGCATGCAAAGCAAAGGGTAGGGGTGTTGTACTACATCTGAATGGCAAGGGATATTTATGATGACTTGGAAATGACAGCATGTTTCAGCGTCTGAGTATTACTCGGTAAATGCCTATGGAAGTACATTCTGACTTCAAGCGTTCACCCATAATTGTACTGTGACGGGAACAAGTGGTGGCGTCACTTTATGTATAGTAGAATTTAAAGGCTTCTTTTTTTAACACAAATGGAGATGAGGAGGGGAGAAATAATACGCAGGTCTCTTTTTATGTATTTAACAGTGCTGGACTGTTTGAAGATATGGTATTTCTATAGTTCCTTGTACCATGCTCAAGAGTATAGGTAAATATCTGTATTCAATCATACATGCATGATTTGTGAAAATGGCTTATATTAGAGTCGATGGTCATGAGGTACCGCTTTTGTTTCCAGTGGGAGACAAGGGACAAGCTACAGTTCTCAGTCATCTTCTACACGTCCAATTTAGGTTCTTGGAGTCCTTTATCTATGTTGAGGAAGAAACAATGTCTGAGTGCGATGAAGTCAAACAATTTGTTCCTATCATGAAGTCTTTGAAAGATGGAGAAAAGTGTTGGTACCTTCCCCTAGGAAACTACAGAGCATATGGACTTCCTCTATCTATGGTTGGTGCCTCCACAGAGATTTTGAGTCGCCAGTTAGATAATTCAACTGTAGAAATTGCCATATACCCTAAATCCTACTCCATGTTCTATAGGTAATTTTGTTTCTCCGGTTCACCTGAAGCCTTCCGTACGTCATGTTGTGAAGGTAGAAAAGTTAGATCCGATCATAGAACTATCTAGTGAATCGGAAGGAGAGTCTCCCGAATTGAGTCATAGGATTCCAGAAGGGTCTCGTTGTGACAACTCATATTTTTGATTTTTTTTTGTTTACCTTTTTGAGTGGAACGGAAATTAGAAACAGGTATCTGGATCTAGCTAAAGGGAGGGAGATAAATCAAAAATAGTCACAAGAGAACCTTACGGAACTAATCCGGTTCTAGATAGAAGCGGACCGGATTAGATTTCCAACCGGAAGGGAATTCCAACCGGATTCTCCTTGACCAGATTGGAGAGAACCGGATGACAAGGACCGGACCGGATGTCCGACCTATCATAATGACCAATCCAGGGCGTCAGGACTATATAAGGCCCGACCCTGCCCATTTTCAGGTCTTTTGTTTTCACGTGTTGTCATTTCCTATCTTAGCACCTCATCATTTCCGTTTACGGCGGCGAGGAGCTGAGAGTACGAGAGGGTCCGGTAGTGAGTGAGAGGTGTGAGACAAAGAGATCGCCTCCGGGCGCGAGTGGGAGAGAGTTGAGCGCGAGCGGATACGGAACAGTGAGAGGTTGAGAGTGTGAGTGCGCTAGGAGGTTGGTTTGTAGGTGGAGCGGAAGACCAGAGTGTAAGCGCTCCCTTGTTAGGTCAGCAGAGAGTGAATCCGGATAGAGCTGCCCTCATGCCGCGGCTGAACCGGAAGAGACCAGGCTCTAGCACCCCACCCCCGAGTAAAGTGAAGCTGAGGAAAGTGGTTCCGGTCATACCGACCAAGGAACCAGAACAGGAAGAACTCAGGGATGACTTAGCATCCATGGGTTGTCAGGGATTAGCTTTGAAACCTTGGAGTTTCAAGGATGAGAGGATGATTAGGGAGATTCTGGGTGGCGTATCGAACGAGTTTGATAACACCCTGAGAGGGAATCCCGTTCAATGGACCGAGGATTTGTGGCGAGCCGTCTACGGATTTCGGACGGGAGGACTCGGACTTGCCAACCGGAAGGATGATTACATCCAGGGCAAGTTCGGGAGTGTCGTGAATCCGAAGGATGGCTACGCGGTAGAGGACTGTATCGATGACCGGGAGCGTCGCCTGTTGCAGTTCCTTGTTCCGGTCTTGCATCCGGAAAAGCTGACCAGGGTGACCATCACCCTGGGTAATACAATCTTCGGAGCGTTGTGTGGAAACCGGAAAGTAGATTGGGGCCGGATCTTCTTCGATCTAGTGTCCCAGCTTACTACAAGAGTGGGGAAAAGTAGGGCTACCCCACTGTGCCCTTACGTGTACCACCTCTACCAGCAACAGGAACTGTTGACGGAAGTGGAGATGAAGGTTTGGAAGGCCTAGGAGCGGACCATGAAGTATGGTGAATCCGAGTCCGATCAGGAAGCAGATTCCGGGAACGAAACCAAGGAGGAAGAAGAAGAAGAGGAAGAGGAGGAACCGTAGTTCACCTCCAAGAGGCAGAAGACCACGCCGACCCGAAATTGAAGAATGCCTCCGATTCAACCCCGGCCGCTTCCGGTTCCTTGGTCGGCATGACCGGAACCACTTTCCTCAGCTTCACTTCACTCGGGGGTGGGGTGCTAGAGCCTGGTCTCTTCCGGTTCAGCCGCGGCATGAGGGCAGCTCTACCCGGATTCACTCTTTGCTGACCTAACAAGGGAGCGCTCACACTTTGGTCTTCCGCTCCACTTACAAACCAACCTCCTAACGCGCTCACACTCTCAGCCTCTCACTGTTCCGTATCCGCTCACGCTCAAGTCTCTCCCACTCGCGCCCGGAGGCGATCTCTCCGTCTCACACCTCTCACTCACTACCGGACCCTCTCGTACTCTCAGCTCCTCGCCACCGTAAACGGAAATGATGAGGTGCTAAGATAGGAAACGACAACATGTGAAAACAAAAGACCTGAAAATGGGCAGGGTCGGGCCTTATATAGTCTTGACGCCCTAGATTGGTCATTATGACAGGTCGGACATCCGGTCCGGTCCTTGTCATCCGGTTCTCTCCAATCCGGTCAAGGAGAATCCGGTTTGGTCCTTCACAGCAATCCGGATGGCAATCCGGATCACATGTCACACAAAGACCTCCCGTATGATTCTCTCATACTACAACGACCTTGATGTTGAATCCGTTCCATACGAAGTTAGGTGGCTACAAGTGCACCCTTCCGTTCCAACCTCTACCAAGCTCTTCCGTTTACCAACAACGGTGGTAAGACCTTACAGGAGTCAAGATACTCAATCGGATTTTCCACCCATATTCCGGGTAAGAAAGCCGTTGATTAGGCTAGGTGGATAGGGAGGGATTCCTTAGCTGCGCTAGAACTCCTGGGTGGAAAATCCGGTTGAGTATCTTGACTCCTGTGAGGTCTTGCCACCGTTGTTGGTAAACGGAAGAGCTTGATAGAGGTTGGAACGGAAGGGTGCACTTGTAGCCACCTAACTTCGTACGGAATGGATTCAACATCAAGGTCGTTATAGTATGAGAGAATCATACGGGAGGTCCTTGTGTGACCTGTGATCTGGATTGCCATCTGGATTGTTGTGAAGAACCAAACCGGATTTGGGTTAGTTAGGGGATTAGCAGATAGGAGAGTGGGTCTTCAGCCACTATAAGTCACGGAAGGAGTGGTGGGCCTACCACTTTCAAAAGCAAGCGGCAAACCCTCTGATGGTAAAACAGAGGCAAAACTAAATCGGGTACGAAAAGGTGGACCGGAACAGATCCGCCTAGGAGGACACTTAGGACCGGAAGTTGCAGGGTCCTAAGTTGGGAAGTTAGTCAATAAACCAGAAAACTAGTGAAACCGGAATTAGGATAAAGTCTGGTCGTAGTCTTCCGGTGGGTTTTTGGATGTTCCGATTTTCAGAGGTAGAACCAGAAATTAGAATTTAAGGGTTAATTGGGTTTAGCTCCTTGTTAGGGTTAGCTACTTCACAGGATCTCGTAGGTTCGATCTTCAGGGTCATTTTGTTATACTCTAGAGTGATTTTTGTGAGTATAGTAGGGAAATTGCTTACTCTGTGCTGCGACACTCGTCAAACTACAAATGCAAGGAAGGTTGAAATGAACTCACAATATAAATACCCTTCTAATAGACAATTCCAATCTTCAGTGTCCCCTACTGCAACGTTTCCACATCCATACACTAAAAATAGTATATTAGATAGTTTGGCGAAACTAAGCAACATTTGTTGATCTTGAAATGAGCTGTCTACAATGGATCTCATCATCATGAGACACCATCATGTTTCAATACCTCCCGGTTGTTTATGATGGAGATGTCATCTTTGAATTGCCACCATGCCGATCTACTTCATCATTGTCAGCGGCGCGAAGCTTGGAAGGAATGGACAAGCGCTACGATGGACACCCATGGTATCGGCTTGTGACTACAAACATCTTGAACTCCGACAACCTCAAGTTTCGTAAGTCTCTCTGTGCCAAACATCTTGCTTGTGTCAATCCCAACTGTGATTACTTAAGAAGAGCTTCCAAGAAGAATGAAACGGAATGGACTAACTTTACATCATTTCCTTTTGTAGTTGGAAATGGTCCTCCTAAAGATTCTACTCTAGTCTATAAGGTGTGCAAGGTTCTACATGCATGTCTCAGCACTTGCAATGCTAGGATGTACTATTGCTTTGGCGACAATCCAAAAATGAGTAGGGCCGCTATTCACTTTGGAGAGCACAAGCACCCAATGGCAAAGGGGATGTATAGGGATTCCATAGAGGAAATCCTTGGACTCATAGAAGAACAAGTTTCGAAAACACCGTCTACAATGAACTCAACAATTGCTTTGTCTCCTAGCAAAGATTTTTTAACTAATTATCTATTTCACAACGGCAAAGGAGAGAAGAAGATGCTCGGGAGAGAAGAAATGGAAGAGGTTATGGATTGCTTTCAATATCTAAGTAGTCCAAATATTCGGAATGTCATCTCCTCGTTTCGCTCAAACAATCAAGGAGGGATCATCAACAACATTATGACAATGAAGAAGTCCAAGTTCGAATTCATACACGATAGCATCTTTCCAAGTCAAGACAAGGAGAAGGTGTACATTTTCAAAATGCTCACTAAGGGACCTGGAAGTGGAGTGGACCTCATGAAGCGCATGCAACCAGGAAGTAATCTATAGAACGTGTGGTTGATGTTTGATCACATAAAGCGCGTGAAGGATTGAACCACAATGGCCTGCCACGTGTATAATGCAAAGTACAAGAAGGTGATGACTATTGCAATGTCCGACATGCAGTCGGAAGATACCGAGGTGCAAGTACAGTTTTGGAAAAACTTGAATGCCGTCATGGAACGATATGGTGTGCCTCATCCAAATTTCAAAGGATTCATGGTAGACAATGCCATGGCCAATTGGAATGCGGTCCGTATTGTGTACGGTAGTGGCTCTGCAAATGAGGTCATGGAGAACCATGAGAGGACATGTTTACTACACTGAAGTACTTCTCTTCATAAACACACCCAGAAATATATAAAAAAGCACTACAACATCAACATATTTCTTTGTGTAAACAGTACAAAAATTCCAAAAATATGGACCAAGTAGAGACACGGTACATTGCAATATGATCGTGGTGGCTATCAACTAGAGCTACAAATGAAGAATTGCTTCATCACTTAGACCATTGGCTAGCATTCTGGCATTTTCGGTATCGGCAATGGGGAGGCTTCATGGACATGGTGCATGAATTCATTATTTTAATGCTAGTGACTATTCTATTTGTAGGAGGGATATAGGTGGAATGTACCCTTCCACTGTTCCACTGGCATTGGTGGATGTAATTCTCCGTAATTTACTAAACATGAGGCCTACACCACAAACAATTATCTTTAGTATTTCAATAGTTTGTTGATTATTCTTCGTAGGTGTAGAAATGGTGGGGGTTGTGAAGACAATGAGGAAGCTACCGTTGGATCCGACGGTAGTTTGTTGGGTGTTTGGTAGACCCCTATGGTTTTCAATCCTTGAACAAGATGTGTAATTATGAGGAGTGTAGGTCCTACATCTTTAACACTTTACGACAACATGATTCTTTAAAAGAATAGTCATGGTTTGCTTTTTTGAAGAGTTTGGATATGTATTATATGATTCAATTTCAATATGGTAAAGTATTTCTACATGACTTTGTTTGTGATTGTCCATCATGGAATGAGAGGACTCCATCAATGGTCTAGTATGTAGTCTTTCAGTACAAAAGGTACGAGGGTCAAGTCAATATCCGTGCTTGGATGCAAATGACCAACTATTGGGCATATCTTTGATGTCATGCATGTGGTTCTGGTCCATCCAAAGAAGAGTTGAAGTTGAGGGTTGCGACACGAACCAAAAACCCAAAGAAAATTGTAGAGGCACTGAACACATTACCTAGAGTACAAGGGCTTGGAAATCATATACCATATTTGGAAGGAAAAGAATTTTTTGGAAGTACGAAGAGGAAATTGGATGTACCTGTTGGAGATTCTAGAGACTCACATAGACCAGACAAAGTGAATTTTAGTCAACTACGGGTACGAATAAGGTCTACAACTCCTTCAAATGAGATTGTCAAAGACAAAGGAAAAGAGCTTAACAAGAATAGTGCTCCACATGTCAGTCTTGCATGTGAAAGTGATTGTGACAAGTCTCGGTGACATATTGCAAGGATAAGCCACGAATCGAATACTAAATGTCATGCTCAGCAACGGGGGTCCAATATTAAGTGCACTGCCAAAATCGCAAGGGGTAAGAAAAGAACACCGACTCCAATATATCGAGGTAGAAAAGTAGAGTATGGAAGTAAGCGAGAGGTAGTGGTTGACTTCTGGTTTTGTTGAGATGACATATTACAATGTGTGAAAGACTCAAAACGGAAGTGGATAATTGATTGGTCAGAGGTGCCCGAGGTTTGGCCAGTTCTATCAGGGACACACCTCACCTGGAAGGAAACTTTGATCTTGCAACATGCAAGATTCCAACTTCAACAACGTCCTATATTGTCGCCTAGACGACTGTTCACCATGTCAAAAAATTTTACGACTGCTTTATTTGACCACCCACCACCAAAAAATCCAGATGTCTATCCAATAGTAAGGAACAATCGAACCATTAGAAGAATTGCAAATGCACCCACTATTGAACAACGGAATAAATGGGAGAGTGCAAGAAACATTACATGTCAAATTCTAGGAGTAACCTTGATCCCAAGTCCGGGCTTAGGTGCAATAGTGTCGCTAGAGACAGAGGTAGAGCAGACCAAAAATGTCTACCGAATAACACTAGGCATGTTTCCCACATGCACATGTCCAAACTTTATAAATATGGTCATCTCTACAATTGGAGGTCGACAGCAATACGTGAATTGCAAACACCTATACTACTTGTATAGGTACTTCTGCAAGATGGATGTGAACGAAGACAAGTTCATTCACACACCTAGTTATAGCTTCAATAAATTGAAGGTACTTCTAGTTCGAGCAGGAATTATTACAATTCTTTAGTAGGCATAGCCACGCGCTGAAGTGATTTCCATATGTATTGTATTCACTTCAATATATTAACATTGGAATGTTTTGAATATGATTATTCTAAAATTCCTAATCCATATTTGAAGTATAGAGAATTGAAAATATGTCTCATTACTGTCATCCGTGAGCTTATATGTTTAGAGCTTATCTGTTTAGAAGGACATCTGGCATATTCTAAAGTCCTACCATGTACTCAAGTAACCTTGAAGTGGAGAACCACTTTTTCTAATGTAAAAGACATCCCTAGACTTCCGACGTCTTTGCTTATTCTCTTTGTCCATATTGAAACTAAAATCTCGTTTTGCCACTTCTAATGATAGTATGATCTATTGTACTCAAATTGTTTTACAATTTTTTTTGTTGTAGGGGATGAACCAAGTGCTCAAATGTTGCACAGAAGTTTGACACCTAAACCTATAGCAAATAAGAATTTGAAGACAATTAAACAAAATTTAATACAGTCCACGGTTATAGGGTACACGGTCATAGGTCACAATAATTATTACAAATACTAAAATTTCTTTGGATTTTGACAAAATCTGAGCCTCGAAATATTTTTGTAAAAAACAATTTCAAAATATAATGTTTAGGGGCTTCCCGCTCGCAAACTTCCCACTCGCAGCTTGCAAGCTTGTCACTCCAAGCTCGCACGCTAGCGTTGTTGGATCACAAGGCAATTTAGATATCAACTACAATCATCCATTAGAAACAAATCATGACAATAATGAAGAAATTAGAAGTCAACAATTGATATTTATAGTATTCAATTACTTGTTGAATAATGATCTTCTATTTACAATCTAAACCTTGAAAGGACAAAATTATAAATACAACTTCATCCTTTCAAAAGCTCGGTGAATATGTCTACAATTCTTGACTAAATATAATTGGGTTTGTTTTTTCTAAAGAAGCCTATAAAATTCCTATTTTAAATTGTATCTTTGTTTTATTTTTTTTAGATGCTAAATATTCCATACACCTCCAATGGACAACATGCATAATTCTTTCCTAACATCAAAGGCAAATTAATAGACTTCCTTGGATTGACAGCAAATATATAGCTAGCATACCTCTAAATCTTTCTAGTAGTACAGTGTCGTGTTGTGAATTTATACATATTATAAATTTACACTGATATATTATTATAATGAGATTTTATGATTCGGGGAGAAGAAACTTATTAATGACGCTTCCAGTAGCTTCAAGGTGACGCTTGTAACTAATAGTGAATGATATAAAGAGTTCAACTTTGAATTAGCTTCATTAATTTGAGTTAATCTTCTTGAACTTATAGAGTTTGTGATTCATTGTGGAGTTTGATTTCCAAATGTCGAACTGGAAGGTTTTTATGGAGTTGCAAGATCCCGAATCTCAACCAGAAGCGGAACTGGAGCTTTCTTTATCTCAACTGCCAGATCAACCAATCCAACCAATACTGCGGCAAGTTCGTCCACGAGAGGAAGGTGGACCTTCTCGGCCGTTGAAACAACCTCGTGTGGAGCAACGTTAGCACAACAATCTTCAAAGAGATGCTCGTGCTTTGGTGATTCTGCTTCAAGTTGGTTATGTTGAACCAGGCACTCAAAATGTAACTTTTGAGAGCAGTTTTAAGGGACTTAATGAAGAGCAATACTATTGCATGGTTAAGCCGATTAGAAGAAGTTCTGGCCATCAACGTTGGTTGAAAGGTCCAGTGAATCCTTTAACAAAGGCCGAATGTGTAGACTATATAGCTGCTACCATCCGACGCATTCTAAAGTTCTTACAAATGGAGTAGTGTTCTTCTTCGACTTCAATTTTTACCTTTTTTTGGCTTTTATTTTAGTACATTGATCATTTCATATTTTATAGTTCATCCATATGTCTAAAATCGAAGGATAGAGGTTTGAACAAAATTTACCTACTAAAATTTAACTTTGGTGGTAGTTTGGATGAACCTTCTAGAAGGTCTTTCCTATGACTAATGAAGGTTTTGAGACCCATGGTGATTGTACATGGGTTGCCCCCCCTTACTCTAAAGTTTATTTGGTAGGTAGGTCCCATCTTTCCTTTGCGTAGTCAGATTTGTGTATAGGAATGGGGAATAAGATACCCATGACTTTGAGGAGTCATAACTTTTGGTGTACTTTGAGTTTTGCAATGAAATTTTGAGAGTTTTTTTCTGAAGTTCTTGTGCTTCCAAAAAGACCATTCTTGTGTGATTTAGAGTTGTGAGTAAAAAGTTATAAGCAAGAGAGTGGAAGAAGGTCTACTGCCACCTAGTTGAAGAGGGGCAAAGATTCGAGCGACCATCGTGACTTGTAGTTTTCACCTTTCTCTTTGAAATTTGGGAGAATTAGAGTAGTCTTTTTTAGCTTTCTAAAGACTCATTTCTCAAAGTATTTGAAGCATTTTAGAAAAAGATATGAGAGTTTGAGTGAAGAGAGGTTTAGAACCTTTTTATTTGGAGAGTTTGGGTGAGGTTTGCAAGTGGATGCATTTGCTGCATCCTATTTGCTTTCAATTTCTTGCTTAAGTGTTGTTTGGAGAAGAGGATCAAGTGTGGATTTCTTGGCTTTTGTCTTGGTACCTTCCCCCGTGGCAGACTTTGTCCCATTTTGTGTTCGTGGATAGGCGCTTTCAATTTTTAGTTGTACTGTGGTGGTGAGGTCGGGTTAATGGCCGGCAAACCATTGAGTGTGCACCAAGTGGGCAGTGCTAGTTTCCCCTTGTGGTGAGGCTAGAGTGATGACCAATAGATCATAAAGTCTTGGTACCTTCCCCCGTGGCAGACTTTGTCCCATTTTGTATTCGTGGATAGGCGCTTTCAATTTTTAGTTGTACTGTGGTGGTAAGGTTGGGTTAATGGCCGGCAAGACCATTAAGTGTGCACCAAGTGGGCGGTGCTAATTTCCCCTTGTGGTGAGGCTGGAGTGATGACCAATAGATCATAAAGTTTGGCGGTGATGCAGATGCAGGTACAGGTTGCCCTTACCCTGTAGATAGTTACAGGTACCCAAGTAGACATCAAAACTACTTGGAAGTGTTTGTATTTCAGGCTTTGGGCTGGGTGTAGATACCAACGAGGCTTGTAAGCCTAATCGGCGTTAGATACTACAAGATGCCTCGGGTCTTGAGTGCAAATAGAGTTGTTAGTTAGATCGATCTGTTTGAGAACAAGATTGGATTTAGAATACTTTACTTCTTTCTCCTTCTTCTAATCTCGTCATTTTCAGTTGCAGCCAGATACCCCGTGTATTCCCGAAACAGACACCTCTCACCCTGACAACGGTTCTAAAACAAATAAGGTCATAAACATTATAAGCCAATAAATAATATAGAGGCCCTAACTCCATGTAGCTCCTTCATTATAAATGATAAATTTATATTGTCACTCAATGCCATCAAATAGCAATTTGATAACAATGAAAAATGTTACATGTTAGAATTCAAGGTTGTACCTTATTTTTATTCAGGTTCTCATATAGATGGTCCAAATGTGCTTAGTCAAGTGCATGGTCTTCAAAAACAGAGCACAGTGGCCTAGTAGTTCATAACTAATTTAATAGACCTTGAAGAAATATCAAACAACTCTGACCTTGTTCCATTTGCTCATCATAATTTTCAAAATTAATTCTCACCTAATGCAAATAGGTCATAATCATATTCCAACAGGTTTTAAAGATTTTCACCTTACTTGGAAACATTATTCTCTACAATGGGAATTAAGATTAATACTATTTGACCAAACATTCAATGAAAAAAGAGTATAGAAAAGAAAGACAATTGATAAAAGAATGCAATTACATAGTTCATGTACAATACTCATCAGCATTTTCATGGCCAGTTCTAACTACAATATATCACCAAGTATATTAAAATTATTACGATACATATATAATTAAGTCATTGAGAACAGTTTGAAAATATGAAGAAGAACATGAGAGCCTAAAGTCAATTTTAAAATATATATTTAATCAAGCATGTGAAACTCATTATTTATTCATATGGTGTCCAAAAAATATATAATAAAAAAATAAAAATTTGATTATGGCAATTGCCAATAAGATCCACAAAAGTTAATACACCTTCATAATAGAAATCATTTTGAAATGTCAATTACAATGCTTCTAAGTGTAGTTACCTTACAACCAAAATGCATTGAAATATTTGGTCACCTACAAGCCTTCTACTTTAGGATAAGTTAGAGAACTCAATTTGTACCTAGAATTGAACCAATTACTTACATAGCAATGAATTGTTAAGGGAATGACATTGGAATCATTGGCCACAACTAAATTAATGAAAATGCTAGCAACTTTAGAATGAGAAAAACAATTACATAAACTTATCACATGAAAAAAACTTGCTTGCTCAATAGTAACTTCCACTAGTTGAAATGGATCAAAGTGTGAACCTTTCATTCACCAATGCAATTGCAACACGAACCGCTACACTTCCAAACAAATCATTTGCATTCATTCACCAAACATCATTGTCTTTGAGGTCCTTCAACTTCAACAACCACACATTGACCTCTTCACCTCTCCCATGCCGATTTTTTGGTTTAAGAATTTTCAATTGATCATAAAGCTCCATTTAAAGCTTCCTAGTGATATACCCTTGATAATCTCTAAAGTAACTAAGAATTTTTTTTTACAATCCCATCTTCCTATTGATTTGACTACCCCAATGTTTTTGAAACAATTTGATGTTTGCAGCATTAGTAATGCTTGCATTGAAGGCAACTAGTATTTCATCTTTAATTGTGTAGTATTTTGGATAGATGCAACTTGATTTCTAGAAGCCCGTAATTTTGAGCAATTGCAAGAATTTTATACTACAATTTTAGAAGCCACAACTACAATTGTTCTTAGTTTTTTTTAGGACCATTTATTACCAATGAAAAAATGTATTATAGAAATGAATAATAATAATATGTTACAATGTGCCATGTTGTCAATGACCATAGTTTATTGAATTTCTCGATATGAAATGACATGGATATTTGCTTCTGAATTCAACATTCTACACTATATCTCTATAATAGACAAATTTTTAGATAAAATAAAAAAATTTGGTTATGATAAGAACTTTTTGAATTTGCGAGATTTCAAAAATTTGACAAAAATTTCAAACCTTCACAACCGAAGCCTAAACACTTTAAAAGTTATAGAAGGCACATAATTTCATTTGTATAAAGCATATGCAATTTATTTTTTACGTACACAAAATTATAAAGTTGCATATTGGTTTCACTACTATGTACACGGTTGAACACAAGTTCTTCAAACATTCTCATTCAATCAAAATTCATTGTGTCCACTTGAAGAATAATATAAATATGAAAAACTTTTATGAATTGACAATAACAACTCTTTTTTGGAATAAAAAGGAAATATACAATAAATAAGTACAATGCAATAACCTTTGTGTATAACCAATCCACAAATTCAAGGATAGTTCTAGTGAGCTCCAGAGCAAGTTGCACACTTTGACTCAAAATTGTAACTTGCTTGTGTTGCTCATATGAAATTTGCTTCAAGTCCAAGGTCATCATGCGCTTCTATGCATTCAAAATACTAAGACTCAATATCCTAGTGGTCAACATTATTATCTAAACAAACTAACTAAAAAGTCAATTAGTTGACATAATATAATCTTCAAGATTTGGGTTGGAATTTGGTAATATACAAAACATGGAACATTGAAATCTTCTACAAAAAAATGTTTCAAAATTGATAAACCACATGAAAGCAAGCGACATGAAATCACTTACGGTGAAGAGCTATACATACATATATACATATACACATACACACATATTATACACATACATATATGTACGTACACACATATCATATGTATAAATAACAAAGTTAAACATACACATTTAATGCTGGTTGTATCACTCATTTTGATTGGAATTTGTTGACACTTCATAATGCCATTTCTTGCCAACAAAACTTTACTACATGATTTTATAAGAAATTCTAAGAACTAATTATCTTCAAGATTTTTTGGGAAGATTCAAACTTTTTAGCATATACAGAAACAACTAGATACAAGCAAGCATATTGTTACAATACTAAGTTATCTTTAACTATGATTTAATTTTGTGCTTACAGTTGTCAACACCTTATCTAATTTCACCATATAATATATCTTATTTATGACATTTAATCAGGAGCACGATCAGGAGTATACTTACTTGCTTTATGTAAATCTTGAACTTCATTGGGACAATCTGAGTTTAGGGTGTGACTGCTCTCAATCGCATCCACTACAGATACTATGCAACGTTGAACAGATTCACCAACTATACCACTAGTTACTTTATTATACAGTGTTTGAAATATGCTTGAGGCAGTCATTTTGAATATTGACTTGTCAAATTGCAATTTATTGAAGAAACTCATTACAAAATACTACAACAACTGTTACATACAAAACAACATATAAGGTAAAGCAGCCCATTGTGGTCAGAATTTGGAGTCTGCCCTCATGCCACTGCTAAAAAATTTCAAATTTTTTCCCATGTAAAGACAAGTGTGAGAAATAGTGAGAGCAATTGAAATTCTATTTTCCAGACAATGTATGAATTTGTTATGAATTTTTGAACTAATCTATCCAAAAGAGTCAGTAGGCTACCTAATAACCAACAAAAACTATATCTAATATGTTCATCTTAATCACCTAAAGCAGTCACAATAATTTCTAATGTGGAAGGCCCTGAAAAGTCACATTCTACCATGATTTACACTAAAAAGTTGGGTGCTCCTAATGAGGTCACTAATCACTCCATGGGTGTCAAGTTAAGCATTGATTATGGCTTGAAAAATTGTCATGGGGTCGTTAGGTGTCCGCTATGGGTCAACTGAACGCAATGGGATGTTTTACCTTAAATCATATTTATAATGAAACAAAATAGAATCACTGGAATAAACGTATGACAATTAATACGTAACTACTTCCATTAGAAGAGATTTGAGGCATGAAGAAGGCTATTTCAGGCCTATTTCCAAGGTTGAGAACGTGTCAAAATATAATAAAAATATATTAATATTTTTTAATAATATTTTTTAACAATATTTTTTTAATAATAATAATAAATATTATCTGAAATGGTAGGATCTTGGCCACGTCAAATTGTTGATTTGGTAGATTTCCCCATAGTTTGGGAACTCATGGGAACCAGTCTTCTATTAGCCTCAAATTTCATCTAATGTACTAATTTTTAGCACTCATTTCCAAACAAATACATGTATTTGTCAATTTTGCTGAAACACTCTAATAAGTTCTTGTACAATCTGACCTCTAGAATTCTTCCTCCAAATCGAGGCAGAAGGAAATTGGGCAAAATAATTCAATAGATCATGAAATTCTGCCAGCCTTTTTGTTCCAACATTATTTTATAGCCAACTTTTATTAACATTTGTTCATTCATCTACACTTTTCCTACATGCCTTCTCTATTTTCATCCATGCATTAATTGTGTCTATCTCAATGGATGCAAGCGTCAGCAAGTGTTCATAATTTCCTTGGTGCTTTGACTCAATTAAGATGGAAATTGTTTGAAGGATGAGTTTTACATATAAGGTAGGTACACCCAAATGTGCCACTAACCTTAAACCGCCATCTATACCATATGTACATCTCCAAAACCAGTTCTGTACCTATGTGGAAGAAACGCTTTCAGAACCAAACTTTGTTCCTTAATAACTTTTGCATACAGTATCCAAATGCCACGTTCTCTGGTGCATTGGAACCTCCTTTCACTTGCCAACAAGAGCATATGAAATTTTTACCAATCCAATATTAGGAAATAGGCTCAGTAGCAATTAGTGGCGAGTTTAGGTGTACCCACCTTACACCAAAAAAATCATCATGCACTACATCTTTAGAAGCACCAATTGCATTTTGAGATCAATTATAAGAAAAAATTGTAAGTTGAGGTGCCACTCAAAGACATCTTATAAAGTAAAACCCCTAACAAAAATAACCTCCACCACCTTTGCGCCTATTAGTCTACCATTGTCCAAAATATCAAGATCTAGTACATAAAGTCATTTGATTGAAAAATATGCCAAAAGCTTAAAATAAAAAATTTGTTTCAAAGTTTATGATACGCCTATTGTATGAATTTTTGGAAGAGTATTTATTAGCAAGAAAGGCACCTACATGTGCATTTTTTGGATACAACGTGCCAAAATTATGAATGTTGCCTACATTTTTGACCTCCAAGACTTTCTTTTAATGTACAACACATGCACTTGAAGCAATATTTTCACACCCAACTGTACTGCATGTTAATTATTTTTTTTGAATGAAATATGTATTAAATTTCTTTTGTTGCAGTTGGTTACTTTAATGAAGTAGCTTTAGAGAAAAAAAACATTTTCAACAAACAAATCTTTCAAAGACCTAAAGAAGAAAATTTCAATATTTTGCTTCAATTCTATTTGACAACAACTTAAAAGTACATTCAACAAGAATATAATTGATGAATCCAATCCTCAACTTTAAACCTAATCATTGCATTTAGAAAAAAACTCACATCTTTCATACAAAAATGAAATAAATGCATGCATATGAATGTGTGATAAAGATCAAAGGATATTTTTTTGAACCTCTTCTCTCTATGTATCACTATACCTATCATCACTATAAACTTGGTATTGGAGAATTATCAAACTAGAGGCATTGTTGGAAAATGATTATATGTAAATTCAACCAATTAATATAAAAGTAAGATTTTAGGAAATAAAACCTACAAACTTTGAACCACAAATATATTGTAATATGCATAATATAAATCAATTGTAAAAAAAACAAAAAAATATATTTGAAATATTTTGAATACTATAATGAAAGGACATTGTGGGACAAAAGCCATTATTTCCAAGAACTCCAATAGCCTTTGGAGATGTGGTACAATGGACTATTGTCTTGCCATTGCAAATAAATTGAACTTCATTTGCACATTGGAAATGAACTTTGTGTTAGGAGAACCAAAATGATGGTTGCTCCTCCACTTTCACTTCTCCACCTACAAAAATGTAAATTTCCACAATAATTAATTAATTTTAATAAAACATATATTAACCTATAAACTAATAATATATTAAATATTTCAAAAAAATAAACTTTATACAATACAAAATGAAATAAACATTAATAATACAACTTAATGAATACAACTTACTTGGATGTCACTACACTATGATCCTAAATCCATAATCTGTTGGATCATCATGTGGTAAACAACTATAATCATGGATAAGAGCAAAAGATGTGAATGGGGTACCTCTAAAACAACCATTTGTATTACTTAAGCCTTCATTGACCCCTAAAGGACCAAGGCCTTTTTTTTTGCCAAAAAACAATCAAAACTATCATTTCTATAGCAAAAAGTAAAAAAATTTGAAAATTATTTATTTTGCACATCAAACCATAGGATCTTACACCTAAGTAGTATGGAAAAAATTTCATAAATTTTAATCGCATGGATTGCAAGATATTTGCATTTAAAGTGAAAAAAACAAGTTTTTCAGCACCTAGCAAGACAAGATTTTTTGAATTTGAACCTTCTCAACTTAAATCTTTTGCACTACAAAGTTTTGAGATGTAAATCATTATGGTGGGGAATCAAGTTGAAAGTCTAGGAAAAAAATTCAGAAAAACTTATTTTTCATTCTTAAAAAAAATTATTAAGTAGAAGTAGGTATGAGATAGAAGGAAAATTTAAATTATTAAGATCTCTAAAATGGAAATAAAAAGGACTAATTCCAATGATGGGATTGTTCTAAGAAGCAAAATAAACCATGTGAAACTTTCATTTTCTAAATTATAAAAATTGCATTCAGAAATAAATTCTACAAGTTATTTTTTCAAGAAGATGTTTTAATTGCCTGAAAAACAAGATTGTTCATAACTTTTTCATAACAAATCCAAATGGAATGAATCAAAACTTTCCATTTAGGCAAAAATATAATATATGAAAAAATTAATTAAAAAAAAATTATATTCCCATGAAGCTCATCAATTTTTATATTTCTTAAAAAAAATTCAAAAAATCACGACAAAAATTCAGTCCATAGGTATCTACCCAAAATCCCATTTGTCACAATGGTCCTTTAGAGGTTAACCAAAACTTTTTCAAATTTTGCCATCACTTTGAGAAATGCATCTTGGAATTAACAACTTATCTTTCTTATAAATGTCTCAAACATTAAATACAATTTGAAGACTTAGATGAGAATTTCCTAACAATTTCATGCACTTTTTGTGAATGATAGGGCAATCACATCTTTGAAGAAGAGCTTAAAAACAGATTTTTTTTTTCAATTTGGTAAAAATCTATGCAATGTGTCATTTCAGTGATGCAATCCGGCATTCAAGTTCACCTTTTAATACAAATCTAAACACCAATATGTACGAGCACTTGCACGTTAATCTCATAAAGGTTGCCTATCAATTAAGCAATAGACGCAATTATATTGGTTAAATTTTGAACACAATTCTTGATTACAATCATATTGGCAAAAAGTAGAAAATGTTGAAGCATTTGAATCAACAATTGAAAAAGTAAGAACCTTAAATTATGTTTACTATTGAACTAATCTCATATGCTTTGATGGACTAGATTAAAAAAAATTGCATTTCTTTTCTTTTAATTGTGATGACAACCAAATGAGTTAATTTAAATTGTTTGAATGTTTATTTAGGCTCTCCAAATTGGAGAGAATGTTGTATCCAACTTCCATGCTTGCCTTTAGTTGTTTTGGTTGATATCTACTTTCCTTGAGCTTCTTTTCAAAAATAAACTACTACCATGTGTGTGTTTCATTCTTTCAATACAATATGAGCTTTTTCACCTGCCAAAGAGCCTTTGTATGTTTCTAAAGAAGCAAATAATTTAGAAGAAGGTGAAGTTCTACACCTCTTTTCTTCACTAATTGTACTAGCTAGATCAAGTGAACAGTTTGAAGATTGACCACTCTGTACTTGTACAATCCATGAATTTTATAGAGAACCATACTACATCAATGTTTGTTTGCAAATGAGGATGCAAACATGAACAAAATTACAATGTATACCTGTCGTATTACAAAATTTTCAATTTTTTTGTCAATATGACTTTCAAAGAATAAGTGGGATTGTCAACATGTCTCATTTCCATTTGCAAGTCAATTAAAAATGTAAATTTCCAACCAAAATTGAATAGGTTTACTTGCTTGGATTTGAAATAGGGCCAATTAACAAGATATTAAAAAACCAAGTTAATAGGTTATAACCCTTGTGAAGAATCATCTTTATGATTTTTTGGGGGACTACATGTCCAAAGGTCTAGTTGATTTTTTTAGTTCATATAAGTATATGACTTAACTCATTGTGAAAACTTTGTGCTCTTACATTCTGCAAATATAATTTCAATGCAAATTGTTTAATTATGCATGCTTGTGTGAGTTATTTATGTGGTATTATATTCTATCTGTATGGCTAAAGAATTTGGCATGTGTGCATGGCAATGTGGTCAAGTTGACTGGAAGTAACCAAGTGTATGTGTTGCAATCAATTTAACATGTTGTGAGAGCTAAGTGTAAACTTTGTTATTGCTAGTCTATTATACAGGTGATGTGTATGTGAAGTTGCAGTCTAACTGACTTAGTGAGTTTTAGTTTGTCAATTAAACTCTGTTTACTCAATTGTGCAACGTGTCTGGCTAAGAGATTGACTATTACAGCTTGTAATTACATGGTGATAATTTGATCAAACCGGCTCTGGAATTGTGAGAGTTTTGTGCAATAGTTGATGTTTGATTTGTGGAAGAATTGTGTCAAATTGATCCAAGTAATCCTTGTAAATTGGATATATTGAGAAGACACTGAAGTTGCTCTGGTCAAATTAACTGCAACTGCTTCAATTGAGTGTCTGCACTTGTGGGAGTGGTGTTGATCAAATTGATCCCAAGAAGACATCGCATGAAGCTGTGAAGTATTGGAGCTTAGGGCAATTTGACACCACCAGATGACGTTGTGATAATCGGTGATAAGTCATTAAATTACAAGTGAATTGTTTTGTCAAATTGATTGTGGCTAATCTGTGTGTTTAGAAATCAGTACTAAAGTGTGAAAATGCTGGGAAGTCAAGTTGATGCTAGTTTGTTGTCATGTTTGTGAGTGAATGTGAAAGTGTGCGCCATGTTCCAGGGGTTTGGTGTTGTGTAGGACATCTGATGTCGCATGCCGTATAAGACAAAGTGTCGGATGGGCGTTGCATCCCATTGCGTAAGGGTAAAAAAATTTATTCCATGGTAACTTGATTTAGGGTATGTGGCAAGCTCTGAAAACTAACGTAGAAATTCAAAACCGCGTTAGCGTGGGTGATTGTAGGTGGGGGCGTGTGTAGGTCAGGCTAAGGCAACTACGTATTCAAATTTCAGGGCAACTTCAGATTTAGGAAGTAAGGTGACATTGGGTTTAAGAGCGACCTCGGGTCTAAGGGTGACCTCTTTGTTGCAATTGTCAAAAAATGCTCAAAACTGCCATTTTTGATGCAAAGAGCAAAAAATTTAGAAATAATATTTTTGCATATGTATCCATAGAATCTTGCTATAGAATAGTATGAGAAAGTGTGGAAAATTTTTTAGACATTTTCACCGCATAGATTGCAAGATAAATGCACTCAAAGTGAAGAAATCACATTTTGGGTACAATGGCAAATTTATTTAAGAGACTTTGAATCTTCTTAACTTTAAAAGTTTGCACTATAGATCTTGAATTAATTTTTTTCTTCATCATTCAAAATAGAATTGAAAATATAGAAGAAAAAAAAGTTTAAAAAATAATGTGGTTTTCATTCGTTAAAAATTTGTTAAATAGAAGAAGGTACATCATAGAGGAAAAAACTAATAAAATCATTAATAGCTCTAAGGTGGAATTAAATCATACTAATCCTAATAGTGAGATTATTCTAACAATTATTAATTATTTAGAGTTCTTTGTTTTGAATTTTTTTGAAAATTGAGCCCAAAAACAAAACCTATACCTAATTTTTCCAAAATGATACTATGATTGCCCGCAAGACGAGATGCTTCATAACCTTCACATCACCAATCCAAATGAAATGAATCAAAGTATTCTATGTAGCCAAAAATACAATTTTTAAGGAAAAAAATATTAATTTTTATTTTAATTTTTTGTGGATTTTTTTTTGCCCACCTAATTTTGATCTAGTCTTATTGTGGTATAACTCTTGCTCTTAGGCACCGTTTAATAAAAAAATTACATTTCCCAAAAGCTAATAAGTTTTTCGTTCTTATCAAAAAGTTTCAATAGAAATTGACCTTATAGGAAATTCGGAACTTGACAAATCCATTTTGCCTTTTGTAGAGATAATAAGACTTTAGGAATTAAAATCCTACCGATGTATCATTTAACAAGAAGACATTTAATAAATGAATGAAGATATAATTATGTAAGAACATCCCCATTTGATTTTCTCTATTCTCCAAGCATCATCATCCTCATGTATTATTTATCATCTTCATCTAAAACTTAAGGAAGAGTTTAAATTAAAACTTTCCCTTTGGATTTATGCATTTCCCACACATCCTACCTATGTGATATTTATGAAGTGCATTTTAAAATACAAAATAATGGATAGAGATTTTAATTAGAGCTCTTCCATTTGAATTTCTCTATTCTTCAAGCATCATCATACTCATGTATTATTAACCACTTTGATTTGAAACTTAAAAATTGGAGGGAATAGATTTAAATTAAAACTTCCCGTCTTTGTTTATGCAAATGTCAAAGATTCATCATAACGGTGTATAATTTATGAAGTGGATTTTAGAATTCAAAATAATGGATGGAGATTTGTAGTAGAACCTTCCCATTTGAATTTCTCTATTCTCCAAGCATCATTGTATGCATGTGTTTTTTACCACCTTCACCCAAAATTTCAGATTTAGAGGGAAGAAGTTGAAATTAAAACTTCTTTATTTGATTTATGCAAATGTCAAAGAGTCACTCTAACAATGTATTATCTATAAAGTGGGTTTTGGAATTCAAAAATAATGGATGGAGATTTATAAAAGAAAACTTCCCTTGAATTTTTCTATTCTCCAAGCATCATTGTATGCATGATTGTGTTATTAACCACTTTGATCTGAAACTTAAATTGGAGGGAATAGATTTAAATTAAAACTTCCCATCTTTATTTATGCAAATGTCAAAGATTCATCCTAATGGTGTATTATTTACGAAGTGGGTTTTAGAATTCAAAATAATGGATGGAGATTTATAGAAATACTTCCTTATTTGAATTTCTCTATTCTCCAAGCATCATTGCACTTATGTGTTATTTACCGCTTTGATCTAAAATTTAAAAAACAGAAGGAATAGATTTAAACTAAAACTTTACCTTTTAATTTATGCAAATGTCAAAGAGTCATCTTAATGGTGGATTATTTATAAAGTGGATTTTACAATTCAAAATAATGGATGGAGATTTGTAGTAGAACCTCCCCATTTGAATTTCTCTATTCTCCAAGCATCATTGTATGCATGTGTTTTTTACCACCTTCATCCAAAATTTCAAATTTAGAGGGAAGAGGTTGAAATTAAAACTTCTTTATTTGATTTATGCAAATGTCAAAGAGTCATCCTAACGGTGTATTATTTATTAAGCGGATGGAGATTCATGTAAGAACTTCCATATTTGATTAATCTATTATTGAAGAATCTTAATCAAATAAACAACAAACAACAATAGAAATATATCCCTTTCTACAAAATTTGAATGTTCAATAGAAATTGAGACCTTATCATCACATTTATCAATTGGATTAAATTTATAGATAATAATAGTTATGGTGCAATTCAAGCCTTACTAAGGTAGAAACATCCATTTCCATCCATGTCCCTATTCAATGTCTAGTAGAGTGCCCTTAAAGCATCCCTCCATTTACATGAATGTATCTTTCAAATGTTTGATTCTTTTTGGTTGATGCATTTGAAAGACATATTATGAATTTTGATTTGTTAAGAGCTGATTTTTTAAGGTTCAGATTTAGGTGCACCTACAAGACAAGATTTGGGTGCACCTACAAGATAGATCTAGTGATCTAGAGACCCGCAACTTTGAAAAATCATGGAAATTACATATCACATTTGAAAAATCAATTTTTTTTAATATTCATGATTTTCACTCCCCAGTTCTACAAAAATATTGTTTTTAAGAAAAAATGCCTCCAACTATGCTAAATTCCTTACATTGACAGTTTGGGGTGCCTCCATAGTATAGATAATCCAAAGTGATGAGATTCTAAGAATAGCTTTGATGGTTAGCAAATGTGATTAGGTCTCCAAGCATTGAATTTTGATCTTATCTAGCTATATTTAATTAGCTCACCTAATATAAAAGGTACATTAATGTACCCTGCAAATTGATGTGTGTAATCAATTATAATCAAATAGATTGTAATTTAGTTTTATCTTGCCACCAAAATGCCATGCTTTGCATTCATTAGGCAACTTCTTGTCCAGGGCAACCCCTTAAAAAGCGTCTGCTTGTCTTGGAAGACCTTAGGTGGAGGTGAAAGCCATTGCCTTCTCTTTGTTCAAAAATTGGCAACTTGAGGTGTGCATCTAGTTTTACTACAACAAACCACGTGCAAACAAGTGGTTTCTAATAAATTATAATTTTAACTTCAAATTTTGAGCATTGTTTACTAATGACTATAGGATTCTACTCCCAAAATTTCAAATTCAAATAAAACATGGAATGATTTCTAGAAGAGGTTAAAAATGAACTAAAATGGCATATTTTTTTAACTCAAATATTTTTAGAGAACACATTTAGATGACCATTGCATCAATCTTCAACTCAAAATCAGCTTTCAATAAAGAGTTATTTTTTTTAAATTGTTCATTTTTTAGACAATTTTTTCTTATATAACATAGGGGTATTAAAGTTATTTTTCAGTTCTACAATGTATTTTCTTACTTCAAAAATTTATAACTAATTATTATTAACAAATAAAAATATCAATAATTAAAAACATAAACTTTCAAAGTAGAAAAATCTATTCATATTTTTTCATTTCATTTTATTTAAAATTCAAAAAATATATAGGGGGTCCAAAATTTTGTTTGCACATGGTTTTTAATGGACATTCTACGTGACCCCTTTAAGATTGACAATTCTTCAGGTTCTATGGGCGACTTTGGGTCTAGGGTGATTTTTTGTAAGCGACCTCTTACCTTGAGCAACCTCTTAAGGGCAACTACTTGTTTTGGGCAACCTTGGGTGGAGGTGGGAGCCATTGCCTTCTCTTTGTTCAAAAATTGACAATTCTTTGGGTTTTGTGTATGACTTTGGGTTTAGGGCAACCTCTTGTGGGCGATCTCTTATCTTGAGCAGCCTCTTAAGGGTGATCGCTTCTTTTGGGTAACCTCAGGTGGAAGTGGGAGCCATTGCCTTGTGTTTGTTTAAAAATTAGCAATTCTTTGGGTTTTGCGGGTGACTTCATGTCTAGGGCGAGCTCTTGTGAGCGACCTCTTAAGGGTGACCACTTGTTTTGGGCGACCTCGGGTGGAGGTGGGAGCCATTGCCTTGTGTTTGTTTAAAAATTAGCAATTCTTTGGGTTCTATTGGCAACTTTAGGTCTCGCTTTAGGTCTTAGGCGACTACTTGTCTTGGGCAACTTCTTGTATTAGGTGACCTCTAATTTGGGGCAACCTTGGATGGAGGTGGGAGCTATTGCCTTTTCTTTCTCTAGAAATTGACAATTTTGGGGTTCTACATGCGACTTCAAGTCTTGGTAGACCTCTTGTCTAGGGCGACCTATCACTTGTATAGTGTGGGCAACCTCTTATTTTACATGACCTTAAGTGGAGGTTAGAGCGATTGCCTTCTTTTTGTACAAAAATTGACAATTTTTTTTGTATGGGTAATTTTGGGTCTAAAGTAACCTCTTGTCAAGGGTAATCTCAAGTGAGGATGAAGCTATTACTTTATCTTTTTCCAAAAAATGGCTATACTTTTTGTTCTCTTGTTTATTTTATAAATAAAAAGGAAAATGTAGAGGTTTAAGTAAGAACATCTTCTTTTAGAGGGCAATTCTTGACAATTAAAAATAGATTCTAAACTTCTTCACCCTTTTTCTTTTCCACTTGGAAATTTATTTATTAATATTTTTTGTCCTAGGTTCTTCATACCGTCATACGCCATAAAAACTCCAAAGTAAATTATTTTTGAAATTTTTGAAAATCATTTTCTATTTATGCACGCTCCATTTTTTTCATTGGTTTCCAAAAGCTGAAATGCCTTGATCCTTTTCCTTTGGGAAATTTTTTACGAAGTCTTCCTGATTCATAGGATTCTTTTAAAGTAGGCGGTTCTAAAATTGCCTTTGCTCACTGAATCATCCCTAGATATAGTGCAAAAATTGTTACTATGATTTGTAAGTTCCTTTTTGTATTTATGCATTGAAAATAAACAATTGGGTTATCCAACTAAAACTTTTGATGTCATTTAAGAATGAGTGAAAAAACCATGCATTAGAATACTATGTGGGTTCACTTTTAAATAAGTGGCTTGTTATCATTTTTGAGTCTCCCAAGATTCATTACAGATATCCTACTAAGAAAGAAAAGTTAGAGAATATGAGAACTGTTGTTCTATGTATATAAGCTGCAATATTCAAAGAGGATCATAGAAAATATGCAAGCAGAGCATAAATGTATTATGGAATCTATTTTGTATTCTATTGAAAAATTGACCCAATTGATGAAAAATAATGATATGAAGGAATATGACAATGAGATATTTGAAAATACATCGACAATGAGGTACTTTGTGAGGAAGTTGGGTGAATTCATTGAGCTTGATCCAAAGAAGCAATTGTCATGTCACTACTAGAAAATTTCATTTTTCTGTTGTTTTGGTCGCGTTGATCCGGTCAAAATCTGACAGAAATCTGTTGAAACCAATAGATTTCTGTCAGATTTTGACCGGATCAACACGACCAAAACAACAGAAATACGAAATTTTCTAGTAGTGTGTGGATAGATAATGAACTTGCTTATGGATAAACCATAGTTGATGAAACCCCCCAAAGTAGTTTCTTGCACCAATGTTTTGTAATAAGACATGATGTTACTGTGTTAACACAAATGGAAATGTAGGCCACATTATATGCCTCCAAATTTTAAAGAGCAATGAAAATGTATTAACTACCTTTTATATGATGTGCCATTCTAACCACTAAAGTCCTTTTTTCATCAAAACCCACTCAAAAGTCAAAACTGCGATTTCTATTGCAAAAGAAACCCTTAAATTTTTTTTTTTGTGCATATCTATCTGTGGAATCTTGTACTAGACTAGTAGAAGAACTTGTGGTAGAAATTTCAGAAACTTTGATTATGTAGATTGGAAGATATTTGCATTTAAAGTGAAGAAAAAAAGTTTTTTTTCACCTTGCTCAACTAGATTTTCTGGCTTTAAGTCTTCTTAACTTAAAATTTTTGCACTAATGATTTTGATTTTATATTATTTTTATGTTGAAGAATTAAGTTGAGAGCCTACAAAAAAACTTAGAAAAAAATTCTTTAATTTTCATTCATTAAAAAATTATTAAGTAGAAGTAGGTTCAAGATTGAAAGCAGGGTTGCTATTCTGTGAGCCTGTGAGCGGGAATGTGTGAGCCTGTGAGCATACAACTTTTTTGTCTAGGGTTTGATGAGGTACCTATGAATGTGGAAATTGGAAAGAGGACTACACCTAACGATGTATGATGGAAAAAAATAAAATGTGATATATATGTTTTGATTGTAGGGTAACGCAATTCAATTTCAATGAAATTCATTGCAAATTTTATTGATACTATGTTAGGGTTTTTAGGATTGAAAAGATATTTGGTCCATAGTTCACGATTGTAGTGAAATATGGTTATTTATTTTGGGGTTTGTGATGTGAATTTCATCCCTTCAAATATAATGTTCATGATGTTTGGCTACATATTGAAATATAGGGTTTAGGGTATGAAAATGTAGTTTAGGGTTCAACAAAAGATTTGAATTAGCGTTTAGGGTATGAAGGTACTTTCCACGATTATGAAGTTCTACCTCTAAGCATTCATTCTTGATCTGGATTTTGTAGGTAATCCTAATTGAAATACACAAAACAACGTACAATAAACAATAGAATAAAAATCAACATGTGAAAAGTAACTAGAAACAGAGTCATATAGATGATAAAGACATAGACTGAGAGTGGTCACTACTCTCAGTGGATGAGGTCTCCTGCTTTGATTCTACAGTTGTCTCATCTACAAATTGCAGAATTCTAGGGTCTTCAAATTTAGACTTTCTCTGTCTACAAAAATCCTCTTGACAGGCCAATGTCCCAGCTAGAGCCTCTGCATACGATGGCAACACAAAGGGCTTTTTTGGGCTTGATAAAAAAGAGGATAGAGTGAAAAATGGCCGGGGAGCAAGTGGATTGCAAGTTACGCTGTAAATGAGAAAATGATTATTAGGAATGATAAAAAGATCATGTTCATGAAGAAAGAAACTTGTAGGATAAAGTCAAATTAAAGTGATCGAATAGTATACAGGTATTTGTAGAAAATGTAGAAAAAACAAGCAGGGGTAGACTTACTTACTGAAACGAGACTTCTTCACGATGTGGGGAACTTCAAGTTCTTGAGCTCCATCATTGTCAGAATCTTGTACGACAGGTGCAAGTGATGGTGGAACATCTCTCTCCATGCGAATCATTGAGGCCAAAATAGCCTCAAAAATGCCCTTGTCTTCTTCAAGTGCAATGATGTGTCTGCTCAAAATCCTGCAAGCGTGGATGGAAGCCCCTAATCCCCAAACAGAACAAAACAAATTACAACAGCACTCAATAAGAATAGAAGAACAAATAATAATCAATCTAAACAATAAAAGACAGTAAATGGCATTGAGCAAATACCTGTCGCTGCAGTGCAATCAATAACAACGTCGTTGGCAAATGTTGATGCTTCTATCAACATCTGCATGAAACGGGGATCCTTTTCTCTTGCACCCCTCCAAGGTTTGAAATTGCTATCCATGGTCAACGTCTCTCTCTTCGTGAAATTTTGAATAACATCATCAACTGCCACGTCTATTCCTAGCTCCTTCAGCTTGGGGCATGTCTGGAATTGAAACTTGGAAGGACCAATACCATCCAAGTTCCGGACCAGCAACATGACACGGAAGAACTATGTCTGCAGAAGTGAAGTGGTGCCAAGTGAATAAGTCCAAATTGAATGAACAAATCTAAACTATTAGTTGCCATAACAAACCCATTGAAGTACAGATGTAATCAATTAAGACAATCCAAAGAAAAGTTACCCAAAAAATCACTACTTGAAATAGAAGATGGAAAATTGAAGAATGAAAGTATGCACGTCAACAAAGGATGAGTACATGAATAAAACAAGGAACAATGAAGGATGTACATACCGTACTTCCAGTAGAGATCGGTGAGGCTAGGTGAAGCCAATTGGTTCCCCACCAATCCTTCATCTTCTGAAACGAATATATTGCAGCGTACTTCAAAATCGTAGCCTTTGCGAGAGGACTCTGAGAATGAATAATAAGTAATGCACCATCATCGTGCAAATGACCATCAGCAAACTCAAAGACCGCCTCCAGCCAAAAAGGGTCGGCTGTGTTCCATTTCGGAACACTATTTGTAGGTACTGATAGACCTGGGACAGGCAACCCCTCAGGCATGTCCGCAATCACAAGGTCTACTCGGGATTTATTGCTTGGAGCACCTCGGAAGAAGCGCACCTTCTCTCCTTTGTGCTGCAAAATCATTCAATTGATTAGGAACCAAACCAGGCATGTTTGAAAACCCCAACATACTCAACAAATGGATGAAAATGAAAATGCCAACCTTGTCAACAAAATTGACAATGTCGTGGTATACTTTGGGAAGAGGATCGGCCAGAACATTCGTAAGAGAGTAATTTAGAAGCAACTCATGAATAGAAATCTCTGAATCCGGCAAGTACTCTACAGCGGATGGACCATGCTGCATCTCGTCATTGCTGAGTGAAGCATACTCAGCATCACGCTTAGTGCCACGTGAATTTGTGCGTTGGTGCTGGGAAGCCGCGTCATTGCAAGATGAAGGTAAGACATCCTTTTGGGGCCTCTTCCCCTTCTCCTTCTCCGCCGTTGGTATCCGATCAGACTCAACAAACTTCTTTGTCTTCTTCGTGGCTCTCTCCTTTGCCTTGTCCACCGCCTCGAAGTTCTTGAGTGCAATCTTCTTGTCTGCGTCGTCTCTCTTTTTGATTGCCTTTGCCTTTGCATCCTCATCAAGGCCAGCGAACTCATCAAATTCCTTGACCACGTTTTGGGTATTGATTGACCGCTTTAGATGCTCCTCAAGCAACGGCGTGAATTCCGGCGGGTAGTCCAAGTACCACGCACCGGATTTCAAATGTAAGCTCGTCCACCATCTCAATTGTGACGTCGAGTATATGCAATGCTCTGAACTGACATCCAACCATGTTCCTAAAAATGGAGGAAGGTCGCGCTTCGCAATTGCCCCCTTGGGTAACAACTCATACTTGAAATACCTGTAAGGAACAAATACTTCAAAATACAGAAACTGATTCAACGGCCACAATCAGAAAACATACTCAAGCATATCAGGATGGCATTAAGATATCAGATGTTTACCGATAGATCACCCGTTTGACAACTAGGTCAGAGCCTTTGTGTTTCTTGAAGTCATCTGACTTCCTGAAGACATCATGTCCCCTGAACTGGGGCAAGAAAGCATGGTCCCAAACTCGAATTCTCCAATCTTCAACATAATCTGGAAAACTGTCGGGCTCCATGGGAGAGTCCAAAGCCAACTTGAGTTGGTCTTTCTTCACAATGTTATCAAACATTTCAGCTCCCGTGTCTTGTATCTACAAGGCCATTAAAAGTGAAGTGGTATTCTACAAAATACTTTGCACTCCAAATTACAAAAACGGTCAAATGTCACAACGGAACAGATGACAACCAAAAAATGAGATGAATGAAATATGATAGAAATGAAAGAAAAACACTTACTCCAGCATACCAACATGCCTTCACTAGGAAAGACTTCAGTTCTATCTCTTCAACTGGCTTTAATGGAAACCTTCTTGCCTCCCTTGTCTGAACTGATGAGTTCCACCATCTGAGCCACTTTACCTTATGCTCCTTGCTAACATTGCAAGTTGCCACGGACTGCAACTTTTCTAGAGTCATCTCTGGAGTGATGTTTGAGCTCCAGTGACGCTCGATCTGACACCACAAATCACATCTAGTTAAGTGAACAAAATGAGATGAGAAGAATAAAAAAAGGTAAAGTCTAAAGGGATGTTATCATACCTCTTGAAGCCACTCAATTCCCAGGTTGGGATTGGCAACGACAGTCAATTTCCCCAATTTTTGAACTAACTTAGCTGTCTTCTCTTTCGTACCTAACCTCATGGCATCCAAGACACCCTCCTCTGATTGTAGGTCCATAGGTGTCTCTTCCCTATACAACCTAACTGCTAGGTTAGCGGCCGCTGCTATCTCATACTGCAAAACCACATGGAAGTGAGAAAACCATTGAAAGCATTGATGTTTCTAAACACCTCTACTATAGAAAAAATATGCACATGATTTGAGAGAATTGTTACCCGATAGATGAATGAAGTGAACACTTCAACCGACATTGAGTACCAACTCTTACGCAGATTTTGTTGGCATTGAGTCATCTCAGTCTCATTTAAATGCTCAGAGAACTTCTCAAGCGGCAGCATGCCATATTTTTGAATACGGTATAGCGTATGGACAAGACTGGTCTTGATGAACGAGCTTTCTGTATGCCTGAAACGGAGGCAAAAACACATCAATTTCTTCCTACACGATCACATAGAAAAGACAAAATGATGAACTACTTGCAAAGGAGCACTCACTTATTAATGTCGTGCATAGCATGCATGACATCACCAATCCTCCCCTTAGTGTCAAGAATGATGGAATCCACCGAAATATGCCAATCCCGGTCACGGTTGTGGTGTTTGCTGATGTAAGAGGTCCATGCCAGAAGTCTGTGGTTGCCGTCGCAAACGAAGAACTTAGACCCTTGAAAGTTATGGAGGCCTGGGGTGGAAGACAACATTGCATTGAATTTGTCGTTCTCTTCATTCCACATCGGCCCCCAAGCCTCTCTTTCCGCATCAGACACCATCTCAGTCTCCCCCTGCTCATTAGTGAGGGACACATAAAAAACATTCGATCCATCTCTGTATCCATGAACGAACTCCTGCTCCAATTTGGTAATATCGCTTTGAAGTGCGGATCTAACCATAGGCATTTGGACAAGGCGACACAATGGAATCCGAATCCGAGATATAGAGATAGGTTTTAGGCATAATTCGGCAATGGAGGCTATAGAGTTCACCTTCTGAGACCTCCTATAGGCGTCCTTGGTTTGGAATTTTTCTTCATCTTTCCCTTCGTCTTGGTGAATATTCTCAACCTCAATGTCAACATTAGCAGTGGTAACAAGCTCCATTGTATTCTCCAAAACTTGAATTGGTGAACCTACTTCCACCTGAATCGAAGTCATACAAGCCATCCAATAACGTCATTAGTAAGAAACAAGTCGAAGAAGTGAGTCACTCATGAAGTACATGAACAATGAATGAACTATATATCCCGGGGTCCCCCAACTCACTAGGTGACCTAGCACATCAACACAATCACGCTCCCCCCTTCTCCTCGGCGCCGAAGGCAAGGCCGGGGCGGGGGAGGCCTGATGCAGAAACATGTAGACAGGAAACAAAACAGGGTGACCTCGCGGACGAAGCAGGGGCCCTGGAGCTCACCTTCTCCGGAAAAACATCAACACAATCGCGCTCCCCCCTTCCCCTCGGCGCCGAAGGCAAGGCCGGGGCGGGGGAGGCCTGATGCAGATGCAGGCAGACAGGAAACAAAACAGGGTGACCCCGCGGACGAAGCAGGGGCCCCGGAGCTCACCTTCTCCGGAAAAACATCAACACAATCGCGCTCCCCCCTTCCCCTTGGCGTCGAAGGCAAGGCCGGGGCGGGGGAGGCCTAATGCAGATACAGGCAGACAGGAAAGAAATGGAGCGACCTAGAACCCTAAACCTTCTTAATTTTTCTGAGAGAAACAAGGATTGACAGGAATGCAAAGTTTGAATACCTCTGAGCTCTGAGTTGTTGGTCCTTCTGTAGACTTCATGGAATGGGTCACTTCTTCCTGATCGTTGTTGTTCTCATCGTGTTCTTCGCTTCCCCTCGCCTCCGCGGCTGTGTTCCTAGTTTTCCGTTTCTTCGCCATGTCCGCTTTCTAGGTTAGAAGAAGCACAATGGAAATGTGTAGAGAGTAAGGAATGAGCCCTGTCACAAAGACATACAAAATAACGTGGACCCCTAGTTGTAACGGGGACTTTTTCGAGTTTGTATGGTCATCAGCTGATTCATTCTTGGAAATCCTAATGGTACTTCCAAGATACAATATTGCAAAGGGAAAAGGAACTGCGAATACCGAGTATATTTACTTACCGAATGATACAATCTCTCTTGGTCAATGCTACACCTTGGTGGCTCTTCCTCAGGGACACTTACAATATGCTCACTCTTTGAAATGAAATCTATATTGAAGTCGTCTACATGCATTACAGCACTTTGAGTTTGTTCACGTGGCTGGGACTCAGTCAATGATACAACCTTCTTACTTCTATTTCTTGACCTCTACAATTCTTTCCTAGAAGAAAAAAATGTTCTTCCTCTCTTCCTCCTTTTCCTAGAACCATGCCGAATTCCATCGCTCGTGATATCTGGTGTAAGCATATGACTAACACTACATACATACGACCATTGTATGTAGTGATAATTATCAATGGAAAATAAGGTAGTGTAGTTGGATCGAACCATCCCTGCGTTCAGGATTTAGGGTAACCAATCATATTATTGGGACTACTTTCATTCTCAAAGCGTCAGAACTATTCAAATTCAAATTCCTCTAATCAATTCATGATTTCACCGTACTCAACATTTGAACCCCAATAATTGTTTTTGGAAGTACTTCACGATTTTCTAATTTGATTTATGAAATCCAACATCACACAAGTACCCTCTTTTACAGGCTTGTGTCCATAATTCAGTTATTAGAATATTGGTTACTGTTGGTAATTGAAGCTAAATCTGCATAGTCTACTCTATTCGATTTGATGAACTAATGGTCCAATTTTTATAATGTTCGAAACTCGCGTACAAAGAAGATCTACATATTTTCATGTTGTTATTGTGCCACAATCTAACTATTAAGCTTAATAAAGTTCAATTCATTTGGCGTTCGTGTTACTTTCATTCAATGGACAGTTGAGTGCATTTCCTTAATTCCAAGCGCAACCATCTGTATCAGTAACTCTTTAAAGTATATTATATACGGGTCGCTATTATATTAATGAATATTAATTGTAGATGCTAACGTTGCAAATCTTGGATTGTCAAATCCATTTTAATCTCATTCATATGGCCATGCAGTATGCTTAGGAAGGGTGCTCAGTTCAAACGTACTTGATCGTTGAAATAGTTTAGGTCATATTGTCCTTGTCAATAGTGGGATTCGATTTTGGAAACATGGCCTCCCTTCGAGCGGATGGCCATGAGGTTCCTCTCTTTCTCCCTTTTGGAGATCAGGATTTTATTGTGGTTTCTGCTCACCTTCTTCATGTACGTTTTGGATTTGTCATGTCTAGTATCTATGTTGAAGAGGAGGTATTCTCTGAGTCCGGAACTTTAAGAGAGCCAATCCATATGCAGAGAATGGTAGTTGATGACAATCATTTCTGGCATCTTCAGGAAGGGCGCTATCGAGCTTACGGTTTACCATTTGTTATGAGGGTAGACTCCACTGAGATCTTACATCGGCATTCCGAACATTCTACAGTGGACATGTCTCCTTCGCATCGTGACAACCGAAACACTTCTGAAAGTGAGCATGTCACAAATATTGTCACTCCTTTTCCTTTATTCACTGTAAAGCAAGAACCCAATGACCTTGTTATAGATCTGTCGAGTGAGTCCGAAGGAGAGTCTCCAAACCAGCCAATACTTCCTAGTACAGTCTCTGACGATGCCCTCAACACATTGTCTACGACAAAGCTAATGCCTTCTAGTAGTCCTGCTTTGTCCACGTACTCGCATCCACCAACATATCCCGGTTGTGCATCCGCAATTAGTATTGTGGGTTGCCTACGTAAGCTAGCGTCTATACGTGGTTCTCGAAATGAAGTAGCATCATTAGACTATGATGCACTTATCCATCACAAGGTTCAGTACCTTCTTGCTAATTTTGACGGAGATGTAGTTTTTGAGTTGCCTTCTCTTTCGATGCCGACTTCATCATCTGCTGCTGGGAAGTTATAGGGCATGGATAAACGTTATGATGGACACGCTTGGTGTAGGACAATGACATCTAACATCAACAATCACGATGGCTTGAAGTTTAGAAAATCTTGTTGTGTAGGCCATCTTATTTGTAAGAATTCAGAATGCAACTACTTGAAGCGTTCTTCTCAGCCAAACGAGACTGAGTGGTGTGGTTTCACTCCTGGACCATTTCGTATTGGTGCCATTCCTCCAAAGGATTCTACCCTCCTTTGTAAGATATGCAAATGTCCGCCTCATTGCATCAATGTCTGTGATGCTCAAATCTATTACGTTGTTGGTGATTCTGCAAGCATGACAAGAGCTTGCATTCATTTGGAGAATCATGTGCATCCGGTCGCTTCCGGAACATGTAGAGAGTCTTTAGGTGTTGTGTCCGAACTCATTGCTGGCGAGGTTTCCAAAACCCCTAGTGCCACTAACTCTGCCATTGCCCTAGCAGCTAGCAAGCAATTTCTTGATAGCCACTTGATACACAACGGTGAAGGTCCAAAGCAGATGTTGCAAGGGAATTCGTTAGATGATGTAATGGACAAGTTCCAGATACTAAGTTCTCCTAATATCCGAAATGTTATTTCGTCTTTCCGTTCAAGTGGCAAAAGTGGAATAATAGATAGTATCATGAATATGAAAAGGAATTTGAGGTTTGAGTACATCCATGATAGTGTGTTTCCTGGTCAAGGCAAAGAGAAGGTTTACTTGTTTAAGATGCTTGTAGAAGGGCCAGGGAGTGGTGTGGACCTTGTCAAACGGATGCAACCGGGTGGAGATCTGGAGAACGCATGGCTCATGTTTGACCATGTCAAGCGGGTTAAAGATTGGACAACCATGGCTTGCCATGTTTACAATACAGGATGCCGGAAAGTGATGACAATAGTAGTGTGTGATATGCAATCTGAGGACACTGAGGTTCAATGCATCATGTGGAGATGTTTGAACGGAGTCATGAGACGCAATGGCATTGAGAATCCGAATTTTAAAGGCTTTATGGCTGATAGCGCACAAGCGAATTGGAATGCCATTCGAATTGTCTATGGATCAGGAGATCCCAAAACAAAGATGGTGAACCGAGAGCGGACATGTCTTTTACATTGGAGTACCTCTTTGCATCGCCATACACAGAAGCTCATCAAGCCGGACTTACAACACCAACATACTCAACTTTGTAAGCAATATAAAGACTCCAAAACTATGGACGAAGTTGAGACGCGTTACCTAGCGATACGATCTTGGTGGCTTTCATCTCGAGCAGCCTCGGAAGATGCTATGAGGGAACTCGAGTTGTGGCTTGCATTTTGGTACTTTCGATATCGTCAGTGGGGCGGGTTCATGCAAATGGTAATTTTCCTACCTTATCTTTCTTATTTTGCAATCTTTTAGATCCACTTTTATTTTACTGAAACAAAGCTTGGAGCAAATATTGCTACCTTCTTTGAAAAGATTGATCACTCCAGAGTATCGGGGATTCTCCCCTCGGCGCCGAGAGGAGCCTTGCCCGTATAGTAGAGAGATCAAAGTTTAAGTATTTCATTGTAACTCAGAACTCTAATGATACATAATTTTGGATTTGATTTGTCATTGATATTGTTATTTCAGGAATTAAATGTTGAGGAGATGGCAGACATGCCATCATGCAACTTATCCGAAACAGTCCATAATAGGTGGTTGCAGCAATCGGGTAATCAGGGTAATGATTTGTTTGCCGCAACTTCTGATGACTGCATTCGAGCTTTCATGCAAATGACAAATTATCGAGCTTTTCTGAAAGGCAACATATCAAGGTCAGGGCCATCTAAAGAAGAGTTAAAGTTACGAGGCGCTACACGTAGCGGGGATCCTAAGAAGATTGCGGAGGCGCTGAACAACCTTCCTGGAGGGGTTGGTGTTGCATCACGTATTCCCCATTTGGAAGGCGAAGAAGTATTTGGTAGCAGTAAGCGAAAGCTTGACCTCCCCATTGGGTCAGATGGTGACTCTCATCGTCTTGACAAGGTCAACTTCTTTCAGCCTCGAGTACAAACACGATCAACATGTTCACCCACGGTTGCTTCTAATGAAGTAGACACGTTGGTTGATTCTACGCATGTACCACATGTGACATTTGCAATGGAAACTGACTGTGATGCTTTATAGTGGCATATCGCAAGAATCTCACACAAGTCCAGTTGCAAATGTCACGCGCAACAACGGAATTCAAACATCCGCTGTGTTGCCAAAATTACAAAGGGATCTAGAGGTACTCCAGCTCCGACCTACCGTGGTAGAAAAAAACAGTACGGCGGAAACAAAGAGATCATGACTGACTTCTGGTTTTGCCCAGATGATATTGAACGATGTGTCCGAGGCTCCAAACGAGTTTGGGTAATTGATTGGCCCCAAGTTCCAGATGTGTGGCCTGTACTAACAGGCACAAATTTGACCCGCCAAGAAACATTGTTGTTGCAAGAGGCTAGTTTCCAGCTACAACAACAACCATCTATGTCTCCTCGACGTTTATTCACCATGTCCAATGTATTCCAGGCCATCTACTATGATCATCCTAGTCCTTTGCATGCTGACACATATCCAACTACTCGAAGGAGCAAAGCTATTCGCCGTATTGCAAATGCTCCTACAACAGAGCACCGCAATAAATAGGAGAGTGCTGGTAATGTCAAGGGAACAATTCTAGGAGTAACCTTGCTCCCCTTCCCTAGACTTGGAGCCATAATCTCCCTTCAATTCGGACTTGAACCTCGGCAAAAGCTTTATCGCATTACACTTGGCATGTATCCAGAGTGCACTTGTCCTAATTTTGTCGACATGGCCATTTCAGCAATTGGTGGACGCCAGCAGTACGTGCATTGCAAACATCTTTATTACTTACTTCGCTACTTCAGCAAAATGAATCCGGTAGAGGATAAGTTTATACATTCTCCAAGCTTCAGCTTTAATGAAGTGAAGCTCCTTTTCACAAAGGCCAACATCATCAAAGTTTCAAGGGACAGTCTTTAACATGTTTAGAAGTCCAAGAATCCCTAGGTGATTGGTATTAATGATTGAAGGACTATAGACTAAAGTGAGATGTATAGCTTTAGAAGTACCAATTTGTATGTTTAAATACTGTAATTTCTTCAAGTATTCAATACAACCTATTTTCAATCTCGACTTACTTTTTCTTGTAGGTCATTTGTTTGCCTTTCGCAACATGCACTTCTATTACTCTAACCAGTAATTGAAACTCAAAATTGTATACAAATTGTATATAACCACGGTAATAGGTCCACGGCAAAAGGTCCACGGTAATAGGGTACGAATATCCTGAAAATAGAATTTATTTGAATCCCTTTCTTGAAAATTCTATTTTTATAAATATTATTGAATTTTTTACAATTCCAGAACTCCACGCTCACATACTTCATGCTCAACGCTCGTAGGCTCACGCTCACATGCTCACAATCTAGCACCATTGGATTGAAAGGAAGACTAAATTGTTAATAGCTCTAAGATGGAACTAAAGCACAATAGTTCCATTAATAAGATTGTTCTAACAAGAAAACATAACCTTTCCTAATAATTTTTTTTCTTAAATTATAAAAAATGCATTAAAAAATGAATTCTATAAGTTATTTTTTTTAAAAAGATGATTAGATTGGCCAAAAAACAAGATTGTTATAACTTTCTCATTACTAGTCCAAATAAAATGAATAAAAACTTCAAATGAAGACAAAAATATAACCTTGAGAAAAAAAATTTAATTAAAAAAAAATTCAATTTTTTGTGCTTTTTTTTAAGTTGCCCCTTGAGTTGCTTTTTAGACTTAGGATGGCATAACTTTTGCTCTTGGGCACCAATTGAAATAAAAATTATATTCCGTAAAAGATAATCTGATTTTCTATCTTCAAGAAAAGTTTCAAAAAATATTGTCAAAAATTGAGAACACATTAGCCTATCCAAAATCCCTAGAGTCTCCCATAGGGACTTTGATACTTTAGGGGTTCAAGAAAATATTGAATATGCAAGGTGCCAAGGTCCATGTACTGAATTTTGAATTTGACTTCTTTTGTGCAAATATTTTGTAATTTTTGTCAAACAATTTATTCTACTTTGTTTGTTTCTAAACTATTATGTGAGAAATTTTACAAAAATAAAGTTGAATTTTATCCCGTAAGGGTCATTGCAAGAAATACTGGTCATAGTGAGAGTGACTCTTTTGTCATCCACTAAGGTAAGACAACCCATTGCGGTCAAATGACCCATTGTGGTCGCCTAAGAAATGACCCATTGTGGTTTTTTTTCCAGGATGTGGGATGTGGGATGTGGGCAACAATGCATGTCTTACATGACAGTAGTGGAGTGAACACTGACCTCATTAGGAACTTTTGAGTTTTCAGTGTGAAGTCCATTGTAAAAATTGACTTTTTTGGCCTTCTGTAATAGAAAATATTTTGACTGCATTAGGCAGTGAGATGAGCATTACAGATTCAGATTTTAGTGGTCTTAAGGTAGTCTACAGACTCCTTTGGGCTCAATGCTTCAGAAATTTCTAGCAAATTCATACTTTGTCAAAAAAAATTAATTTCAATTGCATTTGCTATTTCTCACACTTGTACTAATGTAAGAAGAAAATTGAAAAATTTCAGCAACAAGATGATGCCAAACTCCTCATTTTGACCACAATGGGCTGGTTTACCTTATAACTTTTGAAGCACAAGTCCAATGAATATTAAATTTTCATTTGAACATGTCTAACATAATGGTAATCAGATCCTCTATTTATTAGAAATAAAAAAATCATTTTATATTAAAAAATCATTTTTGTGAATCTGTTATGAAATTGGGTTTAGGAATTTTTACTATGTTAGGGATCAAATCACACTCAAAGGTACCAAAAAAGGGATCAAACCTAGTAAAATTTGCAATGTAACTTCTTTTTAACCATTGTTTTTTATAGCTAATCTATTAATTATAGGTAGTTTGGTCCTTTTAGACTAGTACTTCAAGTCATGTTAAGATTAATATTTTTTTATTCATAAAAAAATCAAGAATTTATGGTCTATTTGCATAGTAGAAAAGCATATATCTACTAAAGAAAATGTGAAAATTCATTATTTTATGTCCTCCACATGAGTGCAAAGAGCACTTCCATTGCATGCATTTTTTGAACATTAAAGATGGTTCTAAGATCATTCTTTTGATAAAACATTACTACCATTGACTCTTCCCAAATGGCCAATTTTTAGTTTCATAAAAAAAAATCCATTTTTTACAAATTAAAATATAAAACTATAGGAAAAATACCTATTTTCATGAGATTTTGCACTTTTCTAGTTCTCCTACTTAGAAAAATTTTCTATACGTTTCCTTCCTAGGGTGCTTTTTTTAAAGGTGTATATATTAAATATATTTTTTACTTAAATTTTTTTTTTCTAATTGTAAAGTACTCTCCTCCAAAAAATGAATACTGTACAAAACACTACAAAAAATGCATAGTCTTTCTTGCAATGATCCCTAAAAGACCAAACGTCCTCTTGAAAGATTCTAGGGAGTTCAAGTAGGTACCTATAGTCTCAATTTTCATTGTGATTTTTTGAAACTTTTCTTGAAGATAGAAGAATACATCTTGTCGTACGCGCAGTTCGCCGTAAGTATCCTTACAACGACAAATTATTGCAAGATGACATGAATTATCATTCCAGGGAACTCTAGTATGATATCGATTGGATTAGAAGTATCCAAATCGTGACTACTCACTTAATCCCCCTTGTTTCACTTCCCTACCTTGTTCCGGAAACTTAGTACATTCCGGATTCCATTCCGGATCTAGACACACCCGGAACTTAGTTCCGTCTCTCTTCTGTTACTGGTTTTTGTTGCCTCTGTTTTACCTTCAGAGGGTCCGCCCTTGATTTAGAAAGGGGTGGGGACTCACCACTTGTATAATTATCCTCTCTGTACTCTAAATCTACTAAACAACACACCCAAGACAACTTAGTTGTAGGAGGAGGGAGGAGTATTCTCTCACAGTTTCTGGATTGGCCGACCCGAAAGTAGGTCACACAAAGAAATTCTCACACCTCTCTTACTACAACGACGGATCCGAACTCATAAACCCAAGGGAGTAGAGTGTCAAGGAGAAGACAATGTACCAAGGGGGAGGTTGGTAGACCTTCCGGAGTAGCGGGAGTTCCTTTCCTCTGGCGGTCGCTTATCTCCGCACAGAACCCTCCTGGTTCCGGACTCGCAGGGACCTCTACCTTCTTATCCGGATTGCCGTTCCGGCAATTTAAAGGCACGTAACGCTGACACTCCTTTACTTAGCTTGCATCCCTTCTGACTAGCTCAACACCCAAGAGATTCGTAGCTCAAGATCCGGATTCCTCCTCTCCCTCCCTTCTCTTTCTCCAGTACAAGGATACAACACACATGCATACACTTAGCCAAAGACTCTGTTTAAGCAAAGTGCACCTAGGGCATCCTGGCTGACTTAGATTAAGAGAATTGAAATACATACGTGAAAGCACTAAGATGGAATTGAGATGGAATGGAACGGTAGAGTACTAACTGACCTGCCCTTAAAATACTAATACAAAAACCCAAAGTCAACTCCTAAAAGCCTGAAAAGGAAACCCGGAAATCTAGGCCACCAATCACTAATCTTTCGAAATATCCGGAAAGGCTAATTACTACCGTCCGAGATTGCCGGATTTCGCCAAACTATACGCCTAAGATTCCGAAAACTGGGCCCATGCTCGGAAACCCGATCCAGATCCTATACTATTCTTCCTACGAATTCTAATGCTTTGGCTTCCGTCCTTTCCTCGAGCGGCTTCCCGCTTGACTGGTTGGCATCCCCTTCATACTTTTAGTTGGAGTCGTTATCGTTGTTGCTCAAGTCTGGATATGGTGCGTTGCGGGAGACGGATCGTTGTCTTCTTCAGTTCCGGAAGTGGAGTGTGCACTCTCTTCCTTGGAATCTTCAATGACTTGAACTTCCTTCTCCTTCTCTGGCGGTGTATCCTCTAGTGTCGCGGGTTCGCTTCTCTTTTCCGGTGTGGTCTCTTGCATGTGCGAGAATCCTTTCGGATTAGTCCGAGCCAGATTGGTCATTCCATTGATCCGGTTGATGAGGTCTCCTCTAACTTGCTATCCTAGAACTTTGAATGTTCCGCTCATCAGATTCGGCACTGTTTGTGACTTGGGAACTTCCGAAGTCAAGAATTTGGGTGGTACCGGAACCGATTTCACGCTGGACTCAGGTTCCAGATCCAAAGCTGGCCTCAAATTTAACTCATTCATCCGCATCTTGTTGTTGGAAGGCTCAGCTAGCGTGAGTATCCCTCTCAATTCCTCCATTCGAGTTGCACGATCCGCTACCGGCCTCCCTGGAGTACCCGAGACAAAAAGAAGTTCCAGAAAGGTTGAGAAATCCATCACCTGATTCGGATCAATGGCCGCCAATAGCTGCCGAAGCTCCCCCAAAACTCGCTCTATCTTAGCAGTGAAGTCCACGAGGATGGTCACTATCTTGGTTCCGGTGATGTGGCCTTCCGATATCAACTTCCAGTCAAACAAAGTGGCTTTGATGATGACGTCGGCTTTGATGTCAATTGCTTCGGATAGATTCTTGACGAGAGAGAGAGCCTCCTTCTCTTTCTCCTTTGAAGCTGCCATTTCCCCTTCCGCCCAATTCAATCGGGCTTGGAGTTGGTTCCGCTCCGCCTCGAACTCCTAAATCCGGTCCTCCCTTCTCTTTAGATCTTCCGGCTTGAGCAGTCGCTTGACGGCTTCTACAATCTAGTCCGGTTCCACCTTCAAAACTTCCGCGGTGTCTATCACCAAATCCGCCAGGTTGTCGTGGAGTACCTTGGCCTCGCGTATCTATTCGAACCCAGCATTGAAAAATGTTGATTCAGTTTCCACTTCCGGTCCTTTGCTTGACTCCCCCCTCTCCATCGCCGGTGGCTTGGATCGTGATCCCGGATCGGTTGACTTTTCTTCGTGTTCCTTGGATCGGTCAAGTGTTCCTCGGGAAGTTCTTCCAGATCCGACTCGACCGGATCTTTCGCTTCCTCCCCGGAAAGTCCGTATGACAGGATTGCCTTTTCGGTGTCATACTAGATTACTTCCGCCACACTCAAAAGTTCCTGCTGATGGTATAAATGGAACAAGTAGGTGCTAACTGGACTCGCCTTCGTTCAGGTCACATGATCCGCTAACTTAGCCACTATCCCGGCTATGACTCTACCCCAGTACACCACTCAGTTCTCCATAGCCCCGAAAATAGTATTGGCCATCGTAATGGTAACCCGTGTAGGTTTTTCCGGATATAGGATGGGGATGAGGAATTCTAGTATCTGCCTATGTCTCTCGTCCTTGCACTCACTAATAGCGAATCCGTCCTTAGGGTTTGTAGACCCTGTGAACTTCCCAGCTACAAAATGGTCCGTCCTTGATGCCAACCCATTCTCGCTCTTCCGAAACTGATGGACATCCGCCCAGATGTCCTCGGTCCACGTGACTAGCCGTCCTCTCAGAGTGAGCTTATACTGATTCGAAACACCATGAAGTAGCTACTGGATCATATCCTCACTTTTAAGGTTCCATGGTCGGTGTAGTAGACCAACACACCCTAACTTAGTTAAGCTGGAGAGATAATCCGGGCAGATACCGCTACCTTCCATATTGGTCCGGATGCCATAAGATCTAAGTAAGAACGAGAGAAGAGTAACCCTACTTCAGTCGCTAACTCACCACTCTTTCTCTCAACTACTCACACGGACAGTCTCAGAAAAACAAAACAGGAAAGTGAAGAGGAAAACCCTAGGCAAACAACTTAAATACTAAACCGTCTTCTTACGGAATTCAAGACAATGGCTATAGGTCCGTTGTACTAATGGTATCCTACTCCCGTAGCTACGGGGTCTATACGGTAGGTTCCTGTGTTCCGGGTAAATCCGGATTCCGGATCCGGATAAGTTCCGGTTACGGGTTTTGCTGGAACGCTTATTTCCTAATTTCGGTTATCTCACACAAAAAACACGTTCTAACTATAATTTTTTTAAATTTTTCCCTATTTTTCTCACCTAATTCTTGTATCCTCGATCCGTTTCCGGATTCCGGATTTCCACACATCTTTGTGGGAATATAATTTTTTTTTCAATTGGTGTTTGAAAGCAAAAGTCATGCCACTTTAAGCCAAAAATGGAGGTCAGCAGGCAATACAAAAATCACAAAAAATCAAAATTAAATTTTTTGATTTTTTTCCTCAAATATTGTATGTTTGTCTACATGTGAAACTTTAATTCATTCTATTTGGATTAGTAATGAAAAAGTTATGGACAATCTTGTTTTTTAGGCAATCATAGAAACTTCTTGAAAGAATAATGTACTAGATTTCATTTTTGAGTGCAATTTTTACAGTTTTTATAAATTTTTTTTTGTCAAGGTTAAGTTTGCTTCCTAGAACAATCTCACCATTGGTATTATTGTGTTTCAATTCTATCTTAGAGCTATTAACAATTTAAGTTTTTGTTCGATCCTGGACCTACTTCTATTTAACAATTTTTTTTAAAATGAAAATCAAGTGTGTATTTTTGGAAATTTTTTCCTAAACTTTCAACTCAATTCTTCAACATAAAATATTTTTAATTTAAAGTTTGTAGTGCAAGATTTTTCCACAAATGGCGCTCAAAGTTAGCTAAAATTGTAGTGCAAAGTTTAGAAAAACTTTTTTTCCAACTTTGAATGCTAATGTCTTCTAATCCATATGGTCAAACTTCATGAAATTCTTACCACATGATCTTAAAAAAATGAAATATAAGATTTTACAATTAGATTTTGAAAAAAAATATTTTTTCTATTTTTTTATAAACGCAGTACAAGTGGCAGTTGTAGTACAAGAAGTCGCTCCTATTCGTGGTTGCCTTAAGCCCGTAGTTGCCCATCCTCATTAGACCCGCACGCACCCCTAAATGTGCCACATAGATGCCACATGGCATCTAGATGGCATAGGTAAAAGGAGGGTAACTTTTTGAAAAGTCAAAGGTAAATTTGACTCTACTAGACATTGCGAGGGCTCTACTAGACATTGTGTGACGTCTAATTGTTGCGTTGTTGCTATGTCAAGGAAGACAACCTTGGTATACACAATTGGATTCCTATTATCTAAGGGATTTAATTATTAAGTGTGAGTCGAGTTATTTATCTGTAATCTTGTATTTGGAACTTGCTAAGCTAGATTCAATCAATTTATTTGGTGAAGTCTAGAAAGTCCATTTGACAAATATTATGATAGAAATGTTGTGAGATTGAATGGCAATCTTGTTTTTTACATGGATTAAATTACCTAATGTGAAATTGATAAATCTAATTGTTGAATTTGAATAACTAAATATGTTGTGATTTGTGTCTAATTGACAATACTTGTGTAAGTCCCTATGTTTGATGGGTGCACCTTAAGTCACAACCAAGGCTTTTTTTTTGGCCTCGGGGCGCTAATTTGCACTAGAAAATTTCATTGGGCGAAATGACTATAAAGAAAGTGATTAAAAAATTTATGTTTTGGCCATGTTGGTAGTTGTCTTTTTCCCGGCGCTAGGTCGGTGCCTATCTCTACCTCCCAAGTTCATGTCCTGGGGGGGTGCACTCCCCATTTTTTTGATGTTAGCGTGTGAACAAAATTTTGGACCCTCCATATACTTTTTGAAATAGAATTAAATGAAAAATATGAATAGATTTTTCTACTTTGAAAGTTTATGTTGTGGATTATTGATATTTTTATTTATTAATAATAATTAGTTACAAATTTTTGAAGTAAAAAGATACATTGTAGAACTGAAAAATAACTATAATACCCCTATATTATATAAAAAATTGTCTAAAAAATGAACAAAAAATTTCTAAAAATAAATCTCTATTGAAAGCTCATTTTGAGTTGAATATTGATGCAATGGTCATCTAAATGTGTTCTCTAAAAATATTTGAGTAAAAAATGCCATTTTAGTGCATTTTTAACCTCTTCTAGAAATCATTCCATATTTTATTTGAGTTTGAAATTTTGGGAGTAGAATCCTATAGTCATTAGTAAACAATGCTCAAAATTTGAGGTTAAAATTATGGTTTATTAAAAACTACTTGTTCGCATGTGGTTTGTTGTAGTAGAACTAAGTGCCCCCCCAGATCCTTGTCGCCTATGATTTAGAGTTTAGGCTCCGAACTCTACATGATTATCGCCCACTTCGTCCAGCTCTTGTGCTCATCTTATTAAGTCTACAAAATTTTGTCACTTGAAAAGCTCCCTTGCGTGCAGAGTTATTGCCTAGTACCACTACTAGAAATTTCAGCAATTTCAGTCAATTCGGTCAATTTTTGACAGAAATTTGCTGAAATCAACAGAAATCTGTTGATTTCAGCAAATTTCTGTCAAAAATTGACCAAATCAACGCGACCGAATTGACTGAAATTGCTGAAATTTCTAGTAGTGTAATGCGATGTAAAAGTGGAGATCATTGTCATGGTGTATTAGGAGAGCTGACATTTGTTTATCACTGTTGCGGTGTGTAGTCTTCAGTGTTGCCATTATTTTCTTGAGAGTGGATGTTGTAGGTTTTACAGTTCATCACTAGTCTTGAATTTGCAAGGGGTGGAGCCGTCGGATCCCAAGGAGTCTCGTAACTTATTTTTCTATTTTAAAATCTTGTGCAGGTCTACAGTTATTGTATACTAAATTTGCTTTTCCCGTCATGGAGGTCTTGCATAAGCCTCAGACATGTATATATACCTTGAAATTTAAGGGAGAATTGCAACTCTTGCTTTTCATCGCTTTCACTTAGGATTTGCTTGTGAACATTATTATACTCTTCTTGATGGACAATTGTTGTTTTGCCCTCATCTTACTAATAGCTCTAGAAAATGGGCTCCGGTGATGACGACTTTGCAGAAGATGCAGTAGAAAAGGTAATGCGGGTTGCGATTTGTGCAAGATCTACAAAGAAGAAGGTGGAGCAAGTTACAATCAAGGCTTTGGCGGCAACACTTAAAGAGATCAGCCAGAAAGCAAAAGTTATTGACCTTAGGAAGGCGGAGTCTGCGAAGAAGACAATGCGCTTCTACTTCCAATCAAGTCGTGACAAAGGTAGCGAACTATTGGCGATGGTCTTTGACGGCACACTACTCGAGGTTCCTGGGGCTAAAGCAAATCCAATTGAAGAGTATCCCAGCAACGACTTTGGGGGCAACTCAACGATGGAATGTACTTCGGGCAATGCAAATATGATTTTTTTGCCATGGCTCTTCATTGGGGTCACGAGAGACTTGTATAGTTACTTCAAAATTTCCTGTCATTATCATTTCTTCAAAGTCTAATGCTAGTGACAAGGTGAAATTGGCAAAGGTTTCGGATGATAGTGAGGCTTCAGAGGACGACTCAAATTTTTAGTCACGATTGAGGAGGAGCGGAGCTACTAGACAAAACAAATTAAAGAGTAGTTGATCAAAAGATCAACGACGGTATAATTGGCATTGAAAATTCCAAATTGTTTGAGCTGCCAAACTAGGCAGAGTGATAATGGCTGGTGATGGGATTCTCCATATGATCAAATGTAAATTTTGCAGTGCGGTGGATAGAAAACCTTGCATCATGGCGCCCAAATCAGATACCTTATTCAAACACGACGAGAAGAGGATTGCCCCAAAAAATATGCCTCAGTTTAAAGTGACGCTTGGAAAGCATTACATTGCCACTCAATGTACGACGATGGAGGTATAGAATAAGTGGATTCAATTCGCAACACTCTTTCAACTACTTATTGAAAGTCGTCCTATGATAGCAATACAACAAAAGCAATGTTTTAAGACTACAAAATATGACTGTAGTGAGTCGTAAAATCAAAAAATATGACTCACGTAAAAATCACTGTAGATGACTTGGAATATGACTGACTCTAATAGTTTAAAAGCAGTCGCTTCAAACATCAATCATATTGACAGTCATATGGATTGAAGGGTATAAATACCTATATTTAACTATAGTATGCCAACATGGCATATGTTTTGACTATTATAGGGTGGTTTTGACTTTTTCTTGAATTGCCCAAGCAAACAAAAAAATCTTATTGTGGGAATCCGGAATCCGGAAACAGATCGGGTATATAAGAATTAGATGAGAAAAATAGGGAAAAATTTAAAAAAATTATAGTTAGAACGTGATTTTTGTGTGAGATAACCGAAATTAGGAAATAAGTGTTCCAGTAAAACCCGTAACCGGAACTTATCCGGATCCGGAATCCGGATTTACCCGGAACACAAGAACCTACCATATAGACCCCGTAGCTACGGGAGTAGGATACCATTAGTACAACGGACCTATTGCCGTTGTTTTGAATTCCGTAAGAAGACGGTTTAGTATTTAAGTTGTTTGCCTAGGGTTTTCCTCTTCACTTTCCTGTTTTGTTTTTCTGAGACTGTCCGTGTAAGTAGTTGAGAGAAAGAGTGGTGAGTTAGCGACTGAAGTAGGGTTACTCTTCTCTCGTTCTTACTTAGATCTTATGGCATTCGGACCAATATGGAAGGTAGCGGTATCTGCCCGGATTATCTCTCTGGCCATTCCGGACAATTCGGAACTACACAAATAGTTAGAGGAAGACTTAACTAAGTTAGGGTGTGTCGGTCTACTACACCGACCATGGAACCTTAAAAGTGAGGATATGATCCAGTAGCTACTTCATAGTGTTTCGAATCAGTATAAGCTCACTCTGAGAGGACGGCCAGTCACGTGGACCGAGGACATCTGGGCGGATGTCTATCAGTTCCGGAAGAGCGAGAATGGGTTGGCATCAAGGACGGATAGTTTTGTAGCTGGGAAGTTCACAGGGTCTACAAACCCTAAGGACGGATTCGCTATTAGTGAGTGCAAGGACGAGAGACATAGGCAGATACTAGAATTTCTCATCTCCATCTATATCCGGAAAAACCTACACGGGTTACCATTACGATGGCCAATACTATTTTCGGGGCTATGGAGAACCGAGTGGTGCACTGGGGTAGAGTCATAGCCGGGATAGTGGCTAAGTTAGCGGATCATGTGACCTGAACGAAGGCGAGTCCAGTTAGCACCTACTTGTTCCATTTATACCATCAGCAGGAATTTTTGAGTGTGGCGGAAGTAATCCAGTATGACACCGAAAAGGCGATCCTGTCATACGCACTTTCTGGAGAGGAAGCAAAAGATCCGGTCGAGTCGGATCCAGAGGAACCTCCCGAGGAACACTTGACCGATCCGAGGAATAAGAAGAAAAAGTCAACCGATCCGGGATCGCGATCCAAGCCACCGGCGATGGAGAGGGGGGAGTCAAGCAAAGGACCGGAAGTGGAAACTGAATCAACATTTTTCAATGCTGGGTTCGAATAGATACGCGAGGCCAAGGTACTCCACGACAACCTGGCGGATTTGGTGATAGACACCGCGGAAGTTTTGAAGGTGGAACCGGACTAGATTGTAGAAGCCGTCAAGCGACTGCTCAAGCCGGAAGATCTAAAGAGAAGGGAGGACCGGATTTAGGAGTTCGAGGCGGAGCGGAACCAACTCCAAGCCCGATTGAATTGGGCGGAAGGGGAAATGGCAGCTTCAAAGGAGAAAGAGAAGGAGGCTCTCTCTCTCGTCAAGAATCTATCCGAAGCAATTGACATCAAAGCCGACGTCATCATCAAAGCCACTTTGTTTGACTGGAAGTTGATATCGGAAGGCCACATCACCGGAACCAAGATAGTGACCATCCTCGTGGACTTCACTGCTAAGATAGAGCGAGTTTTGGGGGAGCTTCGGCAGCTATTGGCGGCCATTGATCCGAATCAGGTGATGGATTTCTCAACCTTTCTGGAACTTCTTTTTGTCTCGGGTACTCCAGGGAGGCCGGTAGCGGATCGTGCAACTCGAATGGAGGAATTGAGAGGGATACTCACGCTAGCTGAGCCTTCCAACAACAAGATGCGGATGAATGAGTTAAATTTGAGGCCAGCTTTGGATCTGGAACCTGAGTCCAGCGTGAAATCGGTTCCGGTACCACCCAAATTCTTGACTTCGGAAGTTCCCAAGTCACAAACAGTGCCGAATCTGATGAGCGGAACATTCAAAGTTCTAGGATAGCAAGTTAGAGGAGACCTCATCAACCGGATCAATGGAATGACCAATCTGGCTCGGACTAATCCGAAAGGATTCTCGCACATGCAAGAGACCACACCGGAAAAGAGAAGCGAACCCGCGACACTAGAGGATACACCGCCAGAGAAGGAGAAGGAAGTTCAAGTCATTGAAGATTCCAAGGAAGAGAGTGCACACTCCACTTCCGGAACTGAAGAAGACAACGATCCGTCTCCCGCAACGCACCATATCCAGACTTGAGCAACAACGATAACGACTCCAACTAAAAGTATGAAGGGGATGCCAACCAGTCAAGCGGGAAGCCGCTCGAGGAAAGGACGGAAGCCAAAGCATTAGAATTCGTAGGAAGAATAGTATAGGATCTGGATCGGGTTTCCGAGCATGGGCCCAGTTTTCGGAATCTTAGGCGTATAGTTTGGCGAAATCCGACAATCTCGGACGGCAGTAATTAGCCTTTCCGGATATTTCGAAAGATTAGTGATTGGTGGCCTAGATTTCCGAGTTTCCTTTTCAGGCTTTTAGGAGTTGACTTTGGGTTTTTGTATTAGTATTTTAAGGGCAGGTCAGTTAGTACTCTACCGTTCCATTCCATCTCAATTCCATCTTAGTGCTTTCACGTATGTATTTCAATTCTCTTAATCTAAGTCAGCCAGGATGCCCTAGGTGCACTTTGCTTAAACAGAGTCTTTGGCTAAGTGTATGCATGTGTGTTGTATCCTTGTACTGGAGAAAGAGAAGGGAGGGAGAGGAGGAATCCGGATCTTGAGCTACGAATCTCTTGGGTGTTGAGCTAGTCAGAAGGGATGCAAGCTAAGTAAAGGAGTGTCAGCGTTACGTGCCTTTAAATTGCCGGAACGGCAATCCGGATAAGAAGGTAGAGGTCCCTGCGAGTCCGGAACCAGGAGGGTTCTGTGCGGAGATAAGCGACCGCCAGAGGAAAGGAACTCCCGCTACTCCGGAAGGTCTACCAACCTCCCCCTTGGTACATTGTCTTCTCCTTGACACTCTACTCCCTTGGGTTTATGAGTTCGGACTCCGTCGTTGTAGTAAGAGAAGTGTGAGAATTTCTTTGTGTGACCTGCTTCCGGATCGGCCAATTCGGAAACTGTGAGAGAATACTCCTCCCTCCTCCTACAACTAAGTTGTCTTGGGTGTGTTGTTTAGTAGATTTAGAGTACAGAGAGGATAATTATACAAGTGGTGAGTCCCCACCCCTTTCTAAATCAAGGGCGGACCCTCTGAAGGTAAAACAGAGGCAACAAAAACCAGTAACAGAAGAGAGACGGAACTAAGTTCCGGGTGTGTCTAGATCCGGAATGGAATCCGGAATGTACTAAGTTTCCGGAACAAGGTAGGGAAGTGAAACAAGGGGGATTAAGTGAGTAGTCACGATCTGGATACTTCTAATCCAATCGATATCATACTAGAGTTCTTGGAACGATAATTCGTGTCATCTTGCAACAATTTGTCGTTGTAAGGATACTTACGGCTTACTGCGCGTACGACACTTTTGGCACCACTACCGGGGAACTACTGAAAAAATATCGATAGAACAGAAGACAAGAAAAGGTAGTTCAGGATAGTAAGTTAAAACTTAGCTGTTAGTTGGGTTGTGTATTAAATTAATGAGGGACAAATAGACAAGGATCCGATACTAACTTCATGAGTAGACCTCAAAGAAGAACTACAACTTTACGTCGAGCGGAACGTCAAGAGGAAATAAATAGGCGAATAGTGGTACACGGGTTACCACCATCGCAGTCTGCAGAGGATCTGGTTATAATTCCTATTAGGCCGGAAGTATTTCCGGAACGCTCCCAAAGCCCGGAAGCGGTTGAAGAGCTAGAACTAGAACCTGTTACCTCACATTTGGAGCGGTTCTCTGACGACTCGGATACCATGGTGACCACCACGCGTCTTCGTTACAGTAGATTTCGGAGAGATGGGAGTAAGGATGTAGATGATTGGATGGGAGAATTTGAAGCAACTACAGTAGCTAATCAAGAGGATGACGCTTCTAGATAGAGAATTTTTCAGGGATTACTAAAAGGTGAAGCCCTTAGATGGTATCAGGATGTTCCGGAAGGTATCCGGAACAATTGGGACCGTTTGATGGAACTCTTCCTGCGGACTTTTAGAGAAGTAGGAGGAGAAGCCAGAGTGTTAGGGAGACTTAGTAAAGTGTCCATGAGACCTAATGAGTCGGTCCGAAAATATGGTTAGAGGGTGAAAGACCTGATCAAGAAGCTAACCACGGACGTGGCCCCGAGTATACAAGTGGAATGGTATGTGATAGGTTTTCCGGAGGAGATGGGTTTTCAGATCCGTCAATCCCGACCCGCAACGCTAAAGGAAGCCATGGAGTTAGCCCCAAATTATGAGAATTCAACTCAATCGCTACGGCGGTCTATTAAGAAGAGCGAGAAAAGAGAAAAAAACACTATATTCAATATTTTGAGAGGTTTGGGATCTCTCATAATAATATTGTCCATTTAGACCCTAACAAATGAATTATAATTTTAGGCAATTTAGGTGGGCAAACACTGAATTTGCTAGTTGTAATGCGCAATTTCCATTAAAATGAGAGTCTTTTGAGTGATGGTCTGTTCAAACACATGTAATTCGGTTTAGAGTAAATGTTATAATTAATATAAATAAAGATTACGTCATCTTCTAAACACCAAGTCATGAACTCCGCGGTTGGTTGTGAGGGGTTGTTCATCTCATTGAAGCGGTCCGGGTTCGATTCCCGTTGGACTTGTATGAGTGCATGAGAGAACAACATGACTTGGTGCTGCTAAATGAGCTTTGTAGGCAGGAAAGTTGTAACAACCAACCGCCCCCCTACCCAGAATGTGACAAGTGCTTTACCTGTTAACCAAATAAATAGTAGATATATCTACTATTTTTTTTCCCAATAACAATGTAATTTGAAATAAAACATACTCACTGATAAACAAATAAGATAATGAAGTAAAAAATAAAAAAAAAAGAGCTGAAGAATATAAAAAGAAGTATATTGAGACTATACTTAAATTCCAATGTTCTGTAAACACAAAATATACACTTGAAATCAATAATGCAATGCCAAGCAATAAAATAAAATCAATCCACTCAAAACTATACCATCTAATCTACTATATGAATTCCCTTTGTTATACAAAACATGATGATGGAAACAACATAATTATAAAACCTACAATACATATGCATACATATTACATAGCTACAGATATCAAGTGTAGGGTGCGAGACTTTGGTTGATAACGTCAATTTGAGCAGCAGGAATCTTCATCATGCATTGACGAGTATCTTTTCGAATGCTAGACTTCCACGCTGTCATAAGAGCATTTGTATGCTCCCAAAGTGGCGGTTCAGTTTCATCCACTTTCCAAGGTAGACCTCTCTCATTGTCCCATTTAGTGTAGAAGTCTTGAACATCTTGATCTCTTGATGTTGGACGAAAGTATTGAATGAATACACAATTAGGTTTTTCTGGATTACAATTTGGATCAGACAACGCCCTTGCAATCCAAAACGGATGACTGTCACCATCTGCGGGTCGAACTGCAACAAAATATCCTTCAAAGAGATCTCGACCCACCCTAAAGGATGGTTGTGGGCGACCTCTCAAAGGGCCTACGTACGCGTCATCTTCTCCAAACTCTTCACGATCCTCACCGTCTTCGTCTAATTCATCCACCTGAGTTGCTTGAACACGGCTTGTTGGCCAAAAACCATCCTTCAAAATAGAAGATGAAGGTAGTGGTTCTAGCAATGCTACCTTGACACCTTGCCAGTAGTGCACTACGTGCTCATAGCGTCTTCGGTACTCTCCAGTGTGATCTTGATTGCACAAATTCTCCTAATACCTCACGAATCCGGATATGCCCTTCAAGATGTCCTCTGTACCTTTCATTGGACTCGGCAAAACTGCTTCTGGTACTCCACATGGCCACAAACTTTGCCCTTCAGAGTCCTCCTTCCACAATTTCATTCCATGACCAGTCCCCTTCGGCAACCACTCTACATCAGTGTACAGCATTTTGTACTTCATGACTGGACACCTAGTCGAGTCAAGGTAGAACTTCACTTGTTGTGGTTTTGTGTGTCCAACCATGATGTCATTGCCGTCCAAAACTTTGCCTGCTATGAAACCCTTGAAATCTAGCACCTCTTCGATGAGGTGAGGGATTGTCAGAATGGATTCTACATCCATGAATGACTTCATAAGTGCAGGAATTGTAAGGAAGTTTTCTTTCTTCAAAAGCATGCTCCATCTTCCGAAGAGTGCATCAATGTCGTCATGAGTATGACCTACAATCATGAAGTTCACGTACACTTCACGAAAGATCTTGTTTGCAACAAGTAGAGACCAATAACAGAAAACAAATCTATTCTTGTTATCTCCGGTGGCATTTTTCGTACGTGCAGTTAGCCGTAAGTATCCTTACAACAACTTGTTGCAAGATGACACGAATTATCATTCCAAGGAACTTTAGTATGATATCGATTGAATTAGAAGCATCCGGATTGTGACTACTCACTTAATCCTCCTTCTTTCACTTCCCTACCTCACTCCGGAAACTTAGTACATTCCGGATTCCGTTCCGGATCTGGACACACCCGAAATTGAGTTCCGTCTTTCTTCCGTTACTGGTTTTTGTTGCCTCTGTTTTACCCTCAGAGGGTCTGCCCTTGATCTAGAAAGGGGTGGGGACTCACTACTTGTACAATTATCTTCTCTATACTCTAAATCTACTAAACAACACACCCAAGACAACTTAGTTGTAGGAGGAGGGAGGAGTATTCTTTCACAGTTTCCGGATTGGCCGACCCAGAAGCAGGTCACACAAAGAAATTCTCACACCTCTCTTACTACAACGACGGATCCGAACTCATAAACCCAAGGGAATAAAGTTTCAAGGAGAAGACAATGTACCAAGGGGGAGGTTGGTAGACCTTCCGGAGTAGTGGGAGTTCCTTTCCTCTGGCGATCGCTTATCTCCGCACAAAACCCTCTTGGTTCTGGACTCGCAAGGACCTCTACCTTCTTATCCAGATTGCCGTTCCGACAATTTAAAGGCACGTAACGCTGACACTCCTTTACTTAGCTTGCATCCCTCCTGACTAGCTCAACACCCAAGAGATCCGTGACTCAAGATCCGGATTCCTCCTCTCCCTCCCTTCTTTAGCTTTCTCCAGTACAAGGATACAACACACATGCATACACTTCTTTAGCTCAAGAGATTCGTAGACACCTGATTTGGATCGATGGTCGCCAATAGCTACTGGATCTCCTTCAAAACTCGCTTAATCCTCGTAGTGAAGTCTACGAGGATGGTCACTACCTTGGTTCCAGTAATGTGGCCTTCCGATATCAGCTTCGAGTTAAACAAGGCAGCTTTTGTGATGATGTCGGCTTTGATGTTGACTGCTTCGGATAGATTCTTGACCAGAGTGAGAGCCTCTTTCTCTTTCTCCTTTGAAGTTGCCATTTCCCCTTCCGCCCAATTCACTCGGGCTTGGAGTTGGTTCCGTTCCGCCTCCAACTCCTAAATCCGGTCCTCCCTTCTCTTTAGATCTTCCGGTTTGGGCAGTCACTTGACAGCTTCCACAATCTGATCCGGCTCTACCTTCAAAACTTCCGCGGTATCTATCACCAAATCCGCCAGGCTGTCGTGGAGTACCTTGGCCTCACGTATCCACTCGAACCCAACACTGAAAAATGCTGATTCAGTTTCCACTTCCGGTCCTTTATTGGATTCCCCCCTCTCCATCGCCAATGGCTTGGATCACGACCTCGGATCGGTTGACTTCCTCTTCTTGTTCCTCGGATCGGTTAAGTGTTCCTCGGGAGGTTCCTCCGGATCCGACTCGACCGAATCTTCCGCTTCCTCCCCGAAAAGTCCGTATGACAGGATCGCCTTTCTGGTGTCATACTGGATTACTTCCGCCACACTCAAAAGTTCCTACTGATGGTATAAATGGAACAAATAGGTGCTAAATGGACTCGCCTTTGCTCGGATTAAATGATCTGCTAACTTCGCCACTATCCCGGCTATGACTCTACCCCAATGCACCACTCGGTTCTCCATAGCTCCAAAAATAGTGTTGGCCATTGTAATGGTAACCCGTGTTGGTTTTTCCGGATACAAGATGGGAATGAGAAATTTTAGTATCCGCGTATGTCTCTCGTCCTTGCATTCGCTAATAGCGAATCCGTCCTTAGGGTTTGTAGACCCTGTGAACTTCCCAGCTACAAAACGGTCCGTCCTTGATGCCAACCCATTCTCGCTCTTCCGGAACTGATAGACATCCGCCCAGATGTCCTCGGTCCACGTGACTAGCCGTCCTCTCAGAGTGAGCTTATATTGATTCGGAACACCATGAAGTAGCTACTGGATCATATCCTCACTTTTAAGGTTCCATGGTCGATGTAGTAGACCGACACACCCTAACTTAGTTAAGTCTTCCTCTAACTATTTGTGTAGTTCCGAATTGTCCGGAATGGCCGGAGAGATAATCCGGGCAGATACCGCTACCTTCCGTATTGGTCCGGATGCCATAAGATCTAAGTAAGAACGAGAGAAGAGTAACCCTACTTCAGTTGCTAACTCACCACTCTTTCTCTCAACTACTCACACGGACAATCTCAGAAAAACAAAACAGGAAAGTGAAGAGGAAAACCCTAGGCAAACAGCTTAAATACTAAACCGTCTTTTTACGGATTTAAGGACAACGGCTACAGGTCTGTTGTACTAACGGTATCCTACTCCCATAGCTACAAGGTCTATACGGTAGGTTCCTGTATTCCGGGTGAATTTAGATTCTGGATCCGGATTAGTTCCGGTTACGGGTTGTGCCGGAATGCTTATTTCCTAATTCGAGTTACCTCACACAAAAATCACGTTCTAACTATAATTTTTTTTTATTTTCCCTATTTTCTCACCTAATTCTTGTATCCTTGATCCGTTTCCGGATTCCGGATTCCCACAGCATTATCCATCTACACATTCAAGATAGGAGGCAACGGCATCCCTGGACATAATGTTTCCGGTAGCGGAGGTAGCGATGCTTCGCAAACTTCGGCACCCTTTAGTATTGCCCTGGATAAATTTGTGGATCCAGACCCCGTAAACAATTGTCGAGAAGACAATTTTGGTGGCAATTCCAAATCTTGCAGCAACTTCGCCAAGGAGCCAACAATGTAGTTTGAGTCGTGGGGAAACATATCCAAGCCATAGTGCGCATATCAAACATCATCATGACCATGCGCAATCATGCTAGTGACTGAGACGGGCAACTTCATCAGCCCATCAAATTCTTTAGTTTTGTGGGAAAAGACCGGAGAAGCAGTCTAGGCATGTGTCGCAACTCAAATTTTTGGTTTTCTTTGAATTAATTAAAATCGGAACGGAAACCAATGCCTAGGTATCCGGATCCGGTTAAGAAATTGTAGGAAACCGGAAATTATTAGCGACAAAGAAATAGCGGCAAATCGGGTTAGATTCTATCCGGATCGGTGACAGAATGGAAATGGATTCTTATCCGTATTTTGGTCTGACCGGATTAGGACGGACCGGATCACTACCTGGACCGGATTCATGAACCGGATCGGAAACGGTCATGCTAACGTGTCTTAGGGAATTAGGGGTATATAATGATTGGTCACCCCAGTCTCAGTCCCTTTTGCCATCTTCGCCTTCTGTGAATGTTGTACGCGCGCCTTGTGCTTTTCAACCATGTACCTTAAAGTTGGAGCTGGAGTGTGGTTGTTGGTGCGCCTCTTCTCCTCGTGTTTCTATGGCCTGCAGGTTTCCGGTTGAGATCGGAGGGTGAAAAGTGAGGAACGGGACGTGTGGCTAGGAGAGAGTGAGGTAGAATTGGAAAGGTTGAGAGAGTCCAGCCCATGTCCATGTAAAAATGTATGGGACGTTGCATCGGCGAAGACCCTAGGATGAACAATTGATTTGGATTCGACGCCTGGATCCGAGCCGGATCGTCCCAAGGCAATAGAGCGAAATTGGAACCTCACCGAAATATTCCAACAGATTGATCCGACCACGAAGAGCCCAAAGAAGACCCTGGATGCTGTAGAGTAGTTAGAATTGTAAATACTTAGGAGTAGGATTAAAACCGGAATTGTAGATCGGGACTGAAACCAAATCGGAACTGAAACCGGATCAGGACTGAAACCGGATTGGGACTAAAACCGGATCAGAACTGAAACCGGATTGGGACTGAAACTGGATTGGGACTGAAATCGGATTGGTAGGTGAACCGGATTGGGGATCCGGTTAGGGCTAGTTAGGTCAACCGGAAGTTCCGCCAGAATGACGGTAGTCTTTCGCGGGCTTTTTGCACCCTTGTAAATTCAAAATGTATATAAGCTAGTCCCTACAGGGGTGGCGTGGGCCTTCTTTTGCAAACTTTCTCTCGTCTTCTATTGTTTCCTTTGTGTGTGTACTTCTCTCCCAAGCGTGGCAGTGATGTGTGACAGGGAATCAGGTTGGCGCGTGCGAGTGTGTTGGAGGATTGTCCCCTTTGGTATCTTAGTTCTTGGTCTATGTGCATGTGAGTGGATAGTCAAGAGTTGGGAGTGAATTCTGGTCCCTCAACATAGTTAGAGTTCAGGATTTCCGGGTGAGAAAGCCGTTGTTAGGATTAGGTGGTTAGGGAGGAAGTCCTTGATCACGCTAAGTCTCCCGGATGGGAATTCCGGTTGAGTATCCGATCTTCTGTGAGGTCTCGCCACCGTGAGTGGTAAAACGGAAAGGACTTTGGTGAGTGATGGCATGGGCGGATACACTTGCAGCCACCTGACTTCGTACGGATTGGGATGAGTGCTGAGGTCGTTGTAGTATGAGAGGATCGTATGGGGGACCCTTGTGTGACCTATTATCCGGATTGCTATCAGGGTGATTGTGAGGGGTCAAACCGGATCCGGATTAGAGTAGGAAGATAGGAAGTGGGTCTCCAGTCACTATAATCTACGGGAGGAGTGGTGGGCCTACCACTCTCAAATCCAAGAGGCGACCCTTCTAATGGTGAAACAAAGGCAAAACCAAACTGAGAGAGGATAAGAGACTAGAAAGGTGATCCGGAGTGGATTAGTTCGGAGAGGAATTTAGGACCGGATTAGTCTAAGACCGGATATGAGCGGATTCCTGGATAGTGAGAATCCGTCTGACAGGCCAAACCGGAAGTAGGAAGTAATCCGGTTTGGGATTTTCTGGGTGTTTGGGAAGTTTCCGGTTCCTGTGTTAGGACCGAATTTTAGGAAAGGAAAAGCTGACTGGGCTTAATCTCTTAATAAAGCTAGATACTTCACAGGATCTCGTGGGTTCGATCTTTAGGGTCATCAAGTTATGCTCTAAGGTGATTTTTGAGGGTATAACAGGGAATTTACTTACTCTGTACTACGACAGCATGGTCCATCTTGTCATGCATGATCGTCAAACATTCATGTGGAAACTCATGCGAGCGGTAACGATTTGCATAGTACAACTCCCTATGTGCCCGAGCAATAGCCAAATGTTTGTCAAGCCTCCTTGATCATATCAAAGCACTTTGAGATCCAGTAATACAACTCCTTCGTAGCTCTTGTAGTTTGTCACACACTGAACACCGAGCAAAATTATCGCCAGGTTTTTTCACCTCGTACTCTAAAAACTTCGAGGACCTGATCTTGCTCAGGTTTGAAGTGGAAACTTCGGGTAATCTGAAGGCTGCATTGACATCATTGATTTCTTTCATCTTACCCTTCCATTGAAAAGTAGAGGGAAGACACATGGATACGACCTTGTCCCCTGACTTCAAAATCCGAATACGATGTGGCATGTGATCTGCCTCCTTTTCAAGGATGCACTTTAGCGTGGCAGTTGCTTGTTGAGTGTGCTTTCTCGGCTTCTCCAATCCTGTATTTTCATGGTCTCTTGCCTCTCGTTCGTCCTTCCAATATTTGAGGTATCGATAGAATGTAGCCTCTGGGACCCCAAAAATATGCATCCATGCTCGCATGCACACGTTGATGCCTTCAACGGTCACTATCTTCCTCCCACGTGCATCAAGATGCACTGACCTGTGTACATCAGTCTTCATGTGTGACCTGAACTTGAACGATGTATTGGAGTACATTCGCTCGCGGAAGGCCCGAATCTTCTCCCTTAGAAATGGCTAAACGCAATTCTGGGAACAACAGACTTTGCTAGACACCAAGTTGATGCACTCTGGAGTGAGGAGTTCCTTAGATCTGCGGGATGTCACACGAGGTGGATTCCTAAGGATATTTGAATATGGTCGTGCAGATGCTAGAGGTTGTGGATTCAAGAGGCGGGCTTGTAGTTGACTGAATCTGTCTCGCGCCTCATGGTCGTGAAGACTTGCTTCCGCACAGTGGACTCGCTTAATCGGCCAAGCTACCAAATAGTAAATCTGCTCTTAAGGGATATCCGCTTCAGAGAATGTCTTGGTGATGTGAACATGGGTATCTCCAAGAGGACCATTAGCTCCCAGCACGAGGTCTGAGTTGACACTATGGCAAGTCCCTTCACCAACAAGTAGACCCTCTTCATTGTAAAGAGTGACACATCTTGTATTCCAAAGATGACGCGGAAGTCCTTCGCATTCAGGAATGCCTACATTCATCCCTTCCAAAACAAGGAATTCATCATCCGAGGACTCCATGAAGTCGTCAGAAGTCGCAGATGAAGTCATGTCACGTATCTGGAAAACCAGGGTTGTCGTGGACGTGCGTCCGTGGCAAAATTGCGTCCAAAATCGGACGTCCGCACGTCCGGACCCTGCGGACGCAGACGGACGGTCCTCAGTCGCCGTCCTGCGGGCGGGCGAACGGATTGGCAGACGGGCCGGTCAAACTAGCGGACGAGCGGGCGGACGGACGGCCGTTTTTATTGGCGGACGGGCGGAAGCGCGAACGGTTTAAGGGCCAAGGGGTTTAGGGAGTCTGGGAGTGCCCGACTGAGTGAGTGAGGGTTTGTAACTTTGCATTTTGCAATTTTACATGGTTTTCAGTTTGTTTTAGGGTTCTTCTTACATATTTGTGAGTTTTGGTGCTTCAGAAATTTTTACGTGCTACACACTTGAAATTGAGAACAAAAAATAACACAATGAAGATTTCTTCAATATCACTTGGGACAAAATCCCCCAAAATGATAGTTTGATTAATTTTTTCAAGATAATTTGGCAACCTTGTACTACTATGAAATTCTCCGAGAACTAATAAATCTTAGCTATTCATCTCTCTAAATCGTAAGCATTTGAGCACCAAGTTCTTTCTGGAGTATAATCTCCGTACGGAAGTGCTGAATGAAAGAAAATGGCGGTAGAACCGGCTTGTATGGGGGACCCCACAAAAGGAAGCACTTGTCTTGTGGACGATGTGGAGGGAGAGGTGTTTTTGACTCCACCGACGGATTTGAACCCTACACAAAACGTGTTAGAAGGGGTGCCAGAAAGCAACGTTGCAATGAAGCTCCCTCGGCCAACAGAACATGGATCTACATCGATGTCACAGAAGCACCAAGAAGAGGATCCTATAAAAGACATTGAAGATAGAGAAGACATTCAAGACGTGAAGGAGGCTCACGCTTGTATTGACCGGTTTTTAGCAGACACAGCACAAGACATCATGTTTTATGTCCCTCCGTCTCCTAAATCAAGGAAAAAACCAAGCCTACTGTCCAGACCTGAAAATGCAATTCGGACTTCACCAAACCAAAATGAAGAGCATCCAACTCAACCGACAGATGTAAGGATGGACTCTCAAGACGAGGCTGCTGTAAACAACGACAAAGAGACCCCGATTATCCAAGATCATCTGTTGCTAGCTTTGTTGGGCCCAGAGGATCTCAAGACTCTATAAAAGATGCCTCCATTAGAAGAGATGGAGAACTTGTTGCAGTGTTCCCTCCGATGGAATCAATTTGAAATTCAGAGAGAAGCAACAAATGGCGGAAATGAAGGGAGCACTATAAACGAAGGTGGCCCTGAGCATGTAGGAGGAAATCCTAATGAAGGTGGCACTACAAATGAAGGACGCAGCTCCACTTCAGGCAATTCAACAGCAGGATTTGGCGAGATATTTAGAACGGCGTATTCTCTATCATGTACAACTAGAGTTGTGGCTGTATTGACGCTTGCTCTTGCGCAAATAACTGATACATTTACGAAAATGACACCATCCGTTCTTCATGGTGCTTTGGCTTTCAGAAAGTTTGTCGAGTTTGCGGACAAACTACAAGACAAGAAGTTGGAAGACCTTAATCAAAAATTTTTTTTGGAACAGCAGAATTTGGAGTTGAAGGAGGTGCGTTACTCCAAAGAAGATCATGATGACCTCAAGGTAAAGTATGAGATATTGGAGAGCAAATACAATACGTTGTATTGGAGGCCAACCCCAAACTTGAAGCCCTTGGGTATGCCTATGAGAGTGTCAAGAAAAATAACAAGACTTTGAAGCGAACGAATGACAATTTGAAGGCCATGAATGAGAATCTCAAGGCTATGAATGAGAAGTTGGTGTTGGTGTTGAAGACATGCAAAGAGATGTTAGAAGAGCATCGCAAAACATTGTGGACATTACAGAACGAGAAGGTAGGTCAACAATCGCCTGGTGGAATAGGGCTATTAGAAGCAAGTGAACCAACACAAGAGAGCGATCAACTATCTCTTCCTCTTGACGAGGGCAAAGCTGAGGATGGGACCGTAGAACTCCGACAGCGCATTCCGAGTCCAAAATCCATAGTTCTCCCCTCATTTGAAGATGCTTCCATGCAATCACAAAATCTGGAAGTTGAAGAGTTAAGGCATCAATTGGACTTGGCAGTTCGAGGAAAGAATGAGGCCGAATCAACAATGAAACGAATGATGGAAGTAGGGGTACTAAGTGAAATCCTTCCAAAGGAAAATGTGGATTTACGGTGGATGATGTGGGCGCGACAACTACAAGATCATTCTTCAGTATCATCCGGACTCATGAACGGGCTCTTGAGGTATGCATTGCAATCAGACACAGCATACGAGAATGTCAAGAGTTCTTATGAGCGTTTTGTGGAGAAGTTGGAGGAGGAAAGAAAGGACCCTGATTTAAAACTTATGGTTTGTGGGAACATGGATAGGATGTATGAGCGGCTAAACCACGGAAAGACCTATGATACGGAGAACATTGATTGGGCTTTGGAAGCGGAGGAAGGATGGGTCCCTTATGGCACGTTGTCAGCTCACTTCCAGCAACATGAGAAGGAGCTTGTGCTAGGAAGTTTTCCAAATACTCCCATCTTGGAGGGTCATTGTTCTCTTTGCCAAGGTTGTTTTGGGCCCGAAGGAGCTATAGCATTGGGACAGTGTCGCCATACATTCCATGTGTTTTGCATTCAAAGATCGGCGGAATTTCAACGCCGTTGTCCCGAATGCCGTATTCCTCTGAGTCCAAGGCTGTATGAAATGCTAGGGATTTTGTACCGTATGCCTACGGGGCACGAATACAATCGATGGAACCTTCCACTTGACCAAGAGCCATACAAATTTCAGAACTATTTGCAATGGGGGAAATCAATGAAGTGGGATGCTCGATCACAAATATATGAGCTATGCGATGGCCCATTTCCCACCAAAGATAAATTCTTTTGGATGACGTCTAACGTGGAGGTTGAGTTGCGTGCCTTTGAGATTAAGAACAGTGAGGCTCGAGAGTTGTTCTGTCGCAGCATGGGCGGACATTGGAGCACACAGCACCAAAAGTTCTTTCGAATTCCCGAGAAGGAATAGAAGAGAGAGGGTCCAAATGACCTCTTGGTGGAGGTTGAGCGTGATCCAAAAGTCCTAAAGCAATTTGCGGGCTACAATACGGATTTGATAGGGCGGGCCCTCATTTTGTCGAAGTTGGAAGAAGCAGCAAGAATTCGTTCTGTGGTGGACCTAAACGGTAAATCATCTACAGAGCATAAGATGGAAGACGTTGCAAGGGCATTTGACATGAACATGAAGGACATTATAACCAAGTGGAGGAAGTATCTAGGAGAGGGAGGCGAACAAACTTGGATGATGAAAAGCGAGGATGAAATGATAAAACAACTGATGGATGACATAGATTGTGCTGTGAGGGCTTTGAGGGCCCACGAAGTGGAGCTGTCTCCGAAGAAGAAGAATAAACGGAAGATTGAAGAGGAGGATGACCACTCTCCGGAAACCAAACGACAATTTGAGAGGGTTGACATGCAGGTACAAGCTAACCGCGGAGGGAGCAGCCATGGAAATAGTCCGCAACCGGTGCCTCGTCGAACAAGTAGAAGACTCATGGCGAGGGAGGGGACATCTCGTGATGCCGAAGAAGATAATAGTGTGTTGAAGTAATTGTGAAATGTTTAATTTCCTATGTAGTCGTATTTTAATGGCACTCAAGATATAATTATGTAGTGTGGGCTTCATTTTTTTTTATGACTAGTAGTATTGTACGTGGCCCACCATGTCCATCATGACTTTTTTGTATTGCATATACATGTAGTGAAGAAAAACATGTTGCAAGTAATTATTTATTTATTTGAATATATATATATATATATATAATGTTTTTATCATAAAATTCATTTTCTTGGACTAAGTTTTATTGAAAATTTGAAATGTACATGTTATGCCCAATTTTTAGTGAATTGTGTCGTTGATTGAGAATTTTGTTGTAGTACTTAACACTTGTTTTCTACTACTTTCGTAATCTAATTATCCCTAGGATGGAATGCAACCAACTGAACCAAGAGCCCAAAAATTCGAAGTAAAGAAATAACTAAGTAAAATTGACCACCCTAAAAGGCTAAAACCGCCCTGTCCGCACGACCGCCCGTCTGACCCGTCCGACCGTCCGACCCGTCCGACCCGTCCGACCCGCCCGCCCGCCCCCCCCGTCCTACCGGCCGGCCGCCGGGTTTTCTGACCGTTGGCAATGGTTACTTCTAAGGCATACAACATTCAATAAATTAGGAATATAAGAGCAAGGAAGAAGGCATTTACAAGCACTTCTGAGAAACTGAACGCTAAGATTTCCAAGGGCTAGGAGCTACAATCTTTGTGTCCCTTGCTTGGTAATGCATAGTTCAGTGGACAGGGGGGCTTTGGTTTCCAAGGCTTTGCTTACAAACTATATTTGATACATGTGACATGGTGATTTGAACCTAAACATTTGGAACTAAAGACAAGATTGGAACTTGAACTTGGACTTGAATTTGAACGGAGCTTTTCACAATGAGTAAGGATTTTTCCGGTTGGTATGTTGTTCCATCAAGCGGTAAAGTGCAGTGCAAGGCATGTGACTTGGTGTTTGCAAATCGGAAGTGTCGCATGTTGAGCCACCTTGGATATGAAGGCAAAGACGGTGTTCGCGACAGGGGGGTAAGCATATGTCCAAAATTGACTTCGTCAATTCGAACTCTTTTTGCCGGTTGTAATGGGTTATTTCCACGAAGATCGGCCCTTGACAATGTAGATGGTGAAAACATAGGGAGGGTTGCAAGCAATGCCTCAAATGGAAGGGATTTTTCACGTTCAACACAAGAGGACTCGTGTGCAGCGCCGTCTGAAATTCATCGTGCGTCTTCAAGGGTACATCAAAGTGTGGAAACATCAAGTGAACAATGTCCAACTCCACCCTCTTCCATCAATCGGTTACGAAGACAAAGTCGGCTAGTAGATGGGTTTGAACAAGCTGATAGACGCAATTTGAATGCGTTGTGGGCCAATTTCTTCTATTCAGCCAACATACCATTTGCGGTAGCTCGAAGTGAGGCCTTCAAAGAAGCAGTGAAGAAAATAGCTGAGTTTGGTAAGCCATACAGCCCACCATCGTACGACGCTCTACGAACCAAATTACTAGAAGAAGCGAAAGAAGATGTCAAGTTAAAGTTGTAGAAGAGGACCGAGGATAGTATCAGAAAGCTTGGAGCAACCTTGTCTATTGACGGATGGAGTTCGGTTACAAATCGGCCATTGGTGAATTGTATGTTTGTATCTTCTGCAGGGGAGCAATTTTTGGGATCGGTGGACACAAGTGGGTTCGTAAAAAACACAAAGTACTTGGCCTCTATTTTGGACAAATTCATACAGGAGGTGGGTCCGCATAATGTGGTGCAAATAACAACGGACAATGCTCCTGTAAACCCTCGAGCATGTAGAATCATAAAAGACAAATATCCTCACATTTCTTTTCAAGGTTGTGTGGTGCACGCCTTGAATTTGTTGCTAAAAGATTGGAGGAAGGAAGCATGGGTGGCGGATGTCGTGGCCAAAGCTCGTATGGTTCTTACGTTTTTTAGAAAGCGGCACATGTCGCTTGCAATATTTCGTTCATACGAAAAAGAGCACAGCTTATTGATGCTAGGTGAAACAAGATTTGCTTCAAATTTCATTGCGCTTGAACGCTTGTTGAAAGTGAAGGGAGCGCTTCAACAGAGTGTGACAGATCCGCGTTGGGAACAATATGTGAGGACGTTGGATGACAAGAAAAAGAAGAACCGTGCAAAGTCTCGGTGTACAAAGAAGATAATAAACAATGAGCATTTCTGGAGGCGTTGCACGAATTTTGTGCAATTGATGGGCGTTGTTGTGTATGGCCTTCGTGATTTAGATGCAAAGACACCATATTCAGGGAAAGTTTTGCATATTATGAGGAAGATACGGTCGCATGTGAGGGGATTAGAAAATCCGCCTTTTCTATTGAGCCCCGAATTTGCCAAACCATTGAAGGAGGCGTTCAACGCTAGATGGGAAATGGTAGAGACCGATCTCTAATATGCAGGAGCTCTTTTGAATCCCTATCTTTTGCACGATAAAAAACTAGCCGACGATTCAGAGGCCACCGAGGCATGCAAGTGTGTTCTCATGCGAATATGTAAACCTACGGACTACGCGGACGTCGTCAAGGAATTCATGGCGTTTCGACATAGGGAGCCTCCCTTCCACAACATGTTGGATCCAAGTGAACAAAAATTATCGGCACACGCTTGATGGGATTTTGAAGGCGCATGTGGGAAGCTCATTGCTCCAATTGCAAGGAGAATATTGGACCAACCGGTATCTTCATCTTCATGTGAACGGAATTGGAGTAGCTATTCTTTTGTTCACAACAAATCTCGGAATAAGTTGAGAACAAAGAGAGCTGCGGATTTGGTGTATGTGTACACTAATTCAAGAGTGTTGGCCGCATCCAAGGAGAGGGATGAGAAGAAGTGGTACCTTGAAAATGTAGATTCAGAAGAATCGGAGGGACCAAACGAAGATGACGAGAACAGCGAAGATGAAGAAGAAGGTGTTCGTGTGGACGGGAATGAAGCACATGGACAAGAAGCAAATTGGTACGACCCAATATTCAATGAAGAAGAAGATTTGGATGGCAACACATACAATTTTGGAGGTGAACCATTTGGAAGAGTAAATATGGATGATGATGACATGGGCAATAATGACCGAGATGAGTACGACTTTCCAATGGACGATAATGATTGTGGAAACGATGAAGGCGTACCTTCCATAGCAAGGTTTGTAGATGGAAATCGATTTCTAAGTAGTGACAAGGTCCTCAATCTAAACGAAGAGGACGCAAATGTCCAAGTCCTGGCTTCTAATGGAACTATAGCATCCAATGCTGGAACTTCCGAAATAGATGAAGTGATTGGAAGCGGTAGGTCTCCATCCATAGTGGTGGCCCAACTAGAAAAGAATGACAACGTTGAGGACCGCGAGCAAATGAATGTGGACAAGATAAGCGTGGAGTCTCTAGGAGGATTGGCAAGCAAAAGCAACGGGGAACCAAGTAGCCTAAACCATGAAGCGAGTGGGACACAAGACAATGTATGTTCGCGTTTGATAGAATGTGGAAGTCCGAACTTGCTTCACAGTGGCCAAGGCACAAAGGAAAACATGACAAGTTTTGTACGTCCACCGCGTAGCATTCCTCTAATAGGTGCACGCTCACTATTTAATAGTGTAAGCACTACTTTGGTGGGTTCAGGAAGTTCTCAACGTCCGACACGAGCTTCCATCATTTCGAAAGAAATAGAACGTACCGAAAATCGAGGATTGCAGATTTCTTCATTCACCGATGACGAGGAAGATGAGACGTTGGCCTCAATGTTAAAGAAGCAAGGAAACCGCCTACCAATATCTTCAACAAGGCTAGCGGACCCGACACTGGAATCTTCAAATGCTATAGAGGCATTCACTGAAGAAGGGAAAAAGGTAGGGATGACAATGATGATGGAAGAACCCTCTAAAGCAAAGAACAAACGAGTAATGGAGCCGTTTGCTATTTCTCCAGCGAAGAAAGTGAATGCAGGAAAAAAACCCTTGATAAGCGTTTGTCTATTCCAGAACTTCCGTTGAGAAAAGGAAAAGCGGTTGATCGCCTCCGTGAACGTGTAGGGAAAACCTTGATGAAAGCAAAGAACGAGCAAATGATGGGCAAGCCTAAGAAAGCTCGTGTATCTTCAACAGTACAAGAGAAAAGAGGGGAAACTCAAATACTTTCATCAGACGATGAAGAGAACACCATGAGTGATGAAGATGATGGATTCCAATCAAGAGAGTACAGTAGCGGGGCAGAGGTGAAAGGAGATAGTGATTACCACCCCTAGGCATTCAAATTTAGAAAGGATTTGAATGAAGAACATTTACAAAACTTGGTGCTCAAATGCTTACGATTTAGAGAGATGAATAGCTAAGATTTATTAGTTCTCGGAGCATTTCATAGTAGTACAAGGTTGCCAAATTATCTTGAAAAAATTAATGAAACTATCATTTTTGGGGGATTTTGTCCCAAGTGATATTGAAGAAATCTTCATTGTGTTATTTTTTGTTCTCAATTTCAAGTGTGTAGCACGTAAAAATTTCTGAAGCGCCAAAACTCACAAATATGTAAGAAGAACCCTAAAACAAACTGAAAATCATGCAAAATTGCAAAATGCAAAGTTACAAACCCTCACTCTCTCAGTCGGTCACTCCCAGACTCCCTAAACCCCTTGGCCCTTGAACCGTTCGTGCGTCCGCCCGTCCGCCAATCCGTCCGCTCTCCCGTCCGCTCGTCCGCCCGTCCGCCACTCCGTCCGCTGGCCCGTCTACCCGTCCGCCAAGAAAAACGGCCGTCTGTCCGCCCGCCCATCTGCCAGTCTGACCGGCCCGTCCGCCTGTCCGCCCGCCCGCCCGCCCGCAGGACGGCGACCGAGGACCGTCCGTCTGCGTCCGCAGGGTCCGGACGTCCGGACGTCCGATTTTGGACGCAATTTCGCCGCGGACGCACGTCCACGACAACCCTGCATGAGTACTTGAGAGTTCGCTCTTGGCGTGATTGAAAGAAATCATAGTTGTGTGTACTTGACACTTGTCCGTGTTTTGGAAGTCCAGGCTAGAAAGTGAGTGTAAGTGGATACAAGGTGTATCCGGATGCTGAGTTTATCCGGTCCAGTATTGAATTAGTGCGTGTGGATGGAGGCAGAAGGGATCTCTAGTGTGGACTAGGAGTGGACTCGGAAGGGAGTACGGATTGAGGACCACTCTCCGGAAAGAGTAAGGGTTAGCACGCCTCCGCAGCGCTCGTTTCCCCTCTCTTCCCCGCTTGTTCAGACCGGATTTAGGACTAACTCAGTAGGCTGTTGTTGTAGCATTGGTTAGGAGGGATTAGACCGGCTTGCGTGACTTGCTAGACACAACTGCTTTTCCTTTCCAATTGTGAGGACGGTCTGTTTTCTCATTTGTAGGATTTGAAAGTTTATTTTTGAAAGTTTGATCACATAGTGAAACTTCTAACACTTTAAAATGGAAGGGTAGGAGTTAAGCTTCCTTCTTAAAGCCCAATTAAGCAGATCCCTCGTCGAGAGGTTAAAATCCACATGGTCACAATTAGAGATCTAGACTGGATGTGAATACTAGAGGTTAAGATTAGATCTGTGGAAACGCGGATTCCGGTTACGGTCTGAAAAACGTAAATACATGTAACTACCAAAGGTATGTGAATAGAAGTGTTGGGAGAGTTACCGGGTAGTATAAAGCTGTGGAGTAGTAAACTAACCAGTTAGAGAGTTTGTGTGATAAACAAGTGGGTGTTAGACCAGAATCAATCCGGTCAGTGTTGTTAGATCGGGAAGATCCGGTCTAACGTGTATTAGTAATTGTTGGACCGGAGGGATCCGGTCGTGTTTGTCCAAGGAAACAAGGAGGCCAAGTGGAAGTTCCGGTCTAGTGTTTTGCTTGGGGTTTTGTATTTGTGTGTGTCTCGTGACCATCACTCTACCATTTTCCGGTAATTGTGAACCTAGGAAATTCGATCTTCGTGGGAACGATACTCGAGTCACTTTAAGGCCTCTTTTAAGAAATATTGAACCTTAGAGAAGGATTTTTGCTTTCATGTGCTACGACACACGCTCAACCTCCAGAAAGAGGTCATTTGGACCCTCTCTTTTCCATTCCTTCTCGGGAATTCGAAAGAACTTTTGGTGCTGTGTGCTCCAATGTCCGCCCATGCTGCGACAGAACAACTCTCGAGCCTCACTGTTCTTAATCTCAAAGGCACGCAACTCAACCTCCGCATCAGACATCATCCAAAAGAATTTATCTTTGGTGGGAAATGGGCCATCGCATAGCTCATATATTTGTAATCGAGCATCCCACTTCATTGATTTCCCCCATTGCAAATAGTTCTGAAATTTGTATGGCTCTTGGTCAAGTGGAAGGTTCCATCGATTGTATTCGTGCCCCGTAGGCATACGGTACAAAATCCCTAGCATTTCATACAACCTTGGACTTAGAGGAATACGGCATTCGGGACAACGGCGTTGAAATTCCGCCGATCTTTGAATGCAAAACACATGGGATGTATGGCGACACAGTCCCAATACTATAGCTCCTTCGGGCCCAAAACAACCTTGGCAAAGAGAACAATGACCCTCCAAGATGGGAGTATTTGGAAAACTTCCTAGCACAAGTGAGCTGACAACGTGCCATAAGGGACCCATCCTTCCTCCGCTTCCAAAGCCCAATCAATGTTCTTCGTATCATAGGTCTTTCCGTGGTTTAGCCACTTATACATCCTATCCATATTCCCCCAAATTGTAAGTTTTAAATCAGGGTCCTTTCTTTCCTCCTCCAACTTCTCCACAAAACGTCATAAGAACTCTTGACATTCTCGTATGCTGTGTCCGATTGCAATGTATACCTCAAGAGCCCGTTCATGAGTCCGGATGATACTGAAGAATGATCTTATAGTTGCTGTGCCCACACCATCCATCGTAAATCCGCATTTTCCTTTGGAAGGATTTCACTTAGTACCTCTACTTCCATCATTCGTTTCATTGTTGATTCGGCCTCATTCTTTCCTCGAACTGCCAAGTCCAATTGATGCCTTAACTCTTCAACTTCCAGATTTTGTGACTGCATAGAAGCATCTTCAAATGAGGGGAAAACTATGGATTTAGGACTCGGAATACGCTGTCGGAGTTCTACGGTCCCATCCTCAGCTTTGCCCTCGTCAAGAGGAAGAGATAGTTGATCGCTCTCTTGTGTTGGTTCACTTGCCTCTAATAGCCCTATTCCGCCAGGCGATTGTTGACCTGCCTTCTCGTTCTGTAATGTCCACAATGTTTTGTGATGCTCTTCTAACATCTCTTTGCATGTCTTCAACACCAACACCAACTTCTCATTCATAGCCTTGAGATTCTCATTCGTGGCCTTCAAATTCTCATTTGTTCGCTTCAAAGTCTTGTTATTTTTCTTGACATTCTCATAGTCATTACCCAAGGGCTTCGAGTTTGGGATCGGCCTCCAATACAACGTGTTGTATTTGCTCTCCAATATCTCATACTTTGCCTTGAGGTCATCATGATCTTCTTTGGAGTAACGCACCTCCTTCAACTCCAAATTTTGTTGTTCCAAAATTTTTTTATGCTTAAGGTCTTCCAACTTCTTGTCTTGTAGTTTGTCCACAAACTCGACAAACTTTCTGAAAGCCAAAGCACCATGAAGAACGGATGGTGTCATTTTCGTAAATGTATTAGTTATTTGCGCAAGAGCAAGTGTCAATACAGCCACAACTCTAGCTGTACATGATAGAGAATACGCCGTTCTAAATATCTCGCCAAATCCTGCTGTTGAATTGCCTGAAGTGGAGCTGCGTCCTTCATTTGTAGTGCCACCTTCATTAGGATTTCCTCCTACATGCTCAGGGCCACCTTCGTTTATAGTGCTCCCTTCATTTCCGCCATTTGTTGCTTCTCTCTGAATTTCAAATTGATTCCATCGGAAGGAACACTGCAACCAGTTCTCCATCCACTATAAGAAAACCTATCCAAAATTACAGAAACTCGTCCTAATTGACAAAAATCAGCCTGTCCTAATGTACAGAAAATTGACAGTTTTTTGTCAATTTGAACAATTTTCTGTCAATTCGGACAGTTTTTTGTCCTAATTGACAAAAACCTGTCAAATTTCTGTAGATTAGGACGGGCTGATTTTTGTCAATTAGGACGCGTTTCTCTTGTAGTGATTTCTTCTAGTGGAGGCATCTTTTGTAGAGTCTTGAGATCCTTTGGGCTCAACAAAGCTAGCAACAGATGATCTTGGATAATCGGAGTCTCTTCGTCGTTGTTCACAGTAGCCTCGTCCCGAGAGTCCATCCTTACATCTGTCGGTTGAGTTGGATGCTCTTCATTTTGGTTTGGTGAAGTCCGAATTGCATTTTCAGGTCTGGACAGTAAGCTTGGTTTTTTCCTTGATTTAGGAGACGGAGGGACATAGAACATGATGTCTTGTGCTGTGTCTGCTAAAAACCGGTCAATACAAGCGTGAGCCTCCTTCACGTCTTAAAGGTCTTCTCTATCTTCAATGTCTTTTATAGGATCCTCTTCTTGGTGCTTCTGTGACATCGATGTAGATCCATGTTCTGTTGGCCGAGGGAGCTTCATTGCAACGTTGCTTTCTGGCACCCCTTCTAACACGTTTTGGGTAGGGTTCAAATTTGTCGGTGGAGTCAAAAAGACCTCTCCCTCCACACTGTCCACAAGACAAGTGATTCCTTTTGTGGGGTCCCCCATACAAGCCGGTTCTACCGCCATTTTCTTTCCATTCAACACTTCCGTACGACGCACTTGGATTTCAATAGGGATCTGAATTGATTCCACAGCATCCTCTAATGCTTTCTTTTTTTCACTTGCTTCAGGAAGTTGCGCCTTCGAAACAAACATATCAGGGATATGTTTTTGATGTCTGCCAATCGCAAGTGGCAATGTCGCTACCGTAGGATACGTACTCCAATCCACCTGACGGCCTAGTATGAGTTCAGCGTAAACCATGCCTGCCAAGCTGTAGTTAATTTTGCCCTTGCTCATAGCCTTCTCCAGAAATAAGGCCTTCCACACCTCCATCAAACAGTATACAAAATGTTCATTGAGGCAATTCAATGGTTTAAAACAATATTCACGGGTGTGAAGAGGGTGACACTCTTGAGGCCACAACTTCCCAATGTGATACATTTTCACGTATTTGCGGTTCAATTTGGAGGTCCAATACTCCACATCCTCTTTCTCCCAACCCATCTCAGCCTTAATGTTGACGTCATCCAAAATGTCAAACCGTAGCTCATGACCAACGCCCTTCGGTTTTGACTTCTTCTTGCCTTCAGTTGCAGCACTACTTGCCCCCGCCATGACTGCTTGAGTGTCGAGTACTCACTTGCAATTTTAGAATGGAAATTTTCAATATATAATCCCCGTTCTCTTAAAATATATAATGTGCTTCACTGTCTCCAAACGTATGTAAGTAACCAAGGACCAAAATCCAATGTAGTATGATCAAAATATGACTCCCACTCATCACCACATAGGAGCAACTAGCGCGTGAAGCAATAGTAGCACATCGGACATGGCAGTGATTCCCAAATGGAAGAGTGAAAGTGAGGAAATGTGTGTTGGCCGTCCGCCAATATACCCGTCCGCTTCCAGACCTAAAAGAAGCCCGGGACCGGACTTGTCCCGGACCACGCGGACGTGGCTCGAGCCGGCAGATGGGCGGACGGAGCTGCCCTGTCCGTCGCCGAAGTAGACGACCCGACTGCGTCCGACCACCCCGTTCGCCCCATCCGCCTAGCCCGTCGCCTAGTATTTCGAGGCGTCCAAATTTTTTCCAATTTGGCATGAGACCTAGGATTCTTCTCATCCGCCTTTACTTACTGTCAATTTTTTTGGGTCAATTAAAGTTTCAGCATCCTATGCTTTTGTCATTAACCCAGAAAATCAGAAATAGACAAGTTATAATCAGATTTTAAATAATCATTTAGAGTTCTTTGAAGTTTACAGTGAGACCCTAAACCCTAAACCCTAAAACCCTAAAACCTTCAACTCTTAGTCTCCTACATTTCAGATTACGCCATTGTTTTGAGCAAATTGTAAATTTGTAATATTCATTTGAAATTGTATGCATACAAATTTTAACTAGACATAAAGGACATTATTTTTTTATTTATTTTTTCATCATGTAGGATATTTCAAACGGAAAGAAAAAAACAAGAACATGATCAATATTAGTGATGAAGTGAAACGTTATAATTTACAATTGACCGAATTGAGATGGTGCTACAATCACAACAATTACTTGAAGGGGTTTGGTTTTGGTTTTGGTTTTGAAGCTCATGGACAATTTCCATTGACTTCAAGGTGTTTTGTACATATGGACTTATGGAGAAGCCAAAAATGTATATAACTTATGCATGTCACACACTTCAACGCCATGTTTGTACTGTATTTTGTAATGCCCTTTTTTGATTAGGATTGTTTTAAAAGTAAGGGTATACAAAGAGTGTAAGACTTCACAACATTTCAGGAATTAGTAGAACTCTAAAACCCTGTTGTAATGAGAAAAGCATTATAATCTTCTAATCTATAAAAGATATGTTCTATTTGTATAAGTTCTTCTTTTATCTAAGGCTGGGTTTATACTGTGCCTAAGGCCGAATGGAAGTCCAGTCGGATTTGCCTTCGATTCGTTCTTCAATCCGGCCCCAGTTTTTTCCATTCGACCCTACTTAATCTAAACCCCTTGGGCCGAATTTTCAATTCATGTGCTCTTCAATTTTTTCAAGGCTCAATTAAAAAACGTCAATAAAAATTTGCATGTTTATCTTTTATTTCTTTTTTAATTAAAAACAAAGATTTTTTTTTTTTTTCATTTTTCTTTTTGTTTCTATATTTTTTATTTCTAAAATACAAAAAGAAGTTTATTTATTTATTACTTAAAAATAAAATAAAAATTTAATATTTTGGTTTTCCTCTTATATAGAATATGCATTTGTAATCAACATGTTTAATGCTAAAACATAGGTACTTTATTGTAGTCACTTAGATGATTTTCCTTTAAAATTAAATAAAGTAAATTCATATGGGAGTTGCTCTTAGAACCCCTGTGCTCTAAGAGTGATCATGACGGAGAGGTACATTTTGCTTTAGTGAATGTACTAGCACATTTTAGGACATGGTTACTTTTAATGACTATTGCCTTTCAACTTAAGAAAATTCATAACTAATTACAGAAAGATTTAAAAAATATGAAAGAAATCAAGTCACCAAAAAAATATGAGGATAAAGGGCCTAACGTGCATTTCAAAATCTACTCTACAATTTTTTAAATGAATCTTTAATGTGGTTTTTTCTCCAAGAGTTAGTGTATTTGAAGCTCATTTCCAAAAGCCCTCAACACTATGAAAGTCAAGTTTGTAATGGAAACTCTTGTACAAAATCTTGAATAAGAAAATCATAATCAATCATTTAGAAAATTGGATTTTTGATGCTAAAGTTAGATTTAGAATAGACTTACATTTATATATATATATATATATATATATATATATATATATATATATATATATATATATATAACTACTAAGAATAGCAATTTGGTTCAATATTATCAGACTAAGAATTTCTATTCTCATAGATAATTTTCTTTCTTATTTAGTATTTAGGAAGCTTTAATTCATTTAATTAGGATTTGTTATGAGATTTCAATTTGTTTTCATCAATTTTTTTTGAGATTTCAACTTATGTCCTGTTATAAATTTTGAAAATTTCACTACATGCCATATTTATTTTATTTTTTAATTAATTTTTAATGAATCTGACTTGAGCATAGGGTATTCCAAGTAATGAACTTCAATGTGTATAAGAACGGCCCGTTCACCGTCCACTCGTCCGCCATCCGCCTGTCCGCCCGTCCGCTGTCCGTCCGTCCACTGTCCGTCCGCTATCCGTCCGCCGCGCGGTCAGAGCGTCCGTCCGATGTAGTCGTCCGCAGTTCGTCGAGGCCGTGCGATTGGACGCGCTGGGGCATATTGCCCGTCCGATCTGGCGGTCGGCCCGTCCGCCCGTCGGATTTGGGCAGTGATGTCAGCATCCGCGGACGGTATAAAGAGGGGCGCGGACGGCCCATTCTGCGCAGTTGTTTCCCTTGCGGAGTGGGCAGATCCAGCGCCAATTGGTATCTGTGAGCCCCTTCCAACTTAGAGCGTGAACAACTGTAAATGAATTAATTTAATTTTTTGTAATTTCTTCATCACCTTCTCAATTATAGAAATTGTAAACTTCTCACTCAAACATTGCATTCGGTGCGGAAAAGAAGGATTACCATGGCTCCAAAAGGATTTCCCAATCCGCTGAAGAAGAATACAAAGGAAAAATCACAAGACATGGATTGGGACGCCTACTTCAACCACTTTTGTGTGGCTGAAGAGGGATGGCAATATGAGCCCAAAGCAGTATGGACTTGCACAACGTGCCGAGAGTATGTGAAAATGTCACAAATTGCCAAACTCTGGCCAGCAGATAACATGGTTGTATTAGAGAGACAAGTGAGACAGTGGAAAGGTCCCATGAACACTTGCAAAAGTGAACATTTCAAGCAGAGATACGAGGAGATTTGGGCATCTTGCGGTCTAGGTGCTTCCAAACCAAATATCATGAACTATTCCACCATGGCAATGATTTGGGCGGAGATTGTACTCCAGAAAGATGTGGATTGGCATACGGTGCCTGCAAAGGACAAGAAGACCAAATTGAGTTGTGACAAAGCGGTAATAGACACCAATTGGGTTGGTCCAAGCGATTGCATGCCAAAGTGGTCTAATTGGGGTCAATTTGGATTTCCTCCGGAACCATTGCCAGATGCAGAGGACAGTGATGATGATGACGAAGAAGACTTACCACCTCCACCTCCACTTCCACAAAGGCACGAACGTCGAGAAGAGTGCAAAGACTTGGACTTCCAAAATCAATTGCGAGAGACAACAAGAAATAGTATTTTGGATCAAGGTCACCCGCGTCAACAACGGTCACCACCTCGTCATGATTGTGATGTGCGTTGCCCGCAATACGGAGGAGGAAGTTCACATTTTAGCCCTGGCCCCCACGATGACTTCCAAAACATACGAGGAAGCCATGGAAGCACAAGGTTTACGGACTACGGTTGCCCACAATATGGTGGGTCGCAATTCTATCCGGGGACGAGAGGGCTGGACTCATATGGGCCTCGCGGAAGCTCATACTACACCGGCTCAAGCGAACGAGGGACAAGAGGGGCCGAGGCAAATGCATCACCTCCTCCACCTCCACCATTTGGAGGTCCATACTTCTCCGATTACGAACAAAGAGGAGGGTCTGGCGGATATGGGCGATCTGGTGGCTTCAATTCCACACCCCAAGGTCGAAATGACGATAGTAGTTCGGATTCAGAATAGAGTATAATGTAGTTTAACTATTTAAGGGTAGAGTAGAAGATGTCTTTTGACTTATTTGGAGGTTATGGATTTACTATTATTGTTTAAATGTATTTTGGTGACCACTTTTGTGACCATTAGTGGTCAAGGATGTCACTATTTAAAACTTTGAACATGCACATCTATTGAACATGTTTAGTTGTAGTACCAAAAATCTCTTCTTGGAAATGCTTGACAGTGTTTTTTCTTTTTTAGATTTAGTGCAAGGGTACCGAATGCAATGTTGACTTTCTATATTCTTTACCTGCTTTTGGAAGTTGGAAATGAGATTGAAATGCAATTAGTTCTGGAGAATAAATTAGAATCCAAATTCATTTGGACGAATTGTATAATAGTATTGTGGATTTTGATTAGCCCTAATGTAATTGGGCTTATACACATTAAGCCTTCCAATTTTTCGTGTCACGAAGTTCATAGGTTTGACTTGCAAGAAATATTTGAACTCTTTTTTGCAATTTGAACACCCTCATAGGTAAACATTATAATTTTTAACTCCATAAGGGATATTGTTGTGCTTTCTTTTTTTCCATAATGTCTAGCATGTCTAGTTTGAATTTGTACGGTTAAAAACTCGAAATTCCAAGAAAATGATAAATGTAATGAAAATATTGACATTTCTTCAGAAGTAAAAATTTCAAGAAATTGAAGGAAGTTGAGAAAAAGCCTTGGGTCTATTTTTTTAATTATTAGGCATTGAAATGGCCAAATGCCCAATTCCTCCCAAATAAGAAGACCTACATGAAGCTTATTGAATGAAAAGGGGGAAAAATCACCCTAAAAATGAGATAGTAGAAATGAAGCGGACGATCTAAAAATCGCCCCCTCTAGACCGTCCGATCACGCAGACTGTCCGTCCGCTCGATCGGACGGGCCAGAGGGGGCGGACGGCCACCCCGTCGGCCCGATCGGACGGCCTCTATTCGACCGTGCGGACCGGATGAGGCATCCGCCAACCCTAGACCTTCCGATCGGACGGCCAGGAAGAGGCGGACGGCCAGTCCGTCTGCCCGATCGGACGGCCTCCGTCCGCTGTAGGACTGGAATGAGGCCGTCCGCCTCATATAAGAGAAGCGGACGGACCGTTCACTCTCACTTTTGCCTTCCCCCTTGCATGCAAGAGAGAGCGGAGAGCTTGGTGGATTGACCTCCATTGGCTCCTTTCTTTAGGTGGGTAAAAGTTTAATATTTGGGGTAACTCTTGCCAAATTTTTTATAAAACTTTGACGTTCATCATTCTACCGGTTTATCAACATATCGAGGGCGAAGAAGGCTTCCAAGGAGCCGAAGGAAAAAGAAGAAGCCCCCTCTATTCAGTGGACAAGGGAGAATCCCTCAGAGAGTTGCAAAGCATTCTTAATCGAATTGATTGTGAAGTTTTATGAGATAGAGACTACAGTGTCTCTTGACACTAAATATGTGCGATATGAAGAGGACTGCATCGAGAAATTCTTCGTGGATATGAGGCAGAGGATGTTGGACGCCTTGCACGTATCGTAGTGGATTCATGAAATGGAGAAGAAGAATTTCCCCAAATTTCTTGACAGCAAGGTGCATGATGCATTATGGAATGCCTCGGTCATTTTGGATAAATATTGAAGGAAGAAACGCGAAAATGATGAAGCCTTCGAGCATGTCATTATGAAAGCGGATTTATTCACCTAAAGGTGCCAACCATTTAGGAAGAGGCAGAATAGAGCAGGGTCAATTGGTTGGTGGATGAGCAAGCCTGGAATGGACCAAGCACAAAATATACGTCGCCTTCTAATAGCCCTTCCAGAAGCGGCCATGGTGATTCGCGTAAATAACAAAATCATGCGGGGTGGCTATGCTACAATTCGGAGAGTGCGAATAAAAGGATGTGGGGAGATTCATCCATCATGGGAGTTTGCAGCAAAGATGTCTCTCCAAGAAGGTGAATGACCTGCTTTTGCAAAGATGGAACACAATACTGAGACTATGCCAGTGAGGATTCCGCATGCTGGAGTGATACGTTTTTTTGCAGTGCACTCTAAAAAGAATGAAGGATACTCATTCTGGTGGAACGGTGGTACATTGCATGAAATGATGCGTCGGGATGACGACTATCCAAACAACATAGCCCTTCGAGTGCTGTATGAGCCGCGTATAACAGAAGAAGAAATCATTGTTGCTAAAAATCTGAAGCGATTTAGAGCCAAATGTGTGGAGCTTGCATGGGCATTACTGCACATCATGAATGCGGTGCACACCGCTGGACATCTCCACAACGACATTTCTCCGGACAACATCATGTTTCATTTTCCTGAAGATGAGTCCCGGGTTTACATTGGAGTTTGTGATTGGGGGATGACTACAGTGATGAGCGAGCCCATGAAGTCGTTGTATACATTCACATCAACAGCTGAAAAGGACGAAGCTATAAAGATGAGGTGGTGGGTGGATCCCAGTATTACCTATGTACACGGAAGAGATGCGGATGTGCAAAACATCCCTTCTCTTTCCATGCAATCCGAGCAGTATGTTGTTGCTAAATTAGCTGAACGGATCAGTAGGCAGTGCATGTCTGAGGCGTATCACAAGTTGCAGGTGAATCAAGTAGCTCACATGTCAAGTACCTCCATCCACAATTTGCACAGGTGTTTGATACTTACTTGAAGCGCATTCAGAACAAAGAGAGTACTTTGGCACAAGTCATCTTCCGTTTTAGTACTTCATTCAACTGGCCTATTCCGGATGAACACTTTCGTGGTTCATATTGAAGTTCAAGAATAGTTTATATAACTATATAGGCTGGTAGTATGCATAGATGCCAAGTAGTATGTATGCGAATTACATAGTTGCATAGCATATGTGCACCATTTTGATTTTTTAAGACCAATGAATGCCAATGTAGTTGGACTTTTATGTGCCTTTGTAATTGACGAGGATATTTTAATTGATAATGATTTTTAAAGTGTGTGAATTGTCCCTATCTTTTGTCATTGTAGGTTTGCAATTTTGCATAGAAAAGTCTAAAACCCTGCAATTACGGAAATTGTGATTTTTTAAGTTGGTATTTGCAAGAATGACAAGTTTTTGTTTTAAATTGTATGGTCTTCCAATTGTTCAATTTGCCATGTATGGTTGAAGATATTCAATTGGACAATGTATTATGTATAATTGTAAATTGTCTTCTAGATTCTAGAAGCATGGTTTTTTGTTTGGTATCAATGGTATGTTGTTAATTTTTTTAATCCAACGGGTTTGTCGGCTTCATTAAGATGTTAAAAAAAAATAGTAATTACCCCCTAAATGCTTGAGGCACCAAAATATTAAATATGGTGTTTGCAAAACTTTGAAGTTCAGTAAAACCTAACTATTTTTCATCATTTTAGTAAGCTAATAATTTTGGGAAATTCTTTTTGAAGTCTACTTTTGGCTCCAGAAGTCTGATCTTGCAATTAAAGGACAATGATTTTTCTAAAAGAGATATTATGCAAGGGTACCTTGTGCAATCTTGACTTTTCTTTTGTGTTAAGAGCTTTTGGAAATGAGCCTCAAATACAGTAGATCTTGGAGGAAAATTCACATTGGAAATTCATATTAAAAAATTATAGAGTAAATTTTTTAAAGTCGTAAATTGATTGAGGTAGTGCAAGTTTGGCCCATTAACCTCATATTCTTTGGGTCCCCAGCATTTTAGATTTGCCTTGCCAAAAAAAAAGGCTTCAACTTTTTTTTGCAATTTTAACAGCATCATAGTCAAATGTTATAATCTTTCACTCTACAAGTGATATTGTTGTACTTTCTTTTCCTATGCAATCTCTAACAAGTCTAGTTTGAATTTGTATGGTTACAATTCCAAAAAAATTGATACATCTTACCAAAATGTGGGCTCTTTGTTCAATTTAGAGCAAATTAAAGGAAGTTGAAATTTGAAAATAAGGCTTGGGCATGTAGGGGTTACAACATCCTATGGTTATTTGGATGATTGAATTTGTTTGAACCATCAACCATTGTTTTTTTGGGCCAATTGAAGGCCCAAATGCCTAAAAAAAATGGACTGCACCAAATCTATAGGTTAAATTTGAAGAAAAATTGGATGATAATGCCAAATTGCTCGAATTTGAAAGAAAGAAAATTGGATGAAATTGCGCACATCAAATGTAACTCATCTAAATATGTGGATGAAAAGATAGTTCTATCCAAAATATAAATGAATACTAAAAAATTTAGTAATATTATTTTGTCATATATTGCCACTTTAGCAATTCTCCAAAAATTCGAAAAAAACCCATGGTTTCATCCCTACACCGAAGTTTACCCCATTTTCCGCCTGATGCCCCGATCGGACGACCCCACATGGACCTGCCTTCCCGTTTGCCCCGTCTGCCTTCCCGTCCGCCTCCCCATCCGCCTCCCCGTCCGCCCTCCCGTCTGCCCTTCCCGTCTGCATCCGCCTCCCCATCCACCTCCCCATTTCTCGTTCGCCTTCCCGTCCACCTCGTCCGCTCTGTCCGAATCCCCGTCCGCCTTCCTGTCCGCCCATCCGCCCGTCCGCTGGATGGGGATGGTCGGAACGTCCTATGTCGGCGGACGCGGACGTTGGACGTCTGAACGTTCGGACGTCCATGTAACCCTGGTCATGAAGTACAAATTGAAGTGCACGGATGAAAACTAGTTAGGCAGGCACAGTCAAGCCATTAAGTTGTGGAAAGAAGACGATGAAGGACGGAGTCTGTGGCCACGTGGTGTGCCTTTGCCAATACCACTCAAGTCAATGAAAGGTGTCAATGACATTGTCAAAGGTTTATCAGGATTCATAAACTATTGGAACGACTTGTATAGAGCAAACGTGAGTGGAGAACATCGTAGGCGCTATGAGAATGTGGTGCGCTATTGGCGTGGTGTAAAGGCAGCTCTTCAAGAGCCACTTCCTACTTCTAGTGCTCTAAAAGACGGTTTTTGGCCAACTACTCGTATTCAAGTGACAGAAGCTGATCATTTAAACGAAGATGGCGAAGATCTCGAGGAGCATGGAGAAGATGAGCCTTATGTTGGGCCCTTGAAGGATCGTCCACAACCATCCTTTAGGGTGGCTCGAGATCTATACGAAGGGTATTTTGTTGCAGTTCGCCCTGTAGACGGTGACAGCAGACCAGTGTGGATTGCCAGAGCATTGTCTGATCCAAATTATAATCCTGAGAAACCAAACTATGTGCTCATTCAGTACTTTTGGCCAACATCACGCAATCAAGAAGTTCAAGACTTCTATGAAGGATGGGATAGTGATAGGGGTTTGCTTTGGAGGGTTGATTAAACCGAAGAACCTATGTGGGAGACAACAAACGCTTTGATTACAGCATGGAAGTCTCAAAACAGAAGAGGTACTCGCCAATGCAGAATCAAGATCCCTACAATTCAAATCGAAATCATCAACCAAAATTTGGCTTTATATACATGATATGGAGAAATCATGTACATACATTGGATGCATTTTAACTATGACATTCATATAGAGGGTATTGTTTTATTTCTACATCTTATATGAAACTGTTTTCATTGCATAAGTGTTGGACCCTTAATATTATAATAGATGATAGTCGTTTTAGTTTTTTTTAGAGGATATAGGTTTCAGTTGATTGATTTTATTTTATTGCTTGATACTGACTGTTTTCAAGTGTATGTTTTGTGTTTACAAAACAATGGAATTTATATATAGTCTTAATATATATATTTTTTAGATTCTTGAGCTATATTTTCTATATTTTTTAATTCATTTTCTTATTTGTGTATCACTAAATATATTTTATTTGAAATTACATTGCTATTGGAGAAAAAAATGTAGTGGATATATCCACTATTTATTTGGTTAACATGTAAAGCACTTGTCACATTCTGGGTAGGGGGTCGGTTGGTTGTTACAACTTTCCTGCCGGCAAAGCTCACTTAGTAGCACCAAGTCATGTTTTTTCTCTCATGCGCTTATACAAACCCAATGGGAATCGAACCCGGACCGCTTCAATGAGGTGAACAACCCCTTGCAACCAACCACGGAGCTTATGACTTGGTATTCAAAAGATGTCATTCTCTTCACTTATATAAATCAGAACATATACCCTAAAGCAAACTTCATGTATTTGAACACTCCATCACTGAAAAGACTCTCATTTTAATGGAAATTGTATATTACAACTAGCAAAGTTAGTGTTTGCCCACCTAAACTAGCTAACATTATAATTCACTTTTTAGGGCCTAAATGGAAAATATTATTATAAGAGGCCCTAAACCTCTCAAAATATTGAATATAGTATTCTTATCGAACTCCTTTGCCATTTGGCTCCCTCATAGTGCGAGTCTAGAGTTGTCAAATTATCTTCTTCCTTGTCTAATGATGGCGTGCGGGCCCTTTCTTTCCTAGGACGCTAACTTGGCTTACCGTCCATATCATTATTTAGTTCAGTAGCAAGGTGTACTTGCCGACCTCCTATACAGATGCAATATAATTTTCATGGTTCCATTCACTTACAAAGAATGCTAAGGTAGCTCTACAACAATGGGACAATATGCTCGCCTTCTTCAATATTCATTGAAGACAGTGTGCATGTCGCCCTATATCACTCTCCACTGCAAAATCCTCAATTACTTACATTCATCTACAAGTGCGTAAGAAGAAGCAGCAAATACCTTTTTTCCCATGCTGTGGACCCGTGCCACTACGTTCCTAGCAGTCTCTTCCTTCTGGTTCCTTATGAATGTCTATGTCCACGTCGACATCAAGTACTTCTGTCTCCACAAGTTTGGAAACAGGAGTGCTCTTCATTCCTCGAGGACCCTAAACGTTCTCTGCCTTTTTACTTTTACTTGCAGCATGTTTTGGATGTGCGGAGGTCTGGACAGGAGTTTTGACCTTCCTCCTTCGAATTGTTTTACGCCAAGTCTCAAAAGTTTCCTTCTCCTTTCCCATGGACGCTGGCTTCCTTCTAATAACTTGCACATCTTATAAGATATGCGCATGAGAATAATGGAAAACATGAGAGCCACGTTTAGTATGGCTTTTAATGCTAGTTTTGCATGTAAAAGGATGAGACATATGAAACATGTTTTCAAATATGGTATTTGTGTGACGGAATCTCTTACAGTCCTAAACATGAAGGCTTGTTTTGTTAACTTACCTGCTTCAAATGACTAGATCCTTTACGAAGTGGATTCTGTAAGTCTTTCTATCGACTTCTTGTCGAGTTTTCCTTCTGTTTCATTTCAATCAACATCCAGCAGTTTACAAGGGCTTCACTAATATTCTTGACAATGCAATTTTTTCATTCATCATTGTCTGTTTACTATGGCATCGATTAGGAATGACTATGACAGTGGTCAATTCCGAACCACCTAACAAACATCTTCTCCTTGGCTTTACTAAAAGAAAACTTTGTACACAACATGCAAGGCAAAAACTCATATTCTAGTAGAGGGTTCTGGCTTCCATGCACCTGTGAAACACTAGCAAAACCAGAACGTACCTTCAAATACATGGACAACTCTAAACACTTACTAGTATTCGGTTGCATGGCAGGATGGCCATGTGACAAGGGTTTTCAAGCATGGAAGGGTTTCTCCCGCATTGTACATCCAGAACTTATGCATTACGTGCACTTTCAATTCCTATGAATTTACGTAATCTTTAAGATAGCTAGAAACAATGAACAGTACATGCACACAGAACCTTAAACCATCACCATATGATGCACACCTTGTCTACATGTGTCGTGTCAAGCTCGTCGTCTTCAGGTAATCTTCTTATCTTACCGCTTCAAAGTGCAGGAGTGAATTGCACTAGCGACGTGCTTCTACTTGACCCTTCCCTTTCTTCATGTTTTTCTTTAGAATATGGAGTGGACCCTTCCGTGGATGTTCCAATATGACCCAGGTACTCACATGAGCTTGGGGAAACCTCAGTACCTGCTTGCCAGTTTGGATCTTAAGAATGCGAGGACAAACTTTCTGTGCCTTCTAGCACATCTTCTTCTTCTTTGTAAATGGCACTTCTACCAATTGGTCCTCCAGAATTGCCAAAGAACTCACTATAAGTACTTTGATGTACACCCTCCCACTGTTTTGGCACCTTCTTAGTATCACCAACGACATCAAACGAGACTTCTTCCACAACAACGGCATGCGCTTCTACAAATCCAAGTGCTGTAGGTTTAGAAACTGGCCAATGATCGCTCTTTGGCAGCCACTACTGGGTGCTTGTGCCTTCACTCCATTCCCTAGGAGAGCGTTGTTACAATGGTGGCACAGCCACAGCAGTAGATACCGGAGGGGTGCAGATGATAGAGCAATCTGTTGACACAATAGTGCGTTGTCCCGAGATGTCTTCCACTTCATCGTGCTCGCCAACCTGAACTTCAAGTTCGACCTGCTTGGAAGCACGTAATTTTAAGTAAGTTACTCTTCGTAACTGTAAAGCAAAAAAATGTTCTATTACAATGCAATGTCGCTCAGTAAGACAATAGTGAAATTTACCGTTTCAGAGGCAAACAAAGCAAAGATAAAGAGAGAGCGGCGTTGGTTTTAGAAAACGGCAAAGGTGCATGGCTTTTTTTAACACATTGTAAAGAACCCTAAATAGCGTCTACCGGTGCTTTTCTTGAAGTTCCATTCATCCAATGCACATGCATGAACATTTTGCACGTACAACTTAATTATCTAGAATTCCGTGCCTTAAACTTTGTGAACTTGTTGTGCAGTTGAACATGTAAAAAAGCCGCCATGGACGTGTGGTCCATTTCAAGGACGCAAAGTTCTGCTTTTTGCATTGCCATGAAGCTGCACTTACAAATGTGTCCTCTGGTAAGCGCATTAACATTTGCCTATTGCTTAGCCATTGGGTTCAGCCATTGTGGTACTCATGGCTTGAATTATCTCTAAACCGCCAAGCCCAATTGTGTTGCATTCAATTCTATGCTATGCAATTCTAAATGAAGTAAATGAGCCAAGTTGCACTAAACGCCTTTACACTACAAGAAAACCTGTCCAAAATGACAGAAACGCGTCCTAATTGACAAAAATCAGCCCATCCTAATCTACAGAAATTTGACAGTTTTTTGTCAATTAGGACAATTTTCTGTCAATTCGGACAGTTTTTTGTCCTAATTGACAAAAATCTGTCAATTTTCTGTAGATTAGGACGGGTTGATTTTTGTCAATTAGGACGCGTTTCTCTTGTAGTGTTAGTACAACACTTAGGAAGGTGGAATGGCAAAAATTACTTACAGTGCTTGTGGAGGCCGAAATTTTTGCAAAAGTCTATCCGCCAATTGTTCGAGTGTAACAAAGCATTGGAGAACTTCTTCTTGAGATGCAGACAACGGAGTGTCTCCTCGCTGAGTACTCCGTGACATATTGATCCAGTTCCTGTTGTTGTTGCTACTTCTGAGGGCGACGAATGCAAAATGCATGGTCCCATGTTGGGTTGTATGAGTTAAAAATGAAGTGCTAGAGGAGGGAACTATCACTACAAGAGAAATGTGTCCTAAATGACAAAAATCAGCCCCTCCTAAATGACAGAAATTTGACAAGTTTCTGTCAATTAGGACAAAAAACTATCCGAATTGACAGAAAATTGTCCAAATTGACAAAAAACTATCAATTTTCAGCCAATTAGGAAGGGCTGATTTCTGTCATTTCGGACATATTTTCTTGTAGTGTATCGATTGCAGACATCATTGTGGAAGAGGCAGTTTGTGAATTGAAACTTCAATGTGAGTTGCTAACACATCAAATCAAAGACGTTCTGACGAAACTTCTTGCAGTCTTTACCCTAACATGTCTCGAGTCGGCAATGGATTGTGTGTAGTAGATCTGATTTGAGTGATTTCGTCTTGATTCTATCAGTAATTTCATTTAGGTTTGCCTTTCACTTCTGTAGCCATTCCTTGTAAATCCAATTAATTTGGATGTGTAAGTAATGTCGACCTAAAAACAATTGTTCATGTATGCAGGATCCGACGACAAGCTTAAGTTGTTCCTCTTGTCTTCTACATCCAAATCGGCTGGAACTTCTACCACTTATAAACCTGGAAATGTAATGTGCGTCGACTGTAACCCTAGCTGCCTTCTGTTCAGTGGTGAGGGCAAAAAGCTTTCCATTGTATTAGTTTTACATTTGTATGGCTAAGCAGGTCAATCTCCTTCTGCACCTAATGCAATTTCATCACCTACTATACACGCATTCAATGGTTACCTTCATTGGATGTAGTACACACCAAAACAGTACTTATGTGCATTTTGAAAAGTTGTAGTGTGTTAAAGTAAGAATGTATTAAGCCTAAGTCTGTGTTTGCTAGTGGAAGAAGGGAGTAGATGAGGACCACATCTTGCGAACACTACAAGAGAAACTTGTCCTAATTGACAAAAATCAGCCCGTCCTAGTCTACAGAAAATTGACAGATTTTTGTCAATTAGGACAAAAAACTGTCCGAATTGACAGAAACTTGTCCAAATTGACAAAAATCTATCAATTTTCTGTAGATTAGGACGGGCTGATTTTTGTCAATTAGGACAAGTTTCTGTCATTTTGGACAGGTTTTCTTGTAGTGGAAGGAAACATGCTGGAATGAAGGCTACACATTTGAAGAAGACTTGTATCACAGAAGGATAACAACTTCATTCACTTCCTTTTCAGTGAGGTCAAATACATTTCCACAATTTTCTTAGTTCTATTGACACAGACATCAATGTTGTTGTAATTATTCTCAACAATACATCATGTTTAAAGGTGAGAGAGGAGGCATGCACAAGCAAACACCTCTAGGAGTTGGTAACGTTTACAGGAAAAAAAGCGCATACTCCTCTGCAACGATTCACAGTTTAAAATTCTTTTGTGACAGCAGCCTAGGACAGACGTAAAGTTCGCAATGTTAAAGTTGAAGTGAAGCAGTTATAGACTTATAGTAGTGCATGAAAAATTTATTAAGGTTTTTCTATATTGTGCTCACAGTCTTCTATAGGAATACAGGGTTTGAAATCATTTCCTATGTCATGTGAGAGCTTAAGTTAGGTGAATGTATCTAGATGGTAACCAATGTTTGCGACAAATTTGTAGTGTTAAGGCACTACAAGAAAAGCAGTCCGAAATGACAAAAACTGGTCCGAAATGACAAAAATCAGCCAGTCCTAATCTACAAAAAATTGACAATTTTCTATAGATTCGGACAGTTTTTGTCATTTCAGACTGAAATTCGTCAAATTTCTGTAGATTAGGACTAGCTGATTTCTGTCATTTCGGACGTGTTTCTCTTGTAGTGAGGCAAAGTACGTTCAAGCACTCAATGTTACAATGTAGCAACAACTGGAATAACTTTACAAAGGAATATAATGACGAAATTTCAAGCTTGGAAAGAAAAAGTGCTTCATTGCTGAAGATTAAAATTGAAAGAATAGGGGAGCTTCGGTTCACATACCATTTTCAAAATTACTAACAATGTCATTCCCTTTGTGAAGGGAAAAAGGTTGGGATGCCATGAGGACATTCTGGAGCAGCATATTCCATGGAGAGGAGAATTGCCAGAAGACTTGGCTTGTCATCATACCCATGTGCATGCCAACGATGCAGAGGTGGCCGAAGGAAAACAATGTCCGTAATAGCAATGCACCATAGACGTTACGGCCGAGATCCATACCTCCGCTACCCTGTTCTGGTAAGTTTAAACCCTATTCATTGTTTGAGGTCCACAGGTCTGGGATAGTTGTAGCATGTAATCGTTCATCACAAGTTTCTAAACAAGGAAGAGGATTCCTGAAGTACTTAGGAATAGTGTCATGTCGTTCTAAGTTTGTTGAAAGTAATTGAAGTGATGTCGATGTCGAGCACAACAGCAATTTCACTTTAAAGTTCACAGAATTCCGTATTAGGGCTAGCTGTATTCTATATTCACTTAAATTTGAGACCACAGCCAGAAATAACTCATATTACTCTTCTGTTGGACATGGTTCTGTAATAGCTAAACGATGACATTGTAAAATGAAATGCAGACCGAGGATGGCCGCAATATCAGAGGACCTACTGAACAACCACTACCCGGACAAGAAGACTACGCTTGGAGAAGGGAAAATGATGACGGCCCTGCCTTCGTTTGGCCTGGACGGATGGTGGTGCAAGTCGAGAACATGGTGAATGATGCATTTGCACGAGTGGAAGAGATCCATGAAGCGGCCCAAGGAAACGACGAGAATGATAATAACTTAGACAAAGATCTTATGGAGGAATTTCTCGGAGTGACAAATGTACATGACATGGAACAGTTGATATAGGAGAGTACGGAACCATTGTACAATGGATGTCTGGTGAATAGATTGCAAGCTAGTATCGTGTTGATGAACATGGTAAACTTGTACGGGGTACCAAATACATTTGTAGATGAGTTGCTGTCCTTCATTGCTGCGGACTTACTACCTCAGTCGAACTACCTACCTCGAAGCATTTATGAGATGAAGAAGTTGATAATGAAATTGGGTTTGGAGTACAAAGCCATCCACTGCTGCCTTGTTGGGCACGTATTGTACGAAGGGGAGGAGCATGAGCACTTGATAGAGTATCTAGTATGTCGTGTGCCAAGATTTGTACATGGGTCGGACCAAATTCCAAGGAAGGTACTGCGTTACTTTCCTATCATACCTCGTCTACAACGCTTATTTCATTGTCCAGAAGTAGCAGAGCTTATGAAGTGGCATGTGCAAAACAAAAGTGATGATGGACATATGAGATCTGCAGTTGACAACATGCAGTGGGTAGATGTTGACGTCATTGATCCAACTTTCAAGGATGAGGAGAAGAACGTGTACCTAGGACTGGTTTCTGATGGCGTGAACCCATAACATAATATTCATTAAAATGAGAGTTTTCTAGTGAAATGGGAGTTGAAGAAGAAACTTTCAACCATGAATTTAATATACTTGTAGACCAACGAATACCAAGAAAGCATTGCATTGACACAGAAAGCGCATACAGAAGGTAAAAATTCCAAAATCGAAGGTTAAAATTGTGACTTCTTCATAATTTATAGGAAGTCATCAAATATACATGTATTGTGTCGCAACACAGGGTAAGTAAAATTCCCTATTATGCTCACAAAAAACCCTTTAAAGCATAACAAAGTGACTCTAAAGATCAAACCCAAGAGACTATGTGAAGTGTTTCGTGTTACTAGGTAGTTTGAGGAAAATTCTCAATTCAAATACTCTTCTTTATTGCTCTTAACCTTTTTCCCCAAATGCCGGACAATTCCTTTCTATTCCTATAGACTAATCCGGTCTAGATTAATACTGATCCGAATCAAAATCGATTTACAACCAACAAGAACCAAACCAAAACTCACACTCCCGACCGGATCTTTTACCACTTTATCTGAGGACTCGCTTTCCTCGGTTTGTATTCCGGTTTTGCTTAACCTCTGTTGGCACTTTAGAGGGATCTACCACTTGTTCTCAGAGAGGTAGGTGCTCCTCTCCTTCCGGTCTTTATCGTGATGGAAGATTCACTCAGCTAATCTATCCGCTTATTCTAACAGGATCCGGTTTGATCTTTCATAGCAAATTAGAAGTAATCACAGTTTGGAGGTCACACAAAAATCCCCCGTACAATCCTCACCCACTACAACGACCTTATTATCTTCTGAAATCTGTGCGAAACTAAGGTGGCTACAAGTGTGTCTGCCCGTACCAGCACAATCTAGAGCTCTTTCGTTTACTTCTTCAGATGGTAAGACCTCTCAAGTGTTCGGAGGCTAACCCAGACATCCCATCTGGTAGCTCTAGCACAGTTTGAAAATCCTTTCTCTTACTACCTAGCCTAGCATTGGCTATTTTACCCGGAATTATGAACTCTAAACTTACTGAGGTGTCTTGATTCACTCCCAACACTTACAACCTATTCACATGCACCTGCAATCACAAGAAGACACCAAGGGGAGAAGCTCCTCTCACACTCTAATCATCTATACTCAATCTCTCCCTCCCTTATTCGGCCAATTTTTGGGAAGACAAGGAAAACAATAGAAAATACACAAGAGACAACATATACAAGAAGGAAAAACTCCCCGTCTCAGTCTTGAGACTCAAATTATATATAGAATTTACAAAAAGTGTCCCCAAAAATCCGGCACTGATCCGGCCGAGATTTTCGGATCTGAACTTTTCCTATCTTTCTAGGATAAGGTCCGGTCTAACAAAATTTCCTACCTTCTAATTCCTAACTACCTATTCATCCTAAGGGGGTCCACCACTATTTGGAGTAGCTATGGGGGAAAGTTCATTCAAATTCCTACTCTTATTCCCCCCTTTCGGAACTCGTTCCGGTTCTACAGGGGAAGTCACACCTGTCATTGTCCGCGGAGCCGCTGAAGTGGAAGTTCTTCCGGCCTCCTTCTCCTTCTATATTGGAGTTTCAAACTTCCCCTCCAAGATCTCCACCTCATCGAACTCATCTGGGATCGAAATCCCGGATAGGGAGACCAATCCACTCTAGAACTTCCAGACGTTGTCCTCCAACCCCTTTGCATCCTTCTGGAATTCCTTCATGGCCTCTTCTACTTCCCCAGCAAAGTCAACTAGAATGCGAGCGATGCGGGTACCAGAAGGTTTTTGATCCTTATGCATCCCCTCATCAAAAAGCTTGGCCTTTGCCATCACGTCACCGGATGCCCCTACCACTGTTGTCATCCGGTCAATCGCCGCTCTGGTCTCCTCTTGCAGAGACATTGCGGCCCTCATTTGATTACGACTAGCATCCATGTCCTTCCGGAAACTTTGGATCTCCCCTCGCAATCAAATCACCAACTCATTTGTCTCCTGCTGATTGATGTTCTGCTTCAGCAATCTCTTTTCCAACTCTCGAACCTCGTCCGAGTTGCTGATGTAGTTCGCCACGGCTTTTGGTAACGCACTAGTTGGAGCGCTTCCCACCAAGTCCGCCACTTCCCGAAGCGTAGTGGTCTTCACCTTCCAATCTGCTCTCACTACACTGAGAATTCGGATTAGGTCATTGTATGGGCCCGTCAGGTCCATCAACTGAGACGATGGAACGGGTCTTTGCTTGGCCACTTCCACCGGCTCTTGCTTCTTCGGGACAACCGGCTCCACTGGTTCCGGTCCTTTGTCCTTACGAGGCCCCGAAAGAGAGCCCCTTAGACTAGATGTCCGCTTGATCTTCCTTTGACTGAGAGGAACATCCTCTTCTTCTTCTTCCTCTATCCAATTCCTCTTTTTAGGGTTTTCACCCTTATCCTCCAGTTCCGGGCTATCCGTTTCGGTCTCGGATTCCTCATCCGATTCACCGCACGTCTAGAGAGCCATTTGAGCTCTCCACTCCTTGTTCTCCTCTAAAGTCAGGAGACTCTAATTCTTGTACAGGTGGAAAACGTAGGGGCATACCGGAGTAGCCCTATTCTTTCCCACATTCGAGACCAGGACATTTACCAACATGTGAATATAGGCCGCCCAATCCATCCGCTTTTCTCCGCTTAGGGCTCCAAAGATCGCATTCCTGATTGTGGAAGTCATCCGGGTGGGTTTTTCCGGATGCAGGATCGGTACTAAGAATTCGAGCAACCGCCGATGTCGTGCATTGACACAGTCTTTGATGGAGAATCCGTCCTTGGGGTTAGCTGCTCCCCTAAACTTTCTGCACACAAAGTCTCCCTTTCGGTTGGCTTGCTCTGTGCCGCCTTCCTCTAAATCGTAAACTCTCCTCCAAATCTCTTGCGTCCACATGGGCGGAACTGGTCGAAGGGAGTTATCGAAGTAGTTAGGGACTCCTTCTATGAGCTCTCTAACGATGGCCTCACTTCGAAAGCCCTAGGGTTTTCCCAAGAAACCCATGCACCCCATGGCGGAGAGGTCTTCCATCAATTCCGCTCTCTTCCGCTCGCTACTGGGCTCTAAAGGAGCCATCTTCCTCACTCTGATTTCTATCCTGTGTACGCTTGCCTGTACCTGATTTCGTCCGCGCTTTAACTGCGGCATCCGTCTTTCATTCAAAATTAATTGCTACTTCCCTTCTCTCCTAGCCGCACGTCCCGTTTCCTCACACTCACTCCTCGGTCTCAACCGAGTCACTTAATGTCACTACAAGAAAACCTATCCAAAATGACAGAAATTCGTCCTAATTGACAAAAATCAGCCCCTCCTAATCTACAGAAAATTGACAGATTTTTGTCAATTTGGACAATTTTCTGTCAATTCGGACAGTTTTTTGTCCAAATTGATAAAAATCTATCAATTTTCTGTAGATTAGGAGGGGCTGATTTTTGTCAATTAGGACACGTTTCTCTTGTAGTGTGTGCCAATCTCACACAAACTCTCGCAGCATGTCGCAGTACAAGGTAAGTAAATTCCTTGTTATACATCCAAAAACTCCTTTAAAGTTTAACTAAGTGATCCTAAAGATCGAACCCACGAGATCCTGTGAAGTATTTAGCGTCATTGAACGATTTAGGCTAAGTTAGCACATAAACCCAACTTCCGGTTTCAAGTCAATTACCGAAAGACATTATAATATCCAGAAAACTAAGGAATGGCTTTCTTCCACTATTTCGGTCCTACTAACTATCCGGTCTATATACACTACAAGAGAAACTCGTCCTAATTGACAAAAATCAGCCTGTCCTAATCTACAGAAAATTGACAGATTTTTGTCAATTTGGACAAAAAACTGTCCGAATTGACAGAAAATTGTCCAAATTGACAAAAATCTGTCAATTTTCTGTAGATTAGGACGGGCTGATTTTTGTCAATTAGGACGCGTTTCTCTTGTAGTGCACTCTCACCTTACACCAAATGCTGCAAACAACATGAGGAGCTCCTAATCTCGTGAGGAAATGAAAGAGGTAAGGCTAGCAAGCTCGACCCTTATATAGCCTCATGACCCCACGTGGTCATCATAACCATTTCCGATTTGGCGGCTTGACATCCGGTCCAACCCTAATCCGGTTTCTAGGTTGATTTCGAATGGTTTTCCGATCCTAACCAATTTGAAACTTTCAACTGGATTGAATCCGGTCTATCTGTTATTTCATTTTTCGTATATATATATTTTTGATTTTCCTACAACTGGCATTCAGATCCAGTTCTTCTTAACTAGTTTCCACTCCAATTTCTAAATAAGCTAAACAAAACAAAAATTCACGTTGCGACTCGGCACTCTCTCAATCTCAACCTCGCTCACGAAACCAGTTCTTCTCTAATCTTTGCGCCCGTGTACAGGGAACAAATACACTCACACACAACTTTGCACATCTCTCAGAAACTTGCACAACTTTCAAGACCTCACAAACACACTTAATTCTCAAACACAAACACAAAGCACTGAGAGCGCGAAAAGTACGTTGGTGCTCCCAGGTGCAAATGACAGTCAAACCCTAAAGCAGTCTCTTTTGTACCCTGGAAACCTAATTATTACTTTTTCCGATTTTTCGGACATAAATCCCGGATCCGTTCGTCTAGTTATGGGACTAGACTGGATTCGTTTCTACTATTCGTTCCACTCCATAATCCGGTTCATTTAGGGTTTATGGTCATAGTCTTCCTAACTCTTAGCTTTTCCTTTCCTTTCTATACCAATCCGGGTCTACTTAATCCGGATTTCGTGTTTCAAAACACGATAGAGAGAAAAATCAAAAAGTTAGGTTGCGACATATTGGATGTATGCACTATAAACATAGAGTAATCCATGTATTAAACTACTACTTCCATCGTGGACAACACTTGTATAAGATACATATGATGTAAAATGTAGGTTTCTAGAAGCACTAGGAATGAGTACTAGGACTTTCGTCAAATTGGCAATTGCGTCCACAAGATGAAGGCTTCGTGACCAGAGCCATGAGCCTGCCTTTATCAACAGTAGAGACAAACATAGGGATTGTCAAAGCTTGGAAATTGTAGAATTGAATAATAGCGGCCCCTTCACCAAATAATCTCAGACACTGCATTGTACAAAGTGCAATGCAAAAGATTATTTGGTAAAAGGGGACGCTACGATTTGACTCTACAACTTCCGAGCTCCAACAATCCCTACATTAGTCTTTGCTATTGATAAAATCGAGCTCAAGACCTTACTAAGGTTTAGGGTTTATTATTTCTCTATTCTCTACGCAAACTTAGGGATTGTCGAGCCTATATGTATATAATTAGAACTTCTTCTACATACAATTATATATGAGGTACAAGATGCAGTCCTCATTTCCTCCCGAGCCTTTAGAATTTCTTGTCCCCGACTGTATCCCCCCTTGTTAATCTGTTCGAGGTCGCGAATATGTTGGCTGCCTCGTTTGCGCTTGCATTCTTGCAACGACCTTCTCTCCCAAACGCCCCAATTGGGAGTTGAAACAGCAATACAAATCGATCCACTGTGTTTTTGTTTTTTCAACCTCCACTACAAGAAAACCTGTCCGAATTGACAGAAACTGGTCCAAAATGACAGAAATCAGCCCCTCCTAATCTAAAGAAAATTGACAGTTTTTTGTCAATTCGGACAATTTTTTGTCCTAATTGATTGAAACTTGTCAAATTTCTGTAGATTAGGAGGGGCTGATTTCTGTCATTTCGGACCAGTTTCTCTTGTAGTGCTCCCTTGTTCCAACTGAACCTGTGGACATGGAATAGACTGCCCAAGAGCAATAACTAGAACCGATTCTTGAAGCGGACTATTTGGAAACTTGGACTTCTCTTCCACTATGGACGTTGAATAATTCGCGTCTCTATAAAGCTCACGCCCATCACCCAATAGTTTAGGGTCATCTTGGACCATCTCCCATGTTGTTACAGAACATCATTACCAAGCAGTCCTAAATGTATAGTATATGAACCCCTAGTATTGACGAAAGACTATCACTTACAAATTCCTAACATGTACTTCTTTGTAGACTGCCACTCTATAATATGAACACATAATATGAACAAGTATTATATGTGTAATTTACATCGCTGTAATTCCCTCGCCTTGAGAATCTTAGGCCCCGATTGTATGATAACCTCGCCCTCCGCACGACAAGAAAAAACCTACGATTCGACTTTACAACTTCCGAGCTCCGACAACCCCTACATTAATCTCTGCTATTGTTAAATCAGGCTTAAGACCTTAGTACGACCTTCATTCTATGGACACTGCGGCCCCTTCATCCAAAAATCGTACTTTCAATGGTGCGGATGCCTACACCACATTCTCTAGAGAACATGAACTTTGCCAGCAGGATTTCTACAATTTAAGCTATTGTCTAGTATTGACCATCTAATTGTGTTTCATTGCTACAAAAAAGCAGAACACCAAGAATATAAGGTTCTAAGTCACTCAACAATATTTGAGTGAAAATTGTACTTGTGAAGCATTTCCTAGTTTGTTTCCCATGTGGAATGCTACTTAATTATCCTACATATACAAAGATATCTACAATATGGAAACAACACTACTATTGAACAATCTTCAAGATTGGAGGTCCACCCCAAGGCGATGAATTGATTCAATTTCTTCATTCAGCTATAAGATGCACTCTTCATCTTTTCCCGAGCCCTTCGAATTTCCGGTCCCCGACTGTATCCCCCTTTGTTAATATGTCCAAAGTCTCGAATGTGTTGAAATGCCCCCTTTGCGCTTGCAACGACCTTCTTTTCCATGCGTCCCAACTTGAAGTTGAGACATCAGTACAGAATGATCCATTGTACTTTGGTTTCTTCAATCTCCCCCGTTTAGACGGAATGTGTGGCCGTAGAATGGACAGTCCAACAATAGGGATCGGAAGAGTTTCCGAAAGCGGATTAATTGGGGCCTTGGACTTCTCTTGTGCTATGGAGGTTGGATAATTGGCGTCCCCATAAAGCTTCCTTTGAGTCCCCTTGTCTGAGGCAGTTGGTAACATTGATGACGCCCGGAGATCTTTGGACCGCAGAGGAGACAACGAGCATGAAACTAGCAAGCGCGAATTCTTCTCCGGCGGACTGTCCACCACTCCCTCATCAATTAGTTTCCTTGAGAAGTCCATAGTGGAATTGACGGTCGAAGCTGAGCAGAGGAAGTTCCCAATACTGAGTATAACGTACTGTCCATAATCGAGGATGGAGTCCGCAGATGCCTGACATGGGAGTCCTTCTATTGCAGGGTACGACGATGTGCTATCCATCTGTAACAAACGTACTTTGAATTAGAATAACAATCGAGGGAATTTTGAAATTGGACATCATTTTGGGGTCTTCGTAGTCAAGATTGACAAGAGAGTCCACAACCATGATTGCCCGCGAAGTTGCAAATCAACGCAACTCGAGCTGAAATGTACGAGACTCCAAAAGTATTGAAGGAGGCTTCAAAACACTACACATAAGCTCCACTCGTGCTAAATTGCATACCTCCAATGGGTCAGCTATCTAGTGCCACTAGGCGACCCCCGAACCACCTTCATGAGCTCGTCGTACTCTCGACAATTCCTTTCCTCGCACAATATTTTTTGCCCAATTTTCCACTTCTTCGCTTTCCGGAATGCTTTGAGTCCCATGTCCTGACTTTGGTGCAACTGTTGAAACCAAGGAAGTAGAACCCCGAACAGAAATGTGTCCTTGTCTCCATTGCCCTTGTTACTCCAGGACTTCGAGACTACAACATTTTCCGGTTTGTTCATGATGTGCTTCCGATGGCTGTCGTCGACTATGACTATATTGTCAGGAGTGAAGTTGGTTCGGGAGTCGGCGAAAAGCACGTCCAAGTTCTTGAGGAACAATGCCTTGTCGGTTCTCGGTTCTTTGTAGGGGATCCACATGCCGGCTCCATCCCAGCGCTTCAACGTTTTGCATGCGTCCTGCTTGAGAACTTGGAAGGGCAACCCTCCATCTCGGAACAGATAAGCGCAGATCTCATCAGTGGTGGACTTCTTCATGGAACTCCACACTGAGACGAATGATATCTTGCCTAACTCCTTCAAGAACGAGGAGCAGTTGGGCCTGACATAGACAGCCTCGGGTCCTACAATGGCCTCGACTGTGGCCGAGTGTGGCTCCGACTTCTGGTTGTACGCATTCCCTGACCCCTTGGACTTCCAATCTTTTGTGGCACATAGAATGCCATTGAGGTCCAGGATGACGTTCAACCACTTCCCTGCCATCCCGGATCTCAATGACCTATGGACTCCCTTCGAGGATCCTTTATTAGGGCCCTACAGATCGGACCCCTAGTAACAAACGATAGCAATCGTGTCTAGTCACGCCAAATGACACGAATTCCAGAAGGCAACATTGCTCAAAATGAAGGCAGAAGAGTAATGAGTCCATCAGAACAAGAGGGTGCATTTTACCTTCCTTCGCGTGGAACTAGAAGGTTCATCTTGGTTTTCCACTACCAATAGTGTAGGACTATGAGGTACTGATTGCTCATCGATTGGTTGTGCCTCATCTACGTTTGAGTGTGGTGAAGAAATTAGTGGAAGAGAATGTGCGACAATAGAAGGCCCTTTCTCAAGCAAGCAATCGATATTCAGGAGGCCTGCGATTCAAGAATCAGGAAAAATAGTCTTTGTGAGAAATCCATATGTTACAATTTCATGAAATGAGTTTTCATTTACAAAACTAGTCCTACGTTTTCTGTACCACCTAAATTCTTCTACTTGGCATGTTGTATCTACAATTAAATCTCTAGCCCAAAGACTACAATACAATTCAACGCGAGTTGCGTTGAGACTACACACAGGACCGTGAATGGTCATTGGGCACAACCTGCAGGTGGTTCCTTGATGGGTTGGTTAGAACTTGCTTGGGTCGACCCGGAATCATCCACTGGCAGGTTGTGTCCAATGTCAATGTCCTCCATTGCGGTGTCTCCCTTGCCGACGTTGTCGTACGCGTAGTTAGCCGTAAGTACCCTTACAATGACAAATGGTTGCAAGATGACACGAATTATCGTTCCAGGGAACTTCTAGTAAGACATCGATTGAGTTAGAAGTATCCGGATTGTGACTACTCACTTAATCCTCTTTCTTTCATTTACCCTATCTCGTTTCGGAAACTTGGTACATTCCGGATTCCGTTCCGGATCCGGACACACCTGGATCTTAGTTCCGTCTTTCTTCCGTCACTGGTTTTTGTTGCCTCTGTTTTACCCTCAGAGGGTCCGTACTTGATCTAGAAAGGGGTGGGGACTCACCACTTGTACAATTATCCTCTCTGTACTCTAAATCTACTAAACAACACACTCAAGACAACACAGTTGTAGGAGAAGGGAGGAGTATTCTCTCACAGTTTCCGGATTGGCCGATCCGGAATCAGGTCACACAGAGTACTTTTCACACCTCTCTTACTACAACAACGGATCAGAACTTATAAACCCCAAAAGAATAGACTCTCAAGGAGAAGACAATTTACCAAGGGGGAGGTTGGTAGACTTTTCGGAGTAGCGGGAGATCCTTTCCTTTGGTAGTTGCTTAACTCTGCATAGAACCCTCCTGGTTCCGGACCCGCAGGAACCTCTACTGTCTTATCCGGATTGCCGTTCCGGCAAATTAAAAGCACATCACACTTACACTCCCTTACTTGGCTTGCATTCCTTCTCACTAGCTCCACCCCCAGATGGTCCGTAGCTCAAGATCCGGATTCCTCTCCCTCCCCTCTCTTTCTCCAGTACAAGGATACAAATATACATGCATACACTGAGCCAAAGATTCTGTCTAAGCAAAGTGCAGCTAGAAGCACCCTGGCTAACTTAGATTAAGAAAAGGAAATCGTAATACATACATGAAAGCACTAAGATCGAATGGAGTAGGATGGAATGGCAAACAACTAACTTGCCTGCCCTTAAAATACTAACACAAAAACCCAAAGTCAACTCTTAAAAGCCTGAAAAGGAAACCCGGAAATCCAGGCCACCAATCCCTAAACCTCCCGGAATATCCGGAAAGGCTGCTAACTGCCGTCCGAGATTACCAGATTCCTAACTATCCGCCTAAGATTCCGGAAACCGGATCCATGCTCGGAACTCCATTCCGGATCCTATACTTCTTCTCCTACAAACCCTAATGTTTTGGCTTCCGTCCTTTCTTTGAACGGCTCCCCGCTTGGCTGGTAGGCGTTCCCTTCGTACTCTTTGCTGGCGTAGTCTTTGCTGTGGCCCGAGTCTGGATATGGCGCGTTGCGGGAGACGGATCGCTGTCACCTTCGGTTCCGAAAGTGGAGTGGGCACTTTCCTCTTCAGAATCTTCGATGACTTGAACTTCCTTCTCCTTCTCGGGTGTTGTATCCTCCAATGTTGCGGGTTCGCTTACTTTCCCTGACGTGGTTTCCTGCATGTGGACAAATCCTTTCGGATTAGTCCGAGCCGGATTGGTCATCCCACCGATCCGGTTGATGAAATCTCCCCTAACTTGCTGTCCCGGAACCTTAAATGATCTGGTCATCAAGTTCGGCATTGTTTGAGACTTGGGAACTTCCGGGGTTGAGAACTTAGATGGCACCGGAACTGTTTTCGCGCTAGACTCAGCTTCCGGTTCCGAGGCTGGCCTCAAATTCAACTCCGTCATCCGTATTTTACTGGCGGAAGGCTCTGCTGGTGTGAGTATCCCCCTCAAACCCTCCATCCGGGTTGCATGATCCGCCACTGGTTTCCCTGGGGTACCTGACACAAAAAGAAGTTCCGGAAAGGTGGAGAAATCCATCGCATGGTTTGGATCGAGGGCCGCCAGTAACTTCTGGATCTCCTTGAAAACTCGCTCTATCCTCGCGGTGAAGTCTACAAGGATGGTAACTACCTTGGTTCCGGTAATGTGGCCTTCCGATATCATCTTCGAGTCAAACAAAGCAGCTTTTGTGATGATGTCGGCTTTGATGTTGACTACTCAGGATAGATTCTTGACCAGAGCGAGAGCCTCTTTCTCTTTCTCTTTTGCAGCTACCATTTCTCCTTCCGCCCAATTCACTCGAGTCTGAAGTAGGTTCCGTTCCACCTCCAACTCCTGGATCCGCTCCTCCCTCTTCTTCAGATCCTCCGGTTTGGGCAGTCGCTTGACAGCTTCCACGGTCTGATCCGGATCCACCTTCAACACTTCAGCGGTATCTATCACCAAATCTGACAACCCGTCGTGGAATACCTTGGCTTCACGTATCTACTCGAGCCCCGCATTGAAAAATGCGGATTCCGTTTCCATTTCAGGTCCCTTACTGGATTCCCCTCTCTCCATCGGCTGTGGCTTGATTCTCGACCCCGGATCGGTTGACTTCCTCTTCTTGGTCCTCGGATCGGTCAGACGTTCCTCGGGAAGTTCCTCCAGATCAGACTCGACCGGATCTTCCGCCTCCTCCGCCTCCTCCCCGGAAAGTCCGTATGACAGGATCGCCTTTCCGGTATCATACTGGATCACTTCAGCTGCACTCAAAAGTTCCTGTTGATGGTACAGATGCAACAAGTAGGTACTAACTGGACTAGCCTTTGCTCGGGCCACGTGATCCGTTAATTTAGCCACTATCCCGGCTATGACCCTATCCTAGTGCACTACCCGGTTCTCCATAGCCTCAAAGATAGTATTGGCCACTGTAATGGTAACCAGCGTTGGCTTTTCCAGATACAAGATCGGGATCAGAAACTCTAGTATCCGCCTATGTCTCTCGTCCTTGCACTCGCTGATAGCAAATCCGTCCTTAGGGTTTGCAGACCCAGTGAACTTCCCAGCTACAAAACGGTCCGTCCTCGATGCTAAACTGTTTCCACTCTTTCGGAACTGATAGACGTCCGCCTAGATGTCCTTGGTCCATGCGACTGGCCGCCCTCTCAAAGTGAGCTCATACTGATTCGGAACACCGTGAAGTAGCTCTTGAATCATCTCTTCACTCTTGAGGTTCCATGGTCAGTGTAGTAGACCGACACATCCTAACTTAGTTAAGTCCTCCTCTAATTGCTTGTGTAGTTCCGGGCTATCCAGAATGACCGGAGAGATAACCCGGGCGGATACCGCTACCTTCCGTACTGGTCCGGATGCCATAAGATCTAAGTCAGAACGAGAGAAAAGTAGCTCTACTTCAGTCGCTAACTCACCACTCTTTCTCTCAACTACTCACACAGCCAGTCACAGAAACATAGAACAGGAAAGTGAAGAGGAAAACCCTAGGAAGACAGCTTAAATACTAAACCGTCTTTTTACGGGTTTAAGGACAACGGCTACAGGTCCGTTGTATTAACGGTATCCTAGTTCCGTAGCTACGAGACCTATACGGTAGGTTCCTGTGTTCCGGATGAGTCCGGATTCCGGATGCGGATAAGTTCCGGTTCCGGTTTGTGCCGGAACGCTTATTTCCTAATTCAAGTTATCTGGTCCAAAAATCACGCCCTAACTATAATTTTTGATTTTTTTTTCTATTTTTCGCACCTACTTCTTGTATTATTGATCTATTTCCGGATTCCGGATTCCCACAGACGTCGACACCACTCCGTTCAATGGCCTTTGGAGCTTCCTCTGCCAGGAGGAGTGGGATCGGGACAGGATCTGCACTAGGAAGAGGTGGAGGTGCATTGTCCAAGTGCACCGGGCTAGAGGTGTTGCTGATGTTGGAGCTGGAGGGTTGGCCTTGCAGCATCAGCGGTGGCGATTGCGTCACGGCTACAGCTCAATAAGAGGCTAGATTCCGACCCTCGACATCAACAGTTGTATGATCTCCCTGTTCCTCCGGGACTCCTACTTCATCTAATTTGTATTGCGTTGGTGCATCTCCATGTTCAACAGCCGCTCGTTTGCATTGTCGGTTCTCATTTGAGCCAACGCTTACCTAGCTCCGTCTGCTTTTGTGAATTCTTCGTCTGCTTCTGCAGAGCCGCCAGAGATTGTGCTATCGACTTTTGAATTTTGGCCAGTTGCTGGACAACACTAGTGATGGAATCTACCTTCTTCTTCTTCTGTGGCCAGCCAGAAGGAGTGGGCGTTCGCGGCGTCTTTGATAAGGGCGGAAGCATGGATGAAGCAGACGACCCCGACACGTCGGTGTGTCGTCCCATTGGTGTGGGTATCTCTCCAATGCCTACATTATGATCATCCATCTCCATAATGTCGTCTTCCTCCTCATTAGTGGAAATGTCTTCCACATCATCGTAAACTAGAGCCGCCTTTTTTCTGGCTGGAGACTTCTGACTTGATCTCAATTTCCGCTTGGAGGAGGAACTGGGACCTTCACCACTCTAGATGGGGTACCCAGTGTCAAGAAAATCTACCTTATCCAACATGTAGGCCTTCGAACAAATTTTCTCCCACTCAAAGGATTCCACCGCGAATCCAACAACGTACACGTCTACAGATGACATCTGCAAAGGAGAGAGGAAGAGGGTTAGAATAAAATCGTAGACAGTGACAATTCAACGCAACTAGCGCTGAATCGACGAGTGCGTGAAACCATGAAATTGAGGAGGAAGGAAACAACACTAGAATCAAATTGCAAATCAACGTTAGTCGCGCTGATCGATAGTTAAGGGACATACCACTACAACGCATGTAAGTTTGCCTTCCGCAAAACAGGAGAAGATGCGACCCCTTGGAGCACTAGAACTCTTCACGAGCCACAAATAGAACTCCATGCGCAACTTCAAGCCGTGGAGCTGGTATTCGAGCTCGCTATAGGCCCGTGCCTTCACGTATCGATTGGAGTCCGAGCATTCGTACTCCTGTGGAATACCCACTCCAATTGCATTGCTGGGATGCTGAAGAAACACCAGAAACACCTTCGACGGCTTATTCGACGCCAAAATATCTCCGAGGCGGTCATTCTTTTTCGCATTGTACGTGGAGTAGTCCAATAAGAAGGAAGCGAGAATCTCGTCCGACTCCACAAAGTATAGGACCTGTGCTTGTTCCTTCTCATCGCCGCAAATAAAAAGCCAGGAGGGAACATTCTGAAGTACTGGGTCTTCACTACAAGAGAAACTCGTCCTAATTGACAAAAATCAGCCCCTCCTAATCTACAGAAAATTGACAGGTTTTTGTCAATTAGGACAAAAAAGTGTCCGAATTGACAAAAAATTGTCCAAATTGACAAAAAACTGTCAATTTTCTGTAGATTAGGAGGGGCTGATTTTTGTCAATTAGGACAAGTTTCTGTCATTTTGGACAGGTTTTCTTATAGTGCCTGCATCTTGCGGAGTGACAGCATTACTTCCTTAATGTAAGGGCTATCCACAATGGAGCTCCCCTTGTTCTCGACTTCAGGTAATGTCCTGAAGTCGATCACGCCCAACATCATTCTCTTTGACATGTCTAGATTCCATGCTCTCGCTGGCCACTTCTGGGAATCCAAAATCCGGAAACGGATCGAGGATACAAGAATTAGGTGAGAAAAATAGGGTAAAAATCAAAAAATTATAGTAAGGACGTGATTTTTGTGTGAGATAAACCAAATTAGGAAATAAGTGTTCCGGCAAAACCCGTAACCAGAACTTATCCGGATCCGAAATCCAGATTTACACGGAACACAGGAACCTACCGTATAGCCCTTGTAGCTACGGGAGTAGGATACCGTTAGTACAACGGACCTGTAGCCGTTGTCTTGATTTCCGTAAGAAGACAGTTTAGTATTTAAGCTGTTTGCCTAGGGTTTTCCTCTTCACCTTCTTGTTTTGTTTTTCCAAGACTGTCCGTGTGAGTAGTTGAGAGAAAGAGTGGTGAGTTAGCGACTGAAGTAGGGTTACTCTTCTCTCGTTCTTATTTAGGTCTTATGACATTCGGACTAGTACGGAAGGTAGCGGTGTCTGCCCGGGTTATCTCTTCGGCTATTCCGGACAATTTGGAACTATACAAGCAGTTAGAGGAAGATTTAACTAAGTTAGGGTGTGTCGGCTTATTACACCAACCATGGAACCTTAAAAGTGAAGATATGGTCCAGGAGCTACTTCATGGTGTTCCGAATCAATATGAGCTCACTCTGACAGGGCGGCCAGTCACGTGGACGGAGGACATCTGGGCGGACGTCTATCAATTCCAGAAGAGCGGAAACGGGTTAGCATCGAAGACGGAACGGTTCGTAGCTGGGAAGTTCACAGGGTCTGCAAACCCTAAGGACGGATTCACTATCAACGAATGCAAGGACGAGAGACACAAGCAGATACTAGAATTCCTCATCCCCATCTTGTATCCAGAAAAACCTACGCGGGTTACCATTACGGTGGCCAATACTATTTTCGGGGCTATGGAGAACCGAGTGGTGCACTGGGGTAGAGTTATAGCCGGGATAGTTGCTAAATTAGCGGATCATATAACATAAGGCCATATTCATTAAATTGAGACAAAATGGTCATTTTGAGAACTTAAGGCTCCTCCATTCAAAGATAAATTGTTGAAGGCTAAGAAAGAAATAGGCAAATCGTTTGAAGGCTTAAAGCAATTTAACACCAAAGTAATTCAGAAACGTGTTTGTGCAAAATGCAATTCCACATGAGTTGTGTAATAAAATGTAATATTTATAAAAGCGGGTCCCTTTACATTGAAGAACATGAATTTACTTGAATCAACTTCTCTCACTTCTCTATATACTTCACTTCCTAGGAAATGAAATCCCGGTATATCTAATCTTGCTAAGTCTAATGATTGAATGTCTTGTGTAAAAATGTAGAGGATATGACCAGAGAGAGCACTTGGCTTTGCTAAAAATCGTTTTTTGTATATGAATGACTATTCTATTAATAGTAATGATCCTTCCATAAAGGAAAGATGACTAACAACGAGGATCACTGGGCAAACCATCGTTCTTGGATGAAGAACAGCTATTTGTTGCCTCCTTGGCTGCCTCCAAGGCTTTCAACTTGGCCAATCCTCTGAAGATATCCTCGTGTCGAGAAGGCTTGGGTGATCCACTGTCTTTACTCAATGTATTGAACATCCCCATCATCATTAAATCCTTGGCCTCTCTCTTCCGCTTTCGTTCATGTCGCGGAATCTCGGTATTGGAAAGAGACCTAGAACCTCGAGGAGGCGGCCGTGGTATCGATCTATTCACAGTGCTTATGTACGGATCGGCAGTTGTTGTCGATCGTGTGTAATTTGACTGCCGTAGGTCTTGAAGAGTCGTTCGGCGGGAAATAGGTACTGCGGAAGGCAAAGATACTCCGCCTACAAATTTGGAGGGGAACGAGATGGGAATATCTACGAGGCGTCGAACCTGTTGTGCACTGCATGCACCCAACGGTACTTCATTGATCCAATTCCCATCCCTGGGATCTATATTGAGCTCCTTGCTCTGGACAGCCTGATGTGCGACTGTCACCGGCAACAGCAGTCCATCCTCGAGACGAGGATCCATACCCGTCTTTTCGTCATCCTCATACAATTTCCTGTGCGGGGTGTTTGGCGTTCGCAAAGTCGGCGACTGTGAACGCAATCGACTTGGGGTGGAGCTGGCCCTCTTCATCGGCGACGGTGAGCAAATCGGTGTCCTCACAGGACCCCGACTAGGTGGGCTATCTACCACGCCTTCCTCCACATTCCCCTTCGAGAAGTCGATGGCCGCTGAAGCTGCATCAGTGGCCGAGCCCAAGAGGTAAGGCTTTGAATAGAAGGACGGCACAAAGCTCCCTCCAATCGAGCCGGACCTCATTGAAAGTGACACGTCCGATCCAGACAACAAGCTCCTCATTAGTGGTTCCGTCCGTTGGAGAAGGTGTAAAAAGGATCCTCCGACCTATAGTAATGGATGTGAACACACATCCTCCACAATTATCCTCGATTCAAAGATAACATACATCCTCCACAATTATCCTTGACCCAAAGATAACTCAACATAGAAGACAGACACATGTTGAAGAAAACAATATCCTCAAAACAGGCCAAAAATCTTGATGAAATTTCAAAATTTTACTAATTCATAAAAATGAAATGTACATAAAAATCCGTATTCACAAGAATAATGTACAATGAATTCTATGATTGACTGAGACACGGAGAAGTCTATTTCTTCCTTCCTCTCTCTTATTCAATCACTAAATTCATCCCCCGCAACACGAATCGAGACTGAAATGCCTTGGCGGACTTCCTCATCCCTTCTAATATATATTCGGCACTATCGTCGGATGCAGACAAGGGTGCCACACCTATCCGGTTCTGATCTACGAACTCACGGAGGCGTCCGAGTGGACAATCCTCGTGTAGTTTCTTCAGCCACGGAATGAGAGTGCCCAAGAGCACTTTGTCTCCACGCATGTACGGGTTCCAACTCTCAAAGTATATGCAATTCCCGGTCTCATTGAGGACGCCGTTTTGCGGAGAATCATCAATGAGAATAGTATTGTCCTCGTTGAAGGAGTCGACATCATGAGGGTCCAGGAACAATTCCTCATCAAGCACTTTCAAGAGAAGAGTCTTCCACGGACTCCCAGCCTGATGAAGAAATTTCCCGTCGGAGGTTTCTACCCTCCTGCAGTTGTCCTGACCTAGGATGTGGAAAGGAGCCTTGCAATTCTGGAAGAGGAAACTTGCAACGAGCTCCACCGTCTTCTTCAACATCGAGCTCCAAACTACGACGCAATTCGAAATTTTTGAAACCTCGTCTAAGAACTCGCGCACATTGGGATGAACGAAGACGGCCTTTGTCCCAATGAGTGTGGGGGTTCGATCGGAGAATATATTATCTCGGACTGTGTAATGGTTTTTCTTCTTATAGGGCCCTTGACCCTGGCTCTCACATAGTACTCCGTTCAAATCGAACACGATATTCAACTACTTCTGTCGCGGTTGGACCACTAACGAGGACACACTCCGCGGCACTCTTTTTTTGCGACCAGTCATTACTACCTGATCAAACAAAACACGAAAGACATGTAGTTACCTGTTGAAAGGCAGAATCAGGTGACCCATAAAACGGAGAAAAGCATTGAACCCCACTAAGCGACTGTAGAACCCCTCCGTTAAGTGATTGTTTGAGTGCCAACGGACGGTGCACACTTCTAAGTTTTCCGCGCTGGGCACAAACATGGACAATATCAATTCATTAGACACTACAAGCATTGAAGAAAGGTTTGACATATATTTATTTCAAAATAATTTATGATACACCTGGTCTAACGGTTTGGTTGATCTCTAGCCGATTGTATACAAGTACCAACTACAGTCCGTTTCGATATCTACACTATGCTACAAACGCAGTCACAGAGTGGCAGTCCGTCCACGCTTTACAATCAGAGACTGTACACTCCCTCCTGTTAGAGAGAAGGAATCGACATGAGAGTCTCTCACTATGAATATGAACATGACGGAAGCCAAAACAAACATCCATCACATCACACTCGATAGACTCATGAAATATTGTAGGGATCTAAAGATGGACGAGAGTGCACCTGGCCAAACTCATCTTCCAAATAATCCCTGTAGTCGACAGTCTCTTCATCGTTGTCTGGTGGATTCTCCAGCTCTATCTCCATCTCCGGTACTGGCGGCTCAGCTAGACGGGAGATGAGATCTGGAGCAATGTCAGCCTACTCTTGCGTCTCCGGGACGGACTCCGCTTGTGCCTCCAATGCAGGGGGTTGCCTCAAATTATCCTCGCCTCGAGGATAATCCACAGCACTATCAGCTTCCTCTGTCCCAGTTCCAAGGGGAGCAATCTCTTCTTGGATCAGTTGATCTGGTCTATCAACTGGAAGAGAGGACCCCTGGTCTTGTTCCATTGGAGGAAGAGAAGAGGGAGCGGTATCCTCTTGGGCCGGAGGTAGAGGATCATCTTCGCCTCGAGGATAATCCTTACCAATGGGATCAGTTGGCACATGATCCGTTGCTTTTGAAGCACCACCAACGTCAGGCACATCAAGTTGACTAGGTTGAGAGGCAGAAGGGTCCTGTGATCGCGTTCTGAGAGAAACATTCTCCTCACGCAATTTCTCAAGTTCCTTCTTCAATGCCTCCTTCTCCGCTAGCTCCTCTGCCCTTCTTCTTGCCTCCTCTGCCTTCTTCAACGCCTTCCTCTCATCTCTCTGCCTCCAAAAATCCTTCAGTTCCTCCTTCACAGGACGAAGCGGAACCTGACTGGGATCTGCAGCATCTCCGGACATGGAATCACGAGGAGGTTGTGGCTCTACAACCTCTTGGGTTCCCCTAGAGGTTCCCGCGCCATCCGCATGTGGACCATCATATTTGAAGTCCTCCAAATCCGAATACGTGTCCTCTACGTCGCTGATGATGATGTCCGGTATGAAGCCCTCCACGAGCTTCCTTGCCTTCTTCTTCTTCTTGCGAATGACTGCATCTGCCTCTTCGTTCTCCTTCGATGCAGATTCGGGCCCGCGGTTCCCTACGTGGAAGTCCTCCGCGGTGGTTTCCACATTTCCTCCCTGGACAACATTCGTGTTTGTCCCGAATTCATCGATCCCAAGGTCGGCAGCCCCCTCGTCAGTAGGAAATTCTCGTGGGGCTTCCTCGTCGCGATCGATCGAGGGTGTGGAATCCGAGTCCAGCTCAGGAGTTTCAAGGTTACGCGGACGCACGTAACCTGGAAGATATGGCGAGTTCTCATGGCAGAAATCGTTAATGTCTAATTTACTGCCATAACTCACCATATCTCGAAGTTTCTGCGATGCATGCCTCTCAGTTAGGCCATAACAATAGAGGCCATACATCTACAATACAACAAGCAATTGTTAATACTTTATTTTGAAATATATTGATCCATCCTAGAGAACTATCTTCGACCCGAGGATAACACAACAACAGATAAAGATGCATGCAACAGAACAATCAAACATGATAATACATCAGAAAGCGATCGTAGGAATTTATCTTCGACCCGAAGATAAATGAAAGAGCCGCACCTTAGCAGCAATCAGGAACTTCGATCCTGTGTAAACGCCGATGACATTCTCTCCCGTTACGGCAAAACTCTGGAGAATGTCAATATAGAACTCCATCCTCAGCTCACTTGGATGGACCCTATATTTTGCCTCTGTGTTCTTATGGAAATCAGTGTAGTAAGGTATGTCATCGGTGGAGTATACCTTCTTCACTGCTTCCTTGTATTTTGTCTCCCCGTCACTGCGTTTCTTCATGACAAACAGGAGCTTCACGGGGGGTGGCACCGCTCGGTTGGTCAAGTTGTCCAACCTCTCAGCCTTACTTGGTAGATAGGTGGACACCCTCACTTCGTACCCTGACATCTTCGACGCCGCAAATTTCTTTGCCGCGTCCATGTCATATGAATTCCCCACAATCCATAACCAGACGTCTGGGGTAGACAACACTGGCCTGAGGTGATCATCCAGGAAATTCAATAACGGCAAGCACGGTGGACTGTCACCGGATCCCGGATTCGGCCTTGGGAGGATCCGGAAATCAATCACAGCGAGGCGAAGTTCTCTATTGACGTAGGGCCATATGTGGGTCGTCACAAGAGCCTAGGGATAGCATTGGTGGCCTCGGATAAACACATCTCCTCCCGATGGCTCCACTCGCTTTTTCATCTTCAAGAAAGTCTTGAACATGGGATAGACCATCGACAATCTCGGATTGTCCTTGTAGTCTATGGCTGTCTTCTTCTTCGCCTCATTGGTAAGGCGTTTTACGAAGAATTGGTTGGGTGTTGCGGTGAGGAGGAAATCCCACGATGCCGAGGAGAAGAAGTTGTCACGCTTCCATTGCCTCCACACCACATCGATGACATCCCCATTTCTGTCCTTGAATTTCAAGGACTTATCTAGGGCCATGAACTCATCTACGATGACCTTCTTACGCTTCCTGCGCTCTACCCAGTGCTCGGCTTTATAGTTGTCCTCGCACAAGATCTTTGACGCCCCCACTAAGACCTTTGGGTAGTCTCGTGTGCGCTTATCTGTTCTCCCCAGCAGATGGAGGACATAATCTTTCAGATCCTTGTCCGTGAAGTGTCCCATGTGCTTGAAGAACTCTCTTTTGAGCGAGAAGTTCTTTGCATTGAAGGTCTTCGCGCTATTGTAGGATTTCCTTGTCACGGGATCAATCAGCGATCCATCAATGTGCTTCGTGAGGAACTCCTCCCACATCAGATAGGTCTCATCGGCCAAGGTTATTATGCGAATTTCGTTTTTCACATCGGACGCCAATTTGACTTGAGCGCCCTCCTTGTCCGGGTTGATGCTGCTATACCGAATCATAACAACGTCCACAAATTCCTGCTCAAACGGATATACATGATATCAGCACGCATCTCAGTGCACTCAGAAGATTTACAGATTATCATACAATTATCCTCGGCCCGAGGATAACCCTTACAAAGACCACATAATAAATTGTCAAAAACGGCAGTGCATCCATAAGGATGGATAAAGGCAACTACAACGTGGACATGAATTTTATCTTCGCCTCGAAGATAAATGAGGGGTACCTTATACGCTGAGACGTTGTAGATGGCTTTATTCCCTCTCACCATCCCCTCACTGTCTGTGTTGGTAGGCCGCTTGAGCGCTTTCCAAACCTGCCTACATGCGGATATTTGATTTTCCCATGTTGGCTGACTGTGAACGAGGTGATTAGAGGCATTGTACCACTTCGAAATATCTGTCAGCTATGTTGGGTCCCTAGACCAGACAATCACAGCCTGCCACGTCTGCAGCTCGACCTTTCGAGTCGAGCAACAACCTCCTTGTTGAAGGAGCTTGGCTGCAGTGACACTATGTTGGCCATCAATAATGTAGAAGCCTCCGTCCTTGATGGAATCCCAATCTTTAGGACACTCCTTCAAAAGCTTCTTATCGGCGCCCATGGGGGTCAAGCAAATTTTCTGTCTTTGTTGCTCTGAACCAAGATGAATGAGGGTCTCTTTTTGCTCATCCACCAATTTCATTTCAAGCTTCCGGATAATGTATCTTTCTTTGGCTAGGAAGCATTGCTTGATATTAACAGTGAATACCTATAGATGAAAAATGAAGCACTTGCCATTTTTCTTCCAGAAATCTGATTGGTATGCAGCAGCAACCTCGTGTTTTTCGATTGGTTGCTTACCGGCTGGCTTCCGGGTATTCACGTTTGTTAGTATTGACCCTGAACTACCCGCAGTGGTAGGGCGACTGTCCGGGATGGATTTCCTGCGTTTGTCGCTTGGCTCACCGATACTCGTATCCGGGTTATTTCTCTTTTGGGCTTGTGCGCGGGCCGTTCCTCTCCCACTTCCTCTGCTCCCTGTGTGGCCGCGCATACCAGACGCTGACCTGGTCTCAGCGGCAGTATCCGGCCTTTGCTGACCACGACCTTGACTCGCCCGAGCAGGACCTTTTTGAACATGTTTCTGAGCTTGCTCTATCAGCTTATGAAACATGTATCCAACTTTCCTCGCCGTCATCCTGGCGTTCCTTCTAATCCATGGATGGTATCTTGTATGAAAGTCTGATGCCAAGCCATCGAGGTTTGCGGAGTGCAAGTCAACGATGAGGTTGTCGAAGTCAAAAACTCCCATAGGGTCGTCTTCATGGCAGACGATTGAATGGGTATGTTTAGTTTCGTTCCCTGCATTGTCGAGGCCTTGCAAAGTGATGACAATGTACTTGTCCTGATGATTCTTTATGAGTGCGATCTTCTCATTGAAGTTCCAATTCAAGTACATGCCAGTGTCCTGCACTCGGTGACGCAGGTAGACGTAGTTCTTGGACTCGTTGACACCGAAAGTCCATGACTCAACGATGGCTTTGAATTGCCAGAGCTTGCCGTAGAGCTCTGGCATCTCAAATATGAAGGGCTCCTCTTCCACCCATTTGGTGAACGGCTCAAGGAACGGGAGAGTAGCTGAGTAGTCATATTCAGACTCATCAACCATGTTGATATGGATCTCTGTATAGTAAACCATTATGATGAGAATTGGAATTTCATATTTATCTTCGAGTCAAAGATAATGGAATAGAGAATTGCTGCCTATTGCAATTCGAGTGAACCATTATGAATGCAGGCAACACGTTATATCCAGAGTAGTGTAAAATATACACATTTTATTCGTAAATGATACCTACAATTCAGTATCTTCGTCCCGAGGATAGTATAGAACGATCTCTTCTTTTAATTAAACTATATTGGATTTCTATTTTGTTCGGTTGATTTTATCCTCGAGTCGAGGATATAGTTCATTGTTCTAATTTGCTGGTCTTTATTTCATTTAGTTATATTGAATGCGTGATTATTAGTTGCTATTTATCCTCGGCCCGAGGATAAACTTGTTCTTATTTCATTTAGTTATATTGAATGCGTGATTATTAGTTGCTATTTATCCTCGGCCCGAGGATAAACTTGTCCTTATTTCATTTAGTTATATTGAATGTGTGATTTTCAAATGCTATTTATCCTCGGCCCGAGGATAAACTTGTCCTTATTTCATTTAGTTATATTGAATGTGTGATTTTCAAATGCTATTTATCCTCGGCCCGAGGATAAACTTGTCCTTATTTCATTTAGTTATATTGAATGTGTGATTTTCAAATGCTATTTATCCTCGGAACGAGGATATACTTGTCCTTATTTCATTTAGTTATATTGAATGTGTGATTTTCAAATGCTATTTATCCTCGGAACGAGGATAATAGTTATTTGTTAATTTATGTATTTCATTATTTCTGGGCTTTCTTTGCATTAATAGCCTCTAGGTTATCTTCGACCCGAAGATGATTGTCTTCGCACAAAGATGATTTTTGGTGTTCACAGCATAAGAACTGGAGAACATTAAGACATAAACCCTATTTGTAATACTAATCACCTATGCACATATAGAATACAAACATAGAATACAGTGCAGATTCAATTAGAACATGCATACAAACAAAAATGATATCATGCATTCAAACCAAGAGCACTGATTATTGAATGCCACTAAAAATTTTAAATGTACTGCATTCTCTACAGAAACCCTAATCCAAAACAAATGAACAGAAATTTCAAACCCAGATTCGAGAACGTATGGTGCTAACACTTGCATGGAAATTGAAACAACCTATGAATTCATGAACACAAAGAACAAGAACAAGAACATGAACTGCATACACAAAGCTCACAACTTGCATTTCACAGATTGAATGTTACTTACAGGAAATAAAAAAAAAAGACACCAGCAACCGTACACCAGCACCCGCACACCAGCACCCGCACAAACCCTAAACCACACCCGCACCCACACAAGCAACTCCTCACCCGCACCAGATCCCGCACACCAGCAACTGCACCAGAAATTCGCCCTCGCACCAGCAACCGCACACCAGCACCCGCAAAAGCAACTCCTCACCTGCACCAGATCCCGCACACCAGCAACCGCACCAGAAACTCGCCCTCACACCAGCAACCGCACACCAGCACCCGCGCAGGTCGCACACCCCTCACCCGCACAAGAAACTCCTCACCCGCACAAGAAACTCCTCACCCGCACAAGCAACTCGCTCACCCGTAGAAGCAACTCCTCACCCGCACAAGAAACTCCTCACCCGCACAAGCAACTCGCTAAAAACAGGCAACTCGCCAAAACGCAAAACAGGCCCGCCTCGGCCCGAAGTCCCAGAGGCATTTGCCAAAATGCCTGCCTTCCCCTACCCATAGAAAACACTGAAATTTTTTTATTTTTTACGTAAATTTTTTTTTGAAATTCTGAACTCATATTTGCAATCAGAGGAATCGAATTACTTCTGGGGAGTGCAGAAATTCTGAAAAATCGGTTCAATACAGGGGGCTCCTTTTATTTTGGGGGGCGGGTAGGCATGGCCTGCCCGGCGTTTCCTTGAAACCGTCTGGGACTTAGTGTCGAGGACAGGCCCATGCCTCGACAGCCAGATTTGCCAAAACGTCGGGCAGGCCATGCCTGCCCGCCCAAAAAATTAAAAAAGAGCCCCCTGTATTGAACCGATTTTTCAGAATTTCTACACTCCCCGGAAGTAATTCGGGGCCTCTCATTGCAAATATGAGTTCAGACCTACCTCCCCCAAACTTCCTTCTTCTAAGTTTCAAGGCCTATACACATAATTATTTGTTTTGAATCCTTGAACAATGGGCGGGTCAACATGGAAATCATCCATTTTGTCACCGTATGAATTGTTGGCTTAAAAAAATGATAATGTTTTTATTGGAAGACGAACTATTGTAGGTGATATTTCCTTTCCATTCAAAGTTTGGAGGATGAATAGTTGCATTTTTGTCCTACACGAAGACATTTTTGTCATTCATCGACTTGTCAATGGACTTGGCGTTATGTATAGTCTAGGGAATGTAAGGAAACTTCATCCAATTAAGTTTTTGTTGGGTCCTATTTTTCAAAAAAGCAACATTTGATTTTGAAGAATTGACATCTCAACCCTTGAATGTAAGACCGATTATCATGGAAACTATACGACAAGGTTTATTGTCATTCATTGACTAGGAGATGGCTTTGGAGTTGTTTAGGGATTAAGAATGGTAAAAAAAACACATGATGGGATAATTCATTCCTTCTAGACTTTTAAATTTAATGTAGACTTTTTCTTACCACAAGAATCTACAAAAGAATTACATATCCATTGAGGCTTTCCGTATTTTGTAATTTAAACAAATTTGACTAGAATTTAATCAATACTATTTCTAATTTGTTATATATCTAAGCCTCTAAATGACCAACGTGTTTTTTGAGCCTTTTGGAATTCATTGTACTAAGTTTCAAATGAATCATGCATCTTTAAAACTTATACATTGGAACACAATTCCAAAATTCCATACCGTATTACAAGCTTACGATACATTTGCGACATTGCATATACTAAAATTTTATATGAAATAAAAAGTTTAGTAAATTTTGCTAAACTTCTAAAGTATTGTCATGAATAAAAGAATAATTAGATAATAAACTATTTGGTTTTTACAATTTGAATTCTTTTGGCAATAATAAAGAAGTAACTGTTACAATTCAGATGATTCTAGTCCATAAAGGTCTAAACACCATTTTCTAAAGATTTAACATTTAAAAAGGTATGGAACAACCATTAAATGAGATAAGAAATAAAATGAGGATTCGAAAATATTCTAAAGTTGAATTCATGATTCTAGTGTGAATAAATTTGGTGCCATTTGTTTGGTACTTCACAACAAAACATTAAAATTAAGTATTCATTTTTTGTAGTTTAAAGAACTAGTATTTCTGAATTCATGAGTAGGATACTAGGAATTAGGGTCGAATGAGAAAAAAAATAAACTTCTCCATTTTTTGCACTTGACTCTCTTCATAAAAAGTCCATGATTGTTGTGCATTGATTTTAGTTTTTAAAGTACAACGTACCCTTGGCTTGTTTTACTTCTTCATTCCATGTTAAAATGATTAAGAATTAGTTCAATATAAAGATTATCATGACAAAATTATAAAGTATAGCACTGACTCTAAATTTTTTATACTAGTTAGAAGATATGCCTTAAGTTCATTCATACAGAACTTGCACTTTTTGAATAATTATGTGTTTTAAGTACACAAGATGTAATAAAAGAATTCTTAAAACTTGTAGAGTATAGTATTTTTTCATGATGATTATTTATGAGACATTGAAGTTCATCAAGTCTCTAAACCATGATGGAATTTATAATAATGATAGGTAGCAAGTGAATGCAAAGTCCATCATTCATTTCAATGTACTAACAAAGTAGTCCCATTTGAAGTTAATTATGCTTCAAATAATGGTTTGGGATGCCATGAAGGTGGACATGATGACTTTGTACAACATGGGTCTCTAAATTTTGTACGCTTCACATAATTACTAAGCTTTTAAAAATATGGTTGGTACTTTGTATAGTTCTGGTTCTTTTTTAAATATTTTTATGGATGTGCTTTTTATTTCTTTGTATCTTCATAAAGTTTTTTTAATTTTGTTTCATTGTAGTCATTCATAGGGTTGTGCAAACTTTATGTTTTTTCATCCAAATCACTCTAACTTTTAAAAGAAATTTAACAAAATTATATACTATACTAAACAATTATAATTCTTTCAAAATTATTCAACAATTTAACTAGAACAATATTTTGTTGATCTCCTAGAGTTATTTTCTTTAAAATTTCAAAGCTTATGTGATTCTAATACTATAAAAACAACATAATTACCTTCATTTTCTTTGGTTGCCAATGTGTTGTACAAGTCGAATAGTAAGAACTTAATGTGCTATTACGTAAATGAAAATTCCTTAGATTGTGTTAAAACATTCATGGAAAATAAAATATAACAATTACCGCATTTTATACAATTGAATGTTAAAAATTCAAAATCGTACATTGTTTTTTGTTTTCAAAACTGAAGCTGAAAGTTTTGTATACTTTTTATGAAATTAAATTGGAGATTCAAAAGTACCATGTAAGATTCTGGGTAATTTTGAACATATACAATCATTTAGAAGTACACAAAATGTAAATCATTATGTTTTATCGTCACGCTTTAATTTCAAAAATTTTAAGAAAAAAATTAATTTTAAATCAGAAACATCCTTCAATTTCTAGATATCAGAATTCCAAGTAAAAATATGAATTGTCAATATGATTTGTAAAATCAAAATTAATTCGTGAACATATTCGTGAACAAATTCAATAAACATTGAATTCGTGAACACATAATTTACATTTGTTAAAGACTTTGTTGTTGTTGCACATTTTACGAGAAAAGGGGACTGCCAAAAATTCCCCAAACTCCAAATCCCCCTATTAAAATCTTCATAACATCGGCTATGTGAGATTCCATTTCTATTCTTGAAAATCTCCTTCACATTCCACATGATTGTCATTATTTGCGGGATGAGAATGTCAACGACCCCTAATCCGAGGAGGTACTTCTCCCCTACGTCCTGAAAACCATGAAGAATTCAAATGCCGTTGTATTTCCCGCTCATATTCTCCCGCTAGTGTGTGCATCGTCTCTCTTCCTCCAGCACCTCATTTCCTCTCTCGTGTTTTCCAGTTTCCCCTCCTCCGCGTCTTCTTGCAGACATTGCTACCGCACTGCCTTTGAACTTATGTTTTTGCATTTCATTTGCAAGTTTATGTGACTAGATGGCTTAGTTTCGCACTGGTTGTCGTAAGTTCCTCTATTTCCCTTCTTCCGTTCTCACTGAATGCTAGATTCCTGCTCTTGCTCCTCAGTATTAAGCGAAGGTACATGGAGTCTTACGTAGTCCTCCGAGTCTTGGAGTATTCAAAATTCCGGTGTCCCATCGCAAATGTTGTCCTCTGTATGTTATGTTCGAGAGTGAACAACCGACTTTCGCGCCGTAAATAATGGAACCATAAATTTGTCTATCACATACATGCATGGAGGTTATCCTCGGCTCAAGGATAATCACGACCATGCAAATATAATCACAATCATGCATAGAACATGATTGTTGGATCGATGGTCTCCTTGCATGTAGATTATCCTCGACTCGAGGATAATCTCCAACATGCACGTAGATTATCCTCGGCTCGAGGATAACCTCCAACATACATGGAGGTTATCCTCGGCTCGAGGATAACCTCCATCATGCATGGAGGTTATCCTCGGCTCGAGGATAACCTCCATCATGCATGGAGGTTATCCTCGGCTCGAGGATAATCTCCATCATGCATGGAGGTTATCCTCGGCTCGAGGATAATCTCCATCATGCATGGAGGTTATCCTCAAGCCGAGGATAATCTCCAACATGCATGGACATTATCCTCGAGCCGAGGATCTCCTCCATGCATGTTGGAGATTATCCTCGAGCCGAGGATCTCCTCCATGCATGTTGGAGATTATCCTCGAGCCGAAGATAATGTCCACCACATACATACATGGAATGTCAATTATAACCATAGACATTCATTGACATTTGTGATTTGGTAGAGTTCATATACATAATCAGTGTATCACTGTAATGTCGTGTGTGGGAATACATAATATCTCTCAAGAGTGTTTGTAAGATGAAGTAATTAAAATCTGTTTTCTGGTTCTGTTTTTTAAATTCTTTACATTATTACTACTTTAGTCTTCGTGGATGGATTGTTATACATGATCACAAAATTGTTTACAATTTTACCCTCCAGTGGAGTTCGCTTTGCTCCTGGATTTGTCAATGAGTCCTACTTTTTTATTATCCTCGACTCGAGGATATTCACAATAGTATTACTTAATTGGTGTTCTCTCACGCGCAGAATGGATACTTCAGATGCCAACGAGTTTACAGTTCCAGTGCCAACTTTGCCACCGGGTGTCGCAGCCTGCGAGGGATTTCCTCGAGCTTCTTGGTATACCAAATGTGTCACACTCAGAAATGAAGAGGGGATAGAGGTGGCAAAAGGAATTTGTCATAGTGTTGATGCTGATCTCGTCATTGACATGGACGGAGAGCCACTCGGTGATGACCGCGTTGCAATACAAATTGCAGAGTCTCTGTGCGAGGAAGATGTTCCGTCGGAGTGGATGTGGTCCATGCACTCCTGGCACATTTCACGAGTCTTCCTTAATGGTGCCAGCTTATATGATCACGAGCAAACGCATCTCTTCAATACTGTAGTCTCTTCAAGTGGTTCAAGGCATCGTGTTCGGACTGGAGTTCATTCATATGAAAGCTCATGTGAGAGGATTGAGCCTACCAATCTCCCAAAGAAAGAAGCTCTCCTCACTGAGCAAGCAATTGCTGATGTTTCTAGTATGAAGTGTTGCCAGAAGAATTGCTTGCAACCATTTCCATGTGGGCAGATTCAAGCCGTTCGGTCTCTACTTCATATTGACGGTGGAGTGTTCTGGCGCAAGTCACGTCTCCTTGACGTGCACAAGCAATCCCACAGTGATTCCAATGGAAGGGACATGATCACCTTGGCAAACCATGAAATTTGTTCGATGGCTTGGTGCGCCATCCATGGAGTATCAAAGGCTACCTTTTATAGATACAAGAAGATGGCAAAAGATGACCAAAAACCGGAGCATCATGGCAACCTTGGAATGAAAAAGCCTCGGACACACACTTTGCAAGCCACAGCAACTCTTCGATTATTAGTGGAGAATGAAGCGGATTCAATGCCCCACAAATCGAGGACCCTTGAGTCCGGGGAGAAAGTCCCCTCCATGGTTCTACCGTCTGCATTTCGATGGAAGGACAAGTTGCCACAGATCAACAATGTCAATTCTTCACTTCAATTGCATCGTATTTCGGCTAGTGGATTGAGTAACATACGTCGTCAATCTTTTCCAGAGTATGCACCCAAGGCTAGAGGAGATAGTTTTGCTCGTTGTGGAACTTGCGATAGATATAGGCAACTCAAGAGTGCTTGCACTCCACGTTCACGAGCGCAAGACGTGTGGTCAAACAAATTGAGAGTGCATCTATCAGGACAGAAGGCGCATAGGGACTTGTATTATGGAAACCGCTCAATGTCTGAGATGTATCCTGACAAGGTTCTCACTATAATCCATGACAAGATGGATCACTCCAAGACTGCTTCCCCTCATTACTCTCACAAGAGTAAGGGGAATGATTCTTTCATGAAGATGCCTATCGCTGTTACAGGCATGATTGCTCATGGTCATGGAGATGTGCGATATGCGCACTATGGATTGGACATCTTCCCAACAGACTCCAACCATACTATTGGATCCATTGCAAAATTATTGCGAGATCTAGAGTCACAACCGAAGCATTCATCTCGTCAATTGTTTGTAGGAAGAGAGCGTTCTGAACTGACAGAGGCTTTGTTAATAGGCTCAGAGATTTGTATGGACTCCCTCGGGTCCCCCCCTGAAGTGTTGGTGGAAGCTCAACCTCTTCCTCCAACATTCACTCTTCAGCTTGACAATGCTTCTGGCGACAACAAGAATCGGTGGGTTTTTGCATTCTGTTCTCTCCTTGTCTATAGAGCTATTTTTCGAGAAATATACATCAATTTCCTCATTGTTGGACACACTCATGAAGACATTGATGCTCTATTTGGTCGTTGGAGCACCAAATTGAAGACGAATGACTACCCTACACTTCCAAGGTTGATGAAGTCTTTCATGGATTGCGAAACACAACCCGTGATTCCTCATCTCATCGAGGAGGTTCCTGATTTTAAGCGATTTGTGGACGGGTATTTACATACAGGCGATGATTCTCTACAGGGTCATTCTCAAGCGCAACAGTTCAAGTTCTATAAAGATTCCAATGGGTGGCCATTGATGCAGTACAAAATACTATGTACTGATGTTGATTGGTTGCCGAGAGAGGGTGGGGGAATTTGCTTGTGGAAGGAGACAATAGAGGGGCACCCTAAAGTCCCAAGGGGTAGTCCTTTACCTTTGACACCCCAACAAATGCGTTGCTTTGATGAGATTTGCAAGGGTTTAGATGGATACATTGCATTGTGGGGGGCAATGGGAAATCAAGACTTATCTGGTGAGTTTAGGAGGAAGAATGAGCCGGTGCGGAAATATTGGGAGGGTGTGAGAAGTGCTCTCAATGCTCCACTTGTGGTGCATGAGACATTGCGGAATGGATTTTGGCCAAATTCTCGAATTACCGATGAGGTGGAAGACCAATACCTAGATGATGGCACAATGCATGAGGAGTTTGCAGAAGATGAACCTTTTGTTGGTCGCAGGCGTGATCGTCCACCTCCTTCATTTCGTGTTGGCCGCGATGTATATGCAGGTTACTTAGTTGCTGTGCGACCCGCTGATGGTGACCTCCGTCCATTTTGGCTTGCTCGGGCTCTATCAAATCCTAATCCAGATCCAGGGCATGTCAATTCTATTCAACTTCAATATTGGACACCTACGTCTTTTCATCACACCAATGAAGAAATATATGCTAGGTGGGACACAAAACAAGGGAATTCTTGGTGCGAGGATAAGGCTATCTCTCCGAGTTGGACGCATACAAACTGCATTATGACTGCTTGGAAGCCTCGTTTCAAAGAAGGCACTTCTGATCCAAGAGTTAGAATTCCCAAAACACAAATTGCTATCATCCAGTCATCAGTGGATGCATACGTATCTGGCGAAAGCAATAATGTATCTTCGGAGTGAAGATGAATAGTTTGTAGGCATAGAAAGTCATTAGGAGTTCTGTGAGTTTGTAGGTTATTTTCTTAACTTTAGGAAGGATGAAAAAAAAATGGAAAAAAAGATTATAAAGAGTTGTAGAAGTTGATAGTTATTTTTAGATATGTCTCAAAAAAATATATATAATTGTTAGAAAAAATTAGATGGAGAAGATGAAATAGATTTACTTTTTTTATTCTTTTAGTTCATTGTTTTGATCTTTTTTATATTATTTTAGAATTTGATGTTATAGATGTTCTACAATATAATATATTTTTATTTTTATTTCTTGTATTGTATTGTGTATTTTGTAAATTCTTCATTGTAATTTCATTGTCTATGACATTTGTTTTGGAACACTAGGAGTACTAATGTTTTCTATACAAAGTTCTCTATCTAAGCATATGTTTAATTCTTTACTTTGACGATGTAGTTTTTGGTAAGGCTAGGTGTACAGATGTATTCTATCATGGATTATTTCAAAATTCTCTACCTCACAATATGTCAAACTATTTACTTAGATATTTTAGTTTAGTACTTATTATAAATGGTTCAAGTTCAAGTCCAAAATCCCTCTTTTCAACGTCCTTCACTACTATTTTTTTCCCCCAATTTCATAAACTTGTAGAAATTCTTTATACTTCCAGCATTTTATAGTCTCGATTTATTGAATTGTCTCAATTTAATGAACTCTTCTATTCACTAAATTTAGGAAGATTATTAAAATGAGAATCCACATTGTCTCAATTTAATGAATATGGCCTTACATGAGCAAAGGCAAGTCCAGTTAGCACCTACTTGTTCCATTTATACCATCAGCACGCACTTTTAAGCGCGGCGGAAGTAATCCAGTATGACACCGGAAAGGCGATTCTGTCATACGGACTATCTGGGGAGGAAGCGGAAGATTTGGACGAGTCGGAACTGGAAGAACTCCCCAAGGAACACTTGACCGATACGAGGAACAAGAAGAGGAACCGGGGTCGCGATCTAAGCCATTGGCGATGGAGAGGGGGGAGCCAAGTAAAGGACCGGAAGTGGAAACTGAATCAGCACTTTTCAATGTTGGGTTCGAATGGATACGCGAGGCTAAGGTACTCCACGACAGCCTAGCGGATCTGGTGATAGACACCGCGGAAGTTTTGAAGGTGGAACCGGATCAGATTGTGGAAGCCGTCAAGCAACTGCCCAAGGTAGAAGATCTAAAGAGAAGGGAGGACCGTATTCAAGAGTTGGAGGCGGAACGAAACCAACTCCAAGCCTGCTTGAATTGGACGGAAGGGGAGATGGCAGCTTCGAAGGAGAAAGAGAAAGAGGCTCTCGCTCTTATCAAGAACCTATCCAAAGCAATCGACATCAAAGCCGACATCATCACAAAAGCGGCTTTCTTTGACTTGAAGATGATGTCGGAAGGCCACATCACCGGAACCAAGATAGTGACCATCCTCGTGGACTTCACTGCTAAGATAGAGTGAGTTTTGGGAGAGCTCCGGCAGTTGTTGGCGGCCATCGATCCGAATCAGGTGATGGATTTCTCCACCTTTCCGAAACTTCCTTTTGTCTCGGGTACTCTAGGGAGGCCGGTAGCGGATCGTGCAACTCGAATGGAGGGATTGAGGGGGATACTTACACTAGCTGAGCCTACTGCCAGCAAGATGCGGATGACGGAATGTAATTTTCATTAAAATGAGAGTATTCCACCGAAATGAGAGTTACAAAAGTCTAATTTCATTCAAAAACAGAGAAGAGAATTCCTCAAACAATATTCAAATCATACAAGAATTAAAATCAGATGAACACAAGTAGGAATCAAATATCAGAACTACAAGGTAAACATTCATATTGACCTTTCACTTGTACACCATGAGTTATTCCATACATCTCCAACTATGCTTGAGTAAGGCCAGTGACACTATATTACAGGCAACAAACTATAAAGGCCAGTAATGTAGTTCATTACATTGCACTGTGTACACTGTAAAAGCTACGAGTGTGATTCACTCGAGCGCTGAGTTGTTTTGTAATATGAACATTGAGCTTTCATGAAGCATGAATATATGACTCTACACTATGAACAAGTACTATACGTGTCATTTACTCTTGAGCTCCACAATTGCCTTCGTCATCTTCGGCCTATGGTTGTACTTGTTTGTAATCCATGAGCTTGGAAAGCCCTCAAACTTCCTTGAACATCTGAGGAAGGACCCATATCCTCACCATATAGTTTCCGCTGTATTGCTCTATCGCAAGGTGAGGAAGACATCGGTGTAGCAAAAACATTGCTAGACTTCATGGGCGATGGAGAACATGATTTTGGACGATGTGGAGCTGAACCCGGGGGACTATCCACCACCCCATCATCAACGGGCTTTAGGGAGAAGTCCATTGTCGAATTTGCAGTGGCAGATGAACACATGAAGTTTTCTGTACTCAGAATTAGATTCTGCCCATAGTCGGAGAACAAGTCAGCTGATGCAGTGCACGGAAGACTGCTGTGCCGACCAGGAGAGGACGACGTTCCCAAATTCTAAAAAGAAAAAAAGATTAGAACAATTCAAACAAAAACTGTAACTGTAATTACATTTACAAGTAAATTCCAATAACAAATATGTAGTTTAGGAAGTCCTGGCCATCGAATGAGGTCGACCTGACCTAAATTGGAGAAAGAAGAAAATATAGAAAGGTGTCGCAGTACAGAGTAAGCAATTTCCCTATTATACTCACAAAAATCACTCTAGAGCTTAACAAAATGACCCTACAGATCGAACCCACGAGATCTTGTGAAGTAGCTAACCCTAACAAGGAGCTAAACCCAATTAACCCTTAAATTCTAATTTCCGGTTCTTCCTCTGAAAACCGGAACATCCAAAACCCATCAGAAGACTACGACCAGATTTTATCCAAATTTCGGTTTCACTAGTTTTCCGGTTTATTGACTAACTTCCCAACTCAGGACCTTGCAACTTCCGGTCCTAAGTGTCCTCCCGAGCGGATCCGTTCCGGTCCACCCTTCCGTACTCGGTTTAGTTTTGCCTCTGTTTTACCATCAGAGGGTTCGCCGCTTGCCTTTGAACGTGGTAGGCCCACCACTCCTTCCGTGACTTATAGTGGCTGAAGACCCACTCTCCTATCTGCTAATCCCCTAACTAACCCGAATCCGGTTTGGTCCTTCACAGCAATCCGGATGGCAATCCGGATCACGGGTCACACAAAGACCTTCCGTATGATTCTCTCATACTACAACGACCTTGATGCTGAATCCGTTCTATAAGAAGTTAGGTGGCTACAAGTGCACCCTTCCGTTCCAACCTCTATCAAGCTCTTTCGTTTACCAACAACGGTGGCAAGACCTCACAAGAGTCAGGATACTCAACCAGATTTTCCACCCAGGAGTTCTAGCGCAGCTAAGGAATCCCTCCCTATCCGCCTAGCCTAATCAACGGCTTTCTTACCCGGAATGCAAAGCTTCTGCAGATGTTGAGGATCTGGAATCCACTCCTAACTCTTCATAACCCATTCACATGTATTTAGAACCGGAAAGACACATCAAAAGGAGAACTCTGTCAACACACCCGTACATACCCTCCTACTCCAACTCCGTGTACTCCTGCCAACACTCGGGAAAAACACACAAAGCCAGATCAATGGAAAGTACACAAAGAAATGCCAAAAGAACTCTCCCCTAGTCTCTAGCTCAGAGACTGTTTTATATACAAAAAGAAAAAAGAAAAAAGTGAATACACGATTTCCGCCTCTGAAGGCGCTGACAATCTGGTCCTACCTAATCCTAACCGGATTCTATTCTGGTTCATTTTCTACCAATCCGGTTCCTGCTTCTAACTCCCATTTCTATAAAACTTCCTACTCTACCTCGCATACTTGAGATCTGATAGTAGGACTCTCGGCAGGTCTCTCCAACTGCTCGAACACTTCAGTTAGATTTTGGTTCCGTTCCCCATCCGGAGTTGGAGCCGGGCAATCTTCATCAGTTTCCGGGGAGTCTAAGTCGATCGGCTGTGGTCCGGTTGTGGGAGTCTTCTTATGTACCCTGCTCGACTGGGGCGTCTTGTCCTTTCCCGGTTCTTGAGTTGCCTCTTCCGGAAACAAGTCCGGAAGCGAAAGTTCAGAGAGCCGGATCGGAATCTCGGTCAGCTTCCGGCTGCTTTCTACGATCCAGTCCGCTGACTCCCGTGCCTTGGACAGGAGCTTCTCCATCTGCTCCTCAAAATCGGTGAGGATGTGCACCCCCCTTGTTCTAGATATCTTCTTTTCCTTGTGCACCTCCTCTTCGAACAAACGCGCCTTGGTGATCGTGGCTCTAGATCCTCCGAGCACGACCTTCACCTCCGCGGCCAGCCTCATCATCTCCTCCGCCATCTCCCTTGTCGTGGTGGCGTTCTCGTTCAAGGCGAAAACTTCGGCTTTGAGGGTGTCAACCTCATCATGCTGTCGCTTGCTTTCCGCCTTCATCTTCCGGAGCTCATCCGGATTGATGATACTCTCAGCTACCCGGTGTGGCAGCTAACTGTCCGGTTCCGCTCCAATCAAGTGCGCGATCTCCCCAATCGTCCGCTTCTTGATTTCCCAATCCGCCCGGATTCCGCAGAGGATCCCAACCAATTCGTCAAAAGGATCTCCGGTTCCCGATCCGGATGGCACATCCGGTCCGGCTGGAGCCTCCGTCTTGGATGGCCGGGGTTGAACCGGAGGCGTTCCTCGATTTCAGGTTGGCGTGGTCTTTTGCGTCTTGGGGATGAAATGCGGGTCCTCCTCTTCTTCTTCTTCCTCCTCCTCGGTTTCGTTTCCGGAATCCGCTTCCTGGTCGGACTCAGATTCACCATACTTCATGGTCCGCTCTTGGGCCTTCCGAACCTTCGTCTCCACTTTCGTCAGCAGTTCTTGTTGTTGGTAGAGGTGGTACACGTAAGGGCACAATGGGGTGGCCCTATTTTTCCCTACTCTTGCAGTGAGCTGGGACACCAGATCAAAGAAGATCCGGCCCCAGTCTACTTTCCGGTTTCCGCACAACGCTTCGAAGATTGTGTTACCCAAGGTGATGGTCACCCTGGTGGGCTTTTCCGGATGCAAGACCGGAACAAGGAACTGCAACAAGCGACGCTCCCGATCATCGATACAATCCTCTATCGTGTAGCCATCCTTTGGATTCACGGCACTTCCGAACTTGCCCTGGATGTAATCATCCTTCCGGCTAGCAAGCCCAAGTCCTCCCGTCCGGAATCCGTAGACGGCTCGCCACAAATCCTCGGTCCATTGAACGGGATTCCCTCTCAGGGTGTTATCAAACTTGTTCGATACGCCACCCAGGAGCTCCCTAATCATCCTCTCATCCTTGAAACCCCAAGGTTTCAAGGCTAATCCCTAACAACCCATGGATGCTAAGTCATCCCTGAGTTCTCCCTGTTCCGGTTCCTTGGTCGGCATGACCGGAACCACTATCCTTAACTTTACTTCACTCGGGGGGGGTGTGCTAGAGCTTGGTCTCTTCCGGTTCAGCCACGGCATGAGGGCGGCCCTACCTGGATTCACTCTCTTCTGACCTAACAAGGGAGCGCTCACACTCTGGTCTTCCGCTCCACCTGCAAACCAACCTCTTTGCGCACTCACACTCTTAGCCTCTCACTGTTCTGTATCCGCTCGTGCTCAAGTCTCACCCACTCGCGCTTGGAGGCGATCTTTCCGTCTCACCCCTCTCACTCACTACCGGATCCTCTCGTACTCTCAGCTCCTCGCCGCCGTAAATGGAAAGGATCAGGCGCTAAGACAGGAAACGACAACACGTGAAAACCAAAGACCTGAAAATGGGCAAGGTCAGGCCTTATATAGTCCTGACGCCCTGGACTGGTCATTATGACAGGTCGGACATCCGGTCCGGTCCTTATCATCCGGTTCTCTCCAATCCGGTCAAGGAGAATCTGGTTGGAATTCCATTCCGGTTGGAAATCCAATCCGGTCCGCTTCTACCTAGAACCGGATTAGTTTCGTAAGGTTCTCTTGTGACTATTTTTTATTTATATCCCTCCCTTTAGCTGGATCTGGATACCTGTTTCTAATTTCTGTTCCACTCAAAAGGTAAACGAAAGAAAATAAAAAATATGAGTTGTCACAAAAGGTATTCATGAAAAAAATATATTATAGAAATTACGTATAATTCTAACCATACATGCGAATGCACGAGCCATTAAGGTCCAGACAAGCTGAAGTTCACTAGGAACTCAGAGAACAATCCACATGCCATTCAGCACGACTCGACCTGAACTAAAGCAATAATTAAACTACCCTCTCGTAACGCCGATTAGACGATGACACAGTCACTACATCGACGTGGTTCATGAACAGCAATAAAATGCAGTGCGCTATCGGTACGCTAAAGACACTCTGACTGCATCCATAAGACTATTGTACATGCCACGATTTCTCTCGTCATACAACATTTTCCGCCCAATCTTCCCCGCACTACTCTTGCAAAATGATTTCAAGCCTTCATCTCGAGCTACGTGAAGTCGCCTGAGCCAGGACAAAAGGACCATGTCCAAATATGCACTACAACAAAAGCAGTGTTTTATGACTGCAAAATATGACTGCACTGAGTCGTAAAATCAAAAAATATGACTCACGCAGAAATCACTGTAGATGACTCGGAATATGACTGACTCTAGTCGTTTAGAAGCAGTCGCTTCAGACATCAGTCATATTGGTAGTCATATGGGTTGAGGGGTATAAATACCCATTTTTAACCATAGTATGCTAACTAGGTGTATATTTTGACTATCCTAGGGGTTTTTTGACTTTTTCTTGGGTTGCCCGGGCAAATAAAAAAATCCTACGTGGAATACGACTGTGTCAAGTCATATTTTTTGATGACGTGGAATATGACTATGTCGAGTCATATTTTTTGATGACGTGGAATATGACTGCGATGAGTCATATTTTTTGATGACGTGGAATATGACTGTGGTGAGTCATATTTTTTGATGACATGGAATATGACTGTGGTGAGTCATATTTTTTGATGACATGGAATATGACTGTGGTTAGTCATATTTTGCAGTAACATGGAATATGACTGCGGTGAGTCATATTTTGCAGTAACGTGGAATATGACTGCAGTGAGTCATATTTTGCAATGATGTGAAATATGATTGCGGTGAGTCATATTTTGTAGTGATGTAAAATATGACTACGGTAAGTCATATTCTTGTTAATGTGAAAAATGATTTTCATGAGTTATATTTTTGAATGATGTAAAATACGACTCTCGTTAGTCATATTACTAACTACAATCACATTTTTAATGTATTTTAAATGGATATGATATATAACTATCATACATCAAGATGATTTGATAATTGAATAAAAAGCCTCATGCAATTAAAAATGAATACATAATATATGATTTTAGAGATGTATGAGAGATAATCATGTTAAAGAAGGAGAATGTAAGAACAAATACAACTATCTTCATTGACATTTATTAGTCACTAATACAAAATATATATATCACAATGAATCATTCACACAATCCAATAAGGCCTACAATCTTTACAATAATGTGAAGATGGCTTCATTGGGTTGTAAGTAGCCTCCAATGTCTTTGTTTCAACTTTTGGTGCCTATATATACAATTAAAGAAATGAGAGGTTAATTTTTAGTGATTGAACAACAAAGCTCAACCTTTAAAGGCTTAGAACAACACAAAATATGTAGCTCAAGTTTAGGATAGGAAGAATAAGATTGATGATGGAGGAAACAAGAAAAAAAAGATAAGTATTAAGAAATAACAAGAAGTAAAAGTTAAGATGCAACAAGAAATAAGAAGCAACAACGAAGACACAACTAAGACACAACAAGAAACAAGAAGCAATAACTAAGACACAACAAGAAACAAGAAATAACAACTAAGACACAACAAGAAACAAGAAACAACTAAAACGCAAGAAGAAACACAAAACAAGAAACAACAACTAAGACACAACATGAAGTAATAATTAAGACACAAAAGGAAATAAGAAGCGACAACTAAGACACAAGAAGAAACAAAAAGTGCCAACTAAGACATAACAAGAAACAACAAGAAACGAGAGTGTAGATGCAACAAGAAGAAATAAGAAGCAAGAACTACAAAACAAGAATTAAAAAGAAGAAAGAGTTCAAATCCAAGAGAAAAAAAAAATTTAGATGCAACAATAAGAAGCAAGAAACATGAAGTAATGAGCAACAAGAACAAAAGTTGAGATGCAACAAAAAGCAACAACAAATGAGAGCTAAGAGACAATAAAAGGTAAGAAAGAAGAATCACAAGAAGTGACGGCTAGGATTTCAAAACCCTAAAAAGTGGTGGCTAGGGTTCTAAAACCCTAAAAGAATAATGGCTAGGGTCTCAAAACACTAAAAAGTGGTGACTAGGATTCAAAATTTTAAAAAGTAGGTGACTAGGATTTCAAAATTTTAAATGATGGCTTATTTATATATTTTTTAGAATTGCCCATATTTTTTTAGAATTGCCCAAAAAAAAAATCACTACTATGAAAATATAATTGATAATATGACTCAACGTTTCCAAACATATTCCCTACGTTCCCTATGAAGTACTTTGGTATTCCTAATGGCTGTATAGTATACACTTGTGAAGTATAAGGCGTAAAAATAACTAGTAGTCATATTTTGTAGTTATATTTCTCCCCAAAGTGTTGGCCTTCAAGAATATGACTGCAAGCAGTCGCCAGTCATCCCCAGTCATAATTCTCCAGTCATAAAACACTACCATTGTTGTAGTGATGAGTCCCTGGGGCCATTACCCTTGGATGACCAACTGATGGGGAGAACGACGTTCTCCGACTTGTTCATGAAGTGCTTCATAGGACTGTCGTCAACTATGACAGTATTCTCTCGAAGAAATTGCCCATTGAAATTATTAAATAAGGTGTTTGCGTCCTTCACGAACAGGTCCTTGGTAGTACCTGGCTCCCTGAATGTGACTATCCGGCCTTGTTCCTCACACTTGAGCGTCGTGCAAGACTCCTGCCCAAGTATAATGCGGGGCTTATCCAGACCGACAAAAAGATAATCGACGATTTTTTGAACGGTAAACTTCTTCATCGAGCTCCAAATAGAAACGTGTGCTATCAATCCTAGCTCACGAAGAAAATGAGCGCAATTCAGGTAGACAAAGACCGCCTTCGGTCCCACAATCGCAGGAATCGTGGCGGAGTGCGGTTGGTCTGCATTCCCAACGTGCACAGCCCACCCCTTGTACTTGGCGTCTTCACAAACACACAAGACTCCATTCAAGTCCAGGACAACATTCAGCCACTTCTCGGCGACGGTCACCCTGGACGTCAATGGAATCTCAACATTGTGGGAATGCGATCCCACATGCTAGACCCATAATACTAGCATATGACGGAAAAATTCAAAAATTGTCTCCTTCAAAGGGGAAGTTTTTGAGTTCTCCTAGGAAGTTAGGGCAATTTAGGAAAACCGGATTTCCGGATCCGGAAAAATTTCATTAGGTCTAAAAACCTAAAATCCGGAACCCTAGAAAGTTCCGGAAATCGGATGACGACGCCGGCCCTAAAAACCGAAAACCGGATCCGTACTAGGGATAGGGTTTTGCCGCCAAAACCTATCCCGTACATCGGACAAGTATAAAAGGGAGACTGTAGCCGGCAGTGGGCACGCGTATCTCTTTGTTTGTTCTCCCACCGGCATATTCCATCTTTCTAAGCTTTGTTAGAATTTCGGTAGACTGAGGGACTGTGTGAATTACGATCGTGTAGGGGTTACCGGAGTGAAAGTTTGTGAGCACAGAGTTAGGGAGAGATTGTGTGAGGGTTGTTCGTGAGCACGATGACTTCTAGGGCAAGCCAACGGAAGTTGAAGGATCTGCCTGAGGACTCGGAGGACGAGATGCCGCCACCGGTGCCCCGACCAAGGACCATTCCGGTGATGAAGGTGGTTCTAGAGGTTCCGACAGAGGAGGACCGGTTGATGCGCCTACGGGAGCACCTCCACAACATGGGGTGTGACGGACTCCTAGAGGTACCGTGGGGGATTCGGGAGGAAAGTCTGGTTTCGGACATACTTCGTCCGGAAAGTGGCATCTTGGATACTACCATTCGGACAAAGCCAGACCTGTGGACAGTGAACACTTGGAGGGCCGTCTACAAGTTCCGGGAGACGCCGGACAAGGTCATGGAGAAGAACCAGGAGGTGATGGAGGGCGAATTCTGGGCGCCCACCAACCCGAAGGAAGGTCACCAGGTTTCCGATCTGGTGAATCCGGAGTACCAGGATGTGATAGCGTTTCTCAACCCTATTTTCCATCCGACCAAGCTGCGGCGAGTAGTAGCGAAGGTGGCCTCCACCATCTTGGGAAGCCTCCAGGGAAAAATGATGATGGATTGGGCAGCCATCATCCATGAGTTAGTCGGGGACCTGGTGCGTTCCCTCCGATCCGGGAAGAAGAGCGAGAGTCCTCTTCCGGCGTATTTGTCCCATCTGTATACCCATCACCATCTGCTCAAGGCAAACGAAGAGAGTGCATATCAGGACCTAGTCCAGCTCTAGTAGTACGGGGGAGAAGAGCCTTTGCCTCGTGACGGATAGCACGATGAGGAGACAGAAGAAGAGGAGCCGGTCTCTCCGCTAAAGAAGAGGAAAAGGCGGAATAGGACGCCGCCGGTAAGTCCGTCAAAAGAGCCTCCCGCACCGGAACCACAGGAAGAAGTTCAGGAGGTAAAGACAGAGACCGGACCTGTTCCAAAAGAAATTCGACCGTCCATGCAACTCGTTGGGCTGGTACGACCGCACACCGTTGCCACTCAGGCCGAGGCTAGATCCTCCCGAACCCGGATGATAGAGGTAGAGGAGGGAGACAGGACCACTATGCGACTAGGAGGGACGCCCTTAGAAGACATCCAGGAGATGGCTCAACACCTAGTGTGGCAATCAGATGACCTCACCCAGATCTGCGAGAACTACGATGGAACTCTCAAACGGGTGTGCCGGAAGATGGCACTAACCGACCGGAATGCCATCTTCCGGAGGACGGATGCATTGGTGGCAGCAGAGCAACAAAACGGCCTCCTCATAGAAGAATGGAAGAATCTAATGACGGAGCTGGGGACGTTGCGCGTAGAGAACCGGACATTGCAAGACCAAGTCCGGGACTCAGAATCCCGATGTATGGATTTGGAGAGTACTCTCCGCACAGCCTAGGAGACGGCCCGGCTCACAAAAGAGGACCATCGCCAATAGATAGCGGCATTGTGCCAAGGTGTAGTTCAACTTCGGAGCTCTCTGGATGTACCGGCGGATTATATCGACAAGGCCCGGCTGTTTGAAGCCAACCTCAATGCAGCCGCCAGCTCAAGCCGAGTTCCTATCGTCAAATGCTTGCTAGAGCAGGCAAAACGGATGGATGCATCCTTGGCCGTGATGAGGGAGATGATGGAGTACTTTATTCCTACAAAGTCGGATCCGGCACCTCAATCTCCCCCGTCAACGCAAACTTTGGTGGTTCCGGAAAGCAGTAATCCGGAACTTATGGTTACGGAGGTCTCACCAGTGGTATCGGTGAATCCGGAACTTTCACCACCAGCCGGAAGGCCAGAAAGAGTGGACTGGGGAGCCGTGGTACCTCAGAGAAGCGAAGACCTACTTCTGGTGACTCCGACCATCCACCTGACAAGTACTTCTCTAGAAGCTCATGCCGGACGGGCGGTACAGTCTTCTCTGCGTCATAAGAAGACCCAGAAGGATTCCCGGGGGAGTCCAAACGATCAGGTAGTCGGGACCCGGAGTATAGACAGGGACATCAGTATCGTGGAAGTCCAAGGATGGGGCCAAAGGGGTCCAAATCTGTTTTCTCCGGAAAGTAGCCGGAAGGAGGTAAAGCTGGATCTTCTGAAGGACTATGTTCCTCCCAAAGATCCGGATTCCAAAGAATAGTATGCAGTAGTTTAGTATAGCGGCAATACCGGAGTCCAACCGTCAAAGTCGGAAAAATAGGATCTGGAATTTTCCGGAAATCTAGCGGACCAGTAGGAATTGAATGCTTTGTAGGATTTTTAGGATGACATTGGTCTTAGTATAAGTAGGAGTTTTAATGGCCTTTCTGGTCATTCACAACCATCTTATAGTTTCAGCATTGTACCTTTTTCTGAGTTTAATTCTAAAGTGTTTGGAGTATCCAATCTCTTATCTTTCTTGTATACGGTCTATGTTTGTGAGAGGTGTGGGTCCGTTCTTGCGTTTCCGGAACTGAGAACTTACCTTGTGTGGCAAGAGTTGATTTCGTGAAAGTATCCGGATGTACTAACTTGAGGGGGAGATCAACCGGATGGTCCTGGCAGTAGGATTAGTGTAGTACTGCTCAGATGCCGGTATAACCTGCGTGTAGGATACAGCCTTAGGTGAAAGGAGTATTTGAGAGGCTGCTAGCAACTTCTGTGTACGGGAGTATTGTCGGACGTGCCCGAATTCCTGATTGCCGGAATTCCCCGTAGAACAGAGTCAAGCCCCGGCGCGAGCCCAAGAAAGTACAGGAAAAACCACTCGATCGACAGGAGGCTCAGTGCTCGATTAAAGGTTAGAATGTCGTTGTAGTTCTTGACCGTCCCTGTGTGACCTAATCCGGAAGGCCTTCCGGATTTGTGAGGCGACGGAACAGGAGGACACTTCCGATCCCTGAAGAGTTAGGTTAGTGTTAGTATTAGAGAGAGAGAGAGTGGAAGAGAGCGTGTTTCCGGACACAGTAAGCATCCGGATGGTGGATCTAGCCACTCGTCATCCAAACCCAGGGATCCCGGAAGGGGCACTGAACGGTTTCCGGATTCTTCTGGAACCCATCCGGCACTAGAGTCTGGACCGGACCTAAAGTCCGGAGTAGTCTGACGGAGAGAAAAGTGAATGCTTAGATTGGGATAGCCTATAAATCTATAATCCGCAAGTCTTCGTGGGAACGATTCCGGAGCGGTTTACTCTAAGAAGGCCCTTGGTGTAAATTAAGGGCTAGCTGGACGAATACTGGTCCGACTAATCGCTACAAACATCCTTCGACGTATCTCCACGTTCAGATGGGGGAACCGATCCTTGCTATCAAACGGACAAATGTGCAGCCAGTTACTAAGCTGCACTGACACATTTCGAAACTCAAGGAAAAAGGCAAAATCCAAACATTGTAGACTATGAATACAGAGGTACCTATTAGCGCAGAGATCAAGGACGCATGGGCACGAGGTTACCTTTTCCCGCAAAGACAACATCGGTCCGACAGGGTCTGGCATTTCAATCTCCAAAAGCTGAGCGTCGGGAATAGAGACGTCATCATCTAAGTGCATGGATTCAGATTCCGGTGCGCCTCCACTTGTAGCTTCTATAATGTCACAACCAAATGTTGGACATTGTACATGTTGTACAGGAGCAATAGATTTTGGAAGATCATTCGGTCTAGTTGAGATAGCTATCAGAGGAGGTTTTGCAATTCAGGAAGGGTCAAACAAATAAGACTTAAATTTTTTTTGAAAATCCGTATAATTGATTAATAAAATTGAGTACAAAAAGGTCATCATCTTACATGAAGATATGGATTAGCCAAAAATTTGTTTTCTATCAAAAAGTTTTGTCTCCTACACTAAGGGCCTCTATCTAAGTACAACCTATGACACAAATCAGCTTGAGTCGAGCTAATTCTATACAAATGACATCGAGTGATTGTGTGGTCAACCTGATGGTGCATCCTCGCCATCCAATGCATGACTCCGATCATCATCAATGGCGATGGCAGGATCCGCGGGCATCTTCGGGCTAGACTCCAAGGTCTCTGAGGACTTGCCACCATCAAGTGGAACTCGTGCCATGTCCTTGTCATCAGGTGGAGGTGTAGGGGTCGAGGGGCACTCCTCAGTAGAAGGAGGAGCTGGAGGATCTACGGAACCTGCAAGAGGAGTGAGAGAGACAGAAGGCACCCCAGTCAATCGTGGAGTGGTGGGTATTAAGCATGAGGATCCACTCATTGTTGGTCTTGTGGGTGCTCCTTGTAGCAAAAGCTCCTGTTCAACCTGAGACGGCTGCACGGATATTAGAGGCATGGCCCCACCAAGACTGTTGATAATGGCCTCGAGTTTGGAGTCGTTCTTTTGTGACATTGCCACCATAAACTGTCGTAACTCCGCCAACTCCCTGGCTTGCCTGTCAAACATCATCTGATCCAGTTCTCGCCTTCTCTTCAGCTCTGCAATTTTTGCATAATAGTCCTTGTCGGCTTGCAATCTTGCCCTCTTTCGCTTCTCCCTGGAGGCTGGAGACAGCATGGTAGAGGTGTCAGGTGGTTGACCCGACGACGTTGATGACCCCCGGATGCTTTGAGAGCGGATCACTAGAAGGGTGCTCCGATCCATGGGAACGTCGTGGTCGTTGTCGTCATCACCGGCTGCCCCATTGCTGTTGGAGGACTCACAAAATATGATTGCAGATGACCTCCGACCAGACGGCGTGCTTGCCTCTCCAATTGCCTTCCCCTTGCGCTTTGATGACGACGGCATGCTTGACCCCGATGGTCGGCGCGGGAATTTGCCTTCATCAACAAAGTATCCCTCTGGAAGAAAATCATTCTTATCCAATTTCTTTGTAGTGGTTGCAATTTCAGTCCACTGGTCAAACTCCTCCGAGTCCCCCACAGCAAACACATTAACCCCACTCATTTGCAAAGTCACACACAACGCCATCAGACTACGATGGTGTCGTACGCGCAGTTAGCCGTAAGTATCCTTACAACGACAAATTGTTGCAAGATGACACGAATTATCGTTCCAGGGAACTTCTAGTAAGATATCGATTGACTTAGAAGCATCTGGATTGTGACTACTCACTTAATCCCCCTTCTTTCACTTCCCTACTTTATTCCGGAAACTTAGTACATTCCGGATTCCGTTCCGGATCCGGATACACCCGGAACTGAGTTCCGTCTTTCTTCCATCATTGGTTTTTGTTGCCTCTGTTTTACCCTCAGAGGGTCCGCCCTTGATCTAGAAAGGGGTGGGGACTCACCACTTGTAGAATTTAACCTCTCTATGCTCTAAATCTACTAAACATCACACCCAAGACAACACAACTATAGGAGGAGGGAGGAGTATCCTCTCATAGTTTCCGGATTGGTCGATCCGGAATCAGGTCACACAGAGCAATTCTCACACCTCTCTTTACTACAACGACGGATCCAAACTCATAGATCCAAAAGAATAGAGTCTTAAGGGGAGACAATGTACCAAGAGGGAGGTTGGTAGACTTTCCGGAGTAGCGGGAGTTCCTTTCCTTTGGCGGTTGCTTATCTCCGCACAGAACCCTCCTAGTTCTGGACTCGCATGGCCCTCTACCTTCTTACCCGGATTGCCGTTCTGGCAATTTAAAAGCACATCACACTTACACTCCCTTACTCAGCCCGCATTCCTCCCACTCAGCTCAACACCAAGAGATCCGTACTCCAAGATCCGGATTCCTCCTCTCCCTCCCTTCTCTTTCTCCAGTATGAGGTTACACACACAGGCATACACTCAACCAAAAGATTGTGTCTAAGCAAAAGTGCAGCGAGAGGTATCCTAGTTGACTTAGATTAAGAAAAGAAAATTGTAATACATACGTGAAGGCACTAAAACGGAATGGAGTAGAATGGAATGACAAACAACTAACTTGCCTACCCTTAAAATACTAACACAAAAATCCAAAATCAACTCCTAAAAGCCTAAAAAGGAAACCCGGAAATCCAAGTAACCAATCATTGAAAACCCCGGGATACCCGGAAAGATTACTAACTATCGTCCGAGATTGCCGGATTTCCTAACTATCCGCCTCAGATTCCGGAAACCGGGTCCATGCTCGGAAACTCGATCCGGATTCTATACTTCTTTTCCTACGAATTCTAATGTTTTGGCTTCCGTCCTTTCCTTGAACGGCTCCCCGCTTGGCTGGTAGGCGTCCCCTTCGTATTCTTTGCTGGCGTGGTTTTTGTTGTGGCCCGAGTCTGGATATGGCGCGTTGCGGGTGACGGATCGCTGTCGTCTTCGGTTCCGGAAGTGGAGTGGGCACTCTCCTCCTCAGAATCTTTGATGACTTGAACTTCCTTCTCCTTCTCTGGTGTTGTATCCTCCAATGTTGCGGGTTCGCTTCTTTTCTCCGGCGTGGTCTCTTGCATGTGCACAAATCCTTTCGGATTAGTCCGAGCCGAATTGGTCATTCCACCGATCCGGTTGATGAGATCTCCCCTGACTTGCTGTCCCGGAACCTTGAATGATCCGGTCATCAAGTTCGGCATTGTTTGGGACTTGGGAACTTCCGGGGTTGAGAATTTGGATGGCACTGGAACCGATTTCGCGCTGGACTCAGGTTCCGGTTCCGAAGCCGGCCTCAAATTCAACTCCGTCATCCGCATTTTGCTGGCGGAAGGCTCGGTTGGTGTGAGTATCCCCCTCAATCCCTCCATCCGGGTTGCATGATCCGCCATTGGTTTCCCTGGGGTACCTGATACAAAAGGAAGTTCCCGAAAGGTAGAGAAATCCATCGCATGGTTTGGGTCGATAGCCACCAATAACTGCTGGATGTCCTTCAAAACTCGCTCTATCCTCGCAGTGAAGTCTACGAGGATGGTTACTACCTTAGTTCCGGTAATGTGGCCTTCCGATATCATCTTCAAGTCAAACAAGGCAGCTTTTGTGATGATGTCGGCCTTGATGTTGACTGCTCCAGATAGATTCTTGACCAGAGCGAGAGCCTCTTTCTCTTTTGCAGCTGCCATTTCCCCTTCCGCCCAATTTACTCGGGCCTGGAGTTGGTTCCGTTCTACCTCCAACTCCTGGATCCGCTCCTCCTTCTTTGCTATATCTTCCAACTTGGGCAATCGCTTGACAGCTTCCACGATCTGATCCGGCTCCACCTTCAAAACTTCCGCAGTATCTATCACCAAATCCGACACACCGTCATGGAGTACCTTGGCTTCACATATCCACTCGAGCCCCGCATTGAAAAATGCGGATTCCGTTTCCATTTCAGGTCCCTTGCTGGACTCCCCCCTCTCCATCGTCTGTGGCTTGGATCGCGACCTCGAATCGGATGACTTCCTCTTCTTGGTCCTCGGATCGGTCAGACGTTCCTCGGGAAGTTCCTTCGAATCAAACTTGACCGGATCTTCCGCCTCCTCCCCAGAAAGTCCATATGACAGGATCGCCTTTCCGGTGTCATACTGGATTACTTCCGCTGCATTCAAAAGTTTCTGTTGATGGTACAGATGAAACAAGTAGGTGCTAATTGGACTCGCCTTTGCTCGGGTCACGTGATCCGCTAATTTAGCCACTATCCCGGCTATGACCCTACCCCAGTGTACTACCCGGTTCTCCATAGCCCCAAAAATAGTATTGGCCACCGTAATGGTAACCCGTGTTGGCTTTTCCGGATACAAGATCGAAATCAGAAACTCTAGTATCCGCCTATGTCTCTCGTCCTTGCATTCGCTGATAGCGAATCCGTCCTTAGGGTTTGCAGACCCAGTGAACTTTCCAGCTACAAAACGGTCCGTCCTCGATGCTAATCCGTTCCCACTCTTCTAGAACTGATAGACGTCCGCCCAGATGTCCTTGGTCCACGCGACTGGCCGCCCTCTCAAAGTGAGCTCATATTGATTCGGAACACTGTGGAGTAGCTCTTGAATCATCTCTTCACTCTTGAGGTTCCATGGTTGGTGTAGTAGACCGACACATCCTAACTAAGTTAAGTCCTCCTCTAACTGCTTGTGTAGTTCCGAGTTATCCGGAATGGCCGGAGAGATAACCCGGGCAGATACCGCTACCTTCCGTACTGGTCCGGATGCCATAAGATCTAAGTCAGAACGAGAGAAAAGTAGCTCTACTTCAGTCGCTAATCTCACCACTCTTTCTCTCAACTACTCACACAGACAGTCTCAGAAGCATAGAACAGGAAAGTGAAGAGGAAAACCCTAGGAAGACAACTTAAATACTAAACCGTCTTTTTACGGGTTTAAGGACAACGGCTACAGGTCCGTTGTATTAACGGTATCCTACTTCCGTAGCTACGAGACCTATACGGTAGATTCCTGTGTTCCGGGTGAGTCCGAATTCCAGATCCGGATAAGTTCCGGTTACGGGTTGTGCCGGAACGCTTATTTCCTAATTCAAGCTATCTGATAAAAAAAAATCACGCTCTAACTAAAATTTTTTGATTTTTTTTCTATTTTCTGCACCTACTTCTTGTATTATTGATCCGTTTCCGGATTCCCACATTACCCCTTTTTCAACTGTGAAAGTCCCCGTGAACATCCTTGGCTTCGTCTTGGGAATCCGATTCCTGCGCGTACGTCTTGACCCGGGATTTATTCACCCTTGTGTCCATCCAAACCCCTTGAAGATCTTCTAGTTGAATGGATCCATTAGAGAATAATTGTCGCACTCTATGTGGGCCCATCCATCTAGTGTGAAGTTTTCCTGGAAAAATCCGGTAACGGCTATCATATAATAGAACTAACTCCCCTTCCTTGATCCCGTGATTGGTTGGTAATTTCTTGTCATGATCTGCCTTTCTTTTTTCCTATACTCTCTTCGTGTGATCGAGGGCCACCAATCTTGCTTCCTCCAAATCTTCGATAGCCATCAGCCGGATGTCTGGGTCGCTGGTCCGGATAGCATTCCGAGTTGACATCACTCGGTGTGATTCCACCTCTAACTCAATCCCATGGGTGGTCTCCTGTCCAAATACAAGAAAGAATGGACTTCTCCCAGTGGTAGTCTTCTGTGAGGTGTTGTACGCATGGACTGCAGACGGAAGTTTTAAATCCCAATCCATCTTGTACTTAGAGATGGTTTTATTCAAAACCTTTTCTAAACACAATATTCAATATTTTGAGAGGTTTAGGGCCTCTCATAATAATATTTTCCATTTAGGCCCTAAAAAGTGAATTATAATGTTAACTAGTTTAGGTGGGCAAACACTAACTTTGCTAGTTGTAATACACAATTTCCATTAAAATGAGAGTCTTTTTAGTGATGGACTGTTGAAATACATGAAGTTTGCTTTAGGGTATATATTCTGATTTATATAGGTGAAGAGAATGACATCTTTTGAACACCAAGTCATAAGCTCCGCGGTTGGTTGTAAGGGGTTGTTCATCTCATTGAAGCGGTCCGGGTTCGATTCCCATTGGATTTGTATGAGCGCATGAGAGGTAAAACATGACTTGGTGCTACTAAGTGAGCTTTGCCAGCAGGAAAGTTGTAACAACCAACCGACCCTCTACCCAGAATGTGACAAGTGCTTTACATGTTAACCAAATAAATAGTGGATATATCCACTACATTTTTTTCTCCAATAGCAATGTAATTTCAAATAAAATATATTTAGTGATACACAAATAAGAAAATGAATTAAAAAATAGAAAAAATATAGCTCAAGAATAAAAAATATATATATATTAAAGACTATATTTACATTCCATTGTTTTGTAAACACAAAACATACACTTGAAAACAATCATGCAGTATCAAACACTAAAATAGAATCAACCAACGGAAACCTATATCCTCTAAAAAAAACTGAAATAACTATCATCTATTATAATATTAAGGGTCCAACACTTTGCAATGAAAAACAACTTCATATAAGATGTAGAAATAAAACAATACCCTCCATATGAATGTCATAGTTAAAATGCATCTAATGTATGTACATGATTTCTCCATATCATGTATATGAAGCCAAACTCTGGTTGATGATTTCGATTTGAACTGTAGGGATCTTGATTCTGCATTGGCGAGTACCTCTTCTGTTTTGAGACTTCCATGCTGTAATTAAAGCGTTTGTTGTCTCCCACGTAGGTTCTTCGGTTTCATCAACCCTCCAAAGCAAACCTCTATCACTATCCCATCCTTCATAGAAGTCTTGAACTTCTTGATTGCATGATGTTGGCCGAAAGTATTGAATGTGCACACAATTTGGTTTCTCGGGGTTAGAGTTTGGATCAAACAATGCTCTGGCAATCCAAACTGGTTTGCCGTCACCGTCTGCAGGGCGAACTGCAACAAAATACCCTTCGTATACATCTCGAGCCACCCTAAAGGATGGTTGTGGACAATCCCTCAAGGGCCCCACATAAGGCTCATCCTCTCCATGCTCTTCGAGATCTTCACCATCTTCGTCTAAATGATCAGCTTCTGTCACTTGAATACGAGTAGTTGGCCAGAAACCGTCTTTTAGAGCACTAGAAGTAGGAAGTGGCTCTTGAAGAGCTGCCTTTACACCACGCCAATAGCGCACCACATTCTCATAGCACCTACGATGTTCTCCACTCACGTCTGTTCTACACAAGTCGTCCCAATAGTTTATGAATCCTGATAAACCTTTGACAATGTCATTGACACCTTTCATTGGGTTGAGTGGTACTGGCAAAGGCACACCACGTGGCCATAGACTCCGTCCTTCATCGTCTTCTTTCCACAACTTAATGGCTTGACCGTGCCTGCCTAACCAGTTTTCATCCGTGCACTTCAACTTGTATTTCATGACTGGGCATCCAACAGAGTCTAGGTAGAACTTCACTTGTTGCGGTCTTGTGTGTCCCACAAGGATTTCATCACCATCCATCCATTTTCTTGCAATGAAACGCTTGAAATCAGGCACCTCCTCTATGAGGTGAGGGATAGTAGGAATGGACTCAACATCCATGAATGACTTCATGAGCGTCGGGATTGTTGGGAAGTTCTCCTTCTTCAACAGCATGCTCCATCTTCCAAATAATGCGTCAATGTCGTCGTGTGTGTGACCAACAATCATGAAGTTGACATACACTTCTCTGAAGATCTTGTTAGCAACAAGTAGAGACCAGAAACAGAAAACATATCTATTCTTGTTGTCACCGGTGGCATTGTCCATTTGCACATTCAAAATAGGAGGCAAAGGCACTGCTGGAACTACATTCATTGGAGGTGGTGGCAGTGACGCGTCGCACATTTCTTTACCCTGCAACACTGCCCTGAACAAATTTGAAGACCCTGACCCAGAAAATAATTGCCGAGAAGAAGACTTTGATGGCAATTCCAGATCCCGCAACAACTTTGCCATAGAACCAATTGTATAGTTTGAATTGTGTTTAAAGAGATCCAAACCATAATGTGCGTAACGCACATCTCCATGACCATGAGCAATCATGCCAGTGACAGACACAGGCAATTTCACAAGGCCATCAAGCTCCTTACTCCTGTGGGAAAAGACTGGAGAAGCAGTCTTTACATGATCCATCTTGTCGTGCATAATTGTGAGGCATTCGTGTGGAAAAGCTACTGAACGGTGACGGTTTGCATAATACAACTCCCGATGAGCTCGAGCAATCTCAACGTGCCTATCCAACTTCCGAGAATACTTCAATTCATTGTGAGACCCACTTATAGCACCCTTCTTAAGGTCTTGCAATTTGTCACACATGCCACATCGTGCAAAATTGTCTCCAGGCTTCTTCACCTCATACTCAGGGAACTTACAGCACCTAATCTTACTCAAGTTCGAAGCTGACACTTCACTCAGTCCAAAAACAACATTGACATCATTGAGTTCTTTCATCTTACCCTTCCACTAGAAGGTGGAAGGTAGGATCTTGGCCACAACTTTCTCTCCTGACTTTAGGGTCTTCGTACGATGAAGCATGTGATCTGCTTCTTTCTCCAGAATGCACTTCAATGTTGCTATAGCTTGTTGAGTGTGTTTCCTCGGTTTCACCGTTCCCTTATTGCCATGGTCCTTTGCCTCTCAACCACACCTCATGTACGATTGGTAGCGATAGAATGTGGCCTTAGGGACCCCAGCTATATGCATCCACGCTCGCATACATACCAGTGTATTGTCAATTGACACCATTCGTCTACCACGCTCGTCAACATGCACCTGCCTATGCACATCCATTTTCATGTAGGTCCTGTGCTTGAACGTGGAGTTGCGATACATGCGTTTACGAAAGGCTCGAATCTTATCCCTAGGAAATGGCTGAACATAGTTGCGACTACAACATATTTTAGTAGACACTGCATGGATGGAATCTTGAGTAAGCAACTCCTTCGATTTCAAATTTGTTTCACGGGGCGCATTTCGGACCATACTTGTGTATGGTCTCGAAGACGTCGAAGAAGGCGGATTTAAGAGAGCCTGTTGGAGACAATTGAATTTGTCCCTAGCCTCATGGTCTCTAAGGCTAGCTCCACGACAGTGGACAAGATGAATAGGCCAAGCCAACAATGAGCACACTTGTTCCTCTGGTAGGTCCTCTTTGCTATGTGTTTTGGAGATGTGGATCGCCACGTGGGTGTCACCAAGAGGGCCATTGGCACCCAAAACGAGGTCAGAGTTCACACTATGACAGACACCTTCACCCACAAGCACTCCAGCCTCATTGTACAAGGTGACAACTCAAGTATTCCAAAGCCGACACGGTAGACCTCGCATTCCGGGACCCCAACATTCATTGCTTCGACATTCTGAAATTTGTCTTCTGAAGATGCCATAAAATCCTCTTCATCATGTCTGAATTCACTGGATTCAAAACCCGATGACATGTCCATGTCATCAGGGTCATCTATAGTATCCATGGATATTTGTAAAAATGCAATGTGAAATAGGGTAAGTGAATTGCAGCATAGATCATGCAATTTCATTCATGTTCAAGTCGACCCGACCTGAATGACCAAATGTTATAGATACATCTATGACAGCAACGAACTTATTTTCTGAAGCCTAGGTCTCAACTGCAATTGACATCATTCATTAAAATTCCTTATAAATTCAGATATATGTAAACTCTATTTTTAGGTCGAATCGACCTGAAGTGTCTGACCCCTGTCTTGTATAATTTTTGTCAGCCGAAAATATAAATGTAAGAAGGCTGAGTACAATCCTGAACTTCAACTTGGATCGACCTGAAGTGTCCCTTGTACTCTAAGATAATGAACCCATCTTCATCTATTCAATTCGACAGGGAATTGCCTATTTTATTCCTTTAAAAATCTCGAACTTCTCGAACTGAAGTCTGTGATGGGAGTACCCACACTTCAGGCCGAACCGACCTGAAATGAGGACTTGTAGTGAGCCGAATCCCATCTGCACACTATTATCATTACGTACAGAATTCTTGGTGACTGAATCTATGAATATCGAGAATTTCAGCACGACATCTACGAGATTTTCACTTGAACGAAATTACAATTATAGATACGGTTTAGGTCGACTCGATTTGAATTGCCATATATATCATTTCATTAACATATTTGATGACAAAACTATTCAATCTACCTAGGATACGTTTCAGATTACTTCAATTACTATCATATGGGTCAGTTCAGGTCGACTCGACCTGAATTGCATGAACAAATTACTAATGTAGACAATCTCACATTCAGGTCGACTCGACCTGAATTGCATGAACAAATTACTAATGTAGACAATCTCACATTCAGGTCGACTTGACCTGAATTGCATGAACGAATGACTAATGTAGACAATCTCACATTCAGGTCGACTCAACCTGAAGTGCATTACAAAAATTACTCATATACCGTTGTTCGTATTCAGGTCGACTCGATCTAAACAGTTCCGGATTTCTCGGACATTGTGTTGGTAGTCTCGTAGTAACCATGATCTCGGGTTTCGGGTTTCTCGGCAAGATAATCGGGCACTGCACTCTCAGAATTCTGCAACTCAGATGTCGAGAACTGAACATTGAATAAAGACCTTGTCACTCAAAATTGAGGAAGCCCAGAACTCATAATCGTGCAACTCAATTTTCAGTAATAAACATTGGAAACACACGCACTCTGCCAACTTCAGCAACTAGGAACTCGACAATAGATGGCAGCGCTGAAAGAAACATTATACACACTCAGAAAACTACTATGTGCTTACAAAGTAATTATGTCCAATCCATTGAATGAAAATGTTTGAAAATGCTAAAGGCTTCTAACCTGAGGACATACGGAAGGCAACAAGCGCGTTCACTGAGATCCTCGAAGCGCAATACTCCGACACTCTAGATAGTACAAGTACAGAAGTTGATAGAGGCCAGTAATGACATGAGAGAAGTGAAATCTCGCATGAACGTCCATGCATTCGCAACGGAGAAGGAGAGTACCCTAATGCGCACGGACGCAACGACATTCAAAACAATTTTGGCGGCAATGTGTAGGCGTGAATGCGAAGGCGGGAGCTGTAGGACGGAATTTGAAAATCCCGAACTCCTTCCGCAAATTCCTTTGATTTTTGATTCCCGCCTACACTGTTCATGACAGAAATAGCCACTGATAGCTATTAAGTACTTATGAGGTTGCTTTCTTGCACCGTTAAGCACTAATTTCTAGATTCTATTTATAACAGAATCTAGGCAAGAAGTCTTCATTGTCTTTTTTTCTTTTGCAATTTCTGGAAGTCAATTTGATTTTGCTGAAGTTAGGGTCTTTTTGTAAATTTAGACAAACACAACCTTTTGCACCACCCAAGTGTTTGCATGTGATTTTATCAATAAGGGTTTTACAATTTAGGGTTTAGGGTCTTTAGGGTTTAGGGTTTTCAGGGTTTAGGGTCTCTAGAGTTTAGGGTCTCGGGTTCAGGTATTTTTGTAGATTAATAAATCATTTCATATCATGTTTTTGAAATATTGAACAAATATTTAATTTAGAAGTGAATTCAAGGTTTTAGTACACACTAAGGAATTATACTACATGCACTTTCAAATTCTTTTTATAATGTTCGCAATATTAATTTTTCCATGAATCCGAATTATTTCGCAGAGATTTGCAACTTGTGTGTTATTTTTTCGGACATGCTTCCACGTCAAACCGATACAAATTAATGGTTTGGTTTGTATTAAATACAACATCAATCCTAAAGTATTTTTTTGGAAACTCATTTGAAAAAGTGTGGGGAAGCAATAGGGTTGTCTTAAAATTAAGTTTTTCCATGAATCCTAATTATTTTGAACATTTGCAACTTGTGTGTTACGTTTTTGGACATGCTTGCACGTCAAACCGATATAATTTATTGGTTTGGATTCTATTAAATACAGCATGATTTCTAGAGTATTAGTTTTGAAATCCATTTCAAATGAAGAAGACAGTGTAGGAAAGCAATAGGCTGGGTTGTCTTAAAATTAAGTTTTTCTATGAATCCTAATTATTTTGAACAATAGCAACTTGTGTGTTACGTTTTTGGACATGCTTGTACCTCAAACCGATATAATTTATTGGTTTGGATTCTATTAAATACAGCATGATTTTTAGAGTGCTTTTTTTAAACCCATTCCAATTGAAAAAGTGTGGGGAAGCAATAGGGTTGTCTTAAAATTAAGTTTTTCCATGAATCCTAATTATTTTGAACATTTGCAACTTGTGTGTTACGTTTTTGGACATGCTTCCACATCAAACCGATACAATTTATTGGTTTGGGTTTTATTAAATACAACATGATTTTTAGAGTATTTGTTTTGAAATCATTTCAATTGAAAAAGTGTAGGAAAGCAATACGGTTCTTTTAAAATAATTTTTCCAATGAATCCTACCCGATGAATTCATCCTCAAAATTTCAGTAGAATTTTTATGTATTAGATAAAATGCAGAGCAAGAAATGGGTTGGCGCTTGCTATGCTATCCATTCATCATTAGAATTTTATAAGAATTGTTGTGTAAAACTTTCAAATAAATCTTCAAATAAAAATCTCAAAAACTTTCTGAAGAACTTAATTCTTTTGGAATCCAAAATCACTTCAATTGAATGAATTTCTCAAAATTATTTAGTAGTAGCAATAGAAGATTGAAATCATGAAAACTCACAGCTCACAAAAGAACAAAATCATAGAAGTGCACAGGAGTGTAAAGCCAAGAGAAGCAATGGATTTGCTACCTCTATAATATCATTCTATGGATCCTCTTTAATATCACCTTCATTTCAACAACTATATTATGTCTATAATATCACCCAGTGGAAAAAGTGATATTATAAAAGTGATTGTTGGAGATCAACACATGGTGTACAAGTGAAAGGTCAATATGAATGTTTACCTTGTGGTTATGATATTTGATTCCTACTTGTGTTCATCTGATTTTAATTCTTGTATGATTTGAATATTGTTTGAGGAATTCTCTTCTCCGTTTTCAAATGAAATTAGACTTCTGTAACTCTCATTTCGGTGGAATACTCTCATTTTAATGAATATTACGTTATGACTAATAGTGAGCAAAATTTGTGGTGATTGTTTTTGTGTTATTTCAAAGTAATCAATAAGAATTTGTATATGAAGTGTTTTGATGGCTAGTCACTCCAAGGTTCATCGTGAAGAGTGCTAGGATGGTGAATAATTATAAATAAGCTAAGAATTCTACCGCCATAAAGAAATTCATATGTATAATTCAAATTATAAATGAAGTTTCCCTAAAAATTTATATTGAAATCTTTAGGAACAAGACAGTGGTCTGAAGGTCTTTGACCAAGGTTGTCAGTTAAGTTTTTATATGGAATTCATAAGTGCTCTTTCAGTTTTTTTAGAATTACATCAATTATGTTACACAATAAAAAGGGGTAATTACTACAGTCAGTACCAATTCATCTAAGGAAACTATTAGTCAATCGTTCTTATAGTATGCACTTAATGCCTAGAACAAAATTGCAACTAATAATGATCGAATTTTTTTTGTTAAAATGGGAGGTCTCTGGCAGTAGTCAGTATACAAATGAAAGTTCATACACCTTACTAAAGCCAATGATTTAGATAGTGAAAAAAAGAATGATTTCCAAATGAAGAAATCAGTATTTAAAGATTAAAAGGTAAAGGATTCACTTCCAATTCTCGTTAAAAAATTCAGGAATGAAAATATGTATTCTACATAGGTTTTCATGTGAGGAAGCTTTTAGGTATCATTGGGATTGAATTTGAAGGATTGACTATCGTGGTTAAGTACAAAAAATGTTACGTTATTCAAATGAAGTTTAGTGATATTCATGTTTGTAAACAAACTTTTTAGTATTTTTGTTTCAATAAACAAACCAAATTTTGGGAAAAGGGTATCTATTATTATGTTTAGGCTACAAAAAGGGATATATCACGGTCCAAGTACTTGAGACGGGTATTGAAGATGGTCGGGTACCAAAGGCGGGTATTGAAGAAGGCTGGGTACCTAAAATCACCAGGAAGAGCCGAGTACCTAGACCACCGAGTATATGCCTGTAGAGTTCTGGAAACCTAGGGTTTGGTATTCGCACATTTTTGTGCATGTCCGTTGTTTTGTCGTGCACCTCTACTGTTCCCTCGTAAATCTCCGTTGTTCTCTTGTGCATTCTGCTCTATTTTCGTGCATTCCGCTGTTCTTTGGGTGCATTTTCGTTGCATCTTCGTTGTTTGTGCATTTTGCACTTGCCGGCAGTTGACGCGCATTTTTTTAGCACGGGCGTCGTGAAGAAGAGGACCTTGTTTTCCACATTGATTTGTGTGTGACTTTGGAGTTCGATTCAATTGGGGGGATTTGAAGCTGTAAAGAAGCGGACCTCAAGGCGGGCGTCGTGAAGAAGCGGACCTTAGAACATTGTTTTCTGTGTGATTTTAGAGCTCCATTCGATTGGGGGGACTTGAAGCTGTTGGGTGGTGCTGTGTGTTTGCTTCTAAAAGAGGTGCAGCTTGATCTCAAGGACATGTAGCTTGAAGCAGGGTTTGGGGTTTGAGGTAAAAACCTAACTCCATTCATCACTGTTGTAGGAGTGCAATGGTTCTCTTGAGGCGTGTGATCTTGCTGTTTCTTTTCTCAGTTCCTCCAAGGTCTATCAGTTTTGTGCTCAACGACGCTAGGATTTCGCGTAGTAGGAGTCTTGTTTTTGCGTTCTGAATTTCTGTTACTGTGAATTTTCACAATTGTCCAAAGGAGGCTTGATCCACTTGGGAGAGTCTTTCTTCGAGAGTTTGTGTCCAGTAAAGCGGACCATCTTCGAGAATTTGTATTTGTAAGCCATGGCTATGGCGTCTATTGATGCGAGGAGGTTTCCAGTGAAGTCCAGGTCGGGTACTGATGTGAAAGTGGCACTTCTGCTTCTTTGGACACTTAGGGTTTGGGATTGGTTTTTTTGCTTTGTATTTGCTTTGTGTTGGGAATACTATTGCATTTCCTCTGAAGTGTTGAATTCAAAATAATGGAGGAGGTACTTTCACGACATTTCATGCTTTGTATGCATAAGATGTTATTGTCTGTGTTTCTACATTGTTGGATTTCGGATCTTGGATTGTGCCAGATTGTACACATCTCCCTTGGTCTCGATGGAATTTTAGATGCGTATGACTCTAGCTGAATCAAGTATTGTGTGAATCCTCATTGTACTTGTGTGGGGATTGTATTGTGCCAGAGCACTTTGCCGAGGTTTTGAAGAGCAAGGTTGTGTAACCTTATTCTACTTCAAAGAATAGATACTGGTGGATAAGCTACAACAACAACAACGAGGTTAGTATCTAGAACTTCATTGTTTGTTTTTCCTTGCTCAGATGTGGTTGCACAATTTATTCTAGAAAATGAGCTTCTGGAGATAAGAGTTGTGTATTCTATTGGGAGGTATTTGCTCCCAACAGATTGGATCTTTCTTTTTAATTGTTGCAAGGAATCTGGTTGCTTGGAATATGTTTGCAGTTTGTTTCTTGGAATTTGGTTTTGCAATGTAAGTTTTTTAAAATTGGGTTGTTTTTTGCATTGTAGATTGACGATTGTAGCACTGAAGTTACAGGATTGGGGAGTCCATAATAAGCAGCTATAGTGAAAGTAGGAGCTAAGTTGAGGCTGAAGTTGCATAGCGATTGCTTGCAGAAACTCAAGTATGTATTAATTTCAATTCTCTTGCACCATCTGAGCTTTGAATAGTGATTTCTGTGATTGTTGTAAAGCTAGCTGCAATGTCCAATGAATATGTTAGTGGGGTTTAAGTTGCAGGATGTATCGTGTACATACATGCGTTTTTAGTCTCTTGAGGTTTGTTGATTTTTGTTAGAATTCATGGTTTGGGATTTGGTAGATGGAAGCATGCTTGTTTGAGATGTTGTAGGTTTGCAAAATTACTTTTTGGTTTTTGGTTTAGATTGTTTGTTGGTTTGAGATGTTGCTGTTTTTGATTTTTTGACTTTTTTCAACTCCTGAATTTGTTGAAAATGTGGATAATCTTGTAGGATTTGGAGATTAATCCATCTGCATTGCATTTGAAGGTCCTCATTTTTGAATTCCCTAGGTGAGTTTTAATGCACAAGACTTTATTTAGGGTTTAGGGTTCAGAAATTGGCATTCATTGCTTAGGGTCCGGTGCTTAGGGTCCAGGGTTTGTTTAGGGTCCAGTGCTGAGGATCCAGGGTTTATTTAGGGTCCACTGCTTAGGTCCAGGGATTGTTTAGGGTCCACTGCTTAAGGTCCAAGGTTTGTTTAGGGTCCAGTGCTTAAGGTCTAGGGTTTGTTTAGGGTCTAGTGTTGAGGATCCAGGGTTTATTTAGGGTCCACTGTTTAGGGTCTAGGGATTGTTTAGGGTCCACTACTTAAGGTCCAAGGTTTGTTTAGGGTCTAGTGCTTAGGGTCCAAGTTTTTCTTAAGGTCTAGGAATTAGAATTCAGAATCTCACAGTAATAAATGATCAGCCACAACCACACAAATTCCGTGGAATCAGCCCGATACTACCTGGGTATCATCTTGTCACCCTAAATTCTTAAATGTACCGGAAATGTAAGGCATCTGAACCAAACTACAATTCAGGTCGCATCGACCTGAATTGCATAGCCCTTTCAAACATACCCTCTCTCAAATCTATGCTTTTGTCCGTGCAAGTTCATGGATAATTTTGAGATTAGATTAGCATGCATTTCAGGTCGGTCCGACCTGAAATGTACACCTACTAGCATTGTCTGTACATAGAAAGCAACTAAACGACAGGCAATTGCACTAACATCCAAGAAGAGAAATAACATCATTGTCAAAATCAAATGCCAATCAGGTCGGTCCGACCTAAACTGCAAAGAAGACCCTATGCAATCTGACGCGTTAAATACGTTGTGGTACCAACAAATAAATTACTATTAGGATATTAGACACCTAGTATAATTAAAAAATTGACCATTAAAGAAATTCTTAATCGTACCGGGAATGTACATCACATGAACCAAACTACAATTCAAGTCGCATCGACCTGAATTGCATAGCCCCATCAAACATATCCTCTCCCAAATCTATACTTTTGTCCGTGCAAGTTTTGAGATGAGATGAATATGCATTTCAGGTCGGTCCAACCTGAAATGTACACCTATTAGTATTGTTAGTACAAGGAAAGCAACTAAGTAGCACTAGAAGAAAAAGCAGGGTTTTGCGACTGCGGTTTGCGATTGGTTTGTAGTCGTATCGGACGTTTGCGACTTGGTGATATTCTAGAGTCCGCAGTCGCAGTGGACAAGTCGCATGAGTTGCACTGTAGTCACGAGATTGTTTGTCATTCGATAGGCAATGGAGAACTTCGTCGATGAACTACTGTGACGTGGTTGCTGATGTGGAAGTTATTTCACTTATTTGTGTGCAACTGGTTTGCGATTGACATACAACTGGTGTGCAACTAGTTTGCAATTGATGTGCAACTCGTTTACGACTAGAGTGCAACTGGTTTGCGATTGACATACAACTGGTTTGTAATTGGTGTGCAACTAGTTTGCGATTGATGTGCAACTCGTTTGCGACTAGTGTGCAACTAGTTTGCGATTGACATACAACTGGTTTGCAACTAGTGTGCAACTCGTTTGCGATTAGTGTGCAACTAGTTTGCGATTGACATACAATTGGTTTGCAACTAGTTTGCGACTTGGTTATAATTTATAGAGTTGCAGATTATAGAAATCTACAAATTGTAGAAATCTACAAAGTGTAAAAATCTACAAAATATATAAATATTAGAATTTCACTATCAAAATTCATTACACAAGAATGCTATAACTTACCATTCTTATCTGTTCAAGCTGATGGTATTCTTGACAATCGATATGGGACAATTGAATCGATTTTCAGTCATGTTCTAGTTGCATTGCACTTGTTCTCTAGTTGCATTTGAATCGTTTTTTAGTTGCACTGTAGTCGGGCTCTAGTTGCATTATAGTTGATTCCTAGTTGCATTTGAGTCATTTCTAAGTTGCAATCTTCTAGTTTTTAGTTGCAGCTTGTAATTAGAGCGATTGCATTTTTCCACGGTGGACTCTACTTCGCGGATAGCTGTCCACATGGACAACTGCGATGAATATTGGATATAGAATACCTCATGTCAGTTCTTTTGTTACAATATCGTAACCCTATTCTTCATTTTCCGACTACTTTTCGACTACAACTACATACACGTGAAATTTGGTGCAAATACAGAGGGCTACAGTCGCATCTCAGTTGTATAGGACACATAGTCGCATCTCAGTGGGTTGCAATGGACACGTTTTTCTTCTAGTGTAGCAAGCATTGGCACTAACATCCCAGAAGAGAAAAAACATCATCATCAAAATTTAATGTAGATCAGGTCGGTCCGGCCTAAACTGCAAGAAAGACCCTTTGCAATCTGGCACAGCAAATACGTTGTGGTACCAACAAATATATTAATATTAGGATATTAGACTCCTAGTATAATTAAAAATTTGACTATTAAATACATTTTTAATAAACATTCATATAACAACAATAGACCTGACAAAATTACCGCATGCAATTCAGGTCAGACCGACCTGAATTGCAAGTTCCAGAGTGAGAACACCACGTACTACGACATGTATGACAATCCGATAACATTAATCAATAACATTGAGGCCATCACAATAGCAGAAATATTTGCATATTCCGACTAGAACTTCAGGTCGAGTCGACCTAAGCGTATGAAGCAAAACAAACCGAGTCCAAGTAGATCAAACACATAGAAGATGAAATGTAGAAGCTCCATGTACTGGCATTTAGGTCGGGTTGATCTGAATCAACATAGCAACAACTCTTGTTCTAACAACATCCCGTTTGAAAAATGAATGCAGAATGGATGACCAAATTGAGAAGCTGGAGGCCTTCTACGTACGATGTGCGCACGAATCCTCTGGGGAGGAAGGGGACGACTTTGACAATGACGGAGACTACTGGGAATTCAAAAATCCCGACAAGGTTGAGAGTTGGAGTCTCCACATGATTCCTTTCAAGAACCTCATTTGTTTCGCTGCAAAGTTTAAAGACACGGACCATTTCTTCAACATATCCTTTGATGAGAAGATAAAGGACGTTGCCCACGACAGTGGTCCATTCTTGAAAATTCGGTGTGTTACAGCTGTGACAAGACAACCTGAAAGCGAGCAGTACCACTTCACTATTCGCTTGGACTCCTCAAGATGTGCCTTCAACATATCGCACTTCTTGTCAACGTTGGAACCGACTGAGTACAAAACGGAGATTCCTGACCTTGAGAAGAAAGTTGACCACAACTACTTCAAGACAAAGGACGAGAAGTTGGCAACGGGGAAGGCCCTATACTCTCGCCTGAAGACACTCCTCAACAACTTCACAATTCTGAAGACGAAACTTGAGCTGAAGAAGAAAGACATGACTGTCAGAACTGTCTCCCAGGAGTTTCCAAGTAATGTGGAGGGACAGAGCTCAATGGGTACACCTGGAACCCAATAGAGTCGGGGGACAAGAAAGTCCATGCAGGCCGCTACTCCAGTATGAGCTCCCAGGAAAAGTAAGTTCGCATCAACCTCAGCAGCGGCAACAACAACACAAGACCCTAGTGCAGTTTTACCAAGGGAGCTGAGTTTTGTATCCGCGGTAACTGAGGTCCCGGTCCCTTATGACGCCAAGAAATTGCACGATTACATTGCGTCCGCGGAGGCATACAAGGCCTACTGGAAGCACTGCACGGACGCCTACATCTTTGGCTTGGAGGATAAGAAGACAATTTCCATTGAGCAGCTCATTAAGGCCCCAGAGGACTTAAACATCCGTAGCCATGAAATGAAGATCGCGGAGGACATGATGACATACCTTTGGGAAATGCCAAATAAGTCCACAAAACAAACATTGTGTGTCATGCCAGAGGATTGCTTCGAGAAGCCAAAGCCAGAGGACTGGCCAGCACTTGAAAGGAAGAACTTCTTCATCATCAATGGGCAACACAGTGTGACTGCCAGCAAAATGATGGTGGACCAAAACCTTGACGAAGAGATTGTCAAGAACTTTCATCAATGGGATTGCTACGTGGTCTGGTCCACAGATGCCCAGAAACTACAGGACATATCGGCGTACTACAATAGGGTCAACCACTTCGTGGCGCAGAAGCCCTCGTGGTCAACAAACATTTTGGGAGCCAGAAAAGTGTGGGAACTCATGGGGAGGCCACGCAATCCGAGGGAAGCGGCCCCAATAGCGACAATGTCCAACATCAGGCGAAACGTTGAGAGTACAGCAAATAAGAAAAAATTCATGGTAAGAGATTCAGGTCGAGTCGACCTGATCTGAGAATGTCGTCTGCCACCTAGTGTTTCAGCCAGCATAGGTGATGTATTGATTTACTTCATGTGATAATGAATGAAGAGTTCGAAGTAAGCAGAACGACAAAGGTGCATTTGACGTTCAAAATGAAATGTGTAGTTTAGGTCGGTCCGAGCTGAATAGAGAGCTCCAAATTGACCGTGACATACAAAATTGCATTGCAGGAATTCTCATCGGCAATGTACAAGCGGTTCGCTCTGCTAGATGTACTAAAGGCCCAAAAGGCTGCAAAAGGCAAGGACGCCAAGGAGAAGCTCGAGATCCGAAACGAGCTGAAGATAATCACAGCTCCAGACGACGTGTACAACCTGTGGAGCGAGGTCATTTCTAGTGCTGCGCATGGGGAGTTGATAGACCCCAATACTAGACTGAAGTACAACGAGAAGGCCACTTGGAAGCCCGAGCAAGGGAATCTGACACATGAGTTCTTCAAAGTGCTCGGAAACCTTTCCTTCAATGACTTGTCGAAGTTGGACGAACATATTCTGCATCAGAATCCAAAGAGCAAGAACAAGGACTACCCGAAGGTCACAATCAAGCTTCTCTTTGTTGTACATGAGAGCTGCTACACTGCTAGGGAGTGGGTGGAGAGAAGGAAGTGCAAGCACAAGGTGAAGATGGAGCTTCACGCCCTGGACGCAAGTCTCGGGCTCATGTCCTCCTTGAACGAGCTGAACCACGAGAAGTGGAGGGAGTTCAAACGAAGTCGGAACTTCACGAGTGCCACCATGAACGTGTTGCTAGAGCAGCCAGGGAACGAATACTGGATGGAGGCAAAGCAGTCAAGAGCAAAGGGGAAGAGCGCTGAGGAGATGTCAATGTACGCGGCTGAGTTCTTCCGGATCTTCCTACAGCAGAGAAACAATTTTGTGCCCCCAAAATCCACTTCATACTATCGTCCATATGACGTTATGTATAAGACACACCAAGATTGGCCTAGAGGCGTGCTCACTGCAGAGAACGTGAAGGACATCAAGCTTGGAGTGTGGGACCTGCGTTACACACCGAATGTAGTGTCAAAGTCTAAGTGTACGCCAGCCGATCCATACTTCGCTGCAGTTGTCGAGTCCTTCCAAGAAAAGGGCCAGCCCCTTCTCGAGGACATTCCGGTGTGGGTGCTCATTTGTTCCGACCTCACCGAGCAAACGCAAGCACTTCACTTCATAGACAGCAATCCCGCGTTGAAGGAGTACTCCATGAGTTTCTCTAACTACATGCCCTCACCCAATGAGCGTATCGGTGACTTGTCTGCACGAAGCAAGAAGGTGGTGGAACCAATTTACCTGACCATCCTGCAAAGCCCAAGCAATGCTAGGACGGTGAAAATGAGGTCTTCCTATGATGCTCCCAATACTGAAACATTTACGAGGCCCGGGGCTTACAACGAGCTAGATTTCAGGATTAATAATACTGAGCTACGGATGGAGTTCTTCCTCAATCTTGTGAGGAAATTCTGCGCTCCTGGAGAAAGCGTAATGTCATTCTTCGCTGGGTCGAAGTTCACGTGTGCTGCGATAGTAAGCCTGAACACAATGAATTCCACAATGTAATGTTTTGGCTATGGTTAAGGTCAATTCGACCTGAATAAAATGGACATGTATTTCTTCTTGAAATTATAAGGTGATAGAAACCAGGTCGGGTCGACCTGACTCGTAGCATTGACTGGAGTGTGTTCCTCCATAGTTTGGCTCGACCTGACCGGTGCCATTGAGTGCCCGAGAGTGAACTTCAGGTCGGGTCAACCTGACCCAACCTACTGCTGACGTTACATGAAATACCATTGTATCCTCGTTAGGGAATTTTCATACTATCATAATCTGATAGTATGTGACGCTATGTGTGACTTTGCAGATGAGTAGGGTTAATGTGTTTGCTGTGGGGGACTCGGAGGAGTTTGACCAGTGGACTGAAATTGCAACCACTGTGAAGAAACTGGATAAGAACGATTTTCTTCCAGAGGGATACTTTGTTGATGAAGGCAAATTCCCGCGCCGACCATCGGGGTCAAGCACGCCTTCGTCATCAAAGCGCAAGGGGAAGTCAACTAGAGGGGCAAGCACGCCGTTCGGTCGGAGGTCATCTGCAATCATATTGTGTGAGTCCTCCGACTGCGATGGGGCAGCCGGTGATGACGACTACGACGATGACGTTCCCATGGATCGGAGCACCCCTCCAGTGATCCGCTCTCAAAGCATCTGGGAATCATCAGCGTCGTCGGGTCAACCACTTGACACCTCTGCCATGTCGTCTCCAGCCTTCAAGGAGAAGCGGAAGAGGGGAAGATCACAAGCTGACAACGACTATGATGCAAAAATTGCAAAGGTGAAGAGGAGGCGGGAACAAGATCAAATGATGTTTGACAGGCAAGCCAAGGAGATGGCGGAGTTGCGACAGTTTATGGTGGCAATGTCACAAAAGAACGACTCCAAACTAGAGGCCATTATCAACAGTCTTGGTGGGGCCATGCCTCTAGCATTCGTACAGCCGTCTCAGGTTGACCAAGTGCTTTTGCTGCAGGAAGTGCCAGCAAGACCAACGATGAGTGGATCCTCAAGCTTACCCACCACTCCACGATTGATTGGGGTGCCTTTTGTCTCTCTCACTCCTCTTGCAGGTTCCGCAGATCTTCCAGCTCCTCCTCCTACTAAGGAGTGCCCCTCCACCTCCACCTAATGACGAGGACATGGCTCGAGTTCCACTTGATGGTGGCAGGTCCTCAGAGACCTTGGAGTCTAGCCCGAAGATGCCTGCGGATCCTGCCATCACCATTGATGATGATCGGAGTCATGCATTGGATGGCCAGGATGCACCATCAGGTTGACCACACAATCACTCGATGTCATTTGTATAGAATTAGCTCGACTCAAGCTGATTTGTGTCATAGGTTGTACTTAGATAGAGACCCTTAGTGTGGGAGACAATACTTTTTGATAGAAAACAATTTTTTGGCAAATCCATATCTTCATGTAAGATGATGACTTTTTTGTACTGAATTTTATTAATCAATTATACGGATTTTTCTGTAAAAATTTTAAGTCTTGTTTGTCTGGCCCTTCCTGAATTGCAGAACCTCCTCTGATGGCTATCTCAACTAGACCGAATGATCTTCCGAAATCTATTGCTCTTGTACAGCATGTACAATGTCCAACATTTGGTTGTGGCATTATAGAAGCTACAAGTGGAGGTGCACCGGAATCTGAGTCCATGCACTTAGATGATGACGTCTCTATTCCCGACACTCAGCTTCTGGAGATTGAAATGCCAGACCCTGTTGGACCGACGTTGTCTTTGCCGGAAAAGGTAACCTCGTGCCCATGCATCCTTGATCTCTGCGCTAATAGGTACCTCTGTGTTCATATATAGTCTGCAACAATTGGATTTTGCCTTTTTCCTTGAGTTTCAAAATGTGTCAGTGCAGCTTAGTAACTGGCTGCACATTTGTCCGTTTGATAGCAGGGATCGGTTCCCCCATCTAAACGTGGAGATACGTCGAAGGATGTTGAGATTCCATTGACGTCCAGGGTGACCGTCGCCGAGAAGTGGCTGAATGTTGTCCTGGACTTGAATGGAGTCTTGTGTGTCTGTGAAGACGCCAAGTACAAGGGGTGGGCTGTGCACGTCGGGAATGTAGACCAACCGCACTCCGCCACGATTCCTGCGATTGTGGGACCGAAGGCGGTCTTTGTCCGCCCAAATTGCGCTCTTTCCTTCGTGAGCTAGGATTGATAGCACACGTTTCTATTTGGAGCTCGATGAAGAAGTTTACCATTCAAAAAATCGTCGATTATCTTTTTGTCAGTCTGGATAAGCCTCACATTATACTTGGGCAGGAGTCTTGCACGACGCTCAAGTGTGAGGAACAAGGCCAGATAGTCACATTCAGGGAGCCAGGCACCACCAAGGACCTATTCATGAAGGACTCGAACACCTTGTTTAATAATTTCAATGGGCAATTTCTTCGAGAGAATACTGTCATAGTTGACGATAGTCCTATGAAGCACTTCATGAACAAGTCGGAGAACGTTGTTCTCCCCATCAGTTGGTCTCCCAAGGGTAACGGCCCCAGGGACTCATATTTGGACATGGTCCTTTTGCCCTGGCTTAGGCGACTTCACATAGCTCGAGATGAAGGGTTGAAATCATTTTGCAAGAGTAGTGCGGGGAAAATTGGGCGGAAGATGTTGTATGACGAGAGAAATCGTGGCATGTACAATAGTCTTATGAATGCAATCAGAGTGTCTTTAGCGTACCGATAGCGCACTGCATTTCATTGCTGTTCATAAGCCACATGGATGTAGTGACTGTGTCATCGTCTAATCGGCGTTACGAGAGGGTAGTTTATTTATTGCTTTAGTTCATGTCGAGTCGTGCTAAATGGCATGTGGATTGTTCTCTGAGTTCCTAGTGAACTTCAGCTTGCCTAGACCTTAATGGCTCGTGCATTCGCATGTATGGTTAGAGATATACATAATTTCTGTAATATAATTTTTTTATGAATACCTTTTTGTATTTTCTTCTTCCTCCAGTTTAGGTCGGGTCGACCTCATTCGATGGCTAGGACTTCCTAGACTGCATATTTGCTATTGGAGTTTACTTATAAATGTAATGACAGTTACAGTTTTTGATTGAATTGTTCTAATCTCTTTGTTTTCTTAGAATTTGGGAACGTCGTCCTCTCTAGTTCGGCACACCAGTCTTCCGTGCATTGCATCAGCTGACTCTTTCTCCAACTACGGGCAGAATCTAATTCTGAGTACAGGAAACTTCATGTGTTCGGCTGCCACTGCAAATTCGACAATGGACTTCTCCCTAAAGCCCGTTGATGATGGGGTGGTGGATAGTCCCCCGGGTTCAGCTCCACATCGTCCAAAATCATGTTCTCCATCGTCCATGAAGTCTAGCAATGTTTTTGCTACACCGATGTCGTCTTCACCTTGCGATAGAGCAACACAGCGGAAACTATATGGTGAAGACGTGGGTCCTTCTTCAGATGTTCAAAGAAGTAGGAGGGCTTTCCAAGCTCATGAATTATAAGCAAGTACAACCACAGACCGAAGATGACGAAAGCAATCGTGGAGCTCAAGAATAAATGACACGTATAGTACTTGTTCATAGTGTAAAGTCATACATTCATGCTTCATGAAAGCTCAATGTGCATATTACAAAAGAACTCAGAGTTCGAGTGAATCACACTCGTAGCTTTTACAGTGTACACAGAACAATGTAATGAACTACATTACTGGCCTTTATAGTTCGTTGCCTGTAATATAGTGTCACTGGACCTAGCCAAGCATAGTTGAAGATGTATGGAACAACTCATGGTGTACAAGTGAAAGGTCAATATGAACGTTTACCTTGTGGTTCTGATATTTGATTCCTACTTGTGCTCATCTGATTTTAATTCTTGTATGATTTGAATATTGTTTGAGGAATTCTCTTCTCCGTTTTCAAATGAAATTAGACTTCTGTAACTCTCATTTCAGTGGAATACTCTCATTTTAATGAATATTACGTTTCTACTATTCCATTGGCTCGTTCCATCAAACCGTTTGCCCTTGGGTTATAAGGTGTGGTCTTCCGGTGGGTGATCAGATACCTCTTGGTAATATTCTGAATGATATCATTCAGAAAATGGAGTCCTCGATCACTGACTAACTCTAGTGGGTGTCCAAACCTCATCAGAATGTCCGTGAATAGGAACGATGCTGCAGTCTGGGCAGAACTATTTCGGGTAGCCCGTGCTTCCACCCATTTGGTGGCATAATCCATCGCCAAGATGATATACTTCTTTCTTCTAGCCGTAAGTGGGGAAATGGGACCTATGAAATCTATTCCCCATTTCTCAAATGGGGCAATAGGCATGATTGGAACGAGTGGCCAATGATTCCGGAAAGAAGGAGCCCCTATTCGTTGACATTGGTCACAGCTCCCCACATGCTTCTTGACGTCCCAGATCAGATATGGCCACCAATATCCGGCTGCTCGGATCCGGTTCATTGTGGTGATAGCTGCGAAATGTCCCCCAGAGGGTCTGGAATACAAGGCTCGCATTATCTTCTTCTGGTCCTTTGATTCCACGCATCGCCTTAGCTAATCATCTGCTCCCATTTTAAGGCCTTATTCGTTAAAATGAGACAAATTGCAGTCTCATTTTAATTTTTCATACATGCAAGGTGGAAGAAGGGTTCATTAAATTGAGACTGTTCATTAAATTGAGACTTGAAAATGTCAAATATGTATTTCATTAATTTTATACTATTAACTAAAGTAGCACAAACTCAAAAGTACATCTCGATTTACTAATTCCTTTGTAAAAAAGAAAACAAAATAGTCAAAGACATTATGAAGTGAGACATTTTTAAAAATCAAAACTTTCATATGTCAAAAAACTAATGTATACATGGAGGATAGCAAACTTTAACATGAAATTAAACATATGAATTACCAAAAATTCACCAAAAACATTTAGAATACAATACTTGGAGATACAATAGTAATAAAAAAATTTACTATTAATAGAAATAAATTTCTCATACATAGGCACACTACCATAATAAAAGTAACCAAGACATATATGAATGTAAACATTGCCCAAACTTGTTAATAATTACAATGAGTGCTCTAATTGAACTACCAAAACAACATTTATCTAATAAAATTATGAACTATAAGTCATTCTTCAATCATAGAACCATCGTTATTTGCAGTAGTCGTGAAGGCTGCCACTGATGCCTTAATAATTTGAATTTGTAGACTTGGAACCGTCACCTTTGGATTTTTAGTTCCATCACGAAACCGTGGCTTCCAAGCTGTCATGATACAATCTGTGCTTGACCATGTTGAAGGTATAACGCTATCTTCACGCCACACATTTCCTTGTTTCGTGTCCCAACCCTCATATGTCTCCATATTAATGTGCCGATCCGAAGTAGGCCTCCAATATTGGATTTTGATCATATGCATATGCCCTGGATCGGGACTCAGAGCCGTAATAGCCCTAGCGAGCCAAAATGGTTTTGGATCACCATCAGCAGGACGCACTGCAACAAAATAACGTGCGTGTGTATCACGAGCAACACGAAACGAAGAACGTGGACGATCACGCTTACGTCCAACAAAGTTGGCATCCTCTGCATTTTCTTCACGCAATGTGCCATTTCTTTGCATTTGATTTGTTTCATCATTGGCAATCCTTGAAGCTGGCCAAAATCCATCAAGTAATGCCTCTCGCACCTGAAGAGGTGCATCTAGAGCAGCTCTGATGCCTTTCCAATACTCTTCTAGTGGACCATTCTTCCGCCTGTACTCTCCACTATGATCATTGTTTGCCATTTTGTTCCAATGTTTAACATAGCCATTCAAACCTTTCTTTATCTCTTCAAGAGCTTTCATTGGAACTGGAGCCAAAGGTTTAGGGCTACCACTTGGTACTTTAGGAAGTCCATCCTCAGTCTCTGACCACATTCTAATCCCATTGCCGTGCTCTGGCAACCACTTTGGGTCAGTACACAAATTTTTATACTCCATCAAAGGCCATCTTGAAGAATCCATAAAAAACTTGAATTGTTGACTTTTCGAATGCCCTCCTAATTCATCTCCACCAGTGCCCAAATAACCCTCCACAAATTTCTTGAAATCAGGGAGCTCCTCAATGAGATGAGGAATCACAGGGTGCGTTTCACAATCCATAAAGGACTTCATGAGCTTTGGAAGTGTTGGATAGTCATTCGTCTTCAATCTTGAACTCCATCGACCAAAAAGAGCATCAATGTCTTCGTGAGTGTGTCCTACAATAAGAAAGTTGATGTATACCTCACGAAAAATGCCCTTGTATACAAGCAAAGAGTAGAAAGCAAAAACATATCGATTCTTGTTGTCCCTTGACGCATTGTCCAATTGCAATATTAATATTGGTGGGAGAGGTTGAGCTGGAAGTGGCTATTCTGGAGGTGGAAGGAGGGAGTCCAAGCAATTTTCTGCTCCTTTTAAAAGCGCCTTTGTCAATGTGGATTGTCCCTCCTCAATAGAAAATAACGCCCTCAATGAATTTTTAGGCGGGCCTTCCAAATCCCACAACAACCTTGCAATGGACCCAATGGTATGATTCGAATCTGTTGGGAAAATGCCCACACCATAGTGTGCATATCGTACATCGCCATGACCATGAGCAATCATACCTGTGATAGCAACAGGCATTTTCATGAAGGATTCCGTCGACTTGTTCTTGTGAGAAAAGTGTGGAGAAGCCGTTTTTGAATGATCCATTTTATCATAAATGATGCACAACATTTTGTCCGGGCATCTCACGGAAAATTCCCGATTTCCATAGTAGTACTCTCTATGAGCCCTCTGACCTGCAACATGGGTATTCAAAATATTGGTATACTTATCAAACGACTCTGATTTCCAACAAGCGCTCTTCAATTGGTTATACTCATCGCACAAGCCACACCTAGCAAAACTATCCCCACGAGCCTTGGCAGCAAATTCAGGGAAATTCTGACGGCGAATGTTGCTCAAGCCACTGGAAGAAATCGGCTGCAAATTGAACTCTACATTGGACTCATTGATTTTAGGTAATTGGTCACTCCAACGAAAAGCAGAAGGTAGAACCATCGCTGCAACTTTCTCCCTAGACTCTATTGTCCTTGTTTTGTGTGGCATTCGATCGACATCAGACTCAATAAGAATTCGAAGCATGGCAGTAGCTTGAAGAGTATGCATGCGGGGTTTTTTAGATCCCACATTTCCATGCACCTGAGCTTGCTTCCCAATTCTAGCCTTCTCTTTGTACCTATAGAACGTAGCTTTTGCAATCCCATGAATGATCCACCATGCAGTGGGGCACACTTCTCTACCTTTCAAGGTAATCCACTCTTTGCCACCACTGTCTTTATGGATTTGCCTGTGCACCTCCAAAAGTGTCTTGCTACGCGCCTTGAAGTCCTCACCTGAATATAGTTCAGTCCTTATCGCTTGGATTTGCCCACGCGGAAAAGGTTGAACACAATTTTTCTCACAACATGATTTTGTGGACACTGATGTGATCGATTCCATAGAGAGGAGAAGTTCTTTCTTGGGTGGAATCTCTGGATCAATCCTTTCACGAGTTGTTTCGTATGATCGAACCCCCTTACGAATTCTTCTGCTTGATGGGTTCATGGCTGCGTTATATACATGGGTTTGGTTATGGTCATATAAGCTGACATCGTCATCTAAAAAAACTCTCTTGATGTCCCAGGAACGAAGTGACCATACATTGCCCGATGAGAAGAGTTCCTCGTTCAGAGACTCAGCGATTTGAATGGCAACCCGGTCATCGCCAAGAAGCTTTCCATCTTGGTCAATGATTAACTCTGGGTCAACGTTTTGGCAAATCCCCCTTGCAAGATCCACCCCATCTTCATTTCGAAGAGTGACAAATCGTGAGACCCATTTTGCACGACCAATCCCCTCGCATACCTGAACATCAGGTGGAAATGGGGGAACTGGATTCGCGAACTCATCAACCCCATGGAAATCCATTCTGCAAGCACGAAGACCAATCCTTAGATTCATTGTTGAGTCAAAGATAAAGATGATCTATTGCAACAACTTCTAGTATACTAGAAACTAAACATACTCTATATTCACTAATATTAACATCATGTCTCTATACTTTCTTACGAATACAACATCGTTGAATGGATGATCCAATGATTTGTGCTATGATTCAGTCATTCATCTTCATCTAAGTAAATACTTTTGAATGCAAAGTTGCAAACACTTTATTTATAGTTGACATTATCATCGCCCCAACGATAACCGGAAATTGTTGTTACTCAGAGTTATCGTTGACTCAATGATAACTCTCCTCAACAAAACTCATTTCTTGATTCGTTGGATGTGATGAAGAAATAATTCAACCCAATGCACAATCTCGTTTGAAATCATAAGAAATTGAAGTGTCTACACCTTTGAAAATTTCTGACAAGATTATCATCGACCCGACGATAACTGGAACTCGAAGAACTCAAAGTTATCATTTACACAATGATAACGATCATCAATGAAACTCCTCTCATGATTCGTTGGTTGTGACGAAGGAAAAATTCAACCCGATGCACATTTTTCTTTCAAATCATAAGAATTTGAAATAGCTACACATTTGCTAAGAATGCCGATTGAAAAAAACTGACTACGTTATCATCGACTCGACGATAACTAGGAGCAAAAGAATTCAGCGGTATCATTGACTCAACGATAACTATCCTCAACGAAACTCCTTTCATCATTTGTTCGATTTGACGAAGAAATAATTCAACCCGATGCACATTCTGCTTTGAAATCAGAAGAAATCGAAGTAGTTACACATTTGCTAAGAATACCGATTGAGAAAATCTGACTACGTTATCATCGACTCGACGATAACTAGAAGTCAAAGAACTCAGAGTTATCGTTGACACAACGATAATGATCATCAATGAAACTCCTTTCATGTTTCGTTAGTTGTGACTAAGGAAAAATTCAACCCAATGCACATTCTTCTTTCAAATCATAGCAAATTGAAGTAGCTTCAAATTTGCTAAGAATACCGATTGAGAAAATCTGACTACGTTATCATCGACTCGACGATAACTAGGAGCAAAAGAAATCAGAGGTATCATTGACTCAACGATAACTATCCTCAACAAAACTCCTTTCATCATTTGTTCGATTTGACGAAGAAATAATTCAACCTGATGCACATTCTGCTTTGAAATCAGAAGAAATCAAAGTAGTTACACATTTGCTAAGAATACCGATTGAGAAAATCTGACTACGTTATCATCGACTCGACGATAACTAGAAGTCAAAGAACTCAGAGTTATCGTTGACACAACGATAATGATCATCAATGAAACTCCTTTCATGTTTCGTTAGTTGTGACTAAGGAAAAATTCAACCCAATGCACATTCTTCTTTCAAATCATAGCAAATTGAAGTAGCTTCAAATTTGCTAAGAATACCGATTGAGAAAATCTGACTACGTTATCATCGACTCGACAATAACTAGGAGCAAAAGAAATCAGAGGTATCATTGACTCAACGATAACTATCCTCAACAAAACTCCTTTCATCATTTGTTCGATTTGACGAAGAAATAATTCAACCTGATGCACATTCTGCTTTGAAATCAGAAGAAATCAAAGTAGTTACACATTTGCTAAGAATACCGATTGAGAAAATCTGACTACGTTATCATCGACTCGACGATAACTAGAAGTCAAAGAACTCAGAGTTATCGTTGACACAACGATAATGATCATCAATGAAACTCCTTTCATGTTTCGTTAGTTGTGACTAAGGAAAAATTCAACCCAATGCACATTCTTCTTTCAAATCATAGCAAATTGAAGTAGCTTCAAATTTGCTAAGAATACCGATTGAGAAAATCTGACTACGTTATCATCGACTCGACAATAACTAGGAGCAAAAGAAATCAGAGGTATCATTGACTCAACGATAACTATCCTCAACAAAACTCCTTTCATCATTTGTTCGATTTGACGAAGAAATAATTCAACCTGATGCACATTCTGCTTTGAAATCAGAAGAAATCAAAGTAGTTACACATTTGCTAAGAATACCGATTGAGAAAATCTGACTACGTTATCATCGACTCGACGATAACTAGAAGTCAAAGAACTCAGAGTTATCGTTGACACAACGATAATGATCATCAATGAAACTCCTTTCATGTTTCGTTAGTTGTGACTAAGGAAAAATTCAACCCAATGCACATTCTTCTTTCAAATCATAGCAAATTGAAGTAGCTTCAAATTTGCTAAGAATACCGATTGAGAAAATCTGACTACGTTATCATCGACTCGACGATAACTAGGAGCAAAAGAAATCAGAGGTATCATTGATTCAACGATAACTATCCTCAACAAAACTCCTTTCATGATTTGTTCAATTTGGCAAAGAAATAATTCAACCCGATGCTGATTTTGTTTTGAAATCAGAAGAAACTGAAGTAACTACACATTTGCTAGGAATGCCGATTGAAAAAATCTGACTACGTTATCATCGACTCGACGATAACCAGAAGTCAAAGAGGTCACACTTATCATCGACTCAACGATAAGTACCCTCAATGACAGTATTGAGGTAATGGAATTATCCATGAAATGCTCCGACATTCACGCCGCAAAAAATGGGCATTGCAAACAACTTTGTTACAACTCTCTTCACCAAAAGCAAGAGTAACCAATTCCTTATAGTCTACAGGCTCGCTCAACAAATATAATGTCTTCACGCATTGAGATGTCACAAACATGGACCTTCAATGACTAGTTTCACGTACTTCCTGACATCAATATGTACAAAACTAACTCACCACCAGACGAGGTCAATGGCAACTAATTTAAATACAAACTACACCTTCTATCTAAGAACTCACAAACAAGAAGAAAAAACTTTGAGGACCTGAACTTGTCAATGTGCTATGCAGACACACTTGAAGCGCAAGAGAATAGCAAGAGCAAAAGAGTCTCCTCGGCGTGTTTGTGGAAGAAGGCGTGTCTGGCAAGTGAAGTTGTCCGTGGCAAGAGATTGTCAAAAAGTTGGAGAAAGCGGGAACATTTTAGCGGGCAATTCCAAATTTCAAAAATCCTGCAAACTCCTTGATTCCTGGCTGATCAGTCGTTCGCTTTAAGGCGCTTTTGCCAGCTTTTTACAAACAAGATGTGGCTCCACTAATGCTTTCTCCAAAAAAAAGTGTCCATATACAGAATTGTCTGCTATAGTTCTAGTAGGTTGACTTCTTAGGTCATGTGCCCATCGATTGCTCAATATTTTTAGGCCTTTTCTTGGTGGCTTATTTTCTATCAAATCCATTTTTGGGTTTTAGGATTTCGGCTATTCAGGCTATGAATTTTTAGAGGTTTACGGCTTCTAGAGTTTAGGGTTTAGGGTTTTCAGGCTATGAATTTGTAGGAGTTTAGGGTTTAGGGTTTAGGGTTTTCAGGCTATGAATTTGTAGGGGTTTAGGGGTTAGGATTTAGGATTTGTAGGCTGTGAATTTTTAGAGGTTTAGGATTCGGGGTTTTAGGGTTAATGCTTTAGGGTTAGGGTTTGGAGCATGACAAATGGGTTTTGAATATATTTAGGGCTGTAGGTTTTAAGGTTTATGTTCTGTCATTTCATCATGCAAATAGGGTTTAGGGTCGCATTGATGATAAAAAAATGGAGGTACTCTTCTATTTCTTCATGAAGGTGCAATGGAATAATGTACCAATGAATAAGATGGAAAATAGTATTGTTGAATTTATATTCCATTTATACATGCACGTTTGGTGGAATACTTGAGAAATGAAAAAAAATTGGGACATTTTGTTGCTCAATTATTCTCCCATTTTTTCATGCAAGTGTGATGGAATAATGTAGCAATGAAAAATATTGGGAAACAATGCAGCTCAATGTATTTGCCATTTAGTGATATACGTTTGATGGAATTCCAGAGGAATGAAAAAAAATGGGGAGATAATGTGCTCAATTACTCTCCCATTGTTTTTTTCATGCAAGTGTTTTGGAATACCATAGAAATGAAAAGAAATGGAGAGATAGTGTTGCTCAATTAATTCTTCATTTATTTATAGAAGAGCCAGAGTCTTGGCTTAAGGATAAGGGTTTTATTCTTTAGATAATATCATATAATTAGGGGTATGTTGTACGTTGTGGATTTGTGGGCATTTAAACTAAAAAAATGTGGTGTAAATAAGATATTTCACTTCTAAATTTGTCCTTTTCTTAAATATATAATAACCGGAAACACCAAAACAAAATGGGTCATTATGAATCATGTAAGCATAGCGTCTCAATGAGCTCCCGCTCATTGAGAATATTTTTGGTTCAGTGCTTAACGTGACTTATTAGTGTCATAATCATTTATTTGGGTATGATTCCAAAGTGGACGACATCCACAAGAATGAGAATTCATTGCAAAATTTGAAGACTTGTAAATTATGAGATTCAACCTAAAGTAGTAGTACATCCATAGTTCTCTTAATACCCCCCTAAACCATAACATGGTTAGGGGCTAATTAACAAAAACTAAAGACTTAAGCGTAGCATCTTCAATAATAAGTCCAAAATATACTACTAAAATTGATTTCGTTTTTAGAATGAAACATTTCAATTCTAAAGACAGTGGTGTAGTCATTTACAAAGAATTTTAGGAAATATGCATTTCGTGGACTTTGGTGGCATATCCATCTAATCCTATCGAAACAAGACCGAATTGGTCATTAAAAAATTGTTGTAATTGCCTGCCAAATTGATCCAATTGCATCCAAATAGAGGAAGCAATGCTATCACCAAGTCCTTTAAAACTTCTTTGAATAGAATCTGGTATTTTATTTTGATGGTACTTTACTACATTGCCTTTTGATTTTGCTCCACCATGTGCAACATTGCCGTGACTTACAGATTTGTATCTCCCCCGCTTTGGATTTTTTTGATTATCTTTTGATAGATATTGGGATGTTTCATAATAGTGATTTACTTCAACTAGAGTTCGTTGGTAATCAAGGTCAGTAGTCCACATATTGGGAATATATATCATTATGACATGGTCGTAAATGTCTTGCCAATTTTCTTGGAAAGTTAAAGTACATTCATTAATAGAAAAGACCACAACATTACTGAATTGCCAAGCTAAAATGATGCTTTACTTCGGGGCTGAGTCGTAGCACTTCGGGCCCCAGTTGTAGCACTTGGGGCCCCGAGTGTCTCAACTGGGGCCCCAAAGTGTCTCTACCTTTTACATTTCTAATTAAAATAGAGATGTAGAAGTTCTTTTGTTAAACTTAAAAATCTCTATATAAATAGCTTGTATTATAAATTTAAAAAACCTAAATTGAATGAAGAGATGTATTTAAGAGCAAGTTTTCTAAAAGAATTATAAATTTGCTTTAACCAAACTCAACAAAGAGATGTATTTGAGTGAAGTTATCTAAAAACATCATGAGTTTACTTTAATCAAGTTCAACAAAGAGATGTATTAAAAAGCAAGTTATCTAGAAAGAAGTCATTTTTTATTATTGCAAATATATTAAAACTTTTATATACAAAATATTATAAGAAGACCTTTGAAACAAACTACTGATTTAATTTGTCTTATTTGTTTGCCTTATTTGTGAGAAGTTCTTTTTATACAAGTTTCTTTTATAGGATGCAGGTTACAAATCCAATGGAGGTTTGCTACCTACTTCCATCTTGTATGCTTATATGTATGTATTAACTGTTTCTTAGTTACAAATTTGTAATGAAGTTATTGTATAAAAACTAAGAAGATAAGTTGCCATCTTACCTTTCTTTATATAGATTATAATATAGTATATGTAGGTTTAATGATTTGTACGTTTAGGGAAAGTAAGAAGGTAAGAGGCCTCCTTACCTTTCTTTATGTAGTTTATTTTGAAGTACATTTAGGTTTGCTAAGTTTTAAGTTTAGATTGAGGAAGTTTGAAGGTAAGAGGCCTCCTTACCTTTTTTTATATAGTTTGTTTTAAAGTACATCTAGGTTTAATAAGTTGTAAATTTAAAGAAAGTAAGAAGATAAGAGGCCTCCTTACTTTCCCTAGTCCATAAGAACTCTTCTCACTAAGTACCTCTCGGTACCGAAAACACCTTTTCAATAAGCGGGCCATGCATACCAAATGATTATGGCCCAACTATTCTCATAACAATTTTAATTTTAGAGGAAAAATATTATGGAAATTAGATGATGAATAGAAAATGAAATATTCAAGAAAAAAAAAATTGGAAATGAAAAAATATAGGTATTAATAAAAATTTAAGGTTCATAAATGCTTGACTTTTTTTCACACTAATGTGTTGCAATGCTAGTTTTTGAACAAAATGTGATTGTTTTCCAAACTTTTTATGTGTGAGTTTTGAAGTCCTACTAATTACAAATAGAACCCTAGTATGCCAGACTCCGTTTAAAAATTCATAAGTAATTCATAAATTCTCCAAAACTTATGAAACGACTTGGGCTAGAATCCTCATCAAATTTTCTTTAACTGAAAAATGAGCTAAAAATATTCCAGTCCAAGGAAATACATGAAAAAAGGGGACTGGCTTAGAAACCTCCTCCCCTTAGTTACCCTGACAATGCCATCTTGAAATTTTCTTCTAGTGAAAGAAAGGGCAAAATAAATTTAAATCCTCCAAAATCTCTAGAAGGCCTAATTTCCTTTAGGTGAGCACTTTCAGGACCTTCTACCTTACGTAAGTCATAGGGAGGTTCGGGTGTTGTAAGGGGAGGTTTGGATACTAGCGCAAGAGGTTCGGGAATGTAGGACGAGGTTCGGGACAAGGTTCGGGAATGTAGGACGAGGTTCGGGACGAGGTTCAGGAATGTAGGACGAGGTTCGGGATGAGGTTCGAGAATGTAGGACGAGGTTCGGGACGAGGTTCGGTTCGACCGTCAGGTTCGTGTATTCGTCGTCAACCTCCTCATGCGGTGCAAGTTTCCAGTTGCTGCGACTCTTGCGGTGCGTTTTCAGCTGCCTCACTTGTGTGCGCAATTGTGTTTTAGGGTTGCGTGAAGTGCGAGTGATTGCGTTTTCAATTAGTGCATGGACGTTTGTAATGGATGCGTCAGTTGTTTGAGCTCCATTTTGCGAGTTGATTGAGGGTTTAGGGTGAGGAAGCTGAGCTCCAGCCCGCGACTTTTTGAGCGGCTGACCTTGATTCTGCGAGTTTGTAAACGGCTGAGCTCGATTCCACGAGTTCAATCGGGAGCGGTTAGGATCTGCGAGTTCAATTGGGAGTGGCAACATTCCATTTTCTGAGGTCAATCGGGGTTTCCGGTGCTTTGCAAGGTATGAGGTTCTTGGTGTAACTTGTGAGCTCCATTTTACAAGTTAATTTAGGATGTACAGTGAGTGACGGAGTGCTTCCACGAGTTTAAGGATTACTATTTTCAATCTGTGCACGCTTGTTTCTGAGAAGTTGGGTTTGTGAGTGAATTTGTGAGTGCTCACATTCTTTTGGGCGCTTGTTTTTGCGGTTTAGGGTTCGTGTTTGGCAGCGATTGTTTTAAGCGCTTTTGCTTGTGTTTGTGAACGCTCATAATTTTGAGGGCTTCTGCTTCTGCATGCCGCGTTTGTCCCAGCGAAGTGGTTTAGAATTCATGGCTGTTTTTTAGGGTAACATGTCTAGTTCTCTATTTTGTGAACGCTTGTTGTTTCAACCAATTGTTTGCTTCATTTATTGTTGCGACTTGATAATGTTCAGGGTTTAGGTGCTACCGTCAAGAAGAGGGGCACGAGATTGCTGGAATTGTGGAGTACTGTCACCTTTTTCTTTGAACAGCGTCAAGGCAGGAGTTTGTAATAGGTGCTCCCAATCTGTGCTTCTTGTACAGGTATAGTCAGTTTCTGAATCCTTCCTATTGTGGTTCAAGACTTGATGTTGTTCAATTCTATAGTTGCATGTGTTTAGGGTTTAATTTTAATTTATACAAATGTGACGATACCTCTGCAAGTAGTCTAAGACCTGACATACTCGTTTTGGATTCCAAGTTGTAGTTTGTAGTATCTTGCATGGTTTAAGACTTGAATTGTGCATAATCACATCGTTTCCATATCATGCATCTTACATTTCTCTAATGGAATTGCTTTTTGGCCATGGCATTTTCAGAGTTTGTCCACTGAAGTAGAGAAACAAAAAGTTAATTCTTCTCATCATGCAAGCATTTAGGGTTTAGATGCAGAAATTAGGGCTTCCACACAATGCCCAGTCAAGTGCATGACAAAAGTCTGGGTTATCCTCGAGTCGAGGATAACCTCGGTCCATCGCAAAACTCAGGGTCATCCTCGGGTCGAGGATAACCTAGGACCAACGTCGAACTTAGGGTTATCCTCGAGTCGAGGATAACCTGGTTCTAACGCAGAACTGAAGGTTATCCTCGACTCGACGATAACCTACATCCATTGTAGAACTCAGGGTTATCCTCGACTCGAGGATAACCAAGGACGACCATAGAAGTCAAGTTTATCCCCGATTCAAGGATAACCCAGGTCCACCATAAAAAATAACGACCCTTAAACTCTAGAACTCAAGGTTATCCTCGAGTCGAGGATATTCTGGTTCCGCCTCAAAATTGAGGGGAACCCTCGAGTCGAGAATAACCTGGGATACATCATCGCTATCCACAATCCCAGAATTCATTGGTACATGAGAAGTCCCCTTGGTTATCCTCGACTCGAGGATAATTTGGAAGAATTTGATGTTAGCCAGTAGGAAGCAAACAATCATTCATAGAAGATAATCAACAAATTATTATCAAAAAATCAAAACTAAACTCAAATAGAGGTGAAGAACATTATTCTGCAAATAATTAAAAAACTTCAGAATGTTGTATTATACAATCATCGATACAACAAACAGAACAGAAAATCATATTGCTTCCTAGCCATGAACGTCCTCAATGTAGCATTCAGTCATTCACATGAAATGACCATTGAAATTCATAGTTCGTGCTATGAGTCCCCTCACTCCAATTATCCTCGAGTCGACGATGCACTGTCCAATAATGCGACTAAAACAACAACAAACAAATAAGACTTCCTTTGAAAATTAAGTATAGCGACCTATAACTAAATGCCAATAATGTATGTCTTTTGACAGGGCCTGAGAATGGATTCGGAAGATGCGTACGACTATTCAGTGACAAAGCACCACCTTGAACCCTTCGTCAATCCTGTCGAAGATGGACCCTTCATTTCGGAAATGGAGGATAGCTACGGGAAACTATTCCAGTTCAAATCGCATGTTGCGAGCTGGAGTTTTGGTGTGAACCGATAGAAAGACTACGTCTTTCTCCGGTACAAAGTCTCTGGGCAGCCAGGTTACCTAGTGTGGAATTTGAATGAGAAGGTGATGTTCATAGATGCTCACCACAACAACTACGTTGCGGTCGTCCTACGTGAGGTAGATGACGCTGGGAAAGCCGGAAAACATTGTCACTCAATAGTGCTCAATGTCAACTCAAATCAAGCAGAGTTTGACCTTGAGAACCTCATGACATTATTGGAGGGCTCTGAAATGGAGTCCCTCAATCAGCAATTCATAGATAGCGGATATCTTCCATGGAAAACCGGGACCGGCAAAGCTACAGCGACCAAGCTCAGCCTTATCTTCCAGACATTAGATAGGTACGCTTTGTCAAACGTTCAAGCTCCTCCAAGTGTGGGAGGGCAAATACGTAATATTCAACAATGAGAATCGACTGGAAAGCGGAGCCTGCCATCTGGAAGCGGAGGAGGCAGAAGTAGAGGGACTCAACCTAGTCAGCCCATGCCGGAGACTCAAATTCAGGGTTCCATTGATTCGAGCCCAACACCACCAAGTAAGAGAAGAAGGAAAAGTTTAGTGGGAGGTGCCATGGGTGCAGGTAGCTCGGGGTCTGCATTGACATCAGTTGGAACTCAATCAGAAGAGCCGATGGAAGAGTTTCTGAGGCATGCACTCATTCAGAGGGAGTTCTGGGCAGAACACAAGCAGTGTTTCTTCTTCGATCAGAACACTGTCAGTGTGGACATCAAGCAATGTGTGATTGCAAAAGAACAGTATATAATCCGTGCACTGCAAGAGGACATGGTCAAGTCCGTGAAAGAGCAGCTCATCCAACTCATCGACATCAAGCAGCGGCAAAAAGTATGCTTGACTCCAGTAGACAGAAATAATCAACTCTTGAAAATGAAACCCCAGAAGTGGGAAGACATTGAAAATGGCCAGTTCATGATTATCAATGGCCAACACAGTATAACAGCATCCAAGGAGCTTCAGAAGCAAGGGTGCGGTGAAAGCAGGCGTGTGGAACTGCAAAGGTGGGACGCATACATTGTTTGGACGTTGGACCTAAACAAACTTCGACACATTTCGCGCTTCTACAATGCAACGAACCACCTAGATCATGCGCAGCCGACGTGGGGGAATCAAATAATCAACTGTAGGAACATCTGGATCGCTTGCAAGCGTCCCACTCTTGAAGTGACCGATCATGTGGTGCGACAGAACAAGGCTGTATATAGTCCGCTCAACTACAAGGTGAGTGAGAGCTTACCACCATCGTCGACTCGACGATACATACTACACTACAACATTGAATTCCTATAGTCTTGTATTCATTGGTCAATAGTTTGAATTTTAAGTAGAACTCAATTTCATCATGGATTCAATGTTTTTATTTAAACATTCTTTCTCTCTTCCCTTATTTTTCCATCACCTCTTTTTGCAGAGCTTTACCGATGCAGTTGTAGATCGTTTCCAGAATATTAATCCAAAAGGAGACGGTGCAACAATAAGGGGTCCGTCAAACCTGAAGAACGAAATCCAGATAATAACCCTCTCAGACGAGTTGTGGGATCACTGGAAACTCTTCCTGACAAAGCATGGTGAAGGCGAGCTCATTGACCCAGCTACCCTTAAAATGTATAAGGAAAATAAAGGGTACAAATTGAAGCCTGCCGGATTACGAAGGGAGTTCTTTAAACATGCTGGCCATTTCACTGACAAGGATTTCGGAAAACAGACACAACATCTACTTGGGATTACTCCTGGTCGGGCTGCACCATATCCCAAGCTTTCAGTTTCAAGAATGAAGGTGTTAGCAGTGGACAATATGACAAGTACGGACTGGACTGAGCGAAGGAAGAGGAAGAAAATCGTGATTCAAGACTTGATGAGCATCAAGCCTGACTTAAAGCTTCTAGATAGCCGGAAGGACATAATCGATGAGCGGTGGAGGTCTTGGAAGTCTCGCCACTGATTCTCATTTGCTACATGGGATTTCCTCCTTTCACACATCAAGGCCGACTATTTTAAAAAGCGCCTACGGAATGATGCATGGTTGAAGCGCGTAACGGACCTCGAAAAAGAATTCCCAGACGTTCTGCACATGTACAATCGCTTCATGAAGCTGAAATATAGTCTTCCTGAATTGAGTGGTGGAGTGGAAATGCGCAGCATGGATGTCACGGCGAAGGCGCTTGTCACCACTAACCGATTCACTTACTGCCGTCGGGAGGTGAATCTTGCAGTGGTTGACACTAGAGAAGTCCCTCGATCAAAACCCACAGCAGTCGAGGCAGCCATAGACCCATTTCTAGACTTCTTGGACGACAAGCTGGAGCCAAGTATGAGTGCAGCCAACGTGTGGCTTTTCATATTACGTGACAGTGAGGATGTGAGCGCGGCTGTTAGCTTCGCTGACATGAACATGGCGGAGTACGACATACTGAAGTCCAAGTACATCCCATGCAAAGCGGAAATGCTCAACAACGTGACGAACCGAGGCGCCGCCCCAGATGTGCCTCTTCTCTTCCTCTTCAAGAAAGAGAACGAATTCGCTTCATCTGTACGGGATTTCATGAAGCCAGAGTATCGAGCGCCTTCGGAAACATGTCCGTATTACAAGGATGTGCACAGGAACACAGAATGCAAGTGGAGAATTCACCCCACTGAACTCCGAATGGAGTTCTATTTAGAGATCCTCCAAGCATTTGCAGTCCCTGGCGAGAACGTGCTTGGAATTTATACCGGAGTCAAGCTCATGCTTGCTGCAAAGGTATGTCACGTTAACATTGTCATTTACTATCATTGACTCGAGGATAATGGTCAGTTTGCGGAGTGGATTTGTTAGGCTAGTGTAGTTCATGAAATATGTTGAGCAATTGTCACAGTTATCCTCGACTCAACGATAATTACCTATTTTGTATAGTCTGTTTTTCTGTCATACTCTTGTCTTTGCTCTTCATACAAAACGAAGGCTGTAGGATGCTCTTGTTATCCTCGACACGACGATGACCTCTCCTTGCTCCCCTACGACTCACTGATATCCTCTTCTCTTGATTCAGATGTTTGGGGCATTCTTCTATGGTTACGTCGACAAGCACGATGCAAAGGGATATAGAAGTATATCCTACTTTGCTGATAAACTCGACAAGAATGACTTCATGCATTCAAACTCGCCGTACTCGCTCACGTATGTCCAACCCCCTCGTCGTGGACCCGTCATGGTGTTGTCTGACTCACCTCCGTCGCCTCCCATGACACTGGAATCACTTGTTGGGACCTCCGTGACGGAAAATCGAGTGCAGATTGAAGACCTCGTTAGCTCCGATCCGGGATTGGATGGAATAAACAAGTTCGGAACAAATACGTTCCAAATGCGTGCATGGTTATCCTCGGTGTCGATGCCAACTCTGGATCCGACTACTGATCCCGTCACCTCTGAGAATTTGAACATCCAACCTTCCTCTCTTGGATTGGTAGACGTGTCTGGTGTGTCTGACAAGAATGAACCTGCCCAACCTCCATGTAATGAATCACAGGCACTCGCGGATGTGGATCCTATTGCGCATCATGTCGTGGAGGATATTGAATCAGACACGGAATTTGACAAGATGATGGAGGACGACGCAAAGAGGACTGAAAATGTTGGGGATGTCGGCCAAGCACAGGTTGAAGAGGCTGTTGGGGTGGATGATGAACTCATCGTTGATGCCCATGTTCCAGACTTGCCCAACTTCATTGACCTGGGCAGTGATGATGATGTTGCAGATCATCCTCGAGAATCTGATGACGATGAAGAAAACGACGATGGTGCTCCCAAATAGAAGGAGATGAAGCCACTGCTCTTGCCCACGGGTTCCATCATCAAGGTGGAGAAGGACTATTGGAGGCTAGAAGAGGAGAAGAGGGCCAGAAGAATTGAAAGAATAGCAGCAAGGGCAGCAAAAAACAAAGAGTTGGCCGATGCGAATGCAAAAATAATGGAGTTGCAGATAAAGTCGCAAGCCCAAATCTCGGATCTATCGTCCCAGTTTGAGCAACTCAAGCAGCTCCTGTCATCCCAGTCTAGTCAACAACCTGGAAATCCCTTGGTTGTATCCCAGGCTGGGCCTTCACATCCTCCGTTGCCTGTTTCTACATCACCAATCGTGCAGGAACTGGTCGCTGGGCTCCCTCATCCTCGTGTCGATGATAATGAGGGTGGTTGTGCAGTGACACCGGAAGATGTCATTGTTTGCACACCAACTTCGCAAGTGCCAAGGATATCTTCGCCAATACCTTCAGCATTTGAAGTTGTTGTTCCGGAGCCACAGATTGCCCTACAAGATACAGGACATCATCCTCGTGTCGACGATGCTGATCGTGTTGGAGAGGTCCAGGCGTCTCCGATTGAAATGACCTCCGTCCTTGAGTCGGCAAAGGCTGTTGTGGAACGCCATTCTCCCTCCTTTGATGAAGAGGAGGAGAAGGTGGACTACGGCGAGGGCGAAGAAGATCTTCACGATACTCCTTCGTTCGAAGAGAAAGGTCCTTCTTCCAAGCCCGCTGAGGTGGAAGACGATTCCACCCAAGCGGGTAGATCTTCACAGGTAAACTCCTCAAATCTAGAGTATTAATCCAAGGTGGAGAGTCTGATAGTCGTTTGTTATTGTGTGGATGTTTGGAATGCGGTGCACATGAATTGTCGACTCTTATTCGAATTCATGATGCTTGACAGGATGGCGTGCCTATCCTTGAATGAATTGCGCGGACGGATCCTGTGTCCGTGGTCGACATGCGTGTAGAATAGTATAGCGTAGGCCTCAATGCGCAGTCTTGACGACCCATACTTAAACGAAATTTTGACATGTATTTTATAATCTACCTTAAATAAAGTATAAGCGTTTCAATAGATTGTGTACAATGACGTCTAATTGATTCGATTTGTGCATGTGTTCATGCTCAGCTCAATACACATAGAAATGTGCAACATTCGGTACCAATGAAAGCACTCCCTCGCGGAAGTCCCAAGTCAATTAGTGGAATGAAATGCATCTGTCCGCTTGCTGGCTCTCCCACTTCTGCATTTATTCAGGTAACTCCAATTCTCATTTGTTTTGCTTTGATCAGGTAGCGTCGGAGGGGCGAAGAGAGGTCTTGCGAATGAGCTTGCGTCCTTCGATGCCTCCACCGCGGAGAAAAACACTATATTCATTAAAATGAGAGTTTTCCAAGTAAATGAGAGGTTCTAAATACACAGTTTTCTTTAAACATAGGTGATTTTGTTCTATACGGAGAGAGAAAAGCAATGCATCATTAGAAAAGAGTGTAAATATTGCAAGTCCATTATGAGAAGAATGGAATTTATTGATAATATCCATGAAATATACAAGTATTAGGGTGTACACTATGGAATGACACTGAGAACTATATATACTGGATACTATTGATAGCGCAGTACATTGTGCTTGGAGACTGAGCTGGAGGCATCACCACCACTGCAGATAGATTGTAACAAAGGAAATGGCTACGGCATGCAAAGAATGCAAGATTTATGACAACAATGTCTTAGAACCGACTAAGCCCGAAAATTATAGAATCGAATACTAGCTGTTCCCCCAATTCAGCCAATTCGTGGTAGAAGGGAAAGCAAACATTATATAACCTTAACTCTCAGCTATTCTTCGAATGTACTCTCACACACCACAATGTCCAAAAAGCAATGTATGAGTGTACGTTCAAAGAATAGCTGAGAGTAAAGGTTATATAATGTTTCCTTTCTCTTCTACCACGAATTGGCTCAACTATGCACATAGTCGGGTCTAAGACATCGTTGTCACCTACAGTGCATCCTGACTATGAGGTCCAGGATTGTCAAAGCCCAGAAATTGTAGAATCCAATACCAGATGTTCCCCCAAGAAATATCCTCAAACATTGCACTCCTCATGATTCTAACTCTACATACTATGACTGCGTCCTACTCTTCAATACCTCTATTGCCTTTAATATTTTTGGCCCTCGACTATATCCATTACTAGCAGCAGATCTTTGCCGGGCACTCTCTCGCCGTTGTATCTTCAAGGACCTCCGCTCCCAGGCATCCCACGATCCACTGCTACAATGAAGAGCAGGCAATTCAACATGTATTTTACATTGTCGTTTCACAATATCCAAAGAAGATAGACGAGGTAGAGTGCCTTTAGCTACTGCAGGCCGCTTCACCAATTCTATAGTCTTTATTCCTCCAGAAGTGTTGTCCAACACCGCAACAGAAGAAGGCATTGAATCCTGCACCTGCAAAAATCAGTAGAATTAGACATTTGTAACCTACATAGTCTACAATGCAAAACTTTAAGCGAACAGACCGCATTTAGTTGTTGATTACACACCTCGACAACGGCCAGGACAGCCACTTCATCATCATAAAGCTTTCTTTGCGTTTCTAGATTCACTCCAGACCGATCCCGTGGAGTTGTCGAATGGGACTTCAGAGGAGATGGAGAGTGCATTAATGCAGGGTGCTTTCCTCCATTGGGAGGACTATCAACAACGCCATCATCTATGTCCATCATAGAGAAATCCATTGTGGACTGTGCAGTAGCCGCCGAGTACATGACATGCCGAATTACAGGTGCCATAGCATTCCTAACCTCCTGGACACAACACAAAGATATTCACTGCAAATGAATAAAGTATTGTATTTGTTTAGGCGTAGTCTTCCAATACAGCGAAGGCGACCACAAAATCCATGAGATTCTACAAACTTCGTGGTGCGGGAGGCGGACAAGGACGGAAGAAGATGTCTTCTACGCTAAGCTCCTCGCGTTTCACTGCGGTTTTCTTCTTCCAGGGGACGGCACGTCCGAAATCATCCACTTTCCACTCACTATGAAGTGTATTGGAGACTGCATGCGCCCTCTGCAGTTCCTTGTACTTGGATTGGTCGAGATCATGCATGAGGTGGATCCCCCCCACAGCATTGTCTCTCCGAAAAGGAAACAGTTCCCAAGGCTTCTCTACATGTAGTCTCTTAATCCAAGGTAGAAGTTCACGTACGAGGACCATGTCTCTCGGCCCCTGACCTTCGAACGACCACGTATCTAGGAGCACTACGTTTGTGGGGTCATTCAAGAAGTGTTTCTCGGGCTTGTCATCCACTATTACAGTATTGTCCTTAGTGAATATGGAGCCCCTCAGTTTGTACAATCTTTTCAATGGCTTTAAATATAGGTCTTTGCAGGATCCCGTCAATCTGTAGTTTTGTAGCGTCCCATCTCTGTCTCTACATTTCATAATGACACATTGTTCTCGGCCTAGGACACTGTAGGGGGGGGTTAGTCCGCGGAAGAAGAGTTCAGCGATGAGCTTGGCGTAGGATTGGTCCATGGAGCTCTAGACCACGACGTTTGCGATGGATGTCAACTCCCGCAAGAACCTTCTGACATGAGGTCTAGGAGTGACCCTATGCAATTCCATGACGTTGTGGACGGCCTCACGGACTATCTCTCCAGGATAGCATAATCTTCTTTCTCTTATGTGATATCTTATATCATCACACACGCACAATAGACCATTCAGATCTAGAACGACATTGAGCCATTTTTTAGTGAACCTGGACATGCATGGTCTAAGGATTTGGACTTCCGCCTTACAGTCAGCAACAATTCCCTTTGTGGCACCCTGCTCATAAGGAACAGAGACACAGAGAAAATTAAATGGGTACAAATTCGAAATCAACGGAAGCACCAAAGCCGCGTATGGGAGACCATGAAATACATCGGGGAGGTCAAGAAAAACAAGGGCTTTCAACCAGTGTCAGTCACAGCGACCACGACAGTGAAACGTACATGACAAAGCACATACCGCAATATCAACCGAAGGATCTGGGTGGGAGCATTCTGGATCCTCTCTTTCACCGCTCGAAGCAATATCACCCATCACCTGAGCGTCATCAGGAAGGGCTTCGAGCACCTGAGCGTCTTCGGGAACGGCATCGGGGACCTGAGCGTCGTCGGTAACGAATTCGAGCACCTCAGCGTTGTGGCCAGGAAGACCATCATCCTCGAGTCTCACTTCCGCAGGACATGGCAGACATGCCTCAAGTGGAGGTTCACCATTGGGAGCCACAACCTGTTCATTGACATGCCCAAGGAATTCTTCCACCAACGAGTTTGGAGCATCGTGGAGAGGAACATCATTGACACATTTCAAACCCGCGACTGCAACATTCAAGCCAGACAATGCTTTGTGAGAGAAAAAATATATTACAATAGCTCTCTGAATGAGAAAATGTTACATTACATACAATGGACTAAGAAAATTGAACCTATCTGCTAGTCGCTACCCTACACTGTCTAAAAGAACTCGAAAGAATTTCAACTCGTAGTGAGTTGAAATGAAGGCTGAGGGAGTCACAGGGAACAACCTGGAGGCATACTAGTCACAGGGCCCTGTGACTGTTGGCCCTCTATTCCATCCGCGGTTCCTTGCTCATCTTCTAATTGAGTGGCAGAATCTGGTGCAGCGTCGACATTTGCATCTCCCTGTGTTCCAGCATCCATCACCACCAAGTCCCGCTCAATCGGTGCAGAGCTGGTTGACGCATGCGCCATCAAATTCTCGGACATGGTCGGTACAGATGGGATGACTGGAGACGAAGCCCCCGCTTGCCTAGCACTATCCGCTGAGCCATGTGCTTGATTTGCGATCATGAGTTGGGGAGACATAGCAGCCGGGTCCAGCATCATCATCGGTCTTGCGGACATCATTTTGCTGACGACCTCAGGCAAGGCATCGATAAGTTGAGCGATCGGTTGATTGCTTTCCTACCGAGCCCGCTTGTTTTCCGCCCTCATCTCCTCTCGCTCTTCCCGCCGTTTCCTTTCCTCCGATTCATTATTCTTTTGGATAATATCCAAGATCCATTGTTGACTAACCGGAGCATCAGACGGTGGCGGATGCGCTTTCTTCTTCTGGGAGAGGCGAATACGCGAGATCGGCGTGTGAAGTTCTTGGGCCAATGAACTAGATGATCCCCTCATCTCACTAGTTTCAAGATTCAACGCCGCTGCACCAGGCCTGTCAGCGCTCAGTTCCAATGCACTGTCGACGGGGTCGACCCATTGTGCCTCCTCGTGGTCGTCGATCTCTACAAGGTCAATCTGATCATCTCCCCGAGACTGATCAGGAATCCTCTGTTGGTATTGTCGCGCAGATTCCTTCCCCTTTCTCGAGGTTGACGCTTCTTTGCCCCGAGTAGATGGCGCAGGCCTTTCATTCCTTCCATCGAAGTCCTGGTCGTCTAGGAAATACACGGACTCAAGGAAATCATCCTTGTCCATGTTCTCAGAATCGACGCACAAGGAGAGGAACTCATTCTTCTTCTTGCTATCACCAACAGCATAGTGATCCAACGATAGCATCTGTATACAACATACAAGACTGTAGTCAGCACAACAATTTCCACTCGACTCGAGTTAAATTCGATTCAAAATTGCTGGCATACATAATGATAAGAACATAATTTCGTGCCCACGCACTTACCCACGCAGCACATGTGAGCTTTCCTCCCGCGAAATACGACAACACAACATCCCTCGGGCAAACGAATAGGGCCAGCACATTTAAATAGAACTCCATTCGAAGTTCTGTGTCGTAGATCCTGTACTCGACCTCCACTGTTTGCCGCTTAGCGTTGTAATGCGATTTCGGTGGTACCGAAAATGATCGCGGAATTTGGCGGTTCTTCATGGCCGCCCCATTCTTCAAAAGGAAGAGTAGCTGAATAGGATCCCTCGCGCGACTGCTCCTCTCAGGAATGTCGCCTATCCTTTCGAAGTTGGACGGTTGATAGTCGGCATAGTGCACGGAATAATGTGTTCCGAATATCGACGTCCTGATGAATCCGCGGAGTTCCAATTCCACGTCCTTGTCTCCTGCGATCCAGAGATACACCTGTGGATCTGTGAGGTCGTTCTCTGGATCTTCTTTGAGAATTCCCATGAATTTCTCAAAGAATGAAGAGTCCTATGTGCATGAACCCCTGTTGATGACGCCGGGGATGTTCCTGAAGTCGATGATCGCCATCTTGATCTTCGACTGTACTTCCTCATCCCAGACATTCGCATCCCAGTGGCCGAGCTCGTCGTCCTTCGTTTCGTAGGGCCGGAAAAAGGCGCTTGCTTGCGGCTTTACGAACTTCCCCTTGCTCTCCAAGAAGACCTTGAAGAACTCCTTGGCCATGGGAGACAGCTCATTGATTGTCTTCTTCTTGTTCGATGGCATCTTCATTTGAGTGAAGAATGTCTCCCTAGGCCCTGTGAGCAGCATGTTCATCGTGGCCTTGGTGACGTTATAGTCACGCTTAAAATCCTTCCACGCTTTCCTCCTGGAGTTTCCGTCGTTGTCAAATAGCCGGAGCCTCGAGTCAAAGTGGTGAAGTTGAATCCTCACAGCGGCCTTCCTCTTCGTTCGCTCCAGCCAGTCCTTTGCAGTGTAGCAATCAAGGAGGACTGACTTTGGCGCCTTCATGACAACTTTCGGGTGACCGTGCGCCCGATTCTTCGTCCTGAAAAGGAGATGCAAGGCAAGCCTCCTCAGGTCATTCTCAGTTACGTTTCCAATCCATTTGAAAAACTCCCGAGATATGACTCCGTCCTTGTCCGGGTCCCAACCCTTGACGTCCTTGAACGCCATCAAGGAGTCGGGATCGATGAGACCCCCTTGGGACTGACTTGAAATGACCTCGGCCCAGAGGTCATAGACATCCTGTGACGCAGTAATGAGTTTGATCTCATTGTGAATGTCAATGTCTCTCTGGTTCTTCTTGCCGAGGTAGCCCTGGTTCTTCTTCACATCAATCATAGAAAACCTGAGCTTGATAGCGGTCTTGAACTCCTACAGTTCATACATGTCATATTCAGTTTGTCAGTGAGTGATCTTAACTCGAGGCGAGTTAAATATGTAGAAACACAGACAAGGACGAGGAAATAAATGTTTTAACTCGGCTTGAGTTGAAGTTCATGAATTTACTGCAAACAGTCTCTGATTATAGCCGTCTGCCTTCGTCTTCTTCCCAGCAGTTATCATCTTCCCAAGCTCTGTGGGGTCCCTTGGTGGAGTTGGACTTCCCATACTTGTCCACACAGACCTTGATGCAAGAATATTGGTGGACCATGTTGGCATGAAGTTCTGAAAATGGTTCACCCGATTATAGTATGCCGAGATTTTCCTGATGACACTGTCGTCCTTGTTCCAAACCACAAAACAGTCCCACTTCTTGAACTTCGCCTTCTTGTCATCAGGAATTTGCTCCATCCCTTGCATTCGCTGAGACGCTGCCACGCAATGCTGGCCATTCACCATCCAGAACTTGGCGTCCTTGACATCTTCAAACCTTGCTGGCCTTGTCTTTACTCCTTGGGGATAGGCGTAGAGGGTCATCTTCTTGTCAGGGTCGGGCATGTTCACCAGGAAGTTCAACGCCCTCAGTACACCCTTTTCTTCCAACTCTCGAATGTTGAGATTTTGAGGCGGCTTCTCCAACTGGTCTATGGAAATTTCAAACTTCTGACCGATCCCTTCGACGTACGATTCCGTGCATGCAGACCAATAATCGGAATACGATCTACACGCCACCTCGTAGTCGATATCCTTTACGTTTCCCCCGAGGTCTTGTGGAATGTCTACAATCTCGGATGACAGACTACTTTCAGGTACTAGCGATGTCCTTCCTTTCAGAGTTCGGGGTTTTGGCGTAGTCGACGGAGACCCTGACGGATCTCCTCGACTGAATCGTTCGGTTTGTTTTAGACGTGTGTGGCTTCGACCAATCTCTGGTGTTACAAGCACGAGGGATCCATGGCTGGGCTGGTTGCTGTAATCCCTCGTAAGTGAGACTGGCTGTAGTCTGTCACTCTTCCTTGCCAGCGATGTCTTCAAATTATCAAACCCGTGGATGAGTGAATTCACCCTCGATGCCAGTGTAACTGCCTGCAGAGGGCCTCCATCCTTGTTTTGCCACCTCTTCTCCTCTAGCTGCTACTCGATAATCTTTTGCAGCGCTTGATAGTCTGTGTTTTCCAATGTCTTGTAGTACGCAGACACGGAGAAGGAACACTTCCGGCTATTGATGACGTAGGAGAATATGTACTCCTCCGTTTGGTTGGGGTCCACGGTTTTACAGCAAATGAATAGCAAGCCATTTGGACTTGTCAGGACCTCCCGCACAGCCTCCGTTAGTGTTACGGGGAGGTTGTCTTCGACTTTCTTGTATTTGGTTCTGAATGACAGGTGTTTCGTCATGGGAACAAGGACAATAGTCCAATACTCAACTTCATGGGGTTCCTGCCACTCCCAACATTCACCGAGCATGTCGGCGTCGCCGTACTCATCTCGGTCTTCTTCCGGAATGGCAAACCGCTTTAGGTACACCTGCAAACCGGGAAAACCTGTGCGTCCATTCCTACAATGGTATCACGCAGTTCCATCTATTAACTCGACTTGAGTTAAAAATTATTTAGTCATAAATGTATTTTCAGGAGCATGACGGTTTACTTGATATTCGGCGAGTGAAGTGTGTTATCGGTGGTACTCATTTATTTTGACGCCTACCGTTCGCAATGGTTTTAACTCGGGCCGAGTTAATGGTTCTATTTTGATAAGGTTTCAGTTGTTCTTGTCGTCCTAGGAAAATAGTTTCTTTTACAAGTATGTTATCTATCGGATTGGGTTATTTCCGGTGTTCTAGATTTGGTCTTGTTATGTATGTGAATTGAGTATTTACTTACTATTTCACTCGAACCGAGTTAAATAGATTCGGTTACCAAAATACCCAATGGAGGTTTGCCGCTGGTATTTAACTCAGCTCGAGTTAAACTTGTCGTCAGGATTCATTTGCGATATGTTTCTGGGCTTTTATCATCCACAGATTACATCGTGCATGGTCATTACAGTCAAGTCGAGTACAATTTTAACTCGAATCGAGTTAAAATCTAGCGATGCTTTGAACGAAAAACTTCTGAATACCTAGTTATCGAGTTAAACTAGCATCGAGTTAAATTGCTTCGTGTTAAACGTACATCGGGATTGGTTTTAGGGTTTAGGATTTCTACTGGATTTACTTTCATGTGTGAATTGAATGGGTTCAAACAGTTGCACGCAATGAGAATTGCAATGCCACAGGAACTTTGAATTCAATGCCACAAATCTAAAAGGTCCTAAACTGAGTATGCAGATGCACAACAGGATTGGAATGAAAGAAGGATTGCAACAGAAGGAGGATTGCAATTCTAGACCAATTCTGTAAGAGCTAGAAATTTTGCGTACCTTCAGACTTTAGTTCTGTACAACTGACAAACAGGAACAGAAACCCGAACAAGCTCAGACACAACAACTCCCAAAAAACTAGCAGAGCAGCAACGGAATCCCAGAAATCCTAAATGCTACGCCCTTTACTTTGCTCTGTGAATTGAATGGATTCAAACAGTTGCACACAATGAGAAATGGAAGGCCACAGAAACTATGTATTCCATGCTACAAATCTAAAAGCTCAACAACTGAGTATGCAGATGCACAGCAGGATTAGAATGAAAGAAGGATTGCAACAGATGCACAACAGGATGCACAACAGGATTAGAATGAAGGAGGATTGCAATGAAAGTAAAATTCAGTACAAGGTAGGAATTTTGCATACCAGGAACAGAAACCTGAAGAAGCTCAGATGCACGAACTCCAAAACATCCAAAAACGGAGCAGCAACGGAATCCCACAAACCCTAAACGTTGTGCCTCCACAAAACTAGACACGAGCTGCACACAGGAACTCCAAAACGGAATCCAACAAACCCTACACGCTGCCTCTCCCCACGAGCTTCACACACCCTAAATCCAAATCGGAAACTTGCCAACTACTAACTAGTCGCCGAAACGCGCCACCACTCGCCGACTGAAAACAAGAGTACGCAAATCCAAATCGGAAGCTCGCAAACTGAAAACAGAAAACAAGACTACATAGACACAAATCACAACTACTGACCACTCGCCAACTACTGACCACAAATCACACAGAAACTCTCTCACGCAAGCATGAGCTGCAACAACAGCAGAGGCTAGGGTTCCAGCGCGTGGACGAAGGAGAGGGTTTCGGAGAGGCTCGCAATCTGGCCCGGACGAAGGAACTCGGGTTTCGGGGAGGCGCGCAATCTGGGCCCTCCATTGCAATTGATCATCCAAATTGATGATTGCTATCTCCAGCGCATTCAGCCTCCAAATTTGGCATTAATGACATGCTGGTTATGGTAATGAAGTTGCTGATTTGGGTTTCGGGCATGCTGATTTTTAATTTTTTTAATTAATTTCTTTGACACAAACAGTAGGAGGTCCATACATAGATTTTCTAAGGACCTAGAATTGAAATTAGGGTAGGTGAAACATCTTCAAATTTTTTTCAATAAATTTTTCCTAAAAGACAAGTAGAATTCACATCTAACCCAAAATGTTTCATATTTTTGGGAGCTTTGTGTAATTAGTTATTCAATTTTGCAATTGAAATGGCATAGGGCTCCAAAATGGCTCACCTCCTACAATGTACACTTTTGGAACATTACTAAGGACTATGAAAAAAAAAATGTACAAATAGTGTACATTTAAGAAGGTGGGCCATTTTAGAAAGAGTGCTATTTTAGGACCTCGTACCTTAGTACATTTCATCCTGAAATTGTCAATATCAGGACTCTAAACCCCTCATGTATTTTGATAAATACATGTTGCATACTTCATATATCACATTTCTTTATGGGATTCTTAATATTTCATTGATAGTCATCAATATTGAAAAGGTATGACAAAAATTATGATACGATTTCAAGATAGTGAAACAAATTATAAACTTTATCATCCCCACATTACTAATTATTCCATACACTCTCTATTCCTACTACAATGTGCTTGAAGATTCTTGAATGTTCTTTTCTTCACATCTTAAGAGTACCTTTTTTTTATTGATTCTTACGAAATTTAATCATATAATACCAAATGTCCTTACTCTTTACAATTCCATCTTATAATTAATTTTTACTATTTGTGTGTATATATTAGGGTTCAAGTGAAATCTAAAATGAACTCATAAATGCCAAAGGCACCCAAATATGGTGTTTGCAAAACTTTGAAGTTAAATAAATCTTAACCAAATTAGTACTTTTAGTAGTTCATATTTTTGAATGTTCTTCTTGAAGTCTAGATTTACCTCCAAAAGTCCGATCTTGAAATTAAATGACAATGATTTTTCTATAAGAGATTTTGTGCAAGAGTACCTTGCGTAATCTTGACTTTCTTAAGTGTTAAGAGCTCTTAGAAATGAGCCTCAAATTATACAGTACATCTTGGAGAAAAAATCAGATTCTAAATTCATTTTAAAATGTTGTAGAGAGAATTTCAAGAAGTCGTAAATTCATTCGGGTTCTTCAAGTAAGGCAAGTGAACCTCCAATTTTTTTGGTCGTGGACTTTTTAGATTTCACTTGCAAAAAAGACTTCAATTGTTTTTTGCTATTTTAGCACCTTCATAATCAAACGTTATAATCTTTCACTCCATAAGTGATATTGTTGTACTTTTTTTTCACGTGAATTTCATGACTTTATATTGATTTTGACATTAAAGGACAGGGCAAGGTTCTTGACCCCATTTTCTTTATTTCACGTAGAAGGTCATTCAAAGTGACCACCAACATCATATTTTTTTGAATGCTTGAGTTTAGGATTGATTGCAACTTGGACAACATGTTTCCCATTTTTTTTCACATGAATGTCCACTATTATATAGTTTTGGACATTAAAGTACAAGGCACGGTTCTGGCCTTCATTTTTTATTTCACATACAAGGTCATTCAAAGAGACCAACAATTGCCTACATCTGTGTCTAAATTCTTGAGTTTATGAGTGATTGCAAATCGCACAATATGATTTCCTTTTTTTTAAAATGATTTATTCTATTGACGATATACTAGGGCTTGGATGGTATTGCAATATTTTCAAAATCAAATTATTCATGCTCAAAGTAGAATTCAAAAAGATCCTTCCAAAAATTTAAACTACCAAAAATAGCAATCAAGTAAGGGTTCATATAACTTCAAAGTTCTTTACACACAACATTTTGAAAGAACATGCTCAAAGTAGAATTCAAATTTTTTGAATTCCATTATTGTTTTGTTTTGTTTTCACTCTTATTAATATTATATTCATTCTTATTAATATTGTTTTCAAGATGCTCCATCCAGACATAGAGGATGGGCTTATTGTTAGAAAAGCTGGCACTCGCCATGGCATTGACAAAAACACCCCTTTGTCACAAGGATTATCTTCATAATGTGGTGCATACAATGTTCCAGAACTCCCACTTTTTATTGATGACGACGTAGGAGAAATTGGTATTTCTAATATTGAAGAAGAGCCGATGGTCTTCAAAGACAAAGATCCCAAAGTGTGTGGGGTAGTTCGGCCTAATCCTCATGTTCTTTTTGAAGACCTATTGACACTAGTAGATGAATATGATTTGCATGATCACCAGATAGCCGATCTTCAAGCCATTCGAGGGAAGTATAAGAGTATGGTAGCACGAGGGGTTGCCAATGTTGGAGCATTCAATAGTACTTGGTCTTTCCCTGAATTGCTTGGTGATAACAGTTTGATAGGTTGCAAAGGATTCTTAGAACCGAAGTCCAGGAAAGTTCAAAAGTAGCATGTCATTGATACATGGTAGGTAAAGATTTTGCCATTTAATTGTAGGTCTACAAGTATTATATGTCAACACTATTTAGGAAAAATGAAAATATATGTTCTTTTGAAATTTTTGAGTAATTTAATGCCTTAGATTTCTTTATGATTTACATTCTTATAATCTAAAGACACAAATAATCCTACATGTTTTAATTTGCAATGCCATGGCACAAATTAGAGTGTTTGAATCTTATATTACAAGCATTATGAATTTGATTTTCTCTTCTGTTTTGTATATAATTGAAGTTAATTATTTTTAAAAATAATAATAATAGAATTTCTATTCTATTGATTTTTCCAAAATTTAAATGAATTTATTGAATACAAATTTATCACAATTCAAAATTCGTAATACAACAAATTTCAATTAACTCACAAATGACCAAATAGGTTACTTTGGATTTTTTGAGAACTTGTGAGTCCTCTATTGGTTTTATGATTTAGAATCTTTACATGAATTTCATATAGTGGATGTCATTCATTCAAATTTATACGTGAACTCAAGCTTTGTTTCATGTCATTCCAAAAAAAATTCCAGAAGTCTTAAGTTTAATTTTTTATGTTAAAATTGGGTAGTAAAAAATTCATTTCAAAAGAAATATTGTATGTTTTTTTAATTGCATGAAATGATACTTTCTCCTCAACTTCTAAACCATTTAATTTTTAATTATGGAATAGAAGTTATGATTGTATACATTGATACCTACACCTAACTTTTGAACCATTCAAATTTTTAATTATGAAATAAAAGTTACGAAGAGTTTCATTTTGCAAAAAAGGAAAGGTCTCTAAACCTTAAGAATACTCAATTTCAAGAGTTGCCAATATGAATTCTCAATTCCACAAAGCTTCAAAAAATATGCAACGACTTGGACCAAATGTCAATTCTCCTTGTCTTTCAAGGAAAATTTACTGAAAAATATTTCAAGATGTTTCACCTCCCTAAAATTCAGTTCCAAACCTTAGATGGTCGACTTATAGACTTCGTACCTTAATTGATGGGTTCAGTTCTGTACTAAGGAATGGACCAGTAGCAGGAGTTGGGCTAAGCGAGACGGAGTTGCTGGGTTCGAGGGAGTTGCTGCGCAAGAGGGAGTGGAGGGAGTGCAGCCGGGTAGGAGTGAAAGTCGGGCAGTTGGTCCTGGCAGCCTGGCCAGGGCCCATTGCCTGCCACAGAGGCCCTTATATTTGCTCAAGGGGGGGTGTTTAACGTCACGCAAACCCTAAACAATAACTGGTCAATCGTAATCAGAACTGAACCTGCAAATGCCGGACGTTAAACACCCCCCCTCGAGCAAAAAGGGGGGTCTGTTAGGCACAGTGGGCCCCTGCTTCTCCTCTGTTCCCTCTGTCTGTTCCCTTCGTTTTTTGACTTCACTTCTTCTTTTTCTCCTCCCTCTCTTACTCCCTTGCTTCCTTCCTTGACTCCTATCATTTGGCCATAGGTTTCTTTAGCTTCAACCTCATGTTTTTGCCTTTATCCCCTAATTGTCCAAGGCATTGAATTTTCGCGTTTCAAATATTGTGATGTTGAATAAAGCCTCAAGAATCAATTTTCTTTTCCTATGTGATCTCTAACGTGTCTAGTTTGAATTGTACAGTTACAATTCAAAAAAAAAATGATTGAACTTATCAAAATGTTGGCTTTTGTTCAATTTCAAGCAAATCTCGAGAAGCTAAAAACAAGCTTTAATAAGCATTTAGGATTAAATGTTTTCTTTTGCATCAAATGTTTTATTTAAAATTTCATTTCAAATACTTCTTAAGCACCATTCATTCCAAAAGCATGGTTATAGTCTTCATCAATATTTTTTTAAAACAAATTCAACCATAGGATTCTTTGGTTAACTTGTTCAAGTACATTGTTCTAAGATTATAAATGACTTTTACTACCAATTGCAAGTTCAATTTACTAAAAGTTAACTTTAAATGTAGGCTTCATTAGCACTTCTAAAAGGTGAAGGCTTTTGTATTTCAACATTTTTAGAAAAGAAATATGTATGTGTTATAACTTGTCTATGTAGTCAATATGTTGAAAAAGCCTATGTTCAAAAACCTTCCAAATTTCTTTTCACATATGAAATCTAAAAAGTTGGTCACCCCCAAAATATATGAGGTTATAAGGCCCAACATGCACAACCCCAATCAATTTATGGCTTTCCAAAATCTATTCTACAATTTTTTTAAATGAATTTCTTATGTAATTTTTTTTCCACAATCTAGTGTATTTGAGGCTCATTTCCAAGAACCCTCAATACTACGTGAAGTCAAGATTGAAATGGGTAGCCTTGTGCAAAATCTTGAATAGAAAAATCATAATCATCTATTTTAAAAATCGGATTTTTAATGCTAAAATGAAACTTCAAATATAGTTTTGCAAAAAAATGAACTACTACTCTACTAGAAATAGAAAGTTGGTTAGGTTTTATTTACCTTCACAATATTTGAAACTTGAAAATCTGGTGCCTTGAACGATTAAGGGTTAAAGACAAAGACACAAGGTTGAGGTTGAAAAAATCCGTGGCCAAAGGATAAGAGTGAAGGAAGGGAGCAAGGGAGCAAGAGAGGGAGGGAGAAGAAGAAGAGCCAAGGTAGGACAACGAAGGGAACGGACAGAGGGAACATACTAGGAGGAGCAGGCCTCATTGCGCCTGACAGGCCCCCCCTTTTGCTCGAGGGGGGGTGTTTAACCCTTAAATGATGGCCCCATGACCATTGATTTCAAGCCTTAGTGCCCATCACTTATTTTTCTTCCATTCTGCAAGTACATATACATGAAAAATTTTATATTTATTTCTTAGAGATGAAACTACATGTCTTCTTTAGAACACAGAAAATTTAGATTTTTTTGAGCAAAATTGATTTTTTTGATAATTTCTAAAGAAAAAGTGAAGACAAATCATATCAAATAGAAAATGAGTTCAAAAAATCCGAAATTTTCACCATGTGTGTATATTATAGTGATAAACATCATGGTGTAAACTCAATTTCCGTGTCATCCTATAAATAGAATTCTATAGAAATTGAAAATACATCCGAAGTTCATTGGAGTAGAAATTAATGTACATGACCTTCGTTTCACTAGTTGAGCTCAAACTCAAAAAACAACATTTTTGTAGACAGATTTCAGATTTAGAACAAAGAACCACAACTTCCCAAAATACACTGAAATAGCATATTTTGTAATCCGTTTTTTTTACTTAATCCTCAACTACATGAAAACAAACACTAGTTAGACTAAAAACTTAATTGGATACTCTTTGTAACTCAACATGAAAGATCAACAACAACAAGTGGATGAAAAAAATGCTTCTCATGTCTCTTGAGAACCCTGGACTGTTATCCAAACCCTAGACTGTCATTAAAACCCTAGACTGTCATCCAAACCCTAGAGTGTCACCCAAACCCTGGATTGTCATCCTAAACCCTAATCCTATGCAATTTGCACTGGCGGCATTACAAGGTTAACGTTCGGCCCTGCAAATTGCATAGGATTCTTCCTTTTCTTTTTCTGAATTCGACAAAACAGTCAATTAATATCGACATTAGGGTTTGGAAATAGGAGCTTCTTTGCGTAAAAAAGGTATCCTGGCGACGTCGAGCTAATTATTCTTAAGTAGCTAAAAGTGGAAGATTCTAGGCTGTCAGAAATTAATAAATGCACATGTTCATGGGAGCAAAAGTACCGGCGTATTTCTATTTGCAGTTCATGAGAAACGTTTGAAAATCCCGCGCCTTGATCCCAGGATAACCTTTGCGTAATGCGTTTAGCGGCAAAAGTGTTCCTCTTCCTTTCCCTCATGCGAACTTCCCATTCTCATTTCCGCCGTCCACAGTCAGAATCCTCCTTTAGGTAGAACTTTCCATTGTCATTTTCGCCGTCCGCACTCATATACCTCCCTCACGCACAGCTCCCTATTGTCATTTTCGTCGCCTGCACTGAGAATCCTACATCTCCTTTCGTAGTATGCCACACCCCCGATCTAACAAAGGTCATTTTACTAGGACAGTAAGTAGGCATCTTTGATTTTCGTAAGGGTCGCTGGCGACAATTCATTTGATTGGATTCCGGGTTTGGGTACGCAATACATGTCCATCAATCTCTCTTCATTTTCCTCCAACAATCGTCTTGTTTTTTCCATGAAGCATTGTTATTCTATCTCTCATGCGGCCTCTCTGACAATGTGCTCCGCGTATCTGCAGTGCACATCATTTGAATTTGTGTCTTCTGAATTTCACGTAATCCAGTTGTGGGACAGTGGAGAGTACGCGGATTTCATAGGGTGATTGGAAACGTTTTGTTTGCTGCGTGAAATTTTCTGTAGATTTTGAGGTCTTTCAGTGTTTTCATTTCGGATATGGGACTTATTGCGATCAACTCGGCAAGGCTCTGCGTCACATTCCATGGTTAATGGTGTGGTTTGTGGAAATGAAATCCCCGAATACCCGCCGCATTTTTAGGATGATCACTATATAACGTAATATGAGACACCTCCGTGAATTACGGGAAAAAACTTCCACTCGACCCGAGTTAAAGTATGAGTACATCATTCGATGAGAATCGTGTTATAGGAGGAATTTCAACTCGACCCGAGTTAAACTATTTGTACATCATTCAACGAGAATTGCGTGATAAGAGGAATTTCAACTCGACCCGAGTTAAATCATATAGGAGGAAATTATTTAATCTCACTTGTACCTGCTAGAAGACAAAAGTAACTGTAGTTTTGGAATATACTAATAGAACCGTTATTTTCTTTTTAACTCGAGTCGAGTTGACTTTGTTTTACTTTGAGGTCATGGTGTCCTGTTTCAGAAATGAATTAATATCTATGGTTATATGGATCCATATGAACTTTGATATTCAGTCATCCGTGAGATTCTGCAATGTCACATTGTATCTAATCGTTCAAGTACTTTATCTCGAATCGAGTTAAATGCGAAGGTCGGGATGAAGTATATTTTAGATAAACATCTTTTTCCGGATGATATCATGTGATCTCAATCCTAGTTCATTTAACTCGAATCGAGTTAAAGATTTCAGGATGCATGTTCACTCTCATCAAACTTACTTCTTGATTAACTGACCTGAAATAATCGATTACTGATTTCGGCCATAGGATATTTTGATTGTTTTGTATATCTCGCCCTCGTATGATCAACATCGATGCCCTATATGTTATCTCGATTCGAGTTAAAGCTCAGTATCTTACAAGGTCTTCACTTATAGTTAACTCGAGTCGACTTAAGTATATTCATCCGCACGCTGTTATCAAATGATTTAATATTAGTATCCATGTCTAATAAATTGTTAATTTCACGCAGAGTTGATATGGCTGCTCGCGATCATCCTTTGCAAGAGTACTCTTCTGATGAAGGAGAGATTGAGATTGATCCAATACAAGACATCGTCATTCCAGATTGTGACGGTATCCCTCGAAGACTATGGATCACGAAAATTGTTGCCCTCCACAACTCTGATGGGGAAGTGGTTGCTGAGGGAATCTGTCATAGCGTGAATTCCGAACATGTTGTAGGTAGCAATGGTCCCCTCGGTGACTCGCTTGTCGCTGTTCAAATATCCAAATCGCTACGGCCTACTGAAGTTCCTGAAGACTGGAAGTACTCACTTCGTGCTTGGCCCATTGACCGGGTGTTTTTAAATGGGGCCAGCCTTAATGACCACGAGATTCGAGACCAATATAATCGTCTACAAGCAAGACTGTCACAGGGGTCCTCCTCAAGTGCAAGACCATACACCAGCTCCGTTAGGATTCCTCCGCCTCAGGCTCCTGGTAGAGCATACACTCTACTTAGCCAAGAGTCTATCAATTTAGTATCGAGCAAGACGTGCTGCCCCGGAAACTGTGTCCAACCTTTTCCAAGAGAAAAGATTCGGGCTTTCCGTGAACGTATGTACCACAAGACATCCTTTGAATTCTGATACCACATGAAGTTGGACGTTCATCGACAAGTTCACCGTAATGCTCAAGGGAAGAGGGTGGTCACTCTCGAAGGGATTGATGTTTGTATGGCAGCATGGCGGCATATTGCAGGTGTCTCCGAATCCACCTTCCACCGTTTCCAAGGATATGCTGCAAGAGGTGAACAAGCTCAACCACATGGAAATTTGGGAACGCAAAAGGCTCGAAAGCATTCTTTGCAAGCCCTTGCGACGTTGAAGTGTGTGCTTGAGAAGTCAGCTGACCACATGCCGCATCGCACGCACACCCTTTCGTCTGGGGAGAAGGTGGTGTCTAAGATTCTACTCGCCACCTTCACTTGGAAAAATACGCTACACGAGATCAACGCAGCAAATGCTGTGTTTGGGTTGAAAGAAGTTTCTCCATCAAATATCTACAAAATTAGGAAATTGAATTTTCCTGAATACTTAGTGAAGAAACCCGGAGATAATTTCGCTCGTTGTTCTGATTGTGATAGATATCATGAACAAAGAAGAATTGCCCCCATTGGATTATGACGGAAGTGGGACTACCTATTGGAAAAACACAATGCTTGTGCTCGAGCTCATCGAGATCTATACTATGCCAATCGATACAGGTCGAGCGCCTACCCTCATGAATGCCTTACGATCATGCATGATAAAATGGATCATGCAAAAACGGCATCTCCTGTGTTTTCGCACAAAAGCAAACAACTTGACGGCCTCACAAAGTTGCCGGTATCAGTGACCGGAATGATTGCACATGGGCATGGTGACGTCCGTTATACTCATTACGGTCTTGATATCTTCTTACACGACTCTAACTACACGGTGGGGTCGTTTGCAAAGCTATTGCGAGACCTTGAACTTCCTCCAAAGTATTCCTCCCGGGAGTTGTTTGTTGGATCGGACTCAGCTCCATTATTTGAAGCAGTGTTGAAAGGGTCTGAAATGTGTACGTCGTCACTTCGGCCACCGCCTGAAGTCCCTATTGCAGCCGTTCCCCTTCCTCCAGTTTTAAACGTTCAAATGGACAATGCCACTGGTGACAACAAGAATCGTTATGTCTTTGCGTTTTGGTCCCTTTTAGTAGCGAAGAAGATTTTCCGAGAGATTTACGTGAATTTCATGTTAGTTGGTCATACACATGATGACATTGATGCTTTGTTTGGAAGATGGAGCATGCAATTGAAGAAGGAAACTTTCCCTACCATCCCAGCTCTCATGAAATCCTTCATGGATGTAGATTTTGTGCCTACAATTCCACACTTGATTGAGGAGGTACCTGATTTCAAAGCCTTTATAGAAGGCTCCATTTTGGAAGGGGACGAAGCACTTGTTGGCCATACAAAGGCACAACAATTCAAGTTCTACCTCAACTCGGCAGGTGTTCCAATCATGAAGTATAAGAGGTATTGTACGAATAGTGATTGGCTTCCAGAAGAGGGGGGAATCAAATTGTGGCAAGAAGACTCTGAAGGATGAAGTCTATGGCCTCGTGGTGAGCCCATCCCAATTGACTACGTTCCCATGCGTGGCGTGGAGGACATCTCAAAAGGGATGTCAGGGTTCATCAAATATTGGGAGGCATTATGCAACGAAGACGAGAGTGGAGAGTACAGGAGATGCTTCGAGCATTTGTTGTTCTATTGGCGTGCAGTGAAAGCATGCTTGGTGCAACCCATAGTACCATTCGAGACGTTGAAGGATGGTTTCTGGCCTTCTACACGAGTGGAAGCCATTGTAGAGGACGAACTTGATGACAATGGTGACGTTCGTGAAGAATTTGCTGAGGACGATGTCTTTGTGGGGCAACGCCGTGATCGGCCATTGCCATCTTTCCGAGTGGGACGTGATGTTCAGAAAGACTTTTTTGTTGCCCTTCGACCGGCTGAAGGTGATACAAAGCCCGTTTGGATTGCTAGAGCTTTGTCTGACCCATTCACAAATCCAGAGCATCCAAATTGTATTCTGATTCAATATTTTCGACCCACGGCAAGAGGCCAAAATGTTCAAGACTTTTACACTGGTTGGGACTCTGCGAAGGGATTGCGTTGGAAAGTGGACGAGACCCAAGAACCTATTTGGGAAGATACGAATTCCCTCATCACAGCATGGAGGTCGAAGGTCAAGAAGGACACAATAGAGTGTGTCTTTAGAATCCCTGCAACACAAGTTCATGTCATCAACGGGAGTTTGTCTTTGTACAATTCTGATTGAACATGTACTAATGGTAGTGGAGTTAGTTTATTGTATTTGAAGTTCAGTTTAGTAGTTATTACCCTATAGTAATGGTATTGTATAACCATACACAATTTTATATGATTTATTAGTGTGTGTTATAGAGTACATAGTGTGGATTGGATTTCATAGTTCTTAATTAGGATTACTTCTATATTTTGTGTGTTATTACTTGCATATCAAAGTGTAACTAATACTAATAGTATTAAATTTTTTTTTTCATATTATGCATGTTGCAATCTATATGATGGCATCATTTCAATATTAATTCACTTTGAATGTCATTGATTTTTAAAAGATCATTCACTTTGTATGTCATTGATTTTTAAAAGAACATTCACTTTGTATGTCATTCACTTGAAAAAAATTGTAGTGGGTAGGACCACTTTTTATTTTGCTAACGTATCAAGCACTTGTCACAATACGGATAGGGGGCCGGTTGGTTGTTACAACTTTCCTGCCACCGAAGTTCACTTAGCAACACCAAATCATGTATATCTCATAGCTGCTCACACGAGTACAGTGAGAATCGAACTCGGACCACCTGAATGAGATAAATAGCTTTTTACAACCAACCATCCAGCTCATGACTTGGTGTCGAGAAAGGACCATTCATCGCATTTATACGAGAAGACATATTATCAATGTCACTAATAATTTGTCAAATACGCCCCAAACAGATGAAACTGTCATTATAATGGAAATTAGGACTAAAAAAAGGACAAATTCAATTATCCATCACTTAAAATTTCCTAAACGCAAATTCAATTTTCTGGTCAGAAAATGAACAATATTATTTTGGGAGGTCCCCAATCTCCCAAAATAATGAATATGATGTTGAAAATGGCTGAATATTGTCTTAGACCTAAACGGCGTGCTTTGCCAGAGCATGCCGAGGGCGTTCGCTGATAAATTGAAGTCTTATAGGCTTGAAGACAACGTTCTTAGCCATCGGTACCCGACTGTCATCGGATCGAAAGCAGTATTCGCTAGACAGAATGTTAGGGAATTCTTGCGGCAGGTGTCGGAAATTGCGCATAGGGTCATTGTGTGGTCCACCATAATGAAGCATAATGCAGAACCAATTGCTGGGCACCTGTTCAGCAATTTCAGGGCCCCCTTTGATATACTAGGCCAGGAGCAGTGTTCGAAGGTAGAAGTCGCTCCTGGAAAGTTCTTCCATCGCAGAAACAAAGTCTTCTGCTTGAAGATTATTGAAGATGGCCTGTTTTCCGTTCATAGTCAGGACTTGTTCTTTAACGACCGGAATACCCTTCTCATTGATGATTCTCCTGAAAAGAGTATTTACAATGATAATGGGAATGCCTTGTTCCTCGAGACTTGGAGTCATTCCAAACGGAGGGATGACGTGCTCATGGGCGAGCTGCTCCCGTGGCTCCGGAGGTTGCATTCCAACTGTCCGGACGACGGGATGCAACAATACGTCAATGAGAATCGGATCGGGTTAGACCCCCCCGGTCCCGATGACGATGCCATCCAAGATATCATTGAGGGCATGAAGGAGTCCGCGAAGGTCATGAATTGCTCTTACGAACTTTCTGCATTAGGTCTACGTGTAGAGACGCGTCGCCGTAGAGTTTAAAATTCGACTTAGAGTTTACACTTCCATGTGATTGAGCATGCAGGGGTCCAGGCATTTTGTACTATGTATTTCAAGTGAATGACCATTCTTTCAGATTAATATATGAAGCTCTTTTTTTATCAATCATCTTCTCGCACAATGTTTCAGAATTTGTTTGCCCTCGAAGTACTACTTGATCGATGCAAAAGGCAGGAATTGAGCTTATTAATAATTATTTAGTGCAGGTCGAAGGTGTTCGCTTTTTGGGATCACTTGTGAAGCAAAAAATCACAAGGAGCCTCCTCTCTGGATCGGAAAAGGCACGATCGAGTGACTCCAAATCTGATGGTGGAAGCTGTGAAACGGCTCCCTTCTCTAAGCCCTACATGTTGCGCTCTGCCGCGGATGCCGCATCGGCTGCCATCGACTATTCAAAGGGGGATATTGAGGACGGCGTTGTGGACAGCCCCCCGAGTCGTGGACCCGGAAGGACTCCTATCTGTTCTCCGTCGCCGTTGAAGCGCACGTCCTCGAGCCACGGACGATCCGCATCACCAACTTCGTGCATGGACACTCCCACAAGTCGGAAACTAAAGCTCCCGGTCGACAACGTTGTGAGATATCCTTGGCTTGAAGATGACGTTCAAACTTCAACTCCGTTAGCATCTATCCCCATTGTTGGAGTGGAATCAGATCCACTTCTAAAGGGAGATAAGGAGATTTTACTTCACGGGAAGGCTGTTTCGTTTTGTAAAACTTTGTGTGATGGTAATCCATCACCTCATTTGAAGTCTCGGGGAGCAAGGCGAATGCCGTCATCGGATAGTCTTCTTCGACAAAGAATTATCAGAGAGCAAAGACATAGTATAGGCTCAAAATCTACCAAGGCTATAGTTGTAGACCTAAATCCTAAACCGATTCTACCAAGGCCGCCCCTCAAAGGTCCAAAATCTCATTCTGCTTTGGAGGTTCCTGAAAACATGAGGAGGCCAAAGCGGAAAGCTAGGGCTACGCAGAGTTTGAATGATTGGAATACTTCTGATAGTCGAGGTCGGCTGCATTATCCTTCGAGGCGTGACGATATCCTACGAGGGCTTGCAAAGGTGCAAGCAATGGAAGCAACAAAGATTGAAAGTTCGGAAACCAAAGAAAAAAAGTAGGAGAAAATGTGCGAATAACAAAGACAAGTTTTAGAATCCATCAATTTTGTAGTCTCTTTTACCATGAGTAGAATGATTGTCAAATTGTAAGTACTCAGAGAAATTGAGTATGTACGGGCATATTGTAGTTACTATAAATAGCATAGCAAATATACAAAAACTAGAACACAGAGGAGGTGCTACGACATGTAACTATGAAGCACTTTATTGTTTTCACATGGATTTCGGAAAATCAAAAATAAACTCAATGATTCGTTTGTTTTCACTGTAAATGATCTATTCTATTGCAAATGACACGGTTCCTCGAAGCTTCTTAATTGATCGTGAACTCATTCGCTTGATTAATTTCCTTGAAAGCACCTTTTGAACCATCGCATTATTAAATTGATTGTCATCATATAAAATCACCTCTTCTATCTCTTTAGATGCAACTTCTTGTTGATGTTGAGAAAACAGTTCTATTTATCATTGAGTTCAACAACTCTTTATGAAATGGGGCTTTGGTTTTCAATTTTTGAAGTCTCAAAATGACCATTTTGTCTCATTTTAACGAATAAGGCCTTTTTTGAATAAGGTTCCCTTTATCAGTGAATAAGGGCCAACCTTATAGTAGAACATGATTTTCTCCTCCCTGTTTAACCCCTCCGGGTATCTTCCGTCTACAAGGAAATCTATGATGTCCTGATAATCCGATCGAGTTCCTTCCTGTAGGTGGAACACGGATTCTTCCGGAATTTCCGGAAAGTCATCCGGGAATTCTGTGGAAATATCTTCAAGTGAAGTTGGTCCTCTAAATCTAAAGAGGTAGTTTGCATTTGCATTTGATTTTCCGGATTTCACTTTTACTTCATAATTGAATTCTTGGAGTAATAACACCCACCTTGCTATTCTTCCGGAAAGGTCAGGTTTGTTTACTAGATACTTGAGTGAATCATGATCCATGTGGAATATTACTCGATACCCAAGCAGGTAATGTCGAAACTTCTTACATGCATAGACCACTGCCAACGCCTCCCGCTCCGTGGTGGCGTACTTCCTTTCCGCAAAGCTCATTTGTTTGCTGGAGTAGTAAATGGGGCATTCTCTCTGGTGACTGTCGTATTGCCAGAGGATTGCTCCTAAACACCATCCGGAAGCGTCTAGGGTAACATGAAATTCCTTGGTCCAATCCGGTGAAGACAAAATAGGGGCCTTGACTAATGCTGATTTCAAGGTCTCAAAAGCTTCTTGCCGTTCCGCACTCCACAAATACTCAGTATCCCTTTTTAGCAGTTCCGTAAGTGGAGTAGCTTTCCGGGCATATCCATCTATGAATCTCCGATAATACTCTACACAACCAAGGAATCCTCGGATCTCTCGTACACAGGTTGGAGCCGAAAGGGTGAGTATGGCTTTGACCTTGTCCAGGTCTACCTCTAATCCTTTCCGACTAACCACATGTCCTAAGAGGATTCCGGATTTCATTCCGAAAAAGCACTTTCCAGGGTGCAGCTTGAGATTTGTCTCCCTGCATCTCTGAAAGGTTTTTTGCAGGTATTCCAGGTGCGCGTCCTTGGAACTGTATATAGCAAAGTCATCGATGAATACCTCTAGGAAGTGGCGTAGAAAATCCTGGAAGATGTCCATCATGAGTTGTTGGAAAGTTCCGGGGGCATTGCATAATCTGAAAGGCATCCTGGTGAATGCAAAGGTTCCCCATTCCGTTGTGAAGGTTGTCTTCAGCTGGTCTAATAACCGGATGAAAACCTGGTTGTATCCGGAGAAGCCATCGAGGAAGCTGTAACACTCATTTCCGGAAACTTGATCAAGAATGATGTCCGTAAAAGGAAGTAGAAAGTAGTCTTTCCGGGTTGCATCATTTAATTTCCGGAAGTCCTGGCATACCCGGATCTTGATCTTTCCTCCTGGGCCTGGTTTCTTTGGAACGACAACAATGGGTGAAACCCATTCCGAGTTGAAGACTGGGTAAATAAACCCGGCTTCTAACAAGGCGTCAATTTCCTCCTTCACCATCAGAGAGTATCTTGGGTTTAACCGGTGTTGTTGCTGGCGTACCGGAATCGCTCCTTCGATAAGGTCGATCCGGTGTTCTCCTAGTTTTGCTGGTATCCCACTGAGGTCGGAGGGTGCCCAAGCAAAGACATCGAGATAATCTTCTAGAAGCTTCTTGTATTTAGCTTTCTCCGGAGCAGACATTGCTTTGTTAACAAAGAAAGTCTTTCCCGGAGTAACACTCACCTCCTCATACTCCACTGGGCTTACTATAGGCTTCCTCCCTTCCGGCTCTGGTCCATCTTCCTTGTTCCGTAACTCGCTCTAGACGGATCCTTGATTTGTTCGACCCAGTCCTACCGTCGGAAGATTCTCTTCGTTGAGCTGTCGTTTGATCCATTCGTATGATAACGGAACATTCATCTCTCCTAATGACCGATCTTCCGGTATTGTTGGTGTCGGAGTTTCTATTTCTTCCGTCGCAATTTCCAGGATGGGTTCTGGAAATTCAAAATCTGGTTCCGTAACAGATGTAAAGTAACTAGTCACGGAATCGGAGTTCTCTTGATCAGACCAATCCGTAGTATATCCGTCGGACTCACTAGTCTCCCCCAAGAGATCAACATGTTTCCAAGGTATTCGTACGGCAGGTTTCCCCACCATGAATTCCTTGGCTCCCCAGTCAACCAACACTCTTGCTGCATATAACCATGGTCTTCCTAATAGCATGGGAAAAGGCCTTCCCTTAGATACTCAGATGACTACATAATTTAGCAGATAAGTCTCTTTTCCAATCCGGGTTGGAATCCGAGCCAGCCTTCCAAAAGAATAGAGTCTTAAGGAGAGACAATGTACCAAGGGGGAGGTTGGTAGACTTTTCGGAGTAGCGGGAGTTCCTTTCCTTTGGCGGTTGCTTATCTCCGCACAGAACCCTCCTGGTTCTGGACTCGCATGGCCCTCTACCTTCTTACCCGGATTGCCGTTCCGGCAATTTAAAAGCACGTCATACTTATACTCCCTTACTCAGCCCGCATTCCTCCCACTCAGCTCAACACCAAGAGATCCGTAGCCCAAGATCTGGATTCCTCCTCTCCCTCCCTTCTCTTTCTCCGGTACAAGGTTACACACACAGGCATACACTCAACCAAAAGACCCTGTCTAAGCAAAAGTGCAGCGAGAGGTATCCTGGCTGACTTAGATTAAGAAAAGAAAATTGTAATACATACGTGAAGGCACTAAAACGGAATGGAGTAGAATGGAATGACAGACAACTAACTTGCCTACCCTTAAAATACTAACACAAAAATCCAAAGTCAACTCCTAAAAGCCTAAAAAGGAAACCCGGAAATCCAGGTAACCAATCACTGAAAACCCCGGGATACCCAGAAAGATTACTAACTACCGTCCGAGATTGCCGGATTTCCGGACTATCCGCCTCAGATTCCGGAAACCGGGTCCATGCTCGGAAACTCGATCCGGATTCTATACTTCTTTTCCTACGAATTCTAATGTTTTGGCTTCCGTCCTTTCCTTGAACGGCTCCCCGCTTGGCTGGTAGGCGTCCCCTTCGTATTCTTTGCTGGCGTGGTTTTTGCTGTGGCCCGAGTCTAGATATGGCGCGTTGCGGGTGACGGATCGCTGTCGTCTTCAGTTCCGGAAGTGGAGTGGGCACTCTCCTTCTCAGAATCTTCGATGACTTGAACTTCCTTCTCCTTCTCTGGTGTTGTATCCTCCAATGTTGCGGGTTCGCTTCTTTTCTCCGGCGTAGTCTCTTGCATGTGCACAAATCCTTTCGGATTAGTCCAAGCCGGATTGGTCATTCCACCAATCCGGTTGATGAGATCTCCCCTGACTTACTGTCCCGGAACCTTGAATGATCCGATCATCAAGTTCGGCATTGTTTAGGACTTGGAAACTTCCGAGGTTGAGAATTTGGATGGCACTGGAATTGATTTCGCGCTGGACTCAGGTCCCGGTTCCGATACAAAAGGAAGTTCCCAAAAGGTAGAGAAATCCATCGCATGGTTTGGGTCGATAGCCGCCAATAACTGCTGGATGTCCTTCAAAACTCGCTCTATCCTCGCAGTGAAGTCTACGAGGATGGTTACTACCTTAGTTCCAGTAATGTGGCCTTCCGATATCATCTTCAAGTCAAACAAGGCAGCTTTTGTGATGATGTCGGCCTTGATGTTGACTGCTCCGGATAGATTTTTGACCAGAGCAAGAGCCTCTTTCTCTTTTGCAGCTGCCATTTCCCCTTCCGCCCAATTTACTCGGGCCTGGAGTTGGTTCCGTTCCACCTCCAACTCCTGGATCCGCTCCTCCTTCTTTGCTATATCTTCCAACTTGGGCAATCGCTTGACAGCTTCCACGATCTGATCCGGCTCCACCTTCAAAACTTCCGCAATATCTATCACCAAATCCGACACACTGTCGTGGAGTACCTTGGCTTCACGTATCCACTCGAGCCCCGCATTGAAAAATGCGGATTCCGTTTCCATTTTAGGTCCCTTGCTGGACTCCCCCCTCTCCATCGTCTGTGGCTTGGATCGCGACCCCGAATCGGATGACTTCCTCTTCTTGGTCCTCGGATCGGTCAGACGTTCCTCGGGAAGTTCCTTCGGATCAAACTTGACCGGATCTTCCGCCTCCTCCCCAGAAAGTCCGTATGACAGGATCGCCTTTCCGGTGTCATACTGGATTACTTCCGCTGCATTCAAAAGTTTCTGTTGATGGTACATATGAAACAAGTAGGTGCTAACTGGACTCGCCTTTGCTCGGGTCACGTGATCCGCTAATTTAGCCACTATCCCGGCTATGACCCTACCCCAGTGTACTACCCGGTTCTCCATAGCCCCAAAAATAGTATTGGCCACCGTAATGGTAACCCGTGTTGGCTTTTCCGGATACAAGATCGAAATCAGAAACTCTAGTATCCGCCTATGTCTCTCGTCCTTGCATTCGTTGATAGCGAATCCGTCCTTAGGGTTTGCAGACCCAGTGAACTTTCCAGCTACAAAACGGTCCGTCCTCGATGCTAACCCGTTCCCACTCTTCCGGAACTGATAGACGTCCGCCTAGATGTCTTTGGTCCACGCGACTGGCCGCCCTCTCAAAGTGAGCTCATATTGATTCGGAACACCGTGGAGTAGCTCTTGAATCATCTCTTCACTCTTGAGGTTCCATGGTTGGTGTAGTAGACCGACACATCCTAACTTAGTTAAGTCCTCCTCTAACTGCTTGTGTAGTTCCGAGTTATCCGGAATGGTCGGAGAGATAACCCGGGCAGATACCGCTACCTTCCGTACTGGTCTGGATGCCATAAGATCTAAGTCAGAACGAGAGAAAAGTAGCTCTACTTCAGTCGCTAATCTCACCACTCTTTCTCTCAACTACTCACACAGACAATCTCAGAAGCATAGAACAGGAAAGTGAAGAGGAAAACCCTAGGAAGACAACTTAAATACTAAACCGTCTTTTTACGGGTTTAAGGACAACGGCTACAGGTCCGTTGTATTAACGGTATCCTACTTCCGTAGCTACGAGACCTATATGGTAGGTTCCTGTGTTCCGGGTGAGTCCGGATTCCGGATCCGGATAAGTTCCGGTTATGGGTTGTGCCGGAACGCTTATTTCCTAATTCAAGCTATCTGATAAAAAAAAATCACGCTCTAACTAAAATTTTTAAATTTTTTTTCTATTTTCCACACCTACTTCTTGTATTATTGATCCGTTTTCGGATTCCGGATTCCCACAAATGGTATGAAAATTCCCTAACGAAGATACAATGGCATTTCAAGTAATGTCAGCAGTAGGTTGTATTAGATCGACCCGACCTGAAGCTGAGGCTTTGGCACTCAATGCCACCGGACAGGTCGAGCCGACTTGCGGAACAACTCACTCCAGCCAATGCTACATGTCAGGTCGACCCGACCTGACTTCTATCACCTTATATTTACAAGATCGAAATACATTTTCATTTTATTCAGGTCGAATCGACCTTAACCATAGCCAAAACATGACATTGTGGAATTAATTGCGTTCAGACTTACCATCGTAGCACATGTGAACTTTGACCCAACGAAGAATGACATTACGCTTGCTCCAAGAGCACAAAATTTCCTCACGAAATTGAGGAAAAACTCCATCCGTAGCTCAGTATTGTTAATCCTGAACTCTAGCTCGTTGTAAGCCCTTGACCTCGTGAATGTTTCAGTTTTGGGAGCATCATAGGAAGACCTCATCTTGACCGTCCTAGCGTTGCTTGGGCTCTGTAGAATGGTCAGATAAATTGGTTCCACCGCCTTCTTGCTTCGTGTACACAAGTCACCGATACGCTCATTAGGTGAGGGCATGTAGTTAGAGAAACTCATGGAGTACTCCTTCAACGCGGGATTGCTGTCTATGAAGTGGAGTGCTTGCGTTTGCTCGGTGAGGTCGGAACAAATGAGCACTGTCATAGCATAGGAAAGCAAAAATCCTTCTCTAAGGCTCAATATTTCTTAAAAAAGGCCTTAAAGTGACTCGAGTATCGTTCCCACGAAGATCGAATTTCCTAGGTTCACAATTACCGGAAAATGATAGAGTGATGGTCACGAAACACACACAAACACAAAACCCCAAGCAAAACAATAGATTGGAACTTCCACTTGGTCTTCTTGTTTCCTTGGACAAACACGACCGGATCCCTCCGGTCCAACAATTACTAATACACATTAGACCGGATCTTCCCGATCTAACAACACTGACCGGATTGATTCTGGTCTAACACCCACTTGTTTATCACACAGACTCTCTAATTGGTTAGTTTACTACCCCACAGCTTTACACTACCCTGTAACTCTCCCAATACTTCTATTCACATACTTTTGGTAGTTACATGTATTTACGTTTTACAGACCGTAACCGGAATCCGCGTTTCCACAGATCTAACCTTAACCTCTAGTATTCACACCCGGTCTAGATCTCTACTCGTAACCATATCGATTTTAACCTCTCGAAGAGGGATCCGCTAATTGGGCTTTAGGAAGGAAGCTTAACTCCTACCCTTCGATTTTAAAGTGTCAAAAGTTTCACTATGTGATCAAACTTTCAAAAATAAACTTTCAAATCCTACAAATGAGAAACAAACCGTCCTCACAACTGGAAAGGAAACGCAGTCGTGTCCAGCAGGTCACGCAAGCCGGTCCAATTCCTCCTAACCAATGCTACAACATTAGCCTACTAAGTTAGTCCTAAATCCGGTCTGAACTAGCGGGGAAGAGAGGGGAAACGAGCGCTGCGGAGGCATGCTAACCCTTACTCTTTCCGAAGAGTGGTCCTCAATCCGTACTCCCTTCCGAGTCCATTCCTAGTCCGCACTAGAGATCCCTTCTACCTCCATCCACACGCACTAATTCAATACTGGACCGGATAAACTCAGCATCCGGGTACACCTTGTATCCACTTACACTCACTTTCCAGCCTGGACTTCCAAAACACGGACAAGTGTCAAGTACACACAACTATGATTTCTTTCAATCACGCCAAGAGCGAACTCCCAGGTACTCATGAATATAAGAAAATAAGATAAAGATGCACACCGGGACCAAAGAAGTCCCGGATTTAAATACTAAACTACTCCCTCAAAATCCTAACCTAAAAGTAACGCTCCAGCCAATCAGGGCCCAACACGTTTCATTCCCTTACTATTTTCTAGCTCTGTTGACTTTCACTCAAACTCCCACTACTTCCGCTAAAAGTGGATCTCAGATCCTATAATTACAGACCCAATCACTTTCCAACTACTAGTGGCCGTGTCACTCAAAAAGTAATTTTCCTATTTATGTACAATTATCCCAAAACTTCAGATTTTCACCACCCTATCCTCAGAAATTTACCCTATGTAACTTTCTAAGTTTTTAACTTCTTCGCGGCCGGCTTCTTTCCGGTTCAGGTCTTCTGTCCCTGGCGTACCTTACCCCGAGTAGGGAGCTTCTTCTTCTTAGATGCTGCAGCCTTCGTTGCCCGAGTCTTTGCCAGTGCTTGATCCGGGTCAGAATACGGCTCCGAGTCTTCCTCAATACCGGATTCTTCATCCTCGTCCTCTTCTTCTTCTTCTTCCTCCTCCTCGTCATCGTCTTCTAAAATCATCCTCTTCTTATGTGTCATAATTGGAGGCTTCTTCTTCTGCGTGGTTGGTGTGGGCGGAACATTGGCCCTAGCACTCTGAGGAGTGGTTTCCTCAATCGTTCTACCCTTCCCAGATCCTTGCCCCTGTGATTCGTTCTTCCTTTCCTCCATTGACCCAGTTTCGCTTCCCAAAGCTAAGTTGAGTAGGGTGGAAGGAAATACCTTTTGTGTCTTTGCAGGAGGAGTTGGAGAGACTAGAGATAACTCACTTAGGTCGATAAACTTGGTGCTCAGCCCTAGTTTGGACACGTTTTTCTTCTCGGACAGTTCCGGTCTAGATCTCGTCTTCTCTTCAACTGCGGCCTCCACCTCCTCCGATGGTTCCCTCGCCTTGCTTGTTGTCTCTACTTCTCTGGTCTTCTCTTCCTCAGCAGCTTCTACTGCTCGCGCTGCATTAAGAGCAACATCAATTACTTCCCTAGTAGGGAAGTCATTTCTCCTTTAGGCTCCGACCGGATGGAAGAGCTTGGCACGTCCTCCACCTTGTCCTTCACCTGTACTTCTTCTTCGATGGCCGGAAGGGGTGCTGGTGCAAGTTCCGGTTCCGTTTCCGGTCCCTGCTCCCGTTCTCTTCGTTCTTCTACCTCCTTCATTACTTCGCGCAGTGGCTCCACTATTGCCTCCATCTTGCGGTGGTAGGACACTAACGCCATCATCAGGTTGCCTGCTATCTGTTTCTGGTCTCTGATAAAACTCACTCTAACCTACTCTTGACCTAACTATGTCGTTTCCGGACTTTTAGTTCCCGGTTTCCGGTTACTTCTGTTAACACTATTATCTATTCTAAAGTAACCCTATTCCGGTATCCGGTTCCTAACTACTTACGGTCTACTTTTCTAACGAAAAACGAAAAAAAATAGGGAGTAAAAAGCTCTATTCCCCTTATTTCCCTTCTAAACCTAAAGACTGGATTCCCGTGATCCCACGTTATCCCATTTTCATTTGTGAGTGTTGTCGTGAACACACTGAAATCTAGTTTTAGACCTCGGTGAAGTCTGAAATTTCCCTATCCTGAATCCGGGTCAGAAAATGATTCTAGATTGTACTTCTTCGCCCTAGACCCATTGACTCTGGTATCCATTTCAACTCCTCCCAGATCTTCTAGTTGGAGTGACCCATTGGGGTAAATTTTGTTTACCTTATATGGACCCATCCATCTGGTATGCAACTTACCCGGAAAGTCTTCATGTTGATTATCGTATAATAACACAAATCCTCCTTCTTCGACTCCATGACTTTTGGGTAACCTTGCATCGAAATCATTCTTGCATTTGGATTGAACTACTATAGTTCTTTCCAAGGCTTCCGACTGAGCTTCCTCCAAATCCTCGATCGCCAACAACCGGATTTGCAGATTCTGGTCTTGAATTCCTCCTCTTGCTGCCATGATCCAATGTGTCTCTACTTCCATCTCAATCTTGTGCAACGCCGCCTGTCCAAACACCATGAAGAAGGGACTCCTTCCCGAGGTCGTTTTTTCCAAAGTATTATAGGCGTGCACCGCGGAAGGTAGTTTCCGGTCCCAGTCAGTTTTGTGGGCGGAAACCATCTTCAGCAAACTCCTCTCGATGATCCCGTTAGCTCGCTCTGTTAATCCGTTGGCCTTCGGATTGTAAGGAGTCGTCTTCCTATGCTTGATCATGTAGGTTGTTGTGATGGCCCGGATCATGTCATTCAAGAAATGCGTTCCTTGATCGCTGACCAGCTCTAATGGATGTCCAAACCGCATCATAATTTCTTCAAATAAGAAGGATGCTGTTGTTGTAGCATCATTCCTCCTTGTGGCCTTCGCCTCTACCCACTTGGAAGCATAATCTATCGCTAAGATTATGTATTTCTTCTTTCTGGCAGTGACCGGATTAATCAGTCCAATGAAGTCGATCCCCCACTTTTCGAATGAAGTGAGAAGGATGATCGGGGTCAGTGGCCAGTGATTCTTGAAAGAGGGTGCGCCCGTCCTCTAACACTGATCACATGTGGTGACAAATGCTTTCACATCCCTTATCATCGAAGGCCACCAGTATCCGGCCATCCGGATCTGGTTTACAGTCGTAATGCCTGCAAAGTGTCCCCCCGAGGGACCAAAATGTAGAGCCGTCATTACCTGCTTCCTCTCCTTCTTCTCCAAACACCTTCGTAACTGGTCATCTGCCCGCATCTTGAATAGAACACCTTGTATTAAAGTGTAAAAAGCTACCTTTTGTTGAAATACAATCTTTTCTTCAAGTGAGTATCCTTCTGGAAATTTTTGGTTCAAGAGATACTGTAGTATTTCTTTGAACTCTGAAGTTTCCACTTCACCAATATGGAACACCGCCACCTCCTTTACTTCTCCAGAATCCAGTTCTGGTCTCCGCACTCTCTCTTGAGGAAACTCGTCCGGAAAACTGGCAGAAATATCATTGGCTGCTTCCATACCTCGCTGCCTGGAAAGGTAATTAGCATTCTCATTTGCCTTTCCAAGTTTAACTACCACCTCATAGTTAAACTCTTGTAGCAACAATATCCACCTTGCTATCCGACCGGAAAGATCTGGTTTATTTACTAGATACTTCAAGGAATTGTGATCCGTATAGAAAACAACCTTGTAGCCTAGCAAATAATGCCGAAACAATTTGCAGGCGTACACCATGGCTAGAGCCTCCCTCTCAGTCGTGGTGTAATTCTTCTCAGCCAGGCTCATCTGTCTACTCGCATAGTAGACTGGATGCTCATACTTCTCCTTAGACTGCCAAAGGATTGCCCCTAGGTACCATCCTGACGCATCCAAGGTGACATGGAACTCCCAAGTCCAATTTGGTGGAGAAAGGATTGGTGCCTTCACCAACCGGTTCTTCAAATCTTTAAAGGCCTGCTGTCTTTCTTCCGTCCAGATGAACTCGACTTCCTTCTTCAAGAGTTCAGTTAATGGATTTGCTAACTTTGCATATCCATCAATGAATCTCCTGTAGTATCCAACACACCCTAGAAATCCCCTAATCTCCCTTACACAGGTAGGTGAAACAAGGGCTAAGATTGCCTTGACCTTTTCAATGTCAACCTCTAGTCCCCTTTCACTAACTACATGACCCAATAAGATCCCAGATACAACTCCTAGGAAACACTTTCTTGGATGTAGCTTTAATCCGGTCTCGCGACAGCGGATAAAAATCTTCTCTAGGAACTCCAAATGCTGCTCCCTTGTACTGAACACTACAAAGTCGTCAATGAACACTTCCAAAAAGTATCTAAGAAAATCTCGGAAGATATCCATCATGAGCCTTTGAAATGTTCCGGGTGCATTGCATAGACCGAATGGCATCTGGTTGAAGGCAAACGTCTCCCATTCCGTCGTGAACGTGGTCTTCAACTGGTCCGCCAATCGAATGAACACTTGATTATATCTTGAGAATCCGTCTAGGAAGCTATAACACTCCTGACCAGAAACATGATCTAGGATAATATCAGTGAACGGCAGAGGGAAATAATCCTTCTTTGTCACAGCATTCAGTTTCTTGAAGTCTTAACAAACCCGGATCTTCACTTTTCCATCTGCTCTTACCTTTTTGTGTACAACAACAATGGGCGACACCCATTCTGAGTTGTTGACCGGGTAGATAAATCCTGCCTTTAGTAGACTATCAATTTCCTCTTTAACCATGAGTGAGTACTTGGGGTTTAACCTATACTGACGTTGCCTGACCGGAACAGCTCCCTCAACGAGGTCTATCCGGTGCTCCCCCAGATCTGAGGGAATACCACTCAAATCTGAAGATGTCCAAGCAAAGACATCTAAGTACTTCCTCAGCAAGTCCACATACTTCTTTTGTTCTACTGAATTTAGAGATTCTCCCAGGAAGAAGGCTTTTCCTTCCTGAACTTCTACCTTCCCATAATCGGAGGGGTTAACAATGTTTTTGACCGGATCCGGTGCCTACTCCTCTAATTCAGCCCGGATCTCACTCCAAGGAAGGTCAGTTCTCCCGTCTTTCAAACTAATGGTGGATAGTTTACCTTCTTCGATTTGCTGCTTGATCCAGCTTGACGTTAGTGGGACACTTGCTTCTCCCAAAGATTTGTCCTCGACTTGTTTCTCTTTCTGCTCTAACAGGATCTGCTCCTCGGCTTCTCCAAATTCCAAGACCGGAACCGGAAAGTCGAAATCAACTTTCGTAATTCTATCGAATTCTTGGACAAAGTAGGATGAAATGTTGGAAGAATCTTCAGCCTCCGACCAATCAGTGGTGTAACCCTCTGATTCACTTGTTTCTCCAAGATGCTCTTCAAAACTCCAAGGGATCCGGATACTAGGTTTTCCAATTACGAATTCCTTGCGTCCCCAATCCACGATCACCCTTGCGGCATACGGCCATGGTCTTCCAAGCAAAATTGGAAATGGTCTTCCTTTGTCCACCCGTATGATGACAAAGTTCAACAAGTAAGTCAGTTCTCCAATCCGGGTCGGGACCTGAGAAAGTCGTCCGACTGGAACCACTCTGGATTGATCTGCCATTCTCAAGACTTGGTTGGTTTGCTCAAACGTGGTGAATCCCAAGTCGAATGCCGTATCCTCTAGCATCAAATTTACTCTTGATCCTCCATCTACAAGTACCTTAGGGATGGTACAACCTTCCACTTCTACCATGACCTCTGGTGGACCATAATCTTCTATATTGGCGAAGTTGATAGCAACTACCGGAAGTCTGAATTTCCTCTTCCTTCTCTTCAGCCATGCATCTCTAATTAGCTTTTGGTAGTTGGCGTTGTCATCAAGCAGTTGGCCAATGGTGACATTGGCTTTTTGCTCCCTAATGTCTTGCAAGATGTTGTACTGACTACATACCCTTTGTGTCATCAAATCTAACTCGTTTCGGTGAGCTAGGTGGACCGGAAACCGAAACTTCCCTTTCCTATGATATAGGATTGGGTTGCTCCAGGTCCTATCTAACCTACTACTGATGTCCTCAAGAACCTCTATAGGTTCTACCCCATTTTCTGCGTTTGCTAAGGGTGGTCCTAAGTTGGATTCCTCCAAGTGATGAGAATCACTTGAATCCGGTTCCCAACTCCTAACTATTCTATTTTTCCTACCAGGTCTTTTCCTATGCCTTTCTATTCTATTTTTCTCGGTGGAGCTACGGGTACTTACTCTATGGACTAATGACTCTACTGCTACTGGCAACTCCATCCTACTATGTCATTTATCCAGATTCTCAATTCCGGTCTTCGAACCATAGTTTAGTACCGTCTGCTCCCGTGGTGGAACCTCTACTTGTTTGTAGATCACACAATTCTGGGCAGGTTTTGGACACTGAGAAGAATTGTGACCGTATTCTTGACAATTCTGGCAAGCAAGAACTAAGGGTGCACCCTGATCGGGTCTGTATTGACAGACATTGGCATAATGATCCCCTCCTCCACAAATAAAACAAAACCCATAAGGTCTGGGTGGAGTGATAACAACTTGGTTATCTGCCACTGGAGTTGACCTCGGTACAAAGTTGTTTCTCATGATTTGTTGTGGTGGTCATCCCCTCACATAGGTCGGCTGAATTTGGTAGACCGGATTCATCTCCATATCATCTTCTTCTTCTGGATTAGTGTAGTAGACCTCGTCCTCTTGATTCACGTAGTTGACTTGCTTGACGAAAGGCCGGTTACACTCACTCGGGTAGTGTCCCATTTCTCCACACCTCGGACACCAAATGTTTGTTCGGTTTGTTGGTACGGTCCGCTTGGGATTCCGGTTCTCCGTCAAGTTCACCTTGATTGCCTCCAAAGTCGCTGCAACCTTCTTCATGAACTCCTTTGACTCGTCCTTCTCGATCTTGACTTGACCAAGAGCCTTAGCCTTTTCCGCCTTTTCTTGCTTGTACGTAGAATCACTAGAATGATGATATCGATGTCTAGATTTGGATCTAGATGCTTCTTCCGGTTCCGGTCCAGAATCTTCTGATGAAGACTCCAAACTTTCACTCGACTCTGATTTAGAACTGCTGGAGTACTTCCTTCTTCTGCTTTCCTTCCGAGAGTGCCTCTTCCCCTTCCGGTCGCTTCTCTTCAAGGCATTCCGGATGGAATGAGATGCATTCTCATAGTTTTGGGCTGCTTCCATGGCCTCCCGTAATGTAGCTGGGTGTTGCTGCCGGATGTGAAACCCCATCTCGTCTGGAAATCCTGCAACATACCACTCAATTTGGATGTTTGGGTTTATCTCCATATCTAGTTTTTGAATAAGAGCCTTCACCCACTGTCCATACCTTCTTACTGATTCTGAAGGTTTCATGGTCATGACAGTTTTCCACAGCTTTCTTCATTACAGTGCTTAAGCCTTTTTCGCGAGCCTGTTCGGGGATCAGCTGCTCGATCATCTCTTCAGTATCAGCATCCGAAGCTGGTTCATCAGACCCTGTGTTGTAGCCCTTACTGTAAAAGGTCAAATGCACTATCAACTTGGAAAGAAAATGGGGCTAGGTCAGTACAAACAAATCACTCCCGCAACTGAACCCCCGCAAAAGAGATCCACATACGCTATTTGCGGCTTCAAAGTTCTCTTCATGTTCCTCTGTTGCTCACTACGTTGAATCTAACATCGATGTAGACACGCTTGGACGTTGTTTTGAACATTATAGGAATTTCCTCTTGACAGAAACTGGAAAGACACCATGGTTTAGGGTCTGTCACCCTTGTAGGGGGCTGACTCCCGTACGTCCTGATTGATCACTCCTGAATTCAATATGATTGCTCTCTGACTAAGGAACAAACAATTACTTTTCTTTGTATAGAGTTCAACTCAAAGAACATGTCCTCCGTGACGAAGACATGAACGTCACACAATTTATGCGGACGTCACATTAAACGTCTATGACGTTTACCATGATAGAGTCGACGTCATAAGAAACAGGGTGTGCGTTGCACTTAACGTCTGTACCAACGCGCGCCTCCCCAAAAACCTTGAATACCACTAGTTCTATACTCAAATTATTTCTTCTTCCAAACTTACCTCCAAGACTGCTCTCTGAGTTCCTCCACTTCCTTTGCGTCGTGCCCTACCTCCTCCAACAACTCCAACAGCACTTGAGGGATCCTCTTCCTCTTCGGTGGAGGATTGCTGTCCCGGTCTCGTCCCTTCCTCGCCAACACCGCAGGCCAAGGGTCTCCTCTGGCCTTGGAGTAGCGCTCATGCTCCCCGCGCATGTGCATTGGCCCTAGCGGCGGCGTTACTTCATGTTCACTTGAGTCCTCTTCACGTCGTTGACTTGCGTTCCTTTTCTGCACAGGGGCCTGAGGGCGAGGCATTTTCTCACCTGCCCCTCTCCACTACACGCAGAACTCACCGTCCTGCACCCTCCTCACACACAAACGCGCACATGAGCGTCCATAACAAAGGTCACACATTGGGGAGGCATCCTGGCAACCTGAAGACCTGTGCGCAATCGACTTACTGCAAGACGTATTGTAGCCTCCGATGAGGTGACTTAGCAAGATTGGAAGCCTTGTTGCTCCCGATCGGTAGAGAGCTACGCCCCCTGCGACTGCATGTAAGAACGCCGCCCTTGCCAAATTGCCACAAAAATGAAATTTTCAATAAAACCAGTTTCCAATGAAGGAGGTGTCAATTCAACCTCAAGAAAAAAAAATTCAAAAGACCCACGCAAAACTATATTACCGTCTTTCACCAAAAAAACAAATGCAGGAAGAGCAGTTCGAGAGTATATACAGAATACGTCAATAGCGACTTGCCTTTGTACTACAGAAGGTTTAATTCTTGCAAGGGCAACAAGCTCTTGAAGCTCCACTTTGTTGAAGTTGCTGACCTACAACATTGTAAAGTTCTTCAGCAAGTCTAAACTGCAGAAGGATACTGGCTCAGATTGATATTACATATTAAAAGTACATCCAAGAAGTCTCTAAGAGCTTGGTGCTGAATTAAGTCTCCAGTAAGATACGTATCATCAGCAAGTTTTGACGGTTAACGGCTTAGGTTTTAGGATGCAAGACGATTCGCAGACATAGTCCTTACACCGATTGCCCGTATTTTGAGCTCATCATGCAACTCTTCCAAAGCCTTCCAGCTGCAGATAGGCCATAAGTTAGTATTACTGCACAAGTTGGACACAAGAACCAACGTTCTGCCCTAAAAACCATACCCTAAAACCCACACTTCGATCATAGCTTGAAGTTGACAGTTGCAACTACAGATTACAATTAAGCAGAAGGTACATTAAGTAGGCACACCTTTCCTGCCATGATCCAGCATGCTTCATGTCATGACAAACGGTCAAAAAGCACTGAGGATAGTGAAGTAAAAAGAGGTCGACGTACGAGGTTCCCAAGTCCTGTAAGGACGTGCTGAATTGCTGCTTTGTAACCTCATACCCCAAGTACCTTGGATGCAGCTGATTATTTAACACAATTCTTTTGTTGGTTTCTCTCCAAAAACCATATATCAAGCTTTACACAAAACCCTAAACCCTAAGCCCTTAACCTCAGAAAAATGCAAAACTCTACGCTAAACCATCGAGACCAAAAGAATGCACATCGATATAGAATGACAGAAAAAGAGGAAACAAGTTCAGGATACCTTGGAAACAAGAAACACTTGGTCTCTTGGAACATTGGACGAGCGTATGGCTCTGCCTACAGCTTTTTCATTGTACAATTCTGTAGCTTGCACCGAGTCAATCAACCTGGAATTCTCCCCATCTAAGGTTTGTGAGCACATGAACCATAAAATTCTCTCACCATTCGGTGCACTCGCCCTTCTACAGAAACCATGACTTCATTCCTCTTAGACATCAAAGAGGGTATGAACACGGATGCACAAATCAAAAGAGAACGCGAGAACACGAAAACCTGTAACCTGCTTCCAAAGCCCATGAAGTAACTCTCTCAGTTGCCTCTCCTAGACCAGCCATCGCAAAGCCTAACCGCGGCACTGAGAATCGAAGGAACCGCTATTAATACCGATACATCAGATCATTAGCATTTCTTTGAGAAAATTCATCTTGGAGGGTCAACAAATCCGACTTCAAATTCCAAGAATTCTGCCAAATCAGAACTTCCTTTGTGGAAACGACGAAAGCACATTGTTATACTAAATGACCAACCCCATAGAAGATTGAAATTACCAAACTTAACCCGTAAAGGACCAAACCAAGGATTAACGGTATCAAAATGACACAATTCGATTGATCTTGCTAAAACTGTAAATCAAAAGGGCGCCAAATCTTAAATCACTAGAATCAATCAAGAACATTGCATGTCTTGGTCAAAAACTGATACGAGATTGAACCAAAAATCGTCCATACATGACCTCCTCAAATCTGAAGCCTAAAAACTGAAGCAATTTTAGGCTTCAGATTTGAGGAGGTCATGTATGGACGACACGCAATTGCAAAAGAGGTGGGGTGCAAGTACGAACAGCGCACGCCGTTGGAAAGGACGATGTGACAACTCATATTTTTTATTTTTATTTGTTTATCTTTTTGATCAAACCGGAAATTAGAAATAGGTATCCGGATTCATCTAAAGAGAAAGATAAAACCAAAAATAGTCACAAAGGGACCTTACGGAACTAATCCAGTTTTAGGGAGTCAGCGGATCGGATTAGATTTCTAACCGGAATCTCGTTGACCGGATTGGAGAGAACCGGATGTCAAGAACCGGACCGGATATCCGACCAGTCATAAAGACAGTCCAGGGCGTCAGGACTATATAAAGCCTGACCCTGCCCATTTTCAGGTCTCTGGATTTCCACGTGTTGTTATGTCCTGATTTAGCGCCTGACGTTTTTATCGTTGACCACGGCAAGGAAGAGAAAGTACAAGAGGGTCTAGAAGTGAGTGAGGGGTGTGAGACGGAGAGATCTCCTCCGGACATGAGTGGGTGAGACATTGAGTGCGAACGGATACGTGAGAGACTGAAAGTGTGAGCACGCCAGTAGGTTAGTTTACAGGCGGAGCGGAACATCTGAGTGTCGGCGCTCCCTTGTTAGGACTGTAGAAGAGTGAAAACCGGGTAGAGCTACCCTCATGCCGCGGCTGAACCGGAAGAGAGGTTCTAACACCCCGCCCCCGAGTGAAGTAAAGCTTAGAAAAGTGGTTCCGGTCATGCCGACCAAGGAACTGGAACAAGGAGAACTCAAAGAGGATTTATCGTTGATGGGTTGTCAGGGGTTAGCTTTGAAACCTTGGGGTTTCAAAGATGAGAGGATGATTAGAGAAATCCTGAGTGGCGTATCGAATCAGTTCAATAACACCCTGAGAGGGAATCCGGTCCAATGGACCGAGGCTTTGTGGCGGGATGTATACGGATTCCGGCCAGGAGGACTCGGGCTTGCCAGTCAGAAGGATGATTTCGTCCAGGGCAAGTTCGGAAGCGTAGTGAATCCGAAGGACGGCTACGCGGTAGAAGACTGCCTCGATGACCGGGAGCGTCGCCTGCTCCGGTTCTGCATCCGGAAAAGCCCACCAGGGTGACTATCACCTTGGCTAACACGATTTTCGGAGCGCTGAGCGGAACCCGGAAAGTAGACTAGGGCCGGATCTTCTTTGATCTAGTGTCCCAGCTTAGTACAAGGGTGGGGAGAAGTAGGGCTACCCCACTGTGCCCTTATGTGTACCACCTCTACCAGCAACAGGAACTGCTGACGGAAGTGGAGCTGAAGGTGTGGAAGGCCCAGGAGCGGACCATGAAGTACGGCGAATCCGAGTCCGACCAAGAAGCGGATTCCGGAAACGAAACCGAGGAGGAGGAAGAAGAAGAAGAGGAAGAGGAGGAACCGTATGTTCCCGCCAAGAGGTAGAAGACCACACCGACTCGGAATTGAGGAACGCCCCCAGGACATCCGCGTCCGCGCAGAGGGGAGACTCCAACCGGACCGGATGTGGCATCCGGATCGGGAACCGCAGATCCGTTCGACGAGTTGGTTGGGATCCTCTACGGAATCCGAGCGGATTGGGAAGTTAAGAAGCGGATACTCGGGGAGATCGCGGAATTAATCGGAGCAGAACCGGACAGTCAGTTGCCGCGGAAGGTAGCTGAGAGTGTTATCAATCCGGATGAGCTCCGGAAGATGAAGGAGGACAGCAAGCAGCAGCACGATGAAGTGGACACCCTCAAGGCCGAACTTTTCGCGTTGCTCGAGAACGCCACCGCAACAAAGGAGATGGCGGAGGAAATGAAGAAGTTGGCCGCAGAAGTGAAGGACGTGCTTGGAGGGCCCGGAGCCGCGGTCACCAAGGCACGCCTGTTCGAAGAGGAGGTGCACAAGGAAAAGAAGATATCCGGAACAAGGGTGGTGCACATCCTCACCGATTTTGAGGAGCAGATGGAGAAGTCCTATCCAAGGCACGGGAGTCAGCGGACCGGATCGTGGAGAGCAGCCAGAAGTTGACGGAGATTCCGGTCCGGCTCTCTGAAATTTCTCTTCTGGACTTGTTTCCGGAAGACATAGCTCAGGAACCGGGAAAGGACAAGACGCCCCAGTCAAGTAGGGCAAAGAAGGAGACGCCCTCGACCAGACATCAGCCGATAGATTTGGACTCCTCGGAAGCTGAGGAAGATCATCCGGCTCTACCTACGGATGGAGAACGGAACCGGAATCTAAATGAGGTCTTCGAGCAGTTGGAGAGACCTGATGAGAGCCCTACCATTGGATCCCGAGTGTATGAGACGGAACAAGAAGGATTGTAAAAATAGGACTTATAGGTAGGAACCGGAATAGAATCCGGTTAGGATAAGGTAGGACCGGATTGTCATCGCCTTCAGAGGCGGAAATCATGTATTCACTTTTTGCTTTTTGCTTTTTGTATATAAAACAGTCTCTGAGCTGGAGACTAGGGAGGAGTTCTTTTGGCATTTCCTTGTGTACTTTGCTTTAACCTAACTTTTGTGTAATTTTCCCGAGTGTTGGCAGGAGTGCACGGAGTCAGAGTAGGAAAGTGAGTATAGAGGTGTTGATAGAGTTTCTCCCCTTGATGTATGTTTCCGGTTCTAGGTACATGCGAGTAGGTTATGAAGAGTTAGGAGTGGATTCCAGTGCCTCAACAACTACAGAAGTTTAGCATTCCGGATAAAAGATCCGTTGATCAGGCTAGGCGGATAGGGAGGGATTCCTTAGCTGCGCTAGAACTCCTGGGTGGGAAATCCGGTCGAGTATCCTGACTCCTGTGAGGTCTTGCTACCGTTGTGGGTGAACGGAAGAACTTTCGTAGATGTTGGAACGGACGGATGCACTTGTAGCCACCTAGCTTTGTACGGAACGGATCAGTGTCAAAGTCGTTGTAGTATGAGAGGATCGTACGGGGGGGTCTTTGTGTGACCTGTGATTCGGGTTACTATCCGGATTACTGTGAAGGACCAAACCGGATCCGTGTTAGTTAGGGGATCAATGGATAGGAAAGTGGGTCTTCAGCCACTATAATTCACGGAAGGAGTAGTGGGCCTACCACTTTCAAAAGCAAGCGGCGAACCCTCTGATGGTAAAACAGAGGTAAAACTAAACCGAGTACGGAAGGGTGGACCGGATCGGATCCGCCCAGGAGGGTACATAGGACCGGAAGTTGCAGGGTCCAGAATCGAGAAGTCAGTCCAGAGATCGGGGAACTAGTAAAACCGGAAGTAGGATACAGTCCGGTCGAAGTTTTCCGGTTGGTTTTTTTTATGTTCCGGTCGTCAGAGGTAGGACCGGTAAAGTAGAATTAAGGGGTTTAATTGGATTTATCTCCTTGTTAGAGTTAGCTACTTCACAGGATCTCGTGGGTTCGATCTTTAGGGTCATTTTGTTATGCTCTAGGGTGATTTTTGTAAGTATAATAGGGAAATTGTTTACCCTGTGCTACGACAGACGACAACGTCAAGGGGATGCATTGTGCTCACAACCATTCCCGAAGTTGTGGCGCTTGGAAACTGAAGCTTCAGATGAGCGGACAACCGAGTTTGGGGCTGCGGATGCAATTGCAAGAAAAATTGTTGTAGCAAAAGGAGAGAGACGAAAGCAAGGCATTTGAGCAAGGAGGAGACGCGTGGTTGGACCAAACCCCAGAGACGCCATCGCCAATGCGCACCGTTCTTCCTGATCGGCATCTTCCGTCGCTGCTAGAGACGCTCAATCCGCAACAAGGAGTCAAGTTGCAAGACCTAAACCGCAAGGCCAAAGCTGGCCTGCGGAACTCCCACAATCCCCACTTAAAATCAATCCCTTCGGATCCAATATTCTTAAAAATGCCTTTGTACCATTCCAAAAAAATTTCATCACACAAGGTAAACCAGCCCATTGTGGTCAGAATGAGGAGTTTGACATCATCTCATTGCTGAAATTCTTCAATTTTTGAGTGGACATTAAGTACTTGAAGTATATAAAGTACCTTGGTGGAAGTACCATTAGAACTTAAATAAACTTTAAATGGATGCTTGTAGATTCTTGCCATTACAAAGTAACATACTTATAGACAAGAATTTCTTAATGAACATCTTCATTTGAACTTGAATTTATTGGAAGTACATTTTAGTGTGTTAACACAATTTCTAGTTATTCATGTCACTTCCAACCTTAAGAAACTTATATGCAAATTCTACTTCCTACAATAATCTCACTATTGGGATTAGTGCAATTGACAGCTATCTTAGAGGTATTAATAATGTAAACTTGCCTTGTATCTTGATCCTTCTTCTATTTAATATTTTTTTGAAAATGAGAATGAAGTATTGGGAATTTTTTCCCTTAGATTCTCAACTCAATTTTCCAACATAAAGATTTAAAGTTCATAACTCTGTAGTACCCAAATTTGAGATTAAGATTAATATTCAAAGTCAAATATTCTAACTCTAGAATACATTAAAAGATATTCGAAGGCAAAAAAACCCTACAAGTTCCTTGAAGTTCCTAGATTATGGGAATTCGCCACATTAGCATTTTATGCAAACCATGCCACAGTACATAATATTAATTCATAATTTTTTTTAAATAAAATTATAATTTTTAAAAAAATTTTAAAATTTTTAATTATAAGAAAGTAATTAAAATTATTTGACATCAGTGGCTAATTCAAAATTCTTAGGTAGCAAAGGGAAATTAAACAACCTTGAAATGCCCCTCCCTTGCCTTCAGAAATCTTTCTTCGTGTTGAAGAACTTGTGTTTTAAAATTTGAAAACGAAGAGTGGAGATGAAGTTGAAAGTTTAAAACTACCCTAAACCATAAGTAATTCTTCACGAATAGAAGCAAGGAAAAAAGTCAAACAAATATTCAAAATTTTGGAGATTTAAGCAGTAGCCATGCTACAATATGTGAATGTAGTGCTTTACTCATCAAAAAATGAACGCAAATATTATTTTTTGTGTCTTTTTTCCTCCGCAAAAGATAATGCCCATCTGTCTTCCACATTCCAATAGATATTGTAATTATAGTTCTACTATCACCAAGAAGCCCTTGCATAGTATATATATTCTATCTTTGTACAAACTATTGTGCTTTTTTGATCATTCATTTGGCCTGTACAAAGTCATTTGTAATTATTTTGCAAACCTAACATGCTTTTGTTGTTGGTAAAGTACTTTGTAGAGGATGGATGAAACACTAAATTGGATTAGAATGTGGTAGAATACCTTCTCTACATAAGTACCTACCAATTGGATCAATTGAAAAGTGAAAATAATGTTTATTTTATCCAAAAAAAAGTATGTTCTATAAATACATCCTCAAAAAGTACTTTTCGGACGTACTTTGTAGGGGGGCGTAATGTGCTTTCACCCTATGGAGACTACAAGTCACTCCCAAATTGTTTGGGCCATCCCTAAACCTAGGTGGGAAAGCACTTCCTGGCACTCCCCACACGACCATTCACCCCAATTTTTTTGGGGGAACCCCAAAGCCCCAACCCAATGGAATGAACTTGGCCATAACCCCCCCATGTTCTCCCCATTTAAATTTTTTCCCAACTCCCTAAATCCAAAAAGCACTGGGAAGAATTCACTGTAGGGACTTCAAATTACTCCCAAATTGATTGGGCCATCCACGAACCCCCAATGGAAAGCACTTCTTTGCACTCCCCGTACTACCATTCACCCCCATATTGGGTGGGGACCCCCAAGCCCCAATCCAATGGAATGAATTTGAACTGCACACCCCTATATTCTCCCCATTTAATTTTCTCCCCATTTAATTTTATCCCAACTCCGTAAATCCAAAAAACATTGGAAGGAATTCACTATAGGGACTGCAAGTCACTCTCCATTTTATGGGGCCTAATTTGCAATCCCAAAGCCAATGGAATAATGTCACATTGATCCCAACACTCCCAAGTAATCCCCATTTTCTATTCTCAAAACCCGTCTCCAAATAATATTGCGTAACTTTACCTCTGTGATAAGGTTATCCCAATGAGTCTCCATTTTTATTTCCCATCTTTCATGTTTCAGGACCTAAAATATTTAATTCTGTACATCCTTTTTATTTTGGCATACCCTAGACTTATAACACCAAAACACATTTGTGGAGTCATTATATGTGTTTATGTCACTTTAATCCTACCTTGTACCCATGACTTCACATCCTCCCAGAAAGCCTGAATTTTACACCCTCAAGCTCTTTCCTATACTGATCAGGTGTTTTCCCTATAGGGCAGCACCCCCCCTGCCCTTTTAGTGACAGCAGTGCACCTTCCCGCAGTGAAAGACGCACCAATGGCTGACGTGGCCGATTCGCGTTTTTTTTGACGTCATTTGAAACGTCCTTTGTTTTTTTTGACATAGTGAAAAACACATCCGTTCAAAGTGACATCCCTACATTTCCTGACGTCTATTATGACGTTTCAGATGACATCACAAAAAATTGTCCCTGATCTGCGCGTTTGTCCAAAAACGTAGTGACGTCAAAAATAACGGGTGATGTCACAGCGTAACGCAGTCAAAAACATGGTTTTCTTATAGTGTGCGTTCAGCCATTTCCTAGGGATAAGATTCGAGCCTTTCGTGAACGCATGTATCGCAATTCCACGTTCAAGTACAAGGCCTACATGAAAATGGATGTGCACAGGCAGGTGCATGTTGACAAGCGTGGTAGACAAATGGTATCAATTGACAACACACCGATATGTATGCGAGCGTGGATGCATATATCTAGGGTCCCTGAGGTCACATTCTAATGCTACCAATTGTACATGAGGCGTAGTCAAGAGGCAAAGGACCATGGCAATAAGGAAACGGTGAAGCCAAGGAAACATACTCAACAAGCTATAGCAACATTGAAGTGCATTCTGGAGAAAGAAGCAGATCACATGCCTCATCGTACAAAGACCCTGAAGTCAAGAGAGAAAGCTGTGGCCAAAATCCTATCTTCTATCTTCCAATGGAAGGGTAAGATGAAAGAATTCAATGATGTCAATGTTATTTTTGGACTAAGTGAGGTGTCAGCTTCAAACTTAAGTAAGATTAGGTGTTGTAAGTTCCTAGAGTATGAGGTGAAGAAGCCTAAAGACAATTTTGCACGATGTGGCACGTGTGACAAATTGCAAGACCTCAAGAAGGGTGCTATAAGTGGGTCTCACAATGAATTGAAGTTTTCTCGGAAGTTGGATAGGCACGTTGAGATTGCTCAAGCTCATCAAGAGTTATATTATGTGAACTGTCACCATTCGGAGCTTTTCCACACAAATGCCTCACAGTTATGCACGACAAGATGGATCATGCAAAGACTACTTCTCAAGTCTTTTTCCATAGGAGTAAGAGCTTGATGGCCTTGTGAAATTGCTTGTGTTTGTCACTGGCATGATTGCTCATGGTCATGGAGATGTACGTTACGCACATTGTCGCAGTACAAAGTAAGTAAATTCCCTGTTATACTCCCGAAAATTCCTTTAAAGTATAACTAAGTGACTCTAAAGATCGAACCCACGACATCCTGTGAAGTATTTGGCTTCATTACACGATTTAGGATGAGTTTGCTTATAAACCCAACTTCCGGTTTCAGGTCAATTACCGGAAAAACTATAAAATCCGGAAAATGGAGAATTAGCTTCCCACCACTATTCCAGTTCTACCAACTATCCGGTCTGAACAACAATCACAACCCCAGGAGACTGTAATTTCTGTCCCTGATTACCTCTGTAGACCTATCCGTTCCAACCTAACGGTACTCTTCTAGATACCACCCGGTTTAATTTATCCTCTGTTTCACCATCAGAGGGTTCGCCCCTTAGTTTTCTTAGAGTGGTAGGCCCACCACTCCTTCCGTAACTTATAGCGGCGGAAGATCCCACTCTTCTATCTTCTATTCTCCTACTTACTACGGATCCGGTTTGATCTCTCACAACAACCTAGGTATTAATCCAGATTGCAGGTCACACAAAGACCCCCCGTACGATCCTCTGATACTACAACGACCTTGGGCACCCTCTCCTATCCGTACAAAGTTAGGTGGTTACAAGTGAACCCGTCCATTCCAACACTTACTAGAGCTATTCCGTTTACCAAGTATGGTAGCAAGACCTCACAGAAGATCGGACACTCAACCGAATTTCCCACCCAGGAGTTCTAGCGCAAGTAGGGAATCCCCCCCTATCCGCCTAGCCTAACAACGGTTTTCTCACCCGGAATCTCAAACTCTAGACACGCTGAGGAACTGAAGCGCACTCCCAACTCTTTTAATACCTACTCACATGCACTGAAACTTGAAGAATAAAATACACCAAGGGGAGAGATGTCAACTCTTAGCTTCTCTCTTTGCTCTCCTCACTTCCGGTCATACAACAAGCACACAACTCTCATGGCGCAGACATACAAACAGCAAAAACAGAGGACACCAAAGAATTTTGCAAAAGAAGACTTTTTTTCTCCCCCTTCCCTTCTCAGGGCAGGTTTATATACAACACCACAAAAGTGCAAAAAGGCAAACCGCATTTTCCGGCTAAACTTCCGATCCTACCTACCTACCAACCAACGAATAGAATCCGGTTCCGATCTAACTCCTCTAGTATGTACAAAAACTTTTACTATCTACAATCCTAACCCTAAGGTAGGACTCTTCGGCTTGGCTTCCATCCCCTCGAAGATTTCAGTCAGGTTCCGGTTCCATTCCCCATCCACAAGTTTCGGAACTGGATCGGCCTGACCGGAATCGGGTGTGGATTCTAGATCGATGGCGGATTCTGGGGTGTTTGCCGGTTTAGATGCTTGTGTAGTCATCTTGGGCTTGGGAGTCTTATTCTTCTCCTCTTCAGCAACTGTCACATCCGGAAACTCTTCCGGTAGGGAGAGTTCCGACAGAGGGACCTCCTTAGCTCCTATCAGCTTCCGACTACTCTCTTCAATTCGATCCGCTAAAATCCGCACCTCCTTGAACGCCGTCTCAACCCGCTCCGCGTAGTCCGTGAGAATCCTTACTATCCTAGCACCGGATAGCTTCTTCTCCTTATGGACTTCGTCGTCAAATAGCTTGGCCTCGGTGGCGGCCGCCCCAGGTACTCCAAGAATGTTCTTCACCTGATCCGCTACCCGCCGTATTTCCTCTGCTATCTCCAACGTGGCGGTTGCATCCTCTTTCAAGACGAGATTTTCCGCCTTTAGGGTATCCGCCTCTGTCTGAAGTCGCATTACTTCTTCCGTCCACCTCCGGTATTCGGCCGGATCGGTGATACAGTCGGCTACCTTCGCTAGTAGATGGTTGTCTAGCGGTGCATCCACCAATCTTCCGATCGCCTGCAGGGTCAAATGCTTCACCTCCCAATCCGCTCGGACACTGGAAAGAATGCCAATCAAATTATTGAATGGATCTCGTGGATCCACTTCTTCCTCCATAACACCCTTCCGTTTCTCCTCTGGAGTTGACGGGCCATGACCTGGAGGTGTTCCTTGCCCATGGGGAAGAGTTGTCTTCTATCGCTTGATCGGCGCCATTACATCCTCTTCATCCTCTTTTGTTTCCGGATCCGAATCCGGAACCGATTCCGCTTCATCGTCTTCTTCCGATTCTCCATACTTCAGGAGAGCTCCCTGAGCCTTCCACTCCTCCTCATCAACCATCAGGAGCTAATGGTTGTGGTATAGGTGGTACAAGTACAGGCATATGGGTGTAGCCCTACTCTTTCCTACCCTCCCGATGAGTTGGGTTACCAGATCAAAAAGGATCCGAGCCCAATCCACGTTTCGGATTCCGCTCAAGGAACCGAAGATGGTATTTCCTAAGGTGATTGTCACCCTCGTCGGTTTCTCCGGATGAAGGATCGGAATGAGAAATCTCAAAAGACGACGGTGTCGGTTGTTTATGCAGTCGTCAACTGCATATCCGTCCTTAGGGTTGGGAACGCCATGGAACTTCCCCCAGATGAATTCATCCTTCCGGCCAGCCATCCCAAGACCCCCTACCCGGAAATCATACACTCCTCTCCAGACTTCCTCAATCCAGAGGGACGGATTCCCTCTCAAGGTGTTATCGAACTCATTGGACAATTTGCCCAAGAGTTCCTTCACCATTCTCTCCTCCGGAATCCCCAAGGTTTCTCAATGAACCCCGGGCAACCCATAGAAGTTAAGTCTTGTATGAGTTGGTCCTTCTCCTGGTCGTCTGAGGGAATCGCCGGAAATATCTTCCGGACTTTCACCTCGACCGGACCGGATCCTGACGACCCCGTTTTCTTCCGACGTATCAGCGGCATGGAGTGGATCTCCTCTCACACGGATTTCTTCACCAATTCTACCTCACCCGCTCCTAGCCGCACGTCCCGTTCCTTACTTCTCTCCGATCTCAACCGGAAGTACTAGAATTCTACTAAGTCACACTCTCCTGACACGAGGGTACCAAATGCTGTAAACAACATGAGGAGCGTCCAATCTCGCAAGGAAATGAAAGGGGTAAAACTGGCAAAGTTGGTCTTTAAATAGTCCCAGGACTCCGCCGTGGTCATAATGACTATGTTCCGGTTTGATGGCTTGACATCCGGTCCAACCCTAATCCGGTATCTACCCTAATTTTGGATGGGTTTCCGGTCCCGACCAATTTGAAATTTCCAACTGAATGGAATCCGGTCTACCCACTATTTCATTTTTTGCATGTATATATCCAATTTTCCTACAACTTGCACTCAGTTTCAGTTCCACTTCACTAGTTTCCGCTCTGAATTCTAGATAAGCTAAATAAAACCAAAAATTCACGTTGCGACACACATTATGGTTTGGATCTCTTTAAACACGATTCAAACTATACAATTGGTTCTATGACAAAGTTGTTGCGGGATCTGGAATTGCCATCAAAGTCTTCTTCTCGGCAATTATTTTCTAGGTCAGGGTCTTCAAATTTGTTCAGGGCAGTGCTGTAGGGTAAAGAAATGTGCGACGCGTCACTGCCACCACCTCCAATGAATGCAGTTCCAACAGTGCCTTTGCCTCCTATTTTGAACATGCAAATGGACAATGTCACTAGCAACAATAAGAACAAATATGTTTTCTGTTTCTGGTCTTTACTTGTTACTAACAAGATCTTTAGAGAAGTGTATGTCAACTTCATGATTGTTGGTCACACACACGACGACATTGATACATTGTTTGGAAGATGGAGTATGCTGTTGAAGAAGAAGAACTTTCCAACAATCCCGGCACTCATGAAGTCATTCATGATTGTTGAGTCCATTCCTACTATCCCTCACCTCATAGAATAGGTGCTTGATTTCAAGCCTTTCATTGCAGGAAAATGGATGGATGGTGATGAAATCCTTGTGAGGCACACAAGACCGCAACAAGTAAAGTTTTACCTAGACTCTGTTGGATGCCCAGTCATGAAGTACAAGTTGAAGTGCACAGATGAAAACTGGTTAGGCAGGCACGGTCAAGCCATTAAGTTGTGGAAAGAAGACGATGAAGGACGGAGTCTGTGGCCACGTGGTGTGCCTTTGCTAGTACCACTCAAGCCAATGAAAGGTATAAATGACATTGTCAAAGGTTTATCAGGATTCATAAACTATTGGGACGACTTGTGTAGAGTAGACGTGAGTGGAGAACATCGTAGGCGCTATGAGAATGTGGTGCGCTATTGGCGTGGTGTGAAGGCAGCTCTTCAAGAGCCGCTTCCTGCTTCTAGTTCTCTAAAACACAGTTTCTGGCCAACTACTCATATTCAAGCGACAGAAGCTGATCATTTAGACGAAGATGGCAAAGATCTCGAGGAGTATGGAGAGGATGAACCTTATGTTGGACCCTTGAGGGATCGTCCACAACCATCCTTTAGGGTGGCTCGAGATCTATACGAAGGGTATTTTATTGCAATTCGCCCCGCAGACGGGACAACAGACCAGTTTGGATTGCCAGAGCATTTTCTGATCCAAATTGTAACCCCAAGAAACCAAACTGTGTGCTCATTCAGTACTTTCGGCCAACATCACGCAATCAAGAAGTTCAAGACTTCTATGCAGGATGGAATAGTGATAGAGGTTTGCTTTGGAGGGTTGATGAAACCAAAGAATCTGTGTGGGAGACAACAAACACTTTGATTACAGTATGGAAGTCTCAAAACAGAAGAGGTACTCACTAATGCAAAATCAAGATTCCTACAGTTCAAATCAAAATCATCAACTAGAGTTTGGCTTCATATACATGATATGGAGAAATCATGTTCATACATTGGATGCATTTTAACTATGACATTCATATAGAGGGGATTGTTTTATTTCTACATCTTATATGAAATTGTTTTCATTGCATCAGTATTGGACCTTTAATATTATAATAGATGATAGTCATTTCAATTTTTTTAGAGGATATAGGTTTCAGTTGATTGATTTTATTTTATTGCTTGATACTGCATGAATGTTTTTAAGTGTATGTTTTGTGTTTACAAAACAATGGAATTTAAATATAGTCTTAATATGATTTTTTTAATATTCTTGAGCTATATTTTCTCTATTTTTTAATTCATTTTCTTATTTGTGTATCACTAAATATATTTTATTTGAAATTACATTGCTATTGGAGAAAAAAATGTAGTGGATATATCCACTATTTATTTGGTTAACATGTAAAGCACTTGTTACATTTTGGGTAGGGGGCCGGTTGGTTGTTACAACTTTCCTGCCGGCAAAGCTCACTTAGTAGCACCAAATCATGTTTTTTTTCTCATGCGCTCATACAAACCCAACAGAAATCGAACCCGGACCGCTTCAATGAGATGAACAACCCCTTACAACCAATTGCGGAGCTCATGACTTGGTGTTCAAAAGATGTCATTCTCTTCACTTATATAAATCAGAACATTTGTCCTAAAGCAAACTACAGGTATTTAAACAGTTCATCACTGAAAAGACTCTCATTTTAATGGAAATTGTGTATTACAACTAGCAAAGTTAGTGTTTGCCCACCTAAACTGGCTAACATTATAATTCACTTTTTAGGGCCTAAATGGACAATATTATTATGAGAGGCCCTAAACCTCTCAAAATATTGAATATAGTGTTCAACATATGAAATGATTTCTAAAATAGGTTGAAAAATGAATTGAAATGGCATTTTTTGCAACTGAAATATTTATAGAGAATACATTTAGATGACTATTGCATCATTATTTAAGAAAAATGAATTTTTTATGGAGAATTATTTTTAGCAATTTTTGTTCATTTTTTAAACAATTTTTTCTATATAATATAGGGGTGTGAAAATTATTTCAATTCTACACTATATCTTTTTACTTCAAAAATTTGCAACCAATTATAATTAACAAATAAAAATATCAATAATTCAAAAAATAAACTTTCAAAGTATGAATATCTATTCATATTTTTTTCTTTTACTTAAATTTTAGGATGTAATATAGGATGTTCAAGATTTTACATATGTAGTTTTTGTAAAGAGGTATTGAAATTGTGTCTTACCTACATAGACTTAGTTCTTGAAGTGCCTATATATGCTATAGGGAGGCCCAATAAGGCTTATGCATCTAAATTTCTATACACATTCAAGGAGTATTTTATACCTTATAAATAATGTTCTTAAAATAAAAAATTTAAATATTTCAAGAATATTTCAAGAATGTGCTCTTGTAAGATTTTTAAAACTTGTATTATATCTAACAATATATAATTTGTAGGTTCCAAAAATAAAAAAGATGGCCTACAATAATATTCATGTTGTTTTCTACTTTTTCTGCTAGTGCTTCTTAGAAATAAATGTTGCATAATAGGTTTCTTAATTTCAATCATCAAGACTTAGAATGAACTATATATTCAACCTTCACTTGACTGATCGATCAAGTATAAGGACTATAGATAGATTCGCACTTGGAGGATGTTGTAGTAGCCAACCCAATGGTAGGTTGCCTAGGTGTTCCATATCTTCTCCTTGTTGGAGAGAAATCCCAAAATCTAAACTTTTGTTGTTGCAATGGCAGCCTTTGACCTATTGCCTCCATTTTTGTTCCTTTAGCTAGTGGCAATACCACTTTCCTTGGTTGTCCTGCAGAGTTTATTATCCTTTGCACCACCACTAATCCTCCTTGTGACTGTTTTAGTTGTATTTGTTGTTGTTTCTGTCTTGTGACATTTCGTAGAATGTCTGCATACCCCCCCGGCCACCCTATGTACATCAATCAATTTCCACCACTTGTTTTGTTCTTCTAGACTTCTTTCTTCACAATGCAAGTCTTTTAGACTTGACCTAATTTGTCTCAAATATGTATTAGTACATGTGCTTTTTACATCTCAACTTGCCTTCTCAAGCCTACTCACTATAAGAAAACTATATTTTAGGTGATTTTTAATATAACAATCGTTGTTTAAGTTGATAGATTTTAGGTGAAATCTAATTTAACAACCCTTGTTTTTATGCCAACAATGACGTCTAATGTAACCTTGAGATATGAATAATGCCCTAGATATTTCAAGGTGTGTGCAACAGTTATAGATATCTTACATACGCAACAAGTAGGACTCCAAGGCTAGTGACATTTATGATAAGTGCATGTGACTCAATTAACTAGTGCATTTATCACATACCAAGATTGTCCCCAAATCCCAGATTTTGAATATTTGTTGATGATCGGGTTGAATTTATTGTGCCTCTACTTTTGAGAGGAGTAATAAGGGAGAATTTTTTGGCATTGGTTGATGAAGTAGAAGACTCCATATCATTCATAGTGAGTCTCCCCATAGTATTAGAAATACTGCTATACCCCAAAGATTGGCTTTGACCAACAGGGACAAGTGTCACTCTTACTTGTTGATGTCGCAGGCTTCCAGATCCTTCATCCTACATCAACTCACACCAATTGTTCAATTGGTTTAGCAACTTTGCTGTATAGTTCATAAAACTAAAAATAAGGTAGAAATTAATTAAGCTTGAGCATCATCTGTCACACTAAAGAAAAAAACGGCCCACCACTACCTCACTTAAGCTTCTAGAGAAATAAGTCAGGACCCTTTGCCATACGTTATTTAAAAAGTCTTATAATTCATGGATGTCAGAGTTGTACTCGGAGGAAACCACGATTTACCTAGAAGTGAGGAGAGCTACTAAGGTAAAACATCCCATTGTCGTCAGATGACCCATAGTGGACACCTAACGACCCCATGACAGTTTTCCAAGCCATAATCAATGCCTAACCTAACACCCATGGAGTGATTAGTGACCTCATTACGAGCACCTAACTTTTTAGTGTAAATCATGGTAGAATGTGACCTTTTCAGGGCCTTCCACATTAGAAATTATTGTGACTGCTTTAGGTGATTAAGATGAACATATTAGATATAGTTTTTGTTGGTTATCAGGTAGCATATTGACTCTTTTGGATAGATTAGTTCAAAAATTCATAACAAATTCATACATTTTCTGAAAAATAGAATTTCAATTGCTCTCACTATTTCTCACACTTGTCTTTACGTGGGAAAATTTTTGAAAAATTTCAGCAGTGGCATGAGGGCAGACTCCAAATTCTGACCACAATGGGTTGCTTTACCTTACAAGGGGCCTCCAACTTCCAGGTTTTTTCAAAATCCTGCCTTTCATTTAATTCACAAAATTGTCAGCCCAATTGCAACCCCCAGAGACTAGTTCCTTTATTCAACATTGAGACTGAATTTAGAAGTGAACCTTGAAACGCTGCTAAGGAAGCAAAATTCCCTTGGGATGGATTTATAAGATTAGATTGTATTAGGATGGAAAAAAATGTTATTTTGCACTACCTTTGTTTCTAAAAAAGACTTGTATTTCCTTTGTAAACACAAAAAGATATGGGACTTTTTTAGAAAGAGGGAATACAATTTTTTTATTGAAATTGCTTGAGTACATTTTTAATGACTACTATTGCAAATTTCCTCATTATAGTATTGTCTTTCCTTCCCTGGAAGCATCATCCACGAAAAACATTCACAAAAAACATCCACATGGGGAATTAAAGTAACCTCCAATATTGAATACCAAGATTGTGGTAGTAGACTTATGGTTTACGTTTTTCATTTTTCATTTTTTAAATCTCAAACCAACCTAACAAATATTCAAAGAAATGTTAAGATGATTTGCCAAATACTATGAGAATCCTTTGAATCAAAATCCCAATGTCATTTAATCCTCCACCATCCAAAAAATAATTTGGGTAGCCCTATGAAGGAAATGAAGGAATTGACTAGGAAACATTTGAGGGAGTGAAGGTTAGAGATGTCATTTTTATATTGATATTGATTTTTCACCATGAATCCTCAAAGGATATGGAATAATTTGAAAATGAGTTCTCAAAATTATGTTTATGTAGAATTTTAGACCTCATTTAGTCATAATAAAATAATTTTTTCAAAAAACTTTGGACTAAAAAAAGTTGGGAAACCTATTTGAATTTCATATTCAAAAATTCATTTCATATTTCAAGACTTCAATCAAAAGCTATGGACAAAATTTAAAGAAGATGTTTCAAGATATAAAAGATAATGTCCCTTCCAACCCCTTTTTGAAATTTGTTCATAACTTTTGATTGAAGGCTTGAAATATCAACTTGAATTTTTGAAAATGAAATTTAAATAGATTTTCCAACTTTTTTTAGTTCAAAGTTTTTTGAAATTATTTTACTATAACTAAATGAGGTTGAAATTTTACTTCAAATAGAATTCTTGCTTTAATTTGACTTTACTATGAGCGGTTGAGCTCCTACTAACTTTTATTTATTTATCCCACATTGTTTACTTTACCTCTTACCACCCCATATGTATATAAAGATTTGTCTCTTTATTCCTTGAGCAAAAATCATGAAAGGTGTTCAAATCATAGTGAGGAAATTGAAGCATTAGTTTCAATGAGTAGAATGCTAGTTTCATAAAAATTTTAATCTTAAACATTGATTTTGTTTCTAACCTAATTAAATGTATTGTTTTTTATTGACCCATTTTGTTATTAAACTTAATTGTAGTTATGTCCCAAGTACTTAGGCAAGCAAGCTTCAATTTTTTGACAATTTGCGATGCATGGACTATTAGCTACTGATGGATGTAGAATATTCCACACCATATCATCTAGGGATGAAATGGTGTGAGATATTCCACATCATTAGGTATAAGGGAAGGTGGTCTTTGTTGCTATTGAATGTTATGTAATTCACAGATCATTCTTGTAGCATATTTTGGCCATTTCTTGCTATTCATTCTTAATGTGAATTTTAGCCATAAAAATGATAATTTTGAATTAGAGTCCAATTAATAAAATGAAGCTTATCAAGTGAAGTTTCTACTCCAATTGCAAATTTTGAAAAATTCATAAATTTCATAACTTTATAGCAATATCCACTTTGGACCTCTAACCTTGATTTACTGGTTTCCTAATTTTAGGACATAGTTGTTTTGGTTTTATAAACTATTTTGTATATATATGCGCGATATTTTCAGTTTTTTTAGTATATCCTGTATTTCATATGAATTTCCTTCATTTTTTCTTAAACAATTCACAATAAATTCCCAACAGCGAACAACAAATGCCCGAATGTAAACTTGGGACCCTCCATTAGGATGAGAAAAACGTGATGAAAAAAACATAATTGGATGAAAAGCGCGTAAAGCACTAATGCCCGATTATGTACAAAATCGTGTAATCGATCAAGAAATCCCAATTACAACATAGAACCCATCTGAAAAATGAATAGGACATTTCCTGCTAGCCAATGATTTACAGCTTGTAGTAGACATATGGTTTCATCTCAAAAAATAAAATGTAAAATTTTTCATGCATATCTAGTTGCAAAATGGAAGCAAACAGTGACTGAGGCTTGAAACCGGTGGTCATGCGACCGTTCTTCCAGGGTTAAGGCACTTTAGAATAAAATTGAATGCAGTAAGTTAGTAGGAATCTGGGCTCGCTATTGGGGTATTCTCCTCGGTCCAGAAGTCAGACGGAATTGTGCCCATCGGCAACGTCAATTGCTCACCCGAGATTCCATTTCCTTAGGTATAAAATTCTGAACTTAAGAAATCTCTATCGGAGTGCACTATCTGCCAATCGATCGAGGCATGGGCATATAGTATGTGGCCAGGCACACTTAATAACAAGCTCGATCTCCAGGTTTCTGATTCCATATGGTTTGGTTTGAATTCCATATGCAAACAAAAGGTCTCACGGACTGCACAGTATTTTGGGTAAATCAAACATGATTGGCACAGGCAGGCTCAGATTGAAGGGCATGTATGCATACCTGCGACGCTCCACCTTTGAATGCTCCTGCTGTTCCGCTACTGCCAGATACTTTTCTCCTCACTCGTTGCGGAGACGCTGTCGCTTCCAGAGACCGTGCTGGGGAGGACCTGTCCTCAGCAGCTCGGTCTTGGACTGCTCCACCATCATCCTGTATAAAAAGTAGACACATTGAGGCCTTCGAATCCAGATTAATTGCATGATTTAATGCTGAAACACGACCTACCTACTGCACTAAGTCTTTGTTCGAACAACTCTTTTCACAAGATGTATGTGCCTGTCCAATAACGAAATCAGCAGCAGCAGCGCCAGCATCAATTCATCAGCATCACCATCATAAACCCCTGCGTGTATATCTATCTATCTATCTATCTCACTGTTTGCTTGGTCCTCGTATGAACTTTTAAAGCAAGCTGCTCTCACCCGATCTCGCAAACTTCCTCGTCTGAAAATGGGGTTCACAGAGAATCTTCTCGAGCTCACATATTTAATGTTGGGTTGCGTCCACCCACTCCCAGCTGCTACTACAGCAGCAGTATTGGGCACTGTTGCTTGTTCCGTAGCCCGAGGTTTATATGGCTGACTGTTTACGTTCGTTTCGGACAGCTGATGCCTCATCAGATCACCCTGCATTCGCACACCTAGTTCAATTCAGCAGTTCCCCTGTCCATCATCAGAAAATTAATTTTCCATTATATGGTGAGCTGTAATTGAATTGAGCCACGGCCGATTCACAGTATATTAGACGCTAGCCTACCGATTTGAACCTTCGATCTACAGCAAGTAAGTTCTAGTGTCAGCAAATGGGTGCGCACTTACAGCTTTCCACATTCGGTATTGCATCTCTTTCAGGTAGTGTTGTTGAGGTCCAATTACACTTCCAGGACGCACGATGCGCAGGTAACCCAATGTCTGGACGTAGGTAGCATGAATCAAGTCACCAAAAGTAGAAAACTTCGTGACGCCAACATTAAAAAAAAAAAAAAAAAAAAAAAATTCTAAATATAAAGGGAAACATTATTGAGCTTTAAAAACAACACCAACAGCGTTCGTTATCCAAGATAAGGAAACAGGGGAATATGGTTGGAAAATTTAAACGATTGGACTTCACCCGGTATGATTATCAGATTTTAAACATTTTTTGGTATAACTTAAATTCTCAGTATCGCTGTATTAGCTCAAAACTGAAACCACTAAAGTTTCTCAAAACAATTACACCTCTACATTTTATTGCCGAAGGACACCTAATTCGTAAACAAGACAATCATGGGGAATTTCATTAAAATGGTGATATTCCACGTGCCATTTTCACAGTGTGCCATTCCCACAGTTCAAACCACCTGGTCTGAACTGTGAGATGTCAAAGTCATTTTAATGAAATTCCCCATAATCCAATTCTTGTATTCAGACAAGATTTTTCGAGTTATATACAAGGATGCCGAATCAAGGACACCGAACCATACGCAGTTGGATACCAAACGTAACACATTCGCTGGTGCCTACGAAGATCTGAAAGGAGATGCTGGTTGACTGAAGTTTTTTTTCCTGGTCATGGAGCTAGTAACTTACTTCAAGCGACTACAGACCGACGTCTTTTAGGTGACCCTGGCATTCTGAATATTCTCCTGACTGGAAGTAGGCAAAAATATGGAGTCTGGAAAAAACAAGTTTCAAAAAGGCTAGAGGCACCTCATTGCATGTGAACCGGTAGTGTTTCATGATATAACAACCCATAAGAGCACCCGTTCGTCCTAGTCCTGCCTGCGCATGAACATGAGCATCATCAAATAAAACCTGCAATTCTTTTATTTTTCCGTCTCCTCTATATGAGGGATTTCATTAAAATGGCGATATTGCATGTGCCCTTTTCAGTGTGCCATTACCACAGTTCATACCGGGCGGTCCTAGATATTAGTGTCCTAGATTTCAGACCGCTCGATCTGAACTGTGGAATGTCAAAGTCAGAGAATATTTGCCATTTTAATGAAATTCCCCATCTGTCAGCATTAAATTTGCTACTCGAATAGAGAGATAATTTCTATTCATTCTCTTTAAGGGTTCTCAAAGTCTGATGGTGCAAATAATATAAACAATCTGACAGGTCTTGTGCATCTCGTCCAATATGTACAGAAGTCCATTGTACTGAATTGAACACTTCTCAAGAGTACAGATCTAGAATGATACCAACAGTTGAAAATTAAAAACCCGGTAGCCGTCAAGTGTTTTCAAGCTCTCACCCTATTCTCAACATGATCAGCCTAACAAAATGAGGAACATGAGCGTACGTACTTTACAATGCACAGCTAAAGCACCAGATGTCTCCTCCACAACCTCCAAAAAGCGCCGCAAAATTCTGTCAGGCGGGCAGCTGCATAGAATTGCAAGACCAGTTCCATCAGAGTTATAATTCAAAGCCGGCACGGTGGCACATGACATTTTTTCCTGGTCAGCACTTGAGGACAAATCTCAATATTCGGTTGCTACTTTTTGCTTCAAGTTGTGCCAGAAGTTGGGATGGGCAATTTCGTTAAAATAGAGAAATTCCTCTACTTTGACAGTTTTTACACTTCAGAGCGGGCAGTCTGAAGTGTACAAACGTCCTAGATGTCTCAAATTTATATAGTTCTTAGATGTTTGAAATCTATACCTGTGCTAGATGTCACTTTTACAATTCAGAGCGGGCGGTCTGAAAGTGGCACATGGAATGCCGCCATTTTAACGAAATTCCCCATTAGGGAAGAAGTTACTGCAGCCTGGGGAAAATCTGGAGATCAGCATCTATACGATTGTATCAATGATTTACACTTTGGTATCAATACAAAAAATTGGAAGATATGTCCAGAGCGAGAGGTTACTACATTAATTTAAAGAAAAGTCGTTTCGAACGACCTGAGGTAGCCAGGCTCCCACACGGTGATTTTAATGAAAATACTCTGTAAGTCGTCGAATTGAACGGATTAGACAAATAAATAAATAAATCAGGAGTGGCAATCTGACCTGCCATCCGGGAAATATAAATCATAATGGGAGAGCCCATGATCAGTGAATCGCCTTCTATCATACGCTTTTCGATTGAGCCTTACCACTCCTGTAATTCCTACCTGTCATACTCCCACTTCAGTTCAAATGAATTGTGCTTGTGACGATATTGCTCAAGGGATAATTGGAGACATAACAAACCTTCTCTATGTTTAACTAATCATGCACGCATTGCAGCATCGACGTTGGACACGGTGCGGCTAATGAGGTCATCTTCATCTTACAACAAGGTCACTTCTGTGGTATACTTTGTAAGCTGTAGGTGAACCCAAGGGGAAGAGACAAACCCGATGAAAGTACTCGACATAATCCTCTGGCACCAGCGTCCTATATCCATAGATCTACAAAACGTAACAACAATCACAGGCTCAGCTTTGAAACGGTGCATAGTGGCAATATACTGCTACTCGGAGGATTCAGAATCGATCGGCAGTTCGGCTCTCGAGATTCTACCATAAAGCAGTCTGATGGGGAATTTCGTTAAAAGGGCGGCATTCCATGTGCCATTTTCAGACGGCCCCCTCTAAATTGTAAAAATGACATCTAGTACAGGTATAGTTTTCATAAATCTTAGAATTTTATAGATTTAAAATCTATGACTAATATAGATTTCAGACTGCACAATCTGAATTATAAAAGTGACATCTATCATAGATGTAGATTTCACACATCTAAGCATTTTGTAGATTTTAGACATCTAGGACTTTTGTACACTTCAGACTGCCCGCTCTGGACTGTAAAAACTGCCAAAGTAGCCGAATTTCGCCATTTTAACGAAATTGCCCATTCTGGTATTCTTCGTCAACAAATTAAGTACAGTACAGAGCTTTCGATTCGTTTGGAAGAATCTCCGCCACAGTTGATATTATTTGCCTCTTTTTACAAGAGTAATGGCCAATCACAAGTTACCACATCTTTAAACGAAGAACTAAGCTCGTTACAGAGACTTGTCTTATTCTGGAGACAGACGAAGTGAATGTTGGAAAATGTTGTGACCACCAGATCGATTAGGACATCATTCTGGAAAATACCGGCAATTGTTGCAGTGGTTCTTACTTTCTATACTAGAGTTCAACCGTGAGGTCCTATATTGTAAGACAACCTGGCCTTACTTTCCCAACCATTGTCTGTACCTTCTTGACCACCACCGCAGACAGGGTGCAGTTGAAGTGTACAACTTATTAAAGATGGAAGCAGGAATTCTGCATTTTCATTCACAGCATTGTGCACAGCTAAGCCAGGATTCCCACCCTCTTGAACCCTTCTGGGTCCCTAGCTCGTTTCATTTGGGTTTCAACCGTGCCGTTAAAGGAACATCACCATTTTAACGAAATTGATGTTTAAGTGCTTCCTTAGGGCATTCAACACGTGAAGAGTTGAGGATAACCTTACAAATACTGAAATCAATTAGACCCTACAAGATTCTATCCTGCAATAGTGATTCTTCTGCACGCCTTCATGCCACATGATACATTTCAAATCGATCTTGTATTTCAAGATGATGGGAATACAAGAGAGCACGGATCTATACATTCTTTTATACAAAATTAAATACTCAAAAATAAAATGAGAGGGGAAAACCTCTAGGCGCTTCGCAGATGGTCCACTAAAGGCCATAAGCTTGTTGGGAACAATCCAATTCAGGTCTCCGTTTTCAACCTGTTGAATTCAGAGACAAAATTCGTCAACACACGAGCCAAAAAATCATTCGTAATACAAAATTGTGGAAGTACCGCTAAAGAAGAAATTGAATTTGTCAGGTGCCTACATTTTAGATAAATAAATCTTCCAAAATCGTTATCAGTGTGTGACAACCTTCAACAGTTCTAAGGGACGCTGTGCTCGTATCCGATCGAAATGAGATAAGATTGCACACCTGCTCGAAATACTCATACTCCTCCAAGTTGAAGTTATTGAAGTCGATCCAACCAACCCTGTTCGCCCTCAAAATAGCCTGAAAAACAATCACAAAAATCCACAAGTGATCTAATGTATGTCTCTCTGACGAAACACAACCAAACACTTACATCCGATCCAGAAACAGGACCACAACGATCCCAGATTACCAGTCCTCCCGAGCACTGACCTCGTATTTTTAGCGGCTAGAAGAAATCACCCAGAGCTTCAAATTTTCGTACCCGAATACAATCTAGTACTGTGAGGCGGTACGTTGAGATGCCACATGTGGGATCTCGGAAAGCCAAAAAGGGCTCGAACATAGAGAGAGTTGAATATGCTGCATCCGACTCAGCACCACAAAACAGCACCAAGTATGCACCAAGCTGCGCCAATACAACTGGATTCACATCAAGCCTCTCTTGTCTCCATCTTCGTTCTAGTTCTATTTCAAAGACAACTTGGAATCATCAAACACCATGACCGCATTATCATCACATTTCGCAAGTATTGGGCATCTACTAGCTGACTCGCAACAAGCAATGTGATTGGACGACAACAATTCTTTGGTCATAGCGCATGTGAAAGTAAATTAATTGTATTTTCGATTCATCGACTCAAGCTCCATGTTTTGTCACAAAAAATCCTGTGATATATGCAGTCGTTACGATGTTGAATTGACCACAACAAGCCGATCGAATCATGTCCTGCTCAAGTATTGTGCCTACCGTGGTAAAGACACTAAAAATTCCTTGACCATCGAGCGTACGTAGCGATTCAGAATTATAGACTTCAGTTGCACTCGAAAAAGCTAGGGACAACAGGCAATACTCAAAATACACAGACGCGGGCAGCTGCCACGCTATGATGCAAAATAATGATGCGATAGGCAGGTGATCACACCAAAACCGCAGCGTTGGACTTCTTCTTTGGGTCGGCGCTGCAACAGAAAAGCACACACTGGTCTTGTTCATCTGCTTCCTGACAAACACCAATGCATCAACTAAGCGACGTACAGTACTCCTCCGCCTCCGGTACCAACTCAATTCACAGCATGTTGAGCACACATGCAAGCTATGGCCAGACAGATATGGTTTAATCAATTTGAGAAAAAGAGAAAAAGAGAAAAAAGAACCGTGGTTGAATTTGCTAGTCCCCGCGCGTGCATCATGCACCGTTTGCAACAAAAGGCTCTCATTCAAGGGAGGAACTTACCAACCAAATTTACAATGACAACAATACCTTAAGGAGGTGATGAAGTTTCCAGCAAAACCGGTATGTGCACGCAAGGTTCAGAGGTCCAAAATCGGCAAAAAACGGTTCATATACCTGCACCAGCATATATGTTCACGCCTTACTCGATCACAAATAGCGCATGTCGAACTGACAGAGACTCCATGAGACGGAATTAAGGGGCAGAAGAAGGACACATTATATACCAGTTCCGAATCGATGTTGTAGCTGACGGTGCACTTGGGGAGACACTGCACGACAGCTGATGTATCCTCCACGGTACGTTGCAATGGTGCAAAGTAAAGCTTCTCCTTCAGAATCTCGCTCAAGTCAACACGTTCTTCTCCTCGAGCTTCCGAACCCACCCCCATGGAATGATGGTGGAAACAGAATATATATGCTTTCGCAATTCACCCAAATTTCATTAAACAGCAGTCATGTATGATTCCTCTAGTCTGCATGCATACCGAAACGTGGGATCGATCCATGTTCCTGACTTGCAAGTAGGTCTCACAATTCAACCGAGTTCTGTTCTGTTATTCCTCAAGGTCTCCCAATTTCGTACGTCGAGTCGAGTTCGTTCTGTTATTCCTCAGTTTCCAAGGAGCCCTGTAGCAAATGAAATGCGATGCAATTGGAACGGATCATCGATGTCCATGCTTGAGGAGGAAGGAAACCACTTCCGCCTTTTGAAAATAAACATCTTTCACCATCACCCTACTAGAAATAAGGGATGTTTGTAACGTTTGTAAGCAACGTTTGAGAGCCGGGTTGCGGATGGAGAAACGACTTTCATTCATGGTGCAAAATACTGGATGGAATCCACTCGAGGACGTTTGATGCGTTCGGAGCTATTAGTGTTCCCTCCTAGGTTGTCACAGTGGACGGACGGTCCGGTTTGTCCGTCCTTCCGGGACGTCCGATGATCCCAACACGCCCGATGTGACAACGTAGGTTCTCTTTGCCGTTCTCAGGGACTTTATCCCAAGAAAGTTACTTTCTAAGCTAACAAAATCAACATATATTTCTACAAACATTCTACTTGTACACACTATCTCACACTTTAAAAAAAAATTAATTAAAAAAAGAAAACTTAGGATGAAGTTTGGTATTAAATAAGTGTAGATTTGGATGAAAATTTGAACCATTTGTCCAATTCAAGTGAAATCAAAACCTCAAAAACTAAAATTAACTCTAACTTAACCCTCAAAAGTAAAAGAGAATTTGAATCAAATAGTCAAGAGAAAATGATGGATAAAGTTTTTTAGATCAAATAAGAGGTAGAACTTCATTTGTAGATAACTTTGAGTAGGAAAGTCCGATTAAACTATATTTTAACATTTTGGAAAGGACATAAGATGTTCTATTTCTAAAATGATAAATATAATTTAGGCTACTTAGAATTCAAATTTGATTAACTTTCATTTGAAGGTTCAAAGTTTTAATCCATATTAGCCAAAACCAATCAAAACTTCTAACTTTTGGAGATTGCATTGTATTGAGTTGATACTTAATCCCTCAAGGACCAAAAAGACACAATGTGTCTTCTTTAAATATTCAATGGCAAATTCTTAGTAGGGTGAAATACATCTCAATATTTGTAAACTAGGATCTTGTAGAAAAACAAGTTTAAACATTTGTTTCATTTTTCAATTATAAAAATTTGAAAGTTGTGTTTTTTGTCTATAAAGTTGATTATCCAAAATTGTTATAATCTAAAAATTCAACAATCAATATTTTTCACAATTAATTTTATGCATACTAGACAAAGTAGTCTTTATCTTTGTACAATTAAAATTAAAATTTTAAGCACATCCATATGCAAAAAAATATCAAAGTAGGAAAAATCATTGGAAATCTCCATTGTTAGAAAGTTGTTGGGCCTTGAGGGATTAAACCCTAAAGGACCAAGCTACATTTTTTGGCAACATAGTGATTTGGGACAACTCACTATAAATGGAATTTTTATTTTTTTTTCCTTTGAAATTTTTACACAACATGAACCTAAGGAATAGCTTTAAAGTCCAATAATTTTCATAACTTTTGACTACATGGTTTAAAAGTTATTGTATGATATGTAATTTTCTTTTAATTGCAAGCAACCTAGGTAGTTCAATTTTTTAAAATTATTTTTTTAGAAATAAATTATTTTTTTAGAAATAAATTATTTTTTTAGAAATAAATTATTTTTTTAGAAATAAATTATTTTTTTAGAAATAAATTATTTTTTTAGAAATAAATTATTTTTTTAGAAATAAATTATTTTTTTAGAAATAAATTATTTTTTTAGAAATAAATTATTTTTTTAGAAATAAATTATTTTTTTAGAAATAAATTATTTTTTTAGAAATAAATTATTTTTTTAGAAATAAATTAGTTTTTTAGAAATAAATTAGTTTTTTAGAAATAAATTATTTTTTTAGAAATAAATTAGTTTTTTAGAAATAAATTAGTTTTTTAGAAATAAATTAGTTTTTTAGAAATAAATTAGTTTTCTAAAATTATATATTTGTGGAAAGCTTTTAATCATTCCATTTTGATTAATGAGATGAAAGTTATGAGGAGTTTTAGTTTGCGGTTGGTTATGGAATCTCTACTCTAAAAAAATTTGAAGTCCTTTATTTAACTCAATTTTCAATATTTTTTGAAAAACATAAAATCAAAGGATATAGATTATCTATTACAACATTACAACCATTGGAATTGGCATTTTTCAATTCCATAACTAAATTCTTAACAATTTAGTATTTTGAATCATTCTCTACTTCTTTCTACTTACTATTTTTTCCTATATGTTGTACAATTCCAAATGATCTAAAATTTTTTAAGTGTGTAGTCAACTTGTCTTCAAGAATAAATCCAAAGAAGCACCACCATTTTGGTCATTTTTTCATACAAATGTGATCTTGAGAAGTGTAGCTCTTTGCAAGGTCCTAGCTCTTTGCAAGGACCTAGCTCTTTGCAAGGACCTAGCTCTTTGCAAGGTCAAAAAAATGATTTTTGTCACTTCAAATGTTACTATCTTGCAATCTACGTAGTAGCAATTTTTGAAAAAATTTCCACATCTTCTTAAATTAGTGTACTATGAGATCCTACATTTTATGTCCTAGTTTTTTTTCCCAAAATTTGGTACTTATACTACTATACTAGAAATGGCAATTTTAGAACATTTTTGGTGAAAACATAGTTAAAAATCTTTAGGGATTAATAACCTAAGGAAGTAGTAAAATATAAAGATTGTCCATTGCTTGGAAAGCCAATTAGAAGACACCTATTAGAATTGGAAGATCAAAACTTAAAAAACTTGGTTGTGCTCACCTTATCTCAAGGGTGGAGATAAATGCTTACAAATGTACACTTGTTTAGAAGTTGTTACTAAATTCTTCCTACAAAGCACAATTGCTAGCATATGAACCTAAGATCTTGAGTCCATGAGCCTAGGTCCCTAAGCTTTCATGTAATATAGGTACCTATATCATAAGTACTTTCCATAGTTATAGGATATTTATATTATAGGTGTCCATATTAAAGGTACCTATGTTATAAGCACCTTCTATGGTTTTAAAGTATTTATATTATATTTATATATGTTATTAGATACCTTAAATAGTCGTAAAGTACCTACTTACATCTAGGTGCAAGGCTTATAGGCTCGCATTTTTAGGCTCACATATTAGCTTTGTTGTTCTACAAAGTTGTGATTTGTATAATGTGTGTGAAAATGCACTTCAGAGTTAGTGTACAATGCCTTAAAGATTTTTAGGGCTAGCTAGGAGATTTTGTAACTCAAACCAAAATTGAAATGTTTAAACTAACATGAATAGCCTACAAAAAAAATTGTGAATTTTTTCAAATTAACGCAAAAAACACATATAATATTTAACATTATAAAATTAGATAATAATAGAATATTCTAAAATCATACAAGGAAAAATAATACCCACCTATCCCTAAAATACTTTGTAAATATTTATGTAGAGAGAATAGCACAAGTAGTACCCGTCAGATGTTATACTTCTAAATGCTCCAAAAATAATAGGTTTTAATAGCATATTAGCAAATAATGATTTTATAATTGCATTTCTTACCTATTTTTACCTAACAAAAAACTAAATGCAACTTGTATGTCAATCTAGTCTAGAATTACTAAAATTGTAACTTATGAAATTATTTTATCATAACAACCAAATGTCATGGTGAAGATAATCAATTTTTAAACATTCTTCAATACATATTATAAATATTAGTAAACATTAAGAATATATTATTATACTACTAAAATCACAGTGATCTCTGTAATATCACATCTGCAAACTTTGATATTACAGAAATGTGATCCTCTATAATATCACATCTTCAAATTCTACGATATTACAGAAATATACAATGGCTGTTGAAGAGAGGTGATATTAGAGAGAATCAACAAAGTGATATTATAGAGGTGTCATTTTGATTGCTTTTTTTGCCTTCAAACTTCATTGCACTTCTATGGGGAATTTCATTAAAATGGTGATTATTTTGTGAAAATGGCACAAAACAAGACTGCAAAATGGAAGAAATTCATAGAAAGATGCCACGAGGATGAAGAAACACGGGAGTTGTGTTGCAATTTAGACTTATTGGAGATAGAATTGGCACATCTATAAGGTTAACATGCCAAGAAGCCCTGTCATATGTGCTCTTGACTCACGTGAATGGCATGCAAAATATCGTCATTTTTATGAAATTTCCCATTTCTACAATTTTGTGATTTTGTGAGCTTTAAGCATTCATGACTTCAATGTTGTATTGCTATTACCAAATGATTTGAAAAATTTGTTAGATTGAAGCAATTTTAGATTCTACAACAATTCATGTATTTACCAAGTTTTTAAAATTGACAAATTTGTCATTTCAATTTTTCAAATTGGTTCACCATTCTTTGTGAGGCAAAAACTTTTTGGAGTGGTATTCAAGTATTCAATTGAGCTCAACTAAGAATGCCTTCAAGATACATAATTTTTTTACACTTACTTTGAGCAAATTTGACTTCAAGTATAGATTGATGGTTTGAAAATTGAGCTTTGTTTAAGCAATTTGAGTGTAATTTTGGTCTCAATCTAATAATTTAACCTATTTAGAGCCTAATTTGAGAAAGTGCAATGAAGTTTGAAGGTAAAAGAAGTAATCAAAATGACACCTCTATATTATCACTATATTAATCTTCTTTAATATCACTTTTTTTCAATGGCCATTGTATTTTTGTAATATCATAAAGTCTACAAATGTGATATTATAGAAAATCGTATTTTTGTAATATCACAGAGTTTACAAATGTGATATAACAATGGTCACTGTAATTTTGATCTTCATTTGAACAATTGAGTCAAATTTTAATATTGCAATCTAACTTAATTTCAATAGTTTGACCTATTTCAAGCCTAATTTCAACAATTTGATTCTAATTTAATCAATTTGAGTCAATTTCATCAATTCAATCTAACCTAATTTTAATAGTTTAATCTAATTAGAGCCTAATTTGAACAATTTCAACATTTTTTTGAGCTTAATTTGAGCAAATTGAGGCAAATGTAAGCAATTGAATCTAATTTCAATAGTTTGACCTAATATGAACAATTTAATATGATTTTATTTGAATTTGAGCAATTTGATATAATTTAGCCTAATTTGACCTAATTTCTGCAATAAGCTCTAAAAACCAAAAATTTATTGTTGAATATATTTGATGTACAATGGATTTTGGGAGACAAAACATTTGGAGTGAAGTAGAGCATATTCAAGGGGTGCAAATTTTTGGAGTGCAAGTTATATAGGTGCAGTCTTCAATTTACTTTTTTGTAATTGTGCATCACAAAGTTTCTACCCTTTACAGGTTTTAGGGTTTATAGTTTGGATTTTTATAATCCTACCTTAAACCCTTATTTTTTGTTTTTGACAGATTTAAGGGTTTACAATTTAGGATTTTTATTATCCTATATCCTAAATCATTTTTTACTATTAAATTTAAGGCCTTATTCGTTAAATTGAGACAATTAGGAGTCTCATTTTAAATCCAATCTATAACTAGACTAAAATAATTGTTCATTTCTCATATCAAATTATACTTTATATAATTTGTGGTGAATCTTGTGAACATAAATATGTTGATTGAATGAGACAAGGCACTATAAAATGAATTTTTTTTTGTTTAGGGTTTAGGGGTATTAAAAAATTGATTTGCAAACTTGAATTACAAAAAATTTGCAAGAACTGCTTCTACATCTCAAATATTTGAAAAGCATTGCAAATGCGCGCATTGAAGGTTCAAATCACATCTATAAGAAACATAACAATTTCATACTATTAATAGAAATTGATATTGGCAAATAACCACAATATCATATTCAAAACAATACAATTGATACTTGCAAATAGCTAAAATGGAAAAGTGCATTCATTCAACTTCTATCCTTCTAATATCAAAATACTAATATATAGTCAATAAAATCAAACTATTCTTTTGTGTCCGCTAAGGATGATCCATTGCTAGAATTAGACACAAAGGCTTCTACGGATGATTTAATGATGTTGATTTGTGGTTTAGGAATAGTAACTTTTGTAAGAACTTGAGGTACATCAATAGCTCCCTTCTTTCCGCGTGGCTTTCAAACTGTCATAATACAGTCAGTATTTGACCAACTTGGAGGGATAGCTCAATTTTTACACCACACATTTCCTGCCTTTGAATCCCATCCAGCATATGTAACCATGTTAATGTGACAACTTGAAGAAGGCGTCTAATATTGAATTTGGATAAAGTGAACATGCCTTGGATCCGGATTTGGATTTGTAATTGCCCTAGCTAGCTAAAATGGCTTCGGGTCACCATCAACGGGACGCACAACAACAAAATAACCTGCATATACATCACAACCAATACGGAACGATGGACGTGGACGATCACGTCTACGTCCAACAAAAGGCGCATCTTCTACATATTTTTCACGTAGTGTGCCATTGTCTTTCATTCGGTCTTCCACTTCGTTGTTGATTCTAGATGCAGGCCAAAATCCATACTGCAATGTATTACGCATCAGAAGAGGTGCATCTAGAGCAGCTCTCACACCTTTCTAATAATTTCTTATCGGATCATTCTTCCTCCGAAACTCTCCAGAATGGTCTTCATTGGCCATTTTTGTCCAATATGAAATAAAACCATCCAAACCCTTTTTGATTTCCTCTGTCGCTTTCATTTCTTTTGGAGCCAAAGGTGGTGGACTACCATTTGGCACTTTGGGATGCCCATCTTCAATCTCAAACCACAAACGAATCCCTCGACCATGCTCTGGCAACCAATTTGGATCCGTACACAAATATTTGTACTCCATCAAGGGCCAATTTGGAATCCATAAAGAACTTGAATTGTTGGCAAGCCGAATGACCTTCTAAGAAGTCCCCAACTGTGCCTAAGTACCCGTAGACAAACCTCTTGAAATTAGAAACTTTCTCTATTAAATGGGAAATCACTGGATACTTTTCATAATCCATAAAGGATTTCATCAACCTCGGAATAGTCAAGTAGCTATTTGTCTTCAACATTGTACTCCATCTCCCAAAAAGAGCATCAATGTCTTCGTGAGTATGCCCAACAATGAGGAAGTTGATGTAAATCTCTCGAAAAATGCCTTTAAAAACAAGAAGAGAGCAAAAGACAAACACCCATTTGTTTTTGTTGTCCCCTGATGCATTGTCCAGTTGCAAAGTAAGTATTGGTGGCAAAGGTTTAGGTGGAATGGGCTCCTATGGAGGAGGTAAGAGGGAATCAAGGCAAATGTTTGATCCTTCTAGTATTGCTTTTATCAAGGTAGATTGACCCTCCTCTACAGAAAATAGTTGGTGTGATGAATTTGTAGACAGTTCTTCTAAGTCACACAACAGTTTTGCAATGGAGTCAATGGTATGATTTGAATCCGTTGGGAAAATATCCAGCCTATAGTGCGCATACCAGAAGTCACCATGACCATGAGCAATCATTCCTATAACAGTGAAGGACATCTTCATGAAAGAGTCCGTCGCTTTGGTTTTATGAGAGTAGTGCGGAGAAGTTGTCTTCGAGTAATCCATTTTGTCATGAATAACGCACAACATCTTCTCGGGGTACGTCTCTGATATATGCCGATTCCCATAATAAAGTAGTCTATGTGCCTGTTTCCCCGATCAATGAGTACCCAAAAGGTACGCCCACTTGTTCGTTGAAGTAGAAAGCGGAGTGCAAGCACTCCTCAATTGCTTGTACCTATCGCAGAGGCCACACCTTGAAAAACTATCTCCACGGGCTTTTGCTGCGAACTCTGGGAAAGAAGCACGTCGAATATTGCTCAAGCCACTAGAAGAAATCAGTGGCAAATTAAATGCCGCATTTGCTTCATTCATTGCTGGTAATTGGTCACTCCAACGAAAAGATGAAGGCAACACCATTGCCAACACTTTCTCCCCAATTTCTAACGTCCTTGTTTTGTGTCATCATCATCATTCTCAATCAACATGCAAAGTGTGCATCTCAAACTTAAGGATAGACGGATTGTTAACAATTATCGTGCAGTTATTGTTGTTTCATGGGTTTGTACCATAATCGCATTGACTTAGTGTATTTTTATGCACGAAATTAGTGCGAAAACAATGAATATCAATAGCGTATAGTTTATGTATTTTAACTATACAATTGTTGTGCCAAAATTGCACAACAATCATATAGTTAAAGTACATAAATCGTACGCTATTGATATTCATTGTTTTTGCACTGATTCAATGCGTAAAAATACACTAAGTCAATGCGATTATGGTACGAACCCATGAAACAATGATAACCGCACGATAATTGTTGCCAAATTGTAGGGTCTAAACTTTGTGATGTGGCAGTAGCTTGTAGAGTTTGCGCGTGCGATTTTTTAGTCCTCAAGTTCCCATGCCCCTTAGCCTCTTGCCCATTCTTAGCCATTTGTTTGTACCTATAGAATGTAGCTTTTGAAATACCATGAATTGCCCACCAAGCCATAGGACACACTTCCCGACCTCTCAAGGTTATCCACTCCTTTCCAGCAGAATCTTTGTGGATTTGCCTGTGCACCTCAATGAGACACCGTTTGCGAACGTACATCCTACCACGCACATGAAGTCCAGATCTTAGGACTTGAATATCTCCGCGAGGAAACGGCTACAGGCAATTGCTTGGGCAACATGTCTTTGTAGACACTTCTGTAATTGCTTCTATAGTAAGAAGGGAGTCCTTTGGTGGAAGGTCTATCTCTCTTCTCTCCCGACAGCTTTCATAGGAACGAACACCAATACCAACACGACGACCAATGGCATTCATTGCTGTCTTGTATATGTGTGTCTGGTCATGGTCATATAAACTCATGCCATTCAAAAACACGAGTTTTATGTGCCAAAAACGCATAGACCACATCCAAACAGACGACACCTTCTCGCATAAGGACTCTGCAATTTGAACGGCCACCCGATCATCACCAAGAGGTTTACCATCCACATCGATGACGTCCTCCACATCCATGCTATGACAAACTCCTCTTGCAACATCATCTCCTACGTCATTCCTCAAAGTGACACCCTTTGTGATCTAAGAAGTCCGTGGGATCCCATCACACACTGCAACACCAGCGGATAAAGTGGAGACTGGATTGACAAAATCATCAGGCCCATGAATATCCATACTGCAAAACAGTAGTCCATGGTTAGAAAAATAAGGTGTTCAACGACACAATACAAATACAAGTTCAGATATCAAGACTATAGAATCAAATGACAGAAAACTATTATCTACAATTATCCTCGACTTGAGGATAATTGAACATATATCGAACCATCAGATAAAAGCAACTGATATCAATTGCAAACAAAACTAAACGCTATCCATATGTACAAAGAATTCAAAAGCCACTACTAATAAAAACAAATCCTACGTGAATGAAAATGACACAAATATTTCCGATTCAAACGAGAATTTACATTAATTATCTTCAAAATGATGATAAAAAATCAAAACAATTTTAATCCAACCACAAACAGCGAACAATAGCTTCAAAATGAGATTTACTTCGTACGTCACTTATAAGTTCCTAAATTTACTGAGTTTTATGCAGTAACCCCAAATGGCACCTACAAGTGTATTAGAAAATCAGAACCATCTCATCCACCGGAGGTTCGCTTCAAACATTTCACTTAAATTATCCTTGACTCGAAGATAAATCAATACACCGAACTCTCTAATTGATAAAGAAATCTAAAGACATCAAGTCCTTTTGACTTGTAAAGACCCATCCATCTAAAGATCAATTTAGAAGAATTTTTCACTACAAAATGAATACAAAATGAATATAGTGATCTATCGATTTTATCCTGGACTTAGAGATAATTCATTGAAAGTAAATTTATATTATATACACAATATTCCTTTCAACTAGTAATCAACGATCGTCAACTCGAAGATAAAAGTACCCAATATTGACATAAAGGTAATCATTGAAAGTAAATTTATATTATATACACAATATTCCTTTTAGTCAGTAATCAATGATCATCGACTCGAAGATAAGTGCACCCAACATTGACATAAAGGTTATCATAGAAAGTAAATTTATATTATGTATACAATATTCCTTTTAGCCAGTAATCAACGATCGTCAACTCGAAGATAAGTGTACCCAACATTGACATAAAGGTAACAATCAATTAATTATCATCGAGTTGAAGATAAGTGTACCCAGAATTGGCCTAAAGTTATTATCAGTTATCGTCGACTCGAAGAAAAGTGTACCTATAATTAGTACAGAGGTATGAATCAGTTAACGTTGAATTAAAGATATGTGTACCTAGAATTGCCACAAAGGTGACTATCACTTATCATCGACTCGAAGATAACTATATCCAAAAATGTCACAAATATAAATATCACTTATCGTCGACTCGAAGATAATCATACACACAAATGCCTTCAAGATATGAACCATCGTCGATTCAAAGATAAGCGTAACCAACAACAGACAAACAAATGCATTATCATCGACTCGAGGATAAATTCATTCCGGGGTTTAAGTAATTCTTACATTTGCGCCGCAATTTCTGGACTGCAAATGTACTACAACATTACGAAGACTCAATTGAACAACAATGCATAGAACGACTTGCAACCAATTGAATTATATCCAATTTACAAAATGATTCTTAACACACAGAATACGGTGTACAGATATGCCTTACATCTCAATCACAAAGCACATCGACATCAACAACAACAACATGTAAGACGATAAAAACAGAAAATACTTAAAAATTGGGAGAACTTGAAAAAACCTCACCTGACTAAAAAGCTCCTGATTCCAAATCCATTCACGCTCAAAGCAGTAGGACAACATACACATAAGTAACAATGTGCAACCAGAAAAATGGACGGTGACGGAAGAACAGCAGCGCAAAAGAAACTCTTGCATACCTGAAAATTGTGCAGCAAGGCCAAAACAAAATACACTAAGGTTCATGGGAGAGAAGATTGAATAGTTTTGCAAGGATAGCGGCGCGGAAATGAAGTAGCACCAGCAATTTGCAATTCAAAAAACCCGATTTCAAGGATAGGTGCACAGATTTGCGGCTTCCTTTTCTTGACAGCTCTATCGGCAGGCGATATTTTAAGAGGATTCCTTAACTAACATTTGGTCTACAAATTAATGGCGTCGCTCATGAATTTTCAGTAGTAAACTTGCTCCAAGTTTAGTTCACTGCAGCGAGTGGGTCACTGCATGCATTTGACTTTTATAAATATTGTTTGGTATGAAATGTAAAAGCGGAATTTAAGTCGCTTCTCATGGAGTTTCCGGGCAGCATTTACGGCCAAGGGATTCATCACTTTCACTTTCACTTCTAGGATTGGATGATCGATTCAGGATTAGGGTTTAGGGTTTAGGGATGGGTCTACTCATGCACAAGGTAAGTTATCTGTCCATGCAAGTGGGGTGTTCTTATTAAATAGATAGCCAAGGGTAGATGAAGTATATTTAACTGTATTTTATAATTGTTTTAGATTTTTATTTACTCTATTTCTTAATTGTTGTAGGTTTTTATTGAACCAATTCCAAATTCATATGAAAATTTAAGCAAACTCTAGTGACTTCAAATTACTTGAAGTTATTGCATGAAATTTTCAAAGTAGCTTCTAATCAATATCTTCCACAATCATGTATAGCTTTGTCTCACATCATTTAGTAAGTACAACAATAGGCCTTTTTAGTTTAATGCTATAAGTCTCAAAATAGAGTGCTATATTAGTTTAATGCTATAAATCTCAAAATAGAGTGCTATATTAGTTTAATGCTGTAAATTTCAAAATAGGGTGGAGTGCAAAATTTTCTTAAAATATTGAAGATGGTCTTATTAAGGGCAGTCTCCAACATTAATTTAATAAATTAGGTGCATTAAAACGTAGTGAAATTTTGTTTGGTAACAAAACTATAAAAACTTTCAAACTAAATTGTAGGAACTTTAAAAATTCACATGCAACAATATTTTTTAAACATTTCAATTGTATTTTGGAAAAGTTTATTTCAAGTACTTTACTTATACCCCCTCCCCAAAATACAATGGGTTGAGAGCCCTTTGGAAGAGTTTCATTTTTCAAAAATTTTGAAGTGGAAAAAAATAAAGTACGTTTAAAGAAAAAAAAGTGTTAGAAAATTAGAGCTATTCATTCATCTTCATTATTATTTTTAATTAGATAATGGAACTAATTTTTTAAGAGCTTAGAATGTCTACTAATATCATTGTTGTTGTACGCGCAGTTAGTTGTAAGTATCCTTACAACGACAAATTGTTGCAAGATGACACGAATTATTGGTCTAGGGAACTCTAGTTCGATATCGGTTGAGTTAGAGGTATCCGGATCGTGACTACACCCTTAATTCCCTTAGTATCACTCCCTTACCTTGTTCCAGAAACTTAATAATTTCCGAATTCCGTTCCGCATCCGGACCACATCCGAAACCTAGTTCCGTCCCTCTTCCTTTATAATTTTTGTTGCCTCTATTTTACCCTCAGAGGATCCACCCTTGATCTAAAAAGGGGTGGGGACTCACCACTGGTGTACACAACCTCTTTGCACTTTAAATCTACTGAACAACACACTAAGACAACATAGTTGTATTTTGAGGAGGGAGGAGTATTCTCTCACAGCTTCCGGATTGGCTGATCCGGAGACAGGTCACACAAAGAAACTCTCACACCCCTCTTACTACAACGACGGATCCGAACTTCCAGACTCAAAGGAGTAGAATTCTAAGGGAAGAATAGTGCACTGGTGCGGAGGTTGGTAGACCTTCCGGAGTAGCAGGAGGTCTTTCTTCTGGCGGTCGCTTATCTCCGCACGGACCCTCCCTAGTTCCGAACTCGCAGGGACCTCTACTTCTCTACCCGGATCGCCGTTCCAGCAATTTGAAGGCACGTAATGCTCACACTCCCTCACTCTAATTGCATCCCTTCCCTGCTATCCCAACACCCAAGAGATCCGTCGTTCAAGACCCGGATTCCTCCTCACCCGTCCCTCTCTTGCTCCAATACTCAGGTACACCACAAACATACACATACACACACCAGTTAGAACTTTGTAAACAAAGTATAGCTAGTTGTACCCTAGCTAACTTAGATTAAGAAAGGAATTGAAGTAACATACATGAAGGCGTTAAGATGGAATTGGAATGGAAGGAATGCCGGACAACTAACTTGCCTGCCTTTAAATACTAACTGAAAAACCCCAAAGTCAACGCCTAAAAGCGTGAAAAGAAACCCGGAAATCTAGGCAACCAATCGCAAAACTCCTCCGAGATATACGGGAAGATCAGTGCCAGTTGTCCCGAGAAAGCCGGAGATTCCTAAACTACTTGCCTAAAATTCCGGAACCTAGGCCTACGCTCGAAAACCCGTTCTGGATCCGAAACTATTTACCCTAAAAATTCTAATGCCTCGGCTTCCGAATCTTCTTGGAGCGGCTGCCCGCCTGATTAGACGACGTCCCCTTTGCACTCCTTCCTAGGGTTGTCTTTGCTGCTGCCCAGGTCTGAATGTGGCGCTTTGCTAGAGATGGATCACTATCCCCCTTCGTTACGGACGTGGAGTGCGCACTTTCCTCCTTTAAGTCTTCAATGACTTGGGTTTCCATTCCCTTCTCTAGCGGTGTCTCCTCCAGGTTCATTGGTTTGCTCCGCCTTTCCGGTGTAGTCTTCTGCATGTGTGTAAAACTCTCCGGGTTTATCCTTGATGCTAACTTGTTTCCGCTCTTCTGGAATTAGTATACATCCATCCAAACGTCCTCTGTCCACGTAATTGGCCATCCTTTCAGAGTGAGCTCATACTGATTTGGTATCCCATAGAATAGTTCCTGAATCATATCCTCATTCTTTAGATTCCATAGTCGGTGCAACAACCTGATACACCCTAGACTAATCAAATCCTCTTCTAATTGTTTGTATTGTTCCGGGTTATCTGGAATAGCTGGAGAAATGATCCGGGCAGGTACAACTAACTTCCGGATGGGTCTTGTCGCCATGAAACTAAGTAGAAATGAGGGAAGAAAAGAAGGCCTTAGTCGGTCGCTAACTCACCACTCTTTCTCTCAACTACCCACACGGAAAGCTTAGCACACACAACAAGAAAGTGGAGATGAAAACCCTCAATAGACGACTTAAATACTAAATTGTCTTCCTACGGTCATCGGGATAACGGCTACAGGACCATTTTACGAACAGTATCCTATACCCGTAGCCCTGATGGTCTATATCGTAGGTTCTTGCATTCTGGGTAGTTCCGGATTCTGGATCCGGATAAGTTCCGGTTACGGATTTTGCCGGAACGCCTATCTTTTATTTTGAGTTTCATTTAAACAAAAATGAAGTTCTAACTATTTTTTTTTTGAATTTTCTACCTTATTCCACCTATTTCTCTCAAACCTAATCCGTCCCTTGATTTCAGATTCCCACAATTGCAATGTATGGAATATACTACAAATTAATTTGAACATACAATCCTTCAATTGAAGCTTGTGCATACTATAGTAATTTAGATAGTAATTACAACATTTGTATAAAAATTTTCTAGACGACTTACTAGAACAATTTCACAATTGACGAGGTCTCCCAACTTGGAAACAAGGCCCCCAAAACTTCAATCTTGTATCACTAGTATCATGGAGAGCAATAAAACCTTCTTCTACAAATAATGTAGGAAGTTCAAATTAAGAGAATTCAAGGTTGACTTCATTAAGCTAATATGATAACAAAAGGTGCCTAGAAAATATTTATTACTACACTGAATGTCAATTATATCTTGCAATCTATGTAGTCAAAATTTGTATAATAAAATTCATTAGAAATTTATATTTATACAAGATCATATGTTTGGATAGAAATGATTTTTATTGTAATGAAAAAATTTGAATTTAATTTGAATATGAATAATTTTAGAATATTCTTTGATCTTGTATAATTATAAAACCTCTTTTGCTAAATCACCCACAATTATTGCTTATGGCCTATAATAATAATATACAAAGCATATACAGTAGATAGTGACATTATAATTTTTTTTTTAAATTTGCATATTTTGAGGAAATATTTTGAATTCTAGCAAAATAAATTTAATACCATGACCTTTTTTCTACAAAAATCTTTTTATTCATAGATATTGCATTTATTTAGGTCCAAAAAAATCGTAAGAACTTCATCTATTTTCAATGTAAAAGATTTTTTTGCTATTAATCTTGTTGAGTCTAGGGTTACTTTCAAACTCCTCAACAAGATCCTATAAGACTCAAATGAGCATAATAGACTCACTTACAAATTATTTATAGACTTCATAAAAATTTGTAGACTTCCATAAAACGAATAGCGAATGAATTTGAATTGAATAAATTAAAACTTTTCTACAAAAGTTAACCCTGAATTCAAAAAATCCCTTATGATTGCCTGAATCCTACATAATACTTTGATTTCAACTTGTTTAAGATTTTAGGAAACTCTTAGACATAAATATTCTCGTAGCACAGAGTAAGTAAATTCCCTGTTATACCCTCAAAAATCACCTTAGAGCATAACTTGATGACCCTAAAGATCGAACCCACGAGATCCTGTGAAGTATCTAGCCTTATTAAGTGATTAAGCCTAGTTAGCTTTTCCTTTCCTAAAATCCGGTCCTAACACAGGAACCGGAAACTTCCCAAACACCCAGAAAACCCCAAACCGGATTACTTCCTACTTCCGGTTTGGCCCGTCAGACGGATTCTCACTATCCAGGAATCCGCTCATATCCGGTCTTAGACTAATCCGGTCCTAAATTCCTCTCCGAACTAATCCGCTCCGGATCACCTTTCTAGTCTCTTATCCTCTCCCGGTTTGGTTTTGCCTCTGTTTTCACCATCAGAGGGGTCGCCTCTTGGATTTGAGAGTGGTAGGCCCACCACTCCTCTCGTAGATTATAGTGACTGGAGACCCACTTCCTATCTTCCTATCCTCCTACTCTAATCCGGATCCGGTTTGACCCCTCACAGTCACCCTGATAGCAATCCGGATAATAGGTCACACAAGGGTCCCCCGTACGATCCTCTCATACTACAACGACCTCAGCACTCGTCCCGATCTGTATGAAGTTAGGTGGCTGCAAGTGTATCCGCCCATGCCATCACTCACCAAAGTCCTTTCCGTTTTACCACTCACGGTGGCAAGACCTCACAGAAGATCGGATGCTCAACCGGAATTCCCATCCGGGAGACTTAGCGTGATCAAGGACTCCTTCCCTAACTACCTAATCCTAACAACAGCTTTCTCACCCGGAAATCCTGAACTCCAGCTATGTTGAGGGACCAGAATTCACTCCCAACTCTTGACTACCCACTCACATGCACATAGACCAGGAACTAAGATACCAAAGGGGACAATCCTCCAACACACTCGCACGCGCCAACCTGATTCCCTGTCACACACCACTGCCACGCTTGGGAGAGAAGTACACACACAAAGGAAACAATAGAAGATGAGAGAAAGTTTGCAAAAGAAGGCCCACGCCACCCCCGCAGGGACTAGCTTATATACATTTTGAATTTACAAGGGTGCAAAAAGCCCGCGAAAGCCCGCCGCCATTTTGGCGGAACTTCCGGTTGACCTAACTAGCCCTAACCGGATCCCCAATCCGGTTCACCTACCAATCCGGTTTCAGTCCCAATCCGGTTTCAGTCCTGATCTGGTTTCAGTCCCGATCCGGTTTCAGTCCCGATTCGATTTCAGTCTTGATCCGGTTTCAGTCCCAATCCGGTTTCAGTCCCGATCTACAATTCTGGTTTTAATCCTACTCCTAAGTATTTACAATTCTAACTATTCTACAGCATCGAGGATCTTCTTTGGGCTCTTCGTGGTCGGATCAATTTGTTGGAATATTTTGGTGAGGTTCCAATTTCGCTCTGTTGCCTTGAGACGATCCGGCTCGGATCCAGGCGTCGAATCCAAATCAATTGTTCATCCTAGGGTCTTTGCCGGTGCAACGTCCCATACATTTTTACATGGATATGGGCTGGACTCTCTCAACCTTTCCAATCCTACCTCACTCTCTCCTAGCTACACGTCCCGTTCCTCACTTTTCACCCTCCGATCTCAACCGGAAACCTGCAGGCCATAGAAACACGAGGAGAAGAGGCGCACCAACAACCACACTCTAGCTCCAATTTTAAGGTACATGGTTGAAAAGCACAAGGCACGCGCACAACATTCACAGAAGGCGAAGATGGCAAAAGGGACTGAGACTGGGGTGACCAATCGTTATATACCCCTAATTCCCTAAGACACGTCAACATGACCGTTTCCGATCTGGTTCATGAATCCGGTCCAGATAGTGATCCGGTCCGTCCTAATCTGGTCAGACCAAAATATGGATAAGAATCTGTTTCCATTCTATCACCGATCCGGATAGAATCTGACCCGATTTGCCGCTATCTTTTTGTCGCTAATAATTTCCGGTTTCCTACAATTTCTTAACTGGATCCGGATACCTAGGCATTGGTTTCCGTTCCGATTTTAATTAATTCAAAGAAAACCAAAAATTTGAGTTGCGACAAATATTAAATCATTCAATGGACTTATTATCCTCGACTCGAGGATAAAAAGGACCACGGGTCCACTAAATTATCCTCACCTCGAGGATAAATATCCTTAAAGCAAGAATAAATTTGGGACCCCTGGAACTTATTATCGTCAAGTCAAGCATAATTATCTTCGCATGAATGTCTAGACCCTAAAAATTAAGTCGTGCTAGACTGTTGGTAATCACAATTATCTTCGGGTCGAAGATAATTGTAGCATGTTAGTTCGAGGTCTAGACGTGTATGCGTAAACCCTAAAACTAAACATTGAACAAGAAATCGTATTATTAAACCCTAAAGCATTTTGTATAGGCACACAAAGAGGAACTACCTACTAATTGAGCCTGAAACCTCCCGAGCCTACCCCTCATTCCTGTTGAGCCTGCTAACCAATCTTGCCGCCGCCGAGCCTACCCTACCGAGCCTACCCCGCGTGGCCTGGCGCCGCCAAACCGTTTTATCGAGCCTGCCGCTGTTTAGGTTCGGCGCTGCCTTGGACGGTCATCTCCCTCTTGCCAGCTAACAGCTGTAGCATTCATTTTGTAAACGTGCATTTCTTCATTTCGTGAGTTTAGTTGTGTGCACGTTTAGTTGTTTGCAAGTTGAGTTGTTTGTGGCAGTTTCTGTGTGCAATTTAGTGAGTTGTTTGTTGTAAGTGTACGTAGTTTTGTTTCTCTCTCAGGCTTTATGTGAGGACTTTGTCAGTTGTTGAATTCTGTGTATGTGATCTTTGTGTGAAAGTTATCTGTGCAAGTTTTCTGTGTGTGTGTTTGTGAATGCTAGTTGTGTGTGTGCACACCTTCATTTGCGTTTCCAAATCATTTAAAATTTGTTGTTTCCCACGATGCACGTAGTGGAGTTGGAGCGGAGCGTGGATGATTTTTTTTTGTTTTAGCGCTTCATTGGAATTGTCTATTACTATTCTTGTCAGGTATGTATTTAGTTCCTGTGCTTAAATTTCAACCTCTACCTTCTTGCATTGCACTTGGATTTTGCTTTGTTGCTTTTCTTTTTTATTAGTTCATAGTTCCTTGTATTAAGTTTCGAGTTCATTAGTTTTCAGTTGTTAGGTTCATAGGTCCTATCTGGAGTGCCTATACAAAATGTTTTAGGGTTTAGTAATACGATTTCTTGGATTCAAAGAACTCCTTTTGAATATATTTGAACAATAGAGAACTGAAACTAAGTGTTTGATGTTAAGTTTTAGGGTTTACGCATACACGTCCATTCCTCGAACAAATATGTTGTAGTTATCTTTGACCCGAAGATAATTGTATTTTGACTATTTTCCAATAGTCCAACACGATTTAATTTTTAGGGTCTAGACATTTAAGCGAGGATAATTATTCTCGACTCGACGATAACAAGTTCGAGGGGTCCCAAATCTATTCTTGCTTCAAGGATAATTATCACGATAATTATCCTCGGGGCGAGGATAACTTTGTGGACCCATAGTGCTTATTATCCTTGAGTTGAGGATAAATCGCGCACAACCAAAGGATTACAAATCCGATGTCCCTGCAAAAACGATAGTTGAAGCGTTGGAAAACCAAATCAATTATCGTAAAACCAACATTGTACATTCCATCATATGAGTTCCAATTCACAATAAATTTGAGTGTTTCGACGAAAACATGGAGTCCTAGAACTTCCGTGCTACTATTATCTTCGACGCGAAGATAATTGTGTTCACCAATACAAATAGAAAATGCTAAGATAAGAAAAACTAAAGCTTGCCAAAGGCCTATTCATGTATGTCAGAGACACAAGAGAACCACATAATTACACTAAGGATGATGGAATCCCATAATCAATGAAACAAATATAATTCTATTGCATCAAAAGACTAAAGTGAACGAACTATTTTTCCGTCTATGTCCACAATAACGACGCTGATTTATCTTCGATTCGAAGATACATTGCTTCCTCTCATATGAGAGGAGAGACCATATTCACAAGCGCTATCGTATCTACCTATCTACATTGAATTTACGCCATGTGTAGAAGTGATAGCATTCTAGGAGTCAAGCCTAGAAATAATGGAAACACATCCTCAACTCGAAGATATCTTATGTGGAAGTCGTTACCTGATCAATACGTGGGCAAGTGCAGATATGGAGGTGGAAGGCAACTACGACTACTCGACTATACTGCTACTAATGGAGCCATTCAAGAACCCGTTTGTGAACAAGCCGTTCATAGCTAAATTGCCAAAGACAACTATCAAGTGCAGTTCCTCGTGGAGGAGATGAGGATGTCTGCTAGGAATCTAAGATATCGTTTTGAGCTTTCGGGCCTCCAACTAGCGATAGGCCCGGAAAGACGCGATCCCTAATCTTTCCTAAAGTTATTTGTTTAGAGTTCCTTGGGGTGGCCTTATAGGCTTGGATTGGATAGGAACTCACGTTCTGTAGTAATTAGTCGGACCAGTATTCCTCCAGTTAGTTCTTAATTCCTACTAAAGACCAACTTAGAGTAACCCGTTCCGGAGTCGTTCCCACAAGGACTCAAGGCTTACGGATCTATAGGCTAACTTGATCTAAGCTTTCCCTTTCTCTCCTACTTTCTAATCCGGACCAGAGGTCCGGTCCGACCACTAGTGCCGGATGGGTTCCGGAAAAGTCCGGAAACCGTTTAATTGCCCCTTCTGGGATCCCTGGGTTTAGGTGACGAGTGGCCAGATCCACCGTCCGGATGTTTATCGTGTCCGAAAACACTGACTCTCTCACTCTCTACTAATACTAACTCTAACTTCAAAGACTGGAAGTATCCTACTGTTCCGTCACCTCACAAATCCGGAATACTTACTAGACCAGGTCACGTAGAGATGGTCAAGGACTATAATGACATTCTAGCATCAACCCAACACTGAGCCTCCGATCGATCGGGTGGATATCCTCGCACTCTCTTGGGTGTTACACCGGGGCTTTAACTCTGTCTATGGGGAATTCCGGTAACAGGAATTCGGGCACGTCTTGCAAATTCTCATGCACAGAATCTACTAGCAGCCTCTCAGACACCCTCCTACACGAGGCCATATCCTCCCCTCAGGCTATACCGGCATCCAAGCAGGCAGCACACTAATACTACTGTCGAAACAATCCGGCCGATCTCCCCATCAATCCAGTGCAATCTGGAACCACTCACAAGTCGACTCTTGCTAATTAAGGTAAGTTCTTAGCTTCCGGAAAAGGCACAAATGGACCCACACCCACACAAGTATGCACCAAATATAGGAAGGAAGAGAATGGAAAGCCTCCAAACGCTTTGAATTAAGTTCAAAAGGTACAAACTGAAAATAATGTAGTGAGTGAGTGTGAATGACCACAAAAGGTCCATCAAAATCTAACTTATACTAAACCTAACATCATCTTCAAAATCCCACAAAACATTCCTACTGGTCCACTAGATTTCCAGTAATCCGCTAGATCCTATTTTTCCGGCTCGGCGACCGGACTCCGATGTTGTCACAAGTATGTACAAAACTGTCTCTTATTCCTTTGCATCCTTAGGAGGACTAAGGTCCTTTAGCAAGTCAAGGTTTATATGCTTCTGGCTACTTCCCGAAGAAATCACATCAAGGCCTTTTGCTCCCCAACTTACACCTTCCGTGATATTGGTTCCTCTATCTGCACTCCGGGTTCCGACTATCGGAACTTCCGGACTTCCTCGGGAATCTTTCCGGGTCTATTTATGGCGGGGAGAAGACTGAACCGACTGAGTTCCCCGAGTCTCCGGAGAAGTACCTGTAAGGTCGATGATCGGAGTCTCCTAGAGGAGGTCCTCACTACCCTTAGGTACAATAGTACCCCAATCCATTCCATCTGGTCTCCCCGGTAGTGGTGAAAGCTCTGGGACAAGCGGTACCACCGGAGACACTTCTGTAACAACGGATTCCAGAATATTACTTCCTTCCGGAACTGTCAAGGTATGTACAGGAGAGGAAGGAAGAGGGTTGTGAGTACCCATTTGGTCACTCATAATTTGGAATTGTTTTTTTTTTTGGATTTTATAAAGTTTTGAGTGTAGTTTTATATACAAAAAGCCCAAAAAAGAGTGAATAATCAAAATAGAGATGTCACATGCCAATATGACCATTGGTCCTAATTGAAGCATTTCTTGTTATTTGTAACCAAATCTTGCATGTAGATAGGGTAGAAACCCAGAAATTGTACAAAATAACCATGTTTAGTAGAAATTGCTCAACTTGTCTAAACCTGCCTTTTAGTGACAGATCCTAACCAAATTGGTCCAAGAGAACTATGTAAAAACCTTAGTATAGATTCCCAAAGAGAGGTTTCAGTTTTCCCATTCCATTGGCAAAATAGTAGAAACTCCAATTGTTAGCCTATAGGTGAAGAAAACTCAAGACGAATCATAGGAGGGCATCTACAACTTTAGTACGGTAGTTTGAAGTGGAAGTCATGCCAGGAGTCCAACAGAGCAATCGGCTCGCCAAGATTCCCTTCTATTTGGAAGATTCCCTTTTTACCAAAAGTTAAAGGAGATAGCAAGATTTGATTCTCCTTCCTTAGATGTGCAAAACGGGAATATGAGTTTGCACATCCCTTATAGAACTCCATGAGAGGTTCCATGAAAATTCTCGATTTTTTCTGATCTTCAAAAGATCTTTTTCCGGATAGTCAATCATTGGAAGTAATGATGGGAAATTCCTAGAAATTACCCAGGTAGCGGTAAAATCTCACTAAAAATTAGGGTAACTTATTTTATATTAATAACAAGCTCCAATAAGTTTCGTGGCATTCCGATAGTCAGAAGATGCAAAACCATTAAGATCCTCCAAAATTGGCAAATTTAAAGATTAATCGTGGAATTGACCGGCGTACGGGGAGCATATAGAATCGGATTAAGGTCGAAGAGGGGTCTTTTCTTACTCCCTTACACCTACTAAAGAGCCTAGGCTAGTTACTTTTCTTAGAAAAGTTGATCTCCAAAAGTTGGATTTTTATCTAATTTTGGTCTTCTAGTTAGCGCTAGAAATCTTTGTGATTTTGATGTAGGAAAAAGGGGTGGGGTTTCCTTTAAACTAAAAATGGCCTTCTGAAGCCAATGGCGCAATCCATTTGTGATTTGGAGCATTTCTCCAAAAGTTAGGAATTTGGACCAGTGTAGAAGTGAAAATTGGGCAAATTAGATGAAAATCTTAATTGATAAGATTACCTTGTAGGAAAAGAGAGGAGGGGGGTGCCCTTGGGAGAGTATATAAGGGCACCCATTTTCCTCTCAAAACACCCCTTAGGTTCATTTTGAACCGCTTCATTTCATTTGAATCCATTTAGTTGGATTTTTGGTCATTTAGACCAAGTTGCCAAATTTTGCGTATTTTTGAGCATTTCAAGCTTCATTGTTGTTGTTTTTGAAGCTTTCTTTGAAGGACATTGGGGTCCCTTCAAATTTTGCCTTTGTTGTGTATGTTTGAATTTTTTTGTATTAACTTTACTACGTTTCCAATTGGTTGAGTTTTATGTGGTTGTACTAATCTTGGAACCTCTTCCACCATAAGTCTAGCTATGCCGTTGTGGAGGACCTCTAGTGTACGTTTTTTTTTATCTAACCTTCTAAGTGGAAAATTCCTTAATTGAGAAATTCTCTAAAGCTTGTTGTAGATGTACTAATTTGTTGTAAACGTTCTTGAACTAACAAGTGTTTGTACTAACCTCCTTGCTCTAACAAATTCTGAATCAAGCTTAACTTCATTGAAATTGTCTTGTGTACTTGTGGTTTTGTCAAAATCGGCGAAGCTTTAACTTTGTATATTCAAAATTGTCTTAGAAATTAGAAGTTATTAAAAAGATGGCGGAGCTTTGAACCTAGGTGTTAGAAATTGTCTTAGAATTTAGAGTATTTTCAAGAAAACGGCGGAGCTTTGAACCTAGGTCTTAGAAATTATTTTAGAATTTAGAATATTATCCAAAAGATGGCGTAGCTTTGACTTAGAATCCTTCCCAAAAAATTTCCAAGTTTGCCTCCAAGTTGCCGCCTAGGAAAAAATATTTGTCGTGAGAAAATCCGCAAAAATTCCAAATTTGTGTTAGTTTTTTGGAGCCAGCTTCTAGAGCCAGCCCCGAATTCACCCCTGACAGGGTGGTCAGATCCCGGCAGGGGGAGCCAAGGCCAACCAAGGCCTCCACCAACCGCCGTGGCAGGCCAACCAGGCGCCTCCGACCAGGTAGTGCGGCCTTTGGCTCAGGGAGGGGAATTGACCTCCCCTCCTCACAAACAAAAACTTGAAATTTGAAATTTATTTTTGTTTGTCTTTTCAAAACTTTGCCATAGAAATTAGGAAAGGACAAAAAATAGAAGGAGGGAGGAAAAAAAATAGAGATAGGAGAGAAGAGGAGAAATAGAGGTGAAGGGAAACAAGGGATCGTATAGGAATATGTAGAATTGCCATAGGAAACAAAATTAGGAGAATAGCATAGTAATTGCGCACCTTTCGGTGTCCCTCATAAAACCCCTCCAAACCTCTCGCACCTTTCGGTGCACCTCGCATCTCTCTCTAAACACCAAGTACAAGCAAAAAATAGTGAACAGTTATGAGAGATAGAGAATTAGTAGTAGATTAGAATAAAATTAGAACCATACAAATACAGGGTCCAATAGGATTGAGTTACAAAGGGTGGATCATGTGAAATGTCGCAAGGTGTCATTAGGGAAGCAAAAAATGGAAAAGTAGTGGTTAGGAGGTCAAGAGCTTTCTAAGCCAACCATTAGAAAAATATAGTATAAAATCCCAAATAGAAGAAAGGAGGAATAGTAGCTAGAATTTAGTTGCAAATTTGTATTAAAAGTCTACTTTCAAGCAGTGAGCATAATTACCGAGCGACGGAACCATGGAGGAAAATGGAGATCTTGGAAGACTCATCTACAACGTCCAAGTCAACTCACAAAGTGAGGTAAGATTCTAAATACCCAAATTACTATTAAATTGCAAAGTAGATAGTTTTAAATACCTTAGCTGAACTAACCTTTCAAGTCAGAATATTAAAACTAGATTTTCTCCAAGTTTTAGATTCAGATTGTGATACCTTTAGTTTAGAGGTTTCCAAAAATGTCTCACACTTAGAAATCCAACGAAAAGGGAGAAAAATAGAGACGGATAAAGTGTAGGGGTCAAATTGAATGAAAGTTAGATAAATCATCCAAAGTCAACCATATTAGAAAGTCAAATAGTAAATAGAGTTCAGAGACCAAAAGTCAAATCTCAAGTAAAATTATAAGGTAGATTAGTAGAAATCAATGGATGAAGTTTGATGAACCAATTAGCAGTCAAACTTCATCCTTCCATAACTACTGTTAGAAAGCTCGGATGAGGACGAGTTTTATATTTTTAGAAATGGCATAACATGTTCTATCATTCAAAAATGATAAATCTAGACTGGATTCATTTTGAATAAAAACCACATTGGCTTAGTTAGTTGAGATAAAAGGATAAAACTTATAGTTATTTAGAATTTCTTGTTGTTTTGTTTATTTTTCACATGTAGGAGTTAGAAAAGATTCATTGCTTGGAAGGCACAATGGATTGACGCTAGGTACCCTTAGGACAAAACTTACAAAACAATACTAAGAACCTGGTTGTGCAACGCTAGTTTACCATGGGTGGGTAAAAAAGTGCTTACAAAGGTCTACAGGATTTGGCTCTGTGGGTGCCAAATATTTCACCAGTTCTCATATCTTGGCTCACAATGCGTCCATCCGTCTTACGTGCTCCAGTAAACACTTGACTATGGGCACTCAGCTTGAGTTTGCGGCTACGTTGAAGTTGGCTTTGAACAACCGGGCCTGGTTGATGCAGTTCGCCGGAACCTTCAAGGAACTCTGGAGCTGGGTCACACTCCGACATAATGCCTCCATGTGCCGACGGTGTTCCTCCTCCACAACTCTGGCTTTCTCTTGGGCCGTTTGCAGCTCACTCTTCAACCGGGCACAAGTGGATTGATTTCCAATTCCTGGACTCGTTCCAACAAAATCCATTTTTCCACTCGTAAAGTGCTAGTCTCTGTGACCATCCTCTTCTGTTCCTCAATCAGAAGGGTGTTTTGTTTCTCCGCCGTCACCAAAGCGTCCGTCCTCTAGAAGATGGCGTTCCGGTCGGTCATTGCCATCTTTCGACACACCCATTTGAGGGTCTCCTTATAGTTTTGGAAAATCTTCATGATGTCGTCTGCCCGCCACACGATGTGCTGGGCCAGTTCCAAAATGTCCTCAAACGGCGACCCCACTAGTCGTAGCTCGGTCCTCTCTTCCTCCTCTGCCTCTGTTGGTCTGGTCCGGAAGGGACCGGCCTCTATCTGAGAAGAACCAACTTCCGGTTGAAAAATGTAGACTTAGAAATTTAGCCAAAAATAGGAAATTTAGGAGAAGGGACCTATTAAGGGGCCCCTTAATAGAAAAAAATAGAAATAAAATTAATTTTAAAATTAAAAAATTATTAATAATATAAATAGGGATATTTAAGATAGGATGGATGAAAAATAAAATATAAAAACGAAATTTAAATAAATGAATGAGGTGTGTCCCGGACACACCTCTTCATAATTAGGTCGTGTCTTTTCATTTTTTTTATTATAAAAAGTTAAAAAAAAATGAAAATGGCGGCATTGTAAGATCCATTATTTCTTAATATATATTTATTATATTTTCTGTGCACTTGTTTTTATCATATATATTATTTTGGCAAAATAATTGTATGTGACTTTGTGAGTGTTATTTAAAGAGATTGTGTGTGGTAGTATCTGTATGTTATTTAGGGAGAGATCTGGAAGCCAATTGTAAATACACTGTAAGTGATTGGTGGTGTAAATTCTTATAACCATTATATTTTGGAGTTGAAACTTTATGAGAATGGAATGCTGGATACTTTGTTCGAAAACTAGACATGAGAGCTGCTGAGAGATCTAAGGGCCAAGAGTGGAATTTCTACCTTTTCTTTTGCGAAGATTTGAAAAATCTGAATTGTGAACGAGGAGGCTGAGAAGATCAAAACAAAGATCACATGAGAAGAATTTGGTGCTGGGACTTGCAGCAACGGACAGGCTTTGGGCGAATTAGGGATTTGGAGTTTGCCGCAGTAGCATCGATCGGAGGAAAGCGCCAATTTGTCAATTCATGACCAGAGTCTGATTGTACGAATTGCAACTTGATTAGTGCTTGTGAGATCGGGTAAAGATTAAAGAGAATTTTTGGCAGTAATCAAAGCGCCGACTGTTCTGAGCGATTCATGAAATCCTGAAGAATTCATCGGAATTCAGTCGACTAGAGGTTGGGGTGGAGCATTGTGGTTAAGTAAGAAAAAATCAGCCAGAAAAGTGGAGGGATTTGATCAATTCGAGAAGAAATCGTGACTTTGTGAGAGGCGCGGCAACTCGCAGCGCCCGATCGGCTAAAGAAGTTTCCAAAATTTCGTCACAAATTCAACCGATGGGAGTGCTGGGATTGGTGGTGCTCCGAAGTTGAAGGCGAAGCTTGCAAGGCGTGTGGCGATTCAACATCGACGAACTTCGAAATTAGGGATTTCGAATCCCTGAATTGTTGCCCAGTCGTTACCAGATTCGGCGCAGTTTATGTGCACACGACCTTAGGGTGCGGCAACACGGCTGTAGGATACCCTCACGCGGTCATAGGCCCCATCGCGCGGTAATAGGGCCTGTTTCCGTTCTTTTGGCCCCAAGCCCGTTTAAATTGATTTTTTTAAAAAGTTTTTGATTTCTGAAGTTATTTCTGAATGTTTTTAGGGCTAATTTGTACGACTTGACCTAAAACAAAATAAAATAAAGGCTTAAATTTTTCGAACGGCCCTTGGGCCGTATCCCTAGTTTGGACCTAGGTCATAGTATTAGGAAGACGGAATTAGTAGAATTAGTAATCTTTGTGATTGACAAATACTTTTGTGTGTTTTAGGAATGACTCATCCCGTGGTTTTTGGACTTGTTGCCCTGAGACTTGTTGCCCAATCTTAAAAGAAAGGAGAAAGCTCAAAGACCAAGAATCTGGTACTTTGTCCTAAACCTTTCATACTCCTGCATACTAGACTTGTTGACTACTATGACAGATTCGCCTAGGCATTTTGCACATAGATTTGAAAAGCTCAAAAAGAGCAATTACTGGACCTGTTGCCCCAACACATAAAAAAAGTGTTAAATAATTAATAAATTATTTGTATACTTTAAAAGTATTATCTTGTATATATATGATTAGGTCATAGGCTGCATCCATGTATAAGACGTGTTGTCCAGTCTGACGTGTTGCCCATGATGTGTTGCCTACCCTAGAATATTATATAGGACCGGGACTCTTAGATCATTGTGTCTGCATTAGTGGTAATGGACTGTCCACCAAATTGAGAGAACCTGGGAATAAGGGAAAAGAAAAAAAGAAAAAAAAGAAAGAAAGAAAAAGAATATAGGTATAAGAATAAAGTTTCCAGGTATATTCCACAAAGTTAACTTACACATAACCTAAATCTACTTTAAAAGTGACATTAGATGCACCAACGATAGACTACGTTGGCTTATCCACGGATGAACCCCTATACTACTGGTACTTGACAAAAAATAAAAGTTAGTGAAAAAGTGCCTCACAAGAAGGTCCGACTTTTTGCTGAGAAGGTCTGGCTTCTTCTTTCCGGTCCGGAGCGTCCTCCTCCATTTGCTCTAGTGCGGGAGGATCCTCCGTTGGCATTACCAATGGAGTCGCCTACCGTTGGGACTTCTTCGTTAGAGGAGTAAACTGGTCCTCGTCCTTCGTCTCCTCGTCATCTAGTCCTTCTCTTCCATACTTCTGGAGCTGAATCAACTCTTAATAGGCTTCCTCCTCGTTTGACTTGAGTAAGAGTGGTGGGAATACAGGTGGGAGACATAAGCCGAAAGAGGGCTCCCACCCTTCTTCCCCTGCCGGAGGGAACGCATGAGATCCCCTATGTGACAACTCATATTTTTTTCGTTTACCTTTTTGAGTGGAACGGAAATTAGAAATAGGTATCCGGATCCAGCGAAAGGGAGGGAGATAAATCAAAAATAGTCACAAGAGAACCTTACAGAACTAATCCGGTTCTAGGTAGAAGCAGACCGGATTGAATTTCCAACCGGAATGGAATTCCAACCAGATTCTCCTTGACCGGATTGGAGAGAACTAGATGTCCAACCTGTTATAATGACCAGTCCAGGGCGTCAGGACTATATAAAGCCTGACCCTTCCCATTTTCAGGTCTTTGGTTTTCGCGTTATCTTCGTGTTGTTGTTTTTTGTCTTAGCGCTTGGTCCTTTCCGTTACGGCGGCGAGGAGCTGAGAGTATGAGAGAGTTCGGTAGTGAGTGAGAGGGGTGACGGGTGAGACGGAGAGATCGCCTCCGGGCGCGAGTGGGTGAAATTTGAGCGCGAACGGATACGGAACAGTGAGAGGCTAAGAGTATAAGCGCGCAAGGAGGTTGTTTTGCAGGTGGAGTGGAAGACCAGAGTGTGAGCGCTCCCTTGTTAGATCAGAAAAGAATGAATCCGGGTAGGGCCGCCCTCATACCGCGGCTGAACCGGAAGAAAATAGGCTCTAGCACCCCACCCTCGAGTGAAGTAAAGCTGAGGAAAGTGGTTCCGGTCATGCCAACCAAGGAACCGGAACAGGGAGAACTCAGGGATGACTTAGCATCCATGGGTTGTCAGGGATTAGCCTTGAAACCTTGGGGTTTCAAGGATGAGAGGATGATTAGGGAGCTCATGGGTGGCGTATCGAACAAGTTCAATAATACCCTGAGAGGGAATCCAGTCCAGTGGACCAAGGATTTGTGGCGAGCCGTCTACGGATTCCGGACGAGAGGACTCGGGCTTGCCAGCTGGAAGGATGATTTCATCCAGGGCAAGTTCGGAAGTGTCGTGAATCCGAAGGATGGCTACGCGGTAGAGGACTGTATCGATGACCGAGAGTGTCGCCTGCTGCAGTTCCTTGTTCCGGTCTTGCATCCGGAAAAGCCCACCAAGGTGACCATCATCTTGGATAATACAATCTTCGGAGCGCTGTGCGGAAACCGGAGAGTAGATTGGGGCGGATCTTCTTTGATCTGGTGTCCCAGTTCACTGCAAGAGTAGGGAAAAGTAGGGCCACCCCACTGTGCCCTTACGTGTACCACCTCTACCAGCAACAAGAACTGCTGATGGAAGTAGAGACGAAGGTTTGGAAGGCCCAAGAGCGGACCATGAAGTATGGTGAATCCGAGTCCGACCAAGAAGCGGATTCCGGGAACGAAATCGAGGAGGAGGAAGAAGAAGAAAAGAAAGAGGAGGACCCGCAGTTCATCCCCAAGAGGTAAAAGACCACGCCACCCCGAAATCGAGGAACGCCTCCGGTTCACCCCCGGCCATCTAAGATGGAGGCTCCAGCCGGACCGGATGTGCCATCCAGATTGGGAACCGGAGATCCTTTCGACGAATTAGTTGGGATCCTCTGCGGAATCTGGGCGGATTGGGAAATCAAGAAGCGGACGATTGGGGAGATCGCGCACTTGATTGGAGCGGAACCGGACAGTCGGCTGCCACTCCGGGTAGCTGAGAGTATCATCAATCCGGATGAGCTCCGGAAGATGAAGGCGAAAAGCAAGCGAGTGCATGATGAGGTTGACACCCTCAAAGCCGAGGTTTTCGCCTTGAACGAGAACGCCACCGCGACAAGGGAAATGGCGGAGGAGATGATGAGGCTGGCCGCGGAGGTGAAGGACGTGCTCGGAGGACCCGGAGCCGCGATCACCAAGGCGCGCCTGTTTGAAGAGGAGGTGCACAAGGAAAAGAAGATATCCGGAACAAGGGTGGTGCATATCCTCATCCATTTTGAGGAGCAGATGGAGAAGCTCCTATCTAAGGCACGGGAGTCAACGGACCGGATCGTCGAGAGCAGCCGAAAGTTGACAGAGATTCCGGTCCGGCTCTCTGAACTTTCACTTCCGGACTTGTTTCCGGAAGAGGGAGCTCAGGAACCAGAGAAGGACAAGACGCCCCAGTCGAGCAGAGCATAGAAGAAGACGCCCACAACTGGACCGCAGTCGATCGACTTAGACTCCTCGGAAACTGATGAAGATCACCCGGTTCCACCTCCGGATGGCGGATGGGGAACGGAACCGGAATCTAACTGATGTGTTCGAGCAGTTGGAGAGACCTGCCGAGAGTCCTACCATTGGATCTCGAGTATGCGAGGTAGAATAGGAAATTTTGTAGAAGTAGGAGTTAGAAGCAGGAACCAGATTGGTAGAGTATGAACCGGAATAGAATCCGGTTAGGATTAGGTAGAACCAGATTGTCAACGCCTTCAAAGGCGGAAATTGTGTATTCACTTTTTGCTTTTGCTTTTTGTATATAAAATAGTCTCTGAGCTAGAGACTGAGAGAGTTCTTTTGGCATTTCTTTGCGTACTTTCCATTGATTTGGCTTTGTGTGTTTTTCCCAAGTGTTGGCAGGAGTGCACGGAGTTGGAGTAAAAGGGTATGTATGGGTGTGTTGGCGGAGTTCTCCCTTTGATGTGTCTTTTCGGTTCTAAGTACATGTGAGTAGGTTATAAAGAGTTAGGAGTGGATTCCAGATCCTCAACATCTGCAGAAGTTTTGCATTCCGGGTGAGAAAGCCGTTGATTGGGCTAGGCGGATAGGGAGGGATTCCTTAGCTACGCTAGAATTCCTAGGTGGAAAATCCGGTTGAGTGTCTTGGCTCCTGTGAGGTCTTGCCACTGTTATTGGTGAACGGAAGAGCTTGGTAGAGGTTGGAACGGACGGGTGCACTTGTAGCCACCTAACTTCGTACAGAACGGATTTAGCATCAAGGTCGTTGTAGTATGAGAGGATCGTACGGGGGGTCTTTGCGTGACTTGTGATTCGGATTGCCATCCAGATTGCTGTGAAGGACCAAACCAGATTCGGGTTAGTTAGGGGATTAGCAGATAGGAGAATGGGTCTTCAGCCACTATAAGTCACGGAAGGAGTGGTGGGCCTACCATTTTCAAAAGCAAGCGGCGAACCCTCTAATGGTAAAACAGAGGCAAAACTAAACCGGGTACGGAAGGGTAGACCGGAACGGATCCGCCTAGGAAGACACTTAGGACCGGAAGTTGCAGGGTCCTGAGTTGGGAAGTTAGTCAATAAACCGGAAAACTAGTGAAACCGGAATTAGGATAAAATCTGGTCGTAGTCTTCCGGTGGGTTTTGGATGTTCCGGTTTTCAGAGGTAGAACTGGAAATTAGAATTTAAGGATTAATTGGGTTTAGCTCCTTGTTAGGGTTAGCTACTTCACAGGATCTCGTGGGTTTGATCTTTAGGGTCATTTTGTTATGCTCTAGAGTGATTTTTGTGAGTATAATAGGGAAATTGCTTACTCTGTGCTGCGACACCCTACCAACTCAAAGATGACGAACGCCCAGTCCATCATCAGCTTCCCTTGGAGGCTCCCTAGGATGGTGGAAGCTACCTTGGCCACCACTTGCCTCGGCTTGGTCGGGTGGAGGATAGGGTTGAGAAATGCTACCACATCTCTGTATTCCGGATTTACCAGGTCTAATACTTGGATGCCATCCTTCAGATCGCCGCCATCCAGAACGCGCCCTCCATGCACTCTTGGTTCTTCTCCATCAGCTAATCCGGTGCCATCCGGAACCCGTAGACGGCTCTCCATTCGCCTACCGTCCACAGCTTAGGTTTCGCCCGAAGAACGTAATATTCATTAAAATGAGAGTATTCTACGGAAATGAGAGTTACAGAAGTCTAATTTCATTCAAAAACAGAGAAGAGAATTCCTCAAACAATATTCAAATCATCCAAGAATTAAAATCAGATGAACACAAGTAGAAATTAAATATCAGAACCACAAGGTAAACGTTCATATTGACCTTTCACTTGTACACTATGAGTTGTTCCATACATCTCCAACTATGCTTGAGTAGGGCCAGTGACACTATATTACAAGCAACGAACTATAAATGCCAGTAATGTAGTTCATTACATTGCACTGTGTACATTGTCAGTAAAAGCTACGAGTGTGATTCACTTGAGCACTGAGTTGTTTTGTAATATGCACATTGAGCTTTCATGAAGCATGAATGTATGACTCTACACTATGAACAAGTACTATACGTATCAATTACTCTTGTCTCAGCTCCACGATTGCTCTTGTCATCTTCGGCCTGTGGTTGTAATTGCTTGGAATCCATGAGCTTGGAAAGCCCTCATACTTCCAACATGGCGTATACTTTGACTTTCCTAGAGGAGTCTTGACTTTTTCTTGAGTTGCCCGGGTAAACAAAAAAATCCTACGTGGAATATGACTATGGTCAGTCATATTTTTGGGTGACGTGGAATATGACTGCGGTCAGTCATATTTTTGGATGACGTGGAATATGACTGAAGTGAGTCATATTTTGCAGTGATGTAGAATACGACTCTCGTCAGTCATATTTTATGGAATATGATTGAGGTGAGTCATATTTTGCAGTGATGTAGAATACGACTCTCGTCAGTCATATTTTATGGAATATGACTGAGGTGAGTCATATTTTGTAGTAATGTAGAATACGACTCTCGTCAGTCATATTTTATGGAATATGATTGAGGTGAGTCATATTTTGCAGTGATGTAGAATACGACTTTTGGCAGTCATATTTTATGAAATATGACTGAGATGAGTCATATTTTGCAGTGATGTAGAATACGACTTTTGGCAGTCATATTTTATGAAATATGACTTCTGTGAGTCATATTTTTGGCTTCATGAAGTTGCAAGTAGCTTCCAATGTCTTTGTTTCAACTTTTGATGCTTGTATATACAATTAAAGAAATGAAAGGTTAGTTTTTAGTGATTGAACAACAAAGCCTAACCTTCAAAGACTTACAAAAACACAAAATATTTAGCTCAAGTTTAGGATAGAAAGAATAAGATTAATGATGGAAGAAACAAGAAAAAGAAGATAAGTATTAAGAGTTAACAAGAATCAAAAGTTAAGATGCAACAAGGAATAAAAAACAACAACTAAGCAACAACTAAGACACAACAAGAAACAAGAAGCAACATAAAACAAGAAACAACAATTAAGACACAATATGAGGCAACAATTAAGACATAAGAACAAAGAAAAAGCAACAACTAAGACACAAGAAAAAACAAGAAGCACCAACTAAGACATAACAAGAAACAACAAGAAATGAGAGTATAGATACAACAAGAACAAAAAAGAAGCAAGAACTATAAAACAAGAAGAAACAAAAAAAAAAGAACTAGGAAGAAGAAAGAGTTCAAATGCAAGAGAAAGAAAGAATTTAGATGCAACAATAAGAAACAAGAAGCATGAACTAGAGAGCAACAAGAAACAAGAGTTAAGATGCAACAAAAAGCAACAACAAGTGAGAGCTAAGAGACAATAAAAAGTAAGAAAGAAGAGCCACAAGAAGTGACGGCTAGGGTTCCAGAATCCTAAAAAGTGGTGGCTAGGGTTTCAAAACCCTAAAAAATGACGGCTAGGGTCTCAAAACCCTAAAAAAGTGGTGACTAGGATTCAAAATCTAAAAAAGTAGGTGACTAGGATTTCAAAATTTTAAACAATGACTTCTCTATATTTTTTTGGAATTGCCCAAATTTTTCTTGAATTGCCCAAAACAAAACAAAATCACTATTATATGAAAACATTAGTGATAATATGACTCAATATTTCCAAACATGTTCCCAACGTTCCCAAACATGTTCCCTACGTTTCCTATGAAGTACTTTGGTATTCCTAATGGCCGTATAGTATACGCTTATGACGTACAAGGCGTAAAAATGACTGACAGTCATATTTTGCAGTCATATTTCTCCCTAAAGTGTTGGCCTTCAAGAATATGACTGCAAGCAGTCGCCAGTCATCCTCAGTCATAATTCTGCAGTCATAAAACACTGCCATTGTCGTAGTGCCCGGTCATCGATACAGTCCTCTACCGCGTAGCCATCCTTCGGATTCACGACACTTCCGAACTTGCCCTGGATGAAATCATCCTTCCAGCTAGTAAGCCCGAGTCCTCTCGTCCGGAATCCGTAGACGGCTCGCCACAAATCCTCGGTCCACTGAACCGGATTCCCTCTCAGGGTATTATCGAACTTGTTCGATACGCCACCCATGAGCTCCCTAATCATCCTCTCATCCTTGAAACCCCAAGGTTTCAAGGCTAATCCCTGACAACCCATGGATGCTAAGTCATCCCTGAGTTCTCCCTGTTCCGGTTCCTTGGTTGGCATGACCGGAACCACTTTCCTCAGCTTTACTTCACTCGAGGGTGGGGTGCTAGAGCCTGTTTTCTTCCGGTTCAGCCGCGGTATGAGGGCGGCCCTACCCGGATTCATTCTTTTCTGATCTAACAAGGGAGCGCTCACACTCTGGTCTTCCACTCCACCTGCAAAACAACCTCCTTGCGCGCTTATACTCTTAGCCTCTCACTGTTCCGTATCCATTCGTGCTCAAATTTCACCCACTCGCGCCCGGAGGCGATCTCTCCATCTCACCCGTCACCCCTCTCACTCACTACCGGACTCTCTCATACTCTCGGCTCCTCGCCGCCGTAACGGAAAGGATCAAGCGCTAAGACAAAAAACAACAACACGAAGATAACGCGAAAACCAAAGACCTGAAAATGGGAAGGGTCAGGCCTTATATAGTCCTGACGCCCTGGACTGGTCATTATAACAGGTTGGACATCTAGTTCTCTCCAATCCGGTCAAGGAGAATCTGGTTGGAATTCCATTCCGGTTGGAAATTCAATCCGGTCTGCTTCTACCTAGAACCGAATTAGTTCTGTAAGGTTCTCTTGTGACTATTTTTGATTTATCTCCCTCCCTTTAGCTGGATCCGGATACCTATTTCTAATTTCCGTTCCACTCAAAAAGGTAAACAAAAAAAAATCAAAAATATGAGTTGTCACATTACCCCTGTCTCATCTATGAGCGTCCCCGCGAACATCATTCCTCGTTATCGGAAGAAGTAGCAGCATTGTACTTCTTTACTCTCGATCCATTCACTCGAGTATCAAGCTAGTGGCCCTACAATGTTTCCAGTTGCAAGGAGCCATTTTAAAAACTTGATTAACTCGGAATGGTCCCATCCATCTTGTATGCAGTTTACTTAGAAAATCCTTGTGTCGGTTGTCGTACAGAAGAACCAATCCTCCCACTCAGATTCCGTGGTCAGCCGGAAGTTTCCGGTTGTGGGAATGTGATCCCACATGCTAGACCCAGAACAATAGCATTTGACGAGAAATTTCAAAAATTGTTCCCTTAAAAAGGAAAGTTTTTGAGTTCTCCTAGGAAGTTAGTGAAACTTAGGAATACCGGATTTCTGGATCCGGAAAATTTTCATTAGGTCTAAAAACCTAATATCCGGAACCCTAGAAAATTTTGGAAATCGGATGACGGTGCCGGCCCAGAAAGCCGGAAACCGGATCCGTATTAGGGTTAGGTTTTTGCCGCCAAAACCTATCCCGTACATTCGTCCGAACGTCCATCCGTCGGACCAGTATAAGAAGAAGACTGTAGCCGGTGGAAGGCAAAGTTGCTTTTTTACTTTCTTGCATCTTTGTTTTCCTGCCTTTTTCAGCTCTTAGAAATTTCTGGTAGATTTTATTTCAAATAGAATTTGAAGTAAGAAATCCATTCATAGTATATTTTCTTTATTTTGTGGGATAGAAATAGAGAAACTACTAGAGTTATGGATTAACAACTGTAGGGGCTCTTAATTGTGGTAAAATGGTTAAATAGGAAAATTTCACTTTCCGTCCTAACCAGAAACCGGAGCTTGGAGAGTTGTCCAAAAAGTATTTTCAAAAGACTTTTTGTAATACCGGAACTAAGTCCGGAATCAATCCGGAATCAATCCGGAACTAATGGATCCAGAATCCATAAATGTCTAGGATCTAGATAGGATCCGGATGAAGATCCAAATAGGATCCGGAATCCGGAATATGATTCGGAACAGAAGCCTCATACCGGGCGGCAACAAAGACGACTCCGGTTGGAAGCGGAAAGGGCGGATCTGGAAAGGGCAGATCCGAAACAGATCTGGAATTTTAAAAATTTCCGGAATAGATCCGGAATTTCCGGAATGGATCCGGAACTTTCGGAAGATCCGGAATTTTAGGAAGATCCGGAGTCCGGCCGTCAAAGCCAGAAAAATAGGATCTAAAGCTGATCTTTCCGGATTTATAGGATCTGGGATTTTCCGGAAATCTAGAGGACCAGTAGGAATGTTTTGTAGGATTTTTAGGATGATGTTAGTCTTAGTATAAGTAGGTGTTTTGATGGCCTTTCTGGTCATTCACAGCCATCTCATAGTTTCAGCATTGTACCTTTTTCTGAGCTTAATTCTAAGGGTTTGGAGTATACATTCTCTTATCTTTCTCATACACGGTCTATGTTTGTGGGAGGTGTGGGTCTGTTCTTGCGTTTCCGGAACTGAGAACTTACCTTGTGTAGCAAGAGTCAATTTCGTGAGAGTATCCGGATGTACTAACTTGAGGGGGGAATCAATCGGATGGTTCCGGCAGTAGTGTTAGTATAGTACTGCTCGGATGCCAGTATAGCCTACGTGTAGAATACAGCCTTAGGTGAAAGGGGTGTCCGAGAGGTTGTGTGAGTGCTCATTTGGTCACTCATGATTCGGAATTGTTTTTTGTGGATTTTATAAAGTTTTGAGTGTAGTTTTATATACAAAAAGCCCAAAAAAGAGTAAATAACCAAAACGGAGATGTCACATACCAATATGACCATTGGTCCTAGTTGAGGCATTTTTTGTTATTTGTAACCAAATCCTGCATGTAGATAGGGTAGAAATCCAGAAATTGTACAAAATAATCATGTTTAGTAGAAATTGCCTAATTTGTCTAACCCTGCCTTTCAGTGACAGATCCTAACGAAATTGGTTCAAGGGAACTATGTAAAAATCTTAGTATAGATTCCCAAAGAAGAGGTTTCAGTTTTCCCATTCCATTGGCAAAATAGTAGAAACTCCAATTGTTAGCCTATAGGTGAAGAAAACTCAAGATGAATCATAGGAGGGCATCTACAACTTAAGTACGGTATTTCAAAGTGGAAATCATGCCAGGAGTCCAACGGAGCAATCGGCTCACCAAGATTCCCTTCTATTTGGAAGATTCCCTTTTTATCGGAAGTTAAAGGAGATAGCAGGATTTGATTCTCCTTCCTTAAATGTGCAAGATGGGAATATGAGTTTGCACATCCCTTGTGGAACTCCATGAGAGGTTCCATGAAAATTCTCGATTTTTTCTGATCTTCAAAAGATCTTTTTCCGGGTAGTCAACCGTTGGAAGTAATGATGGGAAATTCCTAGAAATTATCCAGGCAGCAGTAAAATCTCACTAAAAAATAGGGTAGCTTCTTTTATGTTAATAACAAGCTCCAATAAGTTTCGTGGCATTCCGATAGTCAGAAGATGCAAAACCATCAAGATCCTCCAAAATTGGCAAATTTAAAGATTAATTGTGGAGTTGACCGGCGTACGAGGAGCATACAGAATCGGATTAAGGTCAAAGCGGGGTCTTTTCTTACTCCCTTACACCTACTAAAGAGCCTAGTCTAGTTACTTTTCTTAGAAAAGTTGATCTCCAAAAGTTGTTTTTTTATCTAATTTTGGTCTTCTAGTTAGCGCTAGAAATCTTTGTGATTTTGATGTAGGAAAAATGGGTGGGGTTTTCCTTAGACTAAAAATGGCCTTCTGAAGCCAATGGCGCGATCCGTTTGTGATTTGGAGCATTTCTCCAAAAGTTAGGAATTTAGACCAGTGTAGAAGTGAAAATTGGGCAAATTAGATGAAAATCTTAATTGATAAGATTACCTTGTAGGAAAAGAGAGGAGGGGGGTGCCCTTGGGAGAGTATATAAGGGCACCCATTCTCCTCTCAAAACACCCCTTAGGTTCATTTTGAACCGCCTTGTTTTCATTTGGGTCCATTTAGTTGGATTTTGGCCATTTAGGCCACGTTGCCAAATTTCCTTGCTTTTGGAGCATTTCAAGCTCTTTTGTTGTTGTTTTTGGATTTCTCTTGAAGGACTTGGGGTCCCTTCAAGCTTTGCTAACTTTTTTGCGTGTTTTTGTTAAGTTTTTGAAGTGTTATTTCGGATTTTTTGGGCGTTTTGTTGAATTACTAACATTTGTACTAATCCTAGAGAAAATCCTGCTTCGTACTTTGACGATGCCGCTTAGGAGGACCTTTAGTGTTTGATTTGAAGTATTTTGTGAACTAACACTTGTACTAACCATCACAATACAAGCTCATTGTGTGGAATTTCCCATTTTTTTGGAGTAAATCCCCCTACAAGCTTTGTTGGTGACAAGTCGCTTGTTGTTGTGGGTTGGATGTGTGTATGAATCTACTAACCATTCCGATTTGAGCTTATTGTGTGGGATTTCACAATTCTTTGTTGAAAATCCCCCTAGAGCCTTGATAATTGGAATATGTAATCCGCGTGAGTATGTCAAGTCTTTCCGAGAAGCTTTGAGTGGGATTCAAAGTTCTCCATGTCCACGTGTGCTTGTTATACCGTGTTCTTTTAAAAGAATTTGAGGTTAATCCCTCTAATACGGCGAAGCTATCGCCCCTAGCATATGTCTTTAGAAACCTATTAGTTTTGGGTGTTAGAGAAAATACGGCAAAGCTATAACTCTTAGTCTTAGAATTTAGGTGTATTTCAAAATCACGGCAAAGCTTTGACTTCGTGGGATTTGAATTCTTAGTTATTTTCATTTTGACGGCAAAGCTTTGAACCTCTCCTTTCTTTTGATCATTTCTATGTAGTTAGGCCTTTGGCCTTAGTTTGGTCAAGTTGTCATTTTTAATATTAGTCTTTTTTTAGGGCCGAGACCAAGGGTGTAGTCAGGCCGCTAAGAAGAAGGGTCAGTACAAATTGAAGTTCAAAATCTCATAGTAGAAGTCAAGAGCTTTCCAGAAACATAAAATACAAAGAAATCCGAGCTAAAATGAGTAAGATACAAGCGGATGAAGTTTCAATCACTAATTAGGACTCAAAACTTCATCCATGCATAACTTCTACTAGAAAAGTCCGATTTGCAAGTTCCACATCAACTTAGAAAGCTAGTTTTAGCCTCTACAAGGAAAACATATTAGAAGTCTAAAAATAGTAAGCTGTCAAAAGTCAGACCGAGAGCTAAGGCATTTGATAAGGAAATTAGAAAATAGATTAGAAGGGAAGAAGGATAGATTAGGGAGGTGTGATTAACAAGGAAGAATGCAAAACAAAGTTCTATCTCACCACTCTTTCAACTCTTCTAGCTTAGACTAAGTTTGAGTTCAAAAACTCAATAGGATTGATAGTTGTGAATTGAAAACCAAATTGTTAGATTGTTATAGTTGAAGTTGAAGAAGAAAGAGAAATCTCAAGTATCTAGAACAACCAATAGGATTGAGACACGAAGGGTGGACCATGTGAAATATTGCAAGGTGTCATTAGGGAAGAAAAAAATGGAAAAGTAGTGGTTAGGAGGTCAAGAGCTTTCTAAGCCAACCATTAGAAAAATATAGTATAAAATCCCAAATAGAAGAAAGGAGGAATAGTAGCTAGAATTTAGTTGCAAATTTGTATTAAAAGTCTACTTTCAAGCAGTGAGCATAATTACCGAGCGACGGAACCATGGAGGAAAATGGAGATCCTAGAAGACTCATCTACAACGTCCAAGTCAACTCACAAAGTGAGGTAAGATTCTAAATACCCAAATTACTATCAAATTGCAAAATAGATGGTTTTAAATACCTTAGCTGAACTAACCTTTCAAGTCAGAATATTAAAACTAGATTTTCTCCAAGTTTTAGATTCAAATTGTGATACCTTTAGTTTAGAGGTTTCCAAAAATGTCTCACACTTAGAAATCCAATGAAAAAGGAGAAAGATAGAGACGGATGAAGTGTAGGGATCAAAATGAATGAAAGTTAGATAAATCATCCAAAGTCAACCATATTAGAAAGTCAAATAGTAAATAGAGTTCAGAGACCAAAAGTCAAATCTCAAGTAAAATTATAAGGTAGATTAGTAGAAATCAATGGATGAAGTTTGATGAACCAATTAGCGGTCAAACTTCATCCTTCCATAACTATTGTTAGAAAGCTCGGATGAGGACGAGTTTTATATTTTTAGAAATGGCATAACATGTTCTATCACTTAAAAATGATAAATCTAGACTGAATTCATTTTGAATAAAAACTACATTGGCTTAGTTAGTTGAGATAAAAGGGTAAAACTTATAGTTATTTAGAATTTCTTGTTGTTTTGTTTATTTTTCACATGTAGGAGTTAGAAAAGATCCATTGCTTGGAAGGCACAATGGATTGACGCTAGGCACCCTTAGGACAAAACTTACAAAACAATACTAAGAACCTGGTTGTGCAACGCTAGTTTACCATGGGTGGGTAAAAAAGTGCTCACAGGCTGCTAGCCACTTTCATGTACGAAAGTGTTGCAAGACGTGCCCGAATTTCGGATTGCTGGAATTCCCCATAAGAACAGAGTTAAGCCCTGGCGCAAGCCCAAGAGAGTACAGGAAAAACCACCCGGTCGATAGGAGGCTCAGTACTCGGTTAAAGGTTAGAATGTCGTTGTAGTTCTTGACCATCCCTGTGTGACCTAATCCGGAAGGCCTTCCGGATTTGTGAGGCGACGGAACAGGAGGACACTTCCGGTCCCTGAAGAGTTAGGTTAGTATTAGAAAGAAAAGGAGAGAGTGAAAGAGAGTGTGTTTCCAGACATGGTAAGCATCCGGACGGTGGATCTGGCCACTCGTCATCCAAACCCAGGGATCCCGGAAGGGGCACTGAAACGGTTTCCGGATTCTTCCGGAACCCATCCGGCAATAATGTCCGGACCGGACCTATAGTCCGAAGTAGTCTGATGGAGAAGAAAGTGACTACTTAGATTGGGATAGCCTATAGATCTGTAATCCACAAGTCCTCGTGGGAACGATTCCGGAGCGGTTTACTCCAAGTAGGCCGTTGGTGTGAATTAAGGGCTAACTGGAGGAATACTAGTCCGACTAATCACTACACCGGTCGTAGATTTCCTTCCGCTTTTCTTGAACACCCAAGGTCTTCTCCAGTGCTGCATCTCGGATTTCTTCCAGTTCTTCAATGGCAATGAGTCGTGGGAGTGTTTCCATTCTTGACTCGGCATTCCGAGCTGCCATTACTCGGAATGTTTCCACTTCTAATTCCACTCCATGCATTGCTTCTTGTCCAAAGACCAGGAAGTATGGTGTCTTTCCGGTCGTGGTTTTCTCCGTAGTGTTGTATGCATAGACCGCCGAAGGTAGTTTCCGGTCCCAATCCGTCTTGTGAGTGGAAACCATTTTGTTCAGGATCTTATCAACAATACCGTTCGCTCGCTCCGTCAATCCGTTTGCCTTTGGGTTGTAAGGAGTGGTCTTCCGGTGTTTGATAAGATACTTGCTTGTTAGGTTGAGGATGACATCATTGAGAAAATGAGTGCCCCGGTCACTAACTAATTCCAACGGGTGCCCAAACCGCATGAGGATTTCTTCAAACAAAAAGTTCGCTAAAGTTTCCGCATTGTTCTTTCTAGTTGCCTTGGCTTCCACCCATTTGGTCGCGTAATCTGTGGCCACGATAATGTATCTTTTCTTCCGTGTACTGACCAGAAAGATAGGTCCGATAAAGTCTATCCCCCATTTCTCAAAAGGTGCTAAAGGAATGATTGGGGTGAGCGGCCAATGGTTCCGGAAGGATGGTGCTCCGGTCCGTTGACACTGATCACAACTCCGCACATAACTTCTCACATCGTGGTGCAAGCCTGGCCACCAGTATCCGGCTATACGGATCCGGTTGACAGTATTGACAAACGCGAAATGTCCTCCTGAACTTCTGGAATGAAGCGCTTGGATTACCTTCTTCCGTTCCGGAAGTTCTAGGCATCTCCGGAGCACGTCATCCGGTCCTAGCTTAAAGAGAACTCCTCTAATCAAGGTGTAAGGAGCCACTTTTCTCTGAAAGATCTCTTTTTCTTCTCGGCTCATCTGATCCGGATATCTAGATTCCACTAAGTAATCTATGATATCCTGGTATTCTGATACAGACTCACTATTGAGGTGAAAGACATCTAACGAGGGAGTTTCCGGAAACTCATCCGGAAACCCAGCAGATATATCTGCTACGGATTCTGGTCCCTTTTGCCTAGAAAGGTAATCCGCGTTTGAATTTTCCTTTCCGGGTTTAACTACCACTTCGTAGTTAAATTCCTGTAACAGCAAAATCCATCTAGCAATCCGGCCTGACAAATCCGGTTTGTTTACAAGGTATTTTAAAGAATCATGGTCCGTGTGAAAAATTACCTTGTAACCTAAAAGGTAATGTCGAAACTTTTTACAAGAGTACACCACAGCCAACGCCTCCCGTTCTGTGGTGGTGTAATTCCGCTTCGCCATACTCATTTGCCTACTTGCGTAGTAAATCGGATTCTCGCACTTCACTCCATCAAACTGCCAGAGAATAGATCTGAGACACCAACCGGATGCATCGATGGTGACGTGGAATTCCTTCGTCCAATCCGGAATACAGAGGATCGGAGCTTTAGCAAGCTGGATTTTGAGGTCTTCAAAGGCTTGCTACCGGATTCCGGTCCACTCGAATTCCGTATCCTTCTAAAGGAGTTCTGTAAGAGGAATCGCTCTCTTAGCATATCCGTCAATAAATCGGCGGTAGTATCCGACACATCCAAGAAATCCACGGATCTCCCTAATGTTGGTCGGAGGCAGTAGGGTAAAAACTGCCCTGACTTTATCCATATCCGCCTGCAATCCGGATTTGCTCACTACATGTCCGAGTAGTATTCCGGAACTCATCCCGAAAAAACACTTGCCCGGATACAACTTTAGGTTGGTCTCTCGACATCTTTCAAATGTTTTCCGTAAACATTCCAAGTGACCTTTCCGGTCACTATAAACCGCAAAGTCATCAATAAAAACCTCGAGAAAATGTCGAAGAAAATCTTTGAAAATGTCCATCATGAGACGCTGGAAGGTTCCGGGTGCGTTGCACAATCCGAACGGCATCCGTGTAAAAGCAAAAGTCCCCCATTCTGTTGTGAATGTGGTCTTCAACTGATCGTACCACCGGATGAAGACTTGATTGTAACCGGAAAATCCGTCCAGGAAACTGTAGCACTCGTGTCCAACCACTTGGTCCAAAATGATATCGATGAACGGAAGAGGAAAATAATCTTTCTTCGTGGCCGTGTTCAACTTCCGGAAATCCTGACAGACCCGGATCTTGACTTTGCCATCCATTCCTACCTTTTTCGGGACCACTATGATAGGGGAAACCCACTCGGAATTGTTGACCGGATATATGAATCTGGCTTCCAATAACTAATTAATTTCCTCCTTCACCATCAATGAGTACCTGGGGTTGAGCCGGTATTGTCGTTGACGAACCAGAATGGATCCTTCTGTCAAGTCGATGTGGTGTTCTCCTAAATGAGGGGGAATCCCCTTCAAATCGGACGGCTCCCAAGCGAAAATGTCGAGATACTCCTTCAGCAGCTGGCTGTATCTGGATCTCTCCTTTCCTTGCAACAGCTTATTGATGTAAAAGCTCTTGCCAAGGTCGATTTCCACTTTCTCATAATCCGTAGGCAAAACGACTGGTTTGATCTTTTCCGGATGAACTCCTTCCGGATCGGAATCTAAACCTGCCCACTCTGTCGTTTCCATTCCGAGGATATTGGCCGTAAATTTTCCGGTTTGGATTTGTCCAGCGATCCACTCAACTGTAAGCGGAACGCTTGACTCTCCCAGCGATCAGTCTTCCACAACCGGATCCCCGGTTCCGTTTGGAACATGCTCTAGTACAGCATTGGGGAAGCCATAGCTAGCCTCGGACTGATCTCCAAATGAGTCTACATAATAGCTAGGAGCAGAGTCTTCCGGATCCGACCAATCCGTGGTGTATCCTTCCGAGTCGCTGGTCTCCCCTAAATATTTCTCCGTAGCCCAAGGAATACGGATGGGAGGTTTCCCTACCACCAACTCCTTGGCTCCCCAATCTACGAGTACCCGGGCCAAGTATAGCCAAGGTCTTCCAAGCAACATTGGAAATGGCCTTCCTTTGTTAACTCGGATAATCACGTAGTTCAGCAGATACTCTATCCCCCAATCCGGGTTGGTACATCCGATAACCTTCCGACCGGATTCACCCGAGACTGATCCGCCATTCTAAGGACTTGATCCGTGGCTTCAAGAGTAGTGAAACCTAAGTCAAATGCCGTCTCCTCCAACATTAAATTGACCCGGATCCTCCATCGATAGGCACATGCGGAATTGAGCATCCCTCTATTTCCACAGTGACTTCTGGTGCTCCGGAATCTTTCGGTCTTGTGAAGTTCACTGCAACGGACGAAAGTTTCACTTGCCTCTTCCATCTCCGCGTCCACGCATCCCGGATCAGCTTCTGATACGTCACATTGTCGTGTAGTAGTTGACCGATAGGCCCGTTTGCCTTTTGATTCTTGATGTCCTAGATGATGTTGTACTCTTGGGTACTTACATCCGGGTTGATAATGACTGGGGTGGCACTAAAATTCACCTTCTTTGGTTTAGATACAAGATCCGGTCCAAAAATTTCCGTTCGGATCTTTGCACTAATATCTCTCGGAATCCAATTCCTCTCCATCCCTTCCTCAGACTGAACCCTATCCAGTTCCGGTCTTATCTCTACAAGAACTGGGTCGGAATTACTATTTGATTCCGGTTTCTTCCTATGCTTCTTTCTCCTATTCCTACCCCTACTCAGTTGATCCGGTTCATTCCGGGTGGAGTTGCGGGTGGTTACCCGGTTCACCATAGTCTCCACTTTTTCTGGCAGCTCCACTTCACACCGTCATTTTTCCGGATTCTCCGTGCCGGCCGTGTGTCCGTAGTTAAGGGCAGTTTGCTCCCTTGGAAGAATTTGCACTTGTTTATACACCGGCCTTGGTACAATCGGTTTCGGACATTGTTCTTCCGGATGTCCGTACTCCTAGCAGTTCTGGCAGGGAAGAACCTGTGGCGCACCTTGCCCTATTCCCTTGTTCGGACAGGAATTGGCATAGTGTCTTGGTTCCCCACAACCATAACAAATCACCACTTGTCTATCCGGATAACCGGGTGATCGCATCGGCTGCTGCATCATCATCCCTTGACTTAGTCCGAGTAGAAAGTTCCGATTCAACATGTTGGAACGGATCGGAACAGCGATCCCTTTTCCCCGTGCATAAGTTGGTTGGACATGGTAAACTTCCTCTTCTTCTTCCGCCATGGTGTAGTACATCTCTTCTTCCGGGTACACAAAGTGAACCTGCTTCGAGGGGGTCCGTGGACATTCACTCGGGTAGTGACCCGGTTCTCTACATCTTCCGCACCAGACATTGGATCGGGAAGTCGGAACAATCCGTCTTGGTTTTCGGTTCTCTGCGAGGTTGACCTTGATCGCCTCCAGAGACTCCTGAATGCTTTTCATCATCTTCTTCGAATCCGCATCCTCCGTCTTCACCTTGACAGTGGTCTTCTCTCGCTGACTCCGTCTTGATGAACGCGGAGGGGGTGAGACACTCCTCTCTTCATCCGAACTAGACGAATCCGGATCCGATGCTTCCGTTTCGAATGTATCAGAGCTGCTTTCCGAGTCTGAAGCCTTCTTCCGGTGCTTCGACTTCCGGTCGCCCTTCTTGTTTCGCTCTTTCTCCTTCTTCTCGTTTCTTCTCAGGGACTTCTGGAGTGACTGTGCTGAGTTCTCATAGTTGGCGGCAGCATCCATAGCTTCCCTTAGTGTCCTTGGTTGCGTCTGCCGGATTAGGAATCCCATGGATTCTGGCAATCCGGCCACGTACCACTCCACTTATAAGTTTGGAGCGATTTTAGTGGTCAACTTCTGCATCAGTGCCTTTGCTCTCTACCCATACTTTCGTACGGATTCCGTTGACTTCATCGTGAGCGTGTTCAACCGTCCCAATGCTCTAGCCTCTCCTCCTACTTCCCGGAAAGCTTGCAAGAAATCCGCCTTCATCCCGTTCCAGTCATTCCGGATTAGATCTGGAACATCTTGGTACCATTTGAGCATGGTTGTCATAATGGACGGACGTCCGGTTCGCCTCTCCGTTAGAAGGCTCGCCCGTCCGATACAGTCAACACAAAATTGACTTTATGAAAATGGAAAAATAGGCCACGTGGATGCCACGTGGATTCTAGAACATGTAGGGTGTCGTACGCACAGTTAGCCGTAAGTATCCTTACAACGACAAATGGTTGCAAGATGATACGAATTATCGTTCTAGGGAACTCTAGTATGATATCGATTAAATTAGAAGTATTCGGATCGTGACTACTCTCTTAATCCTCTTTCTTTCACTTACCCTACCTCATTCCGGAAACTTAGTACATTCCGGATTCCGTTCCGGATCTGGACACACCCGGAACTGAGTTCCGTCTCTCTTCCGTCACTGGTTTTTGTTGCCTCTGTTTTACCCTCAGAGGGTCCGCCCTTGATCTAGAAAGGGGTGGGGACTCACCACTTGTGCAATATCCTCTCTATACTCTAAATCTACTAAACAACACACCCAAGACAACACAACTGTAGGAAGAGGGAGGGAGTATCCTCTCACAGTTTCCGGATTGGTCGATCCGGAATCAGGTAACACAGAGCAATTCTCACACCTCTCTTTACTACAACGACGGATCCGAACTCATAGATCCCAAGGAATAGAGTTTCAAGGGGAAGACAATGTACCCAGGGGGAGATTGATAGACTTTCCGGAGTAGCGGGAGTTCCTTTCCTTTGGCGGTTGCTTATCTCCGCATAGAACCCTCCTAGTTCTGGACTCGCAGGGCCCTCTACCCTCGTACCTAGATTGCCGTTCCGGCAATTTAAAAGCACATCACACTTACACTCCCTTACTTAGTTCGCATTCCTCCCACTCAACTCAACACCAAAAGATCCGTGGCTCAATATCCGGATTCCTCCTCTCCCTCCCTTCTCTTTCTCTAGTACCAGGTCACACACCCATGCATACACTCAGCCAAAAGACCCTATATAAGCAAAAGTGCAGCTAGAGGTATCCTGACTGACTTAGATTAAGAAAAGAAAATTGTAATACATACGTGAAAGCACGAAAATCCAGTAGAGGAGGATGGAATGGAATGGCAGACACTAACTTGCCTACCCTTAAAATACTAACACCAAAATCCAAAGTCAACTCTTAAAAGCCTAAAAAGAAAGCCTGGAAATCCAAGCCACCAATCCCTGAACCTCCCGAAATATCCGGAAAGATTGTTAACTGCCGTCCGAGATAACCGAATTTCCTTACTATCCGCCTAAAATTTCGGAAACAGGGTCCAAGCTCGGAACCCCATTCCGGATCCTATACTTCTTCTCCTAACAACCCTAATGTCTTGGCTTCCGTCCTTTCTTTGAACGGCTCCCCGCTTGGTTGGTAGGCGTCCCCTTCGTATTCTTGGCTGGCGTAGTTTTTGCTGTGGCCCGAGTCTGGATATGGCGCGTTGCTGGAGACAGATCGCTGTCGCCTTCGGTTCTGGAAGTTGAGTGGGCACTCTCCTCGTCAGAATCTTCAATGAATTGAACTTCCTTCTCCTTCTCTGGTGTTGTATCCTCCAATGTTGCGGGTTCGCTTCCTTTCTCCGGCGTGGCCTCTTGCATGTGCACAAATCCTTTCGGATTAGTCCGAGCCGGATTGGTCATCCCACCGATCCGGTTGATGAGATCTCCCCTAACCTGCTGTCCCGGAACCTTGAATGATCCGGTCATCAAATTCGGCATTGTTCGTGCCTTGGGAACTTCCGGAGTTGAGAACTTAGATGGCACCGGAACCGTTTTCGCGCTAGACTCCAGTTCCGGTTCCGAGGCTGGCCTCAAATTCAACTCCGTCATCCGTATCTTACTAGTGGAAGGCTTGGCTGGTGTGAGTATCCCCCTCAGGCCCTCCATCCGGGTTGCAGGATCCGCCACTGGTTTCCCTGGGGTACCTGTGACAAAAGGAAGTTCCGGAAAGGTGGAGAAATCCATCGCATGGTTTGGGTCGATGGCCACCAGTAACTTCTGGATCTCCTTGAGAACTCGCTCTATCCTCGCGGTGAAGTCCACGAGGATGGTAACTACCTTGGTTCCGGTAATGTGGCCTTCCGATATCATCTTCGAGTCAAACAAGGCAGCTTTCGTGATGATGTCGGCTTTGATGTTGACTGCTCTGGTTAGATTCTTGACCAGAGCGAGAGCCTCTTTCTCCTTCGCAGCTACCATTTCCCCTTCCGCCCAATTCACCCGAGTCTGGAGTAGGTTCCGTTCCGCCTCCAACTCCTGGATTCGATCCTCCCTCTTCTTTAGATCCTCCGGCTTGGGCAGTCGCTTGACAGCTTCCACAATCTGATCCGGATCCACCTTCAACACTTCCACGGTATCTATCACCAAATCTGACAATCCGTCGTGAAGTACCTTGGCTTCACGTATCCAATCGAGCCCCGCATTGAAAAATGCGGATTCTGTTTCCATTTCAGGTCCTTTATTGGACTCCCCCCTCTCCATTATCGGTGGCTTGATTCTCGACCCCTGATCGGTTGACTTCCTCTTCTTGGTCCTCGGATCTGTCAAACGTTCCTCGAGCAATTCCTCCGGTTCAGACTCGACCGGATCTTCTGCTTCCTCCCCGGAAAGTCCGTATGACAGGAGTGTCTTTCCGGTGTCATACTGAATTATTTCCGCCGCACTCAAAAGTTCCTATTGATGGTACAGATGAAACAAATAGGTGCTAACTGGACTCGCCTTTGCTCGGGTCACGTGATCCGCTAATTTAGCCACTATCTCGGCTATGACCCTACCCCAGTGCACTACCCGGTTCTCCATAGCCCCAAAGATAGTGTTGGCCACCGTAATGGTAACCCGCGTTGGCTTTTCCAAATACAAGATCGGAATCAAAAACTCTAGTATCCGCCTATGTCTCTCGTCCTTACACTCGCTGATAGCAAATCCGTCCTTAGGGTTTGCAGACCCGGTGAACTTCCCAGCTACAAAACGGTCCGTCCTCGATGCTAAACCATTCCCACTCTTCCGGAACTGATAGACGTCCGCCCAGATGTCCTCGGTCCACGCGACTGGTCGTCCTCTCAAAGTAAGCTCATACTAATTCGGAACACCGTGAAGTAGCACTTGAATCATCTCTTCACTCTTGAGGTTCCATGGTCGGTGTAGTAAACCGACACATCCTAACTTAGTCAAGTCCTCCTCTAACTGCTTGTGTAGTTCCGGGCTATCCGGAATGGCCGGAGAGATAACCCGGGCAGATACCTCTATCTTCCGTACTAGTCCGGATGCCATAAGATCTAAGTGAGAACGAAGGAAAAGTAGTTCTACTTCAGTCGCTAATCTCGCCACTCTTTCTCTCAACTACTCACACAAATAGTCTTAGGAACACAGAACAGAAAAGTGAAGAGGAAACCCTAGGAAGACCGCTTAAGTACTAAACCGTCTTTTTACGGGTTTAAGGACAACGGCTACAGGTCCGTTGTATCAACGGTATCCTACTTCCGTAGCTACGAGACCTATACAATAGGTTCCTGTGTTCCGGATGAGTCCGGATTCCGGATCCGGATAAGTTTCGGTTTAGGGTTGTGCCGGAACGCTTATTTTCTAATTCAAGCTATCTGGTCCAAAAATCACACTCTAACTATTTTTTTTAAATTTTTTTCTATTTTTTGCACCTACTTCTTGCATTATTGATCCGTTTCCGGATTCCGGATTCCCACACAGGGCGCGGACGCCATCGTTAGGGCGCGGATGGGATTTAATAAATATACTAAATTAATATGCTTTTTACATATTTCCATTTCATATTCCATATTCCAAGTCACTACAACAGTCCTTATTTTTATTTAATGTTAGATCATATCGCTGTAACACCCAAATAAATTCCATATCCTAATCAATCCATCATTCCATATTTTTGCAGGGTATTAAATTACCTCATTATAAGTTTGTAACACCCAAACCACTTCCATGTCCAAATCACTCCACCAATCCACCATTCCATAAATTTTTTGGGTGTTACATTATATTACACTGACACCCAAAGCATTTCCATATTCGAAAGCACTCCACCATTCATATTTCTTTTAATGTTAGATTATATAACTCCTTCAAAATAATTGGCCACCCTAAAATAAATTGGTATGCTTTTCAAAAGCTTTGGTCACCCCATCTTTCCTTTTGGACATAGATTTTTAAAGCACACTTCCATTCCAAGTGACTGCCATTATTTTTTGGGCGGAATCATTCTCTTTCCTATTTTTTGGGCATCATTACCATAAGTCTTTTATTTGAATTCAATGCCACTTGTGTAGGGTGGAATGACTTTTTTTTCCTATTTTATTTTCCGTGATTAGCAAAATTGTTCCATCCCAAGCCGAGGCCATTTCTTTTTCGTTGATCATTCCCATTCCTTTCATTTTTTGCTCCATAGCAAAACTCTTTCATCCCAAGTGAATTCCATTTATTTTTTGTGGTATTCCAACTTTATTTGAACTAAATGGTAATTTTTTGGGGCAGTTAGTTGAAATCACTTTGACACACTATTTTTTGTGGGCTTATCTCTCTCATAAAATTGTTCCAACCCAAGCCCAATCCATTTTGTATTTGTTCCATCATTTCCTTTCCTATTTTTTTTCCATTAATGAACAAAGCTCTTCCCATCCCAACTCTATGCCATTCTTTTTGGTTCGGATCATTCTCTCTTTTTTTTTCTTCATTCCTAAAACTCTCCCATCCCAACTCATAGTTATTCTTTTCTTTTCGAACATTTTTTTTTGAAAGAAATGGACAATTTTCATGTTCTAACATTCCAAATTTCTAATTTCTATTTTGTTTTGGTTCATTAATTAGGAAGACTATTTTATTCGAACTCATAGTTCTGCTTTATTTGTTCAATCTTTCCCTTCCCTATTTTATTTTTCTGATTCACTAAAGTTATTCCATCTGAACTCAAAGCCATTATTCTTATTTTTTTGTTCCATCATTCTCTGTCCTTTTATTTATTTTTTTCATTACTAAAATTATTCCAATCTACTTCAATGTCATTCTTTTTTTTGGTGGATCAATTACTTTCTTTTGGAGGGGGGGCTTCATTAACTTCTAGAATATAGACCTGTTCTTTTAATGCATTGTTTTTTCCATTTGTTCAAAAAAGAAACAAAAAAAACATAGACCTACTGGAAAAATACAGTGTATGTATTTTTATACCGAACTACTGCATTCACTGTTTTTGTAGAGGTTTTACCATCAACTCATAGAATTCATAAAAAATAAAAATGCAATGAGAAAGAACAATGATATGGCATATTAATATATTATGACATTTTGAGTAGAGAATACATCCGATTTTATATATATTTGAGATGTTTTGCAATTGCCAAGTATGTACACATGGTCCTCTACGAGGATGGTTTACCTTCTATGCCTGAACTATATGGTAAACTACAAAAATTAAAAAAACCAAATACTATGTATGATAACAACAATCTGGCATAGTCTAACAGTGGGGGGCCTTCTTCAATGTGTCCAGAACATCTTGCACTATCACCCTTTCACTCACATCATCTTTCATGAGGCTTCTCAATTTGATCCTGAGGTTCACATATTGCTCTGGATTCTTCGTTGTAAAGTATTTGGGGTCCCACTCCTCTTGCCAAATTGTAGCTGCTATCCATCCCACCGCATATGCATCAGCTACCATGGAGTACAAATGCGTTTTCTGCATGGCCTCAATTGAATTAGCTGAACCTTGCTCTCCATATACATAAAACAACTCAGGGGCTGCAAACTTTCGCTTTTTCTTTTCCTTCGCTAGGGTCTCCATATTGGGAAAGCCATACCTTAATGGCTCCTTCTCTACAACTCGGCTAGAAAGTCCCCAATCACATATCCCTATGTACACCCTGTGCTCTTTCCAATCATCAAAATGAAGCAAAACATTGGATGGAGTTATGTCGTTGAGCATGTACTGCGCATCATGGCATTTCCTCACAATGACAAGCAAGGAGAGTGCCAAGTTCACTCGGTTCCTTCGGTAAATTGCAACCCATGCAAGCTCTTCTTTTGTCAGCAGCGTACCTTGTTCACGCTCAATGTCATCCACATCCACTGATTCGTTCACTTTCGAATTGTACTTGGATAAGAAAGAAATTAGAGATCCTCCATTCCACCATAGGGTATAGCCTTCCATCGTTTTAGGGTGGATGTACGCAATTCGAATGATGCCAGGATGTATCACTGGACACCCTCCCGCCTCATTGATGATTCCTTGGCGCTTCTCCTTCTCATTTGTGGTTTTCAAGCTCTTCCCAGCAAAAAATATCCAACTAGGAATGCTCTCAAGTTTTGTAAGCATCACCTTCCTCATGGTCCCATATGAACCAACCGCACTATTGTCCGGCATGGGGATGACTTTCACTGTACTTTCAAGCCACTTGAATGTTCCACTCACACAATGAGCCGTTATGGCGTCTTTTATTGTCGCTTTCCATAGTGCTTGTTTTTTCTTACGCGATGAAGAAAATTGTTGAGCGAAGTTTTGAATGATTTTCAACTTTGCAACCACCTCTTTATTCTGTGTGTCCCAATCGCTATCATCTTCTTTCTTCCCCGTGTGGTAACACCAATTTGACACTATATTGGTTGTGAAGGCAACCACCTGTTTATCCAGCCAGTCTTGGTGCAACCAATAATCAGATAAATTGTTGAATTTCTCTGATGATTCAAATTTGGACTCCAGCTCCCTTCGTAGGTCCCTCGTCAGTTTGTGGTATCCTTCTTCGTTGTGCGCCACATACTCCTTGGTCAACATAGTTGTACTTCGACGAGTGTAGAACACCACAACTATTGCTCTCCCTTCAACTATGAATTCGTGTGGAGGCATATGGGGATTGGGTGCTTTCTTGCGCTTCTTTTGGCCCGATGAGGAAGGATTTGATGAACTTGAGGCCACCAATGTATTCGTGGATGGAATTACCATCTCATTGACGTCATCCAAATCTATGAACATGGGACGTTTCTCCGCTGATCCACTCCCTTCCCTTATCATAATGAAGAATATTTTATACAATGGGCCTTCGTATCTCTCCCCAAGCACGGAAGTTCAAAAAAAAAATTTAAAAACCGGGTCACATATGCGGGCCAAGCCCACCACCCACCAAACTCACTCGCATAGGCCGTTAGAACTAGCGTTTGAGGCATAGGGCGCGGACTTGGCAAAAAAATGAGGGCGGGGACTCGCTTTATATAGTCCCCCCCTCTCACGTCCACACCCCATCCTCTCGCGTTCCCGCCCCATCTCTTCACGTCCCCGCCCCGTTCCCACACGTCCGCGCCCCAACCGCGATGACGTCCGCGCCCTGGCACGTGGCATCCACGCCCTCACTTCACGTCCGCGCCCCTACATCGTTGGCGTCCATGCCCTGGTTTGACGTCTGCACCCCGGCTCGATGGCGTCCGTGCCCTAGCGTACCCCACCTCCCGCTATATAAAGCCGTCCCCGCCCCATTCGTCCCTGCCCTGCATACTCTCAGCCTTCCACCTCTTCATTGAGTTGGTTGTGAGCGTTGTGCGGGGTCCTCTTGATTGCCACGTGGGAGATTTTCGATTTTTTCTGCAAAAATGGCTATGCCACCAAGAATGACCAAGGAGGAACGAGACAAGACCCGACTTCGACCAGGAAATAAACATCGTAAGCGACTGCATGTTCTACATAACCCTGCTAAGCTTGCATTCAAGGGGTGGGAGGACGTGCCTGATCCATGGACCTTTGATGACTGCGCCAATTACATCGAGTAGTGCCACATTGACAAGGTCTTCCCAGAAGAACGCCACAACTTCCACAGACGCTTCCACAAGGCAAATTTGAAACATTGCCTTGACGAGGAGTTCACGACCCGATGCATTGAGATGGTCCGAGTGTTGTATGATGTCGCGACTGTCCCGCGCAATGAAGTGCATCTTTTCATTGCACGAGGGGGCCATGCAGAGGTGAAGTTGAACAAGAGAGTGGATTGGTCAACTTTGAAGACAATGGGAAAAGATGTCAATATTCCTACCCCAGCAAATGGATTCATTCCAAGGGGGATAAAAAGATACCCAGAAGGTGGTCTAGGGAAAACAACTACACAAGTTCAACCACCACCAACATATGAGACTCCGGACTCATCTGCGGACAGCGACTCTGATGGATCTCGTGTGGTAGTTCTAGTTAGCCATAGAACACAACAACAACGTGCTAAAAGGAGAAGGGCTGCGCGTGCAACTGCTGAGGTTTTACCTGAAAATGTTGTGGAGGAACAGGTGCCACCTACGGACGAACCAGTAGTAGGAGTTGTCGATGTTACAACTGCTGCAAACCGAATTCAGAGTTTGTTGACTGAAGTGAATGACAAGAATGCGGAATTGCGTTCTTTGTATAATGATGTTAACAAATTGAGGGAAAAAATCCAAGAGAAGGACAACATCATCAATCAACAACAACGTGACATGGAGGCACTTCGACACACTCTCCAAGCAACAACAATGGCCAATGCTGGTCAAGATCCACGAGGGGAAGCACAAGGGCCTTTGAATACTTCTCAAATTCCATTGGAACATGCAGAAGTTGGTGCAACAATGAATACTCAAGATGATTCATTGTCCTTTGGAGAATTACCCATGAATGAAGTTGCAGCAATGCCTGTTGACCAAAGCACCCAACTGACGGACGCGCTTGCAAAGAATTTGAGATTGAAAAATCAATTGCATGCGTTGATGGAGTAGTATTATCAATGGAAGATGGTATGCGTCTTCAGTGTTGACAGGACTAGGCAAATGGTGGAAGAATTCAAAAAAATTGACCACAATTACGGCGCACACAATCAGGAGAGGGTTTTTGGATTGACATCGTGGGCCCTGGTGGATGATCATTTCAACATGGATGAAATGGCGACCATCGACAATACTGGTCAACCAACAACCATCGATTGGTCCAAACATGGCTGGGATTTCAAGAATCAAGTTGGCACTGCCGTCGACCATCAGGGCAATCCATTACTACTGTGGCCAAATCCTTCAACCTTCGTGCATGATGGAACTATATGTCCCATTTGCCTTAATCCATTTGGCTCGGAAGGTGGAATGCACCTAGGCACGTGCGAACATTTGTACCATCCATTCTGCCTAATTAGCTTGATGATTGTTCGCCGACGTTGTTCATTGTGCAAGGCTCCTTTCCATGAGCGTTTGTATGAGTTGTTTGGATTAGTTCCCTACATGCCACCGCATTGGGAATACAATGAAGAAAATGCGCCTGATCATTCGTCGAAGTGGAGAACAGACTTGGTATGGAGCTAGAAACTGAACATCCATTCGTTGGGCAAACAACACCTTTGTACCGAATGGGGTTGGGAAACAGATCCATCTAAAATTGTCGAGGTGTGCCACCACTTGGTTCCACTAAAGAACAACTTCAGCCAAGGACAACGGAATTTCTTTTTCCAATGCTTCAATGGGCATTGGAATGAGGCTGGACAATACTTCCAATTTGGCCCTCATCCTCGTGGATGGTTGTGGGGCGTTGATGGACGTCGCATTACTGATGACCAAGGCATGCGTATCGGGGGAGACATTGACATGCCAGACCCAGCTGAACTTGCACTACTATCAGAGTCAGAGTGGACAGAAACCTTTCGAGATGAAGGGATGGACTATTTGATGGAACAGTATAGCCCAGGAACTCTGCAATGTCTTGAGAGCCTCAAACAATCACAAATATTAAGGGCTATATTAGAGGAAGACGGACCAGCAAGGAGAACCCAATCCGCAGTTCGTAGACTTCGTTTGGGCTCAGATGAAGACCTTCCAGTCCGCGCCGAGACACATGACAATGAGGCTGGACCAAGTGGCAATGCAAGCAGTCCAATGAACATGGACTGAGTACAGTTTAGAGTGTTTTAGCTAGTGAGCTTAGGTTTTCTTAGAAGACTTACTTTCCTAGTATTATATAGACTTATATACTTTCCTACTTTGTATTACACTATGCATATGAAATATATATGATTTTGTTTTGAATGGTTTTGTCCAAAGTGACTTCGTTCATTTTTTGCACGTACTCATTTGGAACGACTTGTCCACTTCATACATATTAAAATTATTTATACCATGAAATTAAATGTCATTGAATTGGAGTACAATTCATTCCCAAACACAAATCAATGAATAAAATTAGAAAACGACCACAAATGTCATTTACTAGGAAAAAACGCTTTTGAAATGTTGTTAATGGAAATATATATATATGCAAAGGAAATAAAAAATGATGGAACCCAAAAAAAAATGGGATGAAAATAGTCAAATAGGTACGTATTTAATTGCAAAATAGGCAAAGGAATGATGGATAAAAGCCAAAAATTGGGAAGGAATGGTATACAAGAAAATGAATGGCATTCGGTTGGGATAGAATAATCTTGCAAATCAAGGCCCAAAAATAAAGAATGAGTTTAGGGAATACAAAAATTAAATGGCCTTGGGTTGAGATGGATCTATTTCGCTAATCAATGATTTACAAAAAAAAATTAATGATTTACAAAAAAAATTAATGGCATTGAAGTGAAATGAAAGAGTTTTAGGAATGAAGCAAAAACAAAAAAAGGAAAGAGAATGATGGAACAAAAAAATAATGGCTTTGAGTTGGGGTGGGAGAACTTTGGGAAATAAGCAAAAATAAATTAATGGCTTCGAGAGAACTTCAGGAAATAAGCAAAAATAAAATAAGGGCTTTGAGTTGGGAATTTTGGAATTGGGATCAATGGGATGGGAGAATTTTAAGAAATAAGCAAAAACAAAATAGAGAAGGGAATGATTCAACAAAAAATAGGAAATTAATGATTTTATCAAGTACAATACATTTTTAAAATATTGCCTAAACATTTCCAAAACATTTCCAAAATACTTCCTCAAAGTGTTCTAACCATTTCCTAAATCAAAGAATTTAGAGTCTTTGTTTTACACCCTAAAGTATATATTGGTTCAAAGTAGTTTGAAGTGTTAGAAAAAGTAAGGAGAAACATTTTCCACCACAACGATGGGACATGGTCTTCCATGAAGTTTCTTCCAAATCTTAGTCCATGGAGCTCTTAATTTGGTCTCTTGCTTTCATTGACTTGTCAGAATCCAAAACAAGTTGTTGAGGCTGAAATTAATGGTTCACCCGCTCCAAGAATAGGACGGATTGAAGGATGTTAAGCCCAAGCGCATTTCAAAGTCATGCCTCCTGTGCTGGATGACCACGTCCACGCCCTGGAGTCCGCGCCCTGACTTGAAGTCCACGCCCTGACTTCAAGTTCGCGCCTTGGAGTTTGCGCCCTGATACTACCCATTCGGCGAAAACATATGTTCGATTTTGCCAACTTCTCTCTCCACAAATATGAGGAATCTAAAACAAGGTATGTTAGCATTTAATGTTTCCCTTTTTCCATGAAAAGGAGGGACACCATCTTCCAAGACCATTAAATAGGAAGAAGGAGAGATCCCATGCCGGAGGTCAACCTACTTTTCATTACATCCCCAAGTACGCACCCCCATTTCTGTAGTGGAGTCACGCCCTGAAATCCACGCCCTGAAGTCCGCGCCTTGGAGTCCATGCCCTGTTCAAGAGTCCACACCCTCTGATGACGTCCACGCCCTGGAGTCTGCGCCCTGACTTCCAGTCCACGCCCTCACTTGAAGTCCAGGCCTTGGAGTCCATGCCCTCACTAGAAGTCCACGCCCTATGATGACGTCCGCGCCCTAAGTAGTGCCAGCGTGGTGAAGTTGTAGCCTCCAACTTCTTGAATTATCGTGGGTAAGGTTTTCAAGAGTGCAGCGTTAGGGTTTAGGATTTAGGGTTTAGGGTTTGAGTTAATGGCTTAGGGTAGATAAAATAACAAATCAATGTAGCAATTACCTTTAGAAAAGAACCTTTCTCATGCATCGAAATCAATTTAACTTGTAAGTTCATGTGAAAATGAATTTCTTGTAGCAATGATTCATAATTGTGGATTGGCATTCACAATCACTCTATTTCAATTTCACTTGTATATTTAATTAAGAAAGAGTCCCTTGTGCCAAGTATTAAAAAAAAGAATCCCTTTACGTTTAGAACAAAATATAACTTGTAATTTCTCGTTTCCCAAATAAATTCATTGTAGTTAATATGCCTAAAATTGAATCCTTAATTATGAATAATGGATTTGAAAAAATAAAACCTATGGGTTCATTAATAAAATTCAATCTATCAATTACTTTTGAAAATTGACTCCCTTCCACGTGAATCTAAGTAAACAAAACTTTGAAGTTCTTAAAAAAACAACTTGTAACAAGCATGAAGTATCTACAAAAATGAATCTCTTTATGTGAATCGAAAATAATGTAAGCTCTAAGTTCTCATTCAGAAACAATCTCTATTAGTGAAATTGTTCAAGAATGAATCCCTTTTTAAGAATAACGAATTCAAAAGAATGAAACTTACAGATTATATTAAAAAAAAAACCTCGTACGAAGCATTTTCAAATATTAGTCCCTTCACGTGAATCCAAAAAAATGGAAGATCTAAGTTTCAATTCAAGAACAATCACTTCTAGCTATTTTTTTAGAAATGGTTCCCTTCCAAGTTATCCAACCCAAAAAATTGGCATTGACTTCGAATGTAAGTTCTTTGAAATTCAATGCCCCCAAAGAGGGATGGTGTCACCCAAACTTTTGTAAATTTATCATCGGTATGATTCAAAACTTTAGTTACAAGTTAAAATGTTGGAGCCTAAATTCCTAAATCCCAAACACAAATATTTGAATTTGTTTTTTTGCTAAAATATAATTCTAGGAAAGAAAAATGGTGAGAAACAAATCCAAGGAAGAGAATTAAAGGCAAGTAGGGAATCCAAGGGTAGGATCCGATGTAAGGCCCTACAATTCTTTTTTATAAAAAAATGGGAACTAAACCAATAGAAAAATTGTTTCACCTATTTTCCTTTTTTTAAAGAGTCTTTTGCCCCATGTACCATAAACAAATGGGTTAAATTTTTGTACGGAAGATTTAATGCAAAGTATCCATTGTCATTCTTGATTTTCTAATGCATGTGATGGCCTTTAACTTCATTTTTTTTATTATCTATTTTTTTATGACATGTGAAGAGAATGGAAAGGTATTGTAAAAAAATTTATCATTGAGTTGGAATGGAGTTGGGATGGAGTGAGTGTGTGAACCTAAATCTAAACCCTCAACCCTACCCCTTAAATAGTTAAATTTGGCTTTGAGGTGATTGCTAGACTAACTTCATATTTTTTTGATGTTCTATTTTTTTTATGACATGTGAAGAGAAAAAAATGGCATTGAGACATTGAGTTAAATGGAAGAGTTTTTCTTGTGAAGAAAAAAATAAAAAAAAATGCTTTTGCCCCCTAATTAAATGTCCCATATACCATACATGGAACGGAAAGGAATGTCAATCCATTGGAGTGTAAGTGCATTTTAAATGTTGTTAATAAAAGCAAACAAATGTGAAAAAATTATGAAACAAATCTTGTTTTTCATTACCTATTTTTTTATATGAGAAATGGGAAGTGAATGCAAAGACTCCAATTTGGTACCATAAAAAAATTTATGTTTGAGTTGGGATGCAAGAGTTTGGTATTAGTGAAGCAAAAGAGATAAGAAAGGGAATGATTAAACAAATAAACAATGGCAATGAATTAAGATGGTAGATTTTTTGGAATGAAGCAAAGAAAAAAAATAGGAAAGGGAATGACAAAACCAAAAAAAATTGGCATGGAGTTGGAATAAAAGAGTTTTAGAAATTAATGAAGAAAAAAAATAGGAAAACAAAAAAAATAGGGAAGCAAATGATTCAACATATAAATATTGGCATGGAGTTGGGATACAAGAGTTTTAGGAATTTATGAAGCCCAAAAAAATAGGAAAGGGAATGGTGGAACCAAAAACAAATGGCATTGACTTGAAATGGAAGTGTTTAAGACTTTAAGGAGTTGATGAATCCAAAAAAAATGGCATGGAGATGGGATGCAAGAGTTTTAGGAATGAAGCAGAAACCAAAAAAAAGAGGAAAGAGAATGATGGAACAAAAAAATAATGGCTTTGTCTTTGGGTGGGAGAACTTTAGGAAATCAACAAAAATAAAATAGGAAAGGAGATGATTCAAGCCCAAATAAAATAACTATAAATTGGGATGGGAGAGTTTCAGGAATAATCCAAAAAATTGGGAAAGGAATGATAGAACCAAAATAGAACATTTGGCTTTGAGTTGGGATGGAAGAGTTTTAGAAATGAAGCCCAAAAAAAAAGGAAAGGGAATGAATTTAGGAAAAAAAAAGGAACTATGAATTGGGATGGGAGAGTTTTAGGAACAAAATAGAAAAAAGAATTATTCAACCAAAAGGAAAAAAATTAGTATAAGTTGCCATGGGAGAGTTTTAGGAATGAAGCATCTATAGAAAAAGGAGAGGGAATGATCCACCCCAAAAAGAATGGCATAGAGTTGGGATGGGAGAGCTTTCCTAATTCATGGAAAAAATAGGAAAGGGAATGATGGAATAAATAAAAAATGGCATTGACTTAGGATGGAAGAGTTTTAGGAATATAGCCAACAAAAATAGGACAGGGAATGATTCACCAAAAAAAAGAATGACAATGAGTTGGAATAAAAGAATTTTAGGATTGGAGTAAAAAAATAGAAAAAATTCTCTAATTAATGAAGCAAGAAAAATAGGAAAATAATGATTTTATTGAGTACAATACATTTTCAAAATATTGCCTAAACATTTCCAAAATATTTCCTTAAAGTGTTCTAACCATTTCCTAAATCAAAGAATTTAGAGTCTTTGTTTTACACCCTAAAGTATATAATTATTGGTTCAAAGTAGTTTGAAGTGTTAGAAAAAGTAAGGAGAAACATTTTCCACCACAACGATGGGACATGGTCTTCCATGAAGTTTCTTCCAAATCTTAGTCCGTGGAGCTCTTAATTTGGTCTCTTGCTTTCATTGACTTGTCGGAATCCAAAACAAGTTGTTGAGGCTGAAATTAATGGTTCACCCGCTCCAAGAATAGGACGGATTGAAGGATGTTAAGCCCAAGCGCATTTCAAAGTCATGCCTCCTGTGCTGGACGACCACATCCACGCCCTGGAGTCCGCGCCCTAACTTCAAGTCCACGCCCTGGAGTCTGCGCCATGACTTCAAGTCCGCGCCCTAGAGTCCGCGCCCTGACTTGAAGTCCACGCCCTCACTTCAAGTTCACGCCCTGGAGTCCACGCCCTCACTTCAAGTTCACGCCCTGGAGTCCACGCCCTCACTTCAAGTCCGCGCCCTGACTTGAACTCCAAGCCATGGAGTTTGTGATTCAGCTGCGCTCTCTCAAGTTCCGCCTCTGTGAATTGTCCGTTCAGGAATCCACGCCTTGCGTCGGCGCCCTAACACATCCCATTCAGCGAAAACGTATGTTTAACTTTGCCAACTTCTCTCCCCACAAATATGAGGAATCCAAAACAAGGTGTGTCAGCATTTAATGTTTCCCTTTCTCCATGAAAAGAAGGGACACCATCTTCCAAGACCATTAAATAGGAAGAAGGAGGGATCTCATGCCGGAGGTCAACCTACTTTTCAGTGCATCCCCATGTGCGTACCCCCATTTCTGTTATGGTGTCACTCCCTGGAGTCCGCGCCCTGAAGTTCGTGCCCTGTTCCGAAGTCCGCGCCCTGTTCTGGAGTCCACGCCTTGTTCTGAAGTCCGCGCCCTAAAGTCCGCACTTTGTTCTGGAGTCCACGCCCTGAAGTCCACGCCCTATGATGACGTCCACGCCCTGAAGTCCACGCCCTATGATGACGTCCACGCCCTGAAGTCCGCGCCCTACTTTCCTGTACCCGCCCTGATGCCAAGAATTCAGGTGTGCGTTGTGAACGTCCTTTACAAATTCTCAGATTGTGCGTCCGCGCCCTATTGGCACACACAACGATGAAGTCCATGCCCCTGCATTCCCTAAATATATATAGAAAAGGAAGACCGAGCATTCCCCACATTTGTCACCTGGCTTCTATCTCTTGGACTTCAATTCATTTTGAGCTCCTTGTAAGTCTACTTGGGTGGCAGATGGCCCTAGTTTGCTGTTGAGGTGATGTCAAAATCAGTTCAAGCAGTGGATTAGCACTAACTGCTGTTACTGATACTTCGTTCGGTATATCTTTGGTCTTTTTAACTTCAATACAAAGGAGGAGGAAGACATTTGGAATTATTTGTGAACGGTTGAACGCAATGGCAAGTCAAAGGAAGCAGACCAAGGAATGGGAACCGTGGCTAAACATTGCGGAGAATGGGACAAAGGTGACTTGTGTTTTTTGTGCTGGGACCTTCAGTTACAAACGTGAGCGTGCTTTTGCACATTTCGGATATGGCTCAAAATCGGAGAGGTCAATTTGTCGAAGTATGCTTCGTGCAATGCGCCATAGATTTGCCAATTGTGCAGGTTTTGTCCCGCTACGAATGGATCCTGGGGACATGTATGAAGGAGAACCAATTCAAAGTGCGCCATCTAGAACAACTCCACTTGTAAGTTCAAGTGAAGTTACAGAAAATGAGGTGACGGGTGGGGTCAATGGTGGGAGAGCGGAAGAAGGGGCAAACGTTTCAGAAGGAAATGAAACCCTACAAACGTCCAATAGCCTTGTTGCATCAAATTCTACGAGATCTGGATCATTACGTCAGCAGTGCATGGTGGACGCATTCAACATTGCAAAGAGGAAGGAGTTGGATGAGAAGTGGGCAAGTTTTTTCTATGAAGCGAATGTGCCATTTAATGTGGCAAGGCATCCAGCCTTCTTGGAGGCTGTGAGGGCAACTTCATTGGCGAGGTTTGAATATTGTCCACCTTACCATCAGTTCAGGACTAATTTAATTGAACCGAGGAGGTTGCAAATTGAGAAGCAGATTGAGGAGAAGGTTGGTTTTGCTGTGAAGCACTACTGGGTGACGATATGCAGTGATGGTTGGGATGATGTCAATCGGAGGCCTCTCATGAATGTGATGATGTCATGCCCCGCAGGTGATGTATTTTTGGGGTCGATTGATACTACCTCACAAAAGAAAACCATGCGCTATATAGCGGACCAAATGAAAATGTACATTGAGAAGGTGGGTTCCAAATATGTGACACAAGTGTGCACAGATAATGCAGTAAACATGCTTGGGGAATTGCAAGACATCACTCGAACATACCCGCACATTTTTGCGCAAGGCTGCATGGCACATGCATTGGATCTCATGTTGGAAGATTGGGCCAAAATCCAAGAATTTGTCGATTTGATTGTCAAGGCAAAAAGATTGTGCCAATACATTCGAAACCATCATGCGACCATGTCGGTTTTCCGTGAATTGAGTCCGAATCTGCAACTCGTAGTGCCTACTGAAACCCGCTTTGCTTGTAATTTCCTCATGTTGCAACGCCTGGTGAGACTCAGAGCAGTCTTGGAGCGGTTGAATAACCACCCGCGTGTTCTAAATTACTTTGATACCTTACGGAACGAACAAAATGGCCCGCAGTTAGCTACCACTGCACGTAATGTCAGAAACACCATTCAAGATGTGGCCTTCTGGCAACGATGTGTGAATTACGTGTACATGACTGAAGACGTATTGAAGGCTTTGTGTGTGTTTGATGAACGAGAACCAGCCATGGGTCGGGCGTGGCTCAAAATGCACAATTTGTGAAGGCACGTGTATTTTTTAAGAGAACCACCTTTCAGCTTACGTGATGACATAGCGGTCACTTTGGAAGAATCTTTCAATGAAAGGTGGGAGATGGCTTTTGAAGATACACACTATGCTGCGGCCCTTTTGAATCCATACCTCTTGGATAATGTGGCGCTCAGGGTGGATGGAATTGCCCTACGTGCATTGTGCAAAGTCATCCGTAAGATGGCAGATTCAGTGGGTGTGGATTTCGATGATGTGCTGGCGGAATTAACACAATTTGAGGAGGGTACTGGACCGTACAGTGCAGTTGAGACACTCAACATCCGTGTGACACAAATGCTTCCCCACCAATGGTGGCACAGGGTTGGAGATTGGGCTCTTTCTAAAATTGCCATGCGTCTTTTATCCCTCACATGTTCCACAAGCTCTTGTGAAAAGAATTGGAGTAACTATTCATTTGTTCACAATAAGGTCCGAAATCGATTAGCCCCCGAAAAGGCAGAGTCATTGGTATATATTTATACCAATAGCCGTGTACTTCAGCAGCAACCAGGAGCCGATCCAGTTCGTTGGTATGATGCAAATATATACTCAGAGGATTCCGATCCAGATGCCCTTGGTCCAATCTCGGTGAATGAACGCAATCGGGAATTCAACACAATGCAAGCAGAGGAAGAAGAAGAGGTTGATGGAGAAGCCAATCTAAACCCTCAAGAGTATCTGGCAAACCCAGATCTTTGGAGGCGAGGAGCCGATCACCTCGAGGAAGCGAGGAACTACTATGGAGATGATGACGATGGAGAAGAGGAACTCCTTCATGGTCATTGGGGTCCTTGGGGGCCACCCATTCCACCCAATCCACGTCGCCATCCTTCACCTCCACTTCCTCAAAATGAAGGGAATGCTGAAGTCCAAACTTTTTCGTCTTCTTTAGAGACCGACAATCCAAATGACGATAACGTCGATGATGGTATTTCCCATAACAACAACGACGATGATGACAACCTCCCTCCAAGAAATGGCGGTGGAAATGGAAATGGTGGTGGAAATGAAGATGGCGACGGAAACAGGGGGAGGAATGCAAATCCAAATCGTGGAGGATCTTCTCACAATCGAGATGGCAATACAGGGCTTACGGGAGTGAGGCCATCAACTCGTAACATTAGAACTATTCAGGGTTGTTGTGGACGTGCGTTCGCGGCAAAATTGCGTCCAAAATCGGACGTCCGCACGTCCGGACCTTGCGGACGCAGACGGACGGTCCTCGGTCGCCGTCTTATAGGCGGGCGGGCGGGCGGACGGGCAGACGGATTGGCGGACGAGAGAGCGGATGGGCGAGCGGACGGAGTGGTAGATGGGCGGACGAGTGGATGGATTGGCGGACGGGCGGATGCGCGAACGGTTCAAGGGCCAAGGGGTTTAGGGAGTTTGGGAGTGACCGACTGAGAGAGTGAGGGTTTGTAACTTTGCATTTTGCAATTCTGCATGATTTTCAGTTTGTTTTAGGATTCTTCTTACATATTTGTGAGTTTTGGCGCTTCAGAAATTTTTACGTGCTACACACTTGAAATTTAGAACAAAAAATAACACAATGAAGATTTCTTCAATATCACTTGGGACAAAATCCCCCCAAAATGATAGTTTCATTAATTTTTTCAAGATAATTTGGCAACCTTGTACTACTATGAAATGCTCTGAGAACTAATAAATCTTAGCTATTCATCTCTCTAAATCGTAAGCATTTGAGGACCAAGTTCTGTAAATGTTCTTCATTCAAATCCTTTCTAAATTTGAATGCCTAGGGGTGGTAATCACTATCTCCTTTCACCTCTGCCTCGCTACTGTACTCTCTTGATTGGAATCCATCATCTTCATCACTCATGGTGTTCTCTTCATTGTCTGATGAAAGTGTTTGAGTTTCCCCTCTTTTCTCTTATACTGTTGAAGATACACGAGCTTTCTTAGCCTTGTCCATCATTTGCTCGTTCTTTGCTTTCATCAAGGTTTTCCTTACACGTTCACGGAGGCGATCAACCACTTTTCCTTTTCTCAACGGAAGTTCTGGAATAGACGGACGCTCATCAAGGGGGGGTTTTCCTGCATTCACTTTCTTCGTTGGAGAGATAGCAAACGGCTCCATTACTCGTTTGTTCTTTGCTTTAGAGGGTTCTTCCATCATCATTGCCATCCCTGCCTTTCTCCCTTCTTCAGTGAATGCCTCTATAGCATTTGAAGATTCTAGTGTCGGGTCCGCTAGCCTTGTTGAAGATGTTGGTAGGCGGTTTCCTTGCTTCTTTAACATTGAGGCCAACGTCTCATCTTCCTCGTCATCGATGAATGAAGAAATCTGCAATCTTTGATTTTCGGTACGTTCTATTTCTTTCGAAATGATGGAAGCTCATGTCGGACGTTGAGAACTTCCTGAACCTACCAAAGTAGTGCTTACACTATTAAATAGTGAGCGTGCACCTATTGGAGGAATGCTACGCGGTGGACGTACAAAACTTGTCATGTTTTCCTTTGTGCCTTGGCCACTGTGAAGCAAGTTCGGACTTCCACATTCTATCAAACGCGAACGTACATTGTCTTGTGTCCCACTCGCTTCATGGTTTAGGCTACTTGGTTTCCCGTTGCTTTTGCTTGCCAATCCTCCTAGAGACTCCACGCTTATCTTGTCCACATTCATTTGCTCGCGGTCCTCAATATTGTCATTGTTTTCTAGTTGGGCCACCACTATGGATGGAGACCTACCGCTTCCAATCACTTCATCTATTTCGGAAGTTCCAGCATTCGATGCTATGGTTCCATTAGAAGCCAAGACTTGGACATTTGCATCCTCTTCGTTTAGATTGAGGACCTTGTCACTACTTAGAAATCGGTTTCCATCTACAAACCTTGCTATGGAAAGTACGCCTTCGTTGTTTCCACAATCATTATCGTCTATTGGAAAGTCGTACTCGTTTTGGTCATTGTTGCCCATGTCATCATCATCCATATTACTCTTCCAAACGGTTCACCTCCCAAATTGTATGTGTTGCCATCCAAATCTTCTTCTTCATTGAATATTGGGTCGTCTCAATTTGCTTCTTGTCCATGTGCTTCATTCCCGTCCACACAAACACCTTCTTCTTCATCTTTGTTGCTCTCGTCATCTTCGTTTGGTCCCTCCGATTTTTCTGAATCTACATTTTCAAGGTACCACTTCTTCTCATCCCTCTCCTTGGATGCGGCCAACACTCTTGAATTAGTGTACACATACACCAAATCTGCAGCTCTCTTTGTTCTCAACTTGTTCTGAGATTTGTTGTAAACAAAAGAATAGCTACTCCAATTCCGTTCACATGAAGATGAAGATACCGGTTGGCCCAATATTCTCCTTGCAATTGGAGCAATGAGCTTCCCACATGCGCCTTCAAAGTCCCACCAAGCGTGTGCTGATAATTTTTGTTCACTTGGATCCAACATGTTGTGGAAGGGAGGCTCCCTATGTCGAAACGCCATGAATTCCTTGACGACGTCCGCGTAGTCCGTAGGTTTACATATTGGCATGAGAACACGCTTGCATGCCTCGGTGGCCTCTGAATCGTCAGCTAGTTCTTTATCGTGCAAAAGATAGGGATTCAAAAGAGCTCCTGCATATTGGAGATCGGTCTCTACCATTTCCCATCTAGCGTTGAACGCCTCCTTTAATGGTTTGGCAAATTCGGGGCTCAATAGAAAAGGCGGATTTTCTAACCCCCCCACATGCGACCGTATCTTCTTCATAATATGCAAAACTTTCCCTGAACATGGCGTCTTTGCATCTAAATCACGAAGGCCATACACAACAACGCCCATCAACTGCACAAAATTCGTGCAACGCCTCTAGAAATGCTCACTGTTTATTATCTTCTTTGTACACCGAGACTTTGTACGGTTCTTCTTTTTCTTGTCGTCCAACGTCCTCACATATTGTTCCCAACGCGGATCTGTCACACTCTGTTGAAGTGCTCCCTTCACTTTCAACAAGCGTTCAAGCGCAATGAAATTTGAAGCAAATCTTGTTTCGCCTAGCATCAATAAGCTGTGTTCTTTTTCGTATGAACGAAATATTGCAAGCGGCATGTGCCGCTTTTTAAAAAACGTAAGAATGATACGAGCTTTGGCCACGACATCCGCCACCCATGTTTCCTTCTCCCAATCTTTTAGCAACAAATTTAAGGCGTGCACCACACAACCTTGAAAAGAAATGTGAGGATATTTGTCTTTTATGATTCTACATGCTCGAGGGTTTACAGGAGCATTGTCCGTTGTTATTTGCACCATATTATGCGGACCCACCTCCTGTATGAATTTGTCCAAAATAGAGGCCAAGTACTCTGCGTTTTTTACGAACCCACTTGTGTCCACCGATCCCAAAAATTGCTCCCTTGCAGAAGATACAAGCATACAATTCACCAATGGCCGATTTGTAACTGAACTCCATCCACCAATAGACAAGGTTGCTCCAAACTTTCTGTTACTATCCTCGGTCCTCTTCTGCAACTTTAGCTTGACATCTTCTTTCACTTCTTCTAGTAATTTGGTTCGTAGAACGTCATACGAAGGTGGGTTGTATGGCTTACCAAACTCAGCTGTTTTCTTCACTGCTTCTTTGAAGGCCTCACTTCGAGCTACCGCAAATGGTATGTTGGCTGAATAGAAGAAATTGGCCCACAACGCATTCAAATTGCGTCTATCAGCTTGTTCAAACCCACCTACTAGCCGACTTTGTCTTCGGGGTCGATTGATGGAAGAGGGTGGAGTTGGACATTGTTCACTTGATGTTTCCACACTTTGATGTACCCTTGAAGACGCACGATGAATTTCAGATGGCGCTGCACACGAGTCCTCTTGTGTTGAACGTGAAAAATCCCTTCCATTTGAGGCATTGCTTGCAATCCTCCCTATGTTTTCACCATCTACATTGTCAAGGGCCGATCTTTGTGGAAATAACCCATTACAACTGGCAAAAAGAGTTCGAATTGACGAAGTCAATTTTGGACATATGCTTACCCCCCTGTCGTGAACACCGTCTTTGCCTTCATATCCAAGGTGGCTCAACATGCGACACTTTCGATTTGCAAACACCAAGTCACATGCCTTGCACTGCACTTTACCGCTTGATGGAACAACATACCAACCGGAAAAATCCTTACTCATTGTGGAAAGCTCCGTTCAAGTTCAAGTCCAAGTTCAAGTTCCAATCTTGTCTTCAGTTCCAAATGTTTAGGTTCAAATCACCATGTCACATGTATCAAATATAGTCTGTAAGCAAAGCCTTGGAAACCAAAGCCCCCTTGTCCACTGAACTATGCATTACCAAGCAAGGGACACAAAGATTGCAGCTCCTAGCCCTTAGAAATCTTAGCGTTCAGTTTCTCAGAAGTGCTTGTAAATGCCTTCTTCCTTGCTCTTATACTCCTAACTTGTTGAATATTCTATGCCATAGAAGTAACCGTTGCCAACGGTCATAAAACTCGGCGGCCGGGCGGTCGGACGGGTCGGACGGATTGGACGAATGGGGTGGACGGAAGGCCGGACGGGTCGGACGGGTCGAACGGGTCAGATGGGCGGGCGGGTCGGACGAGCGGACGGGTCAAACGGGCGGTCGTGCGGACAGGGCGATTTTAGCCTTTTAGGGTGGTCAATTTTACTTAGTTACTTCTTTACTTCGGACTTTTGGGCTCTTGGTTTAGTTGGTTGCATTCCATCCTAGGGATAACTAGATTACGAAAGTAGTAGAAAACAAGTGTTAAGTACTACAACAAAATTCTCAATCAAAGACACAATTCACTAAAAATTGGGCATAACATGCACATTTCAATAAAACTTAGTCCAAGAAAATGAATTTTATGATAAAAACATTATATATATATATATATTCAAATAAATAAATAATTACTTGCAACATGTTTTTCTTCACTACATGTATATGCAATACAAAAAAGTCATGATGGACATGGTGGGCCACGTACAATACTACTAGTCATAAAAAAAATGAAGCCCACACTACATAATTATATCTTGAGTGCCATTAAAATACGACTACATAGGAAATTAAACATTTCACAATTACTTCAACACATTATTATCTTCTTCGACATCACGAGATGTCCCCTCCCTCGCCATGAGTCTTCTACTTGTTCGACGAGGCACCGGTTGCGGACTATTTCCATGGCTGCTCCCTCCGCGGCTAGCTTGTACTTGCATGTCAACCCTCTCAAATTGTCGTTTGGTTTCCGAAGAGTGGTCATCCTCCTCTTCAATCTTCCGTTTATTCTTCTTCTTCGGAGACAACTCCACTTCGTGGGCCCTCAAAGCCCTCACAGCACAATCTATGTCATCCATCAGTTGTTTTATCATTTCATCCTCGCTTTTCATCATCCAAGCTTGTTCGCCTCCCTCTCCTAGATACTTCCTCCACTTGGTTATAATGTCCTTCATGTTCATGTCAAATGCCCTTGCAACGTCTTCCATCTTATGTTCTGTAGATGATTTATCGTTTAGGTCCACCACAGAACGAACTCTTGCTGCTTCTTCCAATTTCGACAAAATGAGGGCCCGCCCTATCAAATCTGTATTGTAGCCCGCAAATTGCTTTATGACTTTTGGATCACGCTCAACCTCCACCAAGAGGTCATTTGGACCCTCTCTCTTCCATTCCTTCTCGGGAATTCGAAAGAACTTTTAGTGCTGTGTGCTCCAATGTCCGCCCATGCTGCGACAGAACAACTCTCGAGCCTCACTATTCTTAATCTCGAAGGCACGCAACTCAACCTCCACGTCAGACGTCATCCAAAAGAATTTATCTTTGGTGGGAAATGGGCCATCGCATAGCTCATATATTTGTAATCGAGCATCCCACTTCATTGGTTTCCCCCAATGCAAATAGTTCTGAAATTTGTATGGCTCTTGATCAAGTGGAAGGTTCCATCGATTGTATTCGTACCCCGTAGGCATACGGTACAAAATCCCTAGCATTTCATACAGCCTTGGACTCAGAGGAATACGGCATTCGCGACAACGGCATTGAAATTCCGCCGATCTTTGAATGCAAAACACATGGAATGTATGGCGACATTGTCCCAATGCTATAGCTCCTTCGGGCCCAAAACAACCTAGGCAAAGAGAACAATGACCCTCCAAGATGGGAGTATTTGGAAAACTTCCTAGCACAAGCTCCTTCTCATGTTGTTGGAAGTAAGTTGACAACGTGCCATAAGGGACCCATCCTTCCTCCGCTTCCAAAGTCCAATCAATGTTCTCCGTATCATAGGTCTTTCCGTGGTTTAGCCGCTCATACATCCTATCCATGTTCCCCCAAACCGTAAGTTTTAAATCAGGGTCCTTTCTTTCCTCCTCCAACTTCTCCACAAAACGCTCATAAGAACTCTTGACATTCTCGTATGCTGTGTCTGATTGCAATGCATACCTCAAGAGCCCGTTCATGAGTCCGGATGATACTGAGGAATGATCTTGTAGTTGCCGCGCCCACACCATCCACCGTAAATCCGCATTTTCCTCTGGAAGGATTTCACTTAGTACCCCTACTTCCATCATTCGTTTCATTGTTAATTCGGCCTCATTCTTTCCTCAAACTACCAAGTCCAATTGATGCCTTAACTCTTCAACTTCCGGATTTTGTGACTACATGGAAGCATCTTCAAATGAGGGGAAAATTATGGATTTTGGACTCGGAATGCGCTGTCGGAGTTCTATGGTCCCATCCTCAGCTTTTCCCTTGTCAAGAGGAAGAGATAGTTGATCACTCTCTTGTGTTTGGTTCACTTGCCTCTAATAGCCCTATTCCGCTAGGCGATTGTAGACCTGCCTTCTCGTTCTGTAATGTCCATAATGTTTTGCGATGCTCTTCTAACATCTCTTTACATGTCTTCAACTCCAACACCAACTTCTCATTCATAGCCTTGAGATTCTCATTCATGGCCTTCAAATTGTCATTCGTTCGCTTCAAAGTCTTGTTATTTTTCTTGACATTCTCATAGTCATTACCCAAGGGCTTCAAGTTTGGGGTTGGCCTCCAATACAATGTGTTGTATTTGCTCTCCAATATCTCATACTTTGCCTTGAGGTCATGTCGCAGCACAGAGTAAGCAATTTCCCTATTATACTCACAAAAATCACTCTAGAGCATAACAAAATGACCCTAAAGATCGAACCCACGAGATCCTATGAAGTAGCTAACCCTAACAAGGAGCTAAACCTAATTAACCCTTAAATTCTAACTTCCGGTTCTACCTTTGAAACCGGAACATCCAAAAACTCACCGAAAAACTACGACTAGCATTTATACTAATTCCGGTTTCACTATTTTTCTAGTTCATTGACTAACTTTCCAACTCAGGACTTTACAACTTCCGGTTCTAAGTGTCCTCCTAGGCGGATCCGTTCCGGTCCACCCTACCGTACCCGGTTTAGTTTTGCCTCTGTTTTACCATCAGAGGGTTCGCCGCTTGCTTTTGAAAGTGGTTGGCCCACCACTCCTCTTGTGACTTATAGTGGCTGAAGACCCACTCTCCTATCCGCTAATCCCCTAACTAACCAGGTTCCGGTTTGGTCCTTCACAGCAATCCGGATGCAAATCTAGATCACAGGTCACACAAAGACCCCCTCGTACGATTCTCTCATACTACAACGACCTTGATGCTGAATCCGTTTTGTACGAAGTTAGGTGGCTACAAGTGCATCCATCCGTTCCAACCTCTACCAAGCTCTTCTGTTTACCAACAACGGTGGCAAGACCTCATAGGAGTCAAGATACTCAACCGGATTTTCCACCCAGGAGTTCTAGCGCAGCTAAGGAATCCCTCCCTATCCGCCTAGCCTAATCAACGGCTTTCTTACCCGGAATGTAAAACTTCTGCAGATGCTGAGGATCTAGAATCCACTCCTAACTCTTGATGACCCATTCACATGTACTTGGAACCGGAAAGACACATCAAAGGGAGAACTCTACCAACACACCCGTACATACCCCCTTACTCCAATACCTTGTACTTCTGCCAATACTCGGGAAAAACACACAAATCCGGATCAATGGAAGGTACACAAAGAAATGCCAAAAGAACTTTCCTTTAGTCTCCAACTCAGAGACTGTTTTATATACAAAAAGCAAAAAGCAAAAAGTGAATACACAATTTCCGCCTCTGAAGGCGCTGACAATCCGGTCCTACCTTATCCTAACCGGATTCTATTCTGATTCATACTCTATCAATCCGGTTCCTACTTTATAACTCCTACTTCTACAACACTTTCTATTCTGCCTCGTATACTCGAGATCCGATGGTAGGACTCTCATCAGGTCTCTCTCACTGTTCGAATACCTTAGTCAGATTCCGGTTCCGTTCCCCATCCGGAGGTAGAGCCGGGCGATCTTCATCAATTTCCGGGGAGTCTAAGTCGATCGGTTGCGGTCCGGTCGAGGGCGTCTTCTTTTGTGCCCTGCTTGACTGGGCGTCTTGTCCTTTCCTGATTCCTGAGCTGCCTCTTCCGGAAACAAGTCCGGAAGTGAAAGTTTAGAGAGCCGGACCGGAATCTCTGTCAACTTCTGGCTGCTCTCCACGATCCGGTCCGCTAACTCCCGTGCCTTGGATAGGAGCTTCTCCATCTACTCCTCAAAATCGGTGAAGATGTGCACCACTCTCGTTCCGGATATCTTCTTTTCCTTGTGCACCTCTTCTTCGAACAGGCGCGCCTTGGTGATCGCGGCTTCGGGTTCTCCAAGCACATCCTTCACCTCCGCGGCCAGCTTCTTCATTTCCTCCGCCATCTCCTTTGTCGCGGTGGCGTTCTCGAGCAAGGCGAAAAGCTCGGCTTTGAGGGTGTCAATCTCATCGTGCTGCCGCTTGCTTTCCGCCTTCATCTTCCGGAGCTCATCCGGATTGATGACACTCTCAGCTACCCGCTGTGGCAATTGACTGTCCGGTTCCGCTCCAATCAATTCCGCGATCTCCCCGATCGTCCGCTTCTTGATTTCCCAATCCGCCCGGATTCCGCAAAGTATCCCAACCAACTCGTTGAACGGATCTCCAGTTCCCGATCCGGACAGTACATCCGGTCCGGCTGGAGCCTCCTCTTTGCGCGGCCGTGGGTGAATCGGAGGCGTTCCTCGATTCCGAGTCGGCGTGGTCTTCTTCTTTTTGGAGGTGAACTGCGGTTCCTCCTCTTCCTCTTCCTCTTCTTCTTCCTCCTCCTCGGTTTCGTTTCCGGAATCCGCTTCTTAGTCGGACTCGGATTCACCATACTTCATGGTCCGCTCTTGGGCCTTCCAAACCTTCAGCTCCCCTTTCGTCAGCAGCTCCTATTGCTGGTAGAGGTGGTACACGTAAGGACACAGTGGGGTAGCCCTACTTCTTTCCACTCTTGTAGTAAGCTGGAACACCAAATCGAAAAAGATCCGGCCCTAGTCTACTCTCCAGTTTCCGCTCAGCGCTCCGAAGATTGTGTTACCGAGGGTGATGGTCAACCTGGTGGGCTTTTCCGGATGCAAAACCGGAATAAGGAACTGCAGCAGGCGACGCTCCCGATCATCGATATAGTCCTCTACCACGTAGCCATCCTTGGGATTCACAACACTTCCGAACTTGCCCTGGATGAAATCATCCTTCCGGTTGGCAAGCCCGAGTCCTCTCGTCCGGAATCCGTATACGTCTCGCCACAAATCCTCGGTCCACTGGACCGGATTCCCTCTCAGGGTGTTATCGAATTGGTTCGATACGCCACTCAAGATCTCCCTAATCATTCCCTCATCTTTGAAACCCTAAGGTTTCAAGGCTAATCCCTGACAACCCATGGACGCTAAGTCCTCCCTGAGTTCTCACTGTTCCAGTTCCTTGGTCGGCATGACCGGAACTACTTTCCTCAGCTTTAATTCATTCATAGTTGTTTACGCTCCAAGTCGGAAGAGGCTCACAGATACCAATTGGCGCTAGATCTGCCCACTCCGCAAGGGAAACAACTGCGCAGAATGGGCCGTCCGCGCCCCTCTTTATATTGTCCGCCGATGCTGACATCACTGCCCAAATCCGACAAGCGGACGGGCCGACCGCCAGATCAGACGGGCAATATGCCCCGGCGCGTCTAATCGCACGGCCTCGACGGACTGCGGACGACTGCATCGGACGGAGCCCGCGGACGGACGCTCTGACCGCGCGGCGGACTGTCAGACGGACAGCGGACGGGAAGACGGACAGCGGACGAGAGGACGGACAGCGGACGGGAGGACGGACAGCGGACGGGAGGACGGACAGCGGACGGGAGGACGGACAGCGGACGGGAGGACGGATAGCGGACGGGAGGACGGACAGCGGACGGGAGGACGGACAGCAGACGGGAGGACAGACAACGGACGGGCGGACAAGTGGACGGCAGACGAGCGGACGGCGAACGGGCTGTTCTTATACACATTGAAGTTCATCACTTGGAATACCCTATGCTCGAGTCAGATTCGTTAAAAATTAATTAAGAATAGAGATTCTAAGTCTAATAATACTTAACCAAGTTGCTATTCTTAGTAGTTTATATATATATATAAGTTTATTTTAAATCTAACTTTAGCATCAAAAATCCAATTTTCAAAATGATTGATTATAATTTTCTTATTCAAGATTTTGTACAAGAGTTTCCATCACAAACTTGACTTTCATAGTGTTGAGGGCTTTTGGAAATGAGCCTCAAATACACTAACTCTTGGAGAAAAAACCACATTAAAGATTCATTTAAAAAATTGTAGAGTAGATTTTGAAATGCACGTTAGGCCCTTCATCCTCATATTTTTTTGGTGACTTGATTTCCTTCATATTTTTTAAATCATTCTGTAATTAGTTATGAATTTTTTTAAGTTGAAAGGCAACGGTCATTAAAAGTGACCATGTCCTAAAATGTGCTAGTACATTCACTAAAGCAAAATGTACCTCTCCGTCATGATCACTCTTAGAGCACGGTTGTTCTTAGAGCAACTCCCTTATGGATTTACTTTATTTAATTTTAAAGGAAAATCATCTAAGTGACTACAATAAAGTACCTATGTTTTAGCATTAAACATGTTGATTACAAATGCATATTCTATATAAGAGGAAAACCAAAATATTAAATTTTTATTTTATTTTTAAGTAATAAATAAATAAACTTCTTTTTGTATTTTAGAAATAAAATGTATAGAAACAAAATGAAAAATGAAAAAAAAGAAAAAAATCTTTGTTTTTAATTAAAAAATAAATAAAAGATAAACATGCATATTTTTATTGACGTTTTTTAATTGAGCCTTAATAAAATTGAAGAGCACATGAATTGAAAATCCGGCCCAAGGGGTTTAGACTTTAGATTAAGTAGGGCCGGATGGAAAAAACTGGGGCCGGATCGCAGAATGGATCGAAGGTAAATCCGGCCAGACGTAATTCAAAAAGACCTTAGGCACAGTATAAACCTAGCCTTAGATAAAAGAAGAACTTATACATTATACAAATAGAAACTAAATTTTTTTTATTGCTTCACGTTGCAAATTCTCCAAGAAAAAATATATATATACATATATATATATAACAAAACAAAACAAAAAACAAAAAAACACACACAAAACATATCTTTTATGGATTAGAAGATTATAATGCTTTTCACAATGAGTAAGGATTTTACAGTTCTACTAATTTCAAAAATGTTGTGAAGTCTTACACTCTTTGTATACCCTTACTTTTAAAACAATCCTAATAAAAAAAGGGCATTACAAAATACAGTACAAACATGGCGTTGCAGTGTGTGACATGCATAAGTTATATACATCTTTGGCTTCTCTATAAGTCCATATGTACAAAACACCTTGAAGTCAATGGAAATTGTCCATGAGGTTCAAAACTAGAACCAAAACCAAACCCCTTGAAGTAATTGTTGTGATTGTAGCACCATCTCAATTTGGTCAATTGGAAATTATAACGTTTCACTTCATCACTAATATTGATCATGTTCTTGTTTTTTTCTTTCCCTTTGAAATATCCTACATGATGAAAAAATAAATAAAAAAATAATATCCTGATGTCGGGTTGGGAAAAAGAGGATGTGGAGTATTGGACCTCTAAATTGTGCCGCAAATACGTGAAAATGTATCACATTGGAAAGTTGTGGCCTCGAGAGTGTCACCCTCTTCACACCCGTGAATATTGTTTTAAACCATTGAATTGCCTCAATGATCATTTTGTGCACCGTTCGATGGAGGTGTGGAAGGCCTTATTTCCGGAGAAGGCTATGAGCAAGGGCAAAATTAACTACAGCTTGGCAAGCATGGTTTACGCTGAACTCATACTGGGCCATCAAGTGGATTGGAGTACGTATCCTACGATAGCGACATTGTCACTTGCGATTGGCAGACATCAGAAACATATCCCTGATATGTTTGTTCCGAAGGCGCAACTTCCTGAAGCAAGTGAAAAAAAGAAAGCATTAGAGGATGCTGTGGAATCAATTCAGATCCCTCTTGAAATCCAAGTGCGTCATACGAAAGTGCTGAATGGAAAGAAAATGGCGGTAGAACCGGCTTGTATGGGGGACCCCTCAAAAGAAAGCACTTATCTTGTGGACGGTGTGGAGGGAGAGGTGTTTTTGACTCCACCGACGGATTTGAACCTTACACAAAACGTGTTAGAAGGGGTGCCAGAAAGTAACGTTGCAATGAAGCTCCCTCGGCCAACAGAACATGGATCTACATCGATGTCACAGAAGCACCAAGAAGAGGATCCTATAAAAGACATTGAAGATAGAGTAAACATTCAAGACGTGAAGGAGGCTCACGCTTGTATTGATCGGTTTTTAGTAGACACAGCACAAGACATCATGTTCTATGTCCCTCCGTCTCCTAAATCAAGGAAAAAACCAAGCCTACTGTCTAGACTTGAAAATGCAATTCGGACTTCACCAAACCAAAATGAAGAGCATCCAATTCAACCGACAGATGTAAGGATGGACTCTCAAGACGAGGCTGCTGTGAACAATGACAAAGAGACCCCAATTATCCAAGATCATCCGTTGCTAGCTTTGTTGGGCCTAGAGGATCTCAAGACTCTACAAAAGATGCCTCCACTAGAAGAGATGGAGAACTTGTTGTAGTGTTCCCTCCGATGGAATCAATTTGAAATTCAGCGAGAAGCAACAAATGGCGGAAATGAAGGGAGCACTATAAACAAAGGTGGCCTTGAGCATGTAGGAGGAAATCCTAATGAAGGTGGCACTACAAATGAAGGACGCAGCTCCACTTCAGGCAATTCAACATCAGGATTTGGCGGGATATTTAGAACGGCATATTCTCTATCATGTACACCAAGAGTTGTGGCTGTATTGACGCCTGCTCTTGCGCAAATAACTGATACGTTTACGAAAATGACACCATCCGTTCTTCATGGTGCTTTGGCTTTCAGAAAGTTTGTCGAGTTTGCGGACAAACTACAAGACGAGAAGTTGGAGGACTTTAAGCATAAAAAAAATTTGGAATAACAGAATTTGGAGTTGAAGGAGGTGCGTTACTCCAAAGAAGATCATGATGACCTCAAGGCAAAGTATGAGATATTGGAGAGCAAATACAACACATTGTATTGGAGGCCAACCCCAAACTTGAAGCCCTTGGGTAATGACTATGAGAGTGTCAAGAAAAATAACAAGACTTTGAAGCGAACGAATGACAATTTGAAGGCCATGAATGAGAATCTCAAGGCTATGAATGAGAAGTTGGTGTTGGAGTTGAAGACATGTAAAGAGATGTTAGAAGAGCATCGCAAAACATTATGGACATTACAGAACGAGAAGGCAGGTCTACAATCGCCTGGCGGAATAGGGCTAATAGAGGCAAGTGAACCAACACAAGAGAGTGATCAACTATCTCTTCCTCTTGACAAGGGAAAAGCTGAGGATGGGACCGTAGAACTCCGACAGCGCATTCCGAGTCCAAAATCCATAATTTTCCCCTCATTTGAAGATGCTTCCATGTAGTCACAAAATCCGGAAGTTGAAGAGTTAAGGCATCAATTGGACTTGGTAGTTTGAGGAAAGAATGAGGCCGAATTAACAATGAAACGAATGATGGAAGTAGGGGTACTAAGTGAAATCCTTCCAGAGGAAAATGCGGATTTACGGTGGATGGTGTGGGCGCGGCAACTACAAGATCATTCCTCAGTATCATCCGGACTCATGAACGGGCTCTTGAGGTATGCATTGCAATCAGACACAGCATACGAGAATGTCAAGAGTTCTTATGAGCGTTTTGTGGAGAAGTTGGAGGAGGAAAGAAAGGACCCTGATTTAAAACTTACGGTTTGGGGGAACATGGATAGGATGTATGAGCGGCTAAACCACGGAAAGACCTATGATACGGAGAACATTGATTGGACTTTGGAAGCGGAGGAAGGATGGGTCCCTTATGGCACGTTGTCAACTTACTTCCAACAACATGAGAAGGAGCTTGTGCTAGGAAGTTTTCCAAATACTCCCATCTTGGAGGGTCATTGTTCTCTTTGCCTAGGTTGTTTTGGGCCCGAAGGAGCTATAGCATTGGGACAATGTCGCCATACATTCCATGTGTTTTGCATTCAAAGATCGGCGGAATTTCAATGCCGTTGTCGCGAATGCCGTATTCCTCTGAGTCCAAGGCTGTATGAAATGCTAGGGATTTTGTACCGTATGCCTACGGGGTACGAATACAATCGATGGAACCTTCCACTTGATCAAGAGCCATACAAATTTCAGAACTATTTGCATTGGGGGAAACCAATGAAGTGGGATGCTCGATTACAAATATATGAGCTATGCGATGGCCCATTTCCCACCAAAGATAAATTCTTTTGGATGACGTCTGACGTGGAGGTTGAGTTGCGTGCCTTCGAGATTAAGAATAGTGAGGCTCGAGAGTTGTTCTGTCGCAGCATGGGCGGACATTGGAGCACACAGCACTAAAAGTTCTTTCGAATTCCCGAGAAGGAATGGAAGAGAGAGGGTCCAAATGACCTCTTGGTGGAGGTTGAGCGTGATCCAAAAGTCATAAAGCAATTTGCGGGCTACAATACAGATTTGATAGGGCGGGCCCTCATTTTGTCGAAATTGGAAGAAGCAGCAAGAGTTCGTTCTGTGGTGGACCTAAACGATAAATCATCTACAGAACATAAGATGGAAGACGTTGCAAGGGCATTTGACATGAACATGAAGGACATTATAACCAAGTGGAGGAAGTATCTAGGAGAGGGAGGCGAACAAGCTTGGATGATGAAAAGCGAGGATGAAATGATAAAACAACTGATGGATGACATAGATTGTGCTGTGAGGGCTTTGAGGGCCCACGAAGTGGAGTTGTCTCCGAAGAAGAAGAATAAACGGAAGATTGAAGAGGAGGATGACCACTCTTCGGAAACCAAACGACAATTTGAGAGGGTTGACATGCAAGTACAAGCTAGCCGCGGAGGGAGCAGCCATGGAAATAGTCCGCAACCGGTGCCTCGTCGAACAAGTAGAAGACTCATGGCGAGGGAGGGGACATCTCGTGATGTCGAAGAAGATAATAATGTGTTGAAGTAATTGTGAAATGTTTAATTTCCTATGTAGTCGTATTTTAATGGCACTCAAGATATAATTATGTAGTGTGGGCTTCATTTTTTTTATGACTAGTAGTATTGTACGTGGCCCACCATGTCCATCATGACTTTTTTGTATTGCATATACATGTAGTGAAGAAAAACATGTTGCAAGTAATTATTTATTTATTTGAATATATATATATATATAATGTTTTTATCATAAAATTCATTTTCTTGGACTAAGTTTTATTGAAATGTGCATGTTATGCCCAATTTTTAGTGAATTGTGTCTTTGATTGAGAATTTTGTTGTAGTACTTAACACTTGTTTTCTACTACTTTCGTAATCTAGTTATCCCTAGGATGGAATGCAACCAACTAAACCAAGAGCCCAAAAGTCCGAAGTAAAGAAGTAACTAAGTAAAATTGACCACCCTAAAAGGCTAAAATCGCCCTGTCCGCACGACCGCCCGTTTGACCCGTCCGCTCGTCCGACCCGCCCGCCCATCTGACCCGTTCGACCCGTCCGACCCGTCCGGCCTTCCGTCCACCCCATTCGTCCAATCCGTCCGACCCGTCCGACCGCCCGGCCGCCGAGTTTTATGACCGTTGGCAACGGTTACTTCTATGGCATAGAATATTCAACAAGTTAGGAGTATAAGAGCAAGGAAGAAGGCATTTACAAGCACTTCTGAGAAACTGAACGCTAAGATTTCTAAGGGCTAGGAGCTGCAATCTTTGTGTCCCTTGCTTGGTAATGCATAGTTCAGTGGACAAGGGGGCTTTGGTTTCCAAGGCTTTGCTTACAGACTATATTTGATACATGTGACATGGTGATTTGAACCTAAACATTTGGAACTGAAGACAAGATTGGAACTTGAACTTGGACTTGAACTTGAACGGAGCTTTCCACAATGAGTAAGGATTTTTCCGGTTGGTATGTTGTTCCATCAAGCGGTAAAGTGCAGTGCAAGGCATGTGACTTGGTGTTTGCAAATCGAAAGTGTCGCATGTTGAGCCACCTTGGATATGAAGGCAAAGACGGTGTTCACGACAGGGGGGTAAGCATATGTCCAAAATTGACTTCGTCAATTCGAACTCTTTTTGCCAGTTGTAATGGGTTATTTCCACAAAGATCGGCCCTTGACAATGTAGATGGTGAAAACATAGGGAGGATTGCAAGCAATGCCTCAAATGGAAGGGATTTTTCACGTTCAACACAAGAGGACTCGTGTGCAGCGCCATCTGAAATTCATCGTGCGTCTTCAAGGGTACATCAAAGTGTGGAAACATCAAGTGAACAATGTCCAACTCCACCCTCTTCCATCAATCGACCCCGAAGACAAAGTCGGCTAGTAGGTGGGTTTGAACAAGCTGATAGACGCAATTTGAATGCGTTGTGGGCCAATTTCTTCTATTCAGCCAACATACCATTTGCGGTAGCTCGAAGTGAGGCCTTCAAAGAAGCAGTGAAGAAAACAGCTGAGTTTGGTAAGCCATACAACCCACCTTCGTATGACGTTCTACGAACCAAATTACTAGAAGAAGTGAAAGAAGATGTCAAGCTAAAGTTGCAGAAGAGGACCGAGGATAGTAACAGAAAGTTTGGAGCAACCTTGTCTATTGGTGGATGGAGTTCAGTTACAAATCGGCCATTGGTGAATTGTATGCTTGTATCTTCTGCAAGGGAGCAATTTTTGGGATCGGTGGACACAAGTGGGTTCGTAAAAAACGCAGAGTACTTGGCCTCTATTTTGGACAAATTCATACAGGAGGTGGGTCCGCATAATATGGTGCAAATAACAACGGACAATGCTCCTGTAAACCCTCGAGCATGTAGAATCATAAAAGACAAATATCCTCACATTTCTTTTCAAGGTTGTGTGGTGCACGCCTTAAATTTGTTGCTAAAAGATTGGGAGAAGGAAACATGGGTGGCGGATGTCGTGGCCAAAGCTCGTATCATTCTTACGTTTTTTAAAAAGCGGCACATGCCGCTTGCAATATTTCGTTCATACGAAAAAGAACACAGCTTATTGATGCTAGGCGAAACAAGATTTGCTTCAAATTTCATTGCGCTTGAACGCTTGTTGAAAGTGAAGGGAGCACTTCAACAGAGTGTGACAGATCCGCGTTGGGAACAATATGTGAGGACGTTGGACGACAAGAAAAAGAAGAACCGTACAAAGTCTCGGTGTACAAAGAAGATAATAAACAGTGAGCATTTCTAGAGGCGTTGCACGAATTTTGTGCAGTTGATGGGCGTTGTTGTGTATGGCCTTCGTGATTTAGATGCAAAGACGCCATGTTCAGGGAAAGTTTTGCATATTATGAAGAAGATACGGTCGCATGTGGGGGGGTTAGAAAATCCGCCTTTTCTATTGAGCCCCGAATTTGCCAAACCATTAAAGGAGGCGTTCAACGCTAGATGGGAAATGGTAGAGACCGATCTCCAATATGCAGGAGCTCTTTTGAATCCCTATCTTTTGCACGATAAAGAACTAGCTGACGATTCAGAGGCCACCGAGGCATGCAAGCGTGTTCTCATGCCAATATGTAAACCTACGGACTACGCGGACGTCGTCAAGGAATTCATGGCGTTTCGACATAGGGAGCCTCCCTTCCACAACATGTTGGATCCAAGTGAACAAAAATTATCAGCACACGCTTGGTGGGACTTTGAAGGCGCATGTGGGAAGCTCATTGCTCCAATTGCAAGGAGAATATTGGGCCAACCGGTATCTTCATCTTCATGTGAACGGAATTGGAGTAGCTATTCTTTTGTTTACAACAAATCTCAGAACAAGTTGAGAACAAAGAGAGCTGCAGATTTGGTGTATGTGTACACTAATTCAAGAGTGTTGGCCGCATCCAAGGAGAGGGATGAGAAGAAGTGGTACCTTGAAAATGTAGATTCAGAAAAATCGGAGGGACCAAACGAAGATGACGAGAGCAATAAAGATGAAGAAGAAGGTGTTTGTGTGGACGGGAATGAAGCACATGGACAAGAAGCAAATTGAGACGACCCAATATTCAATGAAGAAGAAGATTTGGATGGCAACACATACAATTTGGGAGGTGAACCGTTTGGAAGAGTAATATGGATGATGATGACATGGGCAACAATGACCAAAACGAGTACGACTTTCCAATAGACGATAATGATTGTGGAAACAACGAAGGCGTACTTTCCATAGCAAGGTTTGTAGATGGAAACCGATTTCTAAGTAGTGACAAGGTCCTCAATCTAAACGAAGAGGATGCAAATGTCCAAGTCTTGGCTTCTAATGGAACCATAGCATCGAATGCTGGAACTTCCGAAATAGATGAAGTGATTGGAAGCGGTAGGTCTCCATCCATAGTGGTGGCCCAACTAGAAAACAATGACAATGTTGAGGACCGCGAGCAAATGAATGTGGACAAGATAAGCGTGGAGTCTCTAGGAGGATTGGCAAGCAAAAGCAACGGGAAACCAAGTAGCCTAAACCATGAAGCGAGTGGGACACAAGACAATGTACGTTCGCGTTTGATAGAATGTGGAAGTCCGAACTTGCTTCACAGTGGCCAAGGCACAAAGGAAAACATGACAAGTTTTGTACGTCCACCGCGTAGCATTCCTCCAATAGGTGCACGCTCACTATTTAATAGTGTAAGCACTACTTTGGTAGGTTCAGGAAGTTCTCAACGTCCGACATGAGCTTCCATCATTTCGAAAGAAATAGAACGTACCGAAAATCAAAGATTGCAGATTTCTTCATTCATCGATGACGAGGAAGATGAGACGTTGGCCTCAATGTTAAAGAAGCAAGGAAACCGCCTACCAACATCTTCAACAAGGCTAGCGGACCCGACACTAGAATCTTCAAATGCTATAGAGGCATTCACTGAAGAAGGGAGAAAGGCAGGGATGGCAATGATGATGGAAGAACCCTCTAAAGCAAAGAACAAACGAGTAATGGAGCCGTTTGCTATCTCTCCAACGAAGAAAGTGAATGCAGGAAAACCCCCCCTTGATGAGCGTCCGTCTATTCCAGAACTTCTGTTGAGAAAAGGAAAAGCGGTTGATCGCCTCCGTGAACGTGTAGGGAAAACCTTGATGAAAGCAAAGAACGAGCAAATGATGGGCAAGGCTAAGAAAGCTCGTGTATCTTCAACAGTATAAGAGAAAAGAGGGGAAACTCAAACACTTTCATCAGACAATGAAGAGAACACCATGAGTGATGAAGATGATGGATTCCAATCAAGTAGGGTTGTCTCGGACGTCCATCACGAAATCGCGTCCAAAATCCGGACGTCCGGACGTCCGTCGTCCAGGCATCATAGACGCAGCCGAACTGTGGTCGGTTGGCGTCCAACGGTTGGTCGGACGGTCGGGCATGACGTCACAACGGTTGGTCGGGTGGCCGACGGAGCGGTCGGTCAGACCGATGTTGCAGCGGTCGGTTGGGTGGCCGACGGAGCGGTCGGTCAGACTGATGTCGCAGCGGTCGGGCGGACCGCCAGTCCACAGGTTCGGAAGCGGACGGACTGTCCGATCGAACGTCGTCCGTAGGTTCGGGGTAGGTTCACGTCGTCCGGGGTAGATTCGGGAAGACAAGTTTTAGGTTTGGGCGCGGACGGCTATATGAGGGGACGGCCAAGGCATTTTTCCTCACTTCAACTCTCCTCCTTGGGAAACAACACCACATCGGATGTGCTACTGTTGCCTCACCGTGCCAGTTGCTCCTATGTGGTAGAGAGTTGGGGTCATACATCTTTGATTACACCGGAGGGGTTTTGAATCAGTCATTTACACACGGTTGAAGAGAAGAATCAAGGCATCAAGTAGCTATGGAAGAAAAGGGCGGCATTAAAGGTGAAAGTAGCAAGAGATCGAAACAAAAAGGAGTTCGTCACGAGCTCCGTCTTGACATTTTAAAGGATGAGAACATTTTAGCAGAGCTTGAGTGGGAGAAGGTGGTCGATGAATACTGGACTTCCAAGTTGTGCAAGAAATATGTAAAGATGTATCACATTGGGAAGTTGTGGCCTAAAGAATTACATGCTGGTCACACTCGGGAGTTTTCTTTTAAACCCGCAAGTTGTCTCAACCCTCATTTTGTCCATCGTTTCGTAGAGGTGTGGCGGGCTCTCTTCGGAGACAAATCGATGAGCAAGGGTAGAATTAACTACACCATAGCAAGCATGGTGTATACAGAATTGAAGTTGGCTCGCAAGATGGATTGGAGTACGTACCCCGGGACAATAGAAACACCGCTTGTGCTTCCTGATGGCCAGAAAGATATTCCCGATACGTTTGTTTCAAAGGGACAACTTCTTCAAATGGTTGAAGGCAATGCTACTCTACAACACAACACGGAAGAAAAACGTGTTTCTATTCAAAACGAAGTGCAGAACATGAAAGACAAAGGGGAAAACAAGGAGGAGCGCCCCCTTGAAAGTAGCAAAATGAATGCCACATCAACGGATCTTACGAATCAAGCTGACATTTCACTTCAACCCGAAGTGGAAAATACAAAAGGTAATGGAGGAGGAAGTATGACGCTAGAACCGGATACCGTATGTAATACTACAAAAACTTTAGCGTCTTCTTTGAAGGGTGCGGAACGAGTTGTGCTTGACACTCTACCAATGTTTCTGAGCCCTTTACCAATTGCATCAAGCGCGAAGGGAAAACCTGGTATTTTCAAGGTGCCATCTCATCCATCAAAACAAGGATCGACGTTGAAGACATTGGAGTACAAAGAAGAGGTTCCCTTAGAAGAGATGGATAGGGCAACTGCTAGAATCACTCGTCTTCTAGATAGTGATGCCCTTATGGACATCAGTACCAGGACTACAGATGAAGAAATTAACAGAAGTCCAAGTCCAGTTCGGAGTCCAATGCATGAAGTGCCACCTTCCCAAAACATGAATGATGAGAACCTACAGAAGGCAGAAATGGACTCTCAAGAACCGGGCGTTCTTAACAATGGCGAAGAGACCCCAAAGACAGAGGAGAATCCAATCCTAGCGTTCTTGGGTCCAGAGGATCTAAAGACTTTATCGATGATGCCTCCGCTACAAGAAATAGAGCACTTACTACAATGTTCTCTTAAATGGAAGACTTTTGAAGTTCAAGAAGAAGTTCATCCTTCTGCAAATGAAGAGGGTACAACAAATGAAGGAGGCACGATAGATGAAGGACAAACCTCAACCCTGTGCAACCGAATATGGAAGTTCGGCGAACTGTTCAAGACTGCCTACTCTCTATCATGTACAGCTAAACTTGTAGCTGTTATGACACCTGCCCTCATACAAATAGCTGAAGAATTTATGAGCATGACACCAGAGATACTGGAGGGTGCCGTGGCCTTCAGAAAATTCATTGAATTTGTAGATAAGCTCCAAGAAGAGAAGGTGGAAAATGTCAAGGCTGTGGTTGAGCTTCAAACACAAAATGAGGAGCTCATGAAGGTCAATTATGACAAAGAAGATCATGATCGCCTGAAGGTCAAGTTTGACAAATTGGATAAGCATTGCTCTATGGTGTTCTGGGATAAAGACCATAAAGCCTTGAGAGATATGTGTTTTAGTCTTCAAAAAGAAGTTGAGACTTTAAAGCTCTCGAATGGGACGTTGGAGTCCCAAAACCAGAAGTTGGTTTTGCAATTGAAGACATTTGAGGACAATTTACAATGGCATCGGGAGATGTTGAAGACATTACAAAACGACAAGTCATCTGAACATTGCAGGGACGGAGCAAGCCTCTTGGAGGCAAGTCAACCAACTCAAGAAAGCGATCAACTTTCGCTTCCTCTTGACAAGGGCAAAGCTGTGGACGAGACTGTAGAAGTCGTTATGGCCATTGAGAGCCCTAAAGTTGTGCCTCCACTCTCATTAGAAGTTGCTTGCACGCAAACGGTGAATCATGAAGTCCAAGAATTAAGGCAACAATTGGACTTGGTAATTCAAGCAAAGAATGATGCGGAGTCTTCATTGTGGAGAATGGAACACGTACAAATAATATACGATATCCTTCCAATGAAGACCGGGGATCTACGGTGGGTGCTGTGGGCAAGGCACCTACAACAACAATCCGGTTTATGCTCTCAACTCATGAGGGGGCTCTTGAGTATGCAATGCAGTCGGACGAATCGTTGAGCAACGTGCAGTCTTCTCACTTGCGTTTGAAAGAGAAGTTGACGCAGAATTAAAGGATCCCGAAGTGTGCATTACAGTTTGGGGAAACATGGATAGAATGTTCGAGCGGTTGAATCACGGGAGAACCTATGAATCAGACAACATCAATTGGGCGTTGGAAGCGGAAGAAGGATGGGTTCCTCACAACACATTGTCTGCTCATATTGTTCAACATGAGAAGCAGCTTATACCTGGAAGTGATCCCAATGTTCCTTTGATGAAGGAAAAGTGTTCTCTTTGCCAATATCGTTTTGGACCTGAAGGAGATCTAACTTTGGGTCAATATGGCCACTTTTTTCATATTCTTTGCATCCAAAAAGCAACACAATATTCCTTTGAATGCAAGGTTTTATGAAATGCTAGGAATATTGCATTCTATGGCATCGGGTCATGAATTCAACCGGTGGAACCTTCCACTAGACCAAGCGCCACACAAATTCCAAAATCATTTGCATTGGGGAAAACCAATGGTATGGCTATCAAACGAAGGGATGCATTCATTATACATGGATCCTCAAGACAAGGATGAGTACTTCTGGATGACGCGGGACTTGGAAGTGGAATTGCGTGCCTTCGGGATCCCGGATAACGATGCAAGAGAAATGTTTTGTCGTAGCATGGGGGGGCACTAGAGCATGCATCACCAAAAATTCTTCCAATTTTCTGATAAGGAATGGAAGAAAGAAGGGCCAAATGACCCTTTTGTGGAAGTGGAGTCTGATCCTAGAGTCACAAAGCAGTACGAGGGGTACAATTTCGATTTGGGCGGGCGGGCCCGCATCTTAGCGAAGTTGGAAGAAGCAGCTAAGGTTCGTTGCATGTTGGACTTGAACACGAAAGCAATGACAGGGCATAAGATGGAAGAGATTGCTCGGGCTTTCGATAAACGGATGGATGATGTTATCACCAAGTGGAGGAAGTATCTAGGGGGCGAACCTCCAATAGCTGATAAAGGTGTACCAGCTTGGTATTACGTGCAGAGCGAAGATAAAGTCATCCAGTACCTCGAAGACTTAGTAGATGCCGCTCTAAGGACTTTAAACGCCCATGAAGTGGAGTTGTCTCCGAAGCGGAAGAATAAACGGAGAGTTGAAGAAGAGGATGACCACTCTCCAGAAACTAAAAGACTATTTGAGAGGGTTGACATGGAAGTACAAATTGGAGAAGGACCCAGTGGTGGTGAGGCGATACCTCGTCGCAAAAGCAGAAGACTCATGGTGAAGGAGGGGACATCTTGTGCTGTAGAAGAAGATAGTAGTACTGAAAACTAATAGGGAAATGGTTCGTTTTCTACTCTACATCTATTATATTAGTACTAGTAGAAAATAAATAGCTTGTGGGGATTTTAATTAGTAGTTTTCTCTACCAAAAATTATTGTACTTAGGCTATCGCGTTCATCATAGCTTCTTCATAATGTACATCGAATCATAGGTGTATGCCACAAAAGTATGTTTTGATTTCCTTCACTTTACATGTATATCTATATATACATATTTTGTATTCTCTCTCTTTTTCTATATATATAGTTTTTTTTTGGCATATAAATTGAAGAATATATCTATTTTTTTATTTTTTTATTTATTTCATTGTTTGAATTCAATTCAATATGTTCTATTTCAGACTCAATGTTATGCCTCATTTGCTTGCTCGGCCCTGTGGGGTCGGTTGGCCCTTTGAGGTCGGCCGGCCTATGGGGTCGGTCGGCCCAGTCCGGTCGGTCGGCCCCCTTGAGTCGGTCAGTCGGCCCCGTCCGTCCAGACCGTGCGGTCTGCGCCATTTGCTAATTTCTCACGATTGTTGTACTTGGCCTACGGACTGTGCAACGGTCAATTCTTATTTTTGAAGCAAAGTGCGGACTGGACAGAGTATAAGAACAAGGTTCATGTCATTTGCAAGCACTCTTGAGAAGCTGAACGCTAAGATTCCCAAGGGCTACGAGCTGCAAATTGAAAAATTTGTATCCGTTGCTTGGTATTGTATAGTTCAATGGACAGGGGGGCTTTGGTTTACAAGGCTTCATATACAAATTTTTTTTCGTACATGTAATTAGGTGCAGGAATGAACGTACTATGCGTTTGAAATCGGAGGCCGATATTTGAAGTTTCAAATTGGATCCGCAAGCTATTCATTTTTTAAAATGAGTACAAATTCTCATCTTTGGTATACCATTCCATCCCCCAGCAAAGTGAAGTGTAAGGCATGTGGGCTGGAGTTCGTAAATCGAAAATGTCGCATGTTGAGCCACTTGGGATACGAAGGCAAAAATGGCAGGCGCGACTCAGGAATAAGCCTATGTCCACGATTGACATCGGATGTCAAGTCTCTTTTCCTTCGTTGTGATGGGATGTTTCCATCAAAATCAATCATTGAAAATGTAGATGGTCGGAACGCACTGATGGTTCTAGGCAATACCTCAAACGGAAGGGAGTCGCCATGTTCAACACAAGATGACTCGTGCACAACACCGGAACAAGCAGCTCTTTCAGCTTCAAGGGTGATTCCTAGTGCCCAAACATCAAGTGACCAACAACCTACACCTTCTTCTGTAACTAGGCCTCAAAAACAAAGCCGATTAGCAGATGGATTTGAAGAAGCTGAAAGACGAAAGTTGAATATGTTGTGGGCTAATGTCTTCTATTCGGCAAACATACCATTCGCGGTAGCTCAGACTGTAGCATTCAAAGAAGCCGTCATGAGAACGGCTGACTTCAAAAGGCCATATAGTCCTCCATCGTATCAAGCTCTACGAACTAAATTGCTAGACGAAGCAAAGGCAAATCTTGAGGTGAAGTTGCATAAGAGGACCGAGGATAGTATCCGAAAGTTTGAACACAATATTCAATATTTTGAGAGGTTTAGGGCCTCTCATAATAATATTTTCCATTTAGGCCCTAAAAAGTGAATTGTAATGTTAACTAGTTTAGGTGGGCAATCACTAACTTTGCTAGTTGTAATACACAATTTCCATTAAAATGAGAGTCTTTTTAGTGATGGACTGTTGAAATACATGAAGTTTGCTTTAGGGTATATATTCTGATTTATATAAGTGAAGAGAATGACATCTTTTGAACACCAAATCATAAGCTCCGCGGTTGGTTGTAAGGGGTTGTTCATCTCATTGAAGCGGTCCGGGTTCAATTCCCATTGGGTTTGTATGAGCGCATGAGAGAAAAAACATAACTTGGTGCTACTAAGTGAGCTTTGCCGGCAGGAAAGTTGTAACAACCAACCGACCCCCTACCCAGAATGTGACAAGTGCTTTACATGTTAACCAAATAAATAGTGGATATATCCACTACATTTTTTTCTCCAATAGCAATGTAATTTCAAATAAAATATATTTAGTGATACACAAATAAGAAAATGAATTAAAAAATAGAAAAAATATAGCTCAAGAATAAAAAATATATATATATTAAAGACTATATTTAAATTCCATTGTTTTGTAAACACAAAACATACACTTAAAACAATCATGCAGTATCAAACACTAAAATAGAATCAACCAACGGAAACCTATATCCTCTAAAAAAAACTGAAACGACTATCATCTATTATAATATTAAGGGTCCAACACTTATGCAATGAAAAACAACTTCATATAAGATGTAGAAATAAAACAATACCCTCCATATGAATGTCATAGTTAAAATGCATCCAATGTATGTACATGATTTCTCCATATCATGTATATGAAGCCAAACTCTGGTTGATAATTTCGATTTGAACTGTAGGGATCTTGATTCTGCATTGGCGAGTACCTCTTCTGTTTTGAGACTTCCATGCTGTAATTAAAGCGTTTGTTGTCTCCCACGCAGGTTCTTCGGTTTCATCAACCCTCCAAAGCAAACCTCTATCACTATCCCATCCTTCATAGAAGTCTTGAACTTCTTGATTGTGTGATGTTGGCCGAAAGTATTGAATGTGCACACAGTTTGGTTTCTCGGGGTTAGAGTTTGGATCAAACAATGCTTTGGCAATCCAAACTAGTCTGCTGTCACCGTCTGCAGGGCAAACTGCAACAAAATACCCTTCGTATACATCTCGAGCCACCCTAAAGGATGGTTGTGGACGATCCCTCAAGGGCCCAACATAAGGCTCATCCTCTCCATGCTCTTCGAGATCTTCACCATCTTCGTCTAAATGATCAACTTCTGTCACTTGAATACGAGTAGTTGGCTAGAAACCGTCTTTTAGAGCACTAGAAGTAGGAAGTGGCTCTTGAAGAGCTGCCTTTACACCACGCCAATAGCGCACCACATTCTCATAGCGCCTACGATGTTCTCCACTCACGTCTACTCTACACAAGTCGTCCCAATAGTTTATGAATCCTGATAAACCTTTGACAATGTCATTGACACCTTTCATTGGGTTGAGTGGTACTGGCAAAGGCACACCACGTGGCCACAGACTCCGTCCTTCATCGTCTTCTTTCCACAACTTAATGGCTTGACCGTGCCTGCCTAACCAGTTTTCATCCGTGCACTTCAACTTGTACTTCATGATTGGGCATCCAACAGAGTCTAGGTAGAACTTCACTTGTTGCGGTCTTGTGTGTCCTACAAGGATTTCATCACCATCCATCCATTTTCCTGCAATGAAACGCTTGAAATCAGGCACCTCCTCTATGAGGTGAGGGATAGTAGGAATAGACTCAACATCCATGAATGACTTCATGAGCGCCGAGATTGTTGGGAAGTTCTCCTTCTTCAATAGCATGCTCCATCTTCCAAACAATGCGTCAATGTCGTCGTGTGTGTGACCAACAATCATGAAGTTGACATACACTTCTCTGAAGATCTTGTTAGCAACAAGTAGAGACCAGAAACAGAAAACATATCTATTCTTATTGTTGCCGATGGCATTGTCCATTTGCACATTCAAAATAGGAGGCAAAGGCACTGTTGGAACTGCATTCATTGGAGGTGGTGGCAGTGACGCGTCGCACATTTCTTTACCCTGCAGCACTGCCCTGAACAAATTTGAAGACCCTGACCCAGAAAATAATTGCCGAGAAGAAGACTTCGATGGCAATTCTAGATCCCGCAACAACTTTGCCATAGAACCAATTGTATAGTTTGAATCGTGTTTAAAGAGATCCAAACCATAATGTGCGTAATGCACATCTCCATGACCATGAGCAATCATGCCAGTGACAGACACAAGCAATTTCACAAGGCCATCCAGCTCTTACTCCTGTGGGAAAAGACTGGAGAAGCAGTCTTTGCATGATCCATCTTGTCGTGCATAACTGTGAGGCATTCGTGTGGAAAAGCTACTGAACGGTGACGGTTTGCATAATACAACTCCCGATGACCTCGAGCAATCTCATTGCGCCTATCCAACTTCCGAGAATACTTCAATTCATTGTGTGACCCACTTATAGCACCCTTCTTGAGGTCTTGCAATTTGTCACACATGCCACATCGTGCAAAATTGTCTCCAGGCTTCTTCACCTCATACTCAAGGAACTTACAGCACCTAATCTTACTCAAGTTCGAAGCTGACACCTCACTCAGTCCAAAAACAACATTGACATCATTGAGTTTTTTCATCTTACCCTTCCACTGGAAGGTAGAAGGTAGGATCTTGGCCACAACTTTCTCTCCTGACTTCAAGGTCTTTGTACGATGAGGCATGTGATCTGCTTCTTTCTCTAGAATGCACTTCAATGTTGCTATAGCTTGTTGAGTGTGTTTCCTCGGTTTCACCGTTCCCTTATTGCCATGGTCCTTTGCCTCTCGACCACACCTAATGTACGATTGGTAGCGATAGAATGTGGCCTCAGAGACCCCAGCTATATGCATCCACGCTCGCATACATACCGGTGTATTGTCAATTGACACCATTCGTCTACCACGCTCGTCAACATGCACCTGCCTATGCACATCCATTTTCATGTAGGTCCTGTGCTTGAACGTGGAGTTGCGATACATGCGTTCACGAAAGGCTCGAATCTTATCCCTAGGAAATGGCTGAACACAGTTGCGACTACAACATATTTTAGTAGACACTGCATGGATGGAATCTTGAGTAAGCAACTCCTTCGATTTCAAATTTGTTTCACGGGGCGCATTTCGGACCATACTTGTGTATGGTCTCGAAGACGTCGAAGAGGGCGGATTTAAGAGAGCCTGTTGGAGACAATTGAATTTGTCCCTAGCCTTATGGTCTCTAAGGCTAGCTCCATGACAATGGACAAGATGAATAGGCCAAGCCAACAATGAGCACACTTGTTCCTCTGGTAGGTCCTCTTCGCTATGTGTTTTGGAGATGTGGATCGCCACGTGGGTGTCACCAAGAGGGCCATTGGCACCCAAAACGAGGTCAGAGTTCACACTATGACAGACACCTTCACCCACAAGCACTCCAGTCTCATTGTACAAGGTGACAACTCGAGTATTCCAAAGCCGACGTGGTAGACCTTCGCATTCCGGGACCCCAACATTCATTGCTTCGACATTCTGAAATTCGTCTTCTGAAGATGCCATGAAATCCTCTTCATCATTTCTGAATTCATTGGATTCAGAACCTGATGACATGTCCATGTCATCAGGGTCATCTATAGTATCCATGGATATCTGTAAAAATGCAATGTGAAATAGGGTAAGTGAATTGAAGCATAGATCATGCAATTTCATTCATGTTCAGGTCGACCCGACCTGAATGACCAAATGTTATAGGTACATCTATGACAGCAACGAACTTATTTTCTGAAGCCTAGGTTTCAACTGCAATTGACATCATTCATTAAAATTTCTTATAAATTCAGATATATGTAAACACTGTTTTCAGGTCGAATCGATCTGAAGTGTCTGACCCCTGTCTTGTATAATTTTTGTCAGCCAAAAATATTAATGTAAGAAGACTAAGTACAATCCTGAACTTCAACTCGGATCAACCTGAAGTGTCCCTTGTACTCTGAGACAATGATCCCATCTTCATCTGTTCAATTCGACAGGGAATTTCCAATTTTATTTCTTTAAAAATCTCGAACTTCTCAAACTGAAGTCTGTGATGGGAGTACCCACACTTCAGGTCGAACCGACCTGAAATGAGGACTTGCAGTGAACTGAATCCCATCTGCACACTATTATCATTACGTACAGAATTCTTGGTGACTAAATCTGTGAATATTGGGAATTTCAGAAGGACATCTACGAGATTTTCACTTGAACGAAATTACAATTATAGATACGGTTTAGGTCGACTCGATCTGAATTGCCATGTATACCATTTCATAAATGATATTCGATGACAGAACTATTCAATCTACCTAGGATACGTTTCAGATTACTTCAATTACTATTATATGGGTCAGTTCAGGTCGACTCGACCTGAATTGCATGAATGAATGATTAATGTAGACAATCTCACATTCAAGTCGACTCGACCTGAGTTGCATGAACGAATGACTAATATAGAGAACGTCACATTCAGGTTGATTCGACCTGAATTGCATGAACGAATGACTAATGTAGACAATCTCACATTCAGGTCGACTCGACCTGAATTGCATGAATGAATGACTAATGTAGACAATCTCACATTCAGGTCGACTCGACCTGAAGTGCATTACAAAAATTACTCATGTACCGTTGTTCGTATTCAGGTCGACTCGATCTAAACAGTTCCGGATTTCTCGGACATTGTGTTGGCAGTCTCGTAGTAACCATGATCTCGTGTTCCGGGTTTCTCGGCAAGATAATCGGGCACTGCACTCTCAGAATTCTGCAACTCAGATGTCGAGAACTGAACATTGAATAAAGACCTTGTCACTCAAAATTGAGGAAGCCCAAAACTCATAATCGTGCAACTCAATTTTCAGTAATAAACATTGGAAACACACGCACTCTGCCAACTTCAGCAACTAGGAACTCGACAATAGATGGCAGCGCTGAAAGAAACATTATACACACTCAGAAAACTACTATGTGCTTACAAAGTAACTATGTCCAATCCATTGAATGAAAATGTTTGAAAATGCTAAAGGCTTCTAACCTGAGGACATACGGAAGGCAACAAGCGCGTTCACCGAGATCCTCGAAGCGCAATACTCCGACACTCTAGATAGTACAAGTACAGAAGTTGATAGAGTTCAGTAATGACATGAGAGAAGTGAAATCTCGCATGAACGTCCATGCATTCGCGACGGAGAAGGAGAGTACCCTAATGCGCGCGGACGCAACGACATTCAAAACAATTTTGGTGGCAATGTGTAGGCGCAAATGCGAAGGCGGGAGCTGTAGGACGGAATTTGAAAATCCCGAACTCCTTCCGCAAATTCCTTTGATTTTTGATTCCCGCCTATACTGTTCATGACAGAAATAGCCACTGACAGCTATTAAGTACTTATGAGGTTGCTTTCTTGCACCGTTAAGCACTAATTTCTAGATTCTATTTGTAACAGAATCTAGGCAAGAGATTTTCATTGTCTTTTTTTCTTTTGCAATTTCTGGAAGTCAATTTGATTTTGCTGAAGTTAGGGTCTGTTTGTAAATTTAGACAAACACAACCTTTTACACCATCCAAGTGTTTGCATGTGATTTTATCAATAAGGGTTTTACGGTTTAGGGTTTAGGGTCTTTAGGGTTTAGGGTTTAGGGTTTTTAGGGTTTAGGATCTTTAGGGTTTAGGGTCTCTAGGGTTTAGAGTCTCTAGGGTTTAGGGTCTTGGGTTCAGGTATTTTTGTAGATTAATAAATCATTTCATATCATATTTTTGAAATATTGAATACATATTTAATTTAGAAGTGAATTCAAGGTTTTAGTACACACTAAGGAATTATACTGCATGCACTTTCAAATTCTTTTTATAATGTTCGCAATATTAATTTTTCCATGAATCCAAATTATTTCGCAGAGATTTGCAACTTGTGTGTTATTTTTTCGGACATGCTTCCACGTCAAACCGATACAAATTAATGGTTTGGTTTGTATTAATTACAACATCAATCCTAAAGTTTTGTTTTGGAAACTCATTTGAAAAAGTGTGGGGAAGCAATAGGGTTGTCTTAAAATTAAGTTTTTCCATGAATCCTAATTATTTTGAACATTTGCAACTTGTGTGTTACGTTTTTGGACATGCTTGCACGTCAAACCGATATAATTTATTGGTTTCGATTCTATTAAATAGAGCATGATTTCTAGAGTATTAGTTTTGAAATCCATTTCAAATGAAGAAGACAGTGTAGGAAAGCAATAGGGTTGTCTTAAAATTAAGTTTTTCCATGAATCCTAATTATTTTGAACATTTGCAACTTGTGTGTTACGTTTTTGGACATGCTTCCACGTCAAACCAATATAATTTATTGGTTTGGGTTCTATTAAATACAACATGATTTTTAGAGTGCTTTTTTTAAACCCATTTCAAATGAAGAAGACAGTGTAGGAAAGCAATAGGGTTGTCTTAAAATTAAGTTTTTCCATAAATCCTAATTATTTTGAAGATTTGCAACTTGTGTGTTACGTTTTTGGACATGCTTCCACGTCAAACCGATATAATTTATTGGTTTGGGTTCTATTAAATACAGCATGATTTTTAGAGTGCATTTTTTAAACCCATTCCAATTAAAAAAGTGTGGGGAAGCAATAGGGTTGTCTTAAAATTAAGTTTTTCCATGAATCCTAATTATTTTGAAGATTTGCAACTTGTGTGTTACGTTTTTGGACATGCTTGCACATCAAACCGATATAATTTATTGGTTTGGGTTTTATTAAATACAGCATGATTTTTAGAGTATTCGTTTTGAAATCCATTTCAATTGAAGAAGTGTAGGAAAGCAATACGGTTCTTTTAAAATAATTTTTCCAATGAATCCTACCCGATGAATTCATCCTCAAAATTTCAGTAGAATTTTTATGTATTAGATAAAATGCAGAGCAAGAAATGGGTTGGCGCTTGCTATGCTATCCATTCATCATTAGAATTTTATAAGAATTGTTGTGTAAAACTTTCAAATAAATCTTCAAATAAAAATCTCAAAAACTTTCTGAAGAACTTAATTCTTTTGGAATCCAAAATCACTTCAATTGAATGAATTTCTCAAAATTATTTAGTAGTAGCAATAGAAGATTGAAATCATGAAAACTCACAGCTCACAAAAGAACAAAATCATAGAAGTGCAAAGGAGTGTAAAGCCAAGAGAAGCAATGGATTTGCTACCTCTATAATATCATTCTATGGATCCTCTTTAATATCACCTTCATTTCAACAACTATATTATGTCTATAATATCACCCGGTGGAAAAAGTGATATTACAAAAGTGATTGTTGGAGATCAACTCATGGTGTACAAGTGAAAGGTCAATATGAACGTTTACCTTGTGGTTTTGATATTTGATTCCTACTTGTGTTCATCTGATTTTAATTCTTGTATGATTTGAATATTGTTTGAGGAATTCTCTTCTCCGTTTTCAAATGAAATTAGACTTCTATAAGTCTCATTTCGGTGGAATACTCTCATTTTAATGAATATTACGTTATGACTAATAGTGAGCAAAATTTGTGGTGATTGTTTTTGTGTTATTTCAAAGTAATCAATAAGAATTTGTATATAGAAGTGTTTTGATGGCTAGTCACTCCAAGGTTCATCGTGAAGAGTGCTAGGATGGTGAATAATTATAAATAAGCTAAGAATTCTACCGCCATAAAGAAATTCATATGTATAATTCAAATTATAAATGAAGTTTCCCTAAAAATTTATATTGAAATCTTTAGGAACAAGACAGTGGTCTGAAGGTCTTTGACCAAGGGTGTCAGTTAAGTTTTTATATGGAATTCATAAGTGGTCTTTCAGATTTTTTAGAATTACATCAATTATGTTACACAATAAAAAGGGGTAATTACTACAGTCAGTACCAATTCATCTAAGGAAACTATTAGTCAATCGTTCTTATAGTATGCACTTAATGCCTAGAACAAAATTGCAACTAATAATGATCGAATTTTTTTTGTTAAAATGGGAGGTCTCTGGCAGTAGTCAGTATACAAATGAAAGTTCGTACACCTTACTAAAGCCAATGATTTAGATAGTGAAAAAAAAAATGATTTCCAAATGAAGAAATCAATATTTAAAGATTAAAAGGTAAAGGATTCACTTCCAATTCCCGTTAAAAAATTCAGGAATGAAAATATGTATTCTACATAGGTTTTCATGTGAGGAAGCTTTTAGGTATCATTGGGATTGAATTTGAAGGATTGACTATCGTGGTTAAATACAAAAAATGTTACATTATTCAAATGAAGTTTTGTGATATTCATGTTTGTAAACAAACTTTTTAGTATTTTTGTTTCAACTAGAGGTTGGCGCTTGCTATGCTACGCATTCATCATTATAATTTTATAATTTTTTTATATATTAGATAGAATGCAGAACAAAAATTTCAATAAATCTTCAAATAAAAATGACTAAAATCTTTGTATAATTTTTTTAAAAAGTAAGCATATATTGAAATGTACAATAGAAATTTATTGAATGATGAATGAAACATATGCAATGGTAAATACTATAAAAGATACACATACATTAGGGTTTAGGGTTAAAAATTTGACTCCATTGTTACAAAAAATGGCAATCCAAATTGAAGAATTGAAAAGAAAAATTTATAAATCTTAAAAGCTTTTTAAACAACTCAATTGTTGTGGAATCCAAAATCATTTCAATTGAATAAATTTTTCAAAATCATTTGGTAGTAGCAATAGAAAATTGAAATCATGAAAGCTCAAAGCTCACAAAAGCACAAAATCATAGAAATGCAAAGAAGTGTAAAGCCAAGAGAAGCAATGGATTTGCCTTCTCTATAATATCATCATATGGATCCTCTCTAATATCACCTTAATTGCAACAACTATATTATTTCTATAATATCACCCTTTGTAAAAGTGATATTATAGAAGTGATTGCAAACTGCTACTCTATTTCTATGATATCACATTGTGTAAAAATACAATTTCTATGTATGCATGATTGACAATATTTTTACATAATATTTAAAATAATTATTTTACAGACTTATTGAAATCATTATCATGCAATCTATTCAAATATATCAAATTTTTACTAATATGTAATACAATGAATGCGTAGCATAGCAAGCACGAGCCCCTAGTATTAATGATAGCATTTGTGATATTACAGAGAGACTTATGATTTTAGTAGTATGATAAACAAACCAAATTTTGAAAAAAGGGTATCTATTATTATGTGAGGCTACAAAAAGGGACATATCACGGTCCAAGTACTTGGGACGGGTATTGAAGATGGTCGGGTATTAAAGGCAGGTATTGAAGAAGGCCAGGTACCTAAAACCACCTGGAAGAACCAAGTACCTAGACCGCCGAGTATTTGCCTGCAGAGTTCTGGAAACCTAGGGTTTGGTGTCCGCACATTTTCGTGCATGTCCGTTGTTTTGTCGTGCACCTCTGTTGTTCCCTCGTGAATCTCTGTTGTTCTCTCGTGCATTCCGCTATATTCTCGTGCATTCCACTGTTCTTTGGACGCATTTTTGTTGCATCTTTGTTGTTTGTGCATTTCGCACTTGCCGGCAGTTGATACGCATTTTTTTAGCACGGGCGTCGTGAAGAAGAGGACCTTGTTTTCCGCATTGATTTGTGTGTGACTTTGGAGTTCGATTCAATTGGGGGGACTTGAAGCTGTGAAGAAGCGGACCTCAAGGCGGGCGTTGTGAAGAAGCGGACCTTGAGCATTGTTTTCTATGTGATTTTGGAGTTCCATTCGATCGGGGGGACTTGAAGCTGCTGGGTGGTGCTGTGTGTTTGCATCTGAAGGAGGTGCAGCTTGATCTCAAGGACGTGCAGCTTGAAGCAGGGTTTGGGGTTTGAGGTAAAAACCTGACTCCATTCATCACTGTTGTAGGAATGCAATGGTTCTCTTGAGGCATGTTTAAGGGTTTAGGTCTGTCAGTTCTGTTTAGGCATGTTTAAGGGTTTAGGTCTGTTTAAGGGTTCTCTTGGGTCTTTTCTCAATTCCTCCAAGGTCTGTCAGTTCTGTACTCAACGACGCTAGGATTTCGCGCAATAGGAGTCTTGTTTTTGCGTTCTGAATTTTTGTTACTGTGAATTTTCACAATTGTCTAAAGGAGGCTTGATCCACTTGGGAGTCTTTCTTCGAGAGTTTGTGTCCAGTAAAGCGGACCATCTTCAAGAATTTGTGTTTGTGAGCCACGGCTATGGCGTCTACTGATGCGAGGAGGTTTCCAGTGAAGTCCAGGTCGGTCTTGGGAGTGTTCCTGTTCTTAAGATTGGAGTCTCTGTTCCTCTGAGGGTACTGATGTGAAAGTGGCACTTCTGCTTCTTTGGACACTTAGGGTTTGGGATTGGTTTTTTTGCTTTGAGTTGGGAATATTGTTGCATTTCCTCTGAAGTGTTGAATTCAAAATAATGGAGGAGGTACTTTCACGACATTTCATGATTTGTATGCATAAGATGTTATTTCTACAAGATGCATTTCTGCAAGCTGTGTGCATTTCTGCAAGCTGCGTGCATTTCTACAAATGCATGTCTGCGTTTCTACATTGTTGGATTCAGCTACTTGTGTGAATCCTCATTGTACTTGTGTGGGGATTGTATTGTGCCAGAGCACTTTGCCGAGGTTCTGAAGAGCAAGGTTGTGTAACCTTATTCTACTTCAAAGAATAGGTACTGGTGGATAAGCTACAACAACAACAACGAGGTTAGTATCTAAAACTTCATTGTTTGTTTTTCCTTGCTCACATGTGGTTGCACAATTTATTCTAGAAAATGAGCTTCTGGAGATAAGAGTTGTGTATTCTGTTGGGTGGTATTTGCTCCCAACAGATTGGATCTTTCTTTGTAATTGTTGGAAGGAATGTGGTTGCTTGGAATATGTTTGCAGTTTGTTTCTTGGCATTTGGTTTGCAATGTAAGTTTTTTTAAATTGGTTTGTTTTTTGCATTTCAGATTGACAATTGTAGCACTGGAGTTACAAGATTGTGGAGTCCATAATAAGCAACTACACTGAAAGTAGGAGCTAAGTTGAGGCTGAAGTTGCATAGCGCTTGCTTGTAGAAACTCAGGTATGTATTAATTTCAATTCTCTTGCACCATCTCAGCTTTGAATAGTGATTTCTGTGATTGTTGTAAAGCTAGCTGCAATGTCCAATGGGGTTTAACTTGCGGGATGTATCGTGTGCGTACGTTCCTTTTTTAGTTCTCGTGAGGTTTGTTGTTTTCTATTAGAATTCATGGTTTGGGAGTTTCTAGATGGAAACATGCTTGTTTGGGTTGTTGTAGGATTGTACAATGACTTTTTGGTTTTAGGTTTTGGTAGTCTACTGGTTTGAGATGTTTTTGATTTCTTTGGCTTTTTTCAACTCTTGAATTTGTTGAAAATGTGGATAATATTGTAGGTTCAGGAGATTAATCCATCTGCATTGCATTTCAAGATCCTCATTTTTTAATTCCTGAGGTGAGTTATAATGCACAGGACTTCGTTTAAGGTTTAGGGTTCAGAAAATGGCATTCATTGTTTAGGGTCCAATACTTCAGTTCCAGGATTTGTTTAGGGTTCAGTGCTTAGGGTCCAGGGTTTGTTTAGGTACATTGCTTAGGGTTTAGGGTTTAGGGTTTCCTTAAAGTCTACGAATTAGAATTCAGAATGTCAAGGAAAGAAATGACCAGCCACAACCACACAAATTCCCCAGAATCAACCCAATACTACCCGGATATCATCTTGTCAAACTGAATTCCTAAACGTACCATGAATGTAAGGCGCCTGAACGAAACTACAATTCAGGTCGCATCGACCTGAATTGCATATCCCTTCAAACACATATCCTAGGTTCGGGCAAGTTCCATGAAAATTTTCAGATGAGATAAACCTGCATTTCAGGTCGGTCTGACCTGAAATGTACACCTACTAACATTTTCTGTACAAAGAAGGCAACTAAATGGAAGGGAATTGCACTAACATGTCAGAAGACAAATAACAAAGTCGTCCAAATTCAATGCAGATCAGGTCGGTTCGACCTGAACTGCAAAGAACACCTTATGCAATCTAATGTGTCAAATAAGTTGTAAGACCAACAAATAAATAACTATCATGATAATAGACACCTATTTATAAACAAATGGACTAATAAATGAATTCATTAACGTGTCGGTAATATACGTCACATGACCCACATTACAATTCAGGTCGCATCGACCTGAATTGCAAAGCCCCATAAATCATATCCTCTCCCAAATCTTTGCATTTGTCCGTGCTATTTCATGGACAATGTTGACATGAGATGAACATGCATTTCAGGTCGGACTGACCTGAAATGTACACCTACTAGCATTGTCAGTACAAGGCAAGCAACTGAGTAGCATACATTATCACTAACATCCCAGAAGAGAAATAACATGATCATCAAAATTAAATGCAGATCAGGTCGGTCCGACTTGAATTGCAAGGAAGACCCTTTGCAATCTGACGTGTCAAATAATTTGTAAGGCCAACAAATAAATTACTATCACGATATTAGACACCTATTTGTAAACAAGTTGACTAATAAATGAATTCATTAACGTACCGGTAATGTACGTCACATGACCCACACTACAATTCAGGTCGATGCAACCTGAATTGCAGAGCCCCATAAATCATATCCTCTCCCAAATCTCTCCATTTGTCCGTACTATTTCATGGACAATGTTGACATGAGATGAATATGCATTTCAGGTCGGTCCGACCTGAAATGTACACCTACTAGCATTGTCAGTACAAGGCAAGCAACTGAGTAGCATACATTATTACTAACATCCCAGAAGAGAAATAACATCATCGTCAAAATTAAATGCAAATCAGGTCGGTCCGACCTGAATTGCAAGGAAGACCCTCTGCAATCTGGCACAGCAAATACATATTCCCTTCACCAACATACATATTTATATGACTATATTAGATACCTAGTATAATTAACAAATTGACCAAAAGACACATTTCTAATAAACATCCATTTACCAACAACAAACATGACAACACTACCGCATGCAATTCAGGTCGCACCGACCTGAACTGCCAGTTCCAAAGTGAGAACAATACGTACTAGGACGATCCGATAACATTAATCAATAACATTGAGGCCATCACAATAGCAGAAATATTTGCATATTCCGACTAGAACTTTAGGTCGAGTCGACCTGAAGCGTATGAAGCAAAACGAACCGAGTCCAAGTAGATCAAACACATAGAAGATGAAATGTAGAAGCTCCATGTACAGGTTTTTAGGTCCAGTCGATCTGAAGTAACAGAGCAACAAGTCTTGTTCTAACAACATCCCGTTTGGATAATGAATGCAGAATGGATGACCAAATTGAGAAGCTGGAGGCCTTCTACGTACGCTGTGCGCACGAATCCTCTGGGGAGGAAGGGGACGACTTTGACAATGACGGAGACTACTGGGAATTCAAAAATCCCGACAAGGTTGAGAGTTGGAGTCTCCACATGATTCCTTTCAAGAACCTCATTTGCTTCGCTGCAAAGTTCAAAGACACCGACCATTTCTTCAACATATCCTTTGATGAGAAGATAAAGGACGTTGCCCACGACAGTGGTCCATTCTTGAAAATTCTGTGTGTTACAGCTGTGATTGGTACACCCGAAAGCGAGCAGTACCACTTCACTATTCGCTTGGACTCCTCAAGATGTGCCTTCAACATATCGCACTTCCTGTCAACGCTGGAACCGACTGAGTACAGAACGGAGATTCCCGACCTTGAAAAGAAAGTTGACCACAACTACTTCAAGACAAAGGACAGGAAGTTGGCGACGAGGAAGGCCCTATACTCTCGCCTGAAGACACTCCTCAACGACTTCACAATTCTGAAGACGAAGCTTGAGCTGAAGAAGAAAGACATGACTGTCAGAACTGTCTCTCAGGAGTTTCCAAGTAACGTGGAGGGACAGAGCTCAATGGGTACACCTGGAACCCAACAGAGTCGGGGGACAAGAAAGTCCATGCAGGCCGCTACTCCAGCACGAGCTCCCAGGAAAAGTAAGTTCGCATCAACCTGAACAGCGGCAATAGCAACGCAAGACCCTAGTGCAGTTTTACCAGGGGAGCTGAGTTTTGTATCTGCGGTAACTGAGGTCCCGATCCCTTATGACACCAAGAAATCGCACGATTACATTGCGTCCGTGGAGGCATACAAGGCCTACAAGAAGCACTGCACGGACGCCTACATCTTTGGCCTGGAGGATAAGAAGACAATTTCCATTGAGCAGCTCATCAAGGCCCCAAAGGACTTAAACATCCGTAGCCATGAAATGAAGCTCGCGGAGGACATGATGACATACCTCTAGGAAATGCCAGATAAGTCCACAAAACAAACATTGTGTGTCATGCCAGTGGATTGCTTCGAGAAACCAAAGCCGGAGGACTGGCCAGCACTTGAAAGGAAGAACTTCTACATCATCAATGGGCAGCACAGTGTGACTGCCAGCAAAATGATGGTAGACCAAAACCTTGACAAAGAGATTGTCAAGAACTTTCGTCAATGGGATTGCTACGTGGTCTGGTCCACAGATGCCCAGAAACTACGCGACATATCGGCGTACTACAATAGGGTCAACCACTTCGTGGCGCAAAAGCCCTCGTGGTCAACAAACATTCTGAGAGCCAGAAAAGTGTGGGAACTCATGGGGAGGCCACGCAATCCTAGGGAAGCGGCCCCAATAGCGACAATGTCCAACGTCAAGCGAAACGCTAAGAGTACAGCAAATAAGAAGAAATTCATGGTAAGAGATTCAGGTCGAGTCGACCTGATCTGAGAATGTCGTCTGCCACCTAGTGTTCCAGCCAGCATAGGTGATGTATTGATTTACTTCACGTGATAATGAATGAAGAGTTCGAAGTAAGCAGAACGACAAAGGTGCATTTGACATTCAAAATGAAATGTGTAGTTTAGGTCGGTCCGAGCTGAATAGAGAGCTCCAAATTGACCGTGACATACAAAATTGCGTTGTAGGAATTCTCATCGGCAATGTACAAGCGGTTCGCTTTGCTAGATGTACTAAAGGCCCAGAAGGCTGCAAAAAGCAAGGACGCTAAGGAGAAGCTCGAAATCCGAAACGAGCTGAAGATAATCACAGCTCCGGACGACGTGTACAACCTGTGGAGCGAGGTCATTTCTAGTGCTGCGCATGGGGAGTTGATAGACCCCAATACTAGACTGAAGTACAATGAGAAGGCCACTTGGAAGCCCGAGCAAGGGAATCTGACGCATGAGTTCTTCAAAGTGCTCGGAAACCTTTCCTTCAATGACTTGTCGAAGCTGGCCGAACATATTCTGCATCAGAATCCAGGGAGCAAGAACAAGGACTACCCGAAGGTCACAATCAAGCTTCTCTCTGCTGTACAGGAGAGCTGCTACACTACTAGGGAGTGGGTGGAGAGAAGGAAGCGCAAGCACAAGGTGAAGATGGAGCTTCACACCTTGGACGCAAGTCTCGGGCTCATGTCCTCCTTGAACGAGCTGAACCACAAGAAGTGGAGGGAGTTCAAACGAAGTCGGAACTTCACGAGTGCCACCATGAACGTGCTGCTAGAGCAGCCAAGGAACGAATACTGGATGGAGGCAAAGCAGTCAAGAGCAAAGGGGAAGAGCGCTGAGGAGATGTCAATGTACGCGGCTGAGTTCTTCCGGGTCTTCCTGCAGCAGAGAAACAATTTTGTGCCCCCAAAATCCATTGCATACTATCGTCCATATGACGTTATGTATAAGACGCATTAGGATTGGCCTAGAGGCGTGCTCACTGCAGAGAACGTGAAGGACATCAAGCTTGGAGTGTGGGACCTGCGTTACACACCGAATGTGGTGTCAAAGTCTAAGTGTACGCCAGCCGATCGATACTTCGCTGCAGTTGTCGAGTCCTTCCAAGAAAAGGGCCAGCCCCTTCTCGAGGACATTCCGGTATGGGTGCTCATTTGTTCCGACCTCGCCGAGCAAACGCAAGCACTTCACTTCATAGACAGCAATCCCGCGTTGAAGGAGTACTCCATGAGTTTCTCTAACTACATGCCCTCATCCAATGAGCGTATCGGTGACTTGTCTGCACGAAGCAAGAAGGCGGTGGAACCAATATACCTGACCATCCTACAAAGCCCAAGCAATGCTAGGACAGTGAGAATGAGGTCTTCCTATGATGCTCCCAATACTGAAACATTTACGAGGCCCGGGGCTTACAACGAGCTAGAGTTCAGGATTAATAATACTGAACTACGGATGGAGTTCTTCCTCAATCTTGTGAGGAAATTCTGCACTCTTGGAGAAAGCGTAATGTCATTCTTCGTTGGGTCGAAGTTCACGTGTGCTGCGATGGTAAGCCTGAACACAATTAATTCCACAATGTAATGTTTTGGCTATGGTTAAGGTCGATTCGACCTGAATAAAATGGACATGTATTTCTTCTTGAAATTATAAGGTGAAAGAAACCAGGTCCGGTCGACCTAACTCGTAGCATTGATTGGAGTGTGTTCCTCCATAGTTTGGCTCGACCTGACCGGTGCCATTGAGTGCCCGAGAGTGAACTTCAGGTCGGGTCGACCTGACCCAACCTACTGCTGACGTTACATGAAATACCATTGTATCCTCGTTAGGGAATTTTCATACTATCATAATCTGATAGTATGTGACGCTGTGTGTGACTTTGCAGATGAGTGGGGTTAATGTGTTTGCTGTGGGGGACTCAGAGGAGTCTGACCAGTGGATTGAAATTGCAACCACTACGAAGAAACTGGATAAGAACGATTTTCTTCCAAAGGGATACTTTGTTGATGAGGGCAAATTCCCGCGCCGACCAGCGGGGTCAAGCACGCCTTCGTCATCAAAGCGCAAGGGGAAGGCAACTGGAGAGGCAAGCACGCTGTCCGGTCGGAGGTCATCTGCAATCATATAGTATGAGTCCTCCGACAGCGATGGGGCAGCCGGTGATGATGACGACGACGACGACGACGTTCCCATGGATCGGAGCACCCCTCCAGTGATCCACTCTCAAAGCATCCGGGAATCATCAGCGTCGTCGGGTCAACCACTTGACACCTCTACCATGCCGTCTCCAGCCTCCAGGGAGAAGCGGAAGAGGGGAAGATCGCAAGCCGCCGCCGACTATGATGTAGAAATTGCAGAGCTGAAGAGGAGGTGGGAACTGGATCAAATGATATTTGACAGGCAGGCCAGGGAGATGGCGGAGTTGCGACAGTTTATGGTGGCAATGTCACAAAAGAACGACTCCAAATTGGAGGCCATTATCAACAGTCTTGGTGGGGCCATGCCTCTAGCATCCGTACAGCCGTCTCAGGTTGACCAAGTGCTTTTGCTGTAGGGAGCGCCAGCAAGACCAACGATGAGTGGATCCTCAAGCTTACCCTCCACTCCACGATTGACTGGGGTGCCTTTTGTCTCTCTCACTCCTCTTGCAGGTTCCGCAAATCCTCCAACTCCTCCTCCTACTGAGGAGTGCCCCTCTACCCTTGCACCTCCACCTTATGACGAGGACATGGCTCGAGTTCCACTTGATGGTGGCAGGTCCTCAGAGACCTTGGAGTCTAGCCCGAAGATGCTTGCGGATCCTGCCATCGCCATTGATGATGATCGGAGTCATGCATTGGATGGCGAGGATGCACCATTAGGTTGACCACACAATCACTCGATGTCATTTGTATAGAATTAGCTCGACTCGAGCTGATTTGTGTCATAGGTTGTACTTAGATAGAGACCCTTAGTGTGGGAGACAATACTTTTTGATAGAAAACAATTTTTTGACAAATCCATATCTTCATGTAAGATGATGACTTCTTTGTACTTAATTTTATTAATCAATTATACGGATTTTTCTGTAAAAATTTTAAGTCTTGTTTGTCTGGCCCTTCCTGAATTGCAGAACCTCCTCTAATGGCTATCTCAACTGGACCGAATGATCTTCCGAAATCTATTGCTCCTATACAACATGTACAATGTCCAACATTTGGTTGTGGCATTATAGAAGCTACAAGTGGAGGTGCACCGGAATCTGAGTCCATGCACTTAGATGATGACGTCTCTATTCCCGACGCTCAGCTTCTGGAGATTGAAATGCCAGACCCTGTTGGACCGACGCTGTCTTTGCTGGAAAAGGTAACCTCGTGCCCATGCGTCCTTGATCTCTGCGCTAATAGGTACCTCTGTGTTCATATATAGTCTACGAAAATTGGATTTTGCCTTTTTCCTTGAGTTTCGAAATGTGTTAGTGCAGCTTAGTAACTGGCTGCACATTTGTCTGTTTGATAGCAGGGATCGGTTCCCCCGTCTGAACGTGGAGATACGTTGAAGGATGTTGAGATTCCATTGACGTCCAGGGTGACCGTCGCCGAGAAGTGGCTGAATGTTGTCTTGGACTTGAATGGAGTCTTGTGTGTCTGTGAAGACGCCAAGTACAAGGGGTGGGTTGTGCACGTCGGGAATACAGACCAACCGCACTCCGCCACGATTCCTGCGATTGTGGGACCGAAGGCGGTCTTTGTCCACCCAAATTGCGCTCATTTCCTTCGTGAGCTAGGATTGATAGCACACGTTTCTATTTGGAGCTCCATAAAGAAGTTTATCGTTCAAAAAATCGTCGATTATCTTTTTGTCGGTCTGGATAAGCCTCGCATTATACTTGGGCAGGAGTCTTGTACGACGCTCAAGTGTGAGGAACAAGGCCGAATAGTCACATTCAGGGAGCCAGGCACCACCAAAGACCTATTCGTGAAGGACGCGAACACTTTGTTTAATAATTTCAATGGGCAATTTCTTCGAGAGAATACTGTCATAGTTGACGATAGTCCTATGAAGCACTTCATGAACAAGTCAGAGAACATCGTTCTCCCCATCAGTTGGTCTCCCAAGGGTAACGGCCCCAGGGACTCATATTTGGACATGGTCCTTTTGCCCTGGCTCAGGCGACTTCACGTAGCTCAAGATGAAGGGTTGAAATCATTTTGCAAGAGTAGTGCGGGGAAAATTGGGCGGAAGATGTTGTATGACAAGAGAAATCGTGGCATGTACAATAGTCTTATGGATGCAGTCAGAGTGTCTTCAGCGTACCGATAGCGCACTGCATTTCATTGTTGTTCATGAGCCACGTGGATGTAGTGACTACGTCATCGTCTAATCGGCGTTACAAGAGGGTAGTTTATTTATTGCTTTAGTTCAGGTCGAGTCGTGCTGAATGGCATGTGGATTGTTCTCTGAGTTCCTAGTGAACTTCAGCTCGCCTCGACCTTAATGGCTCGTGCATTCGCATGTATGGTTAGAGATATACGTAATTTCTGTAATATAATTTTTTTATGAATACCTTTCTGTATTTTCTTCTTCCTCCAGTTTAGGTCGGGTCGACCTCATTCGATGGCCAGGACTTCCTAGACTGCATATTTGCTATTGGAGTTTACTTGTAAATGTAATGACAGTTACAGTTTTTGATTAAATTGTTCTAATCTCTTTGTTTTCTTAGAATTTGGGAACGTCGTCCTCTCTAGTTCGGCACACCAGTCTTCCGTGCATTGCATCAGCTGACTTTTTCTCCGACTACGGGCAGAATCTAATTCTGAGTACAGGAAACTTCATGTGTTCATCTGCCACTGCAAATTCGACAATGGACTTCTCCCTAAAGCCCGTTGATGATGGGGTGGTAGATAGTCCCCCGGGTTCAGCTCCACATCGTCCAAAATCATGTTCTCCATCGCCCATGAAGTCTAGCGATGTTTTTGCTACACCGATGTCGTCCTCACCTTGCGATAGAGCAACACAGCGGAAACTATATGGTGAGGACGTGGGTCCTTCCTCAGATGTTCAAGGAAGTATGAGGGCTTTCCAAGCTCATGGATTACAAGCAAGTACAACTAGAGGCCAAAGATGACTAAGGCAATCGTGGAGCTCAAGAGTAAATGACACGTATAGTACTTGTTCATAGTGTAGAATCATACATTCATGCTTCATGAAAGCTCAATGTGCATATTACAAAACAACTCAGCGCTCGAGTGAATCACACTCGTAGCTTTTACAGTGTACACAGTGCAATGTAATGAACTACATTACTGGCCTTTATAGTTCGTTGCCTGTAATATAGGGTCACTGGCCCTACCCAAGCATAGTTGAAGATGTATGGAACAACTCATGGTGTACAAGTGAAAGGTCAATATGAACGTTTACCTTGTGGTTATGATATTTGATTCCTACTTGTGTTCATCTGATTTTAATTCTTGTATGATTTGAATATTGTTTGAGGAATTTTCTTCTCCGTTTTCAAATGAAATTAGACTTCTGTAACTCTCATTTCGGTGGAATACTCTCATTTTAATGAATATTACGTTTTTGGTGCAACATTGTCTATTGACGGGTGGTCCTCGGTTACGAATCGGCCATTGGTAAATGTCATGCTTGTATCTTCCATAGGGGAGCAATTTCTGGGATCAGTGGACACAAGTGGACATGAAAAGAATGCAGAGTACTTGGCTTCTATTTTGGATGAATTCATACAGAAGGTGGGGCTTCAAAATGTGATGCAAATAACAACGGACAATGCTCCTGTGAATCCTAGAGCGTGTGAGATTATAACCGACAAATATCCTCACATTTTTTTCCAAGGTTGTGTAGTTCACGCCGTAAATTTGTTGCTCAAAGATTGGGAAAAGGAAGCATGGGTGGAGACGGTAGTAACAGACGCCCGAGCGGTTCTTAAGTTCTTTAGAAAGCGACACATGCCACTTGCAATATTCCGGAGTTACGAGAAAGACTACAACTTGTTGATGCTGAGGGAAACAAGATTCGCCTCCAATTACATGGCGCTTCACCGATTGTTGAAGGTAAAGGGTGCTTTAAAACAGTGTGTAACAGACCCTCGTTGGCGAAAATATGCGAGGACATTGAGGACGAAGAAGAATGGTGGCGAGGAGTCTACAAATGCGACAAAGATAATTAACGATGACCACTTTTGGAGGCGTTGCACCAATTTCGTTCAATTGCTGGATCCCGTGGTACATGGCCTACGTGATTTAGATGCAAAGACGCCATGCACAGGCAAGGTTTTGCATATCATGAGGAAAATACGGAAGCACGTGGCGGATTTGGAGAATTTGCCTTTTAAACTAAGTTTGGAACTTACAAAGCCATTGAGGGCAGCATTCCAAGAGCGATGGGAAATGGTGGAGACCGATATTCAATATGCAGGAGCTCTTCTAAATCCCTACTTGCTTCACGACAAAGAACTAGCAGACAATGGTGAGGCGATTGACGCATGCAAGCCTGTCCTCATGCGAATTTGTAAGCGTGGAGAGTACGCTGACGTCGTGAAAGAATTCATGGCTTTTCGACATAAAGAACCGCCTTTTCACAATATGTTGGACCTAAGCGAGTCCAAATTATCGGCACATGCTTGGTGGGATTTTGAAGGTGTTTGTGGAAAGCTCATTGCTCCGATTGCAAGGAGAATTTTAGGGCAATCGGTCTCTTCCTCTTCATGCGAGCGAAATTGGAGTAGCTATTCCTTTGTTCATAATAAGGCTCGAAACAAGTTGAAAACAAAGAGAGCCATGGATTTGGTGTATGTGTATACCAATTCTAGAGTCCTCGCTGCTTCAAAGGAGAACGATGAGAAGATGTGGTACCGCGAGAATGCGGAGTCAGAGGAATCCGAGGGGCTTATGGAGGATGACGAAAGTAGTGATCATGATGTCGAGGAAGAACATCTTCCACGGCGTGGAAATGAGGAGGTCAATGACGACAGAGGGGAATCAGAATTGGAACCAGAAACAAGTGATGACAACCTCAAATCCGATGAAGAAGAGGATCTGAACGAGGACACGTACGCTTTTCATGGTAGACCGTCACAAAGACAAAATGAGTATGATGATGACATGATTGACTTGGGTACAAATAACCGAGATGAATTTGAATTTTTAGAAGACGAAGATCTACCTTCTATAGCGAGATTTGTAGATGGGAGCCGACTTCTAAACAGCCATACCGTTTTGGCAAACAAGGAAGACACCATTGTGGAAAAGGCAGTTCAGAACGGGATATCAGTTACAAGAGGCCAAACTTTACAAGCAAATGAAGTGATTGAACGTGAAAGGTCTCCATCCATACCATTAGGCCAACCTAGAGAAAATGAAAAACTACATTCTTGGGAGAAAATGAATGCGGACAAAACAAGCTTCGAATTTGGAGAAAAATTGGTTGATAAGAGCATCGAGGGACCGAGATCCCTAAGCCTTAAACCGCTAGAGGTATTGGACAAGGGGGATTCAGGTTCGAAAGAGTGCAGAAGTCCGAACATGGTCCACAATGGCCAAGGCAGAAATGACAACATGCAGAGGTCGCAACGTCCAACGAATAACGATCCTCCACCCGCTCCACGCTCATTGTTGAACGGTAGAAGTGGTAGTACTACTTTGGGGGATTCAGCGAGTTTTCTACCTACATTGCAAGCTTCCAACATTCAAGAAGAAACTGTGAAGCGGAAATTCACTAGTTTAGAGTGTACTAGTGATGGGGAAGATGAGACATTGGAATCAATGTTCAAGAGCATAGCAAGTTGCCCACCACAATGTTCTCAAAGACTAGAGGACATGAAACTGCGATCTCTGAATGAAATAACAGCGGTCGCTTGCCAACGGAGGCAACAGGCAAAAGAAGCAATGGTAGAAGAATCCGCTAAACCTAAGAAGAAACGAGTGATGGAGCCATTTGCTATCTCCCCAAGGAAGAAAGTACATGGAGGAAGAACCCCCTTGGATACACGACTATCCCTTCCAACTCTTCCCGCAAGGAAAGGACGATTGGCCGGCGGTCTTCGAGAACGCATCCTCAGTAAGAATTTCTTACCGAGGAAGGATGATCCAAACATAGGCAAGGGGAAGAAAGTTTCTACATCTACGGAAATCAGAGGAAAAGAGAAAGAAAAAGTATTGGCTTCATCAGATGATGAAGACAATACTTTCGACGATGAAGACGACGGATGGATATCAAGAGACTATAGTAGTGGGGCAGAGGTAAAAGGAGATAGTGATTATCATCCTTAGGAATTGAATCTTACATTCTTAGAACGGGTTAGATTAGAATACGTTACATAGATAGTTCTTCAAATCTTTATGATTTGAATTTGGAAGACTTTATGAACGCAGGAGAAATGAGGTTTGACATTTGACACGCATTGCTCTATAATAGGAATTTGCGTGTTTATTTTGAAAAATGTAATAAACCTTTTTTATTCATTATCTTTGGTTGAATGGTTGAATAGGAAATTGAAGAAGTCTTCACTGTGTGTATTTTGGTTATTCATTCTCCATGTACAAAACAAATAAATCAGATAATTTCTTGGGAAGCGTTAGAAATAATGAACCTCAGAAAGAAAGCTTGCATAGAAACTGAAATCTGTAAATACCAAATTACAAAATTGAAGATCGTGGTTGGCGGAATGGCGGGGGGGGGCACAACGGCAGCACTGCAGCAGACTCTCCGACCGCGTGGAAGGCCGCGGATGGGCTGACCGCAGGTCCGTAGCGGACCGTCCACGAGAGAAAGAGAAGAGAGGCAAGGGCCGCGGACTAGCCAACCGGGCCTACCGCAAGTTTAACGACGGTCCGACCAGCAACCGCAGCGGACGGGGCCGACCGATGGTTCACAACGGACTGTCCTACCGCGCGAATGGGACGACCACGCCGGATGGTGCGGACCGATGGTCCGTAGCGGATTGTCGGACCGTGCGGATGGACCAACCGCGCTGGACGGGGCCGACCGATGGTCGACAACGGACTGTCGGACCACGATGATGGGCCGACCGCGCCGGACGGGGCCGACCGATGGTCCGCAATGGACTGTCCGACCACGCGAATCGGCCGACCGCAGCGGCCGCATAAAGGTGACCCAAATGATTAAGAGGTCATCTGCCATTTGGGAAACTGGGACTTCCTGTGATTCTTGTCTTCAGGTCTCAAATCTGAGGTTCGATCACTTGAGTTCATGCGGTGGTATGAGGCTTGGTTTCAACTTCCAACAACCAATTCCCATTTCTCAAAAATGGGTGATCTATTCATTCTTTGTGGAAAAGGGGGGGGGATGATTGGACGAATGAATTGATCCTCTTGCTTAAGTAGATGTTCCTATAAGGTTGGAAGAAGTGAAAGTTGAATTCCGTTCAAAGATTTTCGTATTACTATTATGATTCAGAAGTCTCTGACCAGAAGGCAAAAATCATCCCTTCCAGCCTTCAGGGAACGTCAATACCATATTACCATGACATTTTTTTTTTTGGGGGGGGGCAGGAATTTGGTTTAGCAAACTGTACAAATTATACATTTATACATAATTTGGGAATGAACAATAACAAAGCTAAAGCCCTTGCCAACGAATCTTGAATGAAACATACCACTAGAAAATGCAAAGAGTAAATTACTTAAATATTTTTCGATTTCAGGGCTACAGTTTTTCACGGCTAGTCGGCTATGTCACCATGTAGCATTCTTTACAGAATTACAATGCATATATTTATATGGTCAAACTATAAATGGAACCGGTTTTAAATGAAAACAAGGTTTCATGTAGCGGAGAAAGCTCAATGTAAAATCCCTACATAAGTACATTTGTATTCTTTGTAATTTGAAACCTCCAACCAAATTGTTCCGCAAAATATTTAATCCAAGCTAGAAAGCTCAAATGAATGAAGAAACACCTATACTATTTACTATCTCACCTTGCATGTTGATTTGTTTGTTGGCCAGAAATTCTGCATTTTAGATCTACATGACTCAAGATTTATTAATAAGGTATTTATAACTATTTTACAGCTTATCTAATTTCTTGGCAATTTTAATATTTGGGATTTTTAGGACTATTTAGTACCCGAATAAACAAATTTGAATCTGAGATTTGAAGAAGATGATTTTGTAGCAAACTTAAAGGAATCCTAAAAATATTGAATTTTATGTGGTGTACAAGTTCACTAAATGAACTTTTTTATTAATGACTTTTGAAACACGTAATGTTCTTTGAATGGTTCTTTTTATAAATGACCATCTTCAAAAAATTGTTACAAATGGGATTTTTATAATATTTGTATAGTTTTTCCCTTTTTTTTTTAATTACACGTTAGAGCATATATTTTCTTGAAATTGGAACTATTCTAGAACTTTCTCCTACTTATAGAATTTTTTGGTGTTTTTTTTTTTGGTAATTGCCTTCATCTTGAAAGTGAATACATTGGACATTACTTGGACATATTTCTTCAATGTTTTTTGAATATTTTTCTTTTAAATTTTGAAAGTATTCTACAAAAAAATCATGAGTATTGGACGAAGCACAACAAAATTATCAAATGTTTCTTGCAGTCACCTAGCTCCATTAGAAATTAGAAAAAATTTAGAATTTTCATTGTATTTTATTTACATTTCAATGTCAAAAGGCTCCCAATTCTATATTTGGAATGATGAACTAAGTGACTAGGAAGATGTTTCATCTAAATCAAGATGTTTTATCCAAAATGATTCTGGAGAGTGTAAACCTTCAATGACCAATTTGATGAAATGGAGGTAACCAATAAACCAATATGTACACAAAGAATAGAAGCAAAAATATACAAGATTTAGAATATTATTCTTTTGTTAAATTACTAACAACAACTTCAAGGGGCTCTAACTCTAATCCCTCAAGTTGACTTCACATAAATACCTAAATATGACCTATAAACAGAAACCGAATTATTTAATGCATTATTGCATTGAGATTTGTAACTTTAAAGGACAATTTGTTTAATTGTCTAGATGCAATTTTATGAAATGGAATTGGAGTTGGAGATGGAATAAGGTCATTTTATATTTAACTATAGTGAAAAGTGATTGAATGAGTATTTTACCATAGTTTGTAACTTTGTATAATCATACTTTCTTAGTTTTTGTTGGATTTTATTCGCAATTGAAGGGTGATTTTAAGAAATACTCATATTATTTTAGAGTCATATATTGAGTGCTTGCAAGTTGCAATGTCTTTTTTTATAACTTTTCATACTTGATTTTTTTTGAGTTTACTAAAGTTTTGACTACTGAAAGCAATACTTTTACTCTTTTAGAAACAAGCTTTTACGAGTTCTGAAGTTTACAATTCAAATTTTAAGTATTTCACAAAGAATCATTATTTTATGATTATATGCATTAGAAAATGACTACAAACTTCACTTTTCTTCAATTACATATTTTTAAAATTCACCATGAAAAAATGAAAATTTAGTCTCTCTCCCTCTATATATATTTATAGTTTATACTCAAAGTACTTATAAGATGTAAAAATGAGTCAATTGCAAACATATTTGATGAAGAGAAATATCGAAATTCTAAAAGTGAGTAGTCATCAGAATTACGAGTAGGATTCATGGTTTTTAGGGTTTAGGGTTTAGGGTTTAGGGTTTAGGGCATGGAGTTATTTTTCAAGTTTCACATTGAAGGGGCAAAATTCCCGCCTTCAGTTTTCAAAGTTTTTATGTCCTTACCTGAAGTTCATGACGAACTAATGGTCTAACAGGCTGCCAGCTCACTCCTTTGGATTCTCTACTCACAAATAACTAAGTTTGGAGAATCCACAGGTCGTGGGTTGCTTGGCCGTCCGCTCGGCAAACACTGCGCTGACCAAGCGGTCGGCGAAAGCAGTGACCCGTCTACTGAGCGGACAGGCCGACGGCCGATCGGTCGGGGCAGACGAAGTCCGTCCGTCCGCCCATCCACCCGTCCGCTCGGCGGACGACCCGACGGCCAAGTGGTCGGCGCGGTCGTACGTATGTCTCTATCGACCGTGGGATGGGAGATGCGGATTCACGCTATCCGTCCGATCTTGCCGTCCGACCCTCAAGCCGACAGCGACGTCCGCCTCATCGGTCGGTATAAAAAGCGGAGCGGACGGCTCATTCCGCACAATTGTTTCCCTTGCAGAGTGGGTGATCCAGCGGCTATTGGTCTCTATGCGCCCCTTCCGCCTTGGTGTGTGAACAATTGTGAATGAATGAGTGGTATTCACTAATTATTATAATTTGAAACCACTACACATTAATCATTCTAACGTTGAGGTCATTTATAGAGAAGGGTACTATGCCTCACAAAGGAATTCCGTTTCTTTCCGGTTCTTCAAAGAAAAGTTCGAAGGGGAAACCACAAGAACTAGATTGGGATGTTTACTTCGATGAATTCAATGTGGCAAAGGAGGGGTGGGAGTACGAGTCCGACAAAGTGTGGACTTGTACAATGTGCAAGAAATATGTGACCATGTCACACATAGCCAAACTGTGGCCATCAAATGACAGTTTGGAGAAGCAAGTGAGATGGTGGGAAGGCCCTATGAAGACATGCACGAGTAGACACTTTGTAGAGAGATACGAAGAAATTTGGGCAGCTTCAAATCTAGGTCCCTCGAAGCCTACCATCATGAACTATTCTACCATGGCAATGGTTTGGGCAAAGATTGTACTCCAGAAAGATGTTGACTGGTGTACAATTATAGGGATGAATAAAGAGACGAAGATGACGTGTCACTCAGTTGTGGTGTTCACTAACTGGCGTGGCGAAAGTGATTGCATGCCGGCTTGGTCGAACCGAGGTCAATTTGGGTGCCCAAGTTGGCCTATGCGGGATGCAAAGGACAGTGATGCTGACGATGATGAAGAACCAGCTGAACAGTTGCCACCTCCACCTCCACCTCCGGAGAGGCACGAACGCCGAGAAGAACGCGAAGACATAGAATACGAGAATCAAATGCGGGAAGCATTGAGGAGGAGTGTCGAGGATCAAGGCTGACCTCGTGGATATCACACTTCACCTCGTCGTGAACGTGATGTACATGGCTCGCGACATGGAGGAAGTAGTTCACACTATAGCAACAACCCTCGAGATAGTGGTCCAAACGTAGAAGGAGGCTATAGAACTATGACCTATATGGACTACGGTGGTCTTTCACATGGCGGCCCTCAATATTATCCAGGAACAAGGGGACCTCATGGAAACACCAGTTATACAGACTATGGTGGTTTGGAACAAGGCGGCTCGCGAAATTATCCGGAAACATGAGGACATGATTTGTATGGGCCTCATGGAAGTTCTTACTACACTGGTTCAAGTCATGGAGGGACTGGAGGCTCACATGAATATGCTTCAGTTCCACCTCCAACTTTTGGAGGTCCTTATTACGAAAATTATGGACAAGGGCGACAATCAAGTGGATATGGGCCATATGGTGGCTCCGGTTCTACGCCTCAAAGTCAAAATCATGATAGTTCTGATTCTGAATGAAGTATAGTGTTATTTTGTAGAAAAATACAAGGTGCCATTATGTAGTTATGGGCTTTGTTTTTTAATGTGGTTTCAAGTGTAATGCATTGTGAATTTGTCATTTGCCATTTGGAAACAATGCAATAGTTGTAGGAATGCAAGTATATTCGAACAAGTGAGATGTATGAAGAACTTATTTTAGCCCCCAAAACGAAAGTGGTACAGGCTATAAGACTATTTTATAATATAATAAAATTATTTGCTTTTTACCTTGTAGAGTAAGTAGAGTTCCATACTATCACTCCAATATGAATGGTTAATTGTTGCAAGTGTTGAGTATGTGAATGATGTGGTGTAATGTATTTGAACATTGGAAGTTACGTATTTTGGTCATTTGTAATGAATGCATACTGAAAACCATGAAAGTTATGTGCTTGTATATAAAATTGCAAATGTACGGTTGTTTTTTGAGACAAAATGGTGCGACCAAATCATTTTTATAAAACCTTTGTCGAATAACTCAACACCTTTTGGTATGCACCAAAAGAAATTTCATTATGTAATTAGCTTTGATGTTGTACTTCCCAAATGCTATTTTAAGTATTGGACCTTCACGACAACAATTCAAGACTTATTCTTCTTCAGGTATTTAATACTAGAAGAGTAAAAACAACAAGATGTCTTGTTGTTGAAATTCATTGATGAAATGAATTCGAGCTCTCTGGATATTGGATAGGCAAGAATATAATGTACAAGTAAAAAATTAAAAATTAAAACAAGTTGCAATTATTTTCCTACCTACTATGACCTACTAGGCTATTACCTAGTGCAGTAGTGCCTACACTCCCCCCCGTCCCTTGTTTTGAGCAATTTAGGTCATAACTTCTATTCCCGGTCACTGATTGTGGAAAAAATGAGGTCTCCATTATCCCATATAGCTTAATAAGCTTATCAATTTTTCCATCTTTAGAAAAAGTTTCAAAAAATCACGACAAAATTTCAAGTTGTAAGTACCTACTTAATAACCCCTAAACCCTCGAAGGGACCCTAAGCCCTTTAGAAGTGAACCTTCAACTCACAATTAGGCACTCACATACAATCATACATTCATACACGATGCTTCCTTTGGTCCTTTAGTTGCCCTCCATCGTCATGTCAATTGTAAAGACATAGAGGTAAGTAAACGCTTACCATTTTTTATATTGTCATTGACATTATTATAATGAACATCTTCAATCACATTTACTATACCACACAAATGAAGACAAGGACTTGTCAACCTAACAATCAATGAATCATTGAATCATCAATCATCAATTAAAAATTGAATGAATAAAGAATTGCAAATTTTTTCATATAATGATTTAACATCATATTCATTATTTTGGGAGATTGGGGACCTCCCAAAATAATATTGTTCATTTTCTGACCAGAAAATTGAATTTGCGTTTAGGAAAATTTAAGTGATGGATAATTGAATTTGTCCTTTTTTTAGTCCTAATTTCCATTATAATGACAGTTTCATCTGTTTGGGGCGTATTTGACAAATTATTAGTGACATTGATAATATGTCTTCTCGTATAAATGCGATGAATGGTCCTTTCTCGACACCAAGTCATGAGCTGGATGGTTGGTCGTAAAAAGCTATTTATCTCATTCAGGTGGTCCGAATTCGATTCTCACTGTACTCGTGTGAGCAGCTATGAGATATACATGATTTGGTGTTGCTAAGTGAACTTCGGTGGCAGGAAAGTTGTAACAACCAATCGGCGTCCTATCCGTATTGTGACAAGTGCTTGATACGTTAGCAAAATAAAAAGTGGTCCTACCCACTACAATTTTTTTCAAGTGAATGACATACAAAGTGAATGTTCTTTTAAAAATCAATGACATACAAAGTGAATGATCTTTTAAAAATCAATGACATACAAAGTGAATGTTCTTTTAAAAATCAATGACATTCAAAGTGAATTAATATTGAAATGATGCCATCATATAGATTGCAACATGCATAATATGAAAAAAAAAATTTAATACTATTAGTATTAGTTACACTTTGATATGCAAGTAATAACACACAAAATATAGAAGTAATCCTAATAAAGAACTATGAAATCCAATCCACACTATATACTCTATAACACACAATAATAAATCATATAAAATTGTGTATGGTTATACAATACCATTACTATAGGGTAATAACTACTAAACTGAACTTCAAATACAATAAACTAACTCCACTACCATTAGTACATGTTCAATCGGAATTGTACGAAGACAAACTCCCGTTGATGACATGAACTTGTGTTGCAGGGATTCTAAGAACACACTCTATTGTGTCCTTCTTGACCTTCGACCTCCATGCTGTGATGAGGGAATTCGTATCTTCCCAAATAGGTTCTTGGGTCTCGTCCACTTTCCAACGCAATCCCTTCGCAGAGTCCCAACTAGTGTAAAAGTCTTGAACATTTTGGCCTCTTGCCGTGGGTCGAAAATATTGAATCAGAATACAATTTGGATGCTCTGGATTTGTGAATGGGTCAGACAAAGCTCTAGCAATCCAAACGGGCTTTGTATCACCTTCAGCCGGTCGAAGGGCAACAAAAAAGTCTTTCTGAACATCACGTCCCACTCGGAAAGATGGCAATGGCCGATCATGGCGTTGCCCGACAAAGACATCGTCCTCAGCAAATTCTTCACGAACGTCACCATTGTCATCAAGTTCGTCCTCTACAATGGCTTCCACTCGTGTAGAAGGCCAGAAACCATCCTTCAACGTCTCGAATGGTACTATGGGTTGCACCAAGCATGCTTTCACTGCACGCCAATAGAACAACAAATGCTCGAAGCATCTCCTGTACTCTCCACTCTTGTCTTCATTGCATAATGCCTCCCAATATTTGATGAACCCTGACATCCCTTTTGAGATGTCCTCCACGCCCCGCATGGGAACGTAGTCAATTGGGATGGGCTCACCACGAGGCCATAGACTTCGTCCTTCAGAGTCTTCTTGCCACAATTTGATTCCCCCCTCTTCTGGAAGCCAATCACTATCCGTACAATACCTCTTATACTTCATGATTGGAACACCTACCGAGTTGAGGTAGAACTTGAATTGTTGTGCCTTTGTATGGCCAACAAGTGCTTCGTCCCCTTCCAAAATGGAGCCTTCTATAAAGGCTTTGAAATCAGGTACCTCCTCAATCAAGTGTGGAATTGTAGGCACAGAATCTACATCCATGAAGGATTTCATGAGAGCTGGGATGGTAGGGAAAGTTTCCTTCTTCAATTGCATGCTCCATCTTCCAAACAAAGCATCAATGTCATCATGTGTATGACCAACTAACATGAAATTCACGTAAATCTCTCGGAAAATCTTCTTCGCTACTAAAAGGGACCAAAACGCAAAGACATAACGATTCTTGTTGTCACTAGTGGCATTGTCCATTTGAACGTTTAAAACTGGAGGAAGGGGAACGGCTGCAATAGGGACTTCGGGTGGTGGCCGAAGTGACGACGTACACATTTCAGACCCTTTCAACACTGCTTCAAATAATGGAGCTGAGCCCGATCCAACAAACAACTCCCGGGAGGAATACTTTGGAGGAAGTTCAAGGTCTCGCAATAGCTTTGTAAACAACCCCACTATGTAGTTAGAGTCGTGTAAGAAGATATCAAGACCGTAATGAGCATAACGGACGTCACTGTGCCCATGAGCAATCATTCCGGTTACTGATACCGGCAACTTTGTGAGGCCGTCAAGTTGTTTGCTTTTGTGTGAAAATACAGGAATTGTTGTTTTTGCATGATCCATTTTATCATGCATGATCGTAAGGCATTCATGAGGGTAGGCGCTCGACCTATATCGATTGGCATAGTATAGATCTCGATGAGCTCGAGCACAAGCATTGTGTTTTTCCAATAGGTGGTCCCACTTCCGTCATAATCCAATGGGGGCAATTCTTCTTTGTTCATGATATCTATCACAATCAGAACGAGTGAAATTATCTCCGGGTTTCTTCACTAAGTATTCAGGAAAATTCAATTTCCTAATTTTGCAGATATTTGATGGAGAAACTTCTTTCAACCCAAACACAGCATTTGCTGCGTTGATCTCGGGTAGCGTATTTTTCCAAGTGAAGGTGGCGAGTAGAATCTTAGACACCACCTTCTCCCCAGACGAAAGGGTGTGCGTGCGATGCGGCATGTGGTTAGCTGACTTCTCAAGCACACACTTCAATGTCGCAAGGGCTTGCAAAGAATGCTTTCGAGCCTTTTGCGTTCCCAAATTTCCATGTGGTTGAGCTTGTTCACCTCTTGCAGCATATCCTTGGAAACGGTGGAAGGTGGATTCGGAGACACCTGCAATATGCCGCCATACTGCCATACAAACATCAATCCCTTCGAGAGTGACCACCCTCTTCCCCTGAGCATTACGGTGAACTTGTCGATGAACGTCCAACTTCATGTGGTATCGGAATTCAAAGGATGTCTTGTGGTACATACGTTCACGGAAAGCCCGAATCTTTTCTCTTGGGAAAGGTTGGACACAGTTTCCGGGGCAGCACGTCTTGCTCGATACTAAATTGATAGACTCTTGGCTAAGTAGAGTGTATGCTCTACCAGGAGCCTGAGGCGGAGGAATCCTGACAGAGCTGGTGTATGGTCTTGCACTTGAGGAGGACCCCTGTGACAGTCTTGCTTGTAGACGATTATATTGGTCTCGAATCTCGTGGTCATTAAGGTTGGCCCCATTTAAAAACACCCGGTCAATGGGCCAAGCACGAAGTGAGTACTTCCAGTCTTCAGGAACTTCAGTAGGCCGTAGCGATTTGGATATTTGAACAGCGACAAGCGAGTCACCGAGGGGACCATTGCTACCTACAACATGTTCGAAATTCACGCTATGACAGATTCCCTCAGCAACCACTTCCCCATCAGAGTTGTGGAGGACAACAATTTTCGTGATCCATAGTCTTCGAGGGATACCGTCACAATCTGGAATGACGATGTCTTGTATTGGATCAATCTCAATCTCTCCTTCATCAGAAGAGTACTCTTGCAAAGGATGATCGCGAGCAGCCATATCAACTCTGCGTGAAATTAACAATTTATTAGAAATGGATACTAATATTAAATCATTTGATAACAGCGTGCGGATGAATATACTTAAGTCAACTCGAGTTAACTATAAGTAAAGACCTTGTAAGATACTGAGGTTTAACTCGAATCGAGATAACATATAGGGCATCGATGATTGATCATACGAGGGCGAGATATACAAAACAATCAAAATATCCTACGAACGAAATCAGTAATCGATTATTTTAGGTCAGTTAATCAAGAAGTAAGTTTGATGAGAGTGAACATGCATCCTGAAATCTTTAATTCGATTCGAGTAAGTGAACTAGGATTGAGATCACATGATATCATCCGGAAGAAGGAGTTTATCTAAAATATACTTCATCCCGACCTTCGCATTTAACTCAATACGAGATAAAGTACTTGAACAATTAGATACAATAAGACATTGCAGAATCTCACGGATGACTGAATATCAAAATTCATATGGATCCATATAACCATAGATATTAATTCATTTCTGAAATAGGACACCATGACCTCAAAGTAAAACAAAGTCAACTCGACTCGAGTTTTAAAAAAATAACGGTTCTATTAGTATATTCCACAACTACAGTTACTTTTGTCTTCTAGCAGGTACAAGTGAGATTAAATAATTTCCTCCTATATGATTTAACTCGGGTCGAGTTGAAATTCCTCTTATCACGCAATTCTCGTTGAATGATGTACAAATAGTTTAACTCGGGTCGAGTTGAAATTCCTCCTGTAACACGATTCTCATCGAATGATGTACTCATACTTTAACTCGGGTCGAGTGGAAGTTCTTTCCCGCAATTCACGGAGGTGTCTCATATTACGTTATATAGTGATCATCCTAAAAATGCGGCGGGTATTCGGGGATTTCATTTCCACAAACTACACCATTAACCATGGAATGTGACGCAGAGCCTTGCCGAGTTGATCGCAATAAGTCCCATATCCGAAATGAAAACACTGAAAGACCTCAAAATCTACAGAAAATTTCACGCAGCAAACAAAACGTTTCCAATCACCCTATGAAATCCGCGTACTCTCCACTGTCCCACAACTGGATTACGTGAAATTCAGAAGACACAAAATTCAAATGATGTGCACTGCAGATACGCGGAGCACATTGTCAGAGAGGCCGCATGAGAGATAGAATAACAATGCTTCATGGAAAAAACAAGACGATTGTTGGAGGAAAATGAAGAGAGATTGATGGACATGTATTGCGTACCCAAACCCGGAATCCAATCAAATGAATTGTCGCCAACGACCCTTACGAAAATCAAAGATGCCTACTTACTGTCCTAGTAAAATGACCTTTGTTAGATCGGGTGTGTGGCATACTACAAAAGGAGATGTAGGATTCTCAGTGCAGGCGACGAAAATGACAATAGGGAGCTGTGCGTGAGGGAGGTGTATGAGTGCGGACGACGAAAATGACAATGGAAAGTTCTGCCTGAGGGAGGATTCTGACTGTGGACGACGGAAATGAGAATGGGAAGTTCGCATGAGGGAAAGGAAGAGGAACACTTTTGCCGCTAAACGCATTACGCAAAGGTTATCCCGGGATCAAGGCGCGGGATTTTCAAACGTTTCTCATGAACTGCAAATAGAAATACGCCGGTACTTTTGCTCCTATTAACATGTGCATTTATTAATTTCTGACAGCCTAGAATCTTCCACTTTTAGCTACTTAAGAATAATTAGCTCGACGTCGCCAGGATACCTTTTTTACGCAAAGAAGCTCCTATTTGCAGAACCTAATGTCGATATTAATTGATTGTTTTGTCGAATTCAAAAAAAGAAAAGGAAGAATCCTATGCAATTTGCAGGGCCGACCGTTAACCTTGGAATGCTGCCAGTGCAAATTGCATAGGATTAGGGTTTAGGATGACAGTCCAGGGTTTGGGTGACAATCTAGGGTTTGGATGACAGTCTAGGGTTTTAATGACAGTCTAGGGTTTGGATAACAGTCCAGGGTTCTCAAGAGACATGAGAAGCATTTTTTTCATCGACTTCTTGTTGTTGATCTTTCATGTTGAGTTACAAAGAGTACCCAATTAAGTTTTTAGTCTAACTAGTGTTTGTTTTCATGTAGTTGAGGATTAAGTAAAAAAAATGGATTACAAAATATGCTATTTCAGTGTATTTTGGGAAGTTGTGGTTCTTTGTTCTAAATCTGAAATCTGTCTACAAAAATGTTGTTTTTTGAGTTTGAGCTCAACTAGTGAAACGAAGGTCATGTACATTAATTTCTACTCCAATGAACTTCGGATGTATTTTCAATTTCTGTAGAATTCTATTTATAGGATCACATGGAAATTGAGTTTACACCATGATGTTTATCACTATAATATACACACATGGTGAAAATTTCGGATTTTTTGAACTCATTTTCTATTTGATATGATTTGTCTTCACTTTTTCTTTAGAAATTATCAAAAAAATCAATTTTGCTCAAAAAAATCTAAATTTTCTGTGTTCTAAAGAAGACATGTAGTTTCATCTCTAAGAAATAAATATAAAATTTTTCATGTATATGTACTTGCAGAATGGAAGAAAAATAAGTGATGGGCACTAAGGCTTGAAATCAATGGTCATGGGGCCGGCATTTAAGGGTTAAACACCCCCCCTTGAGCAAAAGGGGGGGCCTGTCAGGCGCAATGGGGCCTGCTCCTCCTAGTATGTTCCCTTTGTCCGTTCCCTTCGTTGTCCTGCCTTGGCTCTTCTTCATCTCCCTCTCTTGCTCCCTTGCTCCCTTCCTTCACTCTTATCCTTTGGCCACGGATTTTTTCAACCTCAACCTTGTGTCTTTGTCTTTAACCCTTAATCGTTCAAGGCACCAGATTTTCAAGTTTCAAATATTGTGAAGGTAAATAAACCTAACCAACTTTCTATTTCTAGTAGAGTAGTAGTTCATTTTTTTGCAAAACTATATTTGAAGTTTCATTTTAGCATTAAAAATCCGATTTTTAAAATAGATGATTATGATTTTTCTATTCAAGATTTTGCACAAGGCTACCCATTTCAATCTTGACTTCACATAGTATTGAGGGTTCTTGGAAATGAGCCTCAAATACACTAGATTGTGGAAAAAAAATTACATAAGAAATTCATTTAAAAAAATTGTAGAATAGATTTTGGAAAGCCATAAATTGATTGGGGTTGTGCATGTTGGGCCTTATAACCTTATATATTTTGGGGGTTTAGGACTTTTTAGATTTCATATGTGAAAAGAAATTTGGAAGGTTTTTGAACATAGGCTTTTTCAACATATTGACTACATGGACAAGTTATAACACATACATATTTCTTTTCTAAAAATGTTGAAATACAAAAGCCTTCACCTTTTAGAAGTGCTAATGAAGCCTACATTTAAAGTTAACTTTTAGTAAATTGAACTTACAATTGGTAGTAAAAGTCATTTATAATCTTAGAACAATGTACTTGAACAAGTTAACCAAAGAATCCTATGGTTGAATTTGTTTTAAAAAAATATTGATGAAGACTATAACCATGCTTTTGGAATGAATGGTGCTTAAGAAGTATTTGAAATGAAATTTTAAATAAAACATTTGATGCAAAAGAAAACATTTAATCCTAAATGCTTATTAAGGCTTGTTTTTAGCTTCTCGAGATTTGCTTGAAATTGAACAAAAGCCAACATTTTGATAAGTTCAATCATTTTTTTTTTGAATTGTAACTGTACAATTCAAACTAGACACGTTAGAGATCACATAGGAAAAGAAAATTGATTCTTGAGGCTTTATTCAACATCACAATATTTGAAACGCGAAAATTCAATGCCTTGGACAATTAGGGGATAAAGGCAAAAACATGAGGTTGAAGCTAAAGAAACCTGTGGCCAAATGATAGGAGTCAAGGAAGGAAGCAAGGGAGCAAGAGAGGGAGGAGAAAAAGAAGAAGTGAAGTCAAAAAACGAAGGGAACAGACAGAGGGAACAGAGGAGAAGCAGGGGCCCACTGTGCCTAACAGACCCCCCTTTTTGCTCGAGGGGGGGTGTTTAACGTCCGGCATTTGCAGGTTCAGTTCTGATTACGATTGACTAGTTATTGTTTAGGGTTTGCGCGACGTTAAACACCCCCCCTTGAGCAAATATAAGGGCCTCTGTAGCAGGCAATGGGCCCTGGCCAGGCTGCCAGGACCAACTGCCCGACTTTCACTCCTACCCGGCTGCACTCCCTCCACTCCCTCTCGCGCAGCAACTCCCTCCAACCCAGCAACTCCGTCTCGCTTAGCCCAACTCCTGCTACTGGTCCATTCCTTAGTACAGAACTGAACTCATCAATTAAGGTACGAAGTCCATAAGTCGACCATCTAAGGTTTGGAACTGAATTTTAGGGAGGTGAAACATCTTGAAATATTTTTCAGTAAATTTTCCTTGAAAGACAAGGAGAATTGACATTTGGTCCAAGTCGTTGCATATTTTTTGAAGCTTTGTGGAATTGAGAATTCATATTGGCAACTCTTGAAATTGAGTATTCTTAAGGTTTAGAGACCTTTCCTTTTTTGCAAAATGAAACTCTTCGTAACTTTTATTTCATAATTAAAAATTTGAATGGTTCAAAAGTTAGGTGTAGGTATCAATGTATACAATCATAACTTCTATTCCATAATTAAAAATTAAATGGTTTAGAAGTTGAGGAGAAAGTATAATTTCATGCAATTCCCTAAACATACAATATTTCTTTTGAAATAAATTTTTTACTACCCAATTTTAACATAAAAAATTAAACTTAAGACTTTTGGAATTTTTTTTGGAATGACATGAAACAAAGCTTCACGTATAAATTTGAATGAATGACATCCACTATATGAAATTCATGTAAAGATTCTAAATCATAAAACCAATAGAGGACTCACAAGTTCTCAAAAAATCCAAAGTAACCTATTTGGTCATTTGTGAGTTAATTGAAATTTGTTGTATTAAGAATTTTGAATTGTGATAAATTTGTATTCAATAAATTCATTTAAATTTTGGAAAAATCAATAGAATAGAAACTCTATTATTATTATTTTTTAAAATAATTAACTTCAATTATATACAAAACAGAAGAGAAAATCAAATTCATAATGCTTGTAATATAAGATTCAAACACTCTAATTTGTGCCATGGCATTGCAAATTAAAACATGTAGGATTATTTGTGTCTTTAGATTATAAGAATGTAAATCATAAAGAAATCTAAGGCATTAAATTACTCAAAAATTTCAAAAGAACATATTTTTTCATTTTTTCTAAATAGTGTTGACATATAATACTTGTAGACCTACAATTAAATGGCAAAATATTTACCTACCATGTTTCAATGACATGCTACTTTTGAACTTTCCTGGACTTCGGTTCTAAGAATCCTTTGCAACGTATCAAACTGTTATCACCAAGCAATTCAGGGAAAGACCAAGTACTATTGAATGCTCCAACATTGGCAACCCCTCGTGCTACCATACTCTTATACTTCCCTCGAATGGCTTGAAGATCGGCTATCTGGTGATCATGCAAATCATATTCATCTACTAGTGTCAATAGGTCTTCAAAAAGAACATGAGGATTAGGCCGAACTACCCCACACACTTTGGGATCTCTATCTTTGAAGACCATCGGCTCTTCTTTAATATTAGAAATACCAATTTCTCCTACGTCGTCATCAATAAAGACTGGGAGTTCTGGAACATTGTATGCACCACATCATGAAGATAATCCTTGTGACAAAGGGGTGTTTTTGTCAATGCCATGGCGAGTGCCAGCTTCTCTAACAATAAGCCCATCCTCTATGTCTGGATGGAGCATCTTGAAAACAATATTAATAAGAATGAATACAATATTAATAAGAGTGAAAACAAAACAAAACAATAATGGAATTCAAAAAATTTGAATTCTACTTTGAGCATGTTCTTTCAAAATGTTGTGTGTAAAGAACTTTGAAGTTATATGAACCCTTACTTGATTGCTATTTTTGGTAGTTTAAATTTTTGGAAGGATCTTTTTGAATTCTACTTTGAGCATGAATAATTTGATTTTGAAAATATTGCAATAGCATCCCAGCCCTAGTATATCGTCAATAGAATAAATCATTTAAAAAAAAAAAAAAATCATACTGTGCGACTTGCAATCACTCATAAACTCAAGAATTTAGACACAGATGTAGGCAATTGTTGGTCTCTTTGAATGACCTTGTATGTGAAATAAAAAATGAAGGCCAGAACCTTGCCTTGTACTTTAATGTCCAAAACTATATAATAGTGGACATTCATGTGAAAAAAAATGGGAAACATGATGTCCAAGTTGCAATCAATCCTAAACTCAAGCATTCAAAAAAATATGATGTTGGTGGTCACTTTGAATGACCTTCTACGTGAAATAAAGAAAATGGGGTCAAGAACCTTGCCCTGTCCTTTAATGTCAAAATCAATATAAAGTCATGAAATTCACGTGAAAAAAAAGTACAACAATATCACTTATGGAGTGAAAGATTATAACGTTTGATTATGAAGGTGCTAAAATAGCAAAAAACAATTGAAGTCTTTTTTGCAAGTGAAATCTAAAAAGTCCATGACAAAAAAAATTTGAGGTTCACTTGCCTTACTTGAAGAACCCGAATGAATTTATGACTTCTCGAAATTCTCTCTACAACATTTTAAAATGAATTTAGAATCTGATTTTTTCTCCAAGATGTACTGTATAATTTGAGGCTCATTTCTAAGAGCTCTTAACACTTAAGAAAGTCAAGATTACGCAGGGTACTCTTGCACAAAATCTCATAGAAAAATCATTGTCATTTAATTTCAAGATCGGACTTTTGGAGGTAAATCTAGACTTCAAGAAGAACATTCAAAAATATGAACTACTAAAAGTACTAATTTGGTTAAGATTTATTTAACTTCAAAGTTTTGCAAACACCATATTTGGGTGCCTTTGGCATTTATGAGTTCATTTTAGATTTCACTTGAACCCTAATATATACACACAAATAGTAAAAATTAATTATAAGATGGAATTGTAAAGAGTAAGGACATTTGGTATTATATGATTAAATTTCGTAAGAATCAATAAAAAAAAAGGTACTCTTAAGATGTGAAGAAAAGAACATTCAAGAATCTTCAAGCACATTGTAGTAGGAATAGAGAGTGTATGGAATAATTAGTAATGTGGGGATGATAAAGTTTATAATTTGTTTCACTATCTTGAAATCGTATCATAATTTTTGTCATACCTTTTCAATATTGATGACTATCAATGAAATATTAAGAATCCCATAAAGAAATGTGATATATGAAGTATGCAACATGTATTTATCAAAATACATGAGGGGTTTAGAGTTATGATATTGACAATTTCAGGATGAAATGTACTAAGGTACGAGGTCCTAAAATAGCACTCTTTCTAAAATGGCCCACCTTCTTAAATGTACACTATTTGTACATTTTTTTTTCATAGTCCTTAGTAATGTTCCAAAAGTGTACATTGTAGGAGGTGAGCCATTTTGGAGCCCTATGCCATTTCAATTGCAAAATTGAATAACTAATTACACAAAGCTCCCAAAAATATGAAACATTTTGGGTTAGATGTGAATTCTACTTGTCTTTTAGGAAAAATTTATTGAAAAAAATTTGAAGATGTTTCACCTACCCTAATTTCAATTCTAGGTCCTTAGAAAATCTATGTATGGACCTCCTACCGTTTGTGTCAAAGAAATTAATTAAAAAAATTAAAAATCAGCATGCCCGAAACCCAAATCAGCAACTTCATTACCATAACCAGCATGTCATTAATGCCAAATTTGGAGGCTAAATGCGCTGGAGATAGCAATCATCAATCTGGATGATCAATTGCAATGGAGGGCCCAGATTGCACGCCTCCCCGAAACTCGAGTTCCTTCGTCCGGGCCAGATTGCGAGCCTCTCCGAAACCCTCTCCTTCGTCCGCGCGTTGGAACCCTAGCCTCTTCGAAATGCGCTGTTGTTCCAGTTCATGCTTGCGTGAGAGAGTTTCTGTGTGATTTGTGGTCAGTAGTTGGCGAGTAGTCAGTAGTTGTGATTTGTGTCTGCGTAGTCTTATTTTCTGTTTTCAGTTTGCGAGCTTCCGATTTGGATTTGCATACTCTTGTTTTCAGTCGGCGAGTGGTGGCGCGTTTCGGCGACTGGTCAGTAGTTGGCGAGTTTCCGATTTGGATTTAGGGTGTGTGAAGCTCGTGGGGAGAGGCAGCGTGTAGGGTTTGTTGGATTCCGTTTTGGAGTTCCTGTGTGCAGCTCGTGTCTAGTTTTGTGGGGGCACAACATTTAGGGTTTGTGGGATTCCGTTGCTGCTCCGTTTTTGGATGTTTTGGAGTTCGTGCATCTGAGCTTCTTCAGGTTTCTGTTCCTGGTATGCAAAATTCCTACCTTGTACTGAATTTTACTTTCATTGCAATCCTCCTTCATTCTAATCCTGTTGTGCATCTGTTGCAATCCTTCTTTCATTCTAATCATGCTGTGCATCTGCATACTCAGTTGTTGAGCTTTTAGATTTGTAGCATGGAATACATAGTTTCTGTGGCCTTCCATTTCTCATTGTGTGCAACTGTTTGAATCCATTCAATTCACAGAGCAAAGTAAAGGGCGCAGCATTTAGGATTTCTGGGATTCCGTTGCTGCTCTGCTAGTTTTTTGGGAGTTGTTGTGTCTGAGCTTGTTCGGGTTTCTGTTCCTGTTTGTCAGTCGTACAGAACTGAAGTCTGAAGGTACGCAAAATTTCTAGCTCTTACAGAATTGGTCTAGAATTGCAATCCTCCTTCTGTTGCAATCCTTCTTTCATTCCAATCCTGTTGTGCATCTGCATACTCAGTTTAGGACCTTTTAGATTTGTGGCATTGAATTCATAGTTCCTGTGGCATTGCAATTCTCATTGCGTGCAACTATTTGAACCCATTCAATTCACACATCAAAGTAAATCTAGTAGAAATCCTAAACCCTAAAACCAATCCCGATGTACGTTTAACACGAAGCAATTTAACTCGATGCTAGTTTAACTCGATAACTAGGTATTCAGAAGTTTTTCTTTCAAAGCATCGCTAGATTTTAACTTGATTCGAGTTAAAATTGTACTCGACTTGACTGTAATGACCATGCACGATGTAATCTGTGGATGAAGAAAGCCCAGAAACATATCGCAAATGAATCCTGACGACAAGTTTAACTCGAGCTGAGTTAAATACCAGCGGCAAACCTCCATCGGTTAACTCGGTCATCGAATCTATTTAACTCGGTTCGAGTGAAATAGTAAGTAAATACTGAATTCACATACATAACAAGACCAAATCTAGAACTCCGGAAATAACCCAATCCGATAGATAACATACTTGTAAAAGAAATTATTTTCCTAGGACGACAAGACAACTGAAACCTTATCAAAATAGAACCATTAACTCGGCCCGAGTTAAAACCATTGCGAACGGTAGGCGTCAAAATAAATGAGTACCACCGATAACACACTTCACCCGCAGAATATCAAGCAAACCGTCATGCTCCTGAAAATACATTTATGACTAAATAATTTTTAACTCGAGTCGAGTTAACAGATGGAACTGCGTGATACCATTGCAGGAATGGACGCACAGGTTTCCGGTTTGCAGGTGTACCTGAAGCGGTTTGCCATTCCTGAAGAAGACCGAGATGAGTACGGCGACGCCGATATGCTCGGTGAATGTTGGGAGTGGCAGGAACCCCATGAAGTTGAGTATTGGACTATTGTCCTTGTTCCCATGACGAAACACCTGTCATTCAGAACCAAATACAAGAAAGTCGAAGACAACCTCCCCGTCACACTAACGGAGGCGGTGCGGGAGGTCCTGACAAGTCCAAATGGCTTGCTATTCATTTGCTGTAAAACCGTGGACCCCAACCAAACGGAGGAGTACATATTCTCCTACGTCGTCAATAGCTGGAAGTGTTCCTTCTCCGTGTCTGCGTACTACAAGACATTGGAAAACACAGACTATCAAGCGCTGCAAAAGATTATCGAGAAGCAGCTAGAGGAGAAGAGGTGGCAAAACAAGGATGGAGGCCCTCTGCAGGCAATTACACTGGCATCGAGGGTGAATTCACTCATCCACGGGTTTGATAATTTGAAGACATCGCTGGCAAGGAAGAGTGACAGACTGCAGCCAGTCTCACTTACGAGGGATTACAGCAACCAGCCCAGCCATGGATCCCTCGTGCTTGTAACACCAGAGACTGGTCGAAGCCACACATGTCTAAAACAAACCGAACGATTCAGTCGAGGAGATCCGTCAGGGTCTCCGTCGACTACGCCAAAACCCCGAACTCTGAAAGGAAGGACATCGCTAGTACCTGAAAGCAGTCTGTCATCCGAGATTGTAGACATTCCACAAGACCTCGGGGGAAACGTAAAGGATATCGACTACGAGGTGGCGTGTAAATCGTATTCCGATTATTGGTCTGCATGCACGGAATCGTATGTCGAAGAGATCAGTCAGAAGTTTGAAATTTCCATAGACCAGTTGGAGAAGCCGCCTCAAAATCTCAACATTCGAGAGTTGGAAGAAAAGGGTGTACTGAGGGCGTTGAACTTCCTGGTGAACATGCCCGACCCTGACAAGAAGATGACCCTCTGCGCCTATCCCCAAGGAGTAAAGACAAGGCCAGCAAGGTTTGAAGATGTCAAGGACGCCAAGTTCTGGATGGTGAATGGCCAACATTGCGTGGCAGCGTCTCAACGAATGCAAGGGATGGAGCAAATTCCTGATGACAAGAAGGCGAAGTTCAAGAAGTGGGACTGTTTTGTGGTTTGGAACAAGGACGACAGTGTCATCAGGAAAATCTCGGCATACTATAATCGGGTGAACCATTTTCAGAACTTCATGCCAACATGGTCCACCAATATTCTTGCATCAAGGTCTGTGTGGACAAGTATGGGAAGTCCAACTCCACCAAGAGAGCCCACAGAGCTTGGGAAGATGATAACTGCTGGAAAGAAGACGAAGGCAGACGACTATAATCAGAGACTGTTTGCGGTAAATTCATGAACTTCAACTCGAGCCGAGTTAAAACATTTATTTCCTCGTCCTTGCCTGTGTTTCTACATATTTAACTCGCCTCGAGTTAAGATCATTCACTGACAAACTAAATATGACATGTATGAACTGCAGGAGTTCAAGACCGCTATCAAGCTCAGGTTTTCTATAATTGATGTGAAGAAGAACCAGGGCTACCTCGGCAAGAAGAACCAGAGAGACATTGACATTCACAATGAGATCAAACTCATTACTGCGTCACAGGATGTCTATGACCTCTAGGCCGAGGTCATTTCAAGTCAGTTCCAAGGGGGGCTCATTGATCCCGACTCCTTGATGGCGTTCAAGGACGTCAAGGGTTGGGACCCGGACAAGGACGGAGTCATATCTCAGGAGTTTTTCAAATGGATTGGAAACGTAACTGAGAATGACATGAGAAGGCTTGCCTTGCATCTCCTTTTCAGGACGAAGAATCGGGTGCACGGTCACCCGAAAGTTGTCATGAAGGCGCCAAAGTCAGTCCTCCTTGATTGCTACACTGCAAAGGACTGGCTGGAGCGAACGAAGAGGAAAGCCGCTGTGAGGATTCAACTTCACCACTTTGACTCGAGGCTCCGGCTATTTGACAACGACGGCAACTCCAGGAGGAAAGCGTGGAAGGATTTCAAGCGTGACTATAACGTCACCAAGGCCACGATGAACACGCTGCTCACAGGGCCTGGGGAGACATTCTTCACTCAAATGAAGATGCCATCGAACAAGAAGAAGACAATCAATGAGCTGTCTCCCATGGCCAAGGAGTTCTTCAAGGTCTTCTTGGAGAGCAAGGGGAAGTTTGTAAAGCCACAAGCAAGCGCCTTTTTCCGGCCCTACGAAACGAAGGACGACGAGCTCGGCCACTGGGATGCGAATGTCTGGGATGAGGAAGTACAGTCGAAGATCAAGATGGCGATCATCGACTTCAGGAACATCCCCGGTGTCATCAACAGGGGTTCATGCACACAGGACTCTTCATTCTTTGAGAAATTCATGGGAATTCTCAAAGAAGATCTAGAGAACGACCTCACAGATCCACAGGTGTATCTCTGGATCGCAGGAGATAAGGACGTGGAATTGGAACTCCGTGGATTCATCAGGACGTCGATATTCGGAACACATTATTCCGTACACTATGCCGACTATCAACCGTCCAACTTCGAAAGGATAGGCGACATTCTTGAGAGGAGCAGTCGCGCGAGGGATCCTATTCAACTACTCTTCCTTCTGAAGAATGGGGCGGCCATGAAGAACCGCCAAATTCCGCGATCATTTTCGGTACCACCGAAATCGCATTACAACGCTAAGCGGCAAACAGTGGAGGTCGAGTACAGGATCTACGACACAGAACTTCGAATGGAGTTCTATTTAAATGTGCTGGACCTATTCGTTTGCCCGAGGGATGTTGTGTTGTCGCATTTCGCGGGAGGAAAGCTCACATGTGCTGCGTGGGTAAGTGCGTGGGCACGAAATCATATTCTTATCATTATGTATGCCAGCAATTTTGAATCGAGTTTAACTCGAGTCGAGTGGAAATTGTTGTGCTGACTACAGTCTTTTATGTTGTATACAGATGCTATCGTTGGATCACTATGCTGTTGGTGATAGCAAGAAGAAGAATGAGTTCCTCTCCTTGTGCGTCGATTCTGAGAACATGGACAAGGATGATTTCCTTGAGTCCGTGTATTTCCTAGACGACCAGGACTTCGATGGAAGGAATGAAAGGCCTGCGCCATCTACTCGGGGCAAAGAAGCGTCAACCTCGAGAAAGGGGAAGGAGTCTGTGCGACAATACCAACAGAGGATTCCTGATCAGTCTCGGGGAGATGATCAGATTGACCTTGTAGAGATCGACGACCACGAGGAGGCACAATGGGTCGACCCCGTCGACAGTGCATTGGAACTGAGCGCTGACAGGCCTGGTGCAGCGGCGTTGAATCTTGAAACTAGTGAGATGAGGGGATCATCTAGTTCATTGGCCCAAGAACTTCACACGCCGATCTCGCGTATTCGCCTCTCCCAGAAGAAGAAAGCGCATCCGCCACCGTCTGATGCTCCGGTTAGTCAACAATGGATCTTGGATATTATCCAAAAGAATAATGAATCGGAGGAAAGGAAACGGCGGGAAGAGCGAGAGGAGATGAGGGCGGAAAACAAGCGGGCTCGGTAGGAAAGCAATCAACTGATCGCTCAACTTATCGATGCCTTGCTTGAGGTCGTCAGCAAAATGATGTCCGCAAGACCGATGATGATGCTGGACCCGGCTGCTATGTCTCCCCAACTCATGATCGCAAATCAGGCACATGGCTCAGCGGATAGTGCTAGGCAAGCGGGGGCTTCGTCTCCAGTCATCCCATCTGTACCGACCATGTCCGAGAATTTGATGGCGCATGCGTCAACCAGCTCTGCACCGATTGAGCGGGACTTGGTGGTGATGGATGCTGGAACACAGGGAGATGCAAATGTCGACGCTGCACCAGATTCTGCCACTCAATTAGAAGATGAGCAAGGAACCGCGGATGGAATAGAGGGCCAACAGTCACAGGGCCCTGTGACTAGTATGCCTCCAGGTTGTTCCTTGTGACTCCCTCAGCCTTCATTTCAACTCACTACGAGTTGAAATTCTTCCGAGTTCTTTTAGACAGTGTAGGGTAGCGACTAGCAGATAGGTTCAATTTTCTTAGTCCATTGTATGTAATGTAACATTTTCTCATTCAGAGAGCTATTGTAATATATTTTTTCTCTCACAAAGCATTGTCTGGCTTGAATGTTGCAGTCGCGGGTTTGAAATGTGTCAATGATGTTCCTCTCTACGATGCTCCAAACTCGTTGGTGGAAGAATTCCTTGGGCATGTCAATGAACAGGTTGTGGCTCCTAATGGTGAACCTCCACTTGAGGCATGTTTGCCATGTCCTGCGGAAGTGAGATTCGAGGATGATGGTCTTCCTGGCCACAACGCTGAGGTGCTCGAATTCGTTACCGACGACGCTCAGGTCCTCGATGCCCTTCCCGAAGTCGCTCAGGTGCTCGAAGCCCTTCCTGATGACGCTCAGGTGATGGGTGATATTGCTCCGAGCGGTGAAAGAGAGGATCTAGAATGCTCCCACCCAGATCCTTCGGTTGATATTGCGGTATGTGCTTTGTCATGTACGTTTCACTGTCGTGGTCGCTGTGACTGACACTGGTTGAAAGCCCTTGTTTTTCTTGACCTCCCCGATGTATTTCATGGTCTCCCATACGCGGCTTTGGTGTTGCCGTTGATTTCGAATTTGTACCCATTTAATTTTCTCTGTGTCTCTGTTCCTTATGAGTAGGGTGCCACAGAGGGAATTGTTGTTGACTGTGAGGCGGAAGTCCAAATCCTTAGACCATGCATGTCCAGGTTCACTAAGAAATGGCTCAATGTCGTTCTAGATCTGAATGGTCTATTGTGCGTGTGTGATGATATAAGATATCACATAAGAGAAAGAAGATTATGCTATCCTGGAGAGGTAGTCCGTGAGGCCGTCCACAACGTCATGGAATTGCATAGGGTCACTCCTAGACCTCATGTTAGAAGGTTCTTGCGGGAGTTGACATCCATCGCAAACGTCGTGGTCTAGAGCTCCATGGACCAATCCTACGCCAAGCTCATCGCTGAATTCTTCTTCCGCGGACTAACCCCCCTCTACGGTGTCCTAGGCCGAGAACAATGTGTCATTATGAAATGTAGAGACAGAGATGGGACGCTACAAAACTACAGATTGACGGGATCCTGCAAAGACCTATATTTAAAGCCATTGAAAAGATTGTACAAACTGAGGGGCTCCATATTCACTAAGGACAACACTGTAATAGTGGATGACAAGCCCGAGAAACACTTCTTGAATGACCCCACAAACGTAGTGCTCCTAGATACGTGGTCGTTCGAAGGTCAGGGGCCGAGAGACATGGTCCTCGTACGTGAACTTCTACCTTGGATTAAGAGACTGCATGTAGAGAAGCCTTGGGAATTGTTTCCTTTTCGGAGAGACAATGCTGTGGGGGGGATCCACCTCATGCATGATCTCGACCAATCCAAGTACAAGGAACTGCAGAGGGCGCATGCAGTCTCCAATACACTTCATAGTGAGCGGAAAGTGGATGATTTCGGACGTGCCGTCCCCTGGAAGAAGAAAACCGCAGTGAAATGCGAGGAGCTTAGCGTAGAAGACATCTTCTTCTGTCCTTGTCCGCCTCCCGCACCACGAAGTTTGTAGAATCTCATGGATTTTGTGGTCGCCTTCGCTGTATTGGAAGACTACGCCTAAACAAATACAATACTTTATTCATTTGCAGTGAATATCTTTGTGTTGTGTCCAGGAGGTTAGGAATGCTATGGCACCTGTAATTCGGCATGTCATGTACTCGGCGGCTACTGCACAGTCCACAATGGATTTCTCTATGATGGACATAGATGATGGCGTTGTTGATAGTCCTCCCAATGGAGGAAAGCGCCCTGCATTAATGCACTCTCCATCTCCTCTGAAGTCCCATTCGACAACTCCACGGGATCGGTCTGGAGTGAATCTAGAAACGCAAAGAAAGCTTTATGATGATGAAGTGGCTGTCCTGGCCGTTGTCGAGGTGTGTAATCAACAACTGAATGCGGTCTGTTCGCTTAAAGTTTTGCATTGTAGACTATGTAGATTACAAATGTCTGATTCTACTGATTTTTGCAGGTGCAGGATTCAATGCCTTCTTCTGTTGCCATGTTGGACAACACTTCTGGAGGCATAAAGACTATAGAATTGGTGAAGCGGCCTGCAGTAGCTAAAGGCACTCTACCTTGTCTATCTTCTTTGGATATTGTGAAACGACAATGTAAAATACATGTTGAATTGCCTGCTCTTCATTGTAGCAGTGGATCGTGGGATGCCTGGGAGCGGAGGTCCTTGAAGATACAACGGCAAGAGAGTGCCCGCCAAAGATCTGCTTCTAGTAATGGATATAGTCGAGGGCCAAAAATATTAAAGGCAATAGAGGTACTGAAGAGTAGGACGCAGTCATAGTATGTAGAGTTAGAATCATGAGGAGTGCAATGTTTGAGGATATTTCTTGGGGGAACATCTGGTATTGGATTCTACAATTTCTGGGCTTTGACAATCCTGGACCTCATAGTCAGGATGCACTGTAGGTGACAACGATGTCTTAGACCCGACTATGTGCATAGTTGAGCCAATTCGTGGTAGAAGAGAAAGGAAACATTATATAACCTTTACTCTCAGCTATTCTTTGAACGTACACTCATACATTGCTTTTTGGACATTGTGGTGTGTGAGAGTACATTCGAAGAGTAACTGAGAGTTAAGGTTATATAATGTTTGCTTTCCCTTCTACCACGAATTGGCTGAATTGGGGGAACAGCTAGTATTCGATTCTATAATTTTCGGGCTTAGTCGGTTCTAAGACATTGTTGTCATAAATCTTGCATTCTTTGCATGCCGTAGCCATTTCCTTTGTCACAATCTACCTGCAGTGGTGGTGATGCCTCCAACTCAATCTCCAAGCACAATGTACTGCGTTATCAATAGTATCCAGTATATATAGTTCTCAGTGTCATTCCATAGTGTACACCCTAATACTTGTATATTTCATGGATATTATCAATAAATTCCATTCTTCTCATAATGGACTTGCAATATTTACACTCTTTTCTAATGATGCATTGCTTTTCTCTCTCCGTATAGAACAAAATCACCTATGTTTAAAGAAAACTGTGTATTTAGAACCTCTCATTTACTTGGAAAACTCTCATTTTAATGAATATAGTGTTATTTCGAGATGTCCAATTTTCCATCCAAACATACGATGACAAATGGCGTAAAGACTTCCAAGTTCTTCAAAATCATTGTGAATTAAAACATGCTCATTGATTACAAATGCTGAGATGCACCTTGTTGTAAAACAGCATTTACAATCAATCCAATCATTGGTGATGAAACTGAGGTATATCATCCGTATATACTGTACTACTATGTAATTGACATGTAACTTAGTATATGTCTTTGCCTCTATGAATAGTGCATACTATAAACACCTATAGGCTATAGTTAATTACTTATATATGATATATTAATATCATTAAAGACTTAAACTACAGCTCCAAAGTGGCGGAAGTGTTCATCCGGTATAGGCCAATGAAACGAAGAAGTAAATCGCGAAATCACTTGCGCCAAACTACTATGGCCATCAGGACCATCTTCGCAAAGTCTCCCCAAATACACTTGAAAGACTTGTACTAAATCGTGATGCGAGTACAACACATGTTTTTTGCTTCCACGACCTTGCAAACCGTAGTATGTCTCTGACATACATGTTCTGTTGATTCTCTGACATACATGTACTATTTGACCAACAACAAATTCTTCGGACTTAATGGTAAATACGGGTATGTTCTCCACATCTGCATCTCTTCGATGTACGTATGTAATCTTTGGATCGATCCACCACCTCCTCCTCAGAACTTTGTCCCAATCACTTGTTGATGTGAATGTATACAATGACTTCATGGGCTCTGTACTAGTCGTGGTCATCCCCCAATCGCAAATTCCAATGAAAACCTGCGACTCGTCTTCCGGGAAATGGAACATGATGTTGTCTGGAGAAATGTCGTTGTGAAGATGTCCGGCACCATGTACCGCATTCATAATATGCAGCAGTGCCCAAGCAAGCTCCGTACGCTTTGCTCTCCATCGCTTTAGACGATGAGCACGAATGACCTCCTCGTCGCTAATTTTGGGGTCACACATAATACGTATGGCGATATTGTCTGGATAATCGTTATCCATTCTTAACATTTCACGCAAAGTACCACCATTCCACCACAATGAATAGCCTTCGTTCCGATTTGTGTGGACTGCAACGAAGCATATGACTCCATCGTGCGGAATCCGCACCGCCATCGATTCAGTTTGGTGTTCCATCTTTGCAAGCTCAGGTCGTCGACCCTCTTGGAGAGACATCTTTGCTGCAAATTCCCAATGTGGTTGAAGTTCAGGGCACCCTTCAATTCGCACCCTACGAATTGTGGCATAGCCTCCGCGTAGGACAATATTATCTTGTGGAATCACCCTTGCGGTTCTCGGAAGCGCTATTAAATGGCGAAATACAACTCGCATGTTTACTCTCCCTTCGTGAGTTGTCCACCAACTCATAAATCCACCTCTATTTCGTCTTGAAGCAAATGGTCTCATCCGACTCACGAACATGTCCACTTTTGTAATCACATGCGTGAAGGCTTCATCATCAATGCGATGAACCTTACCAAATTTTTCGATGGTCCCTTTCGCATTCCATAGTGCATCATGCGCCCGTTTGTCCAACCAACTAGTGAAATTCTTCTTTTCCATTTCTTGATACCACCCTCCCACCCGCAACGCTTCATGCATCATGTCCTTTATATCGCCTTTGAACTTCTCAATGCCCTCCTCTTGATAATGAACATACTTAGAGTCAAGAGACATGGTAGTTTCTCTCTCATAGAATTCAACAATGCATTTTTTCAAAAATGCGGTACAAGTGTGCGAGGGTTTGTCCATGATGTCGGCCTCAATAGATTCCTCCACAAACTTCGTTTTCTTCTTCGCCCTTGGCATCTTGATGAATGTCGCACGATTCGAGAATAAAAATGGCAAGGGTCCCCCCAAAATTTCACCTTTACCCTCCCGAGGAGAGGAGGCAATAGGGCCCAAAGGCACTAAGCTTCTCCGCTCTCTCTTGCAAGCAAGGGGGAAGGTAAAAGTGAGAGGCGAACGGCCCGACCGCCTCTTTTGTATGAGGCGGACGGCCATCCCGTCCGCCCTGGCAGACGGCCGATCGGGCGCCCCGTCGGGTCCGTCCGATCGGACTACTGACCGGTCGGACGGGCCACCCGATCAGCCGACCGATCGGTCGGCCCCGTCCGACCCATCCGTCCGCGCGATCGGCCCCGACCGCCCCATGGTCCGCGTTCGTCCGGTCGGTCGGCCCCGTCTGCCCCGTCCTCACCGTCCGACCGCTTGGTCTGCCTTGTCTGCCCTGTCCTCGCCGTCCGACCGCTCGGTTGGCTCACTGAATCGGCCGACCGCCTGTCCACTGGACAGACGCGAGTCCGAAATTTCTATGTCCCCGGACGCTCAAAAACCCGCGGATGCAGACGTTGGACATCCGGGCGTCCCAGCGTCCGTGCAACCCTGCAATCAAGAGAATACAGTAGTGGGGCAGAGGTGAAAGGAGATAGTGATTACCACCCCTAGGCATTCAAATTTAGAAAGGATTTGAATGAAGAACATTTACAGAACTTGGTGCTCAAATGCTTACGATTTAGAGAGATGAATAGCTAAGATTTATTAGTTCTCGGAGCATTTCATAGTCGTACAAGGTTGCCAAATTATCTTGAAAAAATTAATGAAACTATCATTTTTGGGGGATTTTGTCCCAAGTGATATTGAAGAAATCTTCATTGTGTTATTTTTTGTTCTCAATTTCAAGTGTGTAGCACGTAAAAATTTCTGAAGCGCCAAAACTCACAAATATGTAAAAAGAACCCTAAAACAAACTGAAAATCATGCAAAATTGCAAAATGCAAAATTACAAACCCTGAAACCCTCACTCTCTCAGTCGGTCACTCCCAGACTCCCTAAACCCCTTGGCCCTTGAACTGTTCGCGCGTCCGCCCGTCCGCCAATTCGTCTGCTCTCCCATCCGCTTGTCCGCCCGTCCGCCACTCCATCCGCTCGCCCATCCGCCCGTCCGCCAATAAAAACGGCCGTCCGTTGGCCCGCCCGTCCGCCAGTCTAACCGGCCCGTCCGCCAATTTGTCCGCCCTTCCGCTCACTCGCCCGCCCCTAGGACGGCGACCGAGGACCGTCTGTCTGCGTCCATAGGGTCCGGACGTGTTGTGACAACTCAAATTTTTGATTTTTGATTTGTTTACCTTTTGAGTGAACTGGAAATTAGAAATAGGTATCCGGATTCATCTAAAGAGAGAAAGATAAATCCAAAAATAGTCACAAAAGGACCTTACGGAACTAATCCGGTTTTAGGTAGAAGCGGAACGGATTAGATTTCCAATCGGATAGTATTTCCAACCGGAATCTCGTTGACCGGATTGGAGAGAACCGGATGTCAAGAACCGGACCGGATATCCGATCAGTCATAAAGACAGTCCAGGACGTCAGGACTATATAAAGCCTAACCCTGCCCATTTTCAGGTCTCTGGTTTTCCACGTGTTGTTGTGTCCTGATTTAGCGCCTGACTTTTTTTGTTGTTACCACGGCAAGGAGAGAAAGTACAAGAAGGTCCGGAAGTGAGCGAGGGGTGTGAGACGGAGAGATCTCCTCCGGACATGAGTGGGTGAGATATTGAGTGCGAGCGGATACGGAACTGTGAGAGACTGAGAGTGTGAGCACATCGGTAGGATAGTTTACAAGCGGAGCGAAATATCAGAGTGTCAGCGCTCCTTGTTAGGGCTGTAGAGAGTGAAAACCGGGTATACAGTATCTCTTGAATCAGAAATTTCCAGAAGGATATTCACTTGAAGAGAAGATTGTGTGTCAGTAGAAGGTAGCTTCTTATACTTTGATACAAGGCGTTCTATTCAAGATGGGGGTAGATGACCAATTACGAAGGTGTTTGGAGAAGAAGGAAAGGAAGCAGGTAATGACGGCTCTACATTTCGGTCCCTCAGGGGGACACTTTGCAGGCGTTACGACCGTAAACCGGATCCGGATGGCCGGATACTGGTGGCCTTCGATGATAAGGGATGTGAAAGCATTTGTTGCCACATGTGATCAGTGTTAGAGGACGGGCGCGCCCTCATTCAAGAATCACTGGCCACTAACCCCGATCATCCCTCTCACTCCATTCGAAAAGTAGGGGATTGACTTTATTGGACCAATTAATCCGGTCAAGTCCAGAAAGAAGAAATACATAATCTTAGCGATAGATTATGCTACCAAGTGGGTAGAGGCTAAGACCACAAGGAGGAATGATGCTACAACAGCAACAACCTTCTTGTTTGAAGAAATTATGATGCGGTTTGGACATCCATTAGAGTTGGTCAGCGATCAAGGAACACATTTCTTGAACGACATGATACGGGCCATCACAACAACTTACATGATCAAGCATAGGAAGACGACTCCTTACAATCCAAAGGCCAACGGATTAACGGAACGAGCTAACGGGATCATCGAGAGGAGTTTGCTGAAGATGGTTTCCGCCCACAAAACTGACTAGGACCGGAAACTACCTTCCGCTGTGCACGCTTATAATACTTCGGAGAAAACAACCACCGGAAGAAGTCCCTTCTTCTTGGTGTTTGGATAGGCGGCGTTGTACAAGATTGAGATGGAAGTAGAGACACATCGGGTCATGGCAGCCAGAAGAGGAGTTCAAGACCGGAATCTGCAAATCCGGTTGCTGGCAATCGAGGATTTGGAAGAAGCCCGGTCGGAAGCATTGGAAAGAACGATAGTAGTTCAGTCCAAACGCAAGAGTGATTTTGATGCAAGGTTACCCAAGAGTCATTGTCGTACGCGCAGTTAGCCGTAAGTATCCTTACAACGACAAATTGTTGCAAGATGACACGAATTATCGTTCCAGGGAACTTCTAGTAAGATATCGATTGAATTAGAAGCATCCGGATTGTGACTACTCACTTAATCCCCCTTCTTTCACTTTCCTACTTTATTCCGAAAACTTAGTACATTCCGGATTCCGTTCCGGATCCGGATACACCCGGAACTGAGTTCCGTCTTTCTTCCGTCACTGGTTTTTGTTGCCTCTGTTTTACCCTCAGAGGGTCTGCCCTTGATCTAGAAAGGGGTGGGGACTCACCACTTGTAGAATTTAACCTCTCTATGCTCTAAATCTACTAAACATCACACCCAAAACAACACAGCTATAGGAGGAGGAAGGAGTATCCTCTCACAGTTTCCGAATTGGTCGATTCGGAATCAAGTCACACAGAGCAATTCTCACACCTCTCTTTACTACAACGACGGATCCGAACTCATAGACCCAAAAGAATAGAGTCTTAAGGGGAGACAATGTACCAAGGGGGAGGTTGGTAGACTTTCCGGAGTAGCGGGAGTTCCTTTCCTTTGGCGGTTGCTTATCTCCGCACAGAACCCTCCTGGTTCTGGACTCGCAGGGCCCTCTACCTTCTTACCCAGATTGCCGTTCCGGCAATTTAAAAGCACGTCACACTTACACTCCCTTATTCAACCTGCATTCCTCCCACTTAGCTCAACACCAAGAGATCCGTAGCCCAAGATCCGGATTCCTCCTCTCCCTCCCTTCTCTTTCTCCAGTACGAGGTTACACACACAGGCATACACTCAGCCAAAAGACCCTGTCTAAGCAAAAGTGCAGCGAGGAGTATCCTAGCTGACTTAGATTAAGAAAAGAAAATTGTAATACATACGTGAAAGCACTAAAAAGGCCTTATTCGTTAAAATGAGACAAATTGCAGTCTCATTTTAAATTTTCATACATGCAAGGTGGAAGAAGGGTTCATTAAATTGAGACTGTTCATTAAATTGAGACTTGAAAATGTCAAATATGTATTTCATTAATTTTATACTATTAACTAAAGTAGCACAAACTCAAAAGTACATCTCGATTTACTAATTCCTTTGTAAAAAAGAAAACAAAATAGTCAAAGATATTATGAAGTGAGACATTTTTTAAAATCAAAACTTTCATATGTCAAAAAACTAATGTATACATGGAGGATAGCAAACTTTAACATGAAATTGAACATATGAATTACCAAAAATTCACCAAAAACATTTAGAATACAATACTTGGAGACGCAATAGTAATAAAAAAATTTACTATTAATAGAAATCAATTTCTCATACATAAGCACACTACCATAATAAAAGTAACCAATACATATATGAATGTAAACATGTCCAAACTTGTTAATAATTACAATGAGTGCTCTAATTGAACTACCAAAACAACATTTGTCTAATAAAATTATGAACTATAAGTCATTCTTCAATCATAGAACCATCGTTATTTGCAGTAGTCGTGAAGGCTGCCACTGATGCCTTAATAATTTGAATTTGTAGACTTGGAACTGTCACCTTTGGATTTTTAGTTCCATCACGAAACTGTGGCTTCCAAGCTGTCATGATACAATCTGTGCTTGACCATGTTGAAGGTATAACACTATCTTCACGCCACACATTCCCTTGTTTGGTGTCCCAACCCTCATATGTCTCCATATTAATGTGCCGATTCGAAGTAGGCCTCCAATATTGGATTTTGATCATATGCATATGCCCTGGATCGGGACTCGAAGCCGTAATAGCCCTAGCGAGCCAAAATGGTTTTGGATCACCATCAGCAAGACGCACTGCAACAAAAGAACCTGCGTGTGTATCACGAGCAATACGAAACGAAGAACGTGGACGATCACGCTTACGTCCAACAAAGTTGGCATCCTCTGCATTTTCTTCACGCAATGTGCCATTTCTTTGCATTTGATCTGTTTCATCATTGGCAATCCTTGAAGCTCGCCAAAATCCATCAAGTAATGCCTCTCGCACCTGAAGAGGTGCATCTAGAGCAGCTCTGATGCCTTTCCAATACTCTTCTAGTGGACCATTCTTCCGCCTGTACTCTCCACTATGATCATTGTTTTCCATTTTGTTCCAATGTTTAACATAGCCATTCAAACCTTTCTTTATCTCTTCAAGAGCTTTCATTGGAACTGGAGCCAAAGGTTTAGGGCTACCACTTGGTACTTTAGGAAGTCCATCCTCAGTCTCTGACCACATTCTTATCCCATTGCCGTGCTCTGGCAACCACTTTGGGTCAGTACACAAATTTTTATACTCCATCAAAGGCCATCCTGAAGAATCCATAAAAAACTTGAATTGTTGACTTTTCGAATGCCCTCCTAATTCATCTCCACCAGTGCCCAAATAACCCTCCACAAATTTCTTGAAATCAGGGAGCTCCTCAATGAGATGAGGAATCACAGGGTGCGTTTCACAATCCATAAAGGACTTCATGAGCTTTGGAAGTGTTGGATAGTCATTCGTCTTCAATCTTGAACTCCATCGACCAAAAAGAGCATCAATGTCTTCGTGAGTGTGTCCCACAATAAGAAAGTTGATGTATACCTCACGAAAAATGCCTTTGTATACAAGCAAAGAGTAGAAAGCAAAAACATATCGATTCTTGTTGTCCCTTGACGCATTGTCCAATTGCAATATTAATATTGGTGGGAGAGGTTGAGCTGGAAGTGGCTATTCTGGAGGTGGAAGGAGGGAGTCCAAGCAATTTTCTGCTCCTTTTAAAAGCGCCTTTGTCAATGTGGATTGCCCCTCCTCAATAGAAAATAACGCCCTCGATGAATTTTTAGGTGGGCCTTCCAAATCCCGCAACAACCTTGCAATGGACCCAATGGTATGATTCGAATCTGTTGGGAAAATGCCCACACCATAGTGTGCATATCGTACATCGCCATGACCATGAGCAATCATACCTGTGACAGCAACAGGCATTTTCATGAAGGATTCCGTCGACTTGTTCTTGTGAGAAAAGTGTGGAGAAGCCGTTTTTGAATGATCCATTTTATCATAAATGATGCACAACATTTTGTCCGGGTATCTCACGGAAAATTCCCGATTTCCATAGTAGTACTCTCTATGAGCCCTCTGACCTACAACATGGGTATTCAAAATATTGGTATACTTATCAAACGACTCTGATTTCCAACAAGCGCTCCTCAATTGCTTATACTCATCGCACAAGCCACACCTAGCAAAACTATCCCCACGAGCCTTGGCAGCAAATTCAGGGAAATTCTGACAGCGAATGTTGCTCAAGCCACTGGAAGAAATCAGTTGCAAATTGAACTCTGCATTGGACTCATTGATTTTAGGTAATTGGTCACTCCAACGAAAAGCAGAAGGTAGAACCATCGCTGCAACTTTCTCCCCAGACTCTATTGTCCTTGTTTTGTATGGCATTCGATCGGCATTAGACTCAATAAGAGTTCGAAGCGTGGCAGTAGCTTGAAGAGTATGCATGCGGGGTTTTTTGGATCCCACATTTCCATGCACCTGAGCTTGCTTCCCAATTCTAGCCTTCTCTTTGTACCTATAGAACGTAGCTCTTGCAATCCCATGAATGATCCACCATGCAGTGGGGCACACTTCTGTACCTTTCAAGGTAATCCACTCTTTGCCAACACTGTCTTTATGGATTTGCCTATGCACCTCCAAAAGTGTCTTGCTACGCGCCTTGAAGTCCTCACCTGAATATAGTTCAGTCCTTATTGCTTGGATTTGCCCACGCGGAAAAGGTTGAACACAATTTTTCTCACAACATGATTTTGTGGACACTGATGTGATCGATTCCATAGAGAGGAGAAGTTCTTTCTTGGGTGGAATCTCTGGATCAATCTTTTCATGAGTTGTTTCGTACGATCGAACCCCCTTACGAATTCTTCTGCTTGATGGGTTCATGGCTGTGTTATATACATGGGTTTGGTCATGGTCATATAAGCTGACATCGTCATCTAAAAAAACTCTCTTGATGTCTCAGGAACGAAGTGACCATACATTGCCAGATGAGAAGAGTTCCTCGTTCAGAGACTCAGCAATTTGAATGGCAACCCGGTCATCGCCAAGAGGCTTTCCATCTTGGTCAATGATTAACTCTGGGTCAACGTTTTGGCAAACCCCCCTTGCAAGGTCCACCCCATCTTCGTTTCGAAGAGTGACAAATCGTGAGACCCATTTTGCACGAGCAATCCCCTCGCATACCTGAACATCAGGTGGAAATGGGGGAACTGGATTCGCGAACTCATCAAACCCATGGAAATCCATTCTGCAAACACGAAGACCAATCCTTAGATTCATTGTTGAGTCAAAGATAAAGATGTTCTATTGCAGCAACTTCTAGTATACTAGAAACTAAACATACTCTATATTCACTAATATTAACATCATGTCTCTATAATTTCTTACGAATACAACATCGTTGAATGGATGATCCAATGATTTGTGCTATGATTCAGTCATTCATCTTCATCTAAGTAAATACTTTTCAATGCAAAGTTGCAAACACTTTATTTATAGTTGACATTATCATCGCCCCGACGATAACCGGAAGTTGTTGTTACTCAGAGTTATCGTTGACTCAATGATAACTCTCCTCAACAAAACTCATTTCTTGATTCGTTGGATGTGATGAAGAAATAATTTAACCCAATGCACAATCTCGTTTGAAATCATAAGAAATTGAAGTATCTACACCTTTGAAAATTACTGACAAGATTATCATCGACCCGACGATAACTAGAACTCGAAGAACTCAAAGTTATCGTTGACACAACGATAATGATCTTCAATGAAACTCCTCTCATGATTCGTTGGTTGTAACGAAGGAAACATTCAACCCAATGCACATTCTTCTTTCAAATCATAATAAATTGAAATAGCTACACATTTGCTAAGAATGTCGATTGAAAAAATCTGACTACGTTATCATCAACTCGACGATAACTAGGAGCAAAAGAATTCAGAGGTATCATTGACTCAACGATAACTATCCTCAACGAAACTCCTTTCATGATTTGTTTGATTTGACGAAGAAATAATTCAACCCGATGCACAATCTCCTTTGAAATCATAAGAAATTGAAGTACCTACACATTTGCTAAGAATGCTAACTGAAAATTACTGACTACGTTATCATCGACTCGACGATAACTAGAAGTCAAAGAACTCAGAGTTATCGTTGACACAACGATAATGATCTTCAATGAAACTCCTTTCATGATTCGTTAGTTGTGACGAAGGAAAAATTCAACCCAATGCACATTCTTCTTTCAAATCATAGCAAATTGAAGTAGCTTCAAATTTGCTAAGAATACCGATTGAGAAAATCTGACTACGTTATCATCGATTCGACGATAACTAGGAGCAAAAGAATTCAGAGGTATCATTGACTCAACGATAACTATCCTCAACGATAACTATCCTCAACGAAACTCCTTTCATGATTTGTTCGATTTGACGAAGAAATAATTCAACCCAATGCACATTCTGCTTTGAAATCAGAAGAAATCGAAGTAGTTACACATTTGCTAAGAATGCTAACTGAAAATTACTGAATATATTATCATCGATTCCCACATTCGGAACCGGAACCTGAGTCTAGCGCGAAATCGGTTCCGGTGCCATCCAAATTCTCCACCCCGGAAGTCCCCAAGTCCCAAACAATGTCGAACTTAATGACCGGATCATTCAAGGTTCCGGGACAGCAAGTCAAGGGAGATCTCATCAACTGGATCGGTGGAATGACCAATCCGGCTCGGACTAATCCGAAAGGATTTGTGCACATGCAAGAGACCACGCCGGAGAAAAGAAGCGAACCCGCAACATTGGAGGATACAACACCAGAGAAGGAGAAGGAAATTCAAGTCATCGAAGATTCTAAGGAGGAGAGTGCCCACTCCACTTCCGGAATCGAAGACGACAGCGATCTGTCTCCCGCAACGCGCCATATCCAGACTCGGGCCACAGCAAAAACCACGCCAGCAAAGAATACGAAGGGGACGCCTACCAACCAAGCGGGGAGCCATTCAAAGAAAGGATGGAAGCCAAAACATTAGAATTCGTAGGAGAAGAAGTATAGAATCCAGAATGAATTTCCAAGCATGGACCCGGTTTCCGGAATCTGAGGCGGATAGTCAGGAAATCCGACAATCTCGGACGGTAGTTAGTAATCTTTCCGGATATCCCGGGGTTTTCAGTGATTGGTTGCTTGGATTTCCGGGTTTCCTTTTTAGGCTGTTAGGAGTTGACTTTGGATTTTTGTGTTAGTATTTTAAAGGCAGGCAAGTTAGTTGTCTGCCATTCCAATCTACTCCATTCCGTTTTAGTGCCTTCACGTATGTATTACAATTTTATTTTCTTAATCTAAGTCAGCTAGGATACCCCTCGCTGCACTTTTGCTTAGACAGGGTCTTTTGGCTAAGTGTATGCCTGTGTTTGTAACCTCGTACTGGAGAAAGAGAAGGGAGGGAGAGGAGGAATCCGGATCTTGGGCTACGGATCTCTTGGTATTGAGCTAAGTGGGAGGAATGCAGGCTGAATAAGGGAGTGTAAGTGTGACGTGCTTTTAAATTGCCGGAACGGCAATCTGGGTAAGAAGGTAGAGGGCCCTGCGAGTCCAGAACCAGGAGGGTTCTGTGCGGAGATAAGCAACCGCCAAAGGAAAGGAACTCCCGCTACTCCAGAAAGTCTACCAACCTCCCCCTTGGTACATTGTCTCCCCTTAAGACTCTATTTTTTTGGGTCTATGAGTTCGGATCCGTCGTTGTAGTAAAGAGAGGTGTGAGAATTGTTCTGTGTGACCTGATTCCGGATCGACCAATTCGGAAACTGTGAGAGGATACTCCTCCCTCCTCCTACGGCTGTGTTGTTTTGGGTGTGATGTTTAGTAGATTTAGAGCATAGAGAGGTTAAATTCTACAAGTGGTGAGTCCCCACCCCTTTCTAGATCAAAGGCGGACCCTCTGAGGGTAAAACAGAGGCAACAAAAACCAGTGACGGAAGAAAGACGGAACTCAATTCCGGGTGTATCCGGATCCGGAACGGAATCCGGAATGTACTAAGTTTCCGGAATAAAGTAGGGAAGTGAAAGAAGGGGGATTAAGTGAGTAGTCACAATCCGGATGCTTCTAATTCAATCGATATCTTACTAGAAGTTCCCTGGAACGATAATTCGTGTCATCTTGCAACAATTTGTCGTTGTAAGGATACTTACGGCTAACTGCGCGTACGACATCGAAGTTGGCCTCAAATTCAACTTCGTCATTCGCATTTTGCTAGCGAAAGGCTCGGCTGGTGTGAGTATCCCCCTCAATCCCTCCATCCGGGTTGCATGATCCGCCACTGGTTTCCCTGGGGTACCTGAGACAAAAGGAAGTTCCCGAAAGGTGGAGAAATCCATCGCATGGTTTGGATCGATAGCCGCCAATAACTGTTGGATCTCCTTCAAAACTCGCTCTATCCTCGCAGTGAAGTCTACGAGGATGATTACTACCTTGGTTCCGGTAATGTGGCCTTCCGATATCATCTTCAAGTCAAACAAGGCAGCTTTTGTGATGATGTCGGCCTTGATGTTGACTGCTCCGGATAGATTCTTGACTAGAGCGAGAGCCTCTTTCTCTTTCTCTTTTGCAGCTGCCATTTCTCCTTCCGCCCAATTCACTCAGGCCTGGAGTTGGTTCCATTCTGCCTCCAATTCCTGGATCCGCTCCTTCTTCTTTGCTATGTCTTCCGGCCTGGCAATCGCTTGACAGCTTCTACGATCTGATCCGACTCCACTATTAAAACTTTCGCGGTATCTATCACCAAATCCGCCAAACCGTCGTGGAGTACCTTGGCTTCACGTATCCACTTGAGCCCCGCATTGAAAAATGCGGATTCCGTTTCCATTTTAGGTCCCTTGCTGGACTCCCCCCTCTCCATCGTCTGTGGCTTGGATCGCGACCCCGGATCGGTTGACTTCCTCTTCTTGGTCCTCGGATCGGTCAGACGTTCCTCGGGAAGTTCCTCCGGATCAGACTCGACCGGATCTCCGCCTCCTCCCCGGAAAGTCCGTATGACAAGATCGCCTTTCCGGTGTCATACTAGATTACTTCCGCTGCACTCAAAAGTTCCTATTGATGGTACAGATGAAACAAGTAGGTGCTAACTGGACTCGCCTTTGCTCGGGTCACGTGATCTGCTAATTTAGCCACTATCTCGGCTATGACCATACCCCAGTGTACTACCCGGTTCTCCATAGCCCCAAAAATAGTATTGGCCACCGTAATGGTAACCCGTGTTGGCTTTTCCGGATACAAGATCGGAATCAGAAACTCTAGTATCCGCTTATGTCTCTCGTCCTTGCATTCGCTGATAGCGAATCCGTCCTTAGGGTTTGCAGACCCAGTGAACTTCCCAGCTACAAAACGGTCCGTCCTCGATGCTAACCCGTTCCCACTCTTCCGGAACTAATAGATGTCCGCCCAGATGTCCTCGGTCCACGCGACTGGCCGCCCTCTCAAAGTGAGTTCATACTGATTCGAAACACCGTGGAGTAGCTCTTGAATCATATCTTCACTCTTGAGGTTCCATGGTCGGTGTAGTAGACCGACACATCCTAACTAAGTTAAGTCCTCCTCTAACTGCTTGTATAGTTCCGAGTTATCCGGAATGGCCGGAGAGTTAACCCGGGCAGATACCGCTACCTTCCGTACTGGTCCGGATGCCATAAGATCTAAGTCAGAACAAGAGAAAAGTAGCTCTACTTCATTCGCTAACTCACCACTCTTTCTCTCAACTACTCACACAAACAGTCTCAGAAGCACAGAATAGGAAAGTGAAGAAGAAAACCCTAGGAAGACAGCTTAAAATACTAAACCGTCTTTTTACGGGTTTAAGGACAACGGCTACAGGTCCGTTGTATTAACGGTATCCTACTTCCGTAGCTATGAGACCTATACGGTAGGTTCCTGTGTTCCGGGTGAGTCCGGATAAGTTCCGGTTACGGGTTGTGCCGGAACGCTTATTTCCTAATTCAAGCTATCTGATAAAAAAAAATCACGCTCTAACTAAAATTTTTTGATTTTTTTTCTATTTTCCGCACCTACTTCTTGTATTATTGATCCGTTTCCGGATTCCGGATTTCCACATTACCCCTTTTTCAACTGTGAGAGTCCCCGCGAACATCCTCGACTTCGTCTTGGGAATCCGATTCCTACGCGTACGTCTTAACCCAGGATTTATTTACCCTTGTGTCCATCCAAACCCCTTGAAGATCTTCTAGTTGAATGGATCCATTAGAGAATAATTGTCGCACTCTATATGGGCCCATCCATCTGGTGTGAAGTTTTTCTGGAAAAATCCGGTAACGACTATCATATAATAGAACTAACTCCCCTTCCTTGATCCCGTGATTGGTTGGTAATTTCTTGTTATGATCTGCCTTTCTTTTATCCTGTACTCTCCTCATGTGATCGAGGGCCACCAATCTTGCTTCCTCCAAATCTTCGATAGCCATCAGCCGGATGTCCGGGTCGCTGGTCTGGATAGCGTTCCGGATTGACATCACTCGGTGTGATTCCACCTCTAACTCAATTCCATGGGTGGTCTCCTGTCCAAATACAAGAAAGAATGGACTTCTCCTAGTGGTAGTCTTCTGTGAGGTGTTGTACGCATGGACTGCAGACGAAAGTTTTAAATCCCAATCCGTCTTGTGCTTAGAGATGGTTTTATTCAAAACCTTTTCAACTATTCCATTGGCTCGTTCTGTCAAACCGTTTGCCCTTGGATTATAAGGTGTGGTCTTCCGGTGGGTGATCAGATACCTCTTGGTAATATTCTAAATGATATCATTCAGAAAATGGAGTCCTCGATCACTGACTAACTCTAGTGGGTGTCCAAACCTCATCAGAATTTTCCGTGAATAGGAACGATGCTGTAGTCTGGGCGGAACTATTTCGGGTAGCCCGTGTTTCCACCCATTTGGTGGCATAATCCGTCGCCAAGATGATATACTTCTTTCTTCTAGCCGTAACTGAAGAAATGGGACCTATGAAATCTATTCCCCATTTCTCAAAGGGAGCAATAGGCATGATTGGAACGAGTGGCCAATGGTTCCGGAAGGAAGGAGCCCCTATTCGTTGACATTGGTCACAGCTCCCCACATGCTTCTTGACGTCCCGGATTAGATATGGCCACCAATATCCGGCTGCTCGGATCCGGTTCATTGTGGTGATAGCTGCGAAATGTCCCCCAAAGGGTCCGAAATGCAAGGCTCGCATTATCTTCTTCTAGTCCTTTGTTTCCACGCATCGCCTTAGCTAATCATCTGCTCCCATTTTGAATAAGGTTCCTTTTATCAGTGAGTAAGGGCCAACCTTATAGTAGAACATGATTTTCTCCTCCATGTTTAACCCCTCCGGGTATCTTCCGTCTACAAGGAAATCTATGATGTCCTGATAATCCGATCGAGTTCCTTCTTGTAGGTGGAACACAGATTCTTCCAGAATTTCCGGAAAGTCATCCGGGAATTCTGTGGAAATATCTTAAAGTGAAGTCGGTCCCTTAAATCTAGAGAGGTAGTCTGCATTTGCATTTGACTTTCCAGATTTCACTTTTACTTCATAATTGAATTCTTGGAGTAATAACACCTACCTTGCTATTCTTCTGGAAAGGTCAGGTTTGTTTACCAGATACTTGAGTGAATCATGATCCGTGTGGAATATTACTCGATACCCAAGCAGGTAATGTCGAAACTTCTTACATGCATAGACCACTGCCAACGCCTCCCATTCCGTGGTGGTGTATTTCCTTTCCGCCAAGCTCATTTGTTTGCTGGAGTAGTAAATGGGGCATTCTCTCTGGTGACTGTCGTGTTGCCAGAGGATTGCTCCTAAACACCATCTAGAAGCGTCTAGGGTAACATGAAATTCCTTGGTCCAATCCGGTGAAGACAAAATAAGGGCCTTGACTAATGCTGATTTCAAGGTCTCAAAAGTTTCTTGCTGTTCCGCACTCCACAAATACTCAGTATCCCTTTTTAGCAGTTCCGTAAGTGGATTAGCTTTCCGGGCATATCCATCTATGAATCTCCGATAATACCCTACACAACCAAGGAATCCTCGGATCTCTCGTACACAGGTTGGAGCAGAAAGGGTGAGTATGGCTTTGACCTTGTCCAGGTCTACCTCTAATCCTTTCCGACTAACCACATGTCCTAAGAGGATTCCGGATTTCATTCCGAAAAAGCACTTTCCAGGGTGGAGCTTGAGATTTGTCTCCCTGCATCTCTAAAAGGTTTTTCGCAGGTATTCCAGGTGCGCATCCTTGGAACTGTATATAGCAAAGTCATCGATAAATACCTCTAGGAAGTGGCGTAGAAAATTCTAGAAGATGTCCATCATGAGTCATTGGAAAGTTCCGGGGGCATTGCATAATCCGAAAGGCATCCAGGTGAATGCAAAGGTTCCCCATTCCGTCGTGAAGGTTGTCTTCAATTGGTCTAATAACCGGATGAAAACCTGGTTGTATCCGAAGAAGCCATCGAGGAAGCTGTAACATTCATTTCCGAAAATTGATCAAGAATGATGTCTGTAAAAGGAAGCGGAAAGTAGTCTTTCCGGGTTGCATCATTTAATTTCCGGAAGTCTTGGCATACTCGAATCTTGATCTTTCCTCCTGGGCCTGGTTTCTTTGGAACAACAACAATGGGTGAAACCCATTCTGAGTTGAGGACTGGGTAAATAAACCCGGCTTCTAACAAGGCGTCAATTTCCTCCTTCACCATCAAAGAGTATCTCGGGTTTAACCGGTGTTGTCGCTGGCGTACCGGAACCGCTCCTTCTACAAGGTCGATCCGGTGTTCTCCTAGTTCTGATGGTATCCCACTGAGGTCGGAGGGTGCCCAAGCAAAGACATCGAGATAATCTTCTAGAAGCTTCTTGTATTTAGCTTTTTCCGGAGCAGACATTGCTTTGTTAACAAAGAAAGTCTTTCCCGGAGTAACACTCACCTCCTCATACTCCACTGGGCTTACTATAGGCTTCCTCCTTTCCGGCTCTGGTCCATCTTCCTTGTTCCGTAACTCGCTCCAGACGGATCCTTGATTTGTTCGACCCAGTCCTACCGTTGGGAGATTCTCTTCGTTGAGCTGTCGTTTGATCCATTCGTATGATAACGGAACGCTCACCTCTCCTAATGACCGATCTTCCGGTATTGTTGGTGTCGGAGTTTCTGTTTCTTCCGTCGCAATTTCCAGGATGGGTTCCGGAAACTCAAAATCTGGTTCCGTAACAGACGTGAAGTAACTAGTCACGGAATCGGAGTTCTCCTGATCAGACCAGTCCGTAGTATATCCATCGGACTCACTAGTCTCCCCCAAGTGATCAACATGTTTCCAAGGTATTCGTACGGCAAGTTTCCCCACCACGAATTCCTTGGCTCCCCAGTCAACCAGCACTCTTGCTGCATATAACCATGGTCTTCCTAATAGCATGGGAAAAGGCCTTCCCTTAGATACTCGGATGACTACATAATTTAGCAAATAAGTTTCTTTTCCGATCCGGGTTGGAATCCGGGCCAGCCTTCCTACCAGATACACTTTTGATTGATCTGCCATCCTCAAGACTTGGTCGGTTTCTTGGAATGTCGTGTACCTTAGATCAAAGGCGGTGTCTTCCAGTATAAGGTTGACTCCCGATCCGCCATCAACTGGAACCTGGGTGACCATACATCCTCCTACTTCGACTTCCAACTCTGGCGCTCCAAAGTCTTCGATTTGGGAGAAGTTGACTGCGACTGATGGAAGTTTGAATCGCCTCGTTCCTTTCTTCGTCCAAGCGTCTCGGATCAATTTCTAATAATTTGCATTATCATGGAGGAATTGCCCAAAGGTGACACTAGCCTTTTGATCTTTGATATCTTGTACGATGTCGTACGTATCTAAGTTTGGTATCGGATTAATCAGAACCGGAACGTCCTCAAACGTAACCTTTTTCTTTCTAGGATCCGGAATTACATCGATATTGTCCAAATTCTGTCGGACCTCCGAACCAATGTCAATGGAAATTGGAAGAGGTCCGACCCCTTTTTCTACTTCTACTATGGGTCTAATAGGATCCGTCTCTTCCGAGTGATCAGAATCACTCGGATCGGATTCTAGAATGGGAGTGCTCACCTGAGGCTTTTCTTTCCGTCTCTGCCTTCTAGTTCAATGCCTATTCCTTTGGTCTTTGGTGGAACTTCGAGTTGATACTCGATGAACGAGTCTTTCTACAACTTTTGGAAGTTCCACCTTTGGTTGTCATTTTTCCATATTCTCAATTCCGGCAGTGGATCCGTAATTGAGTCTGGTTTGATCACGAGGTGGGACTTCTACATATTTGTAAATAGTACGGATCTATTGTGATCTGGGACACTCATTCATTCCATGTCCATATTCTAAACAATTCTAGCATGGTAACGCTAGTGGGGCCCCTTGCCCTTGCCCTTTATGGGGACAGCTATTGGCATAATGTTGGGGACTTCCACACACGAAACAACATCCGGGTGGAAATCTAGAAGTAGAATAAGTACCTTGACTAGATCCAGTCGGTGGATGCGTATGCAAATTGGTGCGGATCAACTACTGAGGTGCTTTCCCTCTTCCGTATCTGGTTTGGATCTGGAATATTGGATTCACCGGCTCTTCACACCCTTTCGGTTCCGGAAGTGTGTAGTACACTCCTTCTTCATCCACAAAATGGATCTGCTTCTGATGTCCCTGGGGGCATTCGCTTGCATAATGACCGGGTCTTCCACACCTTGCACACCATACATTAGCTCGGGAAGTCGGTACAATCCGTCGAGGCATTCGATTATCAGCTAGGTTGACCTTGATTGCCTCTAAAGATTCTTGGATGCTCTTCATAAGTTTCTTGGAATCGTCCTCCTCCACCTTCACCTTGACGGTTCTTCTGTTAACCTTCTCGTTTTTACCTTGCGCCACTCGTCTGCTGCTAGAAGTCTCTACCTCACTATCCAAACTGTCGGCGCTGTCGGATGACTCGTCCGATCCGGTTCCGGAACTCGAGGTTTTGGAATCTGAATACCTCCCTCTTCGCTTCATCTTCTTCTCGTATTTTTTGCACTTCCCTTTCTTTCTTTTCTCGCTCTTCTTAATGGATCGTCGTAGCGATTGAGCTAAGTTCTCGTAATTTTGGGCTGACTCCATGGCTTCTCTTAGTGTTGCGGATCGGGATTGTCGGATCTGAAAATCCATCTCCTCTGGAAAACCTGCCACATACCATTCCACTTGTATACTCGGGGCTACGTCCGTGGTTAGGTTTTTGATCAGGTCTTTCACCCTCTGATCATATTTTCGGACCGACTCGTTGGGTCTCATAGAGACTTTACTAAGTCTCCCCAAAGCTCTAGCTTCTCCTCCTACTTCTCTAAAGGTCCGTAGGAAGAGTTCCGTCAAACGGTCCCAGTTGTTCCGGGTACCTTCCGGAACATCTTGATACCATCTAAGGGCTTCACCTTTTAGTAGTCCCTGAAAAATTCTCTATCTGGAGGCGGCATCTTCTTGATTAACTATAGTAGTAGCTTCAAATTCCCCCATCCAATCATCTACATTCTTACTACCGTCTCCCCAGAACCTACTGTAACGGAGACGCGTGGTAGTCACCATGGTATCTGGTTCGTCAGAGAATCGTTCCTCTTCAAAGGTAATAGGTTCCGCTTCTAGTTTCTCAACCACTTCAGGGCTTTGGGAATGTTCCGAAAGTACTTCCGGCCTAAGAGGAATCATAACCAGATCCTCTACGGACTGTGACGCTGGTAACACGTGCACCACTATTCGCCTATTTTCTTCCTCTTGACGTTCCATCCGACGTAAAGCTGTATTTCTTCTTTGAGGCCACTCATGAAGTTAGAATCAGATTCTTGTTTACTTGTCCGGATGCCATAAGATCTAAGTCAGAATAAGAGAAAAGTAGCTCTACTTCAGTCGCTAACTCACCACTCTTTCTCTCAACTACTTACACAGACAGTCTCAGAAGCACAGAACAGGAAAGTGAAGAAGAAAATCCTAGGAAGACAGCTTAAATACTAAACCGTCTTTTTACGGGTTTAAGGACAACGGCTACAGGTCCGTTGTATTAACGGTATCCTACTTCCGTAGCTACGAGACCTATACGGTAGGTTCCTGTGTTCCGGGTGAGTCCAGATTCCGGATCCAGATAAAATCCGGTTACAGGTTGTGCCGGAACGCTTATTTCCTAATTCAAGCTATCTGATAAAAAAAAATCACGCTCTAACTAAAATTTTTTTATTTTTTTTTTATTTTCCGCACCTACTTCTTATATTATTGATTCGTTTCCGAATTCCGGATTCCCACAGTCATGGAGTCGAGGAAGGAGGATTTGTGTTATTATACAATAATCGGCATGAAGACTTTCCGGGTAAAATGCATACCAGATGGATGGGGCCATATAAGGTAAACAAAATTTACTCCAATGGATCACTCCAACTAGAAGATCTGGGAGGAATTGAGATGGATACCAGAGTCAATGGATCTAGGGTGAAGAAGTATAATCTAGAATCATTTTCTGACCCGGATTCAAGCTAAGGAAATTCCAGACTTCACCGAGGTCTAAAACTAGATTTCAGTGTGTTCACGAGGACGCTCACAAGTGAAAATGGGGTAATGTGGAAGCACGGGTATCCTGTCTTTAGGTTTAGAAGGGAAATAAGGGGATTAGAGCTCCTTACTTCCTATTTTTTTCGTTTCTTCTTTAAAAAAGTAGACCGTAAGTAGTTAGGAACCAGATACCGGAATAGGATTACTTTAGAATTAATAATAGTGTTAACAAAAGTAACCGAAAACTGAAAACCCGGAAACGGCATAGTTAGGTCAAGAGTAGGTCAAAGTGAATTTTATTAGAAACCGGAAAGCGGAAGAAAATAAAAGACCGGAGACCGGAAACGGATGGCAGGCAATCCGGGTGTAACGGGTGCCTACCTAGTTCTAGACCACACTCGAGAGCAGGTCTATTTTGAGGAAAATGGTCACCTGTAACAGTCCCCGGTGAATGAAGCCCTAGAAATAGAAGGGGCAGGTGGCTATGATTTCCTTTTGCTGGAAAACTACCTTAAGAAGAGACTCGTAAGGAGCATTTGCGGTGTACTTACATGTCAGCCAAAGAGAAGAGTTACGGGCTCAGTTTACGGTCTAGATTAAGAACAGACGGGTCTCAAGAGGAGAGTTCGCTTAGAAGTTCACGCGTGAGTGTAGAATTAGGAGTGTACTAGTGAGACGACTCTTGAGGAGGATCCTTGAGCGGAGTAAGAAGATTAGAGCGCTAGTGATTGTGAGACTCCAAAAAATAATTCCGGTCACTGAGAGGTTTAGAGGAAACAGGCCACGATGGTGAGAGAAGAGGTAGCTGTATCCTTACGCATGGTGAAGCCGGTGGTACCAGCTGATCCAAGAGAGAAAGCGGAGCTAAAAGAAGACCTCCGGCAGATGGGGTGTGAGGGATTTCTAGCCCGGCCGTGGAAATTGAAGGACGAGGAGATCGTGAGGGAGGTAATCGGCGCGCCATTGAGGAAATGGAAGGGGATGTCGAGGAGCCGGCCCAAGGACTGGACTCCAACACTGTGGCGGGAGAGGTACGATTTCAAGAAGACGGACAAGGGACCGGCTTCCCGGACGGACCGCTTCTTTGTGGATAAGTTCCAGAATCTTCCAACGAAGAAGGATGGTATCCCTGTGGCAGAATGCATAAATGGTAGAGAGAAACAATTAATGAAGTATCTAGCAGCCATCCTTAGTCCAGAGCGGCCAAACAGGATTACGGTCACCCTAGCGAACACTATTTTTGGTGCACTGTCTGGTGACCGGAAAGTAGATTGGGGCGTAGTGATGAGAGATCAGATATAGAGATTGGTAGGAGGTATAGGGAAGTCTAAACCTTCCCCTATAACCCCTTTTCTCTACCACTTGCACCAAGCACATGGCTGGCTTACGAATAGAGAGTTAGATTCATACAATACGATTAAAGCCATGTTAGAATTTAAAATAGAAGACCCGGATGAGGAAGCCGGACAAGAAGAGGAAGATTCAGAGTCGGATACTATACCGGTCGAGGAAGCTATGTCACAGTGGAGGAGGCAGGACCGGAAGGACAAAGACCAAGAAATAGGAGAGGGTAGTAAGGATGTCGATCCTGTTTGGAACTAGAATCCCCTGGGTCGGATTGTGAATGAACTCAGTGAGTTCCGGGTTCGGTATGGGAAGAATCAAGAGATTATTCAAAAACTATACCAGTTGTTGAAAATCAGTCAGCCGCAGCAGCTCGTTTCCCAACTGGACCGGAAGATGAAAGAGGCGGTGAAGAAAGAGCTGAGCGAATCCACGTATAAGGTGGACCAGCTAAAGAAAGAGCTGGAGGAGAAGAGAGAAGAACTGGACCAGTAGAAGAAGTTCACCAAAACAGCCTCAAAGAATCTTCAGGCAATCTGGGAGTTCATCGGCAATCCGGGCGAAGTAATCAACAAAGCAATGTTGTTTGACGAGAAGGTGATGGAGACCGGAAAGCAAATTCCAGCCAACCTAATGATGGCGCTAGTGTCCTACCACCGCAAGATGGAGGCAATAGTAGATTCACTTTGCGAGGTGATGAAGGAGGTAGAAGAACGAAGAGAGCGGGAGCAAGGACCGGAAACGGAGAGGGAACTCGCACCAGCACCTCTTTCGGTATCCGCAGAAGAAGTTCAGGCGAAGGACAAGGTGGAGGACGTACCAAGCTCTTCCATCTGGTCGGAGCCTAAGGGAGAAATGATTTCCCTACTGGGGGAAGTAACGGACATTGCTCTCAATGCAGCAGAAGCAGTAAAGGCTGCTCAGGAAGAGAAGACCAGAGAAGTGGAGACAACAGGCGAGGCGAAGGAAACACCGGAGGAGGTGAAGGCCGCAGATGAAGAAAAGACGAGATCTGGACTGGAACCGTTCGAGAAGAAGAACATGCCCAAACTAGGGCTGAGCAACAAGTTTATCGACCTAAGTGAATTGACTCCAGTTTCTCCAACTCCTCCCGCAAAGAAGGAGAAGGTATTTCCTTCCACCCCACTCAACTTAGCTTTGGGAAGCGAAACTGGGTCAAGGGAGGAAAGGAAGACCAGATCACAAGGGCAAGGATCCGGGAAAGGTAGAGCGATTGAAGAAACCACTCCTCAGAGTGCTAGGGTCAATGTTCCGCCCACACCAACCACGCAAAAGAAGAAGCCTCCAATTATGTTGTCGTAGACCAAAATGAGAGGATGAGGATGGTTATATAGAATATATAAGTAAGGAGTGGACATTGGTAAAATTTTTTGATTTGCAAGATGGCAAACTAATTATATTACCAATATTAATCCTACCTCACTATTGGATTAGTAGTAGATAGATAATTTGGTTATGAAAGATATTGTAAGATTCCTATTTTTCTAAAGATCCGGAACCAGATCCGCATCCGAGGAACGGAACAGGGGTCGAAAAATATACTGGGGTCGAAAGCAAACGCATCCGCACGCTACCGGAAGATTATCGGGACGGGAAGAGGAAATCTCGGATCCAACGGTAATCCCATACATCACGGAGGACCGTTTTAACAGCTAGATTCCTCCGCGATGATTGCGAAAACGGCTACTTTTCCAACGGTTGTGACTGCTAGGAAGGGATACGCAGGGGTTTGGTTCCTCAAACCTCATTGTGTCTTTGTGGTTTGGGAACACTCTCAGAGCAAGGTCTGCCTTTAGAGGTGTGAGAGGATTGGGTGATATTACTTTCTGGATCCTGTCGTAGAGAGGAGGAAGATTGAGCAGGAGCTGTGGCAAGAAAAGGCAGGAGGTTTGAGTGGTGAGTGTTTTGGAGAGTTCTGCAACCATGGTGAAGGCGGAAGCAAGCGAGTCATTTTCTTTCAAGATCAAGAGCATCTGTCTAGTGATTCCGAAGGATGACGGAGAGCGGAAGCAACTAGAGGAAGATTAGGGCCAACTCGGGTGTGCAGGATTCCTCTGCCGACCATGGAGCTTGAAGAGCGAGGAAATGATCCAGGGGCTGATGAAGGAGCAATTGAACGAATGGATCAAGACCGTCCGAGCTTTGTCCGAAAGGTGGACTGTGGACATCTGGAAGAGGGTCTACGACTTTCCTCGACCTAGAGAAGGGATGGCTTTGCGGGTACACAAGTTCGTGGAAGGTAAATTCTCTAATCCTCCTCATCCTAAGGATGGCTACGTAGTAGCAGATTGCAAGGTGGCAAGAGAGAGGAGGATATTAGAATTTGTAGTACCGATCCTGTATCTGGAACGGCCAAACCGGGTCACGGTAACTTGGGCCAATACGATCTTCGGAGCGTTGAGTGGGGAAAGGAAAGTGTTTTGGGGAGGAATAGTGAAAGATCTGGTAGGGAAGATGGTGAACGCCCTAGGAAACGCAAAGGCCACCCCCATTGGGCCATTCCTCTTTCACCTATATGACTTCCTAGGTACTCTGAAAACTTCAGAGAAGACCATGTATAAGGCCGCAGCCACCCTAGTGAAACTTAATCTTACTCCACCCCGAGAGGAAGAAGAAGAAGAGAGAAAGGAAGGACCAGATGAGGGATCTAAGAGGGGATCCTCAAAGAGAAGGAAGGAGCCTTCCGAAAGGAAGACAGAGGCTGAGAGGGTTTCAGTCTCTTCTAAGAAGGGATCCAAAGAGAAGAGGAAAGTCTCGCCGGAACCAGAAGTTCTGGGAGAGGATACTTTGGGGAGGATCATTTCGGACTTAGGGAGAGTCCGGGAGGAGCTTGACACGGAGAGAGGAGCAATGAGGAATGTATGTGGACTGCTTGGAGGGATCAATGTGTCAAAGCTCGCGGAGAAAGTAGAAGGGTTGATCCGGGATAATGAAAACCGGAAGTGGGAGATCCGCATCAAGGAGTTGACTGAGAGGAATGCGGATCTCTAGCGGCAAATTGAGAAGGGTGAGGAAAAGAAGAGAGAGGTGGAACGGCTTACCTCAGAGTTTAAGGGGGCCATTAGGAGAGTTGGGGCCTTTGTTTCCAACACTGCGGATGTTGTAAACAAAGCCAAACTCTATAATGAGGGAATCCATGAGGCAGGACCGGAAGCCACATGTAAGGCTGTCTTAGTTTTGGCAGAGTATTCCGAGGAGATGGAGAGGTTCTTGTTTGAAGTACGAGATGTTCTTCACCAAGCAGAACGGTTTCCGGAATCCAGAATAAAAAGGAAGGATGAAGAGATGGAGCCAACCAAGAAGGATGCGCCCACAAAGACTCCAACAAAGACGCCAGCCAAGCGGGAAAGGCAGGAGGATGAGTTGACACCAACCTCTAAGGGTATGGTGGGGAGGAAAGAAGGATCAGTGCACGGATCCAGATCAAAGGATCGAATCCGGAAGTCGGAATCCGACTTAGGCACACCATAGAGTAAAGGCTCTCAACCCTCACCCGCCAAGAAGACTGTGAAGAAGGTTACTCCCGTCAGAGGAAGAGACGTGCCTCTAAAGAGTCAACAATCCGCGGAGGACGAGTCTCCAAGCCAATCCGAGTGGGAAGAAAGTCGGTCGAGATCCGGAGAAGAGGATTCGGAAGACACCGGATCAGAAGAGGAATCGGAACCTGAGCAAATCTCACCAGCAAAGTTCAAAGGGAGAACCTCAACACCGTCTAAGGGGAAGTCACCCTTGAGTGGGAAACCGTCAACTAGTAGGAAACAGCCAACTAGGAAGGGGGCAACAAAGTTAGAGGAACCTTCTCCAAAGAAGGCTAGGAAATAGATAGGAAAGTTGTTAGGAAGTTTCTGGGAAGCGACCCTAGCATGGTCAGCCAAAAACTCAAGTTTTTGATAGGTAGGAAGTAGCTTGGGAGGTGCTTTTCAAGTGCATGCACTTGGGCTGCATTTTCCAGATTTTTAGGATCTGAGATCCACATTTTGCGGATCGGATGGGGTTGGTAGGAAAGTCAACTTAGAAGGATAAAGAATGACACCTGTCATTCTCCTGTCCTTTAGTTTTATTTTTTGGGACCTTTGGGGTTCCCTGGATGTGTGTATTTAAGGGGCTGAAGTTAGTTTGAAGCCCCGAGTGTTTTCTTATTTGTGTTTTTCAAACACTTTGCGAATTGATTTCAAATTTCCACTTCATAAGTACTGGCCTAAAAAGGCTAAGTTCTGTGTTGGTATGCCATGCAATGCTAGAACCATTGTTTAGTGCGGGTAGCTGGTTTGCAGGTGTGGAGGAAGACAAGTAGCCCCCGGATTCTGTCCAGAATCTAATTTTGAGAGCTTTGAGGATTTGGTTAAGGAAAACTTTGTGTACTGAGAGGGTATTTTAGTTGCTGAAGTTCCTTGGGAGTCTTCTGAGTAGGATAGCCATTCTTAGGTTGGGTGAATTCTTTAGGAGGGAGAACGAATGCTAGCCGACGTCTGATGAGGTCCTGTTGGATCTGGAAGAGAGGAACAGGAAGGTAGTTAGGATCTCTCAATTATCGGGTGCCAGATCACGCTCTTGGGGTCCTGTCCGGATAGGTCTGTCGTTGTAGTATTGGGAGGATAATAGGGGTTTCCTGAGTGACCTGCTAGTCTGGATCAACATCCGGATTAGTTATGAGGAAGTAACTATTTCCTATTTTTTTTTGGTATTTGTTGTTGTTATTCTAAGTGGATCTTCATTTCACTCTAAACACGTTTGAAAGGTAGGGTTTACGTTCCCTTCCTAAAATCAAAGAGCGGAACCCTCTTGGTAGAGGTAAAACTAATATTTTGTGAGTTACTGCAATCGGATAGAAATCCTCTTTCTAGTTCCGCATCCGTCTAAGTCGATCCGGATAGAGAGAAGCACAAGATTATGACAATCCTCCTTGTTCGATTACTGGTGGAAGACTTGGAGTGGACGTAAGGGAATTGGAGTATGGAGAGGAAAGAGTATTGAGAGAGTTTCATGTTGCAAATATTTAGATCCGGTTTTGCTTGGGTTTGGTGTTTTCCGAATCCTGTTCTGGATATCTTGAGGAAACTAACGTTGAAATCATGTGGGAACGATACACGAGTCATCTAAGGTGTTTTACATCAATTTAACACCTAAGGGTAGGATTTGTGCTTCCTTGTGCTATGACATATGTCAGCACAGAAGAAGAGGCCGATTCCACCAGAGGACGATGACGAGGAGGAAGAAGAAGAAGAGGACGAGGATGAAGAATCCGGGACTGAGGAAGACTCGGAGCCGTATTCTGACCCGGATCAAGCACTAGCAAAGACTCGGGCAACTAAGGCTGCAGCATCCAAGAAGAAGAAGCTTGCCGCCCGGGGTAAGGTACGCCAGGGACAGAAGACCGGAACCGAAAAGAAGCCGACCACGAAGAAGTTAAGAACTTAGGAAATTACTTAGGGTAAATTTTTGAGGATATGGTGGTGAAAGTCTAAAGTTTTGGGATAGCTGTATATAATTAGTAAGTTTACTTTTTGAGTGACACGGCCACTAGCAGTTGGAAAGTAACCGGGTCCGTAATTATAGGATCTGAGATCCACTTTTAGCGGAAGTAGTGGGAGTTTGAGTGAAAGTCAATACGGCTAGAAAATAGTAAGGGAATGAAAAGTGTTTGGCCTTGATTGGATGGAGGATTACTTCTAGGTTAGGATTTTGAGGGAGTAGTTTAGTATTTAAATCCGGGGCTTGTTTGGTCCCGATGTGCATCTTTATCTTACCTTCTTATATTCATGAGTACCTGGAAGTTCGCTCTTGGCGTGATTGAAACAAATCATAGTTGTGTGTACTTGACACTTGTCCATGTTTTGGAAGTCCAAGTTGGAAAGTGAGTGTAAGTGGATACAAGGTGTGCCCGGATGCTGAGTTTATCCGGTCCAGTATTGGGTTAGTGTGTGTGGGCAGAGGCAAAAGGGATCTTTAGTGTGGACTCGGAAGGAGTACGGAGGAGGGGTACTCTCCGGAAAGAGTAAGGGTTAGCATGCCTCCACAGCGCTCGTTTCCCCTTATTGTCCCCGTTAGTTCAGACCGGATTTAGGACTAACTCAGTAGGTTGTCGTTGTAGCATTGGTTAGAAGGAATTAGACCGGCTTGCGTGACCTGCTAGACACGACTGCGTTTCCTTTCCAGTTGTGAGGACGATTTGTTTCTCATTTGTAGGATTTCAAAGTTTATTTTTGAAAGTTTGATCACATAGTGAAACTTCTGACACTTTAAAATCGGAGGGTAGGAGTTAAGCTTCCTTCCTCAATCCCAATTAGCAGATCCCTCTTTGTTTAGAGGTTAAACTCGACATGGTTACGAGTAGAGATCTAGACCGGATGTGAATACTAGAGGTTAAGGTTAGATCTGTGGAAACGCGGATCCCAGTTACGGTCTATAAAACGTAAATACGGAATACTACTTGAGGTATGTAAATAGAAGTGTTGGGAGAGTTACGGGGTAGTGTAAAGTTGTGGGGTAGTAAACTAACCAGTTAGAGAGTTTGTGTGATAAACAAGTGTAAGTTAAACCGAATTAGATCCGGTCAATATTGTTAGATCGGGAAGATCCGGTCTAACGTGTATTAGTAATTGTTGGACCGGAGAGATCTGGTCGTGTTTGTCCAAGAAAGCAAGGAGACCAAGGGGAAGTTCCGGTCTATTGTTTTGCTTGGGGTTTTGTGTTTTTGTAACCATCACTCTACCATTTTCTGGTAATTGTGAACCTAGCTAGGAATTCGATCTTCGTGGGAACGATACTCGAGTCACTTTAAGGCCTCTTTTAAGAAATATTGAGCCTTAGAAAAGGATTTTTGCTTTCCTGTGCTACGACACCATTACCTCACCGGATGCCCCTATTACTGTTGTCATCCGGTTGATTGCAGTCCTGGTCTCCTCCTGTAGGGACATTGCGGCCTTCACTTGGTCGCGACTAGCATCCAAGTCCTTCCGGTAGCTTTGGATTTCTCCTCGCAACCGGACCACCTGCTCGTCTGTCTCCCATTGGTTGATATTCTGCTTCAGCAACCTATCCTCCAACTCGTTCACTTCATCCGGATTGCTGATGCAGTTTGCCACGGCTTCCGACAGAGAATTGGTCGGAGCGCTTCCTACCAAATTCGCCACCTCATGAATCATCGTGGTCTTCACTTCCCAATCCGCTCTCACTGCACTGAGAATCCGGATTAGGTCATTGTATGGACCCATCAGGTCCAACAGCTAGGACGATGGAACGGGTCTCGGCTTGACCACTTCCACCGGCTCCTGCTTCTTTGGGATGACTGGCTCCACTAGTTCCAGTCCCTTATCCTTCCGAAGCCCCAAAGGGGCCCCCCTCAGACTGGGCGTCCTCTTCATCCTTCGGTTGAGAGGAATGTCATCTTCCTCCTCTTCCTCTTCTACTCAATTCTTCTTCTTAGGGTTCTTACTCTTCTCCTCCGATTCCGGGCTATCCGGTTCCGTCTCGGATTCCTCATCCGATCCACCGCACGTCCGGAGAGCCATCTGCGCCCTCCACTCCTTGTTCTCCTCCGACGTCAAGAGACTCTGATTCTTGTATAGGTGGAAAAGGTAGGGGCCTACTAGAGTAGCCCTACACTTGCCCACATTTGAGACTAAGACATTCACCATCGTTTGAATGAATGCCGCCCAATCCATCCACTTCTCTTTACTCAAGGCTCCAAAGATCGCGTTTCCGAGCGTGGAAGTCACCCGGGTGGGTTTTTCCGGATGTAGAATCGGGACCAGAAATTCCAGAAGTCGTTTGTGTCACATATTGACGCAGTCCTCGATTGCGTACCCGTCTTTGGGGTTAGTTGCTCCCTGGAACTTCCCACGCACGAAGTCTCCCTTCCGGCTAGCCTGTTCCGCGCCGCCTTCCTCCAAATCGTAAACTTTCCTCCAGATCTCCCTAGTCCACATGGGCGGAGCCGGTCGGATAATGTTGTCAAACTGGTTAGGGGCTCCTTCGATGGGCTCTCTCAAAATTACCTCGTTCCGAAACCCCCAGGGTTTTCCTAGGAATCCTGCGCAACCCATGGCGGAGAGGTCCTCCATCAATTCGACTCTCTCCCGCTCACTACTAGGCTCTAAAGGAGCCACTTTCTTCATTCTAATTTCTATCCTCTGAGCGCTCGCCGGTACCTAATTTCGTTCGCGCTTAAACTGCAGCATTCGTCTCTTTTTTAGATTGCTACCTCTCTTCTCTCCTAGCCGCACGTCCCGTTTCCTCACACACACTCCTCGGTCTCAATTGAATTGCTCAATGCACAAGTCTCGCAGTGCTCCCTTTTTCTCTCTCTCTCTCTCTCAATTTTCGCCTCATTCACGCACTCAATTCTTCTCTAATCCCTGCGTCCGTGTAAAGAGAACAAACGCACTCACTTACAACTCTCAGACTTTGCACAATTCACACACAAACACACTCAATTTGTAGACACAAACTCAAAGCATTGAGAGCACGCCAAGTATGTTGGTGCTCCCAGGTGCAAATGACAGTCAAACTCTAAAACAGTCTCTTTTATACCCCGAAAACCTAATCATTACTTTTTCCGATTTTCCAGACGCAAATCCTAGATCCGTTCCTCCGGTTATGGGATTAGATCGGATTCGTTTCCGATATCCGCTCCGCTCCATAATCCGGTTCATTCAGGGCTTATGTTTCTAGTCTTTCTAACTCTTGGCTTTTCTTTTCCCTTCCGTGCTAATCCGAGTCTATTTAATCCAGATTTCGTGTTACAGAACACGATAGAGAGAAAAATCAAAAAGTTAGGTTGCAACAGATGTCAATGCTGTTTTTGGACTGAGTGAGGTGTCAGCTTCGAACTTGAGTAAAATTAGGTGCTGTAAGTTCCCTGAGTATGAGGTGAAGAAGCCTGGAGACAATTTTGCGCGATGTGACTCGTGTGACAAATTACAAGACCTCAAAAAGGGTGCTATAAGTGGGTTTCACAATGAATTGAAGTATTCTCGGAAGTTGGATAGGCACATTGAGATTGCTCAAGCTCATCGAGAGTTGTATTATGCAAACTGTCAACGTTCAATAGCTTTTCCACACAAATGCCTCACAGTTATGCACGACAAGATGGATCATGCAAAGACTGCTTCTCTAATCTTTTTCCACAGGAGTAAGGAGCTTGATGGCCTTGTGAAATTGCCTGTGTCTGTCACTAGCATGATTACTCATGGTCATGGAGATGTGCGTTACGCACATTACGGTTTGGATCTCTTTAAACACGATTCAAACTATACAATTGGTTCTATGACAAAGTTGTTGCGGGATCTGGAATTGCCATCAAAGTCTTCTTCTCGGCAATTATTTCTGGGTCAGGGTCTTCAAATTTGTTTAGGGTAGTGCTGCAGGGTAAAGAAATGTGCGACACATCACTGCCACCACCTCCAATGAATGCAGTTCCAACAGTGCCTTTGCCTCCTATTTTGAACGTGCAAATGGACAATGCCACCGGCGACAACAAGAACACATATGTTTTCTGTTTCTGGTCTCTACTTGTTGCTAACAAGATCTTTCGAGAAGTGTATGTCAACTTCATGATTGTTGGTCACACACACAACGACATTGACGCATTGTTTGGAAGATGGAGCATGCTGTTGAAGAAGGAGAACTTCCCAACAATCTCGGCGCTCATGAAGTCATTCATGGATGTTGAGTCCATTCCTACTATCCCTCACCTCATAGAGGAGGTGCCTGATTTCAAACGTTTCATTGCAGAAAAATGGATGGATGGTGATGAAATCCTTGTGGGACACATAAGACCGCAACAAGTGAAGTTCTACCTAGACTCTGTTGGATGCCCAGTCATGAAGTACAAGTTGAAGTGCACGGATGAAAACTAGTTAGGCAAGCAAGGTCAAGCCATTAAGTTGTGGAAAGAAGACGATAAAGAACAGAGTCTGTGGCCACGTGGTGTGCCTTTGCCAATACCATTCAAGCCAATGAAAGGTGTCCATGACATTGTCAAAGGTTTATCAGGATTCATAAACTATTGGGACGACTTGTGTAAAGCAGACGTGAGTGGAGAACATTATAGGCGCTATGAGAATGTGGTGCGCTATTGGCGTGGTGTGAAGGCAGATCTTCAAGAGCCACTTCCTACTTCTAGTGCTCTAAAAGACGGTTTCTGGCCAACTACTCGTATTCAAGCAACAAAAGCTGATCATTTAGACGAAGATGGCGAAGATCTCGAGGAGCATGGAGAGGATGAGCCTTATGTTGGGCCCTTGACGGATCGTCTACAACCATCCTTTAGGGTGGCTCGAGATATATACGAAGGATATTTTGTTGCAGTTCGCCCTGCAGATGGTGACAGCAGACTAGTTTGGATTGCCAGAGCATTGTCTGATCCAAACTCTAACCCCGAGAAATCAAACTGTGTGCTCATTTAGTACTTTCGGCCAACATCACGCAATCAAGAAGTTCAAGACTTCTATGAAGGATGGGATAGTGATAGAGGTTTGCTTTGGAGGGTTGATGAAACCAAAGAACCTACGTGGGAGACAACAAATGCTTTGATTACAGCATGGAAGTCTCAAAACAAAAGAGGTACTCGCCAATGCAGAATCAAGATCCCTACAGTTCAAATTGAAATCATCAACCAGAGTTTGGCTTCATATACATGATATGGAGAAATCATATACATACATTGGATGCATTTTAATTATGACATTCATATAGAGGGTATTGTTTTATTTCTACATCTTATATGAAATTGTTTTCATTGCATCAGTATTGGACCTTTAATATTATAATAGATGATAGTCATTTCAATTTTTTTAGAGGATATAGGTTTCAATTGATTGATTTTATTTTATTGCTTGATATTGACTGTTTTCAAGTGTATGTTTTGTGTTTACAAAACAATGGAATTTAAATATAGTCTTAATATATATATTTTTTAGATTCTTGAGCTATATTTTTTCTATTTTTTAATTCATTTTCTTATTTGTGTATCACTAAATATATTTTATTTGAAATTACATTGCTATTGAAGAAAAAAATGTAGTGGATATATCCACTATTTATTTGGTTAACATGTAAAGCACTTGTCACATTCTGGGTAGGGGGGCGGTTGGTTGTTACAACTTTCCTGCCGGCAAAGCTCACTTAGTAGCACCAAGTCATGTTTTTTTTCTCATGCGCTCATACAAACCCAACGGAAATCAATCCCGGACCGCTTCAATGAGATGAACAACCCCTTACAACCAACCGCGGAGCTCATGACTTGGTGTTCAAAAGATGTCATTCTCTTCACTTACATAAATCAGAACATTTGTCCTAAAGCAAACTTCATGTATTTGAACAGTCCATCACTGAAAAGACTCTCATTTTAATGGAAATTGTGTATTACAACTAACAAAGTTAGTGTTTGCCCACCTAAACTGGCTAACATTACAATTCACTTTTTAGGTCCTAAATGGACAATATTATTATGAGAGGCCCTAAACCTCTCAAAATATTGAATATTGTATTGGAAGGTGGTATCCAAGATACCGCTTTTCGGTCGCAACAGATCCGCCATTAGACTCTCCTCCCGGATGCCCCAAGGGATATCTATCAATGCCTCACATCCCATGTTGGTGAGGTTCTGTCGTAGTCGCTCCATCCGAACCTCATCAGTTGGAATTTCTGGCACCACCTACATTAACGGAATTGCCTTCGGCCGGGGTGGTGGCGCTGGAATCAGCTCGTTTGAGTCCTCCGGCTCCTGCCTCAGCCTACGCCGGCTTGCCCTGGAAGTCATCACACTTACAAGAAACTACGCACAATCTCTTCCTAATCCTCTTGCTCACAAAAGATCACTCCGGAACACCCTGCACGATTGCAATTCACACAGTCCTTCAATCTACTGGAAATTTCTAAAAGCTGGAAAAGCAAGAAAATGAAGATGGAAGAAAGTAAGAAAGCAACTGTGCCTTCCACTAGCTACAGTCCTCTTCTTATATTGGCTAGACGGATGGGCGGTCGGACGAGAGTACGGGATAGGTTTTGGCGGCAAAGCCTAACCCTAGTACGGATCTGATTTTCGGCTTTTAGGGCCGGCGCTGTCATCCGTTTTCCGGAAATTTTTAGGGTTCCTGAATTAGGTTCTTACACCTAATAGGCTTTCTTTGGATCTGGAGTTCTGGTATTTCTGAAATCCTTCTAATCTTCTATGGGGATTCAAAAATTTTCTTTTAAAGGAATAAATTTTGAAATTTCCCGTCAAATGCTAGTTTTCTGGGTCTAGCATGTGGGATCACACTCCCACATTCTGTATTTTTGTAATTTTGTACATTCGTTCAATTGTATATAATTTTAAGAGCGAAGATTTTGGCACACATGTTCGGCTACTGTATCGAGCGTTCCAATTGTCTGTCCATCTGAGTGAATATGCGTTTCTTTTGTTTGTGACCATTTCATCAGCAGTATAATGTGGGCAAAACTTGTGTAATCTGGGCTTCTTGTAGGTTGGTTCTCCAAATGGAACTAAAACAGTCAAACGTCACCGAGTGGCCAGAAGCCTCCTTTTTGGGTCGGAGAAGTCGTTCTCAGAGGCGTCTGGCTCTGTCGGAGGTAGTACCAAACCGTCCATGTTTTCGGGTCCCTAGATGATGTGCACGGCGAAGGACGCGGCGTCCACAGCCATTGACTTCTCAAAGGCTGATGTTGAAGACGGCGTGGTGGACAGTCCCTCGAGTTGAGGACTCGTCAAAAACCCCGTCTGCTCCCCGTCTCGATTCAAGCGAGCATCCTCGAGTCGAGGATGCCCCTTCTCGCCCCCGCCACGGGCCGATGTCGTCACGAATCGGAAGCTCGTTCTCCCCGTCAACGACAGTACAAACCATCCTTGCCCCAATGATGATGTGCCGATAGATTCTGTTGTCCCACCTACGGAGACAGAGGTCATTAAGGAGGTAGTTGGGTTGCCGAATCATGCAAGGGGGGCACAGGTGGGGGCTCATAGTGCACCTCATTTGCCTCGACTCGAGGATAGTGGGCCCCCGTCCCCGCATAGTGTTGAACGGTGAACATTACTTTCCTCGCACATTCTGTTTCGGCAGATTGTTGCAAAAGAACAGCAGCGGTCGACGAGCTCTAAATCAATTGGAAATGCACGTTCATATATAAACAATGTCGATATGCCACTACTACGGCCTACACCTCGAGGATCAAGGTCCATGTTTTCCTTCGAATTATCTCCATGCAAGCGTCAAGCAAAGCGCAAGGACAATACCTCTCCAAGTATAAATCTTAGCAGTGGCGCGTAATATCCAAGTGCGTCGTACTATTCCTCGAGACGTGAGGATATTTATAGAGGCATGGCAAGGCTAAAGGCGTTGGAGGTGTTGGAGGCGGCCAAGAACGATTGTATAGGTTAAAAATGACATTTGGCCAAGCCAATTCAATTTTTGATGCCGTGGGGCGTCAAATTGCCTAAACCCTATAAATAGCATGGTAAATAGAATACAGAAAAAAATTATTTAGAAAAGTTGAGGTTTACATGTACAATTAGCCTCTCTATTTCTACACAAATTCAAAGTACCTAGTACTCAATAGCCATTTAGCCTCTCCGTTTCTACACAAATTCAGAGTACCTAGTCCTCAATAGCCATTTACGTCCAGTGACATCGTGATGGAGGCTTGAAAGTTCTTTGTATAATTAAACTCTCAAGTAATTTGAGCCTACTAAACGCACTCACTTTTCTATGCATCTATCACTTCCTTGCTAATCATTTTTTAGAATGTAGCCTTAGAGATTATTATTGTTGTTGTGAGTTGCCCTCTATTTACAACTATTCAATCAATTGAGCTTTGCACTTGGGTTTTCAATATCTCAAAATGACCACTTTGTCTCAATTTAACGAATAAGGCCTTCTTAGTGCGGATAGTCCCAGTCAATTTGGAGTTACAACTGCTGATTTGCCGGACTAACTTCAGTCTTCCGGTCGATAGGTTCTACATTAACTGGAACTGCAAAGGGTGATAACTTCCTAACTCATCTATCTCGGATTCTGCCAAGAATCACTAGTAGAAAAAGGGGCTATAAATTACTTGTCTTTTATGACTACACTGACAACAATGATTACAAAATAGTCATTTTGAAGTCATTTGAAGTTATTTTGAAGTAACTGTGTAGTCATTGTTGTTGATGCAGTCATAAAAGACAAGTAATTTATAGCCCCTTTTTCTACTAGTGAATTTAAATAACTCAATAGGCTATTGTTGTAGTATGAGTTAGTATTTTAGTTGGGAGTTCTTTACATGACCTGCTGTTCCCAATTGCTATCATGTTCAGTTGTGAAGGAAAGTCCAATTGGAATTAGAATTTTTGGTGATGTTTCTTTTTTTTTATTTTCATAGTCGATCTCTTGTCACTTTAAAACTTAGAGGGTAGGTGTCATACGCGTAGTTAGCCGTAAGTATCCTTACAACGACGTATTGTTGCAAGATGACACGAATTATCATTCCAGGGAACTCTAATATGATATCGGTTGAGTTAGAAGTATCCGGATCGTGACTACATCCACTAGTAGAAAACATAGTCAAATGTAACTAGTCAAAAAATGACTGGTTACTAAAAGGCTACTGAAAAATGACTGACAGTCATGGAAATGGTGCCAAAGCTGACCTGTCACAATTAGTAGTCATTTAGTAGTGATTTCCTAGAGCAGTGGATGGCGACCAGATGAAACAAACGACCAGAACTAGTGTCATCCACAGTTCAGTCTGTATTCTGTGGCCTTATTGTTGATGCAATTTTCGTTGAGTCATATTTGAGTTGTGCTGTCATAAAATGAGCACAATATATGACTACAGTAAAACTAAAAAATGACTGACAATAGGACACTATGAAAATTGAACTTATTAAATTTATTATTTGCTTCTCTATAAAATGCTAATTGCATTGTAGTCATTTTTAAGTCACAAACTACTTTTCAAATGGACAGCTTAGATGAATGGATCAGATGGACGGCTTAGATGAATGATGGATGGATCAAATGGATGGCTTAGATGGAATGATGAATGGATCAAATGGACGGTTGAAATGGTGGAATCAGATGGGCAATTTGAAAATGAATAGTTTAGACTTTAAATGGATGGATAAGATTGTATCTTGATAGTAAATGGAGGGCTTAGATTTTAGGTCAGCCGCCACATTTTAGGTCAGCCGCCTTTCTATTTCTATGTAGGTTGACATGTGGCATATTGTAATTGCAGTTGTCAAACACACATTGCAGCTGCTGCTGCCTTCTTCTTCAAGATTCATCTCTTCTTATATTTTCTTGCTTTTGCCTCCTCTTTGCTTCTTTCTTCTTGTTTTTGTTTCCTTCTTGCTTCTTGTTCATCAACTTCCTCTCATTTGTTCCTCTTGCTTGTAAATGAAGGTTCAGGTCTACCTCCAACCTTGTCTCTTGAATGTAGCAATTTACTTTTTCTTTAGTACTTTCTACTGTTTACTTCTTGTTTGTTGTTATTTATTGTTGTTCAATTCAAGCAGTTCAAGCAATTCAAGTAGTTCAAGCAATTCAAGTAGTTTAGGCAATTCAGGTAGTTCAGGCAATTTAGGCAGTTCAGGCAATTCAGGTAGTTTAAGCAATTCAGGTAGTTCAGGCAATTCAAGTAGTTCAAGCAATTCAGGCAGTTGAGGCAATTCAAGTAGTTCAAGCAATTTTGATAGTTCAGGTAATGCAGGTGGTTTAGAAAATTTAAGCAATTTCAGCAACTCAGGCAATTCCTGATTTCTAGCAACTTAGGCGATTCAAGGAGTTTAGGTAGTTCATGCAATTTAGGCAACTTAAACAATTCAAATTTTGACATAGTGCAATTATAGTATAGTCATAGTGTAGTCATAGTGCAAACATAATGTAGTAATAGTATAAATGTAGTCATTTATGCTTACAATATTGTAACCGAACTAATCATTTTTTGGAATGAATATAACTTGAAAATGACTACCATAGCTTACATAGTAACTACAAAATGATTCCAACAGCCTATATAATGACTCCAGCAACCTACAAAATAAATTCAGCAGCCAGAAAAATGACTACAACAGCCTACTAAATGACTGCAACAGCCTACGAAGTGACTGCAACAGTTTGCGAAATGACTGCAACAGCCTGCGAAATGACTACAGCAGTTTGTAAACTAATTGTAGCAATCTGCGAAATGACTGCAGCAGCTTACAAACTGATTGCAACAACTTGTGAAATGACTCCAGTAGCCTATAATATGACTCCAACAACCTATTTGACATCAAATAGAATCACTCCAATACCAACGAATAAAAAACTGCCAACTCAACATGTTAGATCTATAGCCACGTGGCAAACTGCCATTGGAGGTGCTCCATATAATCACACCCTAATGAAGTTCCACATCAGCATAGGATGAAAAAGAATGCTCTTGTCCCAAATGACTGCCTTGTCCGTAATTACTTGTCCTAAATGACTCTGAGTCCAAAATCCAGTTTTAGTCATTCTATTGACATTAGTGTCCTAAATGACTGGTTACGCAGTTATAAACAACAGTCATTGATAGCCTGTTTTCTACTAGTGACCCTTAATTCCCCCTTGTTTTACTTTCTTTCCTCGTTCCGGAAACTTAGTACGTTCCGGAATCCGATCCGGATCCGGATTACCTCCGGAACCTAGTTCCGTCTTTTCTAATTCCTAGTTTTTGTTACCACTGTTTTACCCTCAGAGGGTCCGCCATTGGTCTAGAAAGGGGTGGGGACTCACCACTTGTATAACTAACCTTTCTACACCCAAATCCTAATTAACGACCCACACAAGACAACACAGTTGTAGGAGGAGGGAGGAATATTCTCTCACAGTTTCTGGTTTGGTCGATCTGGAAACAAATCACACAAAGAAATTCTCACACCTCTCATACTACAACGACGGATCCGAACTCATAAATCCAAGGGAGTAGATTTTCAAGGAGAAGACAATATACCAAGGGGGAGGTTGGTAGACCTTCCGAAGTAGGGGGAGATCCTTTCCTCTAGCAGTCGCTTATCTCCGCACGGAACCTCCTTGGTTCCGGACTTGCAAGGACCTCTACCTCTCTTACCCAGATCGCTGTTCCAGCAATTTAAAGGCACGTAACGCTCACACTCCCTTACTCAGCTTGCATCCCTCCTAACTAGCTCAACACCCAAGAGATCTGTAGCTCAAGATTCGGATTCCTCCTCTCCCTTCCTTCTCTTTCTCTAGTACAAGGATACAACACACACGCATACACTTAGCCAAAGACTCTGTTTAAGCAAAGTGCAGCTAGAGGCACCCTCGCTGACTTAGATTTTAAAAAAAAAAATTGAAATACATACGTGAAAGCACTAAGATGGAATTGAGATGGAATGGCCGACCACTAACTGACTTGCCTTTAAAATACTAACACAAAAACCCAAAGTCAACTCCTAAAAGCCTGAAAAGAAAACCCGGAAATCCAGGCCACCAATCATTGAACTTCCGAAATATTCGGAAAGGCTAATTACTGCCGTCCGAGATTGTTGGATTTCCCCGAACTATACGCCTAAGATTTCGGAAATTGGGCCTATGCTCGGAAATCCAATTCGGATCCTATACTACTCTTTCTAGGAATTCTAATGCTTTGGCTTCCGTCCTTTCCTCGAGCGGCTTCCCGCCTGACTGGTTGGCGTCCCCTTCATACTTTTAGCTGGAGTCGTTTTCGTTGTTGCTCGAGTCTGGATATGGCGCGTTGCGGGAGACGGATCGCTGTCTTCCTCAGTTCCGGAAGTGGAGTGAGCACTCTCTTCCTCGGAATCTTCAATGACTTGAACTTCCTTCTCCTTCTCTGGCGGTGTATCCTCTAGTGTCGCGGGTTTGCTTCTCTTTTCCGGTGTGGTCTCTTGCATGTGGAAAAATCCTTTCGGATTAGTCCGAGCCGGATTGGTCATTCCACCGATCCGGTTGATGAGGTCTCTTCTAACTTGCTGTCCTAGAACTTTGAATGTCCCCCTCATAAGGTTTGGCACCGTTTGCGACTTGGAAATTTCCGGGGTCGAGACTTTGGATGGTACCGGAACCGATTTCACGTTGGACTCAGGTTTTGGTTCCGAAGCTGGCTTCAAATTTAGCTCTGTCATCCGCATCTTGCTGGCGGTAGGCTCAATTGGTGTGAGTATCCCTCTCAATCCCTCCATTCAAGTTGCACAATCCGCTACCGGCCTCCCTGGAGTACCCGGGACAAAAGGAAGTTCCGGAAAGGTTGAGAAATCCATCACCTGATTCGAATCAATGGCCGCCAATAGCTGCCGGAGCTCCCCCAAAACTCGCTCTATCTTAGTAGTGAAGTCCACGAGGATGGTCACTATCTTGGTCCCGGTGATGTGGCCTTCCGATATCATCTTCGAGTCAAATAAACCGCTTTCGTGATGACGTCAACTTTGATGTCGATTGCTTCAGATAGGTTCTTGACAAGAACGAGAGCCTCCTTCTCTTTCTCCTTCAAAGCTGCCATCTCCCCTTCCGCCCAATTCAATCGGGCCTAGAGTTGGTTCCATTCTGCCTCCAACTCTTGAATCCAGTCCTCCCTTCTCTTTAGATCTTCCGGCTTGGGCAGTCGCTTGATGGCTTCCACAATCTGATCCGGTTCCACCTTCAAAACTTCCGCGGTGTCTATCACTAGATCTGCCAAGCTGTCATGGAATACCTTGGTCTTGCGTATCCATTCGAACCCAACATTGAAAAATACTGATTCAGTTTCCACTTCCGGTCCTTTACTTGACTCCCCCCTCTCCATCGCCGATGGCTTGAATCGCGACCCCGGATCGGTTGACTTTTTCTTCTTGTTCCTCGGATCGGTCAAGTGTTCCTTGGGGAGTTCTTCCGGATCTGACTCAACCAGATCTTCCGCTTCCTCCCCAGAAAGTCCGTATGACAGAATCGCCTTTCTAGTGTCATACTAGATTACTTCCGCCGCGCTCAAAAGTTCCTACTGATGGTATAAATGGAACAAGTAGGTGCTAACTGGACTTGCCTTTGCTCGGGTTACATGATCCGCTAATTTAGCAACTATCTCGGCTATGACTCTACCCCAGTGCACCACTCGGTTCTCTATAGCCCTGAAAATAGTATTGGCCACCGTAATGGTAACCCGTGTAGGTTTTTCCGGGTATAGGATGGGGATGAGGAATTCTAGTATCCGCCTACACTACAAGAGAAACGTGTCCTAAATGACAAAAATCAGCCCCTCCTAAATGACAGAAATTTGACAAGTTTCTATCAATTAGGACAAAAAACCGTCCGAATTGACAGAAAATTGTCCAAATTGACAAAAAACTGTCAATTTTCAGTCAATTAGGGAGGGTTGATTTTTGTCATTTAGGACCAATTTCTGTCATTTAGGACCAATTTCTGTCATTTCGGATATGTTTTCTTATAGTGCTATGTCTCTCGTCCTTGCATTCGCTAATAGCGAATCCATCCTAAGGGTTTGCAGACCCTGTGAACTTTCCGGCTACAAAACGGTCCGTCCTTGACGCTAACCCGTTTTTGTTCTTTCGGAACTGATAGACATCCGCCCAGATGTCCTCAGTCCACGTGATTGGCCATCCTCTCAGAGTGAGCTCATACTGATTCGAAACACTATGAAGTAGCTCCTGGATCATATCCTTACTCTTAAGGTTCCATGGTCGGTGTAATAGACCGACACACCCTAACTTAGTCAAATCTTCCTCTAACTGCTTGTATAGTTCCAAATTGTCCGGAATAGCCGGAGAGATAACCCGGGTAGATACTGCTACCTTCCGTACCGGTCTGGATGCTATAAGACCTAAGTAAGAACGAGAGAAGAGTAACCCTACTTCAGTCGCTAACTCACCACTCTTTCTCTCAACTACTCACATGGATAGTCTTGAAAAAACAAAACAAGAAGGTAAAGAGGAAAACCCTAGGCAAACAGCTTAAATACTAAATCGTCTTTTTACGGAAATCAAAACAACGGCTACAGGTCCGTTGTACTAACGGTATCCTACTCCCGTAGCTATGAGGTCTATATGGTAGGTTCCTGTGTTCCGGGTAAATCCGGATTCCGGATCCGGATAAGTTTCGGTTACGGGTTTTGCCGGAACTCTTATTTCCTAATTTGGGTTATCTCACACAAAAATCACGTTCTAACTATAATTTTTTTTTATTTTTCCCTATTATTCTCACCTAATTCTTGTATCCTCGATCCGTTTCCGGATTCCGGATTCCTATAGTAGGTCTTCAGCTCCCTGCCTTAAATCCAATACGCGGATCCTTCTTGATTCAAAGGTAAAACTCGATTCCAGTTATTATTGCTAGGGAACTAGATATAAGAAAGACGGATTAGCTACCGGGTTTTTTGGTTCTGGTCTTGACTGTGAATAGATTGTAGATAGTGTAAAGGAGAGAGAAATGAAGGGAGAGGTAGAATTAGGCTTAGGATAGAATAGGATGAATTTTCTAGGGTTTTCGTGATAACTATTGTCTGTACTTCCGGACATTAAGAAGTTTACTAACTAAATCTCTGTAGGAACAATAAATGGGTCATTTTAGGACCATTTCTAATCTTAGAGAAGCAACCTAATTTTCCTGTGCTACGACATGCATCGAAGAGGTGCACTGCCTATACACCATGCTCTCTAACGTCTTAATGCATGTCTACTAACTTCTGCTACTTTTTGTAGATGAAGTCCTATTGATGGCCTAAGTTAATATTTTTGAGGGTGGTTGTGGGTGTCTATAGACCATGGAAAAAGATCGTGCTCCACTTGATGCTGAAGTAAAGAAGGAGGTGAAGAAACTTCAAAATGAGAAGCGTAGATCCCGACCTAATAATGCCAAAGACATAGAAGAAGTGTGCTGTTGTGTGACAGAAATGGAGCGAAATCTCACCCGACACATAGAGACCATGAATGCATTCTAGAAGCGCTTGGAGGATATGATGCGTGAGTTTCTTCAAGGTCGAGGTGTGAAAATAGGCAATGCACCTGATGTTGGAGTGGGAACACTAGCATCATCCACGAAGATAATGGAAACATCAGCTTTGACCTTGACTATTGTGGACCTCAACACACTCAATGAGGATGAGGTTGTTCTTCCTGTAGTCATCCTTGTGGTTGCACCGAAGCCAACAGTTGAAGCTGTGACTATACCCACTATCGTTGTCATTGTTGCCAACGTTGGCATGCAAGAGGATGTCATTGCCGACGTTGCTACAATAGCAGTAAAGAACATGAAGTCTTAGAAGGATGTTTGTGATGTTCAGGAAGCGGAAGATGATGAAGAAGAACAAGATGTGTATGCAATTGAGGGGTAGCCATCCGTACCTGAGATGATTAAAGACATCCAGAACTTGACAGCAAACCATGTAAATGATCGTTAGTTGGACTCTTCAAAATGAAAGGAATTGTAATCTTAAGTTTTTGGAATGTTCTTTGTGCAAGTGGTTTTGTCATTGCTGTAGCCTAGGATGTTTGTATGTATCTATAGTTCGTGGACAGGATGCCTTTCTAAAATGAAACACTACAAGAGAAACTGTCCAAATTGACAGAAACTGATCCTAATTGACAGAAATCAACTAGTCCTAATTGATAGAAATCAACTAGTCCTAATTGATAGATAATTGACAGGATTTTGTCAATTTGAACAATTTTCAGTCAATTCGGACAATTTTTTGTCTAGAGTGACAGAAACTTGTCAATTTTCTGTCAATTAGGATCAGTTTCTCTTGTAGTGAAAAGAGTGTCTTTGCGGACACTATGTCGGACGTCAACTTCAACGTGAACAAATGTTTGCCAAAACGTAATGACATTTGGCGAATTATCATGTGAAATTGAGTTCAGTGAATGGAACTTTAAAGGACCTATAAGGGTCAAGTACTTATGAATTGTAGGTAATAGTTGAAATTGGTGTTGAGGAGTGTGAACGACGGAGTGTTTGCCATGTAAGTTATAAATGGAAATGTAAGTTCCTATTCTGCAAATATGAAGTATAATGCATGTATTGGCTATGTTGTTGCAGGAGGCTATAGAAGGCCACAGCCTCTCATTAGGTCACCCTCCACGTTCTAAAAGGGCACAGAAGGTAGTAAGTCCGGTCAGCAAATTGCAAAGACTAGAGGAGCTAAGGTGGTCAAGCTTGCACGAGTTGCAAAAGTGAGCAATAGTGTAGTCAGTGGTGACTATATTTATAATTTCTTGTAGTAGCATTTCTTCCCGTTGTGGCAATTGAAAAAAGGTAGTAGGAACTTGCAATAGTCTTTCCAAAATTGAGGCACACTAAACAATTGATTATATGCGTATGGTGAATCTCTGATGCAGGTTGGCACTAGTAAGAAAGCGGAAGGTGCTCGTAAGAAACCGTAGGTACTGTGTGACTTCGATAGTTATGTTGCTTAAAATTGTGAGTACTGTTTTAGAAGACTTGAATATGAACGTGCGACCTTTGTTTGTCTTGCAACAAATAAACATAGTCAATGACTTTCAAAATATAGGGTTGTCGTAGCACAGGAAAGTCAGATTGCTTCTCTAAGACCGGAAATGATCCTAAAGTGACTCGTTTATTGTTCCCATAGAGATTTAGTTGGCAGAATACTTAATGTCCGGAAAAGAGGAAATTGGTTATTATAGCAAAACCCAAGAAAACCTACTCAAATCCGGTTAAGGATCCAAACATAACTACTTTATTCTATCCCAATCCTAATTCTTCACTTTCTCCTATCCTTACACTATCTACAATCTACTTATAGTTAATTGAGCGGATCGGTGGAATAACTAATCTGGCTCAGACAAATCCGGATAGTTTCACGCACATGCAAGAGACTACACCAAAGAAGGAGAGCGAACCAATGACACTAGAGGAGACGCCGCCGGAAAAGGGGACAGAGGTCCAAGTCATTGAAGACTCTAAGGAAGAGAGTGCTCATTCCACGTCTGGATCGAAGGGGGATAGCGATCTGTCTCCAGCACGGCGCCACATTCAAACCTAGGCAGCAACAAAGACGACTCCGATGAAGAGTGTTAAAGGGACACTAACTAGTCATGCAGGCAACCGCTCGAAGAAGACTCGAAAGGTGAGACAATAGTGTTTTAGAAACAAATAGTTTGAATCCGAAACGGGTTTCCAAGCGTAGGCCCGAGTTTCAGATTTTTAGGCAAGGAATCTCTAATTTTCTCGAGGCAATTAGCACTGATCTCTCCGGATATTCTGGGTGTGCGGTGATTGGTTGCTTGGATTTCCGGGTGCCTTTTGGGATGTTTTTGGATGTTGACTTTTGGTTTCCTATTAGTATTTAATAGTAGACAAGTTAGTTGTCATGTATTCCATCCTAGCGCTTTCATGTATGTCATTTCACTTCCCTTCTTTAATCCAAGTAAGTTAGGATACTACTAGCTTGGCTTTGTATACAGAGTTATAGCTGGTGTATGTGTATATGTGCATGTGTGTATCTAGATATTGTAGTGAGAGAAAGACGGGTGAGGAGGAATCCGGGTTTTGGATGACGGAACTCTTGGGTGTTGGAATAGTTATGAGGAGATGCAATTTGGGTGAAGGAGTGTGAGCATAATGTGCCTTTAAATCGCTATAACGGCAATCCGGATAGAGAAGTAGAAGTTCATGCGAGTCCGAAATCAAGGAGGTTCCATGCGAAGATAAGCAACCACCATAAGAAATAATCTACTGCTACTCCAAAAGGTCTACCAACCTTCACGTCAATACGCTAACCTTCCATTTACATTCTACCCCCTTAAATCTGAAAGTTTGGATTTGTCGTTGTAGTAAAAGGGGTGTTAGAATTCCTTTGTATGACCTATCTCCGAATCAGCCAATCCGGAAACTGTGAAAAAATACTTCCTCCTCCTCATAATGCAACTCTGTCATTTGAATATATTACTAATTAGATTCAGAGTATAGAGATCTTAGATAAACGAGTAGTAAGTCCCCACCCCTTTTTAGATCAAGGGTGGACCCTTTGAGGATTTAGAGGCAAAAACCCTAAACCCTAAACCCTTAAACCTCTAAACCCTAAACCCTAAACCCTAAAATTAGAGGCAACAAAAACCATTAGTGGAAGAAGACGGAACCAGGTTTTGTGTGTGTTCTGGATACGAATCGGAATCTAGAAAGTCTTGATTTTCCGGAACATAGTACAGAAGTAGTGAGAAGTAAGAGTGACTTGGAAAGAAGTAGTGACGGTCCGGAAGTCTCTAAATCAATGGCATCATACTAGAATTCCCTAGAATGATAACTCGTGTCATCCTGCAACAATTTGTTGTTGTAAAGATACTTATGGCTAACTGCGCGTATGACACGCAAGGAGCCTTTAGCTGAAATACTAACTCATACTACAACAACGGCCTATTGGTTTAATCCAGATCCTTGGCAGAGTCCGGAATGGCTAAATTAGAATGTTGTCACCTTCTCTTCGTGATTCCGGTTAAAGCTGAAATTATCAACTAAGAAATAGAAGCTACCTTGGAATAGTCAACGGTTGTACTTCAGACGTAATTGGGACTATTAACACCAACGGAAAACACGAACCGATCACACTTGAAATTTGAAAAATATCCTCATACGCAGTCTCATTTCAATGGTCCAAGAATCTAGATACTTCCAATATCTGGGCACACTCCCTCCTTACTTATTCCTGCAATTTCTACAAAACATACATCAATGGGATCAACCATCAAAGTACACGCCGCCACCTCAAACGTGAATAAAAAAATACTGACTTGAATTGCATAATGCTAGGATGACAAAGTTTGAAAATGCACACTAACAAACTAAAATCCAACTTCTGAATACGTTACAACCCAAGGGAATAAGAATCTAACCACAAAGGAATGACACATGCCATTTGCCTTATCACACTCTTGGTTGACTTTCACTAAAGTCCAAAACTAGCCGCAAAAATTGGATCTCAGATCCGAAAAACCCGGATCCAAAGAATCAAAACTACCTACTCACCTAAAAGCAACTTATAAAATGCTTCTCATCAAAAACTTAGGTTTTTAGCCACCACCCTAACTATCCAACTCTACTCTAAAGTTACTTCTTTTGGCGTTTGGCTAGAGTCTCCTGTGACTTGGCGGCAGCCCTCCTTGCTAGCTGTTTCTAGACAAAACCAAAAAAACCTAGATCCGGTTTATCCTACATTTCTACTCAAAAGCAACTAGCTAGCTACTTCCTACCCATAAACTTTAAGCTACGAGCCACCTTCCCACTACGTGGTAACTTCCACAAAAAGTAGATCTCAGATCCAAAATTTCTGGATCTGGGTGGTCCAGATTCATTCTAACAAAAAAATAACTAGCAAATAACTTCCTTCCTACCCAAAACTTAAGTTCTCATCCTTCTACCTACTTCAGGTCCTAAAATAACTACAACTACTTTTTCAACTACTTTAGAAGTGCCTCCACTCAATTCCCCTTACGCGCTAAAAAGAGACTAGTTCCAAGTCCGGGTCCTCATCCAGTTCTGGTTCTTTATTCGACTCAATCTAGCTTTCCTCCTTCTTTGTATTCTCTAAAGACTCATTTTCCTCTAATTCAAACTCAATGGGCGGACTTAACTCCCGTGCTCATTTTTGAATTGTATTCCACTTCCCCGCACTTATCCCCTTTGAGAATTGACCGGATTGCTTTCTAATTTTCGGTTAAGACAGAGAAATCTATCTTTTCTTCTTAACCATTTTATCTCAATTGAGATACCCTACATTTGCTAATCCATAATCTTAGTAATCTATCTACTTCTACCCCACAAAAATAAAATATTTTACTAAGGATGGAGTTCTTACTTCTAATTCTACTTTAAAATAATAAAATCCGGTTTTCTATGTCGCAACAAGGGTACTAATAGTGACTAGGGGTTTTGACGTCAAAGGAGTTGGCCACATTCTCCTACCCACATCCATCCAATCATATTGTTCTCATTGGAATCACTACAAGAAAATGGTGTTCAAGTCAACAAAAAATTAACAATTTTTTGTTAAGAAGACATGCCCCTCACACACTAGTGATATAAGAGAGGTGACTTTGGTGACATATGAAAAGAGAAGATAAGCTCTTTATACAAATAGGGTGATAAAAAACCAAAACAAACCATATGGGATATGTGAATCATTCATAGTCTTAATTCACATATCCCATATGGTTTGTTGTACCTTCTACCATCCCATTTCTATAAAGAAATTGTCTTCTCTACTCTTTCATCACCAAAGTCACCTCTCTTCTATCTCTAAATTCTAAGTTTTAAGAAACTTGTCTTTTAAATTAATTGTAAGGTTCAATTTTCTTCTAATTAAATTGTAAAGTTTAATTTTTGGTCTTATTTATGTGTTGTTTTTGGCCTGTATGGATTGGTTCTCGGCTTGCCATGTGGCAGCCATTCATTGAGCAATTTTGAAAATGAATTAATATTATTATTTTTCTGATTTGACTACCATAACAAAATGAGCAATAATTTTTTGTTAGGTACTGTCCAAGACAACGTGACCACGGATACAAATGCCCTCAACACTTTTTTGTTAATCTTTTGTTGATATGGTCACTGTTTTTTTACTAGTGAATATGTTGTGAACTGAGCACGGAACTTTTTTGGTAATGAAAAAGCGGTTCTTGACATAGTCTTAGCAAAACCAAAGTGCAATGCATGTGCTTCTACTCTTGCCTGTAGTCCATGTCGAATACTTGAAGTTCATTATTTTTGTCTTTTCAAACACTTTAGGGAATAACACATGCGCAAGCACTTATATGTATGTACATCAAAGGAGATGCTAGAACGGACAAATTGAAGTGCAGGTGGACATCGGTCTTCATATTCTTCTATTTGAAATAACATCAATTTCGACATTGTAGTGCCCTTGTGCATGATGCTTGCAATGGTATCTTTTCTCTCCCCCCCGTTCTATATAATACGTCTTTGCCAACGATGATGTCAAAGACAACGTCTTCTCAAACACCACCTTATCACAGTGAATGTGTTAGCATATGTTGGTGGAAACAGTGAATTCAGTACCCAAGCATGCCACTTTGGCAAAGAATATGTCCACGTTTGATTTCAATGGGGGCCACGTCATCTTTTTTTGAACGGCCATGTCATATTCCACGTCACAAAGTAGTTGGATGAAAAGTTATCCTGCGTGGCCCTACCTGCCAACAAAATGTCTACATGGAAGACAAAAGTCCTCCACATGGCTAGTTCTAGCTAATTTTTGTGCCCTTGTTTACTTTGATGTTACAACCCTAAATATTCAAATGTGCCACGTTCTTTTATCACTGCATCACGTTTTTCACGCGTCAACTATGACAAATTTCATTGGATGTCAAAGTTGACTAGTGGCCTGTCATAAGAAACGCACAACGAAGTTTTTCTTGACGTTACAAAAAACCCAGGTTTCTTATAGTGGCAATTTATAACCTTGATTGCAGTTCTTTTTGCTCGACTCAATGATGATTGATCTCATTCTTTACTATTTTGAGGAGCCAAATGTTTGCCATCAACTGACACTCTATTTCAGCAGAGGATTGTTAGAGGTCGTTGGTGATCTCTCAAGTCCAAGTTAGTTGGAGGCAAACTTCCGTTTGTAAACAATGTGAATACGACGCTACCCAAAACATCTACTCAAGGGGGTAGATCTCCTTTCGCATTTGAGGGTCTTCAAAGTGTTCGCAAGTAAAGGAGGAAGGATAGTGCATCTTAGAGTCTAGGCTTCTTTGATGTGGTGGACTTTGCAAGTGGTCCACACTATTATTCTTGTTGCAAGGATATCTTTAGAAGCTTGGCCAAATTGAAAGCATTGGAAGCAATGAAGAGCAATTATATAGCCCCATAGTAATACTTAAGTGAGTGAAAAAGTTTTCAAAGCCTTGGGTCTTTGAAAGTATTTACTATTAATAGAATGTTCTTTCAAGTACAAAAAAAATATATAGAAAAGTAGAGTGCTTGGTGTATAGTAAGCCTCTACGTTCCTACACACATTTCTAAAAATTGAACAATTTATAATTCATTCACTACAAGTAACAATGTGAGTTACAATTACATATTCTTCATGTATTTGATTTCTTTAGTAAATCAAACTTTTATGAATTCATTGCCTACTTACTTGGTTTTCTAAAGCTCAAGTATTTCCTTGCACATTATTTCAAAAAGTCATTCCTCTCAATTTTATCCAGGTGGGTCCACATGTCATTTGAAATTGGTAAGGTCAATGCGCTTGAGAACTTCTATTTATCGTTGGTCTCAACAACTATTGCTTTAATGGAGCTTTCCACTCATGTTTTCAAAGTCTCAAAATGACCACTTTGTCTCAATTTAGTGAATAAGGCCTTAACAAACAATTTAGCTTAATGGATGGATATTGCCACTTTGGTAAATTTGTTTGTTTTGTTTTGTTTGTCATGTTGAGATCTCTTAGACCGTGCATCCCCCGTTTGCATGCTTGGTACCTTTGGAAAGTCTTCAACGAGGAAGGGTGCACTGACTTGGTTTTGTGACATTCGGACATATGGTGAGAAAGTTATTGAATTTTGAAGTTTTTATGAATTATTTTCATGAACTAAAAAATTAGAAAATTAGGAGTATTACTTTTACTTTTGTTTTGGCGGTGGCAACGGCACAGGGCACACTTGTAGTCAGGCAATAAGAAATGAAAACAAACAACTGAAACAAATACTGAAAACTGCTTCCGTCCCTTCCGTCCCTTCCGTCCCCTTCCTCCTTCCCTTTTCTTCCTTGAGTTCCCTCGGGCAGGCGCCTGACCTTCAGCTGCGTGCCCTCCCCTCCTTCCGTCTTCCTCGTCCTCGTCCTCCTCCGTTGTGCTGCTTCCCTCCTCGTGCCTGGCTTTGGTGCAACTTCCGTTCTCTGCCCCGGCGTGAGTCAGACTAAGCTTACCCCGTATTAACATACTTACCCATTCTCATTCAATTCGGCCCCCATCCCCTCCCGTCCCCTCCTTTTCCACGCCCACGCCCTGCTAGGTCCCCTCCCGTCTGTTCTCGTCTCTTCGCTTCCCGTCTCGTCTGCTATCCTCTCCAGCCTTGGCATCGCCGTGGCGGCCTCCTAGGCAGGGCTTTGTTCGCACTGCAGCTAACTTACTTTCCGGCTCACTGCTGCCCACGCTCAGCTGGCACCAGGATGCTCCCCCGCAATCGACCGCCAAAGGGGCACCCCGGGACATAGATATGTTCGTCAGGGCTGCGGCAGGAACGGCATCCCATCATCTCTTGCACCAAGGAAGCCGAGGCCACCACCTTGTGCTGCTGCTGCTGCTGCTGGGATTGCGTTTCTGCTGCTGGTGGTGTTGTTCTGGCGGAGATCGTGCTAAGCTGCTGGTGGTTGCGCCGCTCTTGGCCACGGGTAGGGTGGTCGGTGCTGGGTCACTGAACTGAGCTCAACGCTGACGACGACGACGACGACGACTGGTGCTGCTGCGTGGGGTGGGAGGGTCGTTGGTTTCATAGCACGAGTGTGCGGCCATGGCAGAGTGAATGAGAGAGTGTGTGAGGGAGGGAGAGAGAGAGATGCTGTGGCCTGCGGGGACAGAAGATGAGGTGGGAAGATGCCAGGGAAGCTGCTGCCTGCCACTGGGGAGCACTCACTAGACCCAACCGGTCTTGGAGCTTGGACAAGCTGGACAGAATCTGGGGGGCCCGCAAGCGAGAGCGAGAGCGAGCCTGGGTGGGGATTCCGCGTCGCCTTTACCGTCGTCACCTAGCTCTTTGACGAGCTTGCAATCTGCTTCCTCGCTCTCCGAAATCTGCGTGGGTAGGGAATCAAAATGGTGCGTCGACGCTCCTGTTGATGGTGAGTGCGGTGTCGGATGGCTCGAGATTGAACAGGCCGTGGGCACAGGTGTGGCCCCAGTGCGCTTGCTGGGCCACGGAATTGTTTTGTTTGTTCGTCTGTCTCTCTGTTTGGGAACGTTTGTCACCCGCAGAACAGGACCACGGGATTGCGAGCGATTCTTCTTCGCTGAGTCGGAGGCTATAACGCAAGTAGGAGTATGCAAGATGTCGACTTCCAAGTTGGCGTACTCTTCAGGGAGTTCGGTGAAATCGAAGCACAGTGTGCGGGTGGCGCAAACCACCGCAGATGCCAAGCTGCAGGCCGTGTACGAAGAGTCGGGTGATTCCGGGGACTCCTTCGATTACTCCAAATCCGTTCATGCGTCCAAGTCCACGGGCGAGACGGTGCCGGCGCAAGCGGTCACCGCGTACCTGCAGCGGATGCAGCGAGGGGGGCTCGTGCAGACGTTCGGATGCATGCTGGCCGTGGAAAAGAGTAGTTTTAGGGTTGTAGCCTACAGCGAGAATGCGCCAGAGATGCTTGACTTGATGCCGCAAGCGGTTCCCAGCGTGGGGCAGCAGTTGGATGTGCTGGGCATCGGCACGGATGCGCGCAGTTTGTTTACGCCGTCCAGCGCCACCGCCCTGGAAAAGGCCGCAAGCGTTACGGATGTGACCATGCTGAACCCTATCTCCGTGAACTGTCGCAGCTCGGGCAAGCCCTTCTATGCCATTCTGCACCGCATTGATGTGGGGCTGGTGATCGATTTCGAGCCCGTACGTCCCCATGACGCCATCGTGTCGACCGCGGGCGCGCTGCAGTCACACCTCTTGGCCGCCAAGGCCATCTCGCGACTGCAGGCTCTACCGGGCGGCGACATTGGCCTTCTGTGTGATACCGTTGTGGAAGAGGTACGGGAGCTGACCGGCTACGATCGCGTCATGGCCTACAAGTTTCACGAAGATGAACATGGCGAGGTTTTGGCCGAGATTCGGCGCTCGGATTTAGAACCGTACCTGGGCTTGCATTACCCCGCCACTGACATCCCCCAGGCCTCGCGCTTTCTGTTCATGAAGAACCGCGTGCGCATGATCGGGGACTGCTACGCCCCGCCCGTGAAAGTGATCCAGGACAAGGATTTGCGGCAGCCCGTCAGCCTGGCGGGCTCCACGCTGCGCGCGCCGCACGGCTGCCATGCGCAGTACATGGGCAACATGAACTCCATCGCGTCGTTGGTCATGGCCGTGATTGTGAATGATCCGGACGAGGAGGCCACTGCTGCGCGTGGGGGGCAGCAGCAGCGCGGGCGCAAACTCTGGGGCTTGGTGGTGTGTCACCACACATCGCCGCGCACCGTGTCGTTCCCGTTGCGCTCGGCCTGTGAGTTTCTGATGCAGGTGTTTGGATTGCAACTCAACATGGAAGTGGAGCTGTCGGCGCAATTACGCGAGAAGCATATTTTGCGCACGCAGACTCTGCTATGTGACATGTTGTTACGCGATGCCCCCATTGGCATCGTGTCCCAGTCGCCCAACATTATGGATTTGGTTAAGTGTGACGGCGCAGCTCTGTACTACGGCAAACGCTTCTGGCTCCTGGGGATCACGCCGACGGAGGCCCAGGTCAAGGAAATTGCGGACTGGCTCTTGGAATACCACAAGGATTCCACTGGGCTGAGTACGGATAGTCTGGCCGATGCCGGGTACCCTAGTGCTGGCCAGCTCGGCGATGCCGTGTGTGGTATGGCCGCTGCCAAGATCACACCCAAAGATTTTCTTTTCTGGTTCAGGTACCGACCTGCGCACCGCCTACTTCCCTGCCTTCCCTTTCCCCCCTGTGTGATCTTGTATTTGGTCGAAGTCAATCTCTTCGGCTTCTTCGCCTCATCCGTCCCTCTCGTTTGTATTCCAATAGACTATGTAGTTTGTAGCTGCTGCAGGTGCCGGTCATGACGGGCATTTTGGGTATGATTGACAAGATTATTCTCCCAGGTTTTTTTTATTGTGCATCTAAAGGGACGATTCCTCGCCTCTCCTCACTCGCAAGGCTGCCGTTCTCTGCTGAATTGGGTCTCATACCTGTGCGTTGTTTAGGTCTCACACCGCCAAGGAGATCAAGTGGGGAGGTGCAAAGCACGATCCCGATGAGAAGGACGATGGTAGAAAAATGCATCCTCGCTCTTCGTTCAAGGCTTTCCTGGAAGTTGTAAAGAGGAGAAGTTTACCATGGGAGGACATCGAAATGGACGCAATTCACTCTCTGCAGCTCATTTTGCGGGGTTCCTTTCAGGATATCGACGACAGTGATACAAAAACTATGATCCACGCCCGACTGAACGATTTAAAGCTTCAAGGCATGGACGAGCTCAGTACAGTCGCGAGCGAAATGGTTAGGTTGATAGAGACTGCTACGGCGCCTATTCTTGCCGTGGATTCAAGTGGATTTATTAATGGTTGGAACGCGAAAGTAGCTGAACTAACTGGACTTCCAGTTGGAGAAGCCATGGGTCGGTCACTGGTCAAAGATTTAATTTTAGAGGAATCCGTCGAGGTTGTGGAACGACTACTCTATCTTGCCTTACAGGGTAACCGCAACTTTCCTATAATTCTTTATCTGTTCAACTTCAGGACGTACAAATTGTTTGGGCTGAAGAGTTGATCGTTTTGGTTTAGATTCAAGCCCTACATATTTGAAGCTCCTTTTCTGATGTTTGTTGTGTATGGGTCATGTGTGTAGCATCACTGACTTCGTTAGTTGGTACCGGCAAAATGTTAGTGAGTGCGATCAATCTGTCAAACGTGGCACTTTGATTGTGTATTCGGAAAACCAGGGACTACACATTATGCGATTTGTGCCCTCAGCTTCTCCATACTTTATTCACATACTTGTGATTGTTTTGAAAGTTTTATTGTTATTTGGGCTGTCTCTCGATGAAGGTAAATATGTTGACGGATACCTGTGTGCATCATCTGCAGGTGATGAAGAACAGAATATTGAGATACAATTGAAGACCTACGGGCCACAAAAAGAGAAGGATGCAGTAATCTTGATAGTGAATGCATGTTCAAGCAGAGATGTGACAGACAACGTGGTTGGAGTTTGTTTCGTGGGGCAGGACGTGACAGGTCAAAAACAGGTCCTGGACAAGTTCACTCGAATACAAGGGGACTATAAAGCAATTGTGCAGAATCCCAACCCTTTGATTCCTCCAATATTTGGCACTGATGAGTACGGATATTGCTCAGAGTGGAATCCGTCAATGGAAAAACTGACTGGGTGGAAGAGGGAAGAGGTGAGTTTACGAAAAAATTTCTTGTTGGGTCCGTTTGTGATCTACTGGGGCTTCATTTAATCGGTCAGAAATTTCGTGTAATCTTGTTTTCATTCTGCTAGTATTATTATGTTGATAACGACTTAGCTGTTGCCATAAGTTAGCATATTCCAGGATAGACCGATTTTTCACTGGCTGGAAATTTTGCGGTTGATTCTGCAATTTTTCAACTTAATTGATTTACAGTAGTTAGATGAATCTCGAGCCTGTGTTAAGCAACTCAGCCTGTAATTGGTATTTTCTCACTTGTTTCTTTTGTAATTCAGGTGCTTGGAAAATTGCTAGTGGGTGAAATTTTTGGAATGCAACTTATGTGCTGCCGGCTGAAGGGTCAAGATGCAATGACGAAATTCATGATTGTTCTTAATAGTGCAATGGACGGTCAAGATACCGACCGATTTCCCTTCTCTTTCTTTGATCGACAAGGGAAATACGTGGATTCTCTGCTGACTGCCAATAAGAGAACTGATGCGGAGGGAAGCATTACTGGCGTGTTCTGCTTTTTGCACACAACTAGTGTGGAATTGTTGCAGGTAAGAGTCGTCAGACTTTCGTTCAAGATCACCTGGAAAGACTGCATGTATATCATATCTTTGAAAATGCGATGCTACTGTTTAACTTCTCAAATCCATCTAATTGGTAGCCTAGGTCGAATTCACTTTCTTCGTAGTTTTTCAACGTCTTATCACTCCCGCCTCATAATTTCGGAAGTGGGAGCTGTAGATTTTTTGTGACAGTTTGTGAAATCATCTCTCGTAGAGCTTGAATGAAGGGACAGATAATGCACCTATCAGAGTCGAAGATTTTTTGCATCATTTTGTCCTACTTTGTGGTTTTTGAGTTGACACTCCTCATTTGTTTTGTACGTAGGCATTGACAGTTCAACGGGCAACTGAAAAAGTAGCTTTTGCGAAGCTCAAGGAATTAGCTTACATTCGACAAGAGATCAAGAATCCCCTGTATGGTATCATGTTCACACGCAATTTAATGGAAGAAACAGACTTGTCCGAGGACCAAAGACAGTTCGTGGAAACTAGTGCTGTATGTGAACGTCAATTGCGCAAAATATTGGACGATATGGATCTTGAGAGCATTGAGGACGGGTTGGTTTCCGAATTCTTTTCCTGTGTCCTGCCAGTTGTCGTCTGTGCATTGTTCAGTTTTTTCTGTTCTATGTGCTGGAGTTGCTGAGAGCTTGCTGTTGAATTTTCTTGTTCTGAAGTACTCATGTCACACATGTGTAGACCGGTTTATCAGAGTTCGTGGTGTTGAAGATTTCTATCCTTACATGTCTACGCTGGATTTTGCCTGAGCAGGTACCTAGAGCTGGAAACAACGGAGTTTGAGATGGGAACAGTGATGGATGCTGTTGTCAGTCAAGGCATGACCACATCAAGAGAAAAGGGACTCCAGTTGATCCGGGAGACACCTAGGGAGATCAAGAACATGTGTTTATTTGGGGACCAAGTTCGATTACAGCAAGTTCTTGCCGACTTTTTGTTGAATGCAGTGCGATTCACCCCATCTTCTGAAGGTTGGGTCGGGATCAAGGTGGTCCCTACAAAGAAGCGCCTGGGTGGAGGCGTTCATGTTATGCATCTAGAATTCAGGTTCGTCTTTTTCTCTACTCACTGATTTGAAAGAGTAGTTGCAATTCATTGCAGGGAAGCTTTTTCGCTGAGTCTAAGCTGGAAATATGATCCATTGTCCCGCACTCAGTGGCCGCATTGTCCCGAATTTGAAGATGGTTTTGGTTGGGTATGCAGAGTAACCCATCCAGGAATGGGGCTTCCAGAGGAGCTCGTTCATGAGATGTTTGACCGAGGACGAGGCATGACTCAAGAAGGTCTGGGGCTCAGTATGTGTCGTAAACTTGTAAAGCTAATGAATGGTAATGTTCAATATATTAGAGAGACAGGGAAGAGCTACTTTTTAGTTGAAGTAGAGCTGCCTTTGGCACAAAGGGATGATGCAGGCAGTGTGAGATAAGATAAAGACCTCATGCTTGCTTGCGGGCAAGGAGACCCTTCGCCAATCCATTGCGTTTCTTGCACGAATTTATTGTATGTTCACACCAGACACTGGAGTCGGAAGTACGGAGACAACTGGGCAGGAATCGTTAACCGTAGTATGGACTGAGGTAAACTGCAGCTGTCTGAGTTCACTCGTGTCACGAACTTTGGCTTTCTTATTGTCAAAAGTATCTCTTAGTTTTCATGTAGGAGTCAGTTGGTCCCTCGCTTCATGAATTCACCATCACTGGGTGTCCGGAAATTAATTTGCTTAAAATACGAATGAAACTGGATTCGGAAGCATGAAGTTCACAATGAGATTTGTGCATGATTTGGCCACACAGAAATCCAAAATACATGATTGGACAAAGGTGCTTGCCATATGCACGTGCGTTGTCACGACAGAAATGGACTTACAATGGAAACGAAATGTGGTGTTGAGAACGAAATTGCTTTACTTCAACATTTGGGGGTAAGAAGTTTGGTTACAAAATATGATCGTAGAAGCAAAGTCCATCGTGCAACACCTCAGTCTGCCCTTCAAAGAATTTTGCATAATGTAGAATAGGATTGACGTTTTTCGTCTAGCTTAGTTAACGTTCCATTCCTTGTGCAATTGCAATGAAGTATGGTGATGAATGAAACTGAGTACAAATTTGAAACGTTTTTATTCAAACGACCATACCACAAGCATCAATGGACAAAGTTCAATTGCAATGAAGTATGGTGATGAATGAAACTGAGTACAAATTTGAAACGTTTTTATTCAAACGACCATACCACAAGCATCAATGGACAAAGTTCAAAAGTAGATTTATGAAAGTTGTAGTGTACAACATATAAAATGTTAATGAAAGTTTGAAGAAAAAATTAGTTGTGATTTGGAAGAAAAGCAATTCCTAAATAAGCCATGTCTAAAACTCAGTTTTCAATATGATTCGGAATCACTTTGCAATCACTTTATCCTTTGTCAACTTTTTTTGAAACTCTAAAAAATATTTTTGTCAATTTTTTTTGAAATTCTAAAAAACCTTATTGTGCATTGGCATTGGTATACATCATAAAAATTGAAGGAAATTGACATTTATAGAATTAAAAATGTGTTTGACAGATATGCAATTGATGTTTGTTTTTACAATATTAAATTTTTTTGAATTGAATTGAAAGTATAGGATAGCATTAGCCATTGTAGAGAGAGTATAGGTTGCAATATAGACCATTGTTGTATTTTCATGCCCTCGTATTTGAAATATTTGTTAAATTGAACAATGCATTCAATTTATATTTCATAGAAGTACAATGTGTTTTTATATTCAATTTCTTTATCCACAGACTAGAATTCATAATGCATATAATTGATCCAACAAATTAAAATAGTATATATATTATTAGTGTCAATATCATCAAAAAGTTAAAAAGTGCCAAAAATTATAATGACCTTCAAAAAATGATATTGCATAGGGAGATTTCTAGATAAATAAAAATATATTAGAGGATTTTATCACTTCTTTAATTATGAACTATTGAAAGTCCAAAAATAGTTAAATATGGAATTTTTTATTCTCATCCAAATGTGTAAAGTTGAAGGAGCCTAATTATGAGTTTTTAGGATTCTTGGTCATGAAAATGGATGTAATAAATCTAGAAATTGACACCCATATAGGTAGTTTAAAATGTATTTATAGAAAAACCATTGTAATATATACAAAAGATAATTTGACAAATAACAAACTTAAACTAATATGCACATTTGTCCTTTTCAATTGACCTTATAAAGAACTTCTAACTTATTTGTCAATGGCTGGATTGAAGCTCCAACTTTGATCTTTAAGGATCCTAAATGGATGCTTGGATTTTAAAGGACCAACTTGCAACTACAAGACTCAACCTATGTGGAGGGCTCAAGAGTAGCAGTGGTCAATGTGGAGAACCATTTTTGGTATTTAGCATTTGCTTTTCGGTCCTTTGTCTTCATAAAACATGTAAAATTTATAGCAAAATTTATAGTATTTTGAATTAGAATTCGTGATTGTAAGAATATTTTCAGTCCCTTGAGGCACCTAAGGATTAAAGAAACATAATATCAAAAGAACAAGAACTATCAAGAATTATTGATTACATGATGTACTCCTCAAGTGAGGTTTTGTAACTCTTTGCTTTTTATAATTTGTATGTGTAACTTTGTAGTTAGAAACAAAGCCTTTAGAAGGAGGCGGTGTATATATAAGATTTCAAGATAACATTGTTGCAATCCAACTACTATGCAATATTGATGTAGTACTGATATCGTACACGGACAATATAAAAAATTAATATTTTTGAAGTATTACAACTTGAAGATTTGTTGTTTGATTTAATAAGATGATAACAATATTACAACAATACTACTAATTAAAAATTATCTTGAAATTATAATGCAAATGTACGATTTAGAGTAAGAAAATTATATTTGAATGGTACTTCATAAGTATTGCAACAATGCAAGGTTTTTTCCCTAGAGGTCCTTCCAACAAAAAAGTTGGCATTCACCTTCATCAAAGCCTATTAGGTCCTTCATTATATGAAAGTTTTGTTTAACTTCAATTAAGAAAATAAAACTTTTTTATTGTGCCTCTTGATCTGTTTAACAAATTCTAGAAAATTAATGTAGATTGTTGCAATTGTCAATTATACATGTAAAAATTCTATTTCATAGAATTATAGGGCTTTTTTTTAATTTCTATTTTCAAAATAATGTTGTAACTTAAATTTCAAATATGTATTTTTCATTTTTATGTATGGTTTTGCTAACAAACTCAAATTACTAATGTAATGTAATAATGCTGTAAATGACATATTTTGCAATATACATTATACATTAGAATAGAAAACTAATTCTTTTTCATCTATAAACATTAATAAATTATTGATCACAATAAAGCCTTTTCTCATACACTAAATTGTCAATGTCCATTTCTTTAATTATATAAAGACCAAATTTAGTGTAATGTGGGTAATTTGATTTTAAAATCAACCAAAGGGTGTTTTAGATGTGAATAATTAAAAATACATTTAAAAATTAGTATATTCATTTTTCATTTTCAATTGCACCTTAACAAAGGAACAATTTAGGTACTCATTTCACAAACTAACCTGGCAAGTAAATAAGACCACTTCTAACTTACCTATTGATGGATGGATTGAAGCTCCAACTAAGCCTTTAAGGACCCTAGGATTTTAAAGGGCCAAGCCACAATTGTGAGACTCAATCTATATGGGGGGTAAAGAATAGTGGTAACAAACAAAGGAAGCCTTCTTTGCTTTCTAATATATGTCATGCTGCTACTTCCATCACCCTCCACCTTCTTTGCTTTCCAACATAGGTTGTGCTGCTACTTCCATCACCCTTCACACGCTCACTTGCCTATTGGTTCAACAAGCAACACAAGGACCATCATGGTGGCAAGATTATGGACCTATCCAAAGATGTAAAGGTGGAAATCAAGGCCAAGCAAATTAGGAGTACTACTCCCTATGGTGTGCCCATTGCAACTTGGAGTACCTTAACCCAAATTCCAACTCCAAGAAGAAGGCCCCAATACTATTGAACCATTCAAATATTCCAATGCAAATAGAAATATATATCTCTCATACAAAAGGTCAAGAAGTTAGCAACTTCTTGCTACAGCTATTGAGCACTTCCAAAACTAGGTGACATACAAGGGAGGTAACTATGTGACCACTTTCTTAACCTTGTATTTCAAATATTTGTATTGTTGTCCAAACAACAATACCACAATAGGAATGAGGAAATTTTCAAAAGTGATATTGAATTGCTCCAATTGTATGAGCTCTCTACAACTCAAAAACAATACAGAACTGCAAAAGTTCATGAAACAGACCAAAAGTTTACAAATAACAAATATGGAATTGCTAAAAAAAGCAAGCCTATCCCCCAAAGCAAGCCTATCCCCATCCCCCCACTAGTCAATTTCAATACAACTAATGTGTCCTGTATTGTTGCCACAATCAAATCAAAACAAAAGTAAAAATAATTTTCTAATTTTTTAGAAATAAAAACAACTCAAAAATGCATAACTTTCTCACCATAAGTCGGAATGCCAAGTCGGAATGGTGCACCCCTCCTCGCTGAGGGCTTTCCGACGGTAACAAAGCAAACGACCAGGGGACGCACAGTCAGGAGATCTCAACGTGACAAACAAAACAAAACAAGCAAACAAAACAAACAGCAAGGTATAGATTTTGATGAAATTCCATTCAAGTTCCGTCCCATCCTTGGTTTTCTCTGCTCGAGCCCTGCTGGCCGGCCTAACGAATATCCCTAATAAATTCAGAGATAGAAGCAAAAATCGTAGAAGAGATTCAACCGAACATCGCTAATAAATTCAGAGATAGAAGCAAAAACCATATAATGTTTCGGTATCATCCAAAGATTTACACCTCATAAATTCAAGTTCCAAGGGAATAGAAATCTCATCACAAAACCATCGATGAATTGAAAGATGTAGTTTAGTCACCTAAACGAGGTAAGTCAATGTAAGACTAATAAGAGCCCCAAACTCGTAACTGGCTAGCAACCAGAAAAGAAAAGAAAAAAATTCATGAGACAAGACCTAAGTTTTCGGATAGCATAAGAAACGTCCCAAGGCTCAACAAAAAGGAGCTCCAAAACCCCAAAATGGGCATTTCGACTTCATTGATTCAGATTCAAATGGACTCTACCGATTACACTCCAGAAGCTCAACAACAGCTGCAAATACAACCAGTGGCGACACCCAAGTCCCCAGACTCTCGAACACGACATCATTCGCCAAACCGGTCTCCACTTGTATAGAGAACAAGAGTTGCACGCGAGAAGTTGCGCCGTTTCAATCGGTATCAATGGTTCCCTTGTCACTCACGTAAATGCCATCCAAAAACTTCCTGATGTCTTTCTTCTTCACATGGCATTTCTGGAAAAACAAACACTACCAGTATCAAACACCTAAATGCCATTCACATCATATTCAAAAAGTGCATCACTCTAGCTCATATCACCACAACTGCAGAAATCGCGCTCTCCTCACCCTCACCTCTCGACGCAACACGCAACACGCAACACCAACCACATCATTCACGCCCAACCAAACCCGAATCAGGATAACACCACGGATCCACATACCTGGTTGATGAGGGCGCAAGATCTAGATACGAGCTCGATGTCGTTTCCATCCAAAACCAGCTCGTCCTTGACCTTCTCCGACCGGGTCACGGTCACACCCGGCAACATCTCCACTCTGCGCACCTGCACAATCCAGGCCAAACACATTCAGACTCCTTCCGGATCAAGGACGAGGAACTACACACACCATGACACCAATCCCCGGACCAAGCGAAGGCAGGGCTGCGAACTCCTCGCTTGACAGGTCACAGATAGTCATTGAGACCAGTCCACGACCGGGCCTAACACCAGAGCCTTCGAAAAAGACCAAAGGTAGGGGTGATCCACCCATGGGGTAACCCAGCTCCGTACAGTTGAAATAAAACGACGCACCTACACCGTCTCCCTATCCTCCGCCGGTGGAAATTCCAGTAGTTACAACAGAAAATTGAAATCCAGCGAGCAAAAGAACCAATCGGAAATTAGACATCTCATGAGACGAAATGAGCATCAATCACGCGGTGGCCCGATCCGGCCCCGAAACCCTAAGACCCGAAGGGGACCCCGAGCGAAAGCGAAACGAAAGTGACGTACCTTCTTCTCGCCCAAGAAGTTCCTGATCTCGATGTTGTCCTTGTCGGAGCCAATGCTGGCGTTGATGGGGAAATGCGCGTACACGAACCTCATCTTGTACCGGTAGCCCTTGGTGACGCCGGTGATGAGGTTGTTCACGTGGCTGATGGCGGTGCGAATGGCGGCCATCGTCTTGCGGGTGCCGAACCAGGCATCGACCTGCAGCTTGCGGCCTTCCTCTTGCAGCTGGAAGTCGAGGTTGAGGTGCTTGAAATTGCGAGTGAGCACGCCCCGGGGGCCAGTAACCCTAATCTGCTTGGCCTTGATTTCCACCTTCACGCCCTCGGGCAGGTCCATGGTCTTCGTCGCCAAGATGGTCTTCATGGCTGCCGGACGCACGAGCGTGCATGCGGAGGGCGATAGAGGAGGCAGTCGCAGCGATGGCCGCACCGCAGATGCTCGAAAGAGCGAGCACCCGTTTGTAGAAGGGGACTAGGAACTCGAGGAACCTCGAAACCCTAAATCCAAAGGAGACCCTTCTGAACGAATTTATTGTATGTTCACACCAGTCACTGGAGTCGGAATCAGCGTTGATTTTTTTTTTTTTTTTTTTCATTTTTTTTTCATTTTTAATGAAGCGCCAAAGTGGCGATAGAAAATATTACTAGTGTGCCATGTGTCGTTGCCACAGTCAAAACAAAAGTAAAAGTAATTTTCTAATTTTTTAGTTCATAAAAACTTCAAAATTCAATAACTTTCACACTGTAGGTCCAAACGTCACAAAATCAAGCTGGTGCACCCCTCCTCGCCAAGGGCTTTCTGATGGTACCAAGCATGCAACCAGGGGACGTACCGTCTGGGAGATCTCAGCATGACAAACAAACAAAATAAAACAAACAAACAAATTTAAGGTATAGTATAATATTATAGTGGTGCCCCAAATTTCAACATCCATCCATATCTAGAATTTTATTTTCATCCACAATTTGGCAATTTCATCCTCGATTTTTTTTTAATTTAAACAAAAAAAACTTTATGATTTTTTATTTTTTTAGCTAATTTTTTTTGGTGCAATGTGCCACCATAAAGCAAAAAAGAAATGGTCAAAAGTACATAGACAATTGGGCTAGGAATTGTAGATGGTAAATTAGCTGAGCATGGACTAAGAGATGAATTGCAATTGTCGAAGTTCACTTGTGTCACAAACTTTGGCTTTCTTATTGTTAAAAGTATTTCTTAATTTTCACCAACAGCTTGAGAAAAAACAAGACAAAATTGCCTAAAGAAAGAGACTAAGTTAACATTTCCTTGAGTAATTGGGCAATTATACTCAAAGTAAAAGACATTGGTAACATTGGACCTTGGGTAAAAATTGTTTAACTCTAGGTTACCTAAGCAGCTAGAATCCATCCACTTAAAATCAAATAGGGCTTGCTATAGTGTCAGATCTACGATTTGGGGAAAATCAAAAATGGATTATGGTTTACGGTGGCGTTGTACAACAATTGGAGCCAATGTGGACCTATAGCAAACAAAAATGGAAACAGACGAAGGCCAAATTTTGGAAAAAGACAAAAACAAGACTTAGCAATTGGAATGGAAATTATAAAAATGACTAGGAAGAGCCAATGCGTGGCCATTGGCCTTTAGATCCTTGTAGAGGGGACTTTGACATTCAAGGTTACAGTCTTGAAGCTTTATTTCTGCACAATGATGGCAATGGCAATTGCTGGGAGAGCTTGGGCAGTCTGAGGCACGGATTGAGGTTGTGCAAACCATTTGTAGGGAATCCAAAGGTGGTTTTGTACATTTTTTAGGGAGCATCAGGAAGAAAAGTGGCAAGTGGGGAAGAAGCCATTATTTTTGGAATTGCAGGGAAAAGGTGGATTGGGAGGATTTCCTTGCAAGTGTGTTGGCACCAGCGCACTACTTCCACTTATGCCCTCCTCGAAGCAAGTTGGTACTAGCGTCGTTGATTTGGTACAAGATGACTACTACATAGTGGTCAGGATGTGCTATAAAAGAAGAGGTGGCCAAGGTGTAGAATCAATTGTTTCACTAGACTTTGGAAAAAGGTGCTTCGAAGGCCACTCTCTAGAAAAGTTCCAAGAGGATTTTTTCCCTTTCGTTGCCATAATCAAAGCGACACCATCAATGGTATAGCCAACCTTATATACAGAGCTGATGATACTTGTATAGGAGGCAAATTGCAAGGTTGTTGGGTTGTAGGAACAATATTCTGAAGGAAATCTAAGCACTACAAGGAGAATTGTGGTCGAATTGACAAGAAGATGACAAAATTTTGTCAATTCCTTTGTCAATTAGGAGGGGTTGATTCAAGTCAATTTGGACACCTATTTGATAAGATTTTATAACTCCATTGACATAATTTTGTCAATCATTGACAGAATTCTGTCAATTTGACTGTCAATTCGGACATTCTATAACTTCAAAATTTTCAATTACACATAGGGGTCTGACTACTTAGAGGCTATCACGTGGCATACGCCATGTCAAAATTAAATATAGAAAATTATTGAATAAGCACACCCACCCACATAGCACAGTCACCTCAACAAACAGCCCACATAGCACAACCACCTAAACAAATAACAACTCTATAAGGCCACCTAAGCAAATACAACAAGTGATCCAGCCATTTAAGCACCCAACAAGTACCAACTTACACATGTTAAAGAACATGAGTGTTGGCTAATATATACAAGGCAGTAAAATATTTATCAATACATATGGGATAAGTGTGTCAGGGGAGGAGGAGGAGAACCAAGTGAATTCTGAAATTGTTTAAAAACTAAATTTTCAAACCGGATTTAGGCATAGTAAATTAATTTTTTTCAAAAAACTTTTAACTAAGATTAGTTGGAAAATTAAATGAAGTTCCACCTCCAAAAATCCGTTTGAGATTTCAGGTCTCCAATAAAACATTATAGACAAATTTCAGACCGGGTGTTTGAAGTGAATTTCAAACTTTTCAAACATCCGGTCTAGAATTTATTCATAACTTTGTATTGGAGACTTGAAATCTCAAACGGATTTTTGGAGGTGAAACTTCATTTGATTTTCCAACTAATTTTAGTTAAAAGTTTTTTGAAAAAATTAATTTACTATGCCTAAATCCGGTCTGAAAATCTAGTTTTTAAACAATTTTGGAATTCACTTGGTTCTCCTCCTCTCCTAATACGCTTATCCCATATATACTGGTAAATGTTCTACTGCCTTGTATATATTAGCCAACACTCGTATTCTTGACAAGTGAGTGTTGGTACTTATTGGGTGCTTAAATGACTTGATCACTAGTTGTATTTGCTTAGGTGGCACTCTATGGTTTGTTGTTTTACTAAAGTTTTGAATTCTTTGGATTTTGTGAATTCTATTGATAAAGATTTTGATAAATAATCAACAAGAAGTCACTACAACAATGACAATATTTTATGACTGCAGAATTATGGCTGAGGATGACTGGCGAGTGTTTTATGACTGCAGAATTATGACTGAGGATGACTGGCGAGTGTTTTATGACTGCAGAATTATGACTGAGGATGACTAGCGACTACTTGCAGTCATATTCTTGAAGGCCAACACTTTGAGGAGAAATATGACTATAAAATATGACTACTAGTCATTTTTACGCCTTGTACTTCACAAGTGTATACTATACGGCCATTAGGAATACCAAAGTACTTCATAAAGAACATAGGGAACATGTTTGGGAACGTTGAGTCATATTATCAATTATATTTTCATAGTAGTGAATTTTTTTTTGGGCAATTCAAGAAAAATACGGGCAATTCTAAAAAAAATATAAATAAGCCATCATTTAAAATTTTGAAATCCTAGTCACCTACTTTTTCGGATTTTGAATCCTAATCACCACTTTTTTAGTGTTTTGAGACCCTAGCCATTATTTTTTTAGGGTTTTAGAACCCTAGCCGCCACTTTTTAGGGTTTTGAAACTCTAGCCGTCACTTCTTGTGGTTCTTCTTCCTTACCTTCTATTGTCTCTTAGCTCTTATTTGTTGTTGCTTTTTGTTGCATCTTAATTCTTGTTTCTTGTTGCTCTTTATTTCATGTTTCTTGCTTCTTATTGTTGCATCTAAATTCTTTTTTTGTCAGGAGCGAAGCAAATAGATTTTATTTATTTCAAATAGAATTTGAAGTAAGAAAATCCATTCTTAGTATATTTTCTTTATTCTGTGGGGTAGAAATAGAGAAATTATTAGAGTTATGGATTAGCAAATTGTAGAGGTTCTTAATTGAGGTAAAATGGTTAAGGAGGAAATTTGCACTTTCCGTCCTAACCGGAAACCGGAGCCTGGAGAGTTGTCCAAAAAGTATTTTCAAAGACTTTTTGTAGTATCAGAACTAGATCCGGAATCAATCCGGAACTATTCCGAACTAACGGATCTTGTATCCGGAAATGTCTAGGATCCGGATGAAGATCCAGATAGAATCGAGAATCCGGAAAATAATTCGGAACAGAAGTCTCATACCAGGCGGCAACGAAGACGACTCCGGCTGGAAGCGGAAAGGGCGGATCCGGAACGAGTAGATCCAGAACGGACAATTCCGGAATGGATCCGGAATTTTAGGGATTTTTGGAAATTTCGAAAATTCCGGAATTTTAGGAAGTTCCGGATTTATAGGAACTAGCGCTGATCTTTCCGGATATCTCGGAGGTGATAAGTGATTGATTACCTGGATTTCCGGGTTTTCTTTTCAGGCTTTTAGGTGTTGACTTTAGATTTTCAATTAGTATTTAATGGCAAGCAAGGTAGTTGTCCGCCATTCCCCTCTCCATTCAATTCTAATTCAATCCTAGCACTTTTACGTATGTTATTTCAATTTCTTTCTTAAATCTAAGTCAGCTGAGGTACCACCATCTGCACTTTGCTTACAGAGTTCTAGCTATTGAGTGTGTTTGTTGTGTATCTGAGTACTGGAGCAAGAGAGAGAGAGGTGAGGAGGAATCCGGGTCTTGAACGACGGATCTCTTGGATGATGGGATAGTAAGGAAGGAATGCAATCAGAGTGAGGGAGTGTGAGCGTTACGTGCCTTCAAATTGTCAGAATGGCAATCCGGGTAGAGAAGTAGAGGTCCTTGCGAGTCCGGAACCGGGGAGGTTCTGTGCGGAGATAAGCGACCGCCAGAGGAAAGACCTCCTGCTATTCCGGAAGGTCTACCAACCTCCTGATAGCGCTATCTTTCCCTTGGAATTCCACTCCCTTGACTCTGGAAGTTCGGATCCGTCGTTGTAATAAGAGGGATGTGAGGGTTTCTTTGTGTAACTTGTTTCCGGATTGGCCAATCCGGAAGCTGTGAGAGAATACTTCTCCCTCCCCATAATACAACTATGTTGGCTACATGTGTGGTTTAGTAGATTTAGAGTATAGAGAGGATAGTTATACAAGTAGTGAGTCCCCACCCCTTTCTAGATCAAGGGCAAACCCTTTGAGGGTAAAACAGAGGCAACAAAAACCAGTAACGGAAGAGAGACGGAACTAGGTTCTGGACGTGGTCCGGATCTTGAACGGAATCCGGAAAGTACTAAGTTTCCAGAACGAGGTGAGGAAGTAATACGAAGGAAATTGAGGGTGTAGTCACGATCCGGATACCTCTAATTCAACCGATATCATACTAAATCTCCCTAGAACGATAATTCGTGTTATCTTGCACCAATTCGTCGTTGTAAGGATACTTACGGCTAACTACGCGTATGACATTTTTTTCTCTTGCATTTGAACTCTTTCTTCTTTTTAGTTCTTGTTTTGTAGTTCTTGCTTCTTATTTCTTCTTGTTGCATCTACACTCTCATTTCTTGTTGTTTCTTGTTATGTTTTAGTTGGTGCTTTTTGTTTTTTCTTGTATCTTAGTTGTTGCTTCTTATTTCCTCTTGTGTCTTAATTGTTACTTCATGTTGTGTCTTAGTTGTTGTTTCTTGTTTTGTGTTTCTTCTTGTGTTTTAGTTGTTGTTTCTTGTTTCTTGTTGTATCTTAGTTGTTATTTCTTGTTTCTTGTTGTATCTTAATTGTTGCTTCTTGTTTTTTGTTGTGTCTTAATTGTTGTTTCTTATTTCTTGTTGCATCTTAACTTTTACTTCTTGTTATTTCTTAATACTTATCTTTTTTTTCTTGTTTCCTCCATCATCAATCTTATTTTTCCTATCCTAAACTTGAACTACATATTTTGTGTTGTTATAAGCCTTTGAAGGTTGAGCTTTATTGTTCAATCACTAAAAATTAACCTCTCATTTCTTTAATTGTATATGCAGGCACCAAAAGTTGAAACAAAGACATTGGAGGCTACTTACAACCCAATAAAGCCATCTTCACATTATTGTAAGGATTGTAGGCCTTATTGAATTGTGTGAATGATTCATTGTGATATATATATATATATTTTGTATTAGTGACTAATAAATGTCAATGAAGATAGTTGTATTTGTTCTTGCATTCTCCTTCTTTAATATGATCATCTCTCATACATCTCTAAAATCATATATTATGTATTCATTTTTAATTGCATGAAGCTTTTTATTCAATTGTCAAATCATCTTGATGTATGATAGTTATATATCATGTTCATTTAAAATGCATTAAAAATGTGATTATAGTTAGTAATATGACTGACAAGAGTCGTATTCTACATCATTCAAAAATATGACTCATAAAAATCATTTTTCACATTAACAAGAATATGACTCACCGTAGTCATATTCCACATTACTGCAAAATATGACTCACCTTAGTTATATTCCATGTAACCAAAAAATATGACTTATTGCAGTCATATTCCATGTTATTACAAAATATAACTAACCGCAGTTATATTCCATATCACTGCAAAAAATGACTTACCGTAGTCATATTTCACATCACTGCAAAATATGACTCACTGCAGTCATATTCCACGTTACTGCAAAATATGACTCACCGCAGACATATTCCACATTATTGCAAAATATGACTCACCGCAATCATATTCCATGTTACTGCAAAATATGACTAACCACAGTCATATTCCATGTCATCAAAAATATGACTCGACACAGTCGTATTCCACGTAGGATTTTTTTATTTGCCCGAACAACCCAAGAAAAAGTTAAAAACCCCTAGGATAGTCAAAGTATATGCCTAGTTGGCATACTATGGCTAAAAATGGGTATTTATACCCCTCAACCCATATGACTGCCAATATGACTAATGTTTAAAGCGACTGCTTTTAAACGACTAGAGTCAGTCATATTCCGAGTCAGTCATATTCCAAGTCATCTTCAGTGATTTCTGCATGAGTCATATTTTTTGATTTTACGACTCACTGCAGTCATATTTTGCAGTCATAAAACACTGCTTTTGTTGTAGTGAGTTGACAAAAAATTGACAGGTCTGTCCTAATTGACAAAATAAGGTTGTTAAAAGTAATTGCTATCAATTTGGGCAAAATTTTGTCAAATGCTTGTCATCTAGGGCTGCAATTCCTTGTAGTGAAGGAAAATACCAAAATTTCTAAATCTCTTCCTACAAATGAAGTAGTGGCCTGATTGCCAACATGATGAAAAAGAACGCAAGGGCCAAAGCAACTGCAGATTTAGAATCCTGACCTCCTCAACAATGGAAGTAGCTTTGGCGAGCGTTGGCAACAACGCGGAGGGCCTCTGAATAGGGAAACGTTGGACATTGTGACTCCAAAGACCTCTACACTAAACGGAAGATCAATGCCCTATCCGAGTAACAATGGCCCAATTGGCAAATTGGAACTAGGGCTGATTACTCCAGGAGGGGGACAAGGTACTAATTAAGAGAAAGATGATGTAGGATTGGACAAATTGGAAGGGATTCCACAAATTTGAACGTTGGGGTCGGTGATAATAGGATTGGGGCTACAATAGAGTCGGAATTAGCATTGTCAATGCTAAAAGCTATAAATGTAGGGACGAATTCAAATTTAGGTTTTTTAACAACTAAGGTTGGGGAAGGAAGCGAAACAAAAGCATGCAATGGACAGATCGATGGAGGCCAATTATCGACACGAGGCTAAGTAAAGTAGAATGCTAAGGTAAGGAAACTCAATGGATGGATACCTTCCGAGATTGTATCAAGAGACAAGTCACCTACTATCCTATGATCATCTGTAGTGGAGCGTGGAGTGTCATTCTTGTGTCATGTTTGTAGAAGGGCATACTTGCCATCAGATGAAAACAATGTCTGCGCCATGTGGGAGCAGTACTATAAGCGGTCACCTTTGCATTCACCAACTAGCGAAGGTGGTCATAGACAGAGAAGGGTTAGGCGGAGTATGTGAGTGCCCATTTAGTCACCCAAGACTCGTAAATTGTTTTTTTGGATTTTATTAGTTTCGAGTATAGTTTTATATATAAAAAGTTTCAAAAAGGGTGAATAACCAAAATAGAGATGTCACATATCAATATAGTATTTGGTTCTAAATAGAGCATTTTTCTTTAATTATAACCAAATCCCACATATAGATAGGGTAGAAATCCAAAAATTATACAAAATAAGCGTGTTTAGTAGAAATTGCCCAACTTGTCTAAATGTAAACCTGCCTTTCTGTAACAAATCTCAGCTAAATTGGTTTGAGGGAACTATGTAAGAACCCTAATTTATATTTCCAAAGAGAGGTTTCAATGTCTCCATTCCATCGGTAAAATAGTAGAAACTCCAATTATTAGTCTACAAGTGAAGAAAACTCAAGACGAACCAAAAAATGACATCTACAACCTAAGTATAATTATTTGAGGTGAGAATCATGCCAAGAGTTCAACGGCGCAATCAATTCGCCAAGATTTCCTTCCATTTGAAAGATTCTTTGATTACTAAAAGTTAAAGGAGATAGCAGGATTTGATTCTCCTTCAAATGTGCAAAGTAAAAATATGAGCTTGCACATATTTTGTAGAATTCCATAAAAAGTTCCATAAAAATTCTTAGTTTTTTTTAATTTTTAAAAGATCTTTTTCTGAATGGTCAACTACTAAAAATTGTAATGAAAAATTCTTAGAAATTACTCAAGCTGCGGTAAAATTTTAGTAAAATTATTATATCTTCTTTTATATTAATAATGAGCTTCAATAAGTTTTGTGGCATTCCGATAGTCAGAAGACTCAAAATTGACAAAATTGAAGATTAAATATGGAGTTGATCAATGTATCGGAAGCATACAAAATTGAATTGAGGTCAAAGCAGGATCTTTTTTTTTCCCTTACACCTACTAAAGAGCCTAGGCTAGTCACTTATTACAAAAAAAGTCAAACTCTAAAAGTTGGATTTTTATTCCATTTGATTTTTAAGTTGGCACTAGGATTTTTCGTGCTTTTGACATAGGAAAAAGGGATGAAAGATTCTTTTAAATTAAGAATGGCTTTCTGAAGCCTATGGCACAATTCGTTTGTGATTTGGAGTTTTTCTCTAAAAGTTAGAAGTTTGAACCAGTGTAGAAGTCAAAATTGATAACCTAGGATGAAAATCTTAAATAATAAGATTACCACAATGAAATGAGAGGAGGTGAGTGACCTTGAAAGAGTATAAAAGAGCACCCTTCTCCTGTCAACTCACCTCTTAAGTTCATTTTGAACCACATTGTTTTCATTTGGATTCATTAGTTGGATTTTGGCTAATTAAGCCACGTTGCCAAATTTTCTTATTTTTGGAGCATTTCAAACTTCTTTGTTGTTGTTTTTGAAGCTCTTTTGAAAAACTTGAAATCCCTTCAAGTTTAGTTTTCTTCTTGTTGTGTTTTTATTGAAAATTTGGAAGCTTTGGTAAATGTTTTGTTGGTACCTTGTTGAAGTTTTTTAGGGTTTATTTCTAACATTTGTACTAATCCTAAAGAAATTTCTCTCCTTATGATTGGCAATACCACTTAGGAAAAAACCCTAGTATTGATTTTGAGTTATTTTACACGTATATTGATTGGTGGTTTCATTTTTAGTTGTACTAACCTTATACTAACCTTATATTAACATATTTTAGCTTTGATTTGTAATAACAACATTTTGTTGCCTATATTTTTCCTTGTCCCATTTGAGACAACGAAGCTTTGACTTTAGGAACTTGAGAAATTGTTTAGAATTGTTGTTGTATCAAAACCACAATGAAGCTTTAGCTTCTAGAAGTTAGTTATTTGGATATTTGCAAAAATACAACAAAGATTTGGCTTTAAATTTTGTGACTTGATAGAATTTAGAGGTTTTACCAAAAATATGGCGAAATTTTGAACTTCCTTCTTGTACCAATTCTAAGTTGATTAGCTTCTTTGTATTAATGTTTAGTTTAGAGCCGAGGTCAAGAGTAGAGTTAGACCTTTAGAATGGGATGATAGTATAAATTTGATTTTAGAATTTAAAAGAAGAAGTTGAGAGCTTTTTAAAGACATAAGATACAAAAGGATCCAAGTTGAAATAAGCAAGTTATGAGCGAATGAAGTTTAGTATTCAAGTTGAATGAAAAAATGTTAAAATCATCTAAATAAAGCAAAAGAGCAGGATTAGGAGGTAGTAAAAAACTAGAGTTTAGACCTATAATCAAAAATAGGTTTGAGATTACCATCTAAAAATAATGAGTGAATAAAGTTTTTAAACACCAATTAGCAGTTACACTTCATCCATGCATAACTTCTACTAGGAAGGTCCGATTTGCAAGTGCCTTATTATTTTGGAAAACTGATTTTAGACTCTAAAATGAAAAATGATCAAAATTCAAAAAATATTAATTTGTCAAAAATCAAACCGAGAGTTAGAATACATAAAAATAGAATTAAGAAGAAGTTTAGTAATTAGAAGAAGAAAATAGAAAATAGAAACATCAGTTAGCATCAAAGATAGTAGAAATTAATATCCTCATGCCATATTTAACTACTTTTGGACTATAGGGGGAAATTGGGACTATGATATGGTACAACTCATCAGGAGATCTTCAGATGGTAGAAGCTATTAAAACGAAAGAATGTCCACTTGACTGTAATCATGAGCAGAAGTGTCTGGAGATGACTCGATGGAGGGGGATTTCCAGAGGTGGTATCCAAATTGATCCCTAAAAAAACAAAAAACAAACATAATTGTTGATGTCCAGTGGATTCCTACTAGAAAAATGCCACAAAATATGACAATGAAAGATCACCAAGACATAAATGTAGAATACTTTGATAGAGAAAAGCAAAAAAATGACAAACCCAAAAAATGCAGTTATATGCCTTCTAAACAACGGAATTAAACTAGAACAATTTGTATAGTTAAGGTGCAATTAACACATTTTTTGGGAAACAACAAGAAAGACAATGCGAGCTGTGCTCAGTCTCGTCCAATTGTAGATTTCAATGTCCCACAAACCGTTATCTCTTTAACTACACGGTAGGGACTCTGTACTTTTAAGCAATCTACATCATCTCTGACAAAAATGGAGGGCTCCAGTATACGAACACGAGGCCACTTGAGAGGATCTACTTCTATTAGTCTAATGGTTTGGTTCCGAAGAAGACTACCATGTCTAGAGTTTCTTAACAAATGTTCTAGCAATTGATCATGATTTGGGTACGTGTAGTGATTAGTCAGACCATTATTCCTCCAATTAGCCTTTAATTCTCACTAAAGACCAACTTAGAGTAAATCGCTCCGGATTCGTTCCCATGAGGACTCAAGGCTCACGGATCTATAGGATAATCTCGATCTAAGCTTTTCCCTTTCTCTCCTACTTACTAATCTGGACAAAAGGTCCAGTCCGGCTACTAGTGCCGGATGGTTTCTAGAAAAGTCCGGAAACCGTTCAGTTGCCCCTTCTGGGATCCCTGGGTTTAGGTGACAAGTGGCCAGATCCACCGTCCGGATGTTTACCGTGTCCGGAAATACTAACTCTCTCTCTCTCTCTCTACTAATACTAATTTAATCTTTAGGAACCGGAAGTATTCTGCTGTTCCATCATCTCATAAATCCGGAATACTTATTGGACCAGGTCACATAGGGACGGTAAAGGACTACAACGACATTCGAGCATCAACCCAACACTAAGCCTTCCATCGACTGGGTGGACATCTTCGCACTCTCTTGGGCGTTACACCGGAGCTTTGACTCCGTCTATGGGGGAATTTCAGTATCCGGGATTCGGGCACGTCTTGCAAATTCCCATATACGGAAGCTGCTAGCAGCCTCTCAGACACCCTCCTATACGAGGCCGTATCCTCTCCTTAGACTATACCGGCATCTAGATAAGCAGTACACTAACACTATCTTCGGAACGATCCGGCCGATCTCCCTATCAATTTAGTGACGTTCGGAACCACTCACAATGTCGACTCTTACTAATCAAGGTTAGTTCTCAGCATCCGAAAAAGGCACGAATGGACCCACACCCACACAAGTATGCACCAAGTACAAGAAGGAAACAAATGGAAAGCCTCCAAACGCTTTGAATTAAGCTCAAAAGGTACAAACTGAAAATAATGTAGTGAGTGAGTGTGAATGACCACAAAGGTCCACCAAAATCTAACTTATACTAAAAATAACATCATCTTCAAAATCCCACAAAACATTTCTACTAGCCCGCTAGATTTCCGGTAATCCACTAGATCTTATTTTTCCGGCTCGGCAGCCGGACTCCGGTACTATCACCAAGTATGTACAAAACTGTTTTCTATTCCCCTACATCCTTATCTTTAGGAGGAATAATTTCTTTCAACAGGTCCTGATATATCTCCTTCCGGCTACTTCCCAGAGAAAACACATCAGGGCCTCTTGCTCCCCAACTTGGACCTCCCGCGATATTGGTTTCTCTGTCTGCACTCCGGGTTCCGACTATCGGAACTTCCGGACTTCCTCGAGAATCTTTCCGAGTAACTTTATGGCGGGGAGAAGACTGAACAGACCGAGTCCCTCTTGTCTCCGGAGGAGTACTTATAAGGTCAATGATCGGATTCTCCTGGAGGAGGTCCTCACTGCCCTTAGGTACAACGGTACCCCAATCCACTCCTAGTCTCTCCGGTGGTGGTGAAAGCTCTGGGACAGGGGGTACCATCGGTGACACTTCTGTAACAGCGGATTCCGGAAGAACAATTTCCTCCGGAATCGGCAAGGTATGTACGGGAGAGGAAGGAGGAGGGTCTACTGGATTTGGCTCTACGGGTGCCAAATACTCCACCAATTCCCGCATCTTTGCTTGTGATGCGTCCATCCGTCTCGCCTGTTCTAGTAGATACTTGACTATGGGCACACGGCTTGAACTTGTGGCTATGTCGAAGTTGGCTTCGAATAACCGGGCCTTGTTAATGTAGTCCGCCGGAATCTCCAAGGAATTCCGGAGCTGGGTCACACTCCGGCATAGTACCTCCATCTACCGGCGGTGCTCTTCCTCCACGGCTTTGGCCTTCTCTTGGGCCGTCTGCATCTTGTTCTCCAACTAGGCACAAGTGGACTCCGATTCTTGGGCTCGTTTCAACAAAGTCCGGTTCTCCACTCGTAAAGCGCCCGCCTCCGTCACCATCCTCTTTTGTTCCTTAATCAACAAGGTGTTTTGTTTCTTGGCCGTCACCAAAGCGTCCGTCCTTCGGAAGATGGCGTTCCGGTCGGTCAATGCCATCTTCCGACACACCCGTTTGAAGGTCTCCTTATAGTTTTGGAGAATCTTCATGAGGTCGTCAGCCCGCCACACGATGCGTTGGGCCAGTTCTGAAATATCCTTGTAGGGCGACCCTTCTAGTCGGATTTCCGTCTTTTCTTCCTCCTCCTCTACTGGAGGATTGGTCCGGAAGGGACTGGCCTCTAGCTGAGAGGGACCAGCTTCTGGTTGGGCTGGAATGTCTTCTTTCCGGTCCGAAGCGTTTGCCACTAGACTCTCCTCCTGGATGCCCCAAGGGACATCCATCAATCCCTTGCATCCCATGTTGGTGAGGTTCTGTCGTAGGCGCTCCAACCGGACCTCATCGGTTGGAATTTCCGGCACCACCTTCTGCACCGGAATCGCCTTCGTCCGAGGTGGCGGCGTTGGAGTCGGCTCGTCTGAATCTTCCAGTTCTTCCCTCAGTCGACGCCAGCTTGCCCTGGAAGTCATCACGCATACGCTAGGAGCCTCTCACAATCTCTCCCTAACTCTCTTGCTCACAAAAGGTCACTCTGGAACACACTTGCACGATCGCAACTCACACAGTCCTTTAATTTACCGGAAGTTCTAAGAGATGGGGAGGTAGGAAAACAAGGATGGAAGGCAGCAAGAAAACAACTGTGCCTTCTACCGGCTACAATCCTTTTCTTATATTGGTTAGACGGATGGATGGTCGGACGAAAGTTTGGGATAGATTTTGGCGGCAAAGCCTAACCCTAGTACGGATCTGGTTTCTGGCTTTTAGCACTATAAGAAACCCTTGCTAGTGGTGATATTAAGACAAAACAGGTGGTGTTATGAAGAGCATGGATGTTTTTGAGATTTTGATTACAGAAAAGTCATTTTGCTTGTGATGTTACTTGTGACATAGTGATTCAAGAGCTACAACAGTAGGGTGGTGTAAGCAACATCAATGTTCAATGATTCATCAACAACAACATTGTTATGTTCTTCTCAAACATTTTCGAAAAACATCTGAGAGCCCAGTCACCATAAACTCCCAAATGTTGAAACCAGAATTCAGGAATTTGCTGACTGGGCTGAAAGAAAAGGCTGCCCAAATTTGAAAAAATTAAATTTTGAACCTGGCGTAGACCTACGTTTTTCTAATTGATTAATATGTTTAGTCTAATTTATTTGGGCCGTCAGTCCTAGCATTTTTGGATGTTCTTCAATGCATTTTCAGATTTTCTAGCTTCTAAGACTTTTTCCATATTGAATTAGAAAAAATGCTTTACCTATTTAACCCCTAAGGGACCAATTGTCCATCGCAGGGGCAAATGGGATTTAGGGCAACTACTGAACCACGTATATATATATGGACTTTTTTCCCTCCTATTCATTTGAAACCTCTGTGAAGACCAAAAAATAGATTCACTTTGTGGAAATATAAAATTCATGACAATCCGTACCTTGTAAAAAAAATAATGTCCAATTGGACTAAAAAGAAGGGGAAGCTCACGCAACAAAACAAAGTTTGTATGAATCTTCATTATTCCCCTAATACCTTAGATATTTGTTAATACATATCAAAGAGTTCTGAAAAATCTTCAAAACCAAAAGGTCTAATTTGTGTGCACGGCCTGTTCGAAAAATCCCAAAGTCGAGATTACTATATTTTTATGATATCTTGGATATCTTCAAAAAAGTAATTTTCCCTTTTCCCTTATACATATTTATATTCTACAAGCTCTAAGTGAAATAAAATATATTGTTATTCAATCACTTCATTATCAATGTTCAAGGAAAAAACATATGTTGTAATTTCACATGAATTGGTTCTTGCCTTTTTCTGATAATTCAGTGGTAAAACATTTTTGCTGTTGTACAATCATTTAGTTCAACTATTCATGAATGTCATATTGGATATTGTTCATGACCACATGATTTGTTTCCCATAACATGTACATATGTAGCACGGAAACTATCATTCATTGATTCAACGTGGCATCGGAATAGAAATTTTCATTCCACAACAAAAGCATTTCTCCATGCACCTATTTGCATGTTTTTTGAAATTATTATCCACCTTCAGTTCCAGAATCAATTGGATTGTCATCACAAGCTACTTTCGTTTTACATGAAGTACACGTGCATGTGTTCAATGTGTTTCTTCGTATCACACATCATGTTTGAACAAAACGTGGTTTAGAAACCTCTTTGTTTTCTAGGAAAAAGAATTAATTCAGCTCTGTCTAATATTTAGAAGCATGCAACCAATGTCCATGAGTGCCACTAACCAACAACGTCTTCTGTTGTCTAGCCTTCCTCTACCAACGCTAACATGACCAATAAGTCACACGTTCTATAACCCTATGGGATGTACAAATCTTCCAATTCGTTTTGCTCGTGAAGTCCCCCTTGAAATGGCATGGTGTTGCTTTCATGCTGAGCAATCGGTTGTCTGACTGGATCTGTATGCAACACTTCAGGTTGTAAACCATTAAAATCCACGTCGTGCCTAATGTCCAAGACGTTTGGCATTGGTACAGGAAGTTGTAATTGTCCGCATCTTCCCCACACTTCAGTGCGACAAACAACCTTCCATCCGCGTTGCGTCGGATCATCGGAAAAAAACACTTGTTGGCAGTGCAAGGGGAATGCAAATGAATCAGCGTGTACCGTCCCATTCATGTGGTTGAAGTTTGCTACACTGAAGCCATATTTATCTCTTTGCAGACTTGGGTACCGCGAATCTTGGGAAGATCTAACCCAGTCACACACCAGAACCGTGGTACAGTGATTGCGGTAATCCAACTCCAGTATCTCTTCTATATATCCAATGTAATCATCAGTTCTGTCAATGGGTCGTCCATTGCGAATTCCCCAATGGAGCTGCTTTGTGAAAGAAGCAACTACACAAGAATCACGCGTTACTAGTCCTATTTCTGAGCTGCGAACACGCAAATGCATGCCAAATGCATACATGTGGCGGTGTGCACTTGCGATGCGTTCTGGCGGTTGTGTGTACTGTTCTATGTCAGGATCAACTTCCTCTCCGTCATGGTGAGCAACGTTCACTCGGACTCATAACCAGTCTGCAAAACATGGAAGTTCCTTCAACTCAGTGGGATAATTTGTTGACATTGACGGACGATGTCTGCGACATTGCAGACGGAATGCTTCCCGCTCTTCCCAACGGCGAGCTTTCAATTCCGCGTACTCCCTGCATACCAACATTGAGAATGGATGTTACTGTTCATGCAAACATTGTTGGAAATTTTTAGAATTTCATATGGTATCCTAATTTTTTTTCCTATTGAACGTGGATGTACTTGTACGCTTACTTAAGAGTTGAGGGTTGACATGCACTTGTTGTTTCCTTTTGCTTATTCATGGTTCTCTTGAACATCCTTCATTATGATTGTGGACTTCACCCAACCAAATCCTCAAAAAGGCTTCTAATAGTTTCTTCAACGTGCTATTACATTATGAACATAATCATCAACGTAACTGAATTTCATGAGATTCTTACTCTCTCCAATTCTCCAAACATGCAGCATTGTCCAAAACAAATGCGTACACAAAGTTGAGGAAATCATTGGGCAATGTTCGTTTCTTCGGTTGTCAGGAACGTAGAACCTCATCGTTCATTGTAGCATCCTCAGCTTGATCCCAAATACGATGGACAAATGTATGTGCCTTTTGATTTGTAACCCTTCGATGGAAAAGAATTGCACCATTACATAATTTTTTTAACATGAATTATAATTTATAACTTTAAAGTTTACCCCCCACATGCCCAAACTGCATTATATGGCAACATAGTGATTTGGGGCAATTCACTCTTATGAATGTAATCCCTAAATGCCTAGATTGCATTCATGAGAACATACTCAACATAGTGATTTTGGGCAATTCACAATAAATGGAGCTTTTATTTTTTTCCTTAAGAGTTTCACACAACATGTGCCTAAGGAGTTCCTTTAAAGCCCAACTATATTCATAACTTTTGACTACATGCTTCAAAAGTTATCGTATGAATGATATGTATTTTTTCATTGTTAAGCGAGTACTTTATGTTGTAAAAGAAAATTCTTCATAAATTTTTTTTCAAGAGATAAAAATTTGAATTTAAAAAAAAAATATTTATCTAAAAGGAAAGCTTTGAATCATTTTTTTCATCATTTTTTTAACAATTATAAAGAGTTTTATTTTAGAGTAGTTTGTTGGTACTTATAGAATCTTACTCTTTAAAACACTTTGAAATCCTTTGTTTAATTCAATATAATGTTTTTGGAAATAATGTAAATAGTATGTTTAGATTACTTATTACAACATCTTTACCATTGGAATTGGCATTTTCAAATTCCATTTAAATTTTATTTTATTTTATTATTTATTTATTTTGAATCATTTTCTATTTCTTTCTATTTTTTTTCTTTGTGTTGTAGAGTTTCAAATGGTTTGTAATTTTTCAAGCATGTAGCTAAGTTGCCTTAAAAGACTAAATGCAAAGGATAACCGCCAATTTGAGTTATTTTTCATACAAATGTTACCTTGTGAAGTGCGGCTACTCAATTTTTTTGCAATGCTTCAAAAATGATTTTTGTCATTTCAAATGCCAATATTTTGCAGTCTACAAGGTGAAATTAAAAAAAAAAAAATTCTACATTTTTTCAAACTAGCATACTAGAAGATCCTATGGTTATATGTATAAAAAAAATTCTAAAATTTGGTACATGTATCAAAAATGGCAATTTTCAAGTGTATTTTGTGAAAATATAGTCAAAATTATTTAGGGATTAAGATGCCTTCTCTCAAAGAGCAAATAACCGTAATATGCTTTTCAACCATGACCCTAGAGACAATATGAACTCTATGATATTTACACTTTACATCCTAACGAATTGTTTTTAGAATGAATTAGAGCAATTTCAAAATCTAATTTTCTACCCTAAATAGAAGGAGATTGAACATAATTGCATATCCAACCACAATCATATGCAAGCATGAAGTCAAGTAGTTTGTCATTCATTTCCCAACATGCATCAATTTCGTATGTAATTCATTTTCTAGCCATTGCATCAAAAGCAATATCGTCCATAAACAAACTCTTGCAACATAATAGTAGTGACTACAAACAGTGCAAAGTAATATTTAGTAGGCATGAATTAAAACTATATTAAATTCATTTTCTACTACTTCCATCACAACATCTTAAAAAACATGGTTTTGAAACATCAATTAAAATACATCAAACCTTTTTTTGATTCCCTAATTTCATCATTTCAATAAGAAATGGCACTCAAGAGAAACAACATTTCCTGAATTGGAAAGCAACTTCCCTTGCAGAGACTGTGAACCATTGAAATGGTTCACATTATGAAAATATAAAAAATATGGACAATAGGTTAAGTTTTTGAATTAGAAAGTGCTAAAATTCTAAATTACACTAGTAATATTAGTTAATAGGTTTTTTAATATAAATGTTGAACTTAAACCTAAAACTACATCCAAATTATAAATTAACGAAAAAGTGAACTAAAAACAAGACTTAGAACTAAAAACAAACAAAAAACAAGATAAAAATTTCAAAATGGGATAAACATAATGGGTTCATAGGGAATTAGTAAGCTTAAAATCAATGTTTAGACACCTACATTGGAAGAAAACCACTAATTTAGAGTAAAAACAGCAAAGTAAGGGCATTTTTAATATGAATTAGGGTGGATGAAAGGGTTAGGAATGTGGTTAGTTAGGAAGGAGAGGATGAAGGTCGAATGGGGGTTAGGAGCTCATTCTCTCATCTCTCTCTCCTCTCTCTCTTGTCTCTTGTGTATGTGTTGAGGGTGCATGTTTTTTTTGGAGAAAATAATGAGCACAAGAGGTGGATTGAGAATATAACCAATTTGTCGAGTAGGTTTTCACCTCAAGAGGTAAAAGATGGGTGAAAAGTGAAGATTTCAGGGTCAGATGGAAAAGGTGTTTAGGAGGAAGGTTCGCTGCCGTTGCAATTAGGAGAAGCAACTTTGACTAGCCACTGTGGGAGCGTGGAGAATCTAAATGGGCTGAAAATTGGAGAGAAGGAGCGCCTTGAAGTCAGCTTTTCAGGAAGATATGGTTCGCCTGATTTGGAGCAGAATTGAAGAAATGGTGTCCATTTTGGTGGAGGAGGGTCTGCAGCCGCGGTGGATCAAGAGCAGCAACTTTGGAGGGCTACTGCAGCAAAATGACGGTAAATTTGGAGCTCAAATTTTGGGGAATAATGCAAAGTGGAATTAGCTTCCAAATGAGACAAATTGTGTGCCATTTGGAGCTACGATGAAGGAATGGCATCCATTTTTCCAACAGGACGTCTGTTGCCCCCACTAAGGGAGTCCGAATTGAGGTTTTGATAGGATTTCTTCACCATTGTTATTGATTACTTGCAATTTTCATTGCACATGAACATGAAAAAAGACTTGCATGGAAGGATACTTGAATTGGATGTTTGAGAATGATGAAGAGTGCATGGGAGTTGAATTTAGGGGTGTGAAGGCAATTGCAAAAGTGTTGCCCTAATTGGACTAAGATTAGGGTTTAGAGGGATCAAGTATCTAAAATGCAAGAACCATTTTGAGCATTACAAAAGAAGAAAAAATCTTTAACCTTGAATTGAGAACAACAATTAAGAAGGGGAAATGTAGGGCAATGCATGCTAAATGAAATATTGGATCATGTAAAGATGTGCTGAAATTAGTTAGGAGGGTCCAATTTGGGCCATTTTGGGCATCAAATTGCACATTTGAAGTAAATTTTGTCCCTTGTATGGTCCTAACCAACTTCATGGTCCAATTATATGATGGAAGTGGCTAGAAAGGTCATTTAAGTAGGGTGAGAAGGGCTGCTCCTCCCAACTAAATATCATTTAAGAAAAACTTACTAAAAATTATTTAGGAGTCCATTGCTTGGAGGAAAATTAGAGTAGGAGCTTCATACACTCCCCCTCGGCCAACTTTGTGGGCGTTGTTTGCCTTAAGGGTAAATTACACTCAGAGAGACATATGGAAAGACGAATGAGTACTTCAAAGAAAGGGATTTTTCAAACCCTCCACCTAAATTACCCTTGGCGGCCTGGCGTTGGCGTTGGCGTTGGCGGGTCTCATTTCCGCCGGGCCCGATTCTGCCAATCCGCTAGGCGGAGCACGGTGAAAACCACCAGCACCCGCCATATTGGAGGGCATGTGCACTACACCTCTGCGGCTGTAGGGAAAGAGGGATCCGTTGGCGGCCAACAAGTGTGGTTTCTTTTTTTGCTTAGGAGGTTTGGATTGTGGAGAGCGTGTGATTTTCTCTTACGGCATTACATTTCGTGCTTTTGGTTGCAATGTTTGGTTGTAGCACTGTGTAATCGTGACGGGTGAGGAATTTTGGTTGGAGGGAGATCTGTTTTGGTTAGGGTCTCTGTACACATAACACTGCTGAACCTAGTTTTTGCTATAAATGTTATAGTTTGTGTTAAATAAATTTTGATTGAATTATAAACCTATTGAATGAGCTTGCCAAGGAGTGAAAAGTGTCCCCCATTGTGGAGTGCCACGGGATTAACTTTCTTGTAATCCAAGGAAAGGCCCTCTACATTATGTATTGGTGTGCCAATTACTTGTGATAAAGCTCATTTATAGGGTTATATTTTGATTATATATGTAAAGTTTAATTTTGTATGGTCTTAAATATCATAGTCTTTTCTTTAAATTTGTATATTCCTATTGTATGTAATCCTAATATTGTATACAGTATATCCACTAATATTAGGTACAAAGGCAAGATTAGTTGTTAGGCATTGTTTTAGTCCCTAGAATCTAGATTGTAACATTTACCTATAGAAAGGATTTTTTGAGAGAAGGTTTATTTCTTCAACTCTTTCTGTGTTTTAACTTTAAAGACTTGTGATGTGTTATACTGCTATCCCCCTGCCATTTTCATGCCTCATTCTTTGATTATTTGGGTGTTTAGACATGGAGATCCTTTTAGCATTTTATTAATGGACACAACCATAATCAGTTTACCTAAAATCATTAAGTCTGTTCTTTCAACTTCCCATGCATCTTTCCCAGATGCCTTTTCCCTACACTATAGTCGACTTCTCAGTTTGCTTAGGTATGTGGGTTTGTGCATCTAAGTTAGAAATCTTGGGTATTTTGTTGGATAACTGCAAAGTTCCACACCTCGTTGGCAGGGTTAATGAGTAGGCTTCTGTTTTAGACTTGAAAGCCAAGAGTGATTCCTAAGTTTAATTGATGACAATTATATGCTTAGTTTATGTTTGTTGACATGGACCAACTGTCTGTAGTGATTTGAGGGACAACCTATTCGCTCTCCAAAGGTATGACACATACCTTACTCATCTACAAGGTCGGTCCACTACAATGGAGGTCGATCACTTGGGTTTACTGATTGCTGACTAATTAACTATTCTGTAGATGTCAGATTCTTTGAGAATGCTTACATCTAGAAGAGACTCTCCATTTACAACGACAAAGTAGAGGATGTTGCGTACCTGTTTCCTGGAAATGCAAAGCCTTCTGAAGCTAGTTATATCTCCAGCAACTGCAATCTCTTCTCGAAATCTTTGGTATTTTGTGTGCCTTAGGTTGAATAAGGATATTCTGTAATATTGTACAATTTTTATGAATTTATGGTGACTGCTATGGGCATTGCCCATGACTAGTTCCAATAGACATTTTGCATTTGAATGACCATTTCTAGTTCTTTTTGTTGTTAGTAGTCGCTCGCAACAAACTTGATTCGAAGTTAGAGTTTGTTCGTAATTTGTTCACAGATAGTGGGTGACGGAATGATGAACCACTTCCACGATACAAATTGCCTTTGAAATGAAAAGCATAATGTATGCAATAGTAGAGTGCATGAGAAGTTGCGTTCCATGAGCGCAACGTTTTCCCGTTGTAAGTATGGTGTTCTGTCGACACTTTCTACTTTGAAAGAGTAGTCCATAGAAACAGATTACAATTTTTGTTGATATCAGAAGCCTCGTTGATGTACATGTTTCACCCTAGATTTTAAGACGGCACACGGCGTACGTGCAGAAGTACTGAGACATTCAATCCCTCGCCTCTTTCCTTTCATTAAACATAATGCTATCAATTATGAAGCCAATGCAAACAATGATTGAATACTTCATGGTGTTCAACAAAACTAATTTGTGTCCGCAATTGTGTACAAGCTGTCATCAACCATCGTCTTGGATAATTGATTCCGTTCATTCTGACGGAGACCTACACATCACAATTGTCCTTCTACTTCTGTAGCGTGCTTCAGATATGTTATTGTAGGCACCAACAAACATGCAACAAATGCCAATTCCTATAACTTACTATCCGTCTTGTGGTCGTCAAAATCGTGCATATGTAGTATGGTTCAACGCAAGACATTGGCCGTGGTTACATTCAGAAGTTCAGTTGTTTCCAAAATTGCAACAAAATCACTTAAAACGCACCTGCACACAAGTAGCGACGTCCATAGCATTGTCCACCAAAACGGCGTCGACAGTGCCAACCGACAAAAAAACTATGCTGAGTCGACATGACAACTCAGCTGCCACCTCACGAAAACTGAAGTTTGAGTTCGGGCAGAAAAAAGTCTGACGTGGCATGGCCCGCCGAGTCACTACTGATGTGGATGCCAAATGGCATCCATATGGCGCTTCATAGAAGCCTCCAGAAGGTATGTTTTGAAACAAACATCTACAATGCATGGGTTGTTTTTTCAAATTTTGCTATGTTTTTCGCTCGTCAATAGGAACGGATTTTGGGTGACATTGCAGTGGATGTACACTTTGTCTCAAAAAACGTACTTTCTCGTCCCCTAAAACAGTACTTGGGACGAGGATTTCTTCTAGTGTAGGGTCGACACCGTCATCCGATTTTCGAAACTTTTTAGGATTCCAGAATTAGGTTTTTTTACACCTAATAGGATTTCTCTAGATCCGGAGTTTCGGTATTTCTTAAATCCTTCTAATCTCCTATTGGGACTCAAAACTTTCCTTTTTAAAGGAATAAATTTTGAAATTTCTTGTCAAATGCTAGTTTTCTGGATCTAGCATGTGGAATCACACTCCCATAGTACGGTTGGTTTTTGTTAGGGTGGCGTATAGGGTGCTTGGCCTCGGCAATATAGAAAAACCCATTCAAGATCTTTGGTGAAAGTAGCTATTGAAGAAGCTTCGTCAAAGTTAAAATATTCATGGAAGACCAAAGGCCGCAAAGGGAGTGTTCCACTAAGTATTTCAAAAACCCTTGAAATTCACAAAGGTAAGTCTATATCCTCAAGCAAGTCCGCAATGCCGCCTTGAACGCAAAGAGGACATGTCAGTACAACGAGTACCGCCTTCTACATACCCGAAGCTCAGCACATGAGAAAATTTGATGAGAGACAGAGATAAATCCACTGATTGGAAGATCTCCTGATAACATGAAGAGCGAGAAAATCAACTCATAAGTTTCACCAAACTATAGTAAAATGACAAAATGCTCCAAAGTTCAGAAGCTTCGGATAAAAAAGTGAGTAGAATTATACGGTAACTGCAGTAACCACTAACATGCTATAATCCGATAAAAATGTACACGCTAAATGAAGTGCATTGAAATCTCTGGCACAAAAACTCGCAACAGAAATTACGAAACCAAGGACCAAAGCTCACATACAATTCAAAAAGGGTGTATAAAAAAAAGGCTTCAAAATCACTGAAGTTTACGATGAAGAATATTTACAATTACATCATATAATAGTATGAATCACTGAACTAAAGTTTTAAGTGTTGTCTATGTTTTGGTAAATTATGCCACAATAATCACAATGTTGTGTACAATTAAAGCTTGCACCTACAGAAAAATATACAAAAGAAACCTGAAAGATTATAGAAGGAAAATCACAATATTTGGCGCCATTGGGTCCGTGTACATCGACTTCCTCCAATTACATAGGTGAGACAGCATGCCGTTGACCAAAAAGAACATCCTCCAGTACAATGCTGAACAACATGTCCACAAACTTAGGGGACACGGGACCTAGGTACAGTATACTTATGACAAGGTACCTCTCCATCTTCTCGTAAAAGCGGTTTAGGCGGATTTTTGGAACCTGAATACAAACAAAAATAAAAACTAATCAAATTTCACTTTCGATCCAGATACACAGGTCATGTAGCCTAAAATTACAAAAGAAAAAGCAAAGTCACCTCAAGCACCTTTGTCTCCTTCAACATCAAGCGCACGCACCTCCTCTTCCTCATGTGCTTGCGTATCATTGTCAAGGGGGAGTTGAAATAGACTATCAAAAACAAATTGATTCGCCTTCCACAAATTCCTCCTAATTTTAGAAGCATGAGTTATCTTTCCATCCTTAGTATATTTAAATTTCGGACCTAATTGGAAAACATCAAACTTCTCCCTATTCTCCAAAACTTGTGCACGAGTGAAACGATGTAACGGTTGAGCTGTAAATGGATTCACCTTCGCCGATTTGACCTCGGGATTCATGGGATTCAGATCCATGAGTGTGTCTTGCAGAATGATCTCAGACATATCCACAGCAGAATTAGATGGAAAATCAGCAGGCATCTGGAGATCTCCAATTGAATTTGCAGTCTTAAGCGGCTTCGATGCATCGTTCGAATGCCGGGACAAAACAGCGGCCGCTCCATTCATTGGGAGAGCACCCGTTGACTTGCATCCTTCCTCTCCTTGAATGTTCTCATCACCAAGTCTGGTCAATTCGGAAGCATCCTTAATATCGTCGGCCGGATGCTCTTTGTCCCTAGGTGTGTTCGTGGCCTTCTGAAGAGCAACTTTTGCATGCTTTGATAGCAACTGGAGCTCTTCAGATGATTCACCTCCAACGCCCCTAGAGTCAGGCTCTTCATCCCTGGGAGTGTCCGTGGCCTCCTGAAGAGCAACTCCTACATACTCTGATGGCATCTGGAGCTCTCCAGACGATTCACCTCAATTGTCGTTAGAGTCAAGGAAGTCTGCTGGTTTGAGTAAACTAGAGGAGTCCACCAGCATGACCCTAACCTTCGTCTTAGATATCTAGAGATCTCCAAATGTCCTATCCATATTGTCTTTACTTTTGATAGCGCCTGAGATTGTCTCCGAAGAATAGGGACATTGAGTAGGGACCTCCGGAACACCATGCTCGTTCACAACCCCTTCCCTTCGGTCACCAACGTGCTTCATGGTATGATCATGATTAGCGACTTCCGCGATTATAACTGACTCCATCACTGTGGTAGTTGGCACTGGAGATTGTTGAGAAGGACCACTTGACCCCTCGAACACGGGAGAGGATATAATTTCAACATCATCTTTGCGTTCTTAGACTATAGTAGCTAAAAGAGATCTGTGGAAATCAAAATCGTTTCCCGGAAAGTCCAAGTTCTGCTTCGTTCTCAACTCCCATCTAGTATCTGAAGATCTCTAGATAGATAGAGAAGACTTTGACACACTCGTTACTGTGCCTTTAACCGTAGATCTGTGGACACGATTTCCTCTACCTTTCCCGAGGTTGGATACACCAACTCCAGAGGCCTTCAATTTCACATGCTGATGCACTTACTTTGGAGACTTCAATTACAAAAACAAGTGGTTTAGATTAATAATAGGTGCTTAGCGTGAACACAACTAAGTAGGCGTTCCAAATGACATCAAACGACGAATGCATCTCAGCTACACTAATCTCTCAAGGCATAATTGCCAATTGGTCATCTGTGCGTGGGGTCGACATGTTGCGGGGGAGGTCATCCTTTGTCTCCGAACTATCAAAATCATCTTCGTCTTCAGCGATGTCATTGTCGCTAAAGCCATCCTTGTCATCATCGTCATCATGGTCATCGAGCTCCTCGTTGTCTTCTCTTTCCTCCTCCTCCTCTGTCTCCACTACTTCCCTCGCGTTGCCCTCATCCGCCTCCTTGTCCTTGCACTTTTGTTGTCGCGGATCATCTTCGTCATCAGATTGATGAAGTGGGCAGAAGAATTAGTCCCAAATTTGCCTGCCTATGGTCAAAGCTATACTTAAGGCTTCCTCTGAGTCAATGACTTCAAGCACCTTAAAGCTGGCCCACTAAAACAATCCAAGATGCGAGCCATTAGAGATTCAATATATACATATTACAACTACAATTCAAAAACAAGTCAAAAGGAAAAATCTCCGGATTAAGTTCTTATAATTCCAAGGAATGTAAACTCCGCAGTATCGTTGACGTTTACCAATACTACGTCTTTGAAGCTCAGAGGGCCAAAAATATTGAGGGCCAACAAGATCTTGAACCATGGCTTGGGACGTCGCCTGAAATAGGACTCTATGTCCTCCATTTCAAAGGACATGTACTCTGCCTTCACATTTTGAAGACTAGGAAAAAAAGAAGAGAACATGGCGGTAGCACCATTCATGTCATCGTGCTCAAATAAAAAGACGATGAAGACGTTATAACTCATTCCCGTAAGTGGCCGTGGAAAGCCGTCACACCCTTCGGGAATGTAGTTCACCATGTGCCAATCCCACACCCCTCTCCTTGTCTACTCAAATTGCTTCTGCAAATGACAGAGCACGGCATAGAAGCCTTGAGCATCGGTGATCACTACTGTTGGAGACTGAGCTCTCACAACCGGAGAAGTGGAATCTCGGTACTCAAGGGCATCGAAAAGTCGCTTCAATTTATGATTCTCCAGTAGCTTTGCTTGAGCTCTGACACTCGTTATTTCGAACATGAACCAAAAATAGACGTGTGTTTTGCCCATTCCATGCCACGACTTCACGTTATTCTCCGCTAAAATGCTGCTAATGTCCCAAGTGGCCTCGTCCATTTAATAGCAGCAATACTGCATCTCAAAATCCTGGACAGCCATGGCTTCTACAGCTTCTTGTGCATGCACGCCTATGAATGACTTCCACATGGATGTCATAGCATAGGGTGAGTAATTCCCCTATTATACTCTCAAAAACCCTCTAGAGCATAACAAAAATGACCCTAAAGATCGAACCCGCGGGATTTTGTGAAGTAACTAGCTTTATCATACCATTAAGACTTCATCAACATAACAAATCCGGTTTCCGGTTTCAGACCTACCGACCGGAAACACCAAAAACCACCCGAAAGCTACCAACCGGATCTCTCAACTTCCTATTCCTGCTAGTATTCCGGACCGCTAATACACATTCAAATCAAAGATAGGACCAATCCAGTCTAGTTGATAACCCTAACCAATCCGTTCCGGTCAGTCCTTTCCTCTCTTTCACACACATCCAGTTTGATTTAGCCTCTGTTTGACCATCAGAGGGGTCGCCTCTTATACTTGAGAGTGGTAGGCCCACCACTCCTTCCGTGACTTATAGTGGCTGAAGACCCACTTTCCTATTCTAACAATTTCCTACTTATTCTCAGATCCGGTTTGATCCCTCATAGTAGCACAGGTAAGAATCCGGCTACAGGTCACACAGAGATCCCCCGTACGATCCACTCATACTACAACGACCTCAGAGTATATTCTTTATCCGTGCGAAGCTAAGCGAACCTAAGTACACACGTCCGTACCAGCACTAGCTCAAGTGATTTCGTTTACCCAACAGGATAGTAAGACCTCACAGGAGATCGGATCACTCAATCGGATTTTCCACTCAAGAGTTCTAGCGCAGCTAAGGAATCCCTCCCTATCCGCCTAGCCTAACAACGGCTTTCTCACCCGGAACTTAGTAAACTCAGGAAATGCTGAGGAACTATAACATACTCAAACTCTTCAACTTTCCGCTCACATGCAAAGACAGAGAACACAACACTCAAGGGGAGAACTCACGCCTCAATCCACTCGCGCCTTCCTAACTCCTCAACATTTCGCTCTGTCAACCTCGGGAAATACAAAACAATGAGAGAGCACAATAGAAAATACAAGAAAATTGAAAGAAGAAGACTCCCAGCTCACCTCGCTGTGGCTGATTTTATACTTAAAAAGAATTTACAACTAAAGCTGGAGATCACGGAAAAGTGCTCGCGCGTCGAGCAAAAAATCCGGATCTTATCTATAAGACTAATTTAGGTTCCGGTTCCGGTCCTAACTAACTAACTAACCAGTTTCCTATTCATAGAAAAGCTGAAACTAATCTTATCCTAACTATTCTCTAGCAGCTTAATCATACCATCGGGGAGCCGAGAGTTAGGCTAGGATTGAGCTCTTCAAAAACTTCCGAGAGGTTCCGGTTCCGCTCCCCTTGAGCGCCAACAGGTCCCGCCTCTTCACAGGTTGGCGAATTAAGGTTGATCGCTTGTATGCCCAAATTTCCAACCCCGGGTTCCCGCAAAGTTTTCTTTGACTGTAGGGTCTTGTCCTTCCCCTCCTTGGAAACTCCCAGGTTGAAAATACTTGTTAGGGAAAGTTCCGATAGTCGAAGGGGGATCTCAGCTAACTGCTTGCTGCTCTCCTCCATCCATTCTGCAGCAGTTCTCGCCAGCTCCAGAGTCCCTTCCACCTGCTCAGCAAAGTCGGTGAGGATCCGGACCACCCGGTTACCAAAGATCTTATTCTCCTTTTGGACCTCCTCATCAAAGAGTTTGGCCCTGATCACGGCGATTCCGGGTTCGCCGAACATCGTCCGTATCTGCCCGATTAGCTTCCGGGCTTCCTCCGCCATGTCTGCGGTGGCAGCCGCATTTTCCTTCAGGATGAATAGCTCCAACTTGGAAGAATCCAATTCTTTCTGAAGCTTCCTGTTCTCCTGCTCCATCTTCCGGATCTCGTCCGGACTAGAAATACATTCGGCCACTTTCCCGGCTAGCGTACTATCCGGTTTGGCCCCTACCAACATCCCAATCTCCTCCAAGACTGCCTTATTGAGCTCCCAATCCGCTCGCAGTCCGCCCAGGATGTCAATCAATTGCTCGAACAAATCATTTGTATTTCCTCTTGGTTGGGAACACTCACCCTAGTGAACCTGCTTCCTTTGAACCGGATTAGAGGGGCCTGGTGGAGTCCCTCGTCCGTGTGAAGGAGTGGTCTTCTGCCGCTTGAACACGGGCGGAGGCGGGTCGTCATCCTCCTCTTCCTCCTCGGCCTCGGATCCGGATTCCGGTTCCATATCCTCGTCAAAATCGGACTCGCCATACTTCAGGAGATTTTCGTGGTTCTTCCACTCTGTCTTCTCCATATGCGACAGAAGTTGCTGGTGCTTGTACAGGTGGAAGACATAGGGCGACAGAGGTGTTGCCCTACTCTTCTGAACCCGGCTGACAAGTGAGGAGACTAGCTCGGAAATGAACTTCGCCCAGTCCACTTTCCGCTCTCCAGTCAGCGCTCCAAAAATTGTATTGCCCAAACTGATTGTCATCCGGGTGGGCTTATCGGGATGCAAAATCGGAACCAAGAACTGCAGGAGTCGACGATGCCGCTCGTCGATACAGTCCTCCACAACGTATCCATCTTTGGGGTTGACGGCACCCTAGAACCTTCCATGCACATAATTGTCCTTTCGGCTAGCCATACCTCTACCCCCAGTCCGGAACCCGTACACCTGCCTCCAGTGCTCTTCCGTCCATTTGTGCGGTACGCCCCGGATTGTTCCATCGAACTGGTTGGAGGCCTTGACAAGGATCTCCCTCACCATCCGTTCCTCCCAGAAACTCCAGGGTTTCTCAGCGAAATCCGCACAACCCATTACCGCCAGGTCCGCGAGAAGCTCCATCTTCTCGGGCTCCTTGGTTGGTACAACCGGACTTATCTTCCGGAGTTTGACTTTGTGAGGAGGCGGAGTGGCGGAACCTCTATTCTTCTTCCGTAGCTGTGGCATAGGAGCGGGTGTTCCTCCAAATCCGAAAACCCTCAAACTTTCTCTCTCTCTAGCGCACAACTGTCCACACGACCTCTCTCTCTGATTCACACAAGCGTCCTCTGCTTCCTAGTAACTCGCACTTCTCTCAGCGCTTAGTTACTTGGCCGGAAAGACAACCTGCAACAATACACACTCACGCGCGTGCTTATATTCACCCAGCCCTCAGTACTCAATCACTCAATACTCGGCCGGAAAGATAACCTGCAACGCATATGTACAAAACACACACACCTAGCAAACGCCTGACTCTGGCTTCCGCGCTCAGATCTAAACACCCTCTCAGAGCGGAAACTAAGGCTTAGCAACACTAAGGGTGCAGAAACACGTAGGACACAAAGGGTAGGGGGCAGCAAGAGGACGTCAGAAAACAAAGGGCTGAGCTGAAAACTCTTGCCTTTATATAGTCTCCCACGACCCGGTTCCGGTCTATACTCAATCCGGTCTAGATCTATATGAAACTCTAACCCTAATTCGAATTGGTTGAACCCGGTCCTTATTTAACAATCCGGTTCTACCTCTCTCCATGTTTTTGGATCACTTTTAGGGAGGAATTGAATTCCGGTCCCTACTTTCTTACTGACCGGATTGCTATTATTCGGTTCGAGATGATAACATCCGGTTTTCTGTTACATCCGGGTAGGACTTGACACCTTAAAGTTGTTTTTTGCGAAAAATACTTAGGTAAACTAAAAGAAATCACTAGATTGCCTTGCCACAATGGACTTCACTGTTTCTAGAAGGTCGTTCGGATCCAAAGTCTTGTTCTAAACCTTGAGCCTGCCACTCAACCACTCCTTCGCAAGCTCCGTGGCCAAGCTCTTATCCACCCTTAATTCCAGCTCATTAATATGAGTTATTTTTTTTTCAGCCAAGAACTTATCCCACTCAACTGTAGTATACGCAATGTAGTCCGGCTGCTTATTTAGAAGCCAACGACGCTAGCGTTCGAGCGTGGAGGAGTGAGCTTGTGAGCTATGAGCATGAATCTTGTGAGTAGTGAGCACCGAAAGCTTATTTTCGGAAAAAAATTTCATCCAATTTTTTTTTCATCCAAAAACTTACTATATATAGTAATTTTTGTGACCTATAACCGTGGACCCTATAACCGTGGTTCCTCATTCAATTTTGGGTTTGGGTTTTGGAATGTCCATGAATTTTTTGGTGGTCCATTTAGGCTTTCAAGTTTTGGGCAAAGTTCAAACACTTCTGTAGGTTCTGAAGCAAAAAACATGCCAACCTCTTCATGTATATTGAACTTATATTACTTTGCCTATAGCCAATTGCATTTATTTAACTCACTTGAATGAATCAGGATAATTATGGCTTTCAGATATCCCATATCAATTGGGATTTCTAAATTCTAACATGCAATAGGAGAAATGAGCACATGCTAGATTGCTGAAGAACGGATAAAGAGGGATTAGAAAAAACTTGGAGAAGAGTTTAAAAAATTGAATACAAGAAATAAGGCTGCTTGAAAAAAAAATTAAAGCAAAAAAATAATGAGAGAAAAAAAAAGAAAAGGAAAAAGATAATGAAAGAAAGAAAACATTATAAAAATAAATAAAAAAATGAAACACAGACAACATCAAAAAAATATGGAAGAAGGTATAATTTAAAGAACTCTATATTCATACAAAATGGGTTGAGAATTGCAAAAGGGTAGAAAATGAAGCAAACACAAATGAGTTACTTCTCCAAGTGTTTCCTATTACAGTAAGATATGACGTGAAAGCTCGTACATATGCATTCTAACCATGTATTATATTTTTTACTTATGACAGAAGCTCTTGTACTTAGTGACATCAAATACTTCTTTTACTTCATGTGCTTCAAATGCCTTTGAATTGAAAAAAAGCAATATGAATGAAGTACATTCAGAAGAAGACTACATGCCTATTTTGGAAGTATGATGATCCCTGCACTAAGTAGTATTAGTTTCAGTTCATTGAAGCTGTAGGTAGGTGCATGAATGAATTTGTGATCATGAATGTTCATCTTACAGAAGTACCTGTACAAATAGTACAAGTGTTTACAGTTCACGTATTGTTGCCGCCCTCCAATGGCAGATATAGCCATATTCACAAAGTCCGGACATGTACATGCAGGAAACTGGCCTATCGTGATTCGATAGACGTGCTTGCTACGGTGAGCTTCAGTCTCCAGCACCACTATTGCACCAAGTCCTGGAAACGGAAGAAGGGTCACTCCTAGAATTTGCCCTTTGACATTTCGAGCACTCTCCCATTTGTTTTGTTATTGCACAGTTGGGACATTTGAAAGTCGCCTAATGGCTCGGTTGTTCCTCACTGTTGGATAAGCATCTGGGTTTGATGGACAAGGTTGGTCAAAAATGACAAGCTCAAAAATGTGCGACATATTGAAGACCTCACGTGTTGATAGTGAAGGGCGCTCTTGGAGTTGGAAACCTGCGTGCTGGAGCAACAAAGTTTCTTCTTGATTGAGGTTAGTTCCACTAAGAACTGGCCAAACATCGGGTACCTGAGGCCAATCAATGACCCATTTCCGCTTGGTTCCTTTCACACATCGCTCAATGTCATCCCAACAGAACCAGAAGTCTACCAACACCTCACGCTTAGTCCCATACTCTTCTTTCCTACCACGATAAGTTGGGAGCTGGGTTTCCCTTTTTCCCCTTTGCAATCTTGGAGATACACTTGGTGTTCGACGTCCGTTGTTGAGCTGAACATCTAGCATTTGATTTGTGGCTAATCCTTGCAATGTGCCACTTGGATGTGTCACAGTCACTTTCGAATGCTACTGTCACATAATGTGAGGGATTCTCTTGTCTCCGTTCTACATTGCCCTGTAATGACTCTTCTAATGTCTTTGTAGACCTCGTCCGCACACGGGGTTGAGAAAAGTTGACTTTATCTAGTCTATGTGAATCTCCGGCATCACCTATAGGTACATCAAGCCTCCACTTTGTGCTCCCAAATACTTCTTCTCCTTCCAAATGTGGTACTCGAGTTCCCACGCCATGTGCTTCCGGCAATGTGTTCAATGCCTCTGCAATTTTCTTAGGACATCCGATACATCTTGCAGCTCTCAACTTCAATTCTCCCTTGGATGGTCTAGATCCAGATGCATGGCCTTTTAGGTAAGCCCTATAATTTGTCATTTGCATCCAAGCACGAATATTGTCATCACAAGTGGCGTCAAACAAATTGTTTGCTCGTTTCCCCGACATTTGAAGCCACTTGTTATGAACCGTTTCTGACAAATTACAAAAAGGCATGTCTGTCATCTCTTCCAAGCTGAGGCCCTACAAATCCAACCATAATAAGGTATGAGAGAAGAAAGAGATACATGTTTTTGGTCCTAATTCATTTGATTTTCTTCCTATAATGTCAAGTGATGTACAACTTAGTTTGATGTGAAGATGAATCAAAGCCATTAATATGTATAATTCTAAAAATGGTGAATACAAGGCTTCTTTACATTGGATGAAAAACATACAAAAAAAGTATCTTATGTTAGGCCTTTCAAGTATCAGATAAGTAGAAGGTGAAAGAAATGTGAGTAGGAGGAGGAAGAACATTTACTAGAAGGTATCGTCCACTTTCAAATTCCTCTTTTTAATAGTCATTTTGAAGAGTATGCAAGATCCTTTTCAAAACCAACAACATTTTTACTTACCATTGTCATGAAGCCTCCCCATTGTAAATATCGAAAATGCCAAAATGCTAGCCAATGGTCCAAGTGATGCAGTGAGTCTGGACTTGCCGCTCCTGATGACAACCACCACGACCGGATGGCAAGATATCGTGTTTCCGCTTCATCCACTGTCTTGGACTCCTTGTACTACTTACATAGTGCAATATGCTGAAATTGATACGCTTGCTTAATGTGCTTCTGTGTATGCTTATGCAGAGAATTACTCCAATGTAGTAAACATGTCCTCTCACGATTCTCCATTACCTCATGAACAGAACCACTGCCGTAGACAATGCGAACCGCATTCCAATTGGCCATAGCACTGTCCGCCATGAAACCCTTGAAGTTTGGCTTCTTTGTTCCATGTTTGGACATGACAGCATTCAATGACCTCCAAAATTGCACTTGGACTTCAGTATCCTCAGACTGCATGTCGCAGACTGCAATGGTCATTACCTTCTTGTATTGGGAGTCGTACACGTGGCAGGCCATTGTAGTCCAGTCCTTCACGTGCTTCACGTGGTCAAACATCATCCATGCATTCTGTAGATCACCTCTTGCTTGCATGCGCCTTATTAGGTCCACTCCACTCCCAGGTCCTTCGGTGAGCATTTTGAAAATGTACACCTTCTCTTTGCCTTGTCCTGGGAAGACACTGTCGTGTATGAACTCGAACTTCGATTCCCTCTTCATGGTCATTATGTTGTCAATGACCCCTCCTCGATTGTTAGAGCGGAAAGAAGAAATAACATTCCTTATACTAGGACTACTTAGCAACTGGAAGCGGTCCATGACCTCTTCCATTTCCTCCCCCTTCAAGATTTGCTTCTCTCCTTTTCCGTGGTGAAAGAGGTGGTTTGTAAGGAAGTCTTTGCTCGCGGACAACGCGATGGCGGAGTTGATGGCTGTAGGGGTTTTGGCAACTTGCTCTGCAATGAGTTCACTAATTTCCTTGGCTGAGTCTCTATACACGCCCTTTGCTACTGGGTGAGTGTAGTATCCTAAGTGAATGGCGGCCCTGGTCATATTTGGATTGTCACAATAGCAATAGTAAATGCGTGCATCGCAAGTACTGAGGCATGTAGGAATAGTTTTGCAGACCTTGCAAAGTAGTTTGCAATCTTTTGGCGGAATGTTTCCTATTGCGAAAGGAAATATTGTAGAGCCACTCCACTCTGTTTCGTTCTTCCTAGCAGCCCTTGTGAAGTATTCACAGTCAACATTCTCACAAATAAGATGACCGGCGCAGAAAGACTTACGGAACTTCAGGTTGTCCGAGTTCTGGATGTTGGTGGTCGTCAGCTTGCACCAAGGGTGTCCGTCGTAGCGCTTGTCCATTCCTTCTAGGTTTTTAGCGGATGATGAGGATGAAGAAGGTCGACACGAAGGTAGTTCGAAGATGGCATCTTCGTTGTATGTCGGAGGTAGGAATTGCACTTGTTGGTGCTTCACAGCGTTCATGTCCAATGTGGACAACTCGTTTCTGGAACGATGAAGATTTGAAAGTCCCTTCAAGCATTCCATAATACTTTTGTGATCGGCAGGATTTGGGTGAAGCCTTTCTTTTAGGAAGCTAGGGTGGACGGCAGTACTAGACGGAGTTCTCTGTGAAGATTCTACACTTTTGTGATTGATTGACACCCTTTGGACAGTTGATGGCTTTCGTGTAAGGGTTAAGGTTGGAGACTCTCCTTCTGATTCACTGGACAATTCAACTATAGTATCCAACTGCTCTAGTTTCACCACTACGGGGGCTGCTCTTCCAGAAAATACTTGTGGACTATCAAGAATAGGACTTCCAGTATCCGTCTCTACAATGATAGGCTTGTTGACTGTTGAATCCCCTGATTGGCGACTTCCTACCTTAGTGGACAAGGCTAGCATGTGTAAAGGGAGACCGTATGCCCTATAATTTCCGGACCCTAGGTACCAACAGTAGCCATCACTTGAAGCGGACTTGACAATTGGAATGGACTGCTGTATTTCACCGGATTCAAAGTGCTTCTCTTCTTCTACGTAGATGGACGACTCAACAAACTTGAAGCGTACATGAAGCAAGTGGTTGGACACAGTGGCACATCCCCGTTTGTCTAATGGAAATACTATAGGAACCTCATGACCATCTGCTCGAATACTAGCCATCCTTCTACCAAGAGACGATTCAATGGGACGAATTTTAGGAATGGCTCCGCAGTCTATGCTGTGGCCATCCACACTTCTGTATTAGTATTCTCATACCATTTATTGTTTAATGTTGAAGGCAGCAAGGACGTACTACTTCAAAAATTTAGTACTAGGGGCCATAGACAACTGTCCTGGCATTATGACGTGCATAATGGTAAAGGAGACCATCAATTAGAACTAGTCTCGTAATATGTGATGGGCGTTGGTCTCCAAAAGCCATATACATAAAAGCATCTCCATGTATAATAGTTGGTGTGTGTGAAGCCAAATCTAAGGATTTGGTTGTGGATCACATGATTAGTGGATGGTACTATTAGGAAATCTTTTTGAGATATGGTGGCTTGGAAGTGGAGTAATGTAAAAGGTGGCGTGGACAGTTCATGGGCGGCTCATGTCGTGCGAATCTCTAGAATCCGCATCCAAAATCGGCGCAATCTCTTGACATTCATTTGGACGGCGCATTCATAATGCCGTCAAGTACTGCCCAACACGTTTAGTGAGGACAGTACAACCTAGGCCCGAGAAGTTCGACATTACATTGGAAAGAGGCCTCCACTCCTCCGAATAGTATATAGAGCACGTCAAAAATTGGAACTCATTCTATATGATTTCTAGAGTGTCTTGGGAGTTCCGTTTTTATGAAGTGAGTGATTCCATGTGCTTGTAGTCCATGCTCTTAGCTGACTTGAGCATTGTTTTAGAGAAAGACCTTCAGAGTAGGAGGAAGACAAAGCGTAGGTCATTTTTCTTTTCTTCTAGGAAAGCTTTGAAGAGAGCGAGGATGACTCGTGCTAGGAAGCAAGTCTCAAAGGTAGGTGATAGTGGGAGTGAAGGATTGAGGAAGTCACTTTGCTTTGAAGGTGGAGTGCATAGTCAATTGGAATTGGGCGGAAGTTCCAATACGACATTGACAGAGGAAGATCATCCGGATGATCACACGGACAAGGAAGACAGACCAACTCAAGATGTACCTACTATAAGTTGGTTTTGCTTCTCTTGTATTTGAATTGTCTTGTACTCTGCTCTGACTTTGCCATCACTCAACACAATTGAGGAGTAGTCTTGCACAAGTTCTTATGAAGAAAATGGCTTTCGAGAGAGGTTTCTGGCTGTAGCCTATGGTGGCATAGCACCATTGGGAGTGTATATTTAATTGCAAGTGTGAAGTCCAGGACGACTAGACATTAAGAATATAATGAGAGAGAAAGATGATTTCCTCTTCATCTGCCGAAGGTGTTCAAGGGAGTATCTAGGTGAGTTTAATGACAGTGTTTTAGTGACGAGAATTTGTTGAAAATAGAGGTAACAACATGTCTTAGGAGGTTCTCATATGGCACTCCTGGAAATGGAGTTTACATGTAGATTGCATGACGTGCAAGAAGTAAAGGCTAGCCCAAGGATAACTATGTGTTGATGTATATTTTCTTAAAATGAATGTTCTCCTCCTGCTCTTGAGTACCTTGATTGTAGGACATATACGTGAAAACATCCTAGAGTGTTTGACACATAAATTTCTTCGGTCCATCCCTGAACCCTTTTGGATTGCTGAGATCAAAATGACAAGACGAAAGTGGTGCCTAGGACATGATAAATAGAAATGTAGTACCACAATCACATTTGCATGTGGTAGATATGCATTGAGACATGTAATGGCACCCAGCAATTCAGTAAAAAACGAATTATGAAATTTAGTGCATAGTTTGGCCACCATGCTCTCGGGAATGGCGTTGAAGAGCGTTATTTCTCAAGGGATTAGGACTATGGAAAAGAGAGTGGACAATATGTATACTTTGAAGAAGTAATGGTGCCCCGAGGTTTTGCACCCTGATCTTAAACATTGACACATCAACATTCCGAGTGTCTTATCGTCTCTTCAACATTTTTAGTAATTAGGAAGAGTACAGTTTCCTCTTCCTCAAAGTTGTTGTCGACCTCCACAGCCAATTAGTCTCACGCCGCATTACTCGCGGGCAAGTGGTCTCGCCGCTGCCTCATGGCGCGTCCCTCGAAACGATGCCCGCCAACGCGTCACTCCCGCCGATGCCTCCTGAAATGCGGGAAAGGACCTCTTGAGGGTCCACCTGCGTTGAAGAGCGGGCTATCCCCGATTTCCCTCCCCGACGGCGAATACGAGCAATGTAGAGGCTTACCTTATCCCGCCCTTTGCGCCGATGCACGCCTCTGAGCTTGGATGTAGGCAACTACAGTCGAGAATTTTTTAATTTGCAAGGACTTCGTGAAGCAGACGAGAGTCGACCCCATCCCAAATCGCACTACAGCGCGCACATGGAGGTCTGCTCTTCGCGGTGAAGTGGTCATTGCGCGTGCACACGACTCCTTGCATTCACGGCGCATGTCTCACGTCCATCACTTTTCCATGTGCAGGACCAGCCCCAGATGGCTCGGAGCACAAGAAGCTGCGCGAGACTTCCAGTTCCTCAGGGTTACATGGACGTCTGGACGGACGTCCAGCGTCCGCGTTCGCCGGTTCCCGAACGTCCGCCGACATAGGACGTTCCGACTGTCCCCGTCCAGCGGACGGGCGGATTGGCGGACGGGGATTCAGACGAGGCGGACGGGAAGGCAGATGGGGCGGACGGGGCGGACGGGAAGTCGAACGGGGCGGACAGGAAGGCGGACGGGGCGGACAGGAGGACGGACAGGGCGGACGGGGAGGCGGACAGGGAGGCGGACGGGGCAGACGGGAAGGCGGGTCGATGTGGGGTCGTCCAATCGGGCGGAAAATGGGATAAACTTCGGTGTAGGGATGAAACCATGGGGTTTTTTTCAATTTTTGGAGAACTGCTAAAGTGGCAATATACGACAAAATAATGTTACTAAATTTTTTAGTATTCATCTATATTTTGGATAGAACTACCTTTTCATCCACATATTTAGATGAGTTTCATTTGATGTGCGCAATTTCATCAAATTTTTTTTCTCTCAAATTCGAGCAATTTGGCATTACCATCCAATTTTTCTTCAAATTTAACCTATAGATTTGGTGCAGTCCATTTTTTTTTAGGCATTTGGGCCTTCAATTGCCCCCAAAAAAGTTAAAAAACAATGGTTCAAACAAATCCAATCATCCAAATAACCATAGGATGTTGTAACCCCTACATGCCCAAGCCTTGTTTTTTTTAAATTTCAACTTCCTCTAATTTGCTCTAAATTGAACAAAGAGCCCACATTTTGGTAAGATGTATCAATTTTTTTAGAATTGTAACCATACAAATTCAAACTAGACTTGTTAGAGATTGCATAGGAAAAGAAAGCACAACAATATCACTTGTAGAGTGAAAGATTATAACATTTGACTATGATGCTATTAAAATCGCAAAAAAAGTTGAAGCCTTTTTGGCAAGGCAAATCTAAAATGTTGGGGACCCAAAGAATATGAGGTTAATGGGCCGAACTTGCACTACCCCAATCAATTTACGGCTTTACAAAATTTACTCTATAATTTTTTAATATGAATTTCCAATGTGAATTTTCCTCCAAGATCTACTGTATTTGAGGCTCATTTCCAAAAGTCAAGATTGCACAAGGTACCCTTGCATAAAATCTCTTTTAGAAAATTAATTGTCATTTAATTTCAAGATCGGACTTCTGAAGCCAAAAGTAGACTTCAAAAAGAATTTTCCAAAATTATTAGCTTACTAAAATGATGAAAAATAGTTAGGTTTTATTGAACTTCAAAGTTTTGCAAATACCATATTTAATATTTTGGTGCCTCAAGCATTTAGGGGGTAATTACTATTATTTTTAACATCTTAATGAAGCCGACAAACCCATTGCATTAAGTTAATTCATTCACAGTTGTTCACACTCCAAGTCGGAAGGGGCTCACAGATACCAATTGGCGCTAGATCAGCCCACACCGTAAGGGAAACAACTGTGCGGAATGGGCCGTCCGCGCCCCTCTTTATACCGTCCGCCGATGATGACGTCACTGCCCGAATCCGATGGGCGGACGGGCCGACCGCCAGATCGGACGGGCAATATGCCTCGGCGCGTCCAATTGCACGGCCTCGACGAACTGTGGACGACTGCATCGGACGGAGCCTGCGGACAGACGCTCCGACCGTGCGGCAGACGGACAACGGTCGGCGGACGGTCGGACGGATACCAATCGCACAGTGGATAGGCAAGCGGACGGCGCATGGGCGGACAGGCAGATGGCAGACAAGCGGACGGCAGACGGTCCATTTTTCTAGCACATTGAAGTTCATCACTTGGAATATCCTATGCTCGAGTCAGATTCGTTAAAAATTAATTATAAAATAAAATAAATATGGCATGTAGTGAAATTTTCATAATTTATAACAGGACATAAGTTGAAATCTCAAAAAAAATCTTCATAAATGATGAAAAATGAAAAACAATATTGTCAATGTGTTTAAAAAATAAAAAGAACAATATAAAATAATATAAAATAATATTCCATACATAGAGAACTATGCTATAAAGCCTTACTTGTAAAGTTTGATTACCTTATTGTAAGCTTTACTTGTGAAGACTTAATTTTGGCTTCAAAAATCATGGTGATTTAAATTGGAGCCTAAAATGGATTACCAGCCTTCCTTGCATTAAGGCTTCATCGCAATAAGGCTTGATTTAGCTTGAATAAAACAAGATTTTGAAAAGTATGCCTTGAATTTAGCCACCCAAAACAAGATTCCGTGATGCCTTGTGTCATATTGAGCTTGCGATTCCGTATTAAAGGAGGACCATAGCTATAATTAACTAAATATTCCCAATCGAAAATTCGATATATATGAAATTTTGAAAATTCAAAATTCAATTAATGAAAGATAATTCAATTAAAAAAGAAACAATTTCGTTTTGGCTCTGACAAACCTGACCTCAACATACGGTACCAAGACCACTTTGTAAATGAGAAAACTACATTTTTTGATTTAGAAAATTTCTAAATTTAAATTTTTGCACTATAGAGTTTTGAGCTTTAAATCTTTATAGTAGAGAATTGAGTTGAGAATCTAAGAAAAAAACAAAAATTCAAAAAAACTTAATTTTGTGGGCATTACATCGAAAATTGGAAAAATGAAAAAATTGCATTCGCAAATGAATCTTGTGAGTTATTTTTTTTTAAAAGATGCTTTAATTGCCCAATTTTACAAGAATGTCTATAACTTTCTCATAACAAATCCTAATTAAATGAATTAAAGCTTCCTAAATACTAAATAAGAAAGAAAATTATCTATAAGAATAGAAATTCAATTTCTTTTTTATTTGGCATTTTTCCAAATCTTTCTAAATTTCTAAATATCCAAGGCACAAAATTTTGGTGTGAACTATACTTTGAAGTCTAATAATACTTAACCAAGTTGCTGTTCATATATATATATATATATATATATATATATATATATATATATATATATATATATATATATATATATAAGTCTATTTTAAATCTAATTTTAGCATCAAAAATCCAATTTTCAAAATGATTGATTATGATTTTTTTATTCAAGATTTTGTACAAGAGTGTCCATCACAAACTTGACTTTCATAGTGTTGAGGGCTTTTGGAAATGAGCCTCAAATACACTAAATCTTGGTAAAAAAAACCACATTAAAGATTCATTTAAAAAATTGTAGAGTAGATTTTGAAATGCATGTGAGGCCCTTTATCCTCATATTTTTTTGGTGACTTGATTTCTTTCATATTTTTTAGATCTTTCTGTAATTAGTTATGAATTTTTTTAAGTTGAAAGGCAACGGTCATTAAAAGTGACCATGTCCTAAAATGTGCTAGTACAATCAATAAAGCAAAATGTACCTCTTCGTCATGATCACTCTTAGAGCATGGGTGTTTTTAGAGCAAACTCCCTTATGGATTTACTTTTTTTAATTTTAAAGGAAAATCATCTAAGTGACTACAATAAAGTACCTATGTTTTAGCATTAAACATGTTGATTACAAATGCATATTCTATATAAGAAGAAAACCAAAATATTAAATTTCTTTTTTATTTTTAAATAATAAATAAATAAACTTTTTTTTAAATTTTAGAAATAAAATATATAGAAACAAAAAGAAAAATGAAAAAAAAAATCTTTGTTTTTAATTAAAAAAAAAAAAAAAGATAAACATGCATATTTTTATATATTTTTTTAATTGAGCCTTGAGAAAATTGAAGAGCACATGAATTGAAAACCTGGCCCTAGAATCCGGCCCAAGGGGTTTATATTAAGTAGGGCCGGATGGAAAAACTGGGGCCAGATTGAAGGCCGGATCGAAGGCAAATCCAGCCTTAGGCACAGTATAAACCCACCCTTAGATAAAAGAAGAACTTATACAAATGGAAACTAAATATGTTTTATTGCTTCATGTTTCAAATTCTCCAGGAAAAAAAACAAAACAAAACAAAACAAAAAACAAAACACACCCAAAAACATATCTTTTATGGATTAGAAGATTATAATGTTTTTCTCATTACGACAGGGTTTTAGAGTTCTACTAATTCTAGAAATGTTGTGAAGTCTTACATTCTTTGTATACCCTTACTTTTAAAACAATCCTATTAAAAAAAGGGCATTACAAAATACAGTACAAACATGACGTTGAAGTGTGTGACATGCATAAGTTATATACATTTTTGGCTTCTCCATAAGTCCATATGTACAAAACACCTTGAAGTCAATGGAAATTGTCCATGAGGTTCAAAACCAAAACCAAAACCAAAACCCTTCAAGTAATTGTTGTGATTGTAGCACCATTTCAATTCGGTCAATTGTAAATTATAACGTTTCACTTCATCACTAATATTGATCATGTTCTTGTTTTTTTCTTTCCCTTTGAAAAATCCTACATGGTGAAAAAATAAAAAAATAAATAATATCCTTTATGTCTAGTTAAAATTTGTATGCATACAATTTCAAATGAATATTACAAATTTACAATTTGCTTAAAATAATGGCGTAATCTGAAATGTAGGAGACTAAGAGTTGAGGATTTTAGGGTTCTAGGGTTTAGAGTTTAGGGTCTCACTGTAAACTTCAAAGACCTCTAAATGATTATTTAAAATTTGATTATAACTTGTCTATTTTTTATTTTCTGGGTTAATGACAAAAGCATAGGATGCTGAAACTTTAATTGACCCAAAAAATCTGATAGTAAGTAAAGGCAAACGAGAAGAATCCTATGTCTCATGCCAATATGGAAAAAATTTGGACGCCTTGAAATACTAGGCGACGGACTAGGCGGACGGGGTGGACGGGGCGATCGACCCGGCTGGCCGTCTGCTTCGGCGGCGGACGGGGCAGCTTCGTCCGCTCGTCTGCTGACTTGGGCCACGTCCGCGTGGTCCGAGATTGGTCCGGTCCCGGGCCTCTTTTAGGTCTGGGAGCGGACAAGTATATTGGCCTAATCCAAAACTTCCGTTGAGAAAAGGAAAAGCGGTTGATAGCCTCCGTGAACGTGTAGAGAAAACCTTGATGAAAGCAAAGAACGAGCAAATGATGGGCAAGCCTAAGAAAGCTCGTGTATCTTCAACAGTACAAGAGAAAAGAGGGGGAACTCAAACACTTTCATCAGACGATGAAGAGAACACCATGAGTGATGAAGATGATGGATTCCAATCAAGAGAATACAGTAGTGGGGCAGAGGTGAAAGGAGATAGTGATTACCACCCCTAGGCATTCAAATTTAGAAAGGATTTGAATGAAGAACATTTACAGAACTTGGTGCTCAAATGCTTACGATTTAGAGAGATGAATAGCTAAGATTTATTAGTTCTCGGAGCATTTCATAGTCGTACAAGGTTGCCAAATTATCTTGAAAAAATTAATGAAACTATCATTTTGGGGGGATTTTGTCCCAAGTGATATTGAAGAAATCTTCATTGTGTTATTTTTTGTTCTCAATTTCAAGTGTGTAGCATGTAAAAATTTCTGAAGCGCCAAAACTCACAAATATGTAAGAAGAACCCTAAAACAAACTAAAAATCATGCAAAATTGCAAAATGCAAAGTTATAAACCCTCACTCTCTCAGTCGGTCACTCCCAGACTCCCTAAACCCCTTGGCCCTTGAACCGTTCGCGCGTCTGCCCGTCCGCCAATCCGTCCGCTTGCCCGTCCGCCCACCCGTCCGTCCGCCCGCCTGTCCGCCAATCTGACCGGCCCGTCCGCTAGTCTGACCGGCCCGTCCGCCAATCTATCCGACCGTTCGACCGCCTAACCGCCCGCAGGACGGCGACTGAGGACCGTCCGTCTACGTCCGCAAGGTCCGGACGTGCGGACGTCAGGACGTCCGATTTTGGACGCAATTTCGCCGCGGATGCACGTCCACAACAACCTTGCAGTTCCTGGCAGGGAAACACAGGTCAGTTCTTCTTATTTATTTTCATGATTTTTAAAGTCAGTGGGTCGCGGTGATGGATGCGCGCCACGAGTGACGCGCGTGATGCGTGACGCCCTTGACGCACGTCACGCGTGGCGCTCATCCGTCACCTCGGTGTTTCAAATTTTTTTGGCGAATTCGGGATCCTCGCTGCCCGACATGAGAGAAATGAGAGTACCCCGAGGGGTCCACAAGAACACCGTCGGATCCGACGGTGTTCTTGTGGACCCCTCGGGGTATTCACATTTTTCTCATGTCGGATGTTTCAATTCAAAAAAAAATTCTTCTTTCGCTATCATTCAATCTGTGCTTGCAACCTCCTTCTCTGCTCTGGTGAAGACGCTGAAAGTAGGCTAGTGCTTCCCAAGCTTCGTAATCGGGATGAAGGTGGATGCGTCGTGATATCAAATTTCGCTTCGGTTGGTTCGTTGAATGCACGTCTCTTCTTCCCGCATTTTTCACTTGGATTTCGAGAATGTTGCAACTTGAATTCTTTTGTCTCTGAGGTCGAGGATGTGAAAGCAACTGTACACTTCTTGAAGCCTAGATTCTTTAGCTTGTACTTTTGGATTTCGGGAGCCTCACCGCTCGACATGAGAAAAATGTGAGTACCCCGAGGGGTCCACAAGAACACCGTCGGATCCGATGGTATTCTTGTGGACCCCTCGGGGTACTCACATTTTTCTCATGTCGGGCGTTTCAATTCAAAACAGAATTCTTCTTTAGCAAATCATTCAGTCTGTGATTGCAACCTCCTTCTCTACTCCGGTCAAGATGCTGAGAGTAGGCTAGTGCTTCCCAAGCTTCCTAATCGGGATGAAGGTGGATGCGTCGTGATATCAAATTTCGCTTCGGTTGGTTCGTTGAATGCACGTCTGTTCTTCCCGCATTTTTGTCTTGGATTTCGAGAATGTTGCGACTTGAATTCTTCTGTCTCTAAGGTCGAGGATGTGAAAGAAACTGTACAGTTCTTGAAGCCTAGATTCTTCAGTTTGTACTTCTGGATTTCGGGAGCGTCTTCGCCCGCCAAGAGACAAAATTAGAGTACCCCGAGGGGTCCACAAGAACACTGTCGGATCCGACGGTGTTCTCGTGGACCCCTCAGGGTACTCATATTTTTCTCTTGGCGGGAGTTTGAAACCAATTTAGTTTAAGGTTGCATCGCCGAGAATTGTTCATTGAATTATTATATGATCTGCATCCTGGGGTTCATGAAGTTAAAGTAGTTTTCATTGCTATATATGATATATTATTGATTTCTTTTATCTAGAAAGCAAAGAAGTCTTATAGTTTAGGAACTTCCAGTTTGATGGGTTCTTTCCATTATATTCCATCGTGCTTGAATTTTTTGACATTACAACTAATTCCTTTTTCCTTCCTGAATGAAGAAGATCTCTAGAAATACTTTGTCATGTTATAGTTTGGTTGCATGATTTATGATGTCATACCTCCATTATAAATGTTTTCTGTCAGAGATACAATAAAACATGTACCTCATCGCTTTTGGGGTTTAGGCTTACATTCACAAAATTTTGTTCATTTCAATATTGAAGTATGACATGAAAGGTCTTCTGCATGTGGCTACTGAATTCATTAGTACTTTATTATAATTACCCCCTTTCCCCTATAGTATCCACTATAAGATATGATCACCCGCAATTGTATCTTTACATGCTTCTGCTCAAGTACATTTGGTACTATGTACATTTTGAACTCTTAATTTATTGAAATTTTCTATTCTAGGGTGCCCAACAAAGAAGCAAGCACCCAAGGGTGACATCCGAAGAAAAGCAGACTCCCATTGACCAGTCCTTTCCAGCACTCCAGATTGGTGGACCATCCCAGACACAGAAGTGGCCTCAACCTAACCAGGAGCTCTTGAGTGACTCCAGTGACGACGAAGAGAACTTTCGCAGACATCATGGATGTTGTAGAGTGCGCAGCAAATGACTTTGAGGGACACAGGCTTAGTTGGAACCACAGGCCTAGGCCTTGGTTCTCACCTGAGAGCTCAGACACGGAGTATTCCTCCGCTATTGAGCTCTCAAATGCTAGCTCTAGTCCCCCGTTTGAGGAAGTGGGTCAGAGCATCGGGACTGGTAGAGTTTACACACATGAGGTCATCATCTTGAGCTCAGACTCGGATGAAGATGATGACGTGGACATCATCCATTAGGGTATCAGGACCCCACCCTATATATCTTGTTGCATTGCAAACGTGAAAGCCATTTGCAGGCTGCTTTTACTTCATATACTCTCTACCCTTCACTTCCATAAGTGTAATTTTCCTTATTGAAGTAAAGCATCTTCAATTGTGCTTCAACATAGATTCTTTGCACACACTTAACCTCCTCTGCAATGTGAAATCTTCTCTAATTGGATATTTACATGTAGATGGATGTCTCATCCACTGGAGTAACTCAAGAAGAGACCATCTTGGAGACTCCGGGAACAGATGAAACAACGCAGCCACATATTAGGGACAATGAAGAAGACGATGAAGATGAAGAAGAAGACGAAGAAGGAGGACGACAAGATCCAATGCAAACCGAGGATCTTGAAGACGAAGAGAAAGGACTCATGGAGGATGAACTGCGGCGCATACAAAAAGGGGACTCAGTGGATATCCTCTCCACTTTGCGCATGAAGCCCGAAGAACTCTTTCGGCTACACATCCCCCTCTGTAGACTAGTTGTTATGCCCATGGTCAGGCCCACACTCGCTTGTGACATTACAAGTTGAAGCAAGAATTCGCAGGAGGGTACCGTGATGGTGCGGTAGTGTTCTATGTCTCCACTACAAATGAAGAAGGAGAAAGCCAGGAGTTCACAGACGACAAGATGAACAAATGGGATCCAATCTGGAGAGAGAAAAATGAAGTGTTCACACGCTACCTCGACTCCAGACCTGAACTGAAGTTCCTCAAAAATTTGAAGTTCTTCATCTGCGATGGCAACCATCGCCACATTGCATGGATGAATCTCATTGACAGGTGCTACACATTGCTCCCAAAATGGCATTGTGTCGTTGATTGCATTCTACTGGAAACCAAAGGGAAGACCGAGCTTGTCATGCAAGTGATGCATGACATCAACAAGTGAGTTCTTCCTTTTTGAGCTGCTTTTCCTTTCTTTGGTTTTCATATGCCCTACACATAAACTCATGTAGGATTCCAGATTTCCTAAAGTAGTGGTCTACTTCCAGGTCAGTGGAGGACTCACACGTGAAGACAAACTTAGTGCACACTTTGTACCAGGTGCAGAAGTATGGTCTTCTCCCAATCAACCGATTCGCTGATCTCCTCAAGCCAGGGGAGAAGAAAAGGTGTTTGCAATTCAAGGTTTCAAGGAAATGGTATAGCATACCCGTGGAGGTCTTCACATCGTTCATTTTCAGGGTAAGACACTATGTGTTATACAAAATTGAAATCCTTTAGTTTGCTGCAACTTGCTCCCAAAACTCTTCACATGCCTAACTTCTAATTCAATGTTATCGTCTGACTGGGCAGCAAGAGATTTCTCAAGCTGCGGATGCTGCATTGAGAAAGTACATTGACACTACACCAGAAGAGGAGAGGACCCCAAAAGAAGTCGCGCATGCCATGAGGTCCGGAGCAAAGGAGAGAACCAAAACTTTGATGGTCAAAATGGGGAAGTTGCTGGCAGTGGCTCAACCATCTCATGGGCCAAACTTCTTACAGGAGGTCAGTCAATTTCCTAAATCTTGCACGACTATAGTTTCCTTTACTTTGTTTTCAAACACCAAGAGTTTTTGAATGTGTTGCTGTCATAGGTGGAGAGGCATTAGAGCACCAATGAAGTGCCGGAGATGACATTGGAGAAGTTGCAAATGGTGGCCACGTGCAACATGGCGCCCGCACACAAGATCAAAATCTTAAAGTGGTGGAACTCCTCTGCTCCATCTCGCGAAGCAAGGAAGTTCCCACCAAAACCCGTCTCTGAAAATTTCTTGCCCCATTTTCTTGCCAAATGCGTCTGGTATGCGGGGGTAAGGAAACTGTTTCCTGTAGGCAAGTAACTTTAGCTGGCAGTGGTTCATATTGAAATTGTAATTCACAAGTTCAGAATCGCACCACGAACGTCTTCAATTGTACATTTTTAACGTGCATTGTACTCTACAAATCGAAGATGCAGCAGTCGAGTATTTTGACTCAGTGGTGAAGCAAGACAACATCAGTATCAACTACAGCATCCCAACGCAACCATAGTACTTGGTAGAGTACATTGAAGGGTGGAGGCGCACAATTTGGGAGCATGGGTTTCTCAATTATCTCAAAGGGCACAGTTACTTCAAAAAGGGGACTCATTCATGGCTCACGAGGCGTCAGCGACTGCTGTGCGCAGAGTTCTATACCGGTGAGTTCCACTATCTGAATAGTGGGATATGTCTCATAACTTGGAGGACAGTAAGTTATCGTTCTAATCACTATACTATTTCAAGTCAATTACAATGAGGTTTATAATGTTGACTTCTATTCAAACTCCTTATTTTAAAAGCCTTCGGAATTGAATTGTATATCCGATCCTCTTCTCTTCTCACCTGTAGGCCCTCATATTGGCAATGCATTTACTTGTCACAAGTTTGTCGGTCTCACCATCTGGGATTGCTCACAGAAATATGTTGTACGGCTTCCATGTTCATCATACTCATTCTTCTTAATGCAAAATCATGCTTGTGCTGTAGATATTTCAAATTTGAACTTGAAGGAAAAGGAGCCATCGACCGTTCAGACCTTCCTCCCTTCCTATCATCATATTTGGATCGCACGTCTAAAGCTTGTATGTTCACCGCACACTAGCTCCGCACCTACACCACAGCTCATCTTAGTGGTAGAGGATGGTACTTGGATTGTGTCATTGAATTCACTCCTCCTTCCGAGGTTGAATTCAGGAGGTCTTTGGATGGAAAAGGGGTCTTGGACTTAGAGATCAATGAATTTGCAAGCCTTGATGACAAAGCGAGGAACAAGGCCATCACTAAGAGGGATTTTCTTGACCGGAAGAAAGAGGCGCGGGTCCAACTCCAGCTTGAAACGAAGGAGATGAAGGCGTCCGAGATTGCTGACAAAAAGGTGGCAAAAGAAAAGGAAGACAAGGGTAAAGGCAAGGGCAAGGGAAAGAAGAAGGAAGATGCGGGAGGCGAAGTAGTACCATCTTCCACCGTAATTGAAGGTGCACAGGTACAAAGTGCAATATAGAAGAAGGCTACTCTGTTGCAGCTCACTGAGGAAGTTATCACTCGCATGACACAAGCCATGGTCATTACAGAAGGTGATGTCACCAAGACGGAGGATTTGATCCTCAACATCTCCATTGAAGTCTTGACAAAGGACATGGTTGAGGATAAGCCCACTTGGTACAACAAGGTCTTGCACTTTTTGAAAAAGGTATCCATTTGCATCTTCGTACTCAAAAGCGCAATTTGTGCTTTCATGTCACATGAATGCTGTCTATGCTTATTTTTAACTTCTTCATGTTTTATATGTTTGCAGATGGTGGCTGGAAAGACTCGCATGTTTGAGGGAGTGCCAAATGCTCGACCGGGGGTGGATGTCATATTCATTGATTGTCCGGAGAACTTACCCGTGCCACAGCTCTCTAAACTGGCCCATGAGGTGCCAATATGGAACGCAGATGTTGATGATGAAGCTTTGCAATTGGCATGTAGCTTTGCCGCAGAGCATTTACAAGATGATGGGTGCATCATTCTATTTCACTCCTACAGCATCAAGTCCAAGGAGAACATTGCTGGGGTATGTGAGGCATACGATTTGCTGATGAAAAAGGACTGGATGGGGATGAACCGCATGCACATCACCTCGGCTATAGACAACACCAAGACGGTACTTTTCATAGAATTTTTTTGGCTTTCATGAACAAGTCGTAATGCACTACATTCAATGCATTCTTACATAAATTTGCTATGGACGTTGCAGACACAGAAGTTTGGAATCACCCTCCTCGTGAAGGACCTCGGCTCCAAAGGAAAATCCAAATTTTCCTTAAAAAAGACTAACACCATGATGAAGGTTGGTGTGGACTTGGCTATCGATGACATGGTGATGAATTACACCCATGCAGATGACGTGGCTATGAATGGAAACAAACTGTGGCAAGGCGAACGCGAAAAAGATCCAAGGCTCTTCACTATCTTCTTAGAAGCGACAAGCATCCCAGGAGACTTGATTTTGGATTATACCGCATCTACAGGTAACAACTCAATTCAAAAATTTACTCCTCCAAATGTGTTCTTCCAATTCTTTCATGGAACTAACTCATTTTGATTTCATTGCCTCTAGGTGCATGCATTATGGCTTGCCGTGGTATCGGCCGCCACATTGTGGCTTTGGAAGGGAATCAAGACATTTATAATGCCATTCTGGAACCCATGAAAAAGTCACCAACACCCGTAGTGGCAACACCAACTGCAGCACCGGTAGTTCACTTTTCATAAGATCCGGAGGATATGCCAATGGTGCCTCGCAAATTCGTTCGCAAGGGCAAATCCAGTAAGTAAGTCGACATTTTCTTCAATCTTTGCTTGGGTGAGGACTTTCACGTTCTACAATATTGACAATATGTCTTCTTTTGTTGCAGAGATAGGAGATTGATGCCACGGAATGCCACCCTACCCCAACAAAGTCTTCTCATCAGTCCGGAGAAGCCTTTTGAGCTTCCAATTTATGCCAAGCAAATGGCGAGTGCCTTCGTGGAGTTTGGTTGCTCCAAACCAAAACACCATAAAGACACTTATGCTCTAAATGTCTTACAATATTTAGATGTTTCTTCTTCCGAAGGTAGAGAGTCCTCTGAGTCATCTACGAGTTTTGGTTCTTTAATGGAGTCCTAAACGACTTGCCTTCATGAAATTGATAAATCTCTTTAATGGGTCAAACTATTCTATGTTGATTTTTATTGTGGTTGGACTTGTGTGTTGCATGGCTAATTCTTCGATGTGTTCAATTTTCTTACATGTCTTGTTCTTGCTTCATTTTCTTTAATTCACAGTATTTTGTCTTTGTCCAAAAAAAAGACTAAAAAATAAAAGCATCACCCTAAACCGACTCTCAAAAATAGATCTCACATTAACCACTCTATATACGGCACAATATCCACGGTCATAGGTCACCTCTACAAGTTTATAAATTTTTTCAATTATTTTTTCCATGCTCATAAGCTCACAAGCTCATAAGCTCACAAGTTCACCAAATAGCAACCTTGGATCTAACCTTAACCTCTAGTATTCACATCCGATCCAAATCTCTACTTGTAACCGTATCGAGTTTAACCTCTGAACGAAGAGGGATCTGCTAATTAGGATTTAGGAAGAAAACTTAACTCCTACCCTCTGATTTTAAAGTGTCAGAAGTTTCACTATGTGATCAAACTTTCAAAAATAAACTTTCAAAAATAAACTTTCAAATCCTACAAATGAGAAACAAACCATCCTCACAACTGGAAAGGAAACGCAGTCGTGTCCAGTAGGTCACGCAAGCCGGTCTAATTCCTCCTAACCAATGCTACAACGACAGCCTACTGAGTTAGTCCTAAATCCGGTCTGAATTAGCGGGGATTGAAGAGGGAAAACGAGCGCTATGGAGGCGTGCTAATCCTTACTTCTTCCAGAGAGTACCCCTCCTCCGTACTTCTTCCGAGTCCATTCCTAGTCCACACTAGAGATCCCTTCTGCCTCTATTCCACGCACGCTAACCCAATACTGGACTGGATAAACTCAGCATCCGAGCACACCTTGTATCCACTTACACTCACTTTCCAGCTTGGACTTCCAAAACACGGACAAGTGTCAAGTACACACAACTAAAATTTGTTTCAATCACGCCAAGAGCGAACCCTCAGGTACTCATGAATATAAGAAAATAAGATAAAGATGCACACTGGGACCAAACAAGTCTCGGATTTAAATACTAAACTACTCCCTCAAAATCCTAACCTAAAAGTAACCCTCCAGCCAATCAAGGCCAAACACGTTTCATTCCCTTACTATTTTCTAGCCTTGTTGACTTTCACTTAAACCCCCACTACTTCCGCTAAAAGTGGATCTCAGATCCTATAATTACAGACCCGGTCACTTTCCAACTGCTAGTGGCCGTGTCACTCAAAACGTAAACTTCCTAATTATGTACAACTATCCCAAAACTTTAGACTTTCACCACCCTATCTTCAGAAATTTACCCTAAGTAACTTCCTAAGTTCTTAACTTCTTCGCGGCCGGCTTCTTTACGGTTCCGGACTTCTGTCCCTAGCGTACCTTATCCCGGGCAGCGAGCTTCTTCTTTTTCTTGGTTGTTGCAGCCTTGGTCGCCCGACTCTCTGCCAATGCTTGATCCGGGTCAGAATACGGCTCCGAGTCTTCCTCAGTCCCGGATTCTTCATCCTCGTCTTCTTCTTCTTCTTCCTCGTCATCGTCCTCTGGAATCGGCCTTTTCTTCTGTGCTGACATAATTGGAGACTTCTTCTTCTGCGTGGTTGGTGTGGGCAGAACATTGGCCCTAGCACTCTAAGGAGTGGTTTCCTCAATCGCTCTACCCTTCCCGGATCCTTGCCCCTGTGATCCGGTCTTCCTTTCCTCCATTGACCCAATTTCGCTTCCCAAAGCTAAGTTGAGTGGGGTGGAAGGAAATACCTTTTGTGTCTTTGCGGAAGGAATTGGAGAAATTGGAGATAATTCACTTAGGTCGATAAACTTGTTGCTCAGCCCTGGTTTGGGTACGTTCTTCTTCTCGGACGATTCCAATCCAGATCTCGTCTTTTCTTCATCTGCGGCCTTCACCTCCTCTGATGTTTCCATCGCCTCGCCTGTTGTCTCCACTTCTCTGGTCTTCTCTTCCTTAGCAGCCTTCACTACTTCTACTGCATTGAGAGCAATGTCCGTTACTTTCCCTAATAGGAAAGTCATTTTTCCCTTAGGCTTCGACCGGATGGAAGAGCTTGGTACGTCCTCCACCTTGTCCTTCACCTGAACTTCTTCTGCGGGTACCGGAAGGGGTGCTGGTGCGAGTTCCATCTCCGTTTCCGGTTCCTGCTCCCGCTCTCTTCGTTCTTCTACCTCCTTCATCACCTCGCGAAGTGAATCTACTATTGCCTCCATCTTGTGGTGGTAGGACACTAAGGCCATCATTAGGTTGGCTGGAATCTGCTTTCCGGTCTCCATCACCTTTTCGTCAAACAACATTGCTTTGTTGATTACTTTGCCTGGATTGCCGATGAACTCCCGGATCGCTTGAAGATTCTTTGAGGCTGTTTTGGTGAACCTCTTCTGTTGGTCCAGTTGTTCTTTCTTCTCCTCCAGCTCTTTCGTTAGCTGGTCCACCTTACACGTGGCTTTGCTCACCTCTCTCTTCACCACCTCTTTCACCTTCCGGTCTAGTTGGGAAACAAGTTACTGCGGTTGACTGATCTTCAACAGTTGGCATAATTCTTGAATGGTCTCTTGATTCTTCCCATACTGGATCCGGAACTCACTGAGTTCCTTCACAATCCGACCTAGGGGATCTTGGTTCCATACCGGATCGACACCCTTACTACCCTGTCCTATTTCTGGGTCTTTGTCCTTCCGGTCCTACCTCCTCCACTGTAACTTAGTTTCCTCGACCGATATAATATCCGCCTCTGAATCTTCCTCTTCTTGCCCGGCTTCCTCATCAAGAGTCGATTCAACAGTACACTTCTAATTCTATATTCATGCGTTAACTTCTAAACGAACTCTCCTCTTGAGACTCATCTTTCCTTAATTTGGACAATAAACTAGAATATCTGAGCTCGTTACTCTTCCTTTGGCTGATATATAAGTACACTGCGGATGCCCCTCACTAGTCTCTTCTTAAGGCAGTTTCCCAGCAAAAGGAGGTCTCAGCCACGTGCCCCTTCTATTTCTAGGGCTTCATTCACCGGGGACCATTACAGATGACCATTTCCTGAAAAATAGACCTGCTCTCAAGTATGGACTAGAACTAGGTAGGCACCCGTTATGCCTGGATTGCTTGCCATCCGTTTTCGGTCTCCGGTCCTTTATTTTCTTTGAGTTTCCGGTTTCTGATAAAACTCACTCTGACCTGCTCTTGACCTAACTATGCCGATTCCGGGTTTTCGGTTTTCGATTTTCGGCTACTTTTGTTAACACTATTATCTATTCTAAAGTAACCCTATTCCGGTATCCGGTTCCTAACTACTTATGGTCTACTTTTCTAAAGAAAAACGAAAAAAAATAAGGAGTAAGGAGCTCCAATCCCCTTATTTCCCTTCTAAATCTAAAGACTGGATTCCCGTCACTCAGGGTTGTCATGGACGTGCGTCCGCGGCGAAATTGCGTCCAAAATCGGACGTCCTGACGACCGCACGTCCGGACCCTGCGGACGCAGACGGACGGTCCTCGGTCGCCGTCCTACGGGCGGACGGGCGGATGGATTGGCGGACAAGCCGGTCAGACTAGTAGACGGGCGGGCGGACGGACGACCGTTTTTATTGGCGGACGGGCGGACAGGTGAGCGAACGGATGGGCGGGCGGACGGGCGAGCGGACGGATTGGCGGACGGGCGGACGCGCGAACGGTTCAAGGGCCAAGGGGTTTAGGGAGTCTAGGAGTGACCGACTGAGAGAATGAGGGTTTGTAACTTTGCATTTTGCAATTTTGCATGATTTTCAGTTTGTTTTAGGGTTCTTCTTACATATTTGTGAGTTTTGGCGCTTCAGAAATTTTTACGTGCTACACACTTGAAATTGAGAACAAAAAATAACACAATGAAGATTTCTTCAATATCACTTGGGACAAAATCCCCCAAAATGATAGTTTCATTAATTTTTCAAGATAATTTGGCAACCTTGTACTACTATGAAATGCTCTGAGAACTAATAAATCTTAGCTATTCATCTCTCTAAATCGTAAGCATTTGAGCACCAAGTTCTGTAAATGTTCTTCATTCAAATCCTTTCTAAATTTGAATGCCTAGGGGTGGTAATCACTATCTCCTTTCACCTCTGCCCCGCTACTGTATTCTCTTGATTGGAATCCATCATCTTCATCATTCATGGTGTTCTCTTCATCGTCTAATGAAAGTGTTTGAGTTCCCCCTCTTTTCTCTTATACTATTGAAGATACAAGAGCTTTCTTAGGCTTGACCATCATTTGCTCCTTCTTTGCTTTCATCAAGGTTTTCCCTACACGTTCACGAAGGCGATCAACCGCTTTTCCTTTTCTCAAAGGAAGTTTTGGAATAGGCCAATATACCCGTCCGCTCCTAGACTTAAAAGAGGCCCGGGACCGAACCTGTCCCGGACCACGCGGACGTGGCCCGAGCCGGCGGACAGGCGAACGGAGCTACCCCATCCGCCGCCAAAGTAGCCAGCCGGCGGACGGGAGGACGAACCTGCCCCATCCGCCGCCAAAGCGGACAAGTGGACGGCGGACGACTCGACTGCGTCCGACTGCCCGACCGTCCTGTTTGCCTTGTCCGCCCTGTCCGCCCAACTACCCCGTCCGCCCCATCCGCCTAGTCCGTCGCCTAGTATTTCGAGGCGTCCAAATTTTTTCCATATTGGCATGAGACATAGGATTCTTCTCGTCCACCTTTATTTACTGTCAGATTTTTTGGGTCAATTAAAGTTTCAGCATCCTATGCTTTTGTCATTAACCCAGAAAATCAAAAATAGACAAGTTATAATTAGATTTTAAATAATCATTTCGAGGTCTTTGAAGTTTACAGTGAGACCCTAAACCCTAAACCCTAGAACCCTAGAACCCTCAACTCTTAGTCTCCTACATTTCAGATTACGCCATTGTTTTGAGCAAATTGTAAATTTGTAATATTCATTTGAAATTGTATGCATACAAATTTTAACTAGACATAAAGGATATTATTTTTTATTTATTTTTTCATCATGTAGGATATTTCAAACGGAAAGAAAAAAACAAGAACATGATTAATATTAGTGATGAAGTGAAACGTTATAATTTACAATTGACCGAATTGAGATGGTGCTACAATCACAACAATTACTTGAAGGGTTTTGGTTTTGGTTTTGGTTTTGAACCTCATGGACAATTTCCATTGACTTCAAGGTGTTTTGTACATATGGACTTATAGAGAAGCCAAAAATGTATATAACTTATGCATGTCACACACTTCAACGTCATGTTTGTACTGTATTTTGTAATGCCCTTTTTTGATTAGGATTGTTTTAAAAGTAAGGGTATACAAAGAGTGTAAGACTTCACAACATTTTTGGAATTAGTAGAACTCTAAAACCCTGTCGTAATGAGAAAAACATTATAATCTTCTAATCCATAAAAGATATGTTTTTGGGTGGTTTTTTGTTTTTTTGTTTATTTTGTTTATTTTTTGTTTTTTTGTTTTTTTTCCTGGAGAATTTGAAACGTGAAGCAATAAAATATATTTAGTTTTCATTTGTATAAGTTCTTCTTTTATTTAAGGGTGGGTTTATACTGTGCCTAAAGTCGGATGGAAGGCCGGCCGAATTTGCCTTCAATCCGGCCTTCAATCTAGCCCTAGTTTTTCCATCTAGCCCTACTTAATGTAAACCCCTTGGGCCGGATTCTAGGGCCGGATTTTCAATTCATGTGCTCTTCAATTTTCTCAAGGCTCAATTAAAAAAATATATAAAAATATGCATGTTTATCTTCTTTTAAAAAAATTAAAAACAAAGATTTTTTTCATTTTTTTCATTTTTTTTTTGTTTCTATATATTTTATTTCTAAAATAAAAAAAGAAGTTTACTTATTTATTATTTAAAAATAAAAAAGAAATTTAATATTTTGGTTTTCTTCTTATATAGAATATGCATTTGTAATCAACATGTTTAATGCTAAAACATAGGTACTTTATTGTAGTCACTTAGATGATTTTCCTTTAAAATTAAAAAAAATAAATCCATAAGGGAGTTTGTTCTAAAAACACCCATGCTCTAAGAGTGATCATAACGGAGAGGTACATTTTGCTTTATTGATTGTACTAGCACATTTTAGGACATGGTCACTTTTAATGACCGTTGCCTTTCAACTTAAAAAAATTCATAACTAATTACAGAAAGATCTAAAAAATATGAAAGAAATCAAGTCACTAAAAAATTATGAGGATAAAGGGCCTAACATGCATTTCAAAATCTACTCTACAATTTTTTAAATGAATCTTTAATGTGGTTTTTTCTCCAAGATTTAGTGTATTTGAGGCTCATTTCCAAAAGCCCTAAACACTATGAAAGTCAAGTTTGTGATGGACACTCTTGTACAAAATCTTGAATAAAAAAATCATAATCAATCATTTTGAAAATTGGATTTTTGATGCTAAAATTAGATTTAAAATAGACTTATATATATATATATATATATATATATATATAAACTACTAAGAATAGCAACTTGGTTAAGTATTATTAGACTTCAAAGTATAGTTCACACCAAAATTTTGTGCCTTGGATATTTAGAAATTTAGAAAGATTTGGAAAAATGCCAAATAAAAAAGAAATTGAATTTCTATTCTCATAGATAATTTTCTTTCTTATTTAGTATTTAGGAAGCTTTAATTCATTTAATTAGGATTTGTTATGAAAAAGTTATAGACATTCTTGTAAAATTGGGCAATTAAAGCATCTTTTAAAAAAAAATAACTCACAAGATTCATTTGCGAATGCAATTTTTTCATTTTTCCAATTTTCGATGTAATGCCCACAAAATTAAGTTTTTTTGAATTTTTGTTTTTTTCTTAGATTCTCAACTCAATTCTCTACTATAAAGATTTAAAGCTCAAAACTCTATAGTGCAAAAATTTGAATTTAAAAATGTTCTAAGTCAAAAAATGTAGTTTTTGCATTTACAAAGTGGTCTTGGTACCGTACGTTGAGGTCAGGTTCGTCAGAGCCAAAATGAAATTGTTTCTTTTTTAATTGAATTATCTTTCATTAATTGAATTTTGAATTTTCAAGATTTCATATATTTTGAATTTTGAATTGGGAATATTTAGTTAATTGTAGCTATGGTCCTCCTTTAATACGGAATTGCAAGCTCAATATGACACAAGGCATCACGGAATCTTGCTTTGGGTGGCTAAATTCAAGGCATACTTTTCAAAATCTTGTTTTATTCAAGCTAAATCAAGCCTTATTGCGATGAAGGCCTTAATGCAAGGAAGGCTAGTAATCCATTTTAGGCTCCAATTTAAATCACCATGATTTCTAAAGCCAAAATTAAGTCTTCACAAGTAAAGCTTACAATAAGGTAATCAAACTTTACAAGTAAGGCTTTATAGCATAGTTCTCTATGTATGGAATATTATTTTATATTATTTTATATTGTTCTTTTTATTTTTTAAACACATTGACAACATTGTTTTTTATTTTTCATCATTTATGAAGATCTTTTTTGAGATTTCAATTTGTTTTCATCAATTTTTTTGAGATTTCAACTTATATCCTGTTGTAAATTCTGAAAATTTCACTACATGCCATATTTATTTTATTTTTTAATTAATTTTTAACGCATCTGACTCTCGCATAGGGTATTCCAAGTGATGAACTTCAATGTGCTAGAAAAATGGACCGTCCGCCTGTCCGCCCATCCGCCGTCCACTGTCCGTCCGCTATCCGTCCGACCGTCCAACCGTCCGCTGTTCGTCCGCCGCGCGGTCGGAGCGTCCGTCCGCAGGCTCCGTACGATGCAGTCGTCCGCAGTTCGTCGAGGCTGTGCGATTGGACGCGCCAGGGCATACTGCCCGTCCGATCTAGCGGTCCGCCCGTCCGCCCGTCGGTATAAAGAGGGGTGCGGACGGCCCATTCTACACAGTTGTTTCCCTTGCGGAGTGGGCTGATCCAGCACCAATTGGTATCTGTGAGCCCCTTCTGACTTGGAGTGTGAACAACTATGAATGAATTAACTTAATGCAATGGGTTTGTCGGCTTCATTAAGATGTTAAAAAAAATAGTAATTACCCCCTAAATGCTTGAGGCACCAAAATATTAAATATGGTATTTGCAAAACTTTGAAGTTCAATAAAACCTAACTATTTTTCATCATTTTAGTAAGCTAATAATTTTGGGAAATTCTTTTTGAAGTCTAGTTTTGGCTCCAGAAGTCCGATCTTGAAATTAAATGACAATGATTTTTCTAAAAGAGATTTTATGCAAGGGTACCTTGTGCAATCTTGACTTTTCTTTTGTGTTAAGAGCTTTTGGAAATGAGCCTCAAATATAGTAGATCTTGGAGGAAAATTCACATTGGAAATTTATATTAAAAAATTATAGAGTAAATTTTGTAAAGGCATAAATTGATTGGGGTTCTGCAAGTTCGGCCCATTAACCTCATATTCTTTGGGTCCCCAACATTTTAGATTTGCCTTGCCAAAAAGGCTTCAATTTTTTTTTGCGATTTTAACAGCATCATAGTCAAATGTTATAATCTTTCACTCTACAAGTGATATTGTTGTGCTTTCTTTTCCTATGCAATCTCTAACAAGTCTAGTTTGAATTTGTATAGTTACAATTCCAAAAAAATTGATACATTTTACCAAAATGTGGGCTCTTTGTTCAATTTAGAGCAAATTAAAGGAAGTTGAAATTTGAAAACAAGGCTTGGGCATGTAGGGGTTACAACATCCTATGTTTATTTGGATGATTGGATTTGTTTGAACCATTGTTTTTTTTGGGGCAATTGAAGGCCCAAATGCCTAAAAATAAATGGACTGCACCAAATCTATAGGTTAAATTTGAAGAAAAATTGGATGATAATGCCAAATTGCTTGAATTTGAAAGAAAAAAAATTGGATGAAATTGTGCACATCAAAGAAACTCATCTGAATATGTGGATGAAAAGGTAGTTCTATCTAAAATATAGATGAATACTAAAAAATTTAGTAACATTATTTTGTCGTTTATTGCCACTTTAGCAGTTCTCCAAAAATTGGACCTAAACCCATGGTTTCATCCCAACACCGAAGTTTATTCCATTTTCCACCCGATCGGACGACCCCACACCGACCCGCCTTCTCGTCCGCCCCGACTGCCTTCCCGTCCGCCTCCTTGTCTGCCCCGTTCGCCTCCCTGTCCGCCCCGTCCGCCTTCCCGTCCGTTCCGTTCGACTTCCCGTCCGCCCCGTCCGTCCCATCTACCTTCCCATCCGCCTTGTCCGAATCCTCGTCCGCCTCCCCGTCCGCCCCGTCTGCCTTCCCGTCCGCCCCGTTCGACTTCCTGTCCACCCCGTCTGCCCCATCTACCTTCTAGTCCGCCTTGTCCGAATCCCCGTCCGCTAATCCGCCCGTCCGCTGGACGGGGACAGTCGGAACGTCCTATGTCGGCGGACGTTCGGGAACTGGCGGACGCGGACGCTGGACGTCCGTCCGGACATTCGAACGTCCGGACGTCCATGTAACCCTACCGTCACTACAATAATGGCAGTGTTTTATGACTGAGGATGACTGGCGACTGCTTGCAGTCATATTCTTGAAGGCCAACACTTTGGGGAAAAATATGACTGCAAAATATGACTATCAGTCATTTTTACGCCTTGTACTTCACAAGTGTATACTATACGACCATTAGGAATACCAAAGTACTTCATAGGGAACGTAAGGAACATGTTTAGGAACGTTGAGTCATATTATCAATTATATTTTCATAGTAGTGAATTTTTTTTTGTTTTGGACAATTCAAGAAAAATACGGGCAATTCTAAAAAAAATATAAATAAGCCATCATTTAAAATTTTGAAATCCTAGTCACCTACTTTTTTGGATTTTGAATCCTAGTCACCACTTTTTTAATATTTGAGACCCTAGCCATTATTTTTTTAGGGTTTTAGAACCCTAGCCGCCACTTTGTAGGGTTTTGAAACCCTAGCCGTCACTTCTTGTGGTTCTTCTTCCTTACCTTCTATTGTCTCTTAGCTCTCATTTGTTGTTACTTTTTGTTGCATCTCGACTCTTGTTTCTTGTTGCTCTTTATTTCATGTTTTTTGCTTCTTATTGTTGCATCAAAATTCTTTTTTTCTCTTGCATTTGAACTCTTTCTTTTTTTTAATTCTTGTTTTGTAATTCTTGCTTCTTATTTCTTCTTGTTGCATCTACACTCTCATTTCTTTTTGTTTCTTGTTATGTCTTAGTTGGTGCTTTTTGTTTCTTCTTGTGTCTTAGTTGTTGCTTCTTATTTCCTCTTGTGTCTTAATTGTTACTTCATGTTGTGTCTCAGTTGTTGCTTCTTGTTTCTTGTTGTGTCTTAGTTGTTGCTTCTTGTTTCTTGTTGTGTCTAAATTGTTGCTTAGTTGTTGCTTCTTATTTCTTGTTGCATCTTAACTTTTACTTCTTGTTATTTCTTAATACTTATCTTTTTTTTCTTGTTTTTTCCATCATCAATCTTATTCTTTCTATCCTAAACTTGAGCTACATATTTTGTATTGTTATAAGCCTTTGAAGGTTGAGCTTTGTTGTTCAATCACTAAAAATTAACCTCTCATTTCTTTAATTGTATATGCAGGCACAAAAAGTTGAAACAAAGACATTGGAGGCTACTTACAACCCAATGAAGCCATCTTCACATTATTGTAAGGATTGTAGGCCTTATTGGATTGTGTGAATGATTCATTGTGATATATATATTTTGTATTAGTGACTAATAAATGTCAATGAAGATAGTTGTATTTGTCCTTGCATTCTCCTTCTTTAATATGATCATCTCTCATACATCTCTAAAATCATATATTATGTATTCATTTTTAATTGCATGAGGTTTTTTATTCAATTGTCAAATCGTCTTAATGTATGATAGTTATATATCATATCCATTTAAAATGCATTAAAAATGTGATTGTAGTTAGTAATATGACTGACAAGAGTCGTATTCTACATCATTCAAAAATATGACTCATGAAAATCATTTTTCACATTAACAAGAATATGACTCACCGTAGTCATATTCTACATTACTGCAAAATATGACTCACCTTAGTTATATTCCATGTAACCAAAAAATATGACTCATTGCAGTCATATTCCATGTTACTACAAAATATGACTAACCGCAATCATATTCCATATCAATGCAAAAAATGACTCACCGCAGTCATATTTCACATCACTACAAAATATGGCTCACCGCAGTCATATTTCACATCACTGCAAAATATGACTCACTACGGTCATGTTTCACATCACTGCAAAATATGACTCACTCACTGTAGTCATATTCCACGTTACTGTAAAATATGACGTACCGCAGACATATTCCACATTACTGCAAAATATGACTCACCGTAGTCATATTCCATGTTACTGCAAAATATGACTAACCACAGTCATATTCCATGTCATCAAAAAATATGACTCATCGCAGTCATATTCCACGTCATCAAAAAATATGACTCTACACAATTGTATTCCACGTAGGATTTTTTTATTTGCCCGGGCAACCCAAGAAAAAGTCAAAACCCTCCTAGGATAGTCAAAGTATATGCCTAGTTGGCATACTATGGCTAAAAATGGATATTCATACCCCTCAACCCATATGACTGCCAATATGATTGATGTCTGAAGCGATTGATTCTAAATGATTGGAGTCAGTCATATTCCGAGTCATCTACAGTGATTTCTGCGTGAGTCATATTTTTTGATTTTACAACTCACTGTAGTCATATTTTGTAGTCATAAAACACTGCTTTTGTTGTAGTGCGTGCTCCCACATATAGGATCGGATCCGAAACGGGTTTCGAAGCGTGGGCCCAGGTTCTGGAATTTTAGGCAAATAGTTAGGGAAATTCCGGCATTCTCGGGACACAGTCACTAGCCTTTCCGGATATCTCGGAAGGTTCATTGATTGGTTGTCTAGATTTCCGAATTTCCTTGTCAGGCTTTTATGAGTTGACTTTGGATTTTCAGTTGGTATTTTAATGGTAGGCAAGTTAGTGGGCTGCCATTCCATTCCATCCCATGCCAATTCCATCTTTGTGCTTTCACGTATGTTATTTCAATTTCTTTCTTAATCTAAGTGAGTTGGGTATTACTAGCTGCACTTTGCTTACGGAGTTTTAGCTGGTGTATGCATTTGGGTTGTATCCGTGCACTGGAGTAAGAGAGGGACGGGAAAGGAGGAATCTAGATCTTGAGCTATGGATCTCTTGGGTGTTAAGCTAATCAAAAGGGGATGCAAACTAAGTAAGGGAGTGTGAGCATTACGTGCCTTTAATTTGCCGGAACGGCAATCCGGATAAGAAGGTAGAGGTCCCTGCGAGTTTAGAACCAGGTGGGTTCTGTGCGGAGATAAGCGACCGCCAGAGGAAAGGAACTCTCGCTACTCCGGAAGGTCTACCAACCTCCCCCTTGGTACGTTGTCTTCTCCTTGAAAATCTACTCCCTTGGGTTTGTGAGTTCGGATCCGTCGTTGTAATAAGAAAGGTGTGAGAATTTCTTTGTGTGACTTGCTTCCGGATCGGCCAATCTGGAAACTGTGAGAGAATACTCCTCCCTCCTCCTTCAACTACGTTGTCTAGGGTGTGTTGTTGATTAGATTTATGGTGTACAAAGTAACACAAGTGGTGAGTCCCCACCCCTTTCTAGATCAAGGGCAGATCCTCTGAGGGTAAAACAGAGGCAACAAAAACCGGGAGTTAGAAAAGACCATGGTGACCACCACGCGTCTTCGTTACTATAGATTCTGGGGTGAGGAAAGTAAGGATGTAGATGATTGGATGGGAGAATTTAAAGCTACCACGGTAGCAAATCAAGAGGATGCAGCTTCTAGACAGAGAATTTTTCAAGGGCTGCTAAAAGGTGAAGCCCTCAGATGGTACCAAGATGTTCCGGAAGGTATCCGGGGCAACTGGAATCGTCTGACGGAAATTTTCCTCCGAACTTTCAGAAAAATGGGAGGAGAAGCTAGAGCGTTGGGGAGGCTCAGTAAAGTGTCCATGCGACCCAATGAGTCAGTCCAGAAATATGGTCAGAGGGTGAAACACCTGATCAAAAAACTAACCACGGACGTAGCCCCGAGTACACAAGTGGAATGGTATGTGGCAAGTTTTCTGGAAGAGATGGGTTTCCAGATCCGCCTGTCCCGCCCTACAACACTACGGGAAGCCATGGAATCAGTCCAAAATTACGAGAATTCAGCCCAATTGTTACGACGGTCTATTAAGAAGAGCGAAAAAAGAGAAAAAGGGAAGAGCAAAAAGTACAAGAATAAGATGAAGCGAAGAGGAAGGTATTCAGATTCCGAAACTTCAAGCTCTGGAACCGGATCGGATGAGTCATCCAACAACGCCGTCAGCTCAGATAGCGAGGCAGAGACTTCTAGCAACAGACGAGCTATGCCAGGCAAAAATGAAAAGGTTAGCAGGAGAACTGTCAAAGTGAAGGTGGAAAAGGACGATTCAAAGAAGCTGATGAAGAGCATCCAAGAAACGTTGGAAGCAATCAAGGTCAACCTAGCTGACAACCGGATGCCTCAATAGATTGTACCAACTTCCCGAGCTAATGTATGGTGCGCAAGGTGCGGAAGACTTGGTCATTATGCAAGCGAATGCCCCCAAGGGCACCAAAAGCAGATCCATTTTGTGGACGAAGAGGGAGTATACTACACACTACCGAAACTGAAAGGATGTGAAGATCCAGTGAACCTAGTATTCCAGATCCAAACTGGATATGGAAGGGGAAAAGCACCTCAGCAGTTGGTTTGCACTAATCTATATATGCACCCAGCAGCTGGATCTAGTCAAGGTAATTATTCCACTTCTAGATTTCCGCCCAGATGCTGTTTCGTGTGTGGAAGTCCACAACAATATGCAAATAGCTACCCTCATAAAGGGCAGGGACAAGGGGCACCATTAGCTTTACCATGCCAGAATTGTTTACAATACGGTCATGTAACTAATGAGTGTCCAAGACCGCAGTAGATCTGCACTATCTATAAGCATGTAGAAGTTCCACCTCGTGATCAAACCGGACTCAATTATGGATCCACTGTCGGAATTGAGAATACGGAACAATGACAACCAAAGGTGGAACTTCCAAAAGTTTTAGAAGAACTTGTTCATCAAGTATCAACTCAAAGTTCCACCAAGAATCGAGGGAATAGGCATAGAACTAGCAAAAAGAGGCGGAAAGAGAAGCCCAAGATTAGCACTCCAATTCGTGTCATTAATATGACACGAATTATCGTTCCTAGGAACTCTAGTATGATATCGGTTGAATTAGAAGTATCCGGATCGTGACTACACCCTTAATTTCCCTTGTTTTACTTCCTTACCTCGTTCCGAAAACTTAATACGTTTCGGAGTCTAATCTGGATCCGGACCATTCCGGAACCTAGTTCCGTCTTTTCTAACTCCCGGTTTTTGTTGCCTCTGTTTTACCCTTAGAGGGTTTGCCCTTGATCTAGAAAGGGGTGGGGACTCACCAATTGTGTTACTAACCTTTGTACACCATAAATCTAATCAACAACACACCCTAGACAACGCAGTTGAAGGAGGAGGGAGGAGTATTCTCTCACAGTTTCTAGATTGGCCGATCCGGAAGTAGGTCACACAAAGAAATTCTCACACCTTTCTTACTACAATGACGGATCCGAACTCACAAACCCAAGGGAGTAGATTTCCAAAGAGAAGACAACGTACCAAGGGGGAGGTTGGTAGACCTTCTGGAGTAGCGGGAGTTCCTTTCCTTTGGCGGTTGTTTATCTCCGCATAGAACCCACCTGGTTCTGAACTCGTAGGGACCTCTACCTTCTTATCCGGATTGCCGTTCCGGCAAATTAAAGGCACGTAATGCTCACACTCCCTTACTTAGTTTGCATCCCCTTTTGATTAGCTTAACATCTAAGAGATCTGTAGCTCAAGATATAGATTCCTCCACTCCCGTCCCTCTCTTACTCCAGTGCACGGATACAACCCAAATGCATACACCAGCTAAAACTCCGTAGGCAAAGTGCAGCTAGTAATATCCAACTCACTTAGATTAAAAAAGAAATTGAAATAACATACGTGAAAGCACAAAGATGGAATTGGCATGGGATGGAATGGAATGGCAGCCCACTAACATGCCTACCATTAAAATACCAACTGAAAATCCAAAGTCAACTCCTAAAAGCCTGACAAGAAAATTCGAAAATCCAGGCAACCAATCAATGAACCTTCCGAGATATCCGGAAAGGCCAATGACTGTGTCCCGAGAATGCCGGAATTTCCCTAACTATTTGCCTAAAATTCCGGAACCTGGGCCCACGCTTGGAAACCCGTTCCGGATCCGATCCTATGCTTCCGAAAAATTCTAATGCTTTCGCCTTCGACCCTTTTGGCGTTCCCTTCACGCTTCTAGCTAAAGTCGTTTTTGTTGTCGCTTGAGTCTGGATGTGGCGCGCTGTTGGAGACGGATCGCTATCTTCCTCCGTTCCGGAAGTGGAATACGCACTTTCTTCTTCGGAATCTTCAATGACTTGAACTTCCTTCTCCTTCTCTGGCGGTGTCTCCATCAATATTGTGGATTCGCTCCTATTTTTCGGTGTGGACTCTTGCATATGCAAGAATCCTTCCAGATTCTTCTGGGCCGGATTGGTCATTACACCGATCCAGTTGATGAGGTTGCCTCTAACCTTCTGTCTTGGAACTTTGAACGATCCCCCCAAAAGGTTGGATACCGTTTGCGCCCTGGGAATTTCCGGAGTTGAAACTTTGGATGGTACCGGAACCGATTTCAGACTCGACTTATGTTCCGGCTCCGAAGTTGGCCTCAGATTCAATTCCGTCATTTGTATTTTGTTGGAAGTAGGCTCAGCTGGCATGAGTATCCCTCTCAGTCCCTCCATTCGAGCTGCTCGATCCGCTACGGGTCTCCTTGGAGTGCCTGAGACAAAAGGAAGTTCCGGAAAGGTTAAGAAATCCATCACCTGATTTGGATCGATGGCCGCCAGTAGCTGCCATAGTTCTCCCAAAACCCGCTCTATCCTTGTAGTAAAGTCTACGAGGATGGTCACTATCTTGGTCCCGCTGATGTAGCCTTCCGATATCATTTTTGAATCAAACAAAGCTGCTTTCGTGATGACGTCGGCCTTGATGTCGATTGCTTTGGATAGGTTCTTGACAAGAGAGAGAGCCTCCTTCTCTTTCTCCTTTGAAGCTGCCATCTCCCCTTCCGCCCAATTCAGTCGGGCCTGGAGTTAGTTCCGTTTCGCTTCCAACTCCTGAATCCAATCCTCCCTTCGCTTTAGATCTTTCGGCTTGGGCAGTCGCTTGACGGCTTCCACAATCTGATCCGGTTCCACCTTCAAAACTTCCGCTGTGTCTATCACCAGATCCGCCAAGCTGTCGTGGAGTACCTTAACCTCGCGTATCCATTCGAATCCAGCATTGAAAAATGCTGATTCGGTTTCTATTTTCGGTCCTTTACTTGACTCCCCCCTCTCCATTGCCGATGGTTTGGATCACGACCCCGGATCGGTTGACTTCCTCTTCTTATTCCTTGGATCGGTCAGGGGTTCCTCGGGGCTTTCTTCCAGTTCCGACTCGACCAGATCTTCCGCTTCTTCCCGAGAAAGTCCGTATGATAGAATAGCCTTTCCGGTGTCATACTGGATTACTTTTACAACGCTCAAAAGTTCCTGCTGATGGTATAAATGGAACAAGTAGGTGCTAATCGGACTTGCCTTGGCGCGGGTTACGTGATCTGCTAGTTTAGAAACTAACCCGACTATGACTCTACCCAGTGCACTACTCGGTTCTCCATAGCCCTGAAAATAGTATTGGCCACCGTAATGGTGATCCGTATAGGTTTTTGTCGTAGACCAAAATGAGAGGATGAGGTTGGTTATATAGAATTTAGAAGTAAAGAGTTGACATTGGTAAAAAAAATTTATTTACAAAATGGTATACTAATTATATTACAAATATTAACTCTACCTCACTATTGGATTAGTAGTAGATAGATAATTTGGTTAAGAAAGATATTGTAAGTTTCCTGTTTTCCTAAAGATCCGGAACCGGATCCGCATCCAAGGAACCAAACAAGGATCGAAAAAATATATCAGGGCCGGAAGCAAACGCATCCGCACGCTACCGGCAGATTATCGGGACGGGAAGAGGAAATCCCGGATCCAACGATAATCCCATACATCACGGAGGACCGTTTAACGGCTAGATTCCTCCGCGATGATTGCGGAAATGGCTACTTTCCCAACGCTTGTGACTGCTAGGAAAGGATACGTAGGAGTTTGGTTCCTCAAACCTCATCGTGTCTTTGTGGTTTGGGAGCGCTCTCAGAGCAAGGTCTGTCTTTAGAGGTGTGAGAAGATTGGGTGATCTTACTTTCCGGATCTTGTCATGGAGAGGAAGAGGATTGATCGGGAGCTGTGGCAAGAAAAGGCAGGAGGTTTGAGTGGTAAGTGTTTTGGAGAGTTCTGCAACCATGGTGAAGGCGGAAGCAAGCGGGTCATCTCCTTTCAAGATCAAGAGCATCTGTCCAGTGATTCCGAAGGATGACGGAGAGAGGAAGCAGCTGGAGGAGGATCTGGGCCAACTCGGGTGCGCGGGATTCCTCTGCCGACCATGGAGCTTGAAGAGCGAGGAAATGATCCGGGAGTTGATGAATGAGCAGTCGAACAAATGGATCAAGACCGTCCAAGCTCTGCCCGGAAAGTGGACTGAGGACATTTGGAAGAGGGTCTACGACTTTCCTCGACCTGGAGAGGGGATGGCTTCGCGGGTACACAAGTTTGTGGAAGGTAAATTCTCTAATCCCCCTCACCCTAAGGATGGCTATGCAGTAGCAGATTGCAAGGTGGCAAGGGAGGATGTTAGAATTTGTAGTACCGATCTTGTATCCGGAACAACCAAACCGGGTCACGGTAACTTGGGCCAATACGATCTTCGGAGCGTTGAGTGGAGAAAGGAAAGTGTTTTGGGAAGGAATAGTGAAAGATCTGGTAGGGAAGATGGTGAACACCCTAGGAAACGCAAAGGCCACCCCCATTGGGCCAATCCTCTTTCACTTGTATGACTCCCTAGGTACTCTGAAAACTTCAGAGAAGACCATGTACAAGGCCGCAGCCACCCTAGTGAAACTTAATCTTACTCCACCTCGAGAGGAAGAGGAAGAAGAGAGAAAGGAGGGATTAGATGAGGGATCTGAGAAGGAATCCTCAGAGAGAAGGAAGGAGCCTTCCGAAAGGAGGACGGAGGCTGAGAGGGTTTCAGTCTCTTCTAAGAAGGGATCCAGAGAGAAAAGGAAAGTCTCGGCGGAACCGGAAGTTTTGGGAGAGGATTCTTTGGGGAGGATCATTTCGGACTTAGGGAGAGTCCGGGAGGAGCTTGACACGGAGAGAGGAGCAATGAGGAATGTATGTAGACTGCTTGGAGGGATCAATATGTCAGAACTCGCGGAGAAAGTAGAAGGGTTGATCCGGGATAGTGAAAACCGAAAGTGGGAGACCCGCATCAAGGAGTTGACTGAGAGGAATGCGGATCTCCAACGACAAATTGAGAAGGATGAGGAAAAGAAGAGAGAGGTGGAACGGCTTACCTCAGAGTTTAAGGGGGCCATTAGGAGACTTGGGGCCTTTGTTTCCAACACTGCGGATGTTGTAAACAAAGCCAAACTCTATGATGAGGGAATCCATGAGGTAGGACTGGAAGCCGCAGGTAAGGCTGTCTTAGTTTTGGCAGAGTATTCCGAAGAGATGGAGAAGTTCATGTTTGAAGTCCGAGATGTTCTTCACCAAGCAGAACAATTTTCGGAATCCGGAATAAAGAGGAAGGATGAAGAGATGGAGCCAACCAAGAAGGATGCGCCCACAAAGACTCCAACAAAGACGCCAACCAAGCGGGAAAGGCAGGAGGATGAGTTGACACCAACCTCTGAGGGTATGGAGGGGAGGAAAGAAGGATCAATGCACGGATCTGGATCAAAGGATCGTATCCAGAAGTCGGAATCCGACTTAGGCACACCACAGAGTAAAGGCTCTCAACCTTCACCCGCCACTGCCAAGAAGATTGTGAAGAAGGTTACTCCCATCAGAGGAAGAGACGTACCCCTAAGAAGTCAACAATCCACGGAGGACGAGTCTCCAAGCCAATCCAAGCAGGAGGAAAGTCAGCCGAGATCTGAAGAAGAGGATTCGGAAGACACCGGGTCAGAAGAGGAATCGGAACCTGAGCAAATCTCACCAGTAGAGTTCAAAGGGAGAACTTCAACACTGTCTAAGGGGAAGCCGCCCTTGAGTGGAAAACCGTCAATCAATAGGAAACAACCAGTTAGGAAGAGGGCAACAAAGTTAGAGGAACCTTCTCCAAAGAAGCCTAGGAAATAGATAAGAAAGTAGTTAGGAAGTTTCTGGGAAGCGACCCTAGCATGGTCAGCCAAAAACCCAAGTTTTTGGTAGGTAGGAAGTAGCTTGGGAGGTGCTTTTCAGGTGCATGCATTTGAACTGCACTTTCCGGATTTTTAGGATCTGAGATCCACATTTTGCGGATCGGATGGGGTTGGTAGGAAAGTCAACTTAGAAGGATAAAGAATGACACCTGTCATTCTCTTGTCCTTTAGTTTTATTCCTTGGGACCTTTGGGGTTCCCTGGATGTGTATTAAGGGAGCAGAAGTTAGTTTGAAGCCCCAGATGTTTTCTTATTTGTGTTTTTCAACACTTTGCGAATTAATTTCAGATTTCCACTTCATAAGTGCTGGCCTGAAAAGGCTAAGTTCTGAGTTGGTATGCCGTGCAATGCTAGAACCATTGTTTAGTGCGGGTAGCTGGTTTGCAGGTGTGGAGGAAGACAAGTAGCCCCCGGATTCTGTTCAGGATCTGATTTTGAGAGCTTTGAGGATTTGGTTAAGGAAAACTTTGTGTACTGAGAGGGTATTTTAGTTGCTGAAGTTCCTTGGGAGTCTTCTGAGTAGGATAGCCATTTTTAGGTTGGGTGAATTCTTCAGGAGGGAGAACGAATGCTAGCCGACGTCTGATGAGGTCCTGTTGGATCCGGAAGAGAAGAACAGGAAGGTAGCTAGGATCTCTCAGTTATCGGGTGCTGGATCACGCTCTTGGGGTCCTGTCCGGATAGGTCTGTCGTTGTAGTATTGGGAGGATAATAGGGGTTTCCTGAGTGACCTGCTAGTCTGGATCAACATCCGGATTAGTTGTGAGAAAGTAACTATTTCCTATTTCTTTTTGGTATTTGTTGTTGTTATTCTAAGTGGATCTTTATTTCACTCTAAACACATTTGAAAGGTAGGGTTTACGTTCCCTTCCTAAAACCAAAGAGTGGAACCCTCTTGGTAGAGGTAAAACTAATATTTTGTGAGTTACTGCAATCGGATAGAAATCCTCTTTCCGGTTCCGCATCCGTCTAAGTCGATCTGGATAGAGAGAAACACAGGATTATAACAGTCCTCCTTGTTCGATTACTGGTGGAAGACTTGGAGTGGACGTAAGGGAATTGGAGAATGGAGAGGAGAGGGTATTGAGAGAGTTTCATGTTGCAAATATTTAGATCCGGTTTTGCTTGGATTTGGTGTTTTCCGAATCCTGTTCCGGATATTTTGAGGAAACTAACGTTGAAATCCTGTGGGAACGATACACGAGTCATCTAAGGTGTTTTACATCAATTTAACACCTAAGGGTAGGATTTGTGCTTCCTTGTGCTATGACAGTTTTTCCGGGTACAGGATGGGGATGAGGAACTCTAGTACCCGCCTATGTCTCTTGTCTTTGCATTCGCTAATAGCAAATCCGTCCTTAGGTTTTGCAGACCCTGTGAACTTCCTGACTACAAAACGGTCCGTCCTTGATGCTAACCCGTTTCCGCTCTTCTAGAATTGATAGACATCCGCCCAGATGTCCTCCGTCCACGTGACTGGCCATCCTCTCAGAGTGAGCTCATACTGATTCAGAACTCCATGAAGTAGTTCCTAGATCATAGCTTCACTTTTAAGGTTCCATGGTCAGTGTAACAAATTGACATACCCTAACTTGGTCAAATCCTCCTCTAACTGTTTGTATAGTTTCGGATTATCTAGAATAGCTGGAGAGATAATCTGGGCAGATACCACTACCTTCCCTACCGCTCCCGATGCCATAAGACCTAAGTAAGAATGAGAGAGGAGAAAAGTAACCCTAATTCAGTCGCTAATTCACCACTCTTTCTCTCAACTACTTATGTGGACAGTCTCAGAATACAAAACAGAAAGGTGGAGATGAAAACCCTCAACAAACAACTTAAGTACTAAACCATCTCCCTACGGTAATTAGGATAACGGCTATAGGGACGTTGTACTAACGGTATCCTATTTCCGTAGCTCCGGGGTCTATACGGTAGGTTCCTGCATTCCGGATAATTCCGGATTCCGGATCCGGATAAGTTCCGTTTACGAATTTTGCCGGAACGCCTATTTTCTATTTTTGATTTCCCCCCACACAAATCACGTTCTAACTACAATTTTTTTGATTTTTCGCTGTTTTTATCACCTAGCTCCCTTAATTTTGATCCGTCTATGGATTCCGGATTCCCACATTACCCCTTTTTCAACTATGAGAGTCCCCGCAAACATCCTCGGCTTCTTCTTGGGAATCCGACTCCTGTTCATACTTCTTGACTCGAGATTTGTTCACCGTTGTGTCCATCCAAACACCCTGAAGATCCTCCTGCTGTATGGATCCATTAGGAAATAGATGTCGTACTTTATAGGGGCCCATCCATCTAGTGGGGAATTTAGCTGGAAAAATCCGGTAATGGCTGTCATATAACAAATCTAACTCTCCTTCCTTGATCCCATGATTGGCTGACATTTTCTTGTCATGATCAGCCTTTCTCCTTTCTTGTACCTTCCTTGTGTTGTCGAGGGCTACGAGTCTTGCTTCTTCCAAGTCTTCAATAGCCATCAGTCGGATGTCCGGATCGTTGGTCCGGATAGCATTTCGGACCGTCATTACCCGATGCGACTCTACCTCTAGCTCGATCCCATGTGTGGTCTCCTGTCCAAATACAAGAAAAAATGGACTTTTTCCGGTGGTAATCTTTTGTGAGGTGTTGTACGCGTGGACAACAGACGGAAGTTTAAGATCCCAATCTGTCTTGTGCTTGGAGATGGTTTTATTCAAAACCTTCTCGACTATTCCATTGACTCGTTCCGTCAAACCATTTGCCCTTGGGTTGTAAAGAGTGGTCTTCCGGTGGGTAATCAGATATCTCTTGGTGATATTCTGAATGATATCATTTAAGAAATGGAGTCCTCGATCACTGACTAACTCCAATGGATGTCCAAACCTCATCAGGATTTCCGTAAATAGGAATGATGCCGCAGTCTGGGCGGAATTGTTCCATGTGGCCCATACTTCCACCCATTTGGTGGCATAATCCGTTGCCAAGATGATGTATTTCTTCTTCTTAGTAGTAATAGGAGAAATGGGGCCTATGAAATCTATTCCCCATTTCTCAAACAGGACAATAGGTATGATAGGGACGAGTGGCCAATGGTTCCGGAAGGAAAGAGCCCCTGTCCGTTGACATTGGTCACAGCTCCCCACATGTCTCTTGACGTCCCAGATAAGATATGGCCACCAATATCCGGTTGCTCGGATCCGATTCACTGTGGTGATGGCTGCGAAATGTCACCGGGAAATTCTGAAATGCAAGGCTCGCATTATCTTCTTCTATTCCTTAGCTTCCACGCATCGCCTCAACTGATCATGCGCTCCTATTTTGAATAGGGTTCCCTTGACTAGTGAGTAAGGGCCAACCTAGTGGTAGAACATGACTTTCTCCTCCCTATTTAATCCCTCCGGGTACCTTTTGTCCACAAGAAAATCAATGATGTCCTGATAATCCAATCTAGACCCTCCCTCAAGATAGAACACTGGTTCATCCGGAACTTCCGGAAAGTCATCCGAAAACTCTGTAGAAATGTCTCCAATGAATTATGTCCCCGAAATCTAGAGAGGTAGTCTGCATTTGCATTAGACTTCCCAGATTTCACCTTCACCTCGTAATTGAATTTTTGGAGTAATAACATCCATCTTGCTATTCTTCCGGAAAGGTCAGGTTTGTTTACCAGATACTTGAGTGAATCATGATCCGTATGGAACACCACTCGGTACCCAAGTAGGTAATGCTGGAACTTCCTGCATACATAGACCACTACTAACGCCTCCCGTTCCGTGGTGGTGTACTTCCTTTCCGCCAAACTCATTTGCTTTCTGGAGTAGTAGATGGGGCATTCTCTCTGGTTACTATTGTATTGCCAGAGGATTGCTCCTAGACACCATCCGAAAGCATCTAAGGTAACATGAAACTCCTTGGACCAATCCGATGAAGACAAAATAGGGGCTTTGACTAGAGCTGATTTCAAGGCTTCAAACGCTTCTTGCCATTCCGTACTCCACAAATACTTGGTGTCTTTCTTTAGCAGTTCCGTGAGCGGAATAGCTTTCTAGGCATACCTGTCTATGAACCTCTGATAATACCCCACACATTCGAGGAACCCTCGGATTTCCCGTACACAAGTTGGAGTGGACAGGGTGAGTATGGCTTTAATCTTGTCTAGGTCTACCTCTAACCCTTTCCCGCTCACCACATGTCCTAGTAGGATTCCGGATTCTATTCCGAAGAAACACTTTCTGGGGTGTAGTTTGTCTCCCTACATCTTTGAAAGTTTTTTCTCAGGTATTCCAGATGTGAATCTTTGGAACTGTATACAACAAAGTCATCGATAAATACCTCTAGGAAATGACGTAAAATATCCTGGAAGATATCCATCATGAGTCATTGAAACATTCCGGGGGCATTACATAACCCAAAAGGCATTCGGGTGAATGCAAAGGTTCTCCATTTTGTCGTAAATGTTGTCTTCAACCAGTCTAATAGCCGGATGAAAGCCTGATTGTATCCAGAAAATCCATCCAAGAAACTGTAGCACTCGTTTCCGGAAACTTGATCAAGAATGATGTCTATATAGGGAAGCGGAAAGTAGTCCTTCCGAGTTGCATCATTCAGCTTCCGGAAATCCAGACATACCCGGATCTTGATTTTTCCTCTTGGTCATGGTTCCTTCGGAACAACAACAATGGGTGAAATCCATTCTGAGTTGAAAACTGGGTAAATAAACCCGGCTTCCAACAAAGCGTCAATTTCCTCCTTTACCATCAGAGAGTATCTCGGATTTAATCAATGCTGTCGCTGGCGGACCAGAACTGCTCCTTCAACAAGGTCGATCCGGTGTTCTCCCAGTTTTGTTGGTATCCCGCTGAGGTCTGAGGGCATTCAAGCAAACACATTGAGATATTCTTCTAGAAGTTTCTTGTATTCAGCTTTTTCCGAAGTAGCCATTGCTTCATTGACAAAGAAAACTTTCCCCGGAGTAATACTCACTTCTTCATACTCCACTGGATTTACTATCGTCTTGACCCTTTCCGGTTCCGGTCTATCTTCCCCGTTCCGTAATTTGCTCCAAACGGATCCTTGATTTGTTCGACCGAGTCCTACCGTCGGAAGATTTCCTTCGCTGAGCTATTGTTCAATCCATTCGTATGATAATGGAACGTTCATCTCCCCCAAGGATCGGTCTTTCGATACGGCTGGTATTTTAATCTCTGTTTCTTCCGTCGCAATTTCTAGAATGGATCCCGGAAACTCAAAATCTGGTTTCGTGATAGATGTAATGTAACTCGTCACAGAATCTGAGTTTTCCTGATCGGACCAGGCCGTGGTATATCCGTCGGAGTCACTAGTCTCTCCCAAGTGATCAATATGTTTCCAAGGAATCCGGACGAACACAATATTCAATCTTTTGAGAGGTTTAGGGCCTCTCATAATAATATTTTCCATTTAGGCCCTAAAAAGTGAGTTTTAATGTTAGCCAACTTAGGTAGGCAAACACTAACTTTGCTAGTTGTAATACACAATTTCCATTAAAATGAGAGTCTTTTCAGTGATGGACTGTTCAAATACATAAAGCTTGCTTTAGGGTATATGTTCTAATTTATATAAGTGAAGAAAATGACATCTTTTAAACACCAAGTCATAAGCTCCGCAATTGGTTGTAAGGGGTTGTTCATCTCTAAAAAAAACTGAAATGACAATCATCTATTATAATATTAAGGGTCCAACACTCATGCAATGAAAACAATTTCATATAAGATGTAGAAATAAAACAATACCCTCTATATGAGTGTCATAGTTAAAATGCATCCAATGTATGTACATGATTTCTCCATATCATGTATATGAAGCCAAACTTTGGTTGATGATTTCAATTTGAACTGTAGGGATCTTGATTCTGCATTGGCGAGTACCTCTTCTATTTTGAGACTTCCATGCTGTAATCAAAGCGTTTGTTGTCTCCCACACAGGTTCTTTGGTTTCATCAACCCTCCAAAGCAAACCTCTATCACTATCCCATCCTTCATAGAAGTCTTGAACTTCTTGATTGCGTGATGTTGGCCAAAAGTACTGAATGTGCACACATTTTGGTTTCTCGGGGTTACAGTTTGGATCAGACAATGCTCTGGCAATCCAAACCGGTCTGTTGTCACCGTCTGCAGGGCGAACTACAACAAAATACCCTTCATATCACTAGAAGAATTCAGTGTTTTTTTTAACATCGGAAAAAACGTGCCGTGATGTTTTATTTAACAAGGACGGTGCCTGTAGTGACGTCTAAAAAAATCCGTTTAAAAAAATGGGCCAAAAACGTGGCATGTTATGTGCTAAAACATGCTTAAATTTTTTGTGACATTGAAAACAACAGGGTCACCTAAGAGTTTTTGAGAGTGCCATATGGAGGGGTTTTGGCATCCACGTAGGATTTTTAACGATGGGTAGGGACACGTGGGACAACTTTTTCATCCAACGACGTTTTGACGTGTCCAATGACGTGGACCTCTAAAAATCCAACGTGGAAAATAATTTCCGATGTACGCAGCCTACGTGGCACTCTTCTGCGGTACATGCCGATGTTTTATGTGATGTTCTGTGGGATGTCACATTTGACAAGAGGATGTTTTAAATGACATCAAAGTCAATGAGAATGTGCTTTAGGAAACGAGCTGGGTGGACAATATTGTGGAATTTCTTCTTTGTTGAAATCGCAGACATCGTCCACATACACGTCTATTATGACATTAAGTAGAGCAACTCGTGTATTAGGGTATGCATTGCTTTGCGCTCAGTGTTCCGTTCGACATGCACAATGACAACTGCAGTGTTTCTTGAGCATTACAGAAGACATACAATGCGAGAGGAAGGATGTTTTCTCGAACGAAATGAACAACGTGAATCATAAACCTCAACATCAAAGACGATGTACTCTACAACCCATACACATGAGTGAATGGAAGATTGAGATATGCCATTAGAAGATGAATTATGTGTCTTTGTAAGAGATGTCCAAGCATAGAAGCCTGTGTTTTCAATGGCATTGGGATTATAAGGCCACTTGCCAACTTTTGCACAAAAATGCCATAGTCTAGTACTACGAAGAAATCCACAACAACATTAACTACAGCACCTTCGGTGAAAACATGGTGCATTCTACTCAATGTTTTGAATAACATGCTTGACCATCATATGTGACGTTCAGTTGGATACGCTGTGGCAAATAAGGACTCACTTCTTTCGAGGTGCATCCGATTTCTTGACAACAGTAGCCTGCATCGTACCACACCAAGTCAAAACCAGCAGTACCTACTCGTGCATGTTTATTTCTAGGACTCTTATACAACCACAACAAATGTCAAGGAATACTATACTTGCATTATACTTTTAAGTTGCATACAGAAACAAATGAAAGTATGGGTGAATGGAATGCAGCCTTCCTAACCTTTTTAGTGGGTTGGGTAGGTTTAGGAAGACCCACCGCTTTGGGAATTGCTGCCTTTGGTGTAGCCTTTATGCCCTTCGCAGCTTGCGTGGTCCTCACAGTACGCCGAGGCCGGCTTGAGGACTCACCAAGGACTTCAATGTCTTCCTACAACACCATCACACAATTATTATTCACTTTTGACATCCTCTAATCACCTACACTTCCTAGCCTTACCTGAGCACCATTGAGGCACTTGCTTTCTTGTAAGATGCACATAGTTATTGTAAAACATACCGCGCATTCAATGGAATGGGGGATTGAAAGGAAACTTCGACTTCTGCTTACATACTATTCTGATGTACTCGCTTTGAAAAGAACAAGCTGAGCCCTAGAGTGCATCAGCGTTTACCACTAGTGACGTTCACTTCAATGTCCAATTTGATACGCACTTGTAAAACAAATTGAAGCATTGTAAACAAACGCTACTATGCTACGACACCATCCTCATACAAGACAATTCATGGAAATAACGTCACTAGCCTAACAAAGGGAGTGCTTCACGTCGGTCACTTGGCCCTTAAAATGGGAAGAGAGACGTCGCATCACTTGTTGCTCCGTAGAGGTCTCCATCGTGCTTTCTCTCCTCTCAGATGTTGCTTGCGCCCTAGAGTCTTTGACTATGGCGTACACATCTTCTACTCCTTGCTGACCTTCAACAGTTTCAGGGATTGCAACTTCATTGGCGCCTTCTACTTGCTCCTCCTCAGCGTTAGCTACAACATTGTGAACAACATCGTCTTCAACAGCCCGCTTGTCGGTGTTAACGTCAACAAGAACATCGTCTTTGACATCGCTTTGGCCAACTATGGGGACTGGCTCAACGACATCTATAGGAGCTGTGGGCTGCAACACGGGCACAAGACAGTCCTTCTGTGCCATTTTCGACGCCTCTACCCTAGGTGACGTGAGAAGTAGTGGATTCCCTACCCCGATAGGCGAGGATGGCTCCGTGACATCTAGGGTCCCCCTAGCACTTGCTTTACACTGACTTGCGAGGATCTTCCATAGCATTTCTTCCATGCTTTTGTAGGACGTGCTCACGGTCTCACTAATGCGACTTACACTGCTCTCAAGCTCATCCATCCAACTGCGCATCTCTTGCAACTCTTTGCCATGGGGACTTTGTCGCAGCACAGAGTAAGCAGTTTACCTATTATACTTACAAAAATCACTCTAGAGCATAACAAAATGACCCTAAAGATCAAACCCACGAGATCCTGTGAAGTAGCTAACCCTAACAAGGAGCTAAACCCAATTAACCCTTAAATTTTAACTTCTGGTTCTACCTCTGAAACCGGAACATCCAAAAATTCACCGGAAAACTACGACCAGCATTTATACTAATTCCGGTTTATTAGTTTTCCGTTTCATTGACTAACTTCACAACTTAGGACTTTACAACTTCCGGTCCTAAGTGTCACGCCCCTATCTACTTGGGGTGCCCAATGTACCTAAGTGCGCAAGGGGGGACCTTGGGACTGACTTCCCAAGCCTTGCAATAGACTAGGTTGGGAGAATTGAGAGACTCCCGATCAAACAGGGCGCAATGGCGCCCTGGTTTTGAAGTGAACATGAGAGTGTCACACATTCTTGAAAAGCTCTTGACAATACGCTTCTAATGGCGCAAAGAATGCGCAATTTGGAGTTGTGAGCAAAAAGTTATGGCCGCTCAAAGTTGACTGGGTCCTGGTGGCGCCGGGACACTTGAGGGCTAGGTGTGAGGAGTTCCCAATGAATTCCACAACAAAGTATGGCATGTGGCATATCATTGGAAAGCTATGAACACAAGGAACCTAGAATGACAAGCATTACGAGGTTCTAAGACATGAGTCAAAAGTTATGGCCAAGGTTATCCAAGGACTCCCTTCGACCTAGGACGGGGGGGTCTGCCGAATACCACAGAGAGTACTATAGGAGGGGTTGGTCTCCCTCCTCCCTCCCTTTTGAAGCCTTGGTGAGTCCCGGTGACTCATGGTTGGTGGTGGTGACTTCACTACCACTTCAAGGCACCATGGGACACTTGTGTGTGTCTCATGGCATCGGTTGGGTGGAGTCCCGCTCCTTGCTAGGCCTCCTAGGATGTGTCCCGAGTTGTGAGTGCCAGTTACCTCTAGTGGATGAGTAGCAAATGCAAAAAAGGGCTAGCATGGAGTGGGGTGACACTCAAGGGCGGTTAGGACCATGGTGAGTAGTGCCACCATGGGTCCTTGCACATTAAGGTGGAAGTCCCGCCCCATGTTACTAAGTAACATGTCCGGTGTCGCGATGGGAGTGTGTGCTAGTAGTTCCAGTGACTGGGACTTGGCAATTTGAATTGGAAATGGGGACTAACACTGTGGGTGCTTGGCATGTGCAGTATTAGGCAGTTGGTGACCAAGTGATGCTGTAAGTGGGTTGGAGTGAACCTAGTGAGCTGCTAGAAGCTGTTAGGTATCATTTGGGTCGCGACACTAAGTGTCCTCCTAGGCGGATCTGTTTCGGTCCACCCTACCATACCCGGTTTAGTTTTGCCTCTGTTTTACCATCAGAGGGGTTGCCGCTTGCTTTTGAAAGTGGTAGGCCCACCACTCCTTCCGTGACTTATAGTAGCTGAAGATCCACTCTCCTATCCGCTAATTCCCTAACTAACCAGGATCCGGTTTGCTCCTTCACAGCAATCCGGATGGAAATCCGGATCACAGGTCATACAAAGACCCCCTCGTACAATTCTCTCATACTACAACGACCTTGATGCTAAATCCATTCCGTACGAAGTTAGGTGGCTACAAGTGCATCCGTCCGTTCCAACCTCTACTAAGTTTTTCCGTTTACCAACAACAGTGGCAAGACCTCATAGGAGTCAGGATACTCAACCGGATTTTTCACCCAGGAATTCTAGCGCAGCTAAAGAATCCCTCCCTATCCGCTTAGCCTAATCAACGGCTTTTTTACCCGGAATGTAAAACTTCTGCAGATGTTGAGGATCTGGAATCCACTCCTAACTCTTGATGACCCACTCACATGTACTTGGAACCGGAAAGACACATCAAAGGGAGAACTCTACCAACACACTCGTACATACCCCCTTACTCCAACACCGTGTACTTCTGCCAATACTCGGGAAAAACACACAAATCCGGATCAATGGAAGGTACACAAAGAAATGCCAAAAGAACTTTCCTTCAGTCTCCAGCTCAGAGACTGTTTTATATACAAAAAGCAAAAAGCAAAAAGTGAATACACGATTTCCGCCTGTGAAGGCGTTGACAATCTGGTCCTACCTTATCCTAACCGGATTCTATTCCGGTTCATACTTTATTAATCCGGTTCCTGCTTTATAACTCCTACTTCTACAACACTTCCTATTTTGCCTCGTATATTCGAGATCCGATGGTAGGACTCTCATCAAGTCTCTCTAACTATTCGAATACCTCAGTCAAATTCTGGTTCCGTTCCCCATCCGGAGGTGGAGCCGGGCGATCTTCATTAGTTTCCGGGGAGTCTAAGTCGATCGGTTGCGGTCTGGTCGAGGGCGTCTTCTTCTGTGCCCTGCTTGACTGGGGCGTCTTGTCCTTTCCCGGTTCCTGAGCTGCCTCTTCCGGAAACAAGTCCGGAAGTGAAAGTTCAGAGAGCCGGACCGGAATCTCTATCAACTTCTGGTTGCTCTCCACGATCCAGTCCGCTAACTCCCATGCCTTGGACAGGAGCTTCTCCATCTGCTCCTCAAAATTGGTGAGGATGTGTACCACTCTCGTTCCAGATATCTTCTTTTCCTTGTGCACCTCCTCTTCGAACAAGCGCGCCTTGGTGATCGCGGCTCCGGGTTCTCTGAGCACATCCTTCACCTCCGCGGCCAGCTTCTTCATTTCCTCCGCCATCTCCTTTGTCGCGGTGGCGTTCTCGAGCAAGGCGAAAAGCTCGGCTTTGAGGGTGTCAACCTCATCGTGCTGCCGCATGCTTTCTGCCTTCATCTTCCAGAGCTCATCCGGATTGATGACACTCTCAGCTACCCGCTGTGGCAGCTGACTGTCCGGTTCCGCTCCAATCAATTCCGCGATCTCCCTGATCGTCCGCTTCTTGATTTCCCAATCCGCCCGGATTCCGCAGAGTATCCCAACCAACTCGTCGAACGGATCTCCGGTTCCCGATCCGGACGGCACATCCGGTCCGGCTAGAGCCTCCTCATTGCGCGGTCGTGGGTGAATCAGAGGCGTTCCTCGATTCCGAGTCGGCGTGGTCTTCTGCCTCTTGGAGGTGAACTACGGTTCCTTCTCTTCCTCTTTTTCTTCCTCCTCCTCGGTTTCGTTTCCGGAATCCGCTTCTTGGTCGGACTCAGATTCACCATACTTCATGGTCCGCTCCTGGGCCTTCCAAACCTTCATCTCCCCTTCCGTTAGCAACTCCTGTTGTTGGTAGAGGTGGTACACGTAAGGATACAGTGGAGTAGCCCTACTTCTTCCCACTCTTGTGGTAAGTTGGGACATCAGATCGAAAAAGATCCGGCCCCAGTCTACTCTCCGATTTCCGCTCAGCGCTCCAAAGATTGTGTTACCCAGGGTGATGGTCAACCTGGTGGGCTTTTCCGGATGCAAAACCGGAACAAGGAACTGCAGCAGGCGACGCTCCCGGTCATCGATACAGTCCTCTACCGCGTAGCCATCCTTCGGATTCACGACACTTCCAAACTTGCCCTGGATGAAATCATCCTTCCGGTTGGCAAGCCCGAGTCCTCCCGTCCGGAATCCGTATACATCTCGCCACAAATCCTTGGTCCACTGGACCGGATTCCCTCTCAGGGTGTTGCCGAATTGGTTCGATACGCCACTCAGGATCTCCCTAATCATTCCCTCATCTTTGAAACCCCAAGGTTTCAAGACTAATCCCTGACAACCCATGGACGCTAAGTCCTCCCTGAGTTCTCCCTGTTCTAGTTCCTTGGTCGGCATGACCGGAACTACTTTCCTCAGCTTTACTTCACTCGGGGGCGGGGTGCTAGAGCCTGGTTTCTTCCAGTTCAGCCGCGGCATGAGGGCGGCTCTACTCGGTTTCACTCTCTACTGACCCAACAAGGGAGCGCTCACACTCTTTCGCTCCACCTGCAAACCACCCTCCTTGCGCGCTCACACTCTCAGTCTCTCACTATTCCGTATCCGCTCGCGCTCAAGTCTCACTCACTCGCGCCCAGAGGCGATCTCTCCGTCTCACACCTCTTACTCACTAACGGGCCCTCTTGTAGTCTCCCTCCTCGCCGCCGTAGATGGAAAAGCTTCAGGCGCTAAGACAAGAAACGACAACACGTGAAAGCCAGAGACTTGAAAATAAGCAGGGCCAAGCTTTATATAGTCCTGACGCCCTGGACTGGTCATTATGACCGGTCGGATATCCGGTCCGGTTCTTGACATCCGGTTCTCTTCAATCCGGTCAAGGAGAATCCGGTTAAAAATCCATTCCAGTTGAAAATCTAATCCGATCTACTTCTACCTAAAACCGGATTAGTTCCGTAAGGTCTTCTTGTGACTATTTTTGATTTATCTCTCTCCTTTTAGATGGATCCGGATACCTATTTCTAATTTCCGTTCCACTTAAAAAGGTAAACGAAGAAAATCAAAAATATGAGTTGTCACAGACTTCGACCTCTGCGCTTCTCTTCTTCCAGATGCTGCAACTCCTTTGCCACTTCTGCGTCCACCTCTGCTTCAAACGGTGTTCTGTTCCGCAACGAAGTCTACAAGGGGAAAAAGAATATGTATTTAGAGTTCACATGCAAAGGTTACATGCTTCAATGGCACCGTACAAGGGAAAGAAGAATATGCACTTAGAGTCTACATGCAACAATTACATGCTTGAATGCCAGCCGACAAGGGGAAGAAGAATATGCACTTAGAGTTCAGATGCAATGATTACATGCTTCAATGCCACCCCACAAAGGTCCTTCCACGTGCGAAGAAGAAGGCCGAGTCCTCCACATCTACCATCATTTCTGACAATTTTTGGAACAACAAACGCAACATGTGTGATGAAAGTGGTGTCGATATGGGCAAGTAGGTGGACGTCAGTTACTACATACTTACCAGCCTCGAGATGATTTCTCTCTCTACGGCCTTATGTTGGGCTGTGCTGGATGCCTTCTCCTTAGAAATGGCAGACATATGGGCTGACTTCTCTTGGGAAGCATCGGTAGCACGAGCCTCCTTCAATGCCTCCCATACATCGTCATCCATTCCAATCGGCTTGGGTTTTCCGCCATCAATCAATCGATTGAGCTTCCAACGAACATGAATGAGCGCTTTTGTGATGAACAGCTGCATCCACTTCTTCGACACTCGCTCGGACTCTCCCTCTATACGCCAATCTGCAAGCCAGAGGACTTAGTATAGCTACCTCTACATTGTGTACGACATTGATGTACCAAAGAATAACAAGAGAATTTACATGGACACCCCTATGTCTCCAGAAAACACTAGGGGATACACACTGCACGTCCTTATAGTGCGGACGACCATAGGGACCACCCCTCACTGTAGAGGATCCTGCATTGACGTCAGTCGTGACATTGTATTCGACGTCGCTATGGACATTACAGGTGACATCCACTGCCTCGCCTCATGGCCAATGAGCTACCTTCGACAACATTTACAGTCTTCTGAACTACATACAACAGTGAACTATAAGGTCTATAGTCCTCTTCATTTCACAAAGAAGGACTGAATACAAACCTGTATATAGGCGCCTAAATAAGTGCCGTCTGTCTTTCTTGGGCTGACCCTCCCATCCCAACGGTGCTAGATTGTGAGCATGTGAGCGTGAGCCTACAAGCGTTGAGCATGAAGTATGTGAGCGTGGAGTTCTGGAATTGTAAAAAATTCAATAATATTTATAAAAATAGAATTTTCAAGAAAGGGATTCAAATAAATTCTATTTTCAGGATATTCGTACCCTATTACCGTGGACCTTTTGCCGTGGACCTATTACCGTGGACCTATTACCGTGGACCTATTATCGTGGTTATATACAATTTTGAGTTTCAATTACTGGTTAGAGTAATAGAAGTGCATGTTGCGAAAGGCAAACAAATGACCTACAAGAAAAAGTAAGTCGAGATTGAAAATAGGTTGTATTGAATACTTGAAGAAATTACAATATTTAAACATACAAATTGGTACTTCTAAAGCTATACATCTCACTTTAGTCTATAGTCCTTCAATCATTAATACCAATCACCTAGGGATTCTTGGACTTCTAAACATGTTAAAGACTGTCCCTTGAAACTTTGATGATGTTGGCCTTTGTGAGAAGGAGCTTCACTTCATTGAATCTGAAGTTTGGAGAATGTATAAACTTATCCTCTGCCGGATTCATTTTGCTGAAGTAGCGAAGTAAGTAATAAAGATGTTTGCAATGCACGTACTGTTGGCGTCCACCAATTGCTGAAATGGCCATGTCGACAAAATTAGGACAAGTGCACTCTGGATACATGCCAAGTGTAATGCGATAAAGCTTTTGCCGAGGTTCAAGTCCGAATTGAAGGGAGATTATGGCTCCAAGTCTAGGGAAGGGGAGCAAGGTTACTCCTAGAATTGTTCCCTTGACATTACCAGCACTCTCCCATTTATTGCGGTGCTCTGTTGTAGGAGCATTTGCAATACGGCGAATAGCTTTGCTCCTTCGAGTAGTTGGATATGTGTCAGCATGCAAAGGACTAGGATGATCATAGTAGATGGCTTGGAATACATTGGACATGGTGAATAAACGTCGAGGAGACATAGATGGTCGTTGTTGTAGCTGGAAACCAACTTCTTGCAACAACAATGTTTCTTGGCGGGTCAAATTTGTGCCTGTTAGTACAGGCCACACATCCGGAACTTGGGGCCAATCAATTACCCAAACTCGTTTGGAGCCTCGGACACATCGTTCAATATCATCTGGGCAAAACCAGAAGTCAGTCATGATCTCTTTGTTTCCGCCGTATTGTTTTTTTCTACCACGGTAGGTCGGAGCTGGAGTACCTCTAGATCCCTTTGCAATTTTGGCAACACAGCGGATGTTTGAATTCCGTTGTTGCGCGTGACATTTGCAACTGGACTTGTGTGAGATTCTTGCGATATGCCATTGTAAAGTATCACAGTCAGTTTCCATTGCAAATGTCACATGTGGTACATGCGTAGAATCAACCAACGTGTCTGCTTCATTAGAAGCAACCGTGGGTGAACATATTGATCGTGTTTGTACTCGAGGTTGAGAGAAGTTGACCTTGTCTGGACGATGAGAGTCACCATCTGACCCAATGGGGAGGTCAAGCTTTCGCTTACTGCTACCAAATACTTCTTCGCCTTCCAAATGGAGAATATGTGATGCAACACCAACCCCTCCAGGAAGGTCGTTCAGCGCCTCCGCAATCTTCTTAGGATCCCCGCTACGTGTAGCGCCTCGTAACTTTAACTCCTCTTTAGATGGCCCTGACCTTGATATGTTGCCTTTCAGAAAAGCTCGATAATTGGTCATTTGCATGAAAGCTCGAATGCAGTCATCAGAAGTTGCGGCAAACAAATCATTACCCCGATTACCCGATTGCTGCAACCACCTATTATGGACTGTTTCGAATAAGTTGCATGATGGCATGTTTGCCATCTCCTCAACATTTAATTCTTGAAATAACAATATCAATGACAAATCAAATCCAAAATTATGTATCATCAGAGTTCTGAGTTACAATGAAATACTTAAACTTTGATCTCTCTACTATACGGACAAGGCTCCTCTCGGCGCCGAGAGGAGAATCCCCGATACTCTGGAGTGATCAATCTTTTCAAAGAAGGTAGCAATATTTGCTCCAAGCTTTGTTTCAGTAAAATAAAAGTGGATCTAAAAGATTGCAAAATAAGAAAGATAAGGTAGGAAAATTACCATTTGCATGAACCCGCCCCACTGACGATATTGAAAGTGCCAAAATGCAAGCCACAACTCGAGTTCCCTCATAGCATCTTCCGAGGCTGCTCGAGATGAAAGCCACCAAGATCGTATCGCTAGGTAACGCGTCTCAGCTTCGTCCATAGTTTTGGAGTCTTTATATTGCTTACAAAGTTGAGTATGTTGGTGTTGTAAGTCTGGCTTGATGAGCTTCTGTGTATGGCGATGCAAAGAGGTACTCCAATGTAAAAGACATGTCCGCTCTCGGTTCACCATCTTTGTTTTGGGATCTCCTGATCCATAGACAATTGGAATGGCATTCCAATTCGCTTGTGCGCTATCAGCCATAAAGCCTTTAAAATTCGGATTCTCAATGCCATTGCGTCTCATGACTCCGTTCAAAGATCTCCACATGATGCATTGAACCTCAGTGTCCTCAGATTGCATATCACACACTACTATTGTCATCACTTTCCGGCATCCTGTATTGTAAACATGGCAAGCCATGGTTGTCCAGTCTTTAACCCGCTTGACATGGTCAAACATGAGCCATGCGTTCTCCAGATCTCCACCCGGTTGCATCCGTTTGACAAGGTCCACACCACTCCCTGGCCCTTCTACAAGCATCTTAAACAAGTAAACCTTCTCTTTGCCTTGACTAGGAAACACACTATCATGGATGTACTCAAACCTCAAATTCCTTTTCATATTCATGATACTATCTATTATCCCACTTTTGCCACTTGAACGGAAAGACAAAATAACATTTCGGATATTAGGAGAACTTAGTATCTGGAACTTGTCCATTACATCATCTAACGAATTCCCTTGCAACATCTGTTTTGGACCTTCACCGTTGTGTATCAAGTGGCTATCAAGAAATTGCTTGCTAGCTGCTAGGGCAATGGCAGAGTTAGTGGCACTAGGGGTTTTGGAAACCTCGCCAGCAATGAGTTCGGACACAACACCTAAAGACTCTCTACATGTTCCGGAAGCGCCCGGATGCACATGATTCCCCAAATGAATGCAAGCTCTTGTCATGCTTGTAGAATCACCAACAACGTAATAGATTCGAGCATCACAGACATTGATGCAATGAGGCGGACATTTGCATATCTTACAAAGGAGGGTAGAATCCTTTGGAGGAATGGCACCAATACGAAATGGTCCAGGAGTGAAACCACACCACTCAGTCTCGTTTGGCTGAGAAGAACGCTTCAAGTAGTTGCATTCTGAATTCTTACAAATAAGATGGCCTGCACAGCAAGATTTTCTAAACTTCAAGCCATCGTGATTGTTGATGTTAGATGTCATTGTCCTACACCAAGCGTGTCCATCATAACGTTTATCCATGCCCTGTAACTTCCCAGCAGTAGATGATGAAGTCGGCATCAAAAGAGAAGGCAACTCAAAAACTACATCTCCGTCAAAATTAGCAGGAAGGTACTGAACCTTGTGATGGATAAGTGCATCATAGTCTAATGATGCTACTTCATTTCGAGAACCACGTATAGACGCTAGCTTACGTAGGCAACCCACAATACTAATTGCGGATGCACAACCGGGATATGTTGGTGCACGCGAATACGTAGACAAAGCAGAACTACTAGAAGGCATTAGTTTTGTCGTACACAATGTGTTGAGGGCATTGTCAGAGACTGTACTAGGAAGTATTGGCTGGTTTGGAGACTCTCCTTCGGACTCACTCGACAGATCTATAACAAGGTCATTGGGTTCTTGCTTTACAGTGAATAAAGGAAAAGGAGTGACAATATTTGTGACATGCTCACTTTCAGAAGTGTTTCGGTTGTCACGATGCGAAAGAGGCATGTCCACTATAGAATGTTCGGAATGCCGATGTAAGATCTCAGTGGAGTCTACCCTCATAACAAATGGTAAACCGTAAGCTCGATAGCGCCCTTCCCGAAGATGCCAGAAATGATTGTCATCAACTACCATTCTCTGCATATGGATTGGCTCTCTTAAAGTTCTGGACTCAGAGAATACCTCCTCTTCAACATAGATACTAGACATGACAAATCCAAAACGTACATGAAGAAGGTGAGCAGAAACCACAATAAAATCCTGATCTCCAAAAGGGAGAAAGAGAGGAACCTCATGGCCATCCGCTCGAAGGGAGGCCATGTTTCCAAAATCGAATCCCACTATTGACAAGGACAATATGACCTAAACTATTTCAACGATCAAGTACGTTTGAATTGAGCACCCTTCCTAAGCGTACTGCATGGCCATATGAATGAGATTAAAATGGATTTGACAATCCAGGATTTGCAACGTTAGCATCTACAATTAATATTCATTAATATAATAGCGACCCGTATATAATATACTTTAAAGAGTTACTGATACAGACGGTTGCGCTTGGAATTAAGGAAATGCGCTCAACTGTCCATTGAATGAAAGTAACACGAATGCCAAATGAATTGAACTTTATTAAGCTTAATAGTTAGATTGTGGCACAATAACAACATGAAAATATGTAGATCTTCTTTGTACGCGAGTTTCGAAGATTATAAAAATTGGACCATTAGTTCATCAAATCGAATAGAGTAGACTATGCAGATTTAGCTTCAATTACCAACAGTAACCAATATTCTAATAA